>CM028132.1:825280000-827685000 GCA_016271365.2 Neoceratodus forsteri | reverse complement strand
TAATACACTCCAGAATGTACAGTATATCATTTGGAATAACACAACGTCTAAAGCTGTTGACAATTAAGTGTGTGGAGACTTTTTAATTTGCCCATAAATTGTGGCCAATTTGGCCACTACACATAGCATTCACATAAATGCACACTATGCAATTTGTGGCAGTAGCAGTGAATTTTACTATGTGAGTTGATTCAATTTGCACTTTGCAGTGAATTTCTGCCATGAACTGTAGTATAATTCATTGCAATTGCATAGTGCATGTGCAGTGTGATAATTTGCATTTGTAAAATTTGCCAAATTGCACAAATTTTACTATGCAGATTATGGCACTATGTTCCTTGCTATGTAAACTAATGAAATGTTTTTTAACTTTGCACAGAGCTATTGACAATGAACCCAGGATTTGCATGATTCCATGATAACATATGCTCTGCCATGTATTATTGCTTAAGTAACATTTATAACAAAATCCCAATGATTTAATGACATTTTTCTTAAACCCCGAACATTGTGCTCTTCAGGGGTCATACTACATAATGAAAAGAGACAGGTTATGTGCTATTATCCATGTGGCAAATGGATTCACTTTCATGTGTTCAGAATTGAAAGTTTAAAATACAATCCAGTCCTGGTTGTGACATCTTTTCAAACATCCTAATTAACCAAACACTTACTGGACTGGTAGCATTGATTAAACAATAACAAAATACATGACTTAGTAGATGTGTATTATCAATTATGTTTTACATGAAAGTCATACTAATTTCAGGTATTGGTCACATCATAGTATAGCACATGATTGTAGGAATACATATGCAACAAGCCAAACCAAAAATGGATGTTGCTCTGTCAGAAAATGTTAACTAAATTGAGTACCCCAGAAAGTGACGTGTTCTTATATTATGAAATATGGGTACTTTGATTCTAAATGACAAGCAAATATTTCTAGGCACATTTAACATTCCATTTTAAGTCATTTTTAAAATAGAAAAGCTGTACTAAATTTTCTTAGCAGCATCCTTAAAAATAATGTCAGCAATGACTAAAACCATTTATATTTAATGTACACATGCATGACAAGATTTTTTTTCTAATGCTCCCTAGATGAAACCCCAAATCTCTATTTAAGAAAAGTTTGTAAAAATAGTAGCCCATAGCAATGATTCTACAGGCAGTGGAAAATGATTTTGTTTACAGACAGATAAACATTCTTATTGTAGGTACAGACAACGTTAAATCTATCTTTTATCCACTGTAATGAAAAAGATGAGAAGAATAGTATTGAAAACTAAAATTAACAAACAAAACTAGTCAAAAAGATAATCTCTTGAATATCAATATTCCCGTATGGTTTGGATTCTGAATTCCTCTGTTGCACATTAGGAGAAGTTGCTATTGATCATACAAACAACTGGATCCTGTAACTGTCTTGTTAAAAAGAACTCTTTGTGGGAGTAAGATCTTGTCCAAAATATCAAGTAATGGCAGGGGTGGTGGTGGTGGTGGGGGGGGCTATGTTGTAATCCTTGCATCCAAAACTTGACTGATTTGCAACACTGACTAAGGCTCCCATCTCTCTTTACTTTTGTGTGTTCACAACCTGCACATAGATCCATAGACAATAATCACTGCTTGAAATGTGGCATTCCTTTTCCAAATGAAAATAAGACAGCAATGCCATTCACAGTATCAATCAAAGCTTCATTTATTCCCAGGTTCACTGTGTGGACAAATCTTTGATTTTCTGTTTCAGTGATCCTTACAGGATTTCTATCCATATGTAGGGTATTGTTTGTTCTGTCTCTCACTTACCAGCTAGCAGAAAGGACCTTGAATGCCTGCAGCCCTCACTGTCTGTTAACTTGCATCAGGGGGAGGAGAAAAAAATGATAAACATGCAACTGGAGATTCTATTTCTTCAAAAAAACTCAATTAACAATACTGGCCATGACCAAATTACCTCGTAGAGATTAAATATAATTAATACATCAGCATTCTCTTTACTGTTTATTACACAATTAGGGATGTGTTCAGAATCCTCATTGATTTAGGAGTTTCTGCTGAGCATCATTAAACATAATAAACCAGTACTTCATATGAATGCCAAAATGAGGGAACTTTCAGAGTTGCTGTTGTCAAACTGAGCACAACACTATGCTACGGAGCTAGCAAAGAGAGCAATATACTGTATAAACATCAGGCTTAAGACTATAAACATTGTGGAAGTGCAGACAATATGCAGTCTAGCAGCTATTAAAGACTGTTTAATTAAACAATAATGCACAACATGGTGGGTTATGCCATGGGATAGTGTCATTCTTTGGGTGTATTGTAAGGCACAAAGCAATGGGCCAGGTGCCTTATGCACCTGAGAAGTGACAATATCACTTGATGTGACACACCCTGGAATGTATTTCTGCAATTATACAATATGAAACACTGTTAAGATTTATGTTTTTAACTGATTCTGTGACATTAAGAAAGAAATCCTTTTAAATATTTTTTATAGCCAATAAGTGGTATGGTGGTGCTGTGGACAAGTGTGGACTCAAGGAAAGACATCCAATGATGTGACAGTGAGGAGGGGCACGGAAGGTAAAGTGAAGAACAGAGGGAGGCATTGTAGCAAAGTGTAGGCTTATAAAGAAACAAGCAAAGGTTGTGTTTCAGGATTTTACAGTCACAGTTGTGGTTTGAGTGAGTGGTGTGGTGGTGCTGTGGAAATGTGTGGGCTCAAGGAAAGACATCCAATGATGTGACAGAGAGGAGAAGCAAGGAAAGTAAAGTGAAGAGCATAGGGAGGCATTGTAGGGAAGCGTAGGCTTATAAAGAAACATCCAAAGGTTGTGTTTCAGGATTTTACAGTCACAGTTGTGGTCTGAGTGAGTGCGTAATTGTGGGATGAGTAACATTAGTCAGGGAGACTGTGGTACTGTAAGTTGTTGTACGAGTGGGTGAGGCTATGTAATGACACCAAAGGGGTTGTTTTAATGAAGCCTCACTAAGAACAAGTAAGGAAGAATGTTAATGGGGGTTGGGATTAAGTGGGACTGTGAATTTGTGAGCATACATGAATGTGGTTGTGATGCTGTGATGACCAGCAAGAAAGTAACAAAGTAAGCTCATGACAGCCATATTATTTCTGAGCAAAGTATGGAAAACAGGCTGACTGATTATATATCAGCACAAAATCCTTTTCAAACCTCCCTCCACCTAACAGTTTGTACTGGAATATATACGCAGCTCTAAGTCAACCAGATTGCTGAATTTCCTTTAACTACTGTACAACGCTTATTAAACAATGGATTTTAAAAATGTTCCACACTGATTAGCTGATAGAACCCAAAGCTACATTTATCAGAACATAACCACAAAGTTTGGTGGGAGTTCCTTGAAACAGCTCTATTGCACACAAGTACAGTCTTAAAGAACTTCACCTTTGTCACGGCTTTATACTGTTTCAAAGAACCCCAGGCAAAGTACTCTGTTAAAGTGCTTTACCTGTGTCTCAGTTCATAACTGTTGCATGGAACCCCAACCAAATGAACTTACAAAAAAAAAAAAAACAGTTACAATTCCTTGTTTCAAATAGTATTCTCCCCAGTGCCACCTTGAAAACAGTAGTCTTTCTCTTTTTCCTCCTTTCAACTTGACCAATTAGATAAGTGCAATAAGACATTGCCAGGTATGTGGTTGTCCTGTACTAACCAGACTTCGAAGGGCAAAAGGCAATCAGCATTTGCCCGCTCCATTCAGCATGTGGTTGTCACCGCACAACCACACACCTAGTCCTGTCTTACTGCTTATATCATGTACAAGATCTAGATTACTATAAGTTATTAAAATCTTTACACAAGGACCCAGGGTAACTCTTATCCAAGAAGTCCTATGGTTCATTAGTTCAGTCTCAAAAAAGTTCTGCAAAGTGCCACAGGTGCACAGTGCAGGGAAATTTTATTTATTTATTTATTTTTAAAAGGGCCCTTGGTACTCAAACTTGAAAAAAATCTTCTGCTAAGGAGGACTTTTTTTGATACCTACAAACCTAGAATACACATAAATGTGAAAAGTCATGCATCTCTATTGGCTGAGCTTTGGTGCAAGTTCTCAAACAAATTAGGATAGCCTCCAAGTACTCCAAAACTATGTTATGAACTGACTCTCTCTCCCTCCCTCTGGCCTAATATTCTATAGACCAAAAGATTCATTTTCATGAAAGAGTTTGTTCTGACCTATTCCAAAAATGTAATTTGCATAAATCCTTTCAAAGCGGGCCTCTGTCAAGTAATTATTCATATTCCACATACTGTAGTTCAAGGTATCTGTGTTCAGGAAATAAGGGTTCTTCAAATAGTATTTTCTACAAAAAATGTAAACAATTATACAATATGCTATTTATTATAACCACCTGAAAACTTCCTACCTCTTTATTCACTTTTGAATTACTACAGTAAGTAGAAGTGTCAATAAAGTATTATGTTTTTCTGGTGCTGGTGGTGGGCTGCAGATAGAAACGGGGTTTTGCAAGTCTGATTTCCTCATCCTCCAACAGCAAAAGAGCTGATATATTTCTATTTATTTATGGTATATGGTTAGAGCTTGCTGTGTATGGAATTCAGACAGTTCAAAAAACTTGCTGTACACATTCTATAATCAGTGTACCTGAATGTCCCTCTAGTGATAACTGCAGCCACTTCCCTGCTCCTGCTTTTGTTTTCATTGACTGGCTGTGCTCTAATCACACATATTACATCACAATTAATGTTGGAAAGAGAGAAATTCATACTGGAACAAGCAAATAAACCATATTCTATAAAAAAACAAAATATGGGTGACCAGATAAAACTCACCCTATGTTTTCAAGTTAAAGCTAAGATACCAGCATGGACCTCTTGAGCTTTGCTCATGATGTCCACATGCTGTTATTTCTACTCCTTGATGGAAACACAGGCTTGTGTATTGTCACGCATACATTATTCCTTACACTTACTTAAAAATTGTTAATAGGGAGAGTTACAGTGAGTCCAAACTCTTTTCAAGGTGCAACGTGGGGAAGTGGGAGTTGGGGGGGTACATTAAACAGTAAAGTAACCAAGGTAGTGTAAAGCCAACAAGATATTGAAGAAAATATTGTCTTATGTCGGCAAAAAGGTAAGAATTGCTATACCTTACACATTTTAATAACTATGTCAATTGTGGTCAGTAGTTACCTTTTTTTTTATTAACTAGTTTTTGGCCAGGAATGCACATTGATCAAAAGATTGCTTGAGTGACAGCACAACCAGTGTATTGTGTGTTTGTGTGTAGCACATCCAGTGTGTGTGTGTGTGTGTGTGTGTGTGTGTGTGTGTGGGGGAGTGGGGGCACTATATAATATTATGGGAATAGGTCTTCCAGCAAGCCACAATAAAATGAAAGTCACTGGCACAAGTTTTTACTTACTGCAGAACCCAATGCAAGGGTACCCCTAAGAATTTGTTTTAACTTTATTCTAAGTCAACTTCTGCATGGACATCTAACTTCTCATTACTTTCTGTCATTCTATTTTTCTACCCTGCCACCAAACTCATTCAACTCCTTGTCCCCAGGCCACATCCACCAGTCCAGCTTTCAATCTGGTACAACTACTAATTCTGAAATCATTCATCATGATCCACTCTGACCTTAGGACCCCCCAAAACCTGTCACTATTCTGCTGGTCCCATGCTTGCTGTTCTAGTAGGGGGATACCTATTTGGTTAGGAGACAGGGAGAAGGAGACTAGAACATTCAATGACACAGAGGTGAGCGAGCTGGTGGCCAGTATCATTTAAATTTGGCAGGCACTGTTATCCTTGTGAAGTGAAAACTCTCCCACCTTGCAGTCATGCCAACAGAAGTACCCACTATGACTTGCTTCTTGGCAGGCAAGGGGGACTGACATCAAGTGATCACCCAAGATGCCAATGACGCCATCCATTCTGCCATAAGAGTTGAAACTGCTGCAAGATGGGCTACTCCCACCCTCTGAGACCAGTGTATGTTGCCTCCACACCATGCCCTGGCTTCATCTGCCTAGAGCATGGGAGTTGGGATTCCTTTTTGATCCTGGTTTTCTCTCATATGATAGTACTTTAGATCAGCCATTGACACCAGATTACACAGAACTATAGAAAATGACAGCAGATTAAGGACCAGCAGCACATCCAGTCTGCCCAAACCTATCTAATTTTGATAATGTGCCCCTGTCAGTTGGGCAATTGCTCATTGTATCATTGTGCAAAATGTTAAGACTCTTCAAATGTTGCCAGCTAATGTGATATTTCCTGATAAATGTAACAACCTCTGTTTATGATGTCTTGTGGCATGCTGTATGTCCTGTAACTTTTAAAGAGTTTATTTTTAGAAATCAGATTTGCAATAAACTACACAGAAATAGAAATATACCATAAAATGTAATCTCTCAGCACTTTTGTCCTGCCCCCGATTTAAAATTTATAAATGTGATGTCCTGCTCATCATGAGTAGCAGCCCAATCTGCTCTGAATATATATTACAGCTTTAACATCACACAAGGAAATCTCCCATCTGGTAATCACATTCACAGCAACAGCCAAGGAAAAGCAGTCTGGTTCTTATTCTGAAAACATTTCTCATTGCAAATTATGTGCATCTAATATAAACACTTTCCCCATTGATGGTCCTATTTCAACTTGTTTTAAATGAAAAAAAAATCAATCCACTGATATTCTGCTGTTATTTTTGCCAGTGATGTGTTGCAAATTACCATATACTGCTCCCCCTTCATGTGCCACATTTCCTTTTGGTACCCATCTTCTTTCTTTGTTTTGTTTTTTTTTTTTCTTCATGCAAATGTTGCAACATCAAGATCATATCATGTGCTGATTATGATCTCATCAGTTTTGTACCTGTTTAATTTTACTGCAACTTCTTTTTCCTAATCATATCACACATATGCATGTGTTCTAGTGCATCCAGCAAGCAATTTTAGGGCAACAGAAGTTAACTCACATTTTCACAGCGACGTACTTTTAGCCATTACGCATGGAAAAATAAATAAACAAACAAAACAAAAGAGTAGGCGTATTAAAGCGAAAGCCAAGGTCTCGTCTCCATACGTTAATAATGGTCATTTATATAAATAAAGTGCTTTATAGGACATAAAATAGGTATCCTTGACACTGTTCAAATAAAATCCGGAAACAACCATCATTAAGGACGATACTGAATACCGCCGAACTTATTTATAGGGGAAGAACGCTCACATCACACGCACTTAGTTTTACATTTCTAAGCCATTCTGACAAGTTTCAACCCTTTACTAATCCACTAATATCAACTATACAGCAATAACACCATATAACTAGGCAAATACAAAATAACCAGGCTGTATTAATGTGCGTTCAACTGATAAACCGAGATGGCATCAACAAAGCTAAAACCATTTAGTGCAAACGAGGGAAAAAAGGCAAAATAACATACCATAAACACTGGCCATTTCTTGCTGCCATATTTACATGCAAAACTCCCCAACGCTTAGTTATCGTGTTATTTATTTTCCTTGCCTTTAGATGCAAAGGGATTAGATCTCAAAACTGACATACCATAAACACTGGTGCTACTGATCATTTCTTGCTGGCAACACAAAAAGCTGAACTGGGGTTTTCACAAGCAGGAATTCCAAAGGTTGATTTTCCTGAATGCCACTTTTCCTCTCAGCTATCAAATTTCACTGCCTTGAAACGTGGGCCCTTTCGTCAGGTATTTATTTAACCTACAAGCATATAATTAAGTGGGGAAGCAACATCAACAAAAAGGGATCTCAGATCACAGAAGGGTTGAGACAGAGCGACTGAACGAGCGAGAGACCGAACGCGAGAGAGAGAGAGTGAGAAAGACCGAGAGAGCACAACAAGCACATGACCAGGAATGCAAGACTATGTCAATTTCACTCACTCCCATTGAAACTAACAAGAGCTCCAGGGAGGGAAGTAATAGGATCAGTGGATTGTATATACCATTAAATTATGCATCTTTTTCTTCCAAACTAAGGCATCAGTATGTCCACCGTGCTTCATACTCCCTCAGTACAAGCAAAGATGCTGTGCTCAAATGTTATAGCAAAATATTCCGTGACATTTTCACCCCCTCCCCTCCCCAACAGGACACTACAATTTAGTCGTCCAACTTCTGTAATAATCCCGATGCGTACTTTTTATTTACTTCTGAGTTAGTTTCAAACAAATTTGGCCTCACTCCCAGTTTTGCGTTCTTGTTTCAGAAATCTGGTAAAAACGATACTGAAATGCAAATGCACATGGGGTCTCACCATCGCGAACTCTTAATTCCCGAATATTATTTTGTGTTAGGCAATCAGTTAAAATATCCAGTGCATCTGATGGTTTGTGGCTTACACTTTACAGTTATGCAACAAGATGGATAATTTCTGCTAATAATCGTTCAAGAAAGTACATATTTAGGGCGCAAGCCGAAGATCGTTTATTGCGTGCAGCGGATCTTTTTTATTTTCTTACATGTTTAACCGATTGTTCAAATTTCCAAGTAGCCGCTTACCTGGATGTGTGGCACGGCCGCCTGAGAGGTTAGAGTGCCATCGATCCTGTGTGTTTTGTGACGAATGGTAGTTCGGGATAAGTGAGGATGTCCGTGATTTGAAATCATTCCAAGTTTTTGAAGGAAAGACTGTCTGCAGCCTCTGCCATGTTGGAATTTCAAACCCAAAACAGCTGCTCTGAAGAAGCCAGCATGCCAGCAGTACACGCATGCGCGGGCTTCAGACGAGCCAAATTCAAATCGTCATGGCATAGGCACAGAAAAGATCTGCCTACTGAAATGCTGCGGAAGAACGCTGTCTTAGAGGGAGCAACACAATCACTCTAAGTACTGTAACCATGTAGTATAACTATGTAACAGTTGTTCGAATTGCTTGACTCAATGTTCAACCTATTGATTGTTTTATGTATACCCTCCTCCCTTGTAACTCCCCCCACTCTCGCACCCTGAGACAAGCATCTTGTTGCTCAGTGTGCCTCTTCTGGTGAAACATTTTCAATAAATAAATAAATAATAGGAAATATATATTTATATAACAAACGGGAGTCTAGAACTAATAGTACTCAACTTTACAGAAATTCAAAGTTACCAAACTACAGCTTATATAAACTAAGCACCAAGAACGTGTCTTTCTTTGTATTGAAATGTTCTGGTATTTTGGTACCGATATTGGGTGGATTGGAGGACGCCGTTTTAAATGCGTTTCTCAGTTGGCCGGCGTTTCTCATTTATTATTATTTATATTGCTGTTAGTTGATATTTATTAACAAATGTTTTAAGATACAGACCAGAACTGTAGAACAGAACAAGAAAATGACAAATATAATCTCAGTCATCATATTTCATCAAACAGTAACAACTGCCAGCCAACAAAAGACAAAAGGAACGGTTTATTATTTGAGTAATTTTCATTGTGCTCTATGGTATATGCCTGGCTGGTAGAAATGTTGTGCAGACGACAGAGAAAGTTTATTGTTTGATGATTGTTTATGCTATTCTATTTACAAACTGTGAAGCAGGAACGATACACTGAGCCGAGCCTCATTTCCAGGTGCAACCCAGGAGAGGGAAAGCGGTGGAAGTGGACAGCGGGAGACCAAGGGGCAACTCCGTTCCAGGAGTAAAATTAAGAGTTTGACTCAGTTCCAGGAGTAAACCGGGGAAGGGTTGCTCCTCTGTAACATTTACCCACCAAATACAGATCTATGTATCCCCAGACACCTGTCAGGTACAGTATATGTTCGATCCTACATAAAAGGTGCAGGCATGCCTCTCAACCTTTTGTTACTGAAATGAGAGACATGGACATTTTTGGACACTCAAAATGAAGGACACAGACCCTCAGAATGAGGGACGCATCCTCAAACATGGAGATACAAGCTCAGAACACTGTGAAACCCATAGTGCTTACTTGTACAAAGTTTGTTTTGGATTTAGTATTTTAGAATATTAAGAGTTTCTGCTTTAAAGTCTGAACTTACATCACATTCTCTGTGTGGGCAGCTCCTTTTCCATGAGGGATGGATGAGGGACAGAGCAATTTTAAGGGACAAAATGAGGGATGTCCCTTGTAATGAGGGACACTTGAGAGGTATGGGTGCAGGGCTCCCCCAGATAATTATGTTGTCCAATTCCAGCACTGAAGAGGGCATGAGTGCCAGAACGGGCAGGGGCTATGACAATGACTTTACCACTTTTATAAGTGGTAGGGCCTGGCCCTGTCAGTTTTAGAAATTATGTTAATTGAAAAAAGAAAGGCAAAGGGAGGGATAGTGAGACTGAAAGGGGAGGATGGGGCCGCCTGGAGGATAATAAGAGTAAAGCTGACATATTAAACAGATATTTCTCCTCAGTCTTTACTGAGGAAGAGGAGGGTAGTAAGGGACCTGAAGGGAGTACAAGGGGGTGGGAATGGTGCCGAAATTGGCACAAGTCCCTTTACACTAGAAAGGGTCCTGAAGGAACTGGAAGGAATAAGAGTTGATAAAGCAACGGGGCCAGATGGGGTGCACCCCAGGGTCCTTAAAGAACTAACAGAGGTGGTGGCTGAACCTCTGGCAATCCTGTTTAGCCGATCACTGGAAACAGGGGAGGTACCCAAAGACTGGAGGACAAATGTAGTCCCCTTATACAAAAGTGGAAACAAAGAGGAAATGGGGAACTACAGAGCAGTCAGCCTCACCTCGGTAGTGGGGAAGATCATGGAAGCACTACTGAAAGAGAGATTGGTGGAACATCTAGTTGTCAATGGACTACAGGACCCAAGGCAGCATTGTTTCACCAGGGGGAGGTCATGTCAGACCAACCTTGTTGAACTTTTTGCCTGGGTGACTAGGAAGGTGGATCAGGGAAGAGCAGTGGACATGGCCTATCTGGACTTCAGCAAGGCCTTTGACACTGTACCACATAGAAGGCTATTACACAAACTGGGAAATATGGGTGTGGGCAAGACAGTAGTGTGGTGGGTAGGTAACTGGCTGGGCAGCAGGACACAGAGGGTGGTGGTAAATGGCTGTCAATCCACAGAGGGAAGAGTCACCAGTGGTGTACCACAGGGATCAGTGTTGGGACTGGTCCTATTCAACATCTTCATCAGTGACATTGTGTAGGACCTAGAAGGCAGAATTTCCCTGTTCACTGATGACACACAGCTCTGTAACAGAGTAGACAAACCGGAGGGTTTAGCAGAATGAGAAGAGACCTGCAGAAAGTTGAAGAATGTTCAGGGGTTTGGCAGTTGAAATTCAATGCAAAGAAGTGCAAGATAATGCATATGGGGCACAAAAACCCTGGCACAATATATCAGTTGGGGGGTGAGGATATAGCATGCACCAAGCAGGAAAGGTATCTTGGGGTTATCATCTCTAATGACCTCAAGGTAGGGAAACAGTGTGACAAGGCAGCAGGTAAAGCAAATAGGATGCTGGGATGCATAGGCAGGGGAATCACCAGCAAGAAAAGGGAGGTCATAATTCCACTATACAAGACACTAGTGAGGCCCCACCTGGAGTACAGTGTACAGTTCTGGAGACCTTACCTACATAAGGACATAGACAGGGTAGAGAAGGTTCAGAGGATGGCAAGAAAGATGGTACATGGATTGCATCACAAGTCCTATGAGGACAGGTTGAAAGACTTGAATATGTACTCCCTGGAGGAGAGGAGGGGGAGAGAGGGGTTATGATAGAGACATACAAGTATCTTACAGGGAGGAATAGGGTACAGGAATACACTATTTTTAAGCAAAAATGATGTTCCAGGACTAGAGGGCATGGGATGAAGTTGGAGGGAGGATGATTCAGAGGAAAGGTGAGGAAGAATTTCTTCACAGAACGGGTGGTGGACAAGTGGAACACCCTACTAGAGGAAGTGGTGGGGGCTGAAACAATCATGGGATTTAAGAATGCATAGGATAGATATAAAGGAATTTTGTTGGTCAGGGGTAAGGGGCAACAGACTTCTAGGAAAACATAAAGTGAACTTACAAGCTCAAATGGGCAGACTAGGTGGGCTGTAGGCCCTTATCTGCCAACACTGTCTATGCATCTATGTATTACTAGAAATGACTGTACCTTTAAAATGCAGCATGTGCAGGAAGCAGTGTTACTTTCTGTCTTTTTTTTTTTGCAGCCTACCTGCCACCTTGCATCAGCTAGGTCACAGATCCCTCTGCCTCCACCTCCAACTTGGCTGTGACTTCACTGAAGCTGCCTGGTTTACCCCCCAGGGTGGGGCCACAGCACCAGCCCCAAGTGCTGCGAGCACTGTATTAGGATGGGGAGATGGCCCTGGAGGCTGATTATGGCAGAAGTGCTGACTTCATGGATGTGGCAGGAGGCTTGGTTTTCCCCCTATACGGGGGCAGGGATGTGCAATGATGACCAGCATCTGCTCCACCCCCCCCAATGTACTGGTGCCAGTGCTTGCAGTATACCCAGCCATAGCGCACCGGACACTATACCATCCTCCCCCTGGAGAAGGAAAGCAGTTGCAGGATGCTTGATCCTTCTCTCCTGGCAGGCCCTCCAACATCCCTGGATCCATTCCCAAACCCGAGTCATCGGTGCCGCAGTTTGGCACTCTGCCCCTGCACCAGCGGGCTGGCCGACTGTTACTTTCTGTCTAATCATTCACTTTATGGCTATCTAACTGTCAGCAGAATTTTGAAAAGTGAAGGCTTGAATAGTGTTGATAAGGGTGGACTGGGTTCATGATCTGCTGAGTTAAGGCACAGTGGTTAGTCTTTAAAACGTCAAGGAAGGCCCAGGCCTTCAGGTGGGTATCAAGAAACTAAGTACTGGAAGCTGCTGTCAATCATGGGGGGCCACTCCACACAGTGCAAAGTTAGATGAGAAAAACCTTGTTCTGTAGGTAGATCAATGCAGCGAGGGTGGGAGGGGGTGTTACAGTTTACATTCTTGGCCCTGACATTTTTCTAACTGTTCCACCATCAATAGAAGAGGTGAATTATTGGGGGTGGGGGTATTCAAAAGGAAGTCAAAAGCAAGAATATTCAGCCATTTTGCATGCAAGATGGTTAAGTGCCCCACTAATACTGATTATCACCCCAAAAGTAAGGACTCACTAAATGTGCCACATTGGATGGCACAGTAAGTGAGGAACTAACCTGTGAGTGACTCTAACAGATGCCAGTACATAGAAATACAGAATGTGCCAGTAGATAAGAACTGCTTGGTCCCCCCTAGTCTGCCCATTTTTCCCTGCCTGTAGTATAACCGCAGATCCTACTTGATCTCTGACCCATTCACACACACCCTTCCCTTTTCCTAAAGGCACACTTACACTGACATCTTTGCAGTGCATCAACCTGTGCACATGAGTTAATGTGCTGCAAAGTTGGCAGCATGGACAATCACAGGATTGTGCTAGAAGTGCACTGTATCCATTTTATACTCCAGTGCAGGAGTGGATAGTTTATCTGAGTAAGTGAATTATGTGGCAGTGTAAATGTATTGCAGCACTCGCTCCAGTAAAAGGCAGCTACTCCCAGACTCTTTCACTGCTCCCAACCCAGTCACACAGTCCCTCTCCAGCATAACCTGCATCGGCGTGGGGGAAGGCTGTGCGAACAGTGAATTTACCCAGCTCATTAGGTCGCAGCAGGAGCAGAGTGGCACAAATGTTATAACACTGCAGCTGTGTAAACACAGCTTAAGAGTCCCTTATGACTGTCCCATACATTCTTGAACCCCCACCACTGTTTTCACCCCCACCACCTCTGCTGGAAGACTGTTCCAGGAATCCACCACTCTTTCTGTGAAGAACTTCCTCACATCTTTCTTGAATCTGCTCCCCTCCAGTTTCTTATCATGCCCCCTTGTCATTGAGCACCTTCTTTTCTGAAAAATACTTCCCTTCTGTACCTTATTTACCCCCATGAGGTATATAAAGGTCTCTATAATATCCCCTCTTCCAGGGTGTGCATATTTAGATCCTTCAATTTCTCCTCATAGGGCTTCTGATGCAGACTCTACACCATTTTTTGCCCTCATGTGGACTGCCTCCACTCTGCCTATGTCCTTTCAGAGATGTGCTCTAAAGAACTGGACACTGTACTCTAGGTGGGGTCTTACTAATGATATATACAGAGGCAATATCACTTCCTTCTTTCTGCTGGTCATACTCCTCCCTAGAAGTGTTCTTATGCAGTGCAGATGACTGCACTTGGTTACTGGTGCACTAGCATATTCAAAGGTTTGGAGACGCAGTAAAAAACTTTTAGTGCCAAACTATTTATAGCTTCCCAAAACCCGGTCTTAGGGCTGCCGCACCTCTCTCCACCACTTGTCTGTCCAGAGTACCATTTTACCTGGCATCTAGTAGTCCCCCCCACATCACCCAACATTTATTATAAATAGTTATCCCTGGCATCTTGATGACCCCTCCACAATCACCCATCCTGTACTGTGTTCAACTGTATCTACAGTATCTGTCTGTCTGTCTATCTACCTATCTATCTATCTTGATAGATATATGTAAAACCTACCCAGCTATCACATACCATGCTGCATGTCTTGAAGTAGTAGTATCAGTATCAAACATGCTTTGCATAAAGTCCCTATACAGAGCAGACTGAGGCATTATGTAGGTGTGGACAACTTCTGCTCATATCTCTGACACCCTTTGGTCTATTTGGCCCACATTTCACAGAGAGATGTTGCCCCCGCCACATTAGCGGCGACCGGTAACACTCACCCCAAATGGGTGTTTGATGGGCACCCATAGAAGCTTACCACTGGCTTTCTTTGTTGTACAACTGTGGACAAGGAAAAGCCCCTGATTATCTCCTAGCTCACTTCACACAGTGAAACACTGCCTACTCACTCTGTTCAACAGCAGCTCCTACCATCTCAGTTTCCAGAATCAAGCATGAATTAGGTAAAATGGCCATTGCATTTGCAGTACCAGACACCTGAAACAAACTCCACCTTAAACTGAGGAATGCTTCTAGCTTGCATGTGTTTAAGTCCAGTTTTTCCAGCTATGTTAGAACTCCCTGTGTTTGTTTTTGTTCAAAATCTCCATCACCCCAACGATGATCATGTTGCATAACAATGTTCATGCTCCTTTTTTTTGTTGCAACCCAATTTTTTCAGCTTGATTACTGTTTGTGTGCACTTACCTTTACATTTTTTCTTTCCTGTGTCTATTTTAGTCTGTCAGTAACTATTCCTACTGGACTACATTAACCTGTTGCCTACTGCTGTCATCCCTGGGACCCTCCAAGAAAATGAAATACAATACTAAATCTTTTAGGATAATCCTGGTAGGAGTAATTTCAAATAAGTAAACATAAATAATTAAAAATAAGATTTCTCCATTCCATACAGGAAATGTATGCTAAACAGGTGCAGCAACAATCCTACCACTCCAAGATGTTTAGTGGGATATGTGGTAGCTGCCTGGGTAGTGGGGAACCAATAAACATAAGGGATTTCTATATGTAATATAAGATGGGTGAGATGGGGAGACCACTAGATGCCAGGGACTGCTATATATAATAGAGAACATTCAATCAGGCTTTTGGGCAGCTGTCCACATTTGCTCCAGGCCTGTACTAAGGTCTTAATGGTATGCAAATGACCCTATAGTGCCTTGCCAGTGTGGAGTCATTTGCATGTGACTATAAAAATATGTCAGCTTGCTCCACAGGAGCAATTGCCATCTATGGACCTTAACCACCATTTGATCCTGCAAGCCCCATATCTCCCTATTAGCTACATACCTCATGCTGGAACAGTCAGGAGAGTGTCTAGCTCAGTTGGGCTGGTACACTGGAATATGCCATTAGGGCTCACTCTATATTTTGGACATGGTCCAATATACCAGTAGTTTGCACTACACACTAATTTGCATCTGGAGAAAATGTTCTGAGAGCACAAACAGTGATCTCTGAGTATCCAGCCCAGAGTATATAAATAAAGAAAAAAATACTGTTTCAGAGGACAGTCAGGCCACCTACACAGACCAGCCTGCCATCTTTGTCTTGGGTTTGAGAACATTTGTTTTCCTGGGCTTCCTCCACCAGGTTATCAAGTCTCATGGAGCAGCAGGATCTGAAAGAACTGCATCCCCAATCAGCATGGGGGCATTCGTTTTGGGCACAGGATACCTGCATATGAAATAACATCTCTTACTGCTGCAGCCCAGCAGTCAGGAACCCCACATGAACCAGACCACCATCTTTGTCCTGGGATTGTGATCCTTTGGTTCCTTGGACTTCCACACCAGTCACCAGGTTGCAAGGTTTCTTAGAGTCTCAGGAGCTGCAAGGCAGTCTGCCCCATTAAGTACAGCATGCATTCATTTCCGGGAGAGTGCACCTGCACTATTTTATGTCACTTATCCTAGTGGTCCCAGTGTGAGTGACACAGCAAGAGTGTGAGTCCTCAAAAAGATGCACCAGAGGATCAATGCAAGGGGACTCTGCCCAACCTTCTGCTTACTGACTGTAAGTGAAAGTTTGTGATTGTGAAGCCACTCAAATGTGTGCCCTGTTATTTAGAAGGAGTTAGGTGGGTCCATTGTATTCTGTTTGTACTGCCTCCTGACTGTAGTATCTGCAGTATAAGAGAATGTGAGAGATTCAGTTTACTTAATTTGTACTGCCGTTCGACTGAGTAACCTCCTTGGTTTGTAGGGGCCTGTTTATCATCTGCAGTTATGTGCCTTGCTACTGTTTATCTGTTATTGTTATCTATCCTGTGTTGTCACCTAGCTTTGAGTACCCCTATGCACTCCTATCCTCTTCCCTATTGGGGTGAGGCCTACATCCCCTGGGGCTTCCCTACTGAGGGAGACCTACATTCCCATACACTTCCTATGTGGGTGAGACCTCTATCCCCCTAATCTAGTGCAGCCTGCCTTCATCTACCTTCTGCTTATTGTATTAGAATTCAGCTGCACTGTATCATCCATTATGCTGCTTCCTATCCTTACTCTCCTTCTCCTCTATCCCCCTTCCATTGCCCCTTCCCTTTGCCTCTCTTACAACATCCCCCTCCTCCTTCCCTACCTTCTTCTTCTCCTTCTTCTAACTTCCTTCCCAACCACTTTTCCCCAGGCATTGTGGGTGCTGTCTCTTACTGTCTTCTTGACTCCACCTTGAAGCCCTCTGGTGCCTCTGGCCCCCATGCCTCCATTATCCACCCCTTTCCAACACCCAGTTTCTCTTTCAAACAGTTCATAGGTTCCACCAAGATTCCTGTCTCCTTGCTGCTTATGGTAGCAGGTGACATAAGACTCAGACCCAGCCCTTTACCTGTTTCACCCTTCCAACTCCTATAAGAGTGTGGAAAGTCAGATAAGCCAACTAGGATACCTGAAAATTTTCAGGTGGGCATACCTCTGTTGGGTACCTTCTACCTTCTAAACTCTGAGAATCTTTGGTTTTATCATCTATTTTCTTGAAATCAAATGGCATATTTTGGTCTCTGCAGGTAAATGTAAGATGTAAACATGGAGCCAGTATATAAATTTAAATGCAGTACTGATTTGAGTGCGTCACCCTGGGCACTTCCCTATTGATTTTCTTTTTTCAGTTAGTGATGTTTCTCCCTTGGCTCCAAGCTGCCCTCCAAATGACAGTCACCCCTGCCAAACTCCCCCAATTTTCCTTCAGGACCTACATTTGTACTAATTTTATGTGGCTTGTGTGCTCATCGGGATACAAGGCTACTAGGTGGCTGGAGTCTGTGGCACTGCAAGAAACCATTTTCCTGTTTTCTTCCAGAGGGGCAGCATGCATTGTCACCCAGACATCCCCATGCAAGTTTCTGTGCATGGAGCATTCACAGCCCCCACTCCCTCCACCCTATGTTGACAGTCCCCCACTGCCCTGCCCCCAACTGATGCTAAGGGCCAGGTGAACATTATGCAATGAAACCCTCCCTCCACAGAAAAGGAGAGCAGTCCTATTGATGCTCTCTCCTTTATCTCCCTTACTGACCCTCAGCAACCAGAGTCCACATCTGAACCTGGGTCACCGGCACAGTATGAGGTGGGATGTACAGGGCCTCAACCCTTACCACCACTGGGCTAGCTCCTATTGATTTTTTAGGTGGGCCGCTGTGTCAACTTTCCAGGTGCACCCCTGACCCCAGTCTGACCCTGAGAGTGTATGTGTGAGAGAGAGAGAGAGAGAGAGCTATCCAGGAATGCAGCTAGGAAAATGATATTGTAAACATGGGTTTAATTATATGGAGGGATGTCTTCTCCCCACCCTACTACTCACACAACCTGTTCTTCAGTCTTGATGCAAATGCTTCATACTGTAGGATCTCTAAGTTGTCTTCTCCTCATTACTTCCCCCATACTTCCTTTACATTTCAATATGGGTGTAAGAAGGAAGTTAGGGACCTCAAAAAGGGCATGAGATGTACTAAGGGGCATTATGAAAGAAAAACGGAGTAGAACAGTTAATACAATAACAATTCTTCAGTTATATCAAAACTAAAATATTGGTTAAAAAGAGGGTGGGACCACTCAACACAAAGACGGGGATGGGGAAATTTTGGATGATGCAAGATGGCACAGAGGCTTAATGACTACTTCTCCCCTGTTTTCATATAGGCACTATCTGGGGACGACCTGCCAAGCATAGATGATGAATTCATGGGTAAAGGAGGATTTCAACAAAATTGACAGTACTGCCATGTTAGGTTGGGAGAAGTGGGCCAGCACCAACTTCAGTTCAGGTTCAAGTGTGGGCCTGAAAATTCATTTTAGCTTCCTTAATTCAGCTGAGCCACTTTAACTCCCAATGCAGTAATTTGGATGATACCAGAGGATTAAGGATCCCTCTTGTGCTCACAGATAATTACAGCACTTTTCGATGCCATCCACATTGCACTGCTTTGCTCACTACCACCTCAGAGGTCGGCATACATGCCCACCTTGAGCGATGTAGTTAAATCACAAAACTATTGGGGCACAAATATTGCAGCGCAGTATAATGCAAAATAAATAATGGAGGGTGTGGAGGCGGAGCCCCCCAAATACAAAAACAAAACTATTACAATAATGTTTAATGGCACAAATATTTCAGTGCAGTATAAACCGTACAGCTTCATTGGTGCACCCGGGGGAATGGGGGGAGTGCCCCCACAGAAACAGTTATTGGCTGTTATTTTATAACTCCTATGTCTGACAACGTAGCAAACCTATGCACTTTTCTCCATGGTAAACAACTATTTTGAGGTCTATTGAACGGGACCACGGAAACAAGAAAAGTTTAGAGACACAGTTCATTCCCGGGATTCCCAGCTGCAGCTTCTGTCTACACCCTGGGATAAACATTTTACAGAGACTAGCTACTACAGTGCTGAATCACTGAATGTTTTGTTCTTTTAGACCTTTTTGAGTTTATGCAATCGAACTCTGTGCAAAAATTAATTTCGTACTTTTTGGAGTTGTGTGACTAGACTGCAATAAATGGCCTTTTGCTAAACTGTAGTTGTTGGGCATGTCTTTGTATGCCATTTCAGTATGTGTAGGCGTGTGCATGATGTTGCTAGCCCCATCTGTACATGTTGATGTAAAATATTTTTTCACGCACGGGGATCCTTAATCATCTGGTATCACCTTAATTTGCATAAGGTAAAATAGATGACAAATGTGTGTGTGTGGGGAGGGGGGGCCTTTAGGTCGGCAAACAGTATGCATTGATGTAACTTACTGGCAAGTGCTGCCTGCATGTATCTACTGTTGATAATTGTTTGTGGTGTTGTGACAGAGTATGCAAAACACACTAAAACAGTCATGGCAGAGTGAGCTACAGCAATAGTTACTATTCATTGCTTACTTCAAGGCATATGTTTTCCCGTGGTCTCTGACTCTGCATTGCCCCATACCAATGAATGCATTTTCCTTTGCAGCAATATCGATTTTACAATTATATTTTTATACATATTTATTCATTTCTTTTTAATTTAGTTTTTATTTATCAAGTCCGTACTGGACAAACAGTTGCCTGTTTTCAGGCATGACCTGGGAGGTAACAACAACAGTACGAGTACAGTAATTGAAAAAGCAGTGAACAAACAGAAAAGTTACAGAATATAATATTGTTCTTGTATCTCCTCTGTAATTTTTATTTTTGTAATGTGTGTCATATATTAGAACATTAATCATATGATAATATAGTATACTTTTATTTTTAATACTTCAATTTTGTTATTTATATGATCAGAAAACATGATTTCTAAATGAACACATGATGGAAGAATCATGAAGATGATAAAAAGTATCATATACACTGCAAGACAGACAGGCAGTTGTTCATATCTGCTGCACACAGGTGGCTGTGGCAGCACTGGACAATTGTATTGTACAATTTACTGTACAGTGTGCAGTCAGTGAAGATGGTGGTACTGCTGTCACCCATAGTCAGTGAGGCACGATGAGGAAAACATGATTCTCAATGGAGGGAAAAGAAGAATGATGTCAAGAAAATTTGATTTCTAAATGAACTGATGTAAGGCGTGAAGTTGGCAATTAGGGACAGTGACTGTGCCTATGGAATATTTGCAAATTTCTGCGATTTAAAAGATGACATTTCAAATAGTTCCGGATCTAATAGTTGCTATAGGTTTCTTATTAAAAATTAGAAAATGGGTTGAAAGAATCCCAGTCTCTGATTGGCTGAGCCCCTTGCCATGGGCTACATTCATGTGCCTCGATAAATTAGAAAAACTAACTGGCAGCCATTTTTCCCCACTCGCTAAACTTGAACTGTGCCATTAATTTGCCCATCCCACCAGCAGATACGAACTGCGAACATCTACAAAATGAAAACCTTTTTAAACCTCTTTTCCTTATACTTTATTTTTGAATGTTTGACTTCTGGCATGATTGCTTGCTGCTGCCTATTGATCCTGCCATGCCTCATGCATCTTTAGTAAGCACAATGCTCCCCCATTCATGTTCACTGATCCATGTGCTCATGCTCTCAACTGCTACTGGTGTCTACATTTGAAAGTAGTAATTAAAAGGAAGCAGTAGTACTTGAGATGGAGTTGGAAAGGGGAGAACAATTACACAGTTCGCCCCACCTTACCCTTAATGATTAGTGAGCTTGACTGTCTCATGGTGTCAAACTGCAACTGTTCCCAAAACAACTACTTGTTACCAGTAGTGGGGGGAGGAGGGAGCACTGCGGTGACGGTCGTACTTACATTGTATAAAAAATCAGACTGCTGCTCTGGGGTCAAGAAGGCTGGGGGCTATGACAATCCAGTAGAACTCACCTTTTATTGGCAAGCAAAGGAGAGCAGAACAAAAGCGAAAAAAAAAACATAAAAAAAAAAAACAACCCCCCCTCAAAAAATAAAAAACAATCTCAAAACAGGAGTGCCCTCTACTGACAAATATACCAGTAGAGGGTCCACTGTACAAATAAGTCATTTTCATCTTGTTCTTTATTGATACTGTTTTTGCACTTTTTGATTGTTAAATCTTTTTATTGTTAAATGTCAACAAATGATCCTTTTTCTATGTGCAATAATACCCTTGAGGGCGGGTGGTAGGGGCTATACTGGACCTTCCATGGGCTGTAATGCCCTCCACCTCCAGAGTCGGGCCTCATTACACCCCTGTGCAGTTTGATATAGCTCAATACCCTCACCGTGTCAGGTATTATTGCTTACTCTGTATACTACATCAGTGTACCTATACATAATGCCACACAGTATAGAAATCCAATAATTCAGTTACCACAGTTCAGTTAAAATGGATTACTAAATATATTTAATTTGGGTATTTAAATGTTCTGTTTTGGGAGAGATATACTGAGATATTGGACGAGATCTAATGAAAATTCAGATGCTGAAAAATATGGATCCTTGTTGCCTCACATATGTTGTATAGAATCTAAGCTTTTATTTTACAAGCTGATTTCACTGATGAAAAGATATCTTGCAAAACATAAATGAATGGTTTTACTGATGCAAGTAGTCAGACTACCAGAGAACTGTGAGAACAGAAACAATTGGACTATAAAATGTGTAAAGTGATTTCCATTCCACTTAATGGTGCCCTTACATCAAAGCTGTTTGGCATTTAAATACAGTACAAGCAGCATATAGTTTTATTAGGCATTAGAGAACTTTGAAATGTATCTATTACTGTGCAACAGCTTAACATCTCTGTTTGTTTGAAATAGTCTAGCTTATAAATGTGAAGATATGCATATAAAGTAAGTTTTGTTATAGAAGGTGATATGGTTTTATTTATATATAGAATACAAAAGACAAAATAGTAAATAAGGAGCATTTCAAATGTAATTTGATACAAAATTACAATTTTGAGGGGGGTGGGCTAGGCACCGCCAAAATGGCAGCATAGTCCTGAGACAGGACTGTACCAGGTACCTAATCCCTGGCTTCTGTGGTCCAACTGACATGCATGGTTGAAATCCCAACTCAGCTCAATCCAGTTCCTTACTCTGATTTGGACGTTACCAGTCTGTAGTATTTCTGTTGCGCAGTTTAAGTGTTGGTCGTGTTATTCGCAGCTCACTTTCACTTCTATAATAAGTGCCCTTCTCCCATGTCCAAGCTTCCATGAGTGAGAGATCATGAGCTGTGGCACCTCCTTGCTACCTTTGACCATGGCACAACAAGCAACTGCACCCTCTGGGCTAACCCACATCTCAGTCATGCTAGCTCCAATCCTCAAAGATATGGGCAACTTGAATTTGGCAGCAGCACAGAAAAATTGAGACCACACAACTCTAGGGACCCAAGATTAGATGACTGAAAGGAAAATTCAGAACATTAAAGAAAAGGAGGATGACACACAGGTCAGGCTCCAGGAGCAGGAACGGACTATAAAGGCCCTTCTCGCTAAAATTGATGACATGGAGTACTGCTCCAGATGGAACAACCTAAGGTTAGTCAGTCTTCCTGAAGAGACTGAGGGAGCAGACATGATTATTTTTTACAGCATGCTCTTCTGATCCTTCACACACTGAACTGTCCCCCACTAGAGACTGAGTGCCCACTGTTTGTTAACGCTGTGATCAAGACAGAAAGATTGACCTAGACCCATTTTGTTCAAGCTACTTAGGTTCCCTGTGAAAGAAAATATTCTGAGTCTTGCTAGGGAGAGGGGGTTGCTGAACTAGGAGAGGAATCCTCTACAGCTATTCCAAGACTTCTCATATGAGCTATTCTAGAGGCACCAGGCCTACATGGGTGAAAATGGAAGTTTAAACACTTAGGCATCTCCTCCTCTCTCAGATATACTGCCCAGCTCTGCTTTTCAATTAATGGGGTAGTGCACACATTTGCTACCCCAGAGTCTTTATACTATTTTACTAACAAGAATTGACCTGCATATGTCTTCCTCCCAGACTATCACCAAGGCTCCATGCCACCAGAAGAACAACAGCAGATGAACACTACTGTCCCTCCCTCCCTCCTCAATCACCAATCACAGACACTAAGGGCCAGCCACCACATGATGACTGTCAGTGGATCCAACATCATCGTGGTAGGGAAAGGAAGAGACAGAGCTAAAATATGGCTGACAAATCTCAATTCATAGTAGTGCTCAAGCAGCTTGCAACCAGAATTTGCCTCATTACACCCCTTTGCCAACCCCTCTGTTACCTTTACTCTCCTGCCTACAAGCAATAGATACAATCCTCTGCTCCCTGCTTCCCCTAACGTACCCTTGCTTGGGGGCCCTGCAGTACTGGTAGGCAAGGGTGCACTCTCCTGTGGGGTCCCTCAAGGTTCAGTCCTTGCCCCTGTGCTGTTTTCCACATACATGCTGCCTTTGGGTGAGATCATTAGATGGTACAAGGTTGAGTTTCACTGCTATGCAGATGATACACAACTGGATGAGGATTATGTGGCCTCAATACTGGGGTGATGTCTTGTCAAGATAATTGACTGGATAGCCTCAAACTGGTTACATCTCATCCCAGGGAAGACAGAGGTCATCATGACTGAGCCAAGTCAACAGGGTCCCACAGTGATGGCAGATGTGGTAGCACTTGTGTGCTGGGTGGCAGACCTCTCACTGCTGTTGATGCAGTCAAGAATCTTGGGGTCATTTTGGACTGCAGTCTGACACTAGACCAGCAGATGTCAGCAGTTGGCAGATCTGCTGGACCATCTATTATCAGCACCAGCTGAAGGTGAATGGTTTTGATCTCTAGAGTGCTACAGCATGCAACAACTGTTGCTACATGCTGAACTGTTGCTTATTTTTCTTGTTTACCTGTTTTAGTTAAGTCTCTGATGTTCTGAATGAGGCCATTATTAACTGTCATTGTAGAGGTATGGCTTGGTATAACAGAGACCCTCGAGGTCAACTGGGAGTCTGTGGGTCCTTACCCATTCAGGGGAGCATGGCAGATTTAGGGCAGGCTATGCTCTCTCTCACCTCTGGTGCGACCACTGGCTGAAGTGTCACCTCCCTTGTTGTTCATAGATACATAAACACTGTTGCCAGATAAGGGCCTATGGCCCACCCAGTCTGCCCATTTGAGCTTGTAAGTTCACTTTATGTTTTTCAAGAAGTCTATTGCCCCTTACCCCTGACCTCCAAAATTCCCTCATGTCTATCCCATGCATTATTAAATCCCGTGATTATTTCAGCCCCCACCACTTTCTCTGGCAGGGTGTTCCACTTGTCCACCACTCTTTCTGTGAAGAAATTCTTCCTCACGTTTCCTCTGAATCACCCTCCCTCCAACTTCATCCCATGCCCTCTAGTTCTGGAACATCTTTTTCACTGGGAAATAGTGTATTCCTTCACTCTGTTCCTCCCTGTAAGGTACTTGTATGTCTCTATCATCCCCCTCTCTCCCTCCTCTTCTCCAGGGAGTACATATTCAAGTCCTTCAGCCTGTCATCATAGGACTTGTGATACAACCCCTGTAACATCTTTGTTGCCCTCTTCTGAACTTTCTCTACCCTGTTTATGTCCTTACATTGGTAAGGTCTTCAGAACTGTACACTGTACTCCAGGTGGGGCCTCACTAGTGTTTTGTATAGTGGAATTATGACCTCCCATTTCCTGCTGGTGAGTCTCCTGCCTATGCATCCCAGCATCCTATTTGCTTTACCTGCTACCTTGAGGTCATCAGAGATGATAACCATAAGGTCCCTTTCCTGCTTGGTGCATGTTATATCCTCACCCCCCAACTGATATGTTTTTCCAGGGTTTTTGTGCTCCATATGCATTATCTTGCATTTCTTGGTATTGAATTTCAACTGGCAAACAGAATGAGGAGGGACCTGCAGAGGCCTAAAGAATGCTTCAAGCCTCTGAAGGCCCCTTCTCATTCTGTCTACACCCTCTGGCACGTCCACGCTGTTACAAAGCTTTGTGTCATCAGCAAATAAGGAAATTCTTCCTTCTAGGTCCTGAGCAATGTCACTGATGAAGACATTGAATAGGACCGGTTCCAGCACTGATCCCTGTGGTATCACATGGGTCACTCTTCCCTCTGTGGAATGACAGCCATTAATCATCACCCTCTGTATCATGCCACCAGCCAATTACCTACCCACCTCACTACTGTTCTCCCCCACTCCCATATTCCCCAGTTTGTTTAATAGCCTTCTATGTGGCACAGTGTCAAAGGCCTTGCTGAAATCCAAATAGGCCACATCTACTGCCCACCCCTGAGCCACCTCCCTTGTCACCCAGTCAAAAAATTCAATAAGGTTGGTCTGGCATGACCTCCCCCTGGTGAAACAATGCTGCCTTGGGTCCTGTAGTCCATTGGAAACTAGATGTTCCACTAATCTCTCCTTTAGTAGTGCTTCCATGATCTTCCCCACTACTGAGGTGAGGCTGACTGGTCTGTAGTTCCCTGCTTCCCCTCTGTTCCCAATTTTGTATATATCTGTTGTCCTCTAGTCTTGGGGTATCCCCCATGTTTCCAGTGATGAGCTAAACAGGATTGCCAGAGGTTCAGCCACCACCTCTCTTAGGTCCTTTAGGACCCTAGGGTGCACCCCATCTGGCCCCATTACATTATTCACTCTTATTGCTTCCAGTTCCTTTATGACCCTTTCCTGTGTAAAGGGACTTGTGTCCATTTCTGTGCCATTCCCACCTCTTGCACTCCCCTCAGGTGCATTACCCTCCTCTTCCTCAGTAAAGACTGAGCAGAAATATCTGTTCAGTATGCCAGCTTTACTGTTGTCATACTCCATGAGTCCCCATCCACCCCCTTCAATCTCACTATCCTTCCCTTTACCCTTCTTTTTTCACTTATGTACCTGTAAAAAGTTTTGTCCCCTCTACACACTGATTTTGTGATGTGTGCTTCTGTCTGAGCTTTGACTTCCCTTACTGACCTCCATGTGCTTCTCCTGGTACTTCTGCCTATCCCCTTCTGCCTGCATCTTTTTGTATTGCCTGAATGCGATCACTTTGGCTTTCACTTTCTCTGCTACCTCCTTGGAAAACCATAATGGCCTCCTCTTTCTTTTCCCCTTGCTGACCTGCTTAATGCATAATTCTGTTGCTCTTGTAATCCCTGTTTTAAATATTGTCCACTGTTCCTCAACCCCCAATTCCCTCTCCATTCCCATGAATGCCTCTTTCAAGCAGCTCCCCATTTTCCCAAAGTCTGCCCCCCTAAAATCCAGGATCCGTGTTTTTGTGTGGTTTGGTTCTTCTCCTTCTGTGATTTCAAACCACAGTGATCAGTGGACACTGTTTCTCAGGTACTCCCCCACTGTTACCCCCATCACACTGTCCCCATTTCCGAGCACACGGTCCAGTATTGCCTTCTGCTGAGTTGGTCCATGACCAGCTGCTTGAGGAAGGCACCTTGAAGAGAGTCAAGGATAAATCTGCTCCTAGTTGATACTACTGCTAGGAGGCTCCAGTCCACATTTGGAATATTGAAGTCTCCAACCAGTGCCGCCTCACTCTTGTCTGCCATCCTTTAGATGGCTAACATCAGCTCCCTATTTGTTTATTCCTTCTGGGCTAGTGGTCTGTAGACCACCCCTGTGCAGATGGTTGACATCATTTTCCTTTCCAGCTTAACCCACAGTATCTCTTCCCCATTTTGTTCCTCCTGGATCTCTGTGGCCTTTATGCCATCTTTTACATAAAGTGCTACTCCTCCTCCCTTCCTGCCTGCCCTGTCTCTTCTAAATATGTTGCAGCTGGGTATGGCCATCTTCCAGTTGTGATTATTATTACACCAGGACTCTGTGATAGCTACAATATCCAGGTCTGACTGCACCATGGCAGCCTTCAGATCCTCCATCTTGTTGCTAAGGCTCCTTGCATTGGCACACATGACTTTCCATGATGTGAACTACCTAGACTGTTTAGCTGTTTTACTCCAGCCCCCTCCCTGGTTGTCCTTTATCCCTGGTTCTCCCTGCTGTCTGCCCTCCTATTGAATTTTGCCCCCTTTCTGCCTATCCACCTCTTGGGTGCTTATGTTCATTTTTTGCACACTGCTTTGTACAGATATCCACTCCTCCTACTGGTTCAACTGAAATTAGATCTGACATTTAGTCACCCCATGTCCCAGTGTTTACCCCCCCTTCTTTTTTCTCCCTTGCTAGACACTTCCTTCTATATAGTACAAATATATCTAATAACATATTTATTAGATGTATTTGTATTATATAGAATAACATTGACTCTTACTGGGGACACATCACCTTATTTTTAAAGGAGTTTTTGCAGTATGCTATTTTGCTCTTTTTTGCTCTGTTTTGATTATACAAAACACTTACTGGGGATTTTATATATGTGGATATTGAAATTTCTAGTCCTGGTTAACTGACAAACATACTGTCATTGTATACTACTATTCTTTTTGTTATTTAAATTCTAAACTGTGTGCTATCTGTGATGTTAAAGATCTGCAAAAAATTTAATGGTATTGGCTGGATCTGATTCCAGATCTGGAAGATGCTGTGACATTTTTCCTGAGCAAGTTTCTGATGGTCTGTGACATCCGTGTGCCTAAATTACAAACAAAAAGAAAACAAAATAGTTTACCTTGAATAAATGGAAAGATGCTAAAACATATTAGAGAGATAAATAGACTGTGGAAGGTGCAAAGAAAACTAATTGGAAGAGTGACTGTGATAAGTATAACATTTATAGGAATAAATGTCAATATTTAATCAGCAATGGAAAGGGAAAATATTACAAAAACAAACTTGAAATAGCCACAGATTCCAGGGACTTCTGGAAAACCATCAGACAATTGCAATCACCAGTAGTAACTAGATTCCCTACTTCATTGAGAATTAATGGAGAGCTAATAACTGATCCTAAGACAATGGTCAGGACTTTAAATAACTTTTTCACAAGTTCACCCACATTACCTAGGAATAATCAGAAAACCTTCAATATTACTGAAGGGGATAGTAATGAGGGTAAAGTACAGGGATCAGGATGCCCTTTATTTAGATTTAGGATTCTAGACCAAAAAGCAATATGAAGGCAACTGAAATCATGGGACATATGCAAATTGGGGGGTTTGAAAGGCATGAAAGCCAGACTGCTGAGAGAAGGAGCAGATAAGGTAGCTTTTTTTTAACAAAGCTTTTCAACTATAGTCTGTGTTGTGGGATGGTCCCTCATCTCTGGAAAAATGCAAAAACAATTTCAGTGTTTAAGGGTAACAGATAACTATAGACCTGTAGCTCTGCTGTCCATCACTTTAAAAACCTTTGAAAAAAGAAGTTCACACGCAGGTATGTACATATTTGAGTACAAATAATCTTTTGACACCTCAGCAGTCTGGATTTAGGCCTCTACACTCCATACACACAGTCTTGATGGATTTCATGGACACCATCTCCCATGCACTGGATGACAAGCAGTGCATGGGATTGGCATTTGTGGATCTATGAAAGATGTTTGGCACCATGGACTACCTGCTAATGTTACAAAAGCTGGAAATGAAGGGATTTATTGATGAGGCATTGCAATGGTTTCGATCATATTTAAATGGGCATAGTCAAGTGGTGAATATCCATGGAACAACATCAGAGTTTAATGAAGTGAGTAGAGGCATACCCCAAGGTTCTACAATGGGCCCACTTCTGTTCATTGTATTTATTAATGCACTATCTAAGATCCTTACTGAAAGTGATGTTTAATTATATGGGAATGATACAGTCCTACTTTGTCCTGCAAATGATTGTATTACCACAGAAATAACTCTTCAATGGGAATTTTACAAACTTGAGGAATGGTTAAAAGAGAATAAATTGGTCTTGAACATTAGGAAAATGAACATAATATTATTTAATTCAAAATCAGGCAAGGGAATTTGCGGTTCATCATCAGATATATTATTAAAATCTGTCAGGGGACTGGAACTTGTTCAGGTTAGCCTTTATAAATATCTGGGATAATGGGCTGATTCAGAATTAAATTTTGATACTCACATTGATTATTTTTGCACTAAGGTTTCCCAGAAATTGGGGGCCTTACACAGACATAAAATTGTATGACACAGGAGTCTAAAAACAAATTCGTAAACTCTGTAATAATCCCTTTAATAGATTATGGATGTATTATTTACAGATCTACAAGTAAATATAATCCACAAATGTTGGACAAATTCCAATATCATCTTGCAAGATTTGTACTAGGTTTGAAAGGTCCATATATCAATCAGCATCATTGTAACATGCTTCTTCAACTAAATGGGTACCTTTGGAATTAAGAAAGGCTAGAATGTTAAGCATTTTTTTATATAAATGTGCAAAGGGATTAGCCCCTGAATACCTTATAGTTAGAATGATACCCAATCCTTCAGTTTACCCCTTATGAGACATCAAAGGTAGAGACTTGAAAGTTCCTCATGCAAAGACCAAATATGGTAGAATGTGTTTTGAATATGTTGCATCAAACAGTTGGAATTCACTTCCCCCCACTCTACGCAATGTGCCAACCTACAAAAGTTTTAAGACTGCTTTTCTGGAATTTTTTACTTGCATGTGTACATGTTATTGACAATGTTAATACTATATATGCATGTTTGTGTATTAACCCTAATGTATATGTTGAGACTTGTGATACACCTTAATGTATTATGTTGTGTTAACAAAATGGTCATGAGAACAGGCTTTTGCCTTGTGCTTTATCCTTGCAAAATATAAAATAAAAACTTGAAACTTGAACTGTGTGACCACTACCTTTTGGAAGACATACTTTTCTATTAATAATTGTTCCAAAAAAGATAATTTCATGAATAGTGTTACTATCTGTGTCCCTGCTATTTAAAGAACTACAAGTTATTTTAATTGGTTTTCACTCTGTTTAACTGTTATGGTAGGGATATTTTAAGGACATGATCATCACGTGATATCTGTGATGTATATAAATGAGTGCCTTTTTATCTTTGGCCACACCTCCCCTGATGAAGTGGCAGAGCACCACAAAGCCCCAGGCACTGGGCTTGTTTTTAGCAGCACCAAGGATTTGTGAATTTTGGCAATAAAGAGCATTACTTATATATCTCCACAGTGTGCACTGCTTTTTTTGTTTCCATGGATGAGGCAGTCACCCACATGACCACCCTACTCCTTCCTCCCCATCTGAAGGTGCTGGGCATAGGGATCTCCATAAAACTTGACAGTGTTGTTTTGTAGCATGTTTGTTTCATTCATTCTCATACTCTTTTTAACTTTTAACTGTGCCCCCACCTAAAAAAACAAACAAGAAAAAAACCCTGGAGTGTGACCTGGGTATAGCTCTGCCTGCTACGAAGCTCTGTATGACACACTCTGTCTCCTGGAAGAATAAGGTTTCAGCATTGAGGTCTCTTTGGTTCCAGGCTATAATAGCCCAGTCTGATCTACAATGTATTATACCTAGTCTACTAAAACTTGAATCCATTTATATGTTAGCAAAATCCATTTTCCAAGTTCTGGTTTGATCAGGGGAAGGGTAATGATAGCCACCAAACAGGAAAGGGACTTGGGTAGAATCATATCTGATGAACTGAAGTTTTTTTTTTAATTCAAACTTTATTGATTTTACATAAATATATACACCAGCAGTGGTTTACAGTGAATGGTTGCAGACATGGGATTAAAATGAACAAAACACAACACAACAAAACATCCTTTTCTTCCTCTCCCCCCCACCTCCCCACCACACACACCCTGTTCACTATTATAACCCTCCTCCCCAAGGTGCCAACAGTCAGTTAATTCTGTACATAAAATGAGTAAGATAAAATAGATCTAAAGTAGGTCTAGAGTAGCTGGTTAATATTCTACCATTCAATTTATAATAGATACAAGAAGCGTAATTTGTCCCATCTCTTTTTATAGATGCCCATTTGGTCAGTAAGACTGGCCATCATTCTTTCCATGCATAGGTTATAGAGAAGCTCTTGTAGCCACTCTGCATAAAAGGGCTGAAGAGAGTCTTTCCAGCGTTTTAACACAACTTTCTTAACTGACATGACAATCAACATCATGTGATATTTTCTGGTCATGAGTAGAAAGCCTGTAAAATCCCCTAGCAGGCACACCTCAGGAGTAAAGTAGTCATGCAGTCCCAACAGTGGGTCCATTTTAGATTTAATGAACTCCCACAATGGAGATATTTTAGAACATTCCCAAAATAAATGGAAAAGGGTACCTGGGCCATTAAGACATCTGTTGCATGTGGGAGGTTCTGCCCTACCCATTTTATGTAATTTATAAGGAGCTAGATACATGTCATGAAGAAATCGCATTTGCATTAATCGGAGTCTGTCTTGTGTGAAAACTGTATGACAGGATTCCCAAATTTTGGGCCAGTTTGAATTAACATTAGGATATAAAGAATTCCAGTAATGAGGTATGCCATCCACTTTTGGAAATACCAGTGGACATAACAAAGTGTTTAGTGAGGAGACAGCATGTGGGGCTAGGGTTAACAATCTGTCTATAGTAATCCAGTCCCGTGGATCCACCATGGTGATACTCCCACCAAAATAGGCAATGGGGAAGGCTCTGCTATTTTAAGCAAGAACTCTTGCAAGAATAACAAGGCATCCGTGCCTTCCTTCTTCTCTGGGATGCTGATTATCACTAGGTTGCTGTGCCGGCTTCTCCCCTCCAAATTTTCAATCTTACTCTCCAGCCTCTTAATAGTTTGGTGATTGGTGGTGATAGAGGCTTCCATTTTTTTGGTCCACTTCTCGACGGAGAAAGTGCGGACTGCGTTGTCAGTGGTACGCTTGGTAGTCTCATCCAGTGCTTCAGATATCACCTTTACTTCTGATACCGGTGAGCAGACTTCACCCCTGAATGTCTGGAACTCTGATAGAAATCATTCCAAGCTAAGAGGTGTTGAATCCCGCTGCTACCAGAGGGGAGCTTGAGGCTGACTGAGTATGGTTTGTAAAGGCAGGGTTAACCTTGGATTTCTTGGGCTGTTTTTCCCGGCATGACAGGCGGGGTGTGCCAGGGTGCCACCTGTAGCATTTCTGCTTCCATCTCATTCCCAAAGCCCTTTTTTGAAAGTGCAGTTGGTAATCAGCAGTCTTGATGGCATTCAGAGTTGAAGTTTTTTTGTGAATAAAGAAGTTTCATCTTAATTTGAGTAGTCGGGTGAGTGGAGCTTCTCTGGAGTGCATCTTATTCAGTTGGCCACATCACATGACCCCCCCCCAATGATCTGAAGTTTACCAAACAATGTAAGAAGGCTGTGAGGAGAGCCAGCGGAATGCTGGGATGCACATGGAGAGGTATCTCCAGCAGAAGGAAGGAAGTGGTGATGCCACTGTATAGAACATTGGTGAGACCTCATCTAGAGTACTGTGTCCAGTTCTGGAGATCGCATCTCCGAAAGGACATAGACAGAGTAGAAGCAGTTCAGAGAAGGGTGACAAAAATGGTGCTAGGACTGCACCAAAAGTCATATGAGGGGAGACTGGAGGATCTCAGTAGTATTCCCTGGAGGAGACGAGAGAGGGGATATGGTAGAGACTTTTAAATACCTCAACAGTATAAATAAGGTATAAGAGGGTAGCATCTTTCAAAAAAAAGAAGTTCAAGAACAAGGAGCCATGATACGAAAATAGAGGTAGGTAGACTTAGGGGTAATGTGAGAAAGTATTTTTTCACAGAAAGAGTGGTGATTCCATGGAACAGCCTCCAGGCACAGGTTGTAGGGGACAAAATTGGTAGGAGAATTCAAAAATGCATGGGACAGACATAAAGGAATTCTAGCGATGGAAAGAGAGGTAAGCTGCAGTTCATTTAGGATCTGCGGTACATGAAACAGGTAGGGAAAATGGTCAGACTAGGTGGGCAAAGCGGTCTTTATCTGCTGTCAAATTCTATGTTTCTATGGTTGTATGTTTGTCTCTACTCTTGTTGATGGGTGTGATATTTACTGTATATTCCCATTGTGTTGATGAACTGCTGATAAGCTTATGTTTCACATGCTGCTATCTGTTTTCCTCATGCCTGATATTCAATATGGTCCCTTTACATTTGTGCTTTAAGTGATATTGTTTGGTACCCCCTCCTCTTGTCATGTGTCACACTCCTCCAAGAAGATGGTCTCCCTTCAATGTATAGTTTAGAATGTAAGTGGACTGAATTCACCAGTTAAATGTAAAAATGTCCTTACTAGACTTAAAGCTATGAAAACATAGGTACAACTGCTACAGGAAACTAAACTCTGCATCTGAAGCTGTGAAATTGTGTAGGGGGTAGGTTGACATAGAGGTGCACAGCTGTGTCACATCTGCCAAAGCTGAGATCTCAGTCTTGGTGCATGAAGCCTGTAAATGGAAGATTGCCCAGCAGGTCTCTGATGTAGAAGGTCGCCGGGTGGTAGCCAAGTTTGACACCCATTAAGGCCCTCCCAATTTAAGCAATGTGTAAGGGCACAATTCTGATAACCCAAACTTTTTTAACAACCTCACCATCCCTGTCTGAATTGTGAGACCCTGCATCTCCCAGCATACCAGGAGGGGACCTTAACATAGCTCTGGAGGCCATCATGAACTGTTCTTCAGAGGCAATAGTGCCCATTCTACAGCCTTAGATGCACTCAAAGTCGTGATAGCAGAACACTCTCTCTCTGACATCTGGTGTTTGCACCACTCCGGTGAACAGCATTACACCTGCTTTCAGTCACACAGGCCACCTTGAGCAGTATTGACCTGTGGCTTACTTCCCCCCACATAATGTCAGCAGTTGTAGCATCCTCTGTCACCCCTCTGTTCTTGTTAGACCATGCATCCATCTCTCTGACATTGCTATGGAGACCTGCCACTTGCATCTCATCATTGTAGACACTTGATGCCTTGCTACTGTAGGACCACAATTTTTTGTAAATGGGTGAGGAAAGAAGCGATGTCTTACCTTGAGAGCAATAACTTGGGAGAGGTAGACATGCAGTGGTTGGGAAAGACTTCAAAGCTTCCACTTGTGGCCAAATAATGGGGTATGCATCTCACCTGAGGTGGCAAAGGAGGCTAAACAGAGACATCTGACTAACCAACTTGAGGCTAGTGAGCAGCAAGGGGAAAATCAGCACCTGAACAAGCCACTGATCAGACAGACACTGGCTCTGCCTATGCAACTTAGTACTCTTTCCATTATAGAGGCTGAACTGGCAATTCTACAGCTAAACATGGCTGTTGGGATAGAGGAACTAGCAGGGAAGCTACTGGCTTATTGCCTGTGTAAGCAGCAAGCTGACTGCCACATACATGCCCTGAGGTATTGGAATAGCTCTGTCTGTAGAACCAGAGATAATCAACTATATTTTGTGTACCTTTTATAAATCCTATGAGCTTCCCTGGGCCATGCTGACCTCCCCACTCTTGAGAGTTTCATAGTAGGACTTCCTTTGCCCCACTTATCAGAGTTCCATTGGAATTCTCTAGAACCCCACTTCTCTGCCACCAAAATAGCCATGGCCATATCTGCCCTTGCACCATACAAATTCCTTGGAAGTGATGACTTCCCAGCTGACATGCCTGCATTGTATCCCCATCATAACAAGAGTGTACACTAAGGCTCATTCACTTACAGTGCTCACTCCGATGATGTGAGAGGCAGTAATTATGCTTTGACCAAGGAAGACAAAGATGACATGACAGTGGATAATTACCAGCATATTTTGCTAATAAATGTGGATGCCATGATCCTAGTGAAAGCTCTAGCCACATGCATGGAGTCTGTCCTTTCCACTATCATTCACTAAACCTAAGCTGGCTTTGTGAAGAGTCATCTAGGATCACACCATTTGAGATCCATGTTCTTTCTCATGGAAATTGCCAACTTTGTCTCCACACCAGCAACCACAGATGCAGTTGTCTATGAAAAAGTGTAGACTCAGTGGAGTAGGTATACCTGCACCTGATCATGACCAAGATAAGCTTTGGGCTGATGTTCAGGGGGTGAGACAAGATTTATATACCTAGCAATCCTCCAGGGTGCTCATGAACTCATCTTTTCTTACACATTCCAGTTATCATGGGGTACCTAGCAGGAATGTCCTCTATCTCTAAGGTCCTCTCTTTTCTGTGGTTCTGTGGCACATGGAAGTTGCCACAGAAACCAAGATCAGATGCAGAATTTGAGGCTGGCCAGATTACACAGAAAATGCCCCAATAGGTTAGATAGAGATTGCCCTCACTCCTTTCCCTCAATTACTCTGCCTAGTTGTAGCCATATAAGAACTAAAATTCACCCCACCCATCTTAATTCTCTGTTTATTCCCTCTTACACACTACTACATTGACCTTCCTCTGGCTTCCCTAGGTGCCTGGCTCTGCTGAACTCCAACAGCCATCAGCCACCAACCTTTGTGTGCCACAGCTATCCACCAGGGTGGAGAAGAGGGGTGGTCTTCCCCTATACATGCAAGGTCCTCATCAGGTTGGTTGGCTCTGGATTTCATGTCTGGTCCCATTCAGTTCAATGGGGTCCATCATCCTTTGGGCAGTGGGGTCTTTCCTTGTTATCTGCCTATACCAATGGATGCAGCTGCACCTGGGAGGTCCAAGGCATGCATGCACACCTGAGCCTGCTGCCACGCTGAACCTCTGGCCTGTGTCCATCCCTCCCATGGCACCCTGAATTGCAGTACCACCTGTGGTTGTTCAGGTGGCAGAATTGCAATGAGGATGGCAACCCACCCTCCCCAGTGAAGGAAAGCATCCCATGAGATGCTCAACCCTCTTCCCTCCGTTGGCCCTGGGTGATACAAGTTCATTCCCAATCTCAGGTCACCAGCACTGTGACTGGTAGCACTATCACTGAACCAATGGACTGGCACTGAGAGCCCTCTTGAGTCACCCTATTTTTTATATTGGCATCCTTTTTTGGTGGAAGAATCCATGATGATCCACAGCCTTTTTCTGTCACTATTAGTGAGCCAGAATGCTTGACCCTCATCCCAGCAGTGCTTTCTTGGGCATGCAGAAATCCATTATGGGGCATTAATCCAGTATTTGGGCCCAGCAGTAATATACAGTGGCAGAAGATCATCCTACAGTGTTGAATCAAAAAAGCGTGCCAATATAAACAAGCATTTGTCAATGCCGAACGTTCGCCGCTGGTATTGCTGTTGTACTCGGTCTTACTTGGACACATTTTTACTACATATTTACCAAGGATAGAGCAGATGAGATGCAATATCTCATTTTCAGTTGTGTCCTGCCGTAACACATTGTTAGATTGTAATTACCCAGGATACAGCAGCTGAAAGGAAATATCTACTTTTATGAGGGCTCTCACATTTTGACCCCAAATGTCCAACAGTCTTTTTATGACTGGACATTATGATCAAGACAGGTGGATTTTTTAAAATCCCATCCAAAAGGTGATTTGCTGTGCAAATGTGAAAACAAGTTTCAGAGGGGATTTGAAAAATGACACCTGCCAATAGTGATTTTGACTTTTGGGATGCATTTTTGCTGTGCTGCTTCTGGACATGGGGTTGCTTTCCCACCTACCTGCCCCGTTCCCTCCTCCTGACCAATTCCCCCCTCCTCTGAAATGCTCCCTAGCTCCTCCCACTAGCCCAGGTGTGTCTATCAGCATGTGAAGCTTTACCCTGCTTTTACCAGAGCTATTAACTTAACTAAATACTGTCTGATTAACCTTTGCATGTGTAGCAATTCTGGAGCTAGCAACAGCATCCTATTGTGTTATAAAAACTAGAGCCAGTTAATTCCACATGTGCATGTATAGTAATTCTGGACCCTAAAGCAGCTACTTAATGCTTTTATAAACTGGAGCTAGGTAATTAATTAGGGCTCCTATCCCAGAGTGACTTCTTACCCACTAACCACCTTCCTGAGCCATCAGTGCCTGTATTGTAGCCCTGAGTAGACTGACCAAGGGCGTGCTACCTAATTCCCCCCCAACGTCTTGTGATAGGGCACTACCACAGAACAAATCCACTCTGGGCCCCCCCCCCTCCCATGGCCAGACAGGATGCAGCCTCTGAGTGGTTGCTCTGTGCTTCATGGTCTGGCTGGGGCCTCAGACCAAAACCCTGGTCCACTGGCTGCCAGGCCCTCTCCAAAGCCCCCCCACCACCTGTCAATCTGCCAAAGGCATGAAATTAGTGCACCTGAACTTATGTAGCTTGCTACCTAGCCAGCAGAGATAATAGCCCAGGTGGCACATTACAACCCTGATATTATGGGGGTCAAGGAAATCTGGCTGAAGCCCCACACCCCAGACTCTGCATGTGCCCTCCCAGGCTACAACCTTATTTGACAAGACAGAACAGTGAACAAGGGAGGGGGTGGGGTGCTTCTATAGTATAAGATGCATCTAAATGTATCTGTCATAGGACATATGCCACACACATCCCATACTTGTGAGCTCTTGCATGCCCTCCTCCTGCTAGGCAACACCAGAAAGATACACCTGATCTGTGCCTACAATCCTCCAAAGGGTGGAGTGCTTGGGCTCTCCTCCCTCCTCGACAGCCTCAGTCCCAGGGTTGGCTCGAATGAGGTATTAGTCCTAGGTGACTTCAACCTCAACTGGGTGGGCTGCAATGTCCAGCAATACGAGCCCCTGCTGGCCAGTCTTGCCCTAAGCCAACTCATTATTGAACCCACAAGCCTCTCCTCATGTGGAGACAAGGGATCCCTCATTGATTGGGTGCTGAGCAACAGACCAGATAGAACTGTCTCCTGTGGAATTCTCCCTGATGTTATCTTGGATAATTCTCCCACCTACTGTATATGGGGCATCTCACCTCCCAGAATCCACTGCAAAGTGATCCAGATGAGGGACTACTCTAAACTCAATGCTGGAGACTACCTTGCTGACCTGCGACAAGCAGACTGGTCTCAGGTCATTATCACAAAATACACCTTGGGGCCCTTGACAACTTTCTTGCTGTCTTTACTACCCTGCAAAATAAGCATGATCTCCTCACTAAAAGGAGCGTGGGGGCACTGTCACAAAGTCACTCCATGGAGGCCTTTTTTCCCTTATGAAGCAAAGGGACAAATGCTGGGTGAGATACATGGCCTCCCTCTCCAGTACAGACCTCCTATAGTACAGACAGCTGAGGAACTTGTGCAAAAGAGCCATCTGCTCTGCTAAGAGTGAGTTCTATTAATCTGCCATACTCTCCTCAGCCAGAAACCCAAAGAGCTTCTGGCAAAACATTAAAAACATGGTTGGAGGATCCGCCAGAGCTCAGGACACTGATATGCCCATTGGCGGGGTTAACTGCAACAATCCCCTCACAATTGCCAATGCCTTTAACTCCCTGTTGACTGACCTGCCAGCTCTCCCCTACCAGACCCATGACCCCAAGGATCAGGACTCCCCCTCAGTGGGAATAAACTGCCCTTCTACTCAGGGTCATCTCTGTCATGGAGATCCAGAAGCTCCTCGCTGGTCTCTCCCCTCACACTGGTGATGGGCACGACTGCCTTGAGCCCAAAACTACTCAGTCTAGGGGTATCTATCCTAGCCCAGCTCATCATCTACATCTTTAATGTATCACTAACCTCTGGTATCATCCTGGACATCTGGAAAATGGCCAAATTCATCCCTGTTCCCAAACATGGCTACCCTAAAGATCTCAAGAACTACTGCCCTATAGCGATTCTGTCACCGATCAGCAAGCTTCTTGAAAAGGTTGTTGCCTCACAGCTAACCCACTTCCTACAGTTCCAGGATCTACTCTCCCCTGCATGACACAGCTTCAGAAAAGGGCACAGTACTTCCACTGCCCTAGCCGTTGTCATCTCCGAGATCAGGTCTGCTGTAGATCAAGGCAAACTGACCAGAGCCATCTTTGTGGATCTCTCAAAAGCCTTCAAATGGGTTGACCATGCACCCCTGTGCTCCTCTCTCCTGTCCCTTGGCTTGTCCTGCCCCGCCCTTGCCTGGATCACTAATTACCTCTTGGGCAGATAGGAGTATACCAGGTTCAACAAGGCCCTGTCTGAGCCCTCTCAGGTTAATTGTGGGGTCCACTAGGGCTCTGTCTTTGGGTCTCTCCTGTTTTTTTTTTACAATTGTTTAACCAGGTGAGACACACTAAGTTGAAAGCTTGTTTACAGGTGAAACCTGGGAGCACAAGGAAGTTAAGTGACTTGCTCAGGGTCACACAGTATGCAAGTGGGGGCTGTGGGATTCAAACCCTGGTCTCCAGATTTGCAGCTCAGAGCCTTAAACCACTGTGCTATATTGGCTGGGTGAGATACATGGCCTCCCTCTCCAGTATAAACCTCCTTGAGTACAGACAGCTGAGGAACTCATGCAAAAGAGCCATCTGCTCTTGAGCCACTGCACCCTTTTCCCTCTTTATAAATGAGCTGCCCTCAGCCCCAGTTCATGGTCAATCAACTCTGTACACAGATGACCTAGTCATTCTGACCAACTCCTGGGACATCTCTGTCATCAACACCAAGCTAAACTCTTACTTCAACCAAATCCAAAACCTGGCTAAAGGACCACAAGCTCACTATTAACCTGCAGAAGACTCAGACCATGCTCTTTGGCTCTACAGTCAAGACAAAAGCTGTCCCTGCCCCTCTAAAGATCTCAGGTGCTGAAGGGTCCATCCTACAAGTCACAGATTCTGTCAAGTACCTGGGGTTGACTCTAGAGCCTCAACAGGATTTCAATCTGCATATATGCAACACATGTAAGGCCTCAAACTGTAAGTTGGCCTTGCATACAGAGCGAAAAGCTGTCTCACCCCGGCTGCCCATCTCGCCCTAGCCGGGAAGGGGGGTTCTCCTACCCACACTCTGCAATGGACTTGTCACTTTTACCCACATCACAAAAATCTGTATAACAAAATGGGACACAGCATACAGCAGTGTATGTCACTTTGCACTTTGAGCTCCTTGCCTCACCCACCGCTGTAAGCTTTACTCCCAGCTTGAGTGGCTCCCACCGGAAAAGCACCGCACCTTTGTAGTAGGCGACTTCATTGACAATGTTGTCAGAACTGCCACCCCTTCTGCTCTCACTGAATCCCTCTTACCCACTACCCACTCCTACCACTTAAGATCCAGTGACTCTCATGTCCTCCTGGTTCTGGAAACTCACACCCAAATGGGCTACCGGGCCTTCACTGCATATACACCCAGGTTATGGAACTCCCTTCCAGCAAGCACTCACTCCTCCTTCTCCCACCCTTGTTTTAAAGCCTCCCTCTGGGGCCTCCTCAAATTGACCTCTACCTGTGTCTGCACTTAATGAACCCCCTTCGAGCCATGCCAGTCTGACTGGATGAGTCGTTACCTAACCCATCTGCCTAAGTTAGTGGATCTCTGCATCTTATCCACTAGCAAGCTCACAGCTTTTTAGAAGTTTTGACTGTGCTAGGTCCACTCTGGCCCAAAATGCTCATTAATCATGTGCATGTTACCGTTCTATCTTTACGTCTTGCCCTAAGTCTCCACAATCTCCAGTGGTTACTACCCTATCTACCTGCAACCCTCATCCTTTAGGGCAAGTTGCCCTGGTATGATGATTACTGCCTTCCATGCTTGAACCATGCTGTTATCTACCTCCTGCCTGCAATGTAAACCCCTGTTGTTCTTGTATTGACCTTGTTGTTTGATGCTCTTGAATGTACCCTGTACTTGTTTTTGCCTGATGTTCTTGAATGTACCTTGTAATCTCCTGGGTCGCACGTGAAAATAGGCACTTGGTTGTCTAGTGTGCTTACCTGGTAAACAAAAGCAAATAAATAATAAATGTTCAGGAGCTGGGTAATACAAGAGATAACATTAGGGTCCAAAATCTGCAAAGAATAAAGTTATGAGTAAATGTTGGAAAAATTTGTTTCCTTATAACTTAGTTGTTTTTTCACATTTTTATCTCAAATTTTCAACATACTCTTTCTATGATCAGTCCTTCTGAGTATGACAGATGTCATTTATAAAACAATGGCTGAAATGTCATTTTGCACCACAGGTGTTAAAATACATTTTTGGTAGGATTTGAGAAATGACAGCTGTCATATTTATAAGGTGGTGTGAAAAATGGCTATGTTGAAAAGTTGGGGGCAAAATATTGAAAATTACCACAGTTATGAGCATGCATTGAAAAACTGCAATGTACACTCATAACTTTGTTGTTTTCTAATATTTTTACCCCCAGTTTTCAACATAGCCTTTTTTATGACCCCACATAGCCTTCTTATGAACTCACCTTATGAACAAGGGTGGAGAACATTTTCAAATCCTGCCTGAAAGGAGATTTTGCACCACAAGTACGAAAACACATTTTGGCCAGGATTTGAAAATTTAGGGTAAAAACATTGACAACTCTGGTCGCTGGGGTTGTGGCTTCTGTCAGGGGTTGTCCCAGTTGTTTCCCACCCAGCCTGAACCCCCCCATCTTAGGTCCCTTCCTGGAACTCTGCAGACACCTACCTTCACCTGGCAAGGGATCCCTTGGTTTCCCCCCCAGGGTGGGGCAGCCACTCCTACAGGCACCCAAGACATCAAATTTTCCAGCGGTGGGAGTGGTGGCTAGGGTGGACTGTTGCCTACCATCACCCAGGGGCTTTTCCTTGATCTGATGGTCTGCTCCTAAGCCCTCCCCTCAGCGAGCATGAACATGCAATGATGTCCAGTGGAGGAGGTGCACTCACTACCAAACACATTCCTGCCGATGTCTGCTGTGCTCCATCTCCTCACTTGCTAGCAGGCAGTGGCACAATACCCCTCATCTGCCACCAGGGTGTACCAGAATGCCAAGCCCTGTAATCCTCCTTCCCCAGGAGAAGGCGAGCTGTCATCGGACTCTCAAACCTTCTCCTCCCCTGCTGACCCCTGGCGGCCCACGCTCATTCCCGAACATGGGATGTCGGCATGGCACAAGGATTGCATCCAGCGCCTTAACCCTCAGTGCCACTGAGCCAGCTGCTTTTTAATATTTTTACCCCAAACTTTCAACAATGGCCTTCTTATGACCCCACCTCATGAAGGAGTGTGGAGAAATTTTTCAACTTCTGCCCAAAAGGTGATTTCATGCAGCAGCCATGAAATCACCTTTTGGGATACAAAAACATATTTTGGCCTGGATTTGAAAAATGAGTGCTTTGACATTCATGAGGTGCTGTGAAGAAATGGCTATGTTGAATATTTGTGGTAAAAATATTGAAAATTACCAAAGTTACGAGCCCGCATTTGCAAATTTCAATGTAGGTTCATAATTTTGTTTTTTTTTTAAATATTTTTACTCCGGATTTTCAACATAGCTTTCTTGTGGTCCCACCTCATGAACAAAGGCACAGAAAATGTTCAAATCCTGTTTAAAAGATGATTTTGCACAGTGACCACGAAATCACCTTTCGGGACAGATTTGCCTAATTATACTGCCATTGTTCATGAGGTCCCAAAAAGGCATGTTGAAAATTTGGGGGAAAAATATTCAAAAATGATCACGTTATGCCACTAAATTCCAAACCCCATTGAAATACGTTGAACTGCATACCTGATTTCCTCAGTTCACGATCAGGCATTAAAGAGTGAAGACATGTCTGTGGTCCAGAGAGGATTCCGCCGTTGGACCCCCAATGGGTAAGTAAGGGCTTGGGGGGTTGGGGTGGTTGGTGCTGAGTGGGAGGGTTGGGTGGTGGGACAGTAAAGGCCAACACATACATTGATGGAAGTTTTCTTTTTTACAGGATTTATTTAACAACAACAAAAAAAACTATGAGGGACAGTTTTCTTTATTTCAGGTTGTGACACTGGGTGTTTGGGCACCCTCAGTATTAGTGTTATATTTGGCAGCACCGGGTGTGGACTCCCCAGTGTTGCAGAACCAAAATGGGCGGGGTGGGGGTAGAAACCAATATGGAGAATTGAGCACCCCCGTGCCAGAAGATTAACATGGGTTGGTCTTGAGAGAGGGGTAGTTACTGTGGGGCAGCAGCAGACATCAATGGATGGTTTTCTTTTTTACAGGGTGTATGCAAAAAAAAAGGCTATGAGGGATGGTTTTCTTTGTTTCAGGTGGAGATACTGAGGGATTGGTCACCCCCATTGTCGATGTTATGTTTGTGGGGGTGGGGTTTTGGGTGCTGATTTGTAAGGCCAGATGGAGGGACAGTAAGAGCAGGGTAGCAACAGACATTGATGAATGGTTTTCTTTGTTACAGGGTGTACTACAACCTCTGCAGGTTGATTATGACAGATCAGCTGCACTTGCTGGGCAGTGTAGCTCATAGGAAAGAGCCAAACTGATTAGATTAGCTCTCTTCTTTGAAATACAAGAAGTTTTCACCCAGCAAGCCAGAACAGTGTCATGATCAGGCTGGCTGATGATTGGTGTGACACTGATGAACCCCTTGCAGACCACTCTGCATTGACTGATAGTGTCACACCCTTCAAAAGCCACTCTTCTAACAAAATGCTCACTGCCTGTGTACGCATGGTAAACATAAAAATGAAGTGAATCAATGTGGCTCTGGGTGAAGTGAATTGTGGCTAAGATATGCTGGGTGGGATTTTTTTTTTATGAGGGGGTAGAGTAATGTCTAAGAGAAGATTTCTCAATGCTTTTAAGGGAGGACAAGGCAGGGGATCATTGTACAATGATATCAACCCAATGCTTCAATGTACAGCCTGGTGCTGCACAGATAATTACAGATAATCACAGGTCATAACATTTTCAATCATGAGTAGTGCAGTGTGCATATTTATGGAACACATACAAACAGAAGAGAGAAAGAAGTATGTGCTTCAGCTGGGACTCAAACCCAGGCTGCCCAGAATACCATTATGGTTGCACTACCAGCATGGCCCAGTTTCCAGTTGCCTTCATGGCGCAGCTGGTAGTGCAACCAGAACAGAGTCTACTGTTTATATGTGTTCCATAAGTATGCACACTGCATTCTTGTGATTGAAAATGTAATTATCTGTGCAGCACCAGGTTGTGCATTAGAGAAGGAGTAATGTGCTCCAGGATGGCCCAGTTTCCAATTGTCTTGGTGGCACAGCTGGTAGTGCAACCAGAATGGTATTCCTGGTGGCCTGGGTTCAAGTCCCAGCTGTGGCACTTACTTCTTTCTCTCTTCTGTTTGATCATTGTACAATGTTGGACTGGATAATTGCATACATTTAAAACAAGGCCACTCAATGGCACTCTCAAGGCTGGTTAGGAAGGTTCATAGGTAGTTTACAAACTCAGTAGGCAGTGTTGCCTTTTATGAGCTCAACACCATTTTATTGGTGGAAGTGAAATTTGCAGTTTCCCATATATAAATCTAATTTGTTTTTAAAAATGCTTAATGAATTACTTTCAATAATATCTTCAGGTAGAGCATTCCATGTGGATATCACCCTTTGAGTAAACCACTGATTCCTTCTGTTAGTTTTATTTTGAGTTCCGTATAATTTTTTATGATATGATCTGGTAATGGTTGTGGTGGGATTCATGCATAATCCAATGGTTTCAAATATTGTTTTATCATTAATTGCTTTGTAAACCATAATCAAATCTGCCCTTAGTTTCCTATACTGCATAGAAAACAGTCCCAATTGTTTTAATCTATTACAGTAATCCTGCTCCCTTTTAGCCTTGACTGTTTTGTTACTTTGCATTGAACTCTTTCAATAAGTTTGTTACCTCTGGCTGAGGATGGACCACATACAGATGAGCAGTACTCAAGATGTGGTCTAAGTAGACTAGAAAATAGAGGGATTATTGCCTTTTCATTTCTACGTTTGATTTTTTTTAGTATGCAGCCCAGAATCTGATTACTTTTCTTTGCAATATTTGTGGTATGAGTTTCAAAGGACAAATCCCTTGAAAAAGTAACATCCAAGTTTTTTTCATTATCTGTTGTTTGTAAAATTGTATTGTTAAATGTATAGGTAAAACAATGGTTATGTTTCCCAAGATGCATCACTTTACATTTTTGAACATTAAATAATTTGTTTGTAATAGACCATTTTTCTAAATGTGTAAGATTTTCTTGAATTTTTTGAGCTGAAGATTGGTCTGTTACAATATCTCTGAGTTTACAGTCATCTGCGTACTTGACCGTCCAACAGTGATTATTTAGTGGTAGCATTGAGGAAACCAATATATAGGTGTGGTGGCAGTGAGGAAGGCTGAGATGGGTGGTGTGGGTTTTATCTATTCTATCATGAGAGGGCAAAAGGTTAACAGCATGGCCTAGAGGTTAGACTAACACACTGTGAATGAGCTTTGTACATCCAACAGACCTGATTTGATTCCTGCAACCTCCACTTGCATATGGTGTGACCATGAGTAAGTCACTTAACTTCCTCAGTGCTCCTGGGTTGTCCCTCTAAATGGGCCATGAACCCAGTGGGCATTAACTGGTTACCAAAATAGCAATAAAAAAGTTCTTGGGGCAGAGGGCAAGTTGCAGCCCTTGTGGGGTTAAGCACAAGAGGTGACTGTGGATGGGCTGGGAGGTCGCCAACCTGATGCATCAGATCCAGTTCTGGGGGAGGGGGGATGTGAATTATAGAAATTATAGAAAAAGAAAGCAAAGGGACAGGAAAGGGGTCAGGAACAAATGAGAGAATACTGGATAGACTGAAGGAATTAAAAATATGAAATCAAGATAAGAAAAGAGAAAAGCCAAAGCTAAAGATTATGTATGCAAAATGTAAAAACTAAATAAAGGGAGAGAGAGGAACAAACAGAGACATGGAGAAAAAAATCACAATAACACTGCAGATGATACATTGTTAAATGTTTCAAAATGTATACATTACCATTATGTCTGGGGTGGTGAGTAGGTTACAGAAAGCATTACTATCATTAAAGGGGATGTGGAGGAAAGAGAGCATTGCTGTGATTAGGTCTGGGGGAAGACAGGTGAGGGGAGAGCTTTTCTGCCATTAGGTAGATGGAGGAGAAAGATTTTCATTTACTAGGCTGGAAGGCAGGGGAGAAGAGAGCAGAGATCATTGCAGCCTTTTGCTCTGAGGAGAGCTTTGCTGCCATTATTCCCTTCAAGGGAAAGAGGCACTTTGCCTGACATAGAAGCACAGACATTGAGACTACAGAGGCAGAAAAAAAATGAAAATAAAAAAGCTGAGCCCCCTTCACAGGCCAGTGATAGAACATAAAGGTTCCATGAGGGCAACATATGTTCAGGTGAAATCTTGGGATCGCCCACTCTAGGATAGTCCATAGACGGAAGATAATGCACATGTCAGGGCTTTCCGGCTAGGGAAAGGAGTTGCATATGAAAGAACGTAGGGAAGGGAAGGAAGGGGAAGGGAGAACTGTTTAACCAGGAAAGGCACACTAAGCCAGAACTTGTTTCCAGGTGTGACCTAGGAGCACAAGGAAGTTAAATGACTTGCTCAGGGTCACACAGTATGCAAGTGGGTGCTGATGGGATTCAAACCCAGGTCTCCAGGTTTGCAGCTCAGTGCCCTTAACCACTATGCTATGCTGCCTCATAAAATGAGGAAAAGATGAATCCATGCTAAAAAAATAACAATCAACCTAAAGATTATGAATTTAAAATGTGACTACTAACTAAGGAAAGAATGAAACAAACAGCTAAATGTATGGCACTATTCAGGGGTGGAAGTATGGGGAGCCTCTATGTGCCCCCAAAGCCCACTACCCCCACCTGCAATGGTGTGTAGATCCCCTGATAGGTGTTCAAAGGAGGGAAGTCTTGGATGCTTCTTTCTAGTCTACTTCTGGCTGTCCCTTGGGGAACAGTCATTCAGCAGTTTGTTTTGCTGACAACAGGTTATGGGGCATACCAGCAGCCATTAATGATATTAAACCTTAAATAAGATTTAGATAAATATGAATACCCAGAACAGCTGTTTAAAAGCATAAAATGAGTTTTTTTGGAAATTTCTATATGTAACTTAAATTTATGTGGTGTTAGTTAGAGGTCCACTTTACAGGTGATCCTTGCTGGGTCCACCAAAACTGTAATACTGGCTCTGTATTATTTATTTATTATTGTGCTGCAAAACTTTAAACCTTGCTGCAAAACTTGAACTAACAGTTCAGCGGAAGTTCAGAGTCCTTGCCACAGAAGTTACATCTACAGTGTCACAGGAAACAGGGGGTCTTGCTAATCCCCTCTGTTGTCTTTACTAGCCATCGAACCCCTTGCTCTAGCTATTAGGCTCCACTCTGCTCTCCCAGGTATTTGGACTGGACTGCTGGTCTTTAGAGTAAAGCTGTATATTGATGACTGTTTAATCTTGCTGTGGGATGCCCAATCCAGCATTCCCCACCTCCTTTGCTTTCTTAATTGTTTTCAAGAACTTTCAGGGCTTAAAACCAATCTGAACAAGATGGAAGGACTGACCGTCAATAGACAGAGATATCCTGAGCAGCTTGCCCCCTCAGGGCTTAAGTGGTCATGGAAGGGAATTAAAAGGCTATGCATTACCCCATCACCTATACAGTTCTAACAGTGAATCTCTTACCACTACTGAAGATTCTCAGGGAGGAGTGTGACTGCTGGAAACCCAAACACCTTCCCCTACTGGGGAAAATGTCAGCGATCAGGATGATCATGGTCCCCAAGCATCTTAATGTTCAAACCAACCTGGCTATTGACTTTCCCCAACAGTGACTCCAGAAGATGGATACACTGGTTGGAGACTTCCTCTGGGAAGGAAACTTCTGTGCTATAGTAGGGTCAAGTTACAAATTCCCTGAAATAGGGGCAGTTGGAACCTGTTGTGGTTTCAAGGCTACTACATTGCTTTCTGTGGGGCCCAGATGGTATAGTAGTTTGGACCCCAATCTGATACTTCCCCCAATGGCTTCCCTTGGAACAGGCTCTTTTGAAAGCTACTACTGAGAACCTCAATTTGGGGTAAAAATAAACAAAAAACAACAAAAAAGAGGGTGTTTGTCTGAGCTGGGTGAAGGTATTGTTATCTGTGCAGTTAGCTAGGTGAAAAAGAAACTATGGATTAGAGGAGTGGCTTACAGAGAAGGAAACCAGGTGTTGGCAATTAATAACTGACTTAGATAGCTTGTGGCAGAGAATTGCTAGAGGAAGAAGCTGCTTTTAGAATTTTGCTACTCTACTGGCTAAAGAACTAGAACTTTACTATTGAGAACTTCAATTTAGGGTAAAAACAAACAAAAAACAAACAAAAAAAAGTGTGTTTCTCTGAGTTGGGTGAAGGCATTTTTATCTGTGCAGTTAGGCAGTTAGCTAGGTGAAAAATAAACTGTGAATTGAGGGAGTGGCTTAGAGAGAAGGAAGCCAGGAGTTTGCATTTAAAAACTGACCTAGCTAGCTTGTGGCAGAGAACAGCAAGAGGAAGGAGCTGCTGTTAGAACTTTACTGGGACTATATTGCCCTCCACTGAACCAGGATCCTAGGTGATAGGTTTAAATGCTTCATTGGCAAGCATTTAAACTAGCCAAGGGGGGAGGCACTGAAAAGGAGAAAGGAAATCCTAGGCCCCTCACAAAAATCAGGGTAGTTAGTGAGGTAAACACAAAGATAGAGAAATCAATAGGGAGAATGGCTGGGGTAAATGGAGAAAAAGACAAAGGCAGTAAGCACAGGGATGGGGCAAAAAGGGGTAAGGCCATCAAAAAATAGAGGGTAATTAGTACCAATGCCAGTAGTCCAGGTAACAAGCTCCCTAAACTGGTGGCCTTGATGGAAGAGGGATGCCGGGATATTGTGGCAGTCACAGAAACATGGTACACAGAGAATCATGACTGGGATGTCAACATACCAGTGTACATGATCTGCAGCAGGGACAGGTAGGGTAGAAGAGGAGGAGGAGTAGCTCTCTATGTAAGGTAAGGGATCAAAGCAATGGAACTAAAGGGTAAACAGGGAGGTGAGGAGGCACTGTGGGTTACCCTGGAGACAGGAAATGGCACCACAATCCACACAGGGGTTATATACAGACCCCCATCTCAGGGGGTGGAAATGGACAAGGATATGATAGAAGGCATCCTTAGAATGGCAGAGAAATGGGAGATATTGCTGATGGGGGACTGAATATGCCAGATTTTAACTGGAGCACCTTTGCTGCAGTCACATCCAAGAGAAGGGCTAGTCTTGATGCCCTACAGGGGGCATGCCTCAGACAGCTAGTGTTTGAACCCATTCAGGAAGGAGCAATCTTAGACCTGGTACCCTCAAATGGGGATGGAGAGAGGATCTCAGATCTAGAAGCGGGTGGCCATCTGGGAACAAGTGACCACCAAACAGTGTGATTCATGACAAACTCAGCTATAGAGTCAAGCAACACAAAAGTTAAGGTACTGGACTTCAGGAGGGCTGATTTTGTTAAAATGGGAGATTGCCTCCGAAAAGCAGTAGCAAACAGGCAAGAAGGAGGAGTGGAGCAACAATGGGGAAACATCTAAACTGCTATCACAGAGGCAACAAGCCTTTGTGTGACGCTAATAAACAAATCAAAATGAAAGAAAAAAACACTATGATTCTCAAAAGAGGTGGCAGGGAAGATTAAGAAGTAAAAGACAGTATTCAGGAAGTATAAGGAAACACAGAAGGAGGAGGACAGAGAACTGTACCAGTTAAAGCACAAGGAATTGGGGAAGGCAGTCAGAATAGCAAAGGCCCAAACCCAGGAAAAGTTAGCCAACTCAGTTAAAAAGGGGGTTAAAACCTTTTATAGGTACATTAGGGAGCAAAGAAAGACAAAGGGAGGGATACTGAGGCTGAATAAAGAGGAGGGAGGGCGAGTGGGCAGAAAGGGACAGTGAAAAAGCAGGGATACTGAATGAATACTTCTGCTTAGTGTTCACAAAAGAAGAGGAGGGGGAGGTGCCTAATCCAGTCAATAGAAACACTCTGGATAAGGGGGTGGATATCAGTCCTTTCACAGAAGAAAGGGTTCTGAAAGAACACCTAAAACTGAAGATGAACAAAGCAATGAGGCCTGATGGGATTCACCCCAGAATTCTAAAAGAACTAAGGGGAGAACTAGTAACATCATTGACAACCATTTTTAACAAATCATGGGAGGAGGGTGTGGTGCCTGAGTACTGGAGGAGGGCAAATGTGAGTCCCCTTCACAAAAGTGGGAGCAAGACAGAGGCAGGAAACTACAGACCTGTCAGTTTGGCCTCAGTGGTAGGGAAAATGATGGAATCACTTCTGAAGGAAAGAATTGTTGAGTACCTAGAGGCCAGTGTGGCACAGGTCCCAAGGCAGCATGAATTCACAGTGGGAAGGTCATGTCAGATGAATCTAATTGATTTCTTTGACTGGATGACCAAAGTAGTAGACCAGGGAGGGGCTGTGGACATGGCCTACCTAGACTTTAGCAAGGAATTTGACACAGTCCTTCACAAAAGATTAATAAACAAATTAACCAGCCAGGGAGTGGATCCCAGGGTGATAGCCTGGGTAAAACATTGGCTGGACAACAGGACACAGAGGATAATAGTAAACGGAGTCCATAGTGAAGAAAGGGGGGGTTACTAGTGGTGTACCACAGGGTTCTGTACTGGGTCTGGTCCTTTTTAATGTCTTTATAAGTGGCATTGCAGAGGGACTGGAAGCAAAAGTATGTATCTTTGCAGATGACACAAAGATCTGCAACAGGGTTGATACACAAGTTGGGGTGGAAAGGATGAGAAGGAACTTGGCAATGTTGGAGGAATGGTCAAATGTATGGCAGCTTGAATTCAATGCAAAGAAGTGCAAAGTAATGCACCTAGGAAACAAAAACCCAGGGGAAGAGTACACAATGGGAGGTGAGATACTGACTACAGCAACAATGGAGGGGACCTGGGGGTAGTTATATCAGATGACCTAAAGGTGGGCAAGCAATGTGAGAAGGCAGTAAGGAGGGCTGGGGGATACTGGGATGCATAGGGAGAGGCATCACCTGTAGAAAACAGGAAGTTGGTATCCCTCTGTACAGACAGTTGGTAAGACCCCATCTGGAGTACTGTGTGTGGTTCTGGAGACCCCATCTCCTCAAAGACATAGACAGGGTGGAGGCTGTCCAGAGGAGGGCAACCAAAATGGTGCAGGGTGTGCACCAGAAGACATACAAAGAGAGAATAAAGGAGCTTAATATGTATACCCTCGAGGAAAGGAGGGAGAGGGGGGACATGATAGAAACTTTTAAGTAGCTCAAGGGAATCAACAAAGTCCAGGAGGGTAGCATCTTTCAGAAAAAGAGATGTGCAAGAACATGGGGGCACAATTTGAAGATAGAGGGGGGACAGCTCAAAGGTAATGTGAGGAAGTATTTTTTCACAGAGAGGGTTGTGGATGCATGGAAACTTCCTGAGGAGGTTGTGGAGTCAAAGACAGTGGGGGAATTCAAGAATGGCTGGGACAGACTTAAAACAATTCTAGTGGAGGTAGGAGGAAGTAGGCTGTTGGTTAGCTAGGATCTGCAACTTATCCATTAGGTAGAGAAATGGGCAGACTAGGTGGGCCAAGTAGTCCTTATCTGCCATCAAATTATGTTTCTATGTTTCTATGGATTTTTTTTAACTATTCCACACAGCTCATCTCCTGTTCCCTCCTGGATGGCAATCAATAGAGGAAGTGTGGGAAAGATTTACAGAGCCATTATTGATAACATCTTGGACCCACTTAAAGTGTTAAAGTAAAACTACACCCAAAACTTGAAAAAAGATATGTTGTGCAGAGTGTTTTAATTTGTATGTGAAGTTGTAGTGTTTCCTTCCCTCTGACTGGTATTAGGGGTTTTTCCCAAATTAGCCTGCTAGCTTTATACTAGTTTTACGACCCCTGGGGATCTTCATACCTGATAGTGTAATTATATTTCTTGTTCCCACAGTGCATCTTGTCTCACGTGACTGTGATGTAAGAGAGACCCAACATTCAGCACACACATGCCAAACAAACTAAATATCTTGGAAGCTTTACAAGCTGCACAAAAATTACCAGCAGCAAAGTTTTTCAGGACAGTAAAACCTTTAGGATGAGGGTGGTCACCAAGCTGAATTCTACAGATTTTAAAATATAGCCATCTCTATTTTGTGAACTGATTGTAATTCAATGCTTTCTGCTGGATTTATGGGCTCTGCTACATCACCATCACATGAAACAAGGTGTATTGTAGGACAAAAGAAATGCAATAAAGCTATTTGATATGGAGATCTCCAGGGGTCATAAAACTACCCTAAAGCTAACAGGCTAATTTAGGAAAAACTCCTAATACCAGTCAGAGGGAAAGAAACACTAGAACTTCACATACAAATTAAAACACTCTGCACAGCATATATTTTTTCAAGTTTTGGGTGTAGTTTTCCTTTAATTGCCAATGGGAAAGTTGTGATGCAAAGAACAATCCAAGATGTTGAGTGGACTAGACTGTGGAAACTAAGCTGACTCATACAGCAAGGCCTAACATTAGGAGCCTATTGATACAGAATAAGGCAATGCATTATTGGTACCTCACCTTTACACACCTTAAAACTTCGGTCTTCCTAACACATAACACATGTTGGAAATGCTAGAACCCAGGAGCTGACCCTTTTCCAAATTCTATGGGCCTGCCCTAGGATGAAGCACTTCTGAAAGTAGATACACACCCACTGTTTAGAGATAACTGGGATAATCTACACCCTCTCTCTTCTGTTATATTGCTGGGTCCCCCCCAAGGTCCTCAATCCTGACATCAGCATGCAGTGGCTGATGATGGTGGGGCTAGAAACCAAGAGACTGCTCATTCAGCAATGGAGATCTACTGAAATCCCATTGATGCATGACTAGATTAGGGCAGCTGAAAACCTGGCGACTGTCCAGATTGTTATGCTAAGCCCAGAAAACAATCCACCTATATCAAGATCTCTGGGTGTCGTTTCTTGCCTTCTCATTCTGTGCCTTACACCAACAGTGGGAATCCTTAAAGGGCAGAGAGCAGCTACATCACTGGTAGAGGGGATCCTAGCTACCTCGGAATGCCTCCACATCTGGTTTTTACCTCTAGCACTTTCCCCAAGGTTGGTCCCCCCCAAGATCCTCAGGACTCTTGGCTTCTCCTGGTCCCCCCTCCCCCCAGTGAACATCATACAGATGACCCGCCAATAATGGTGGTCTCTGGGTGGCACACTGATGTTTCTCTCCATCCCAATCTGTAATAGGGGATATCCCTTGGGAAAGGATCATTAAACACATATGTATCCAAGCTCGACTGAAACACAGGGCTGGGATGGTCTGGTGAGGTCAGCCATGGTCATGCCTTTAAGACCTATAATTTGCATATAGATTTGGAGCACACGGGTCATAATTCTTATTCAGTGCTATAAATATATAATCTAAATCCATGAACAATGGAAATTTTAATGTGCTGTATGTATGTCTCACATGTTACACTGTCGTGGTTATACTATCTTTTATTGTTTGAAACTAAATTCACTTGGGTATCGTAAAATATTCTGAAGAAATAAGAAGTAACTAAAATAAAAACGTCCAATTTCTGTTTATCCAATTTTTTTTTTAATTAAGCATTTTGGTCCCCTTTGCCTCCTCCCACCAACTAACGATGTGAACACATCTGTCATTTTTACAATTTTCACCCCGACCCTCTTAGGACCTGGCACATGGCTGTGCAAGTGTGTGGAGGTATGCTTCACACCCGATGGTGCCAGCTCAGCCCCTTCCACCTCCCAATGCTTTTGCCTCCCCCTCTCCATCTGTGCTACCCAGTGAACTGCCATCCGGTGGAAGTGGAACTACGGGGGGATGCCAACCCATCCTCACCACCCTCAGGAGAGGAGAGCTGCCTGCTGACATCCTCAAACCTGCTCCACCCTCCCCCATACCAGTATCCTGATGACCTGTGGTCGTTCCCGAACCCAGGTCACTGGCATAGTGTGAGGTAAGGCATCCAGTTCCCCAACCTTCTGCACCATCAGGCCAGCATTAACTATCCAATCTTAAGCAAATTTAGAAATAACTGGGAAAATTCCAGCAATGTCCAGAAATCACTGGGTCTGTCAAGGTACAACTATTCTTTGACAACAAGCTGATTCTAAATACCAGAAATTCAAAAGTTATGCTATTCAGACAGAGGAACAAAAACTTCAATAATGGCCACTGTCTGAACATTACCTCACAAGATGGAACAACTTTGTAATAGGTGGAAACCTATATGTACTTGGGAATCTGGCAGGATGAACACTTCAGCTGGAACACACACATAAGCAACTTGTTAAAAAAACTAGGACAGAAACTGGGCATGCTACAGTATACAAGCTGAAAAATGAACTGCCACCAAGATCAAGGCTGCATGTAGTTAACACAGTGATCATCCCCATCCTGGACTAAAGGGACATGCTATATGATGGAGCCTCCAGAACGGACCTTGCCAGACTAAATGTATTATACAATCATCTTGCGAGGTTTGCACTTGACACCCCAACACACTCAGCACTGTGATCAATACAGAGAACTAAAAATGGTTACCCCTGAACCTAAGAAGACAATGACATAATACGAGCCTAATGCTAAAATGCTATAAAGGTAGACTACCAGAATATATTTGAGAGAATGTTAAAGTAAAGGCTTAAAACACAGGCTTAAGATCAGCATCCTCAATAGAATTCGAGATTCACCCAGTTAAAATCAAAGTTAGGCTGCTCCATATTCTATTACCAAGGTCCCGAAACATGAAACAACCTACCAAAACTTGAGATCCCAGGGCACAATAGTCACCTGGAAGAAAATCAGTGACTGGTTCCTATCCCTAGCATCCAAGCCAAAAAATATGTTGCCCATGCCCGCTGTAAACTTCCCCCCAACAACAGGCAGGATCTCCTTAGCAACGCTATGAATTACTCACTAGGCTGCCTATTTACCAGAATGTATATGTATGTAAACAACTATGGTTGTGCTGACTGTACCAGGTGATTGTACTGTGTTGAATGTTTAGCATACACTGTATTGTATTGATTGTAACTAATATTGCATTTATTGCAACTGATATCCTATATCCAGTTTTCTACAATGTACTGTAACCATGTCCTTACACAAAAGTGTCCATGCAAATGAACACTAGCTCAATGAGATTGTACACCTGTTCATGTTTTCATGAATAAAATAATACTATAATGATAATAAAAAGTACTATTTAGACTGCCTCAAGGCAAACAGGCAATTGTCAATGCCCTTAGCATACAAGTGACTGCAGTGGCACTGGCCAATCATATTGTACCATCTGCTGTGCAGTGTGCAAGCATAGAAAAAGATGGTGTCATCCACACACCACAGTGACGCATGATAAGGAAAATGAGATTCTTGATGGATGGAGGAAGAGAATGGTGACCAGAAAACATGATTTTTGAATGAACATGTGAGGAGTTGTAAAGATGATAATAAAAAGCACTATTTATAGTGCTGCATGGCACACAGGCAACTGCAATGCCTATAGAGGCACTGGCTAGTTGTATTGTATCATTTAGATTGCAGTGTGCATGCAGGAAAGAAGGAGGTGTCACCTACATGCTGCCTTGACAAGTGACACCACTGACATAGGAAATGTGATTAATTAGGAATGGAGGGAATAGAGGGATGATGATGAGTTAGTTAGTTAGTTAGTTAGTTAGTTATTTGAATTTTGATGACCGGGTAAGCCCATTGAGACATGCAAGTCCCTTTTTCAGGGACAACCTGGAATTAATTACATACAGAATTGAATAAAACTTTTCACAATATGTACAATACAAGACAGGATTACATTACAATGAGTAGGAGAAATAACAATAGAAGACAGTCTACATACAGTGAACATTTAGGTAATCACACTTTGAGTACAGATGATGTAAACATTCGGTATCAAGTAACAGAAAACACAGGTTCAGCAAGATAACATCACAATCAAGTACAGTGGGAGAAGGATGCAAGCTATAAGCTACCTCCTAGTTAGGACGGTTATGTCACCAGAGTCAGACCCTGAGTTATTATGAAGTGACGTAGATGATAGGTGACAATTTACATCTGCATTGATTCACCCCATGTGAGTATTCTTTAATCCCATTTTTGAATAGTGCCAGGCTAAGGCAGTTATGACTTTCACAGAGTACCAAATTCCATAGGGAAGGGACCACAAGTGAGAAGGAATGCCTTCCAAATCTAGACCATATCCTATGGATTTCCAGTAAAGGGTTAGCAGAAGAGTACAGGGGCCTAACATGCTGCTTAATTTTAAGTATCACCACAAGGGTAGGGGGTATAGAGAGCTTGACAATTTTGAAGGTAAGGCAGAGGCTATTATAACCTTGCTTTAAGTGAGGTCCAGCAAAGAACTGTGAGCACTCCACAGTAATGATCTCTAGATAGAGTACCAGCTGCACAGTGATATATTTTGTATTATACAATGGCAAGAACATTTCCTGGACTCTGATTGGTCAATGTGTGCCTGAGACAGTGATGTTATTACACAATAAGATCACTGTATTGATTTTTTGGATGATTGTTATGAGCTACTTTTTTTTTTCAGAAACAAAGATACACTGCCTCACTAAAAATATACTAAAAACATTTTTATTTTTTGTTTTCTATAACAGCAAACCATTGTATAATTGCAATAAGGAACTCCAAGGTGTGTGTTATCATGTAATAACATCACTCCTGGGGTGGTGGAAGCACTCGGCTTTGCCTCGTGCTTCAACCCACCCCAGGAGTGATGTTATTACACGATAACACACACCTTGTCATGCCTTATTGCTTAAATACATGGTTTTGAATCAGCTCAAGTCTGAGTTCCACAGGACCTGAAGGACAGGGGCACCATGGAAGAGCATAGGCATTAAGGTGATGCCAGCAATGGCAAGGTGAGCCTCCTTTGAGAGGTAGGGTAAAAGCCTGTTGAGGAGGCCCAATTTCTGATGTAGTGATCTGACTACAACATTCACATGGGGTCCAAATGTCATTTCTTGGTCAAGTGAGACACCAAGATATTTTAGTGCCCTCACCACTTCACACTTAGTACCACTAGTGGTGGTCAACCTTAGCAGGTTTCGTCTGTCATTGCCAAGCTGCCTGTATCGAAAAAGCAAAGCTTTGGTCGTTTTCACATTAACCCCCCTCACACCTATGCTCCACTTTTGTGACTCACTTTGCATTGAGTTCTATTTAATTCAGGTGTGAAAGGACAAGTTTGTTAAGAACCAGGTTTCGAGTAGTTAGAAGTCCATCTCCAAGTTGCTTTTAATCCACTCAGTATCAGCAGAGGACCTAAATAAGAGGGTTTTGTCAGCATAAAGTTGTAATATGGCTCCTCTGCAATTACTGGGCATGTCATTAATAAATAAGGAAAATAGAAGGGGACCCAGGATAGAACCTTTTGGAACTCTATCTGTTATTACCTGAAAATGTGATAAACCACCTTGCAAATTAACATTTCGTTTTCTATTAGTCAGATAGTTACAAAATCAGTAACAAGAAAGGTCATCCAAGCCAGGATTTCTTAGTTTAACCAGCAGGTGGTCATGACTGAGTAAATCAAATACCTTGGTAAGGTCAACAAAGATTGCATCCATAGCAAAACCTTTTTCCAAAGCATTTTAGTATTTCAGAGGTCATACACACACCAGTGCAGTGTTGGTAAATTTGGGTTCTAAAGTATCATAGCCAGATGAACCATCACTTCTTATGTGTCTCAGCTTCATGAACACTTCCGTCCTGGTCACCAGTCTGAAATGGAACTGGGGATGAGGACCAGATATCGGTGGTGGACAAGGAAGCAGGGAACTATTAAAGTAGTCCCCTAAGTGTGTTTTGAACCAGTCCAAGCTCGTGAACAACATATTGAATTCAGTAGTCATGGATTTAGGGTCCAATAAGGTTTGTCCATTAACTATGATCTCATTCAACGATATGCTGGCCTACCCTTTTAAAAGACAATTTATATGGTTCCAGACATTTTGGGAGTTGGACAGATTCTTGGTCTGGAGGAATTTTAGATAAATTACATTGATACCTTTGAGATTAGCTTTACAGGTATTTCTCATGCACCTTTAAGTATTCCAATCAGACGTCAGTTAAAATGTTTTAAATTGGCCCCAGGCCTCGTCTCATTGACTCATGGCCTTGCGGAGATCATTGCCCAACCATCTACCACAGTGACCTGTGGCCTTACATTGCTTTGGGGGGGGCATGCTTATTGACCACACTATTGAAATTATTTATAAAATAATCCAGGGCATGTTCCACTTCAGGGAGGTCTTTAACCGGTCCCCAGTCAGTTCTTTTGGGCTTCAGGTTACATCAAACTGGGAAAGGTCCCTGGCTTTTATGAGTTTTGGTGGAGGATTGGGAGAATAATTTTTCCAGATACAGTACACCGGGGAATAATCACTGAGGGAATCAGACAATATCCCAGCAGCTTTAATTCTTTTGGTTATGGTGGCAAGGGTCCAGTCAAGGAGCGTGGGGTTCCCAGATTTACAATTCAACTTTTTGAGTTCCCTGATTTGTTGTGAGAGATTAAAATCATCCAAGGCTGAATTGCGACCATTTTGACTTGTGCTGGTCCAGTTTAGATTAAAATTCTCAAGCAATATCAGTTCACCTGAGAACTGTTGGGAGAGGCAGTTTGTGAGGAAGGTTAGTGGTTGGAGAGCAGCATTTTGAGGATTGTATATGCTCCCCATGCAGAGTGATTCCACCCCCCCCGAGAGTCTGTGACACAAATATGGACTCACAAGGAGAGTCTACAAAGGGAGGCATAACAGCTTCCTATCAGAAAGAGCAGACCTGAAATAGAGTAGGACCCCAACCCCCTTTTTTTATAGCCTGTCCTTTTTAAAAACCAAAACCTTAGAAGTTCAGTCTCATGGACAAGAATATTTGATTTAAGCCACGTTTCCAAAATGCCAGTTATGTCTGGGGCATAAAGGTTGGAAAAAGATTCCACTTCATGGACTTTAAGCCTCAGACTGTTATATAGAAAGCCATGCACTAGCAAATCATGCTATCTGGAGAGGCACCTTGTGCAGTCTGCATGAGAACCTCTGGCTGCAGAGGTGCAGGCTTTACAGGGCCTTCTGCAGCCACACACACTCATGCATGCTGTATGACACACACAGGCTGGTGTGGCTGCAGATGTAAATCCAAGAAGGTAACACATCAGTGGTACTGCATTTTTGTCATCAGGAAACAGTTGCATGTTCTTTGTCTTAACTGAAGATGGCTGTCTGTGACTGTTTGTGTTGTCTTGTCCTTTTGATGCTTGGGGGTGGGGTGTTAGGGTTAGAAATCCTAATGACACATTTCCCTAATTTTGTGGTGTTAAGCTAAACCCTAATGCATGGATTAACACAGTTGTTTGCAAAGAGATTGTGGAATTGTATTCTCATTCACACAAGTCCTGAAAGGATCTTGATGAACAGATGCCCCTCTGGGTCCTGCAACAAATGAAGCCTCTATTCACCTATGGAAGAACTAGTGGCACCGCATGCCCTGCAATTCTGTTCAACAACAAATGTTAAAAATTCATGAGGCTGTATGGTGGGCTGTGAACATGCATGGCCCTCTAGGCCCTGCTCTTCCATGTGTATGCAGATACAGAAGCACAGGGCATAGAGTCCATCTCTTGGCCTTCTGCTGCTCACAGGTGCAGAGGTGCAGGGTCCTATGCCAAAAAAAGAGTTCTTTTCATTTTATGGTACTTGGGTCCATGCTGGCAACCCTGCACCTTCCCTTCCTAGGCTGTGGGTGGTGTTGCATGGCAGCTCCATCACTTCAGACTCAGTCCATACAGCTGGATCATAGAGCTCACACCCAAACTCAGGCCAATGGCATGGGATCACAATGCACTACCCACTGGAGTAAAAGATGGTACTACACACATTTCTTAATTTTTTTTTATTTGACCTCAAATGTTCAAGATAGTCATTTTAGTACCCCCCTTTATAAACATTGCATGTAACATGTATAGAATACTTGACAAAGCATCAGTTCACACCACAAGTGTGAAAACATGTCTCTTCCATTATTTGAAAAAACATTCCTATCGCGTTTATGAAATAGTGTGAAAAAATGGCTGTGTTGAAAGGTTGGAGTCAAAATATTGCAAATCAGCGAAATTAGGAGTGGATGTTGGAATATTTCAATCTTCACTCATAACTTGGTCATTTTATCATATTTTTACATTAGATTTTCAACATAGTCTTCTTAAAACTTCACATCATGAATCTGGTAGGTGAACATTTTCAAATCTTAGTCAAAATGTGATTTCATGGAGTGACCATGAAATCCCCTTACAGGGCGTATTTGAAAAACTTGCCTTGTTCATGAGATGGAGTTCAAAAAGACCATGTTGAAAGTTTTGGGGAAAAATGTTAAAAGTTAGTAAAGGAAAAATGTTAAAAATTAGTGAAGCTATGAGTGAACATTCAAATATTTCAATGTTCACTCATAACTTGGTTATTTTACCATATTTTAATACTGAATTTTCAACATAGCCTTCTTATGATCCCACCTCATGAACCAATTAGGTGAACATTTTCAAATCCTGCCCAAAAAGTGATTTTGTGCAATGACCAGGAAATCACTTTTGTGGATGGATTTGAAAAATTCTTCCTACCTTGTTCACGAGGTGGGGTCCCAAGAAGACCACATTGTAAATTTGGTATAAAAATAGTAAACAAAAAAGAGACAACATTTTTGAGTAAAAGTTCAAAACCCATTGAAATACATTAAACTGGACTTACTGTATTTTCTCTCTCATATCACAGTTGCTGGTTCCAGCAGCAAGACTTGTCTTTGACCAGAGAGTGGATCCACACTGTGGGATATGTTCAGGTGAGTGAGAGTATGTGGGAGGGTTGTGAGATCATAGGTACTGAGTGGGGGTGCTGGGGGTCAGATTGGTGAGGGACCATTTTCTTTTTTACAGATTCCTTTAAAAAATACATTGAAGGACTGTTTTCTTTTTTGCAGGTTTATTGGATCTGACACCTGGGATTGGGAACCCCAATGTCAACTCTACGGCGGACCAGGAGTGAGCACCCACAGTGTCACCACCTATTCCTGGGGGGGGGTGTGCGTGACCTGGAGAGGAGGGATTAGTAAACGGTACCAAGGATGGACACCCCAGTTTGCTTTACTATAATAATATAATGTACAATTGGGAAAAGTGATCAGGGATGGCTGAGCTGGGATGAGGAGGGAATGTGAAAGAGATTACCAACTCACTGCTCACACACAAGCCAGCATAATGTTTTCATCTGCTGATGGAGATGCCAAGAAACTCCTGCTGTTCTCACACAAAGTACTCAGGTGAACAGCTGCTCTCACAAAGGTGGGCACCCTCAACTTTGCAATGCCCAGGAAAGGTATTTCTAAATGTTTATTTAAAAAAAAAACACACCAAAATCTAGCTAAACTCTTCCTGTTTAGTTAGGATCAGGTATTTGTTTTTTTAAAATAAATAATTTAAATGTATTTTCCATGGTCTTTAGTTTGCAAAAAACAAGACAGCAGCTATAACAACCCAAAAACAGTTTATCAGGTTATGAAAAGCAATTGGTGGAAACCACAATGTTCTAATGGCAGACAATAATTTGGGTCATATTAGAGGGTTATCCAAAAACCCTACTGAGCATGCTCAGAACATAAACCTTTAAATCCTTTTAATTCTGGAAAGGTTTAATATTTTTTCATGAAACATCTGAGAAGCACTACCTTGGCTCAGGCCACGTTTACCCTGAAAGTTTTGGAAAAAAAAAATATGTTCTGTCTAGGATGTAGGTGACAGAAAAAAAAAATAAAGTGATTTTCTGTAGTTTTCCATAACAAATGGAGTAGTAACCTACAGGAATTATGAATCAATCTCCTAGCATTCAAACTGCCAAAAAGTGCTGTTTTCCATGAAAAAATGCTTTTATTTCTGTGCTCTCCTTCATTTGCATAACCCTGCCCTTTTTTTCTCAGTGCTGCAACCCCAACCGTGACATCATGCAAGGGAAACAAAGTTTTGAAACAGAGACCTCTGTTGGTCAGTCTTGGTATTGCAGACATCATTTTTCTTTCACAATTTTGGTCTCCTAGCATAAGCTTGATACAAAAAAAAAAGTATTCTGACCCATAATTACACTCCTAAACTAATTACAGTCATTTAGGTCCTATAACATAAACATAGAAAAGTATTATGACAATCCCTTATTCTGACAGGACTGTCTCTTCAGCCCTGTCACTTCACCAGGAAGAAGTAAAAATGAAACATCTACACATAATGGCATGTGATCTTTTAAGCCTACCTGTAACACAAAAACATTTTTCCAGAAACTTTTCTATAGACTGTACTGCTGTAAACACTACCAAAATGGAAGACTGCACTTTGATTAAGGAGACAGAAAAATCAGCAATTTCTATGGTCACTACAGAAACAGGAGACTGCATCTCTCAGTAATGAAATCTTGTCAGCTACATACTATATGCAAAATGCTTTGTTTTGAAAATAAACATATGAGAGCTTTTAGCCACTATGGAAATATGAGACTGCACCTCAGAGTAAGGAAATTGGAAAACAACTACTTATTGTACCCACAATGCCTTGCTACATATGTACCTACTGTGTACCCCTCTTCTCAAGGACACATCTGGAAATGAGCTTGTTTGCTCAGTATGTCTTTCTTGGTGAAACTTTTAAATAAATTAATATGTCTGCATATTAGGTGCTATAGTGTAGCCATCACTAACAAAATAAGGGACTGCACCTCTGAGTAATAAACATTTAAGTCAATTTTATAATTTACTCAGAATTCCCTGTTGCTGTATGTAAAACATTGACAGTTCCCTTGCATGACATCATTCTAGGGGTGTGGCCACACACAGAAAACTGGAGCGTAAGCAGAAACAAAGTGCTGATAAAACAAAAAAAAAAATGACTATGACAGATTATTTTGCAAAACAAATTGCAGCTTCAACATCTGAAGCATGGGTGGCAATGGCATATTATGTGAAAAAGACATCTGCGAAACCTCATAAAATCACTTTATGTACACAAAAAAATTAGCCATTAATGTAAAAATGTCATAAGTGGATCTCAGAAACAGCTCAAGCTGACATAACAATACTTTATGGGCCCAGATATTCAAACTGCGCCAGGCTGTGGCACAAGCTTGGGTGCAGCTCAACTCGGCTGCGCAGGGGTGTGGACTAAGCGATATTCAAAGGAGCTACACCATGGCTCAGCAGCTTTGAATATGCACCCTGGCCACCCCCAGTGCGCATGGCGCAGTGGCGTTGCACCAGTGCAAGTGGCCAGAGTGGAGCACGGAGATGCGCTAGTGCAAGTTCCATTGTGCCATGCACAGCACCCGTGATATTCAAAAGTTGACATGTAAATGGGGCCATAATTTATACAAGGCACACATGGGGCCATTTGCATGTCATTATGGCCCCATTTGCATGCAGGTGTGCCGGTCCCTGACAACTTGCGCCTGGTACCCTGCCAGGCAGCAGCCATCGGGGACCGATGCCCCCTGCAGCCCGATTGTGGGCATCTGTAAAATTAAAAAAACCCTTCCAATATCCCTGGTGTTCCAGTGGACAGCTATGTGCCCAATCGTGGGCATCTGTCCAAATACAGAAAAATCCTGTCATATATCCCTGGTGGTCCAGTGGACCACTATGTGCTCGATCGCAGGCATCTGTCCAAATATAGAAAAATCCCATCCTATATTTCTGGTGGTCGAGTGGACCACTATGTGCCCGATCACGGGCATCTGTCCAAATATAGAAAAATCCTGTCCTATATCCCTGGTGGTCCAGTGGACCACTATGTGCCCGATTGTGGGCATCTGTCCAAATATAGAAAAATCCTGTCCTATATCCCTGGTGGTCCAGCGAACCGCTATGTGCCCAATCGTGGGCATTTGTAAAGAAAACAAAAGGTCTAATATCCCTGGTGGTCTAGGGTACCCCCTCCCCACCGCCCACTGAGCCCCACCGCTCCACTCCCCTCAGTCAGCGGCGGGTGGCAACACCCCACCCGCATGCCACCCCGCCGCCTGACGCCCGCCACCAGCCTAATTGTTCTCTCTCTTATCCCTCTGTCTTATCAACACTAGGCCCATCCATCCCCTTATTCTTCCTTTCCCAACCTCGGATAGGAGCTCACTACCCTGGGTTGTGACATCCTACCATGCCCTGTACTTTATAGCATTCAATCCCGGGGCTCACACATACTCCTTTTCTCCATCCACCTTCTCTACATCCAGCTTTACCAACTCCTTTCTGTGCACCGTGCCCTCCTAGCCTTTCTCCCCCTACTCTCCCTCTCTTCCCCTACCTTCACCTTTACCTGGTGTAGATTTTAATTTTTATTTTTTTCTTCCGTTACTTCCTCCTGCAACCTTAGATAACCTGCTTTATCTTTCTATAGACACTTCTATGTATGTAAATACCGTGTAATCTGTATAATATCTGTATAATTCTATGTACATATGATCTTCTTTTTCTTCCTCTCTGTAAAGAGTATAATCTGTATTGCCTTGTAAATACCTGTGTTGACCTGTATATACAATTGTTCATGCTACACCCAGGTCCATCTTGCAAATGAGCTTCTGCTCAACGATGAACGCCTGGTTAAATAAAGAGTTGATTGATTGATTGATTGATTGATTGATTGATGCCCGCCGACTGACACCTCGGTAGGGCTGCACACTGATGGTTCTGGCGTGAGCCAATGGGCATCAACCTAACCAGTACTACACATTCTAGATATGATTCATTCATATATCTGAAATTGTAGTACGTAGGCACGCCTATTGGCTCACGCCAGAACTAATGGGCGTGGCAGCCCACCGAGGTGTCAGTCAGCAGGTGGTGGGGCAGCAGGCAGGTGGGGTGCTGCCGCCCACCGACTGAATGGGGGGGAGTGGGGCATTAGGGCTCAGTGGGCGGCTGGGGAGGGGGATACCCTAGACCACCAGGGATATTGGACCTTTTGTTTTCTTTACAAATGCCCACGATCAGGCACATAGCAGTCCACTGGACCACCAGGGATATAGGAACTTCTCTCTTTTTATACACATGCCCGCTGATCAGGCAGCTAGCGGTCCACTGGACCACCAGGGATATAGGATGTATTTATTTTACACAGATGCCCATGATTGGGCATGGGGGCACCACCAGCGGCGGAACTCGTGACACACAGGTGGCAGCTGCTGTGTTGCACCCTGCAATGCGGCAGCTCACCTGTGGGTGGCATCAGTTGTTCCTTTTTTTTTTGGCTTAACTTTGTGCTGGCACAGGTAGGGGTTGCGCATGCATGGCTCTGCACATTCTGGGCTGAATATCAGGCTGTGCAGGTTATGCATGGGCACACCAACTTGCCTGCCTGCATACCATTTGATGCACTCTGGCAGACGGGATTTGTGCCGCGCACTTTTCCCTTTTGAATATCACTCCGGGGATCATCAGTGGGTTGTGCATGGTGCAACACTGTTGTGCCATGCACAACCCTTTTGAATATCTGGGCCTATATATATTGAGACCCTGTCTCATAGACAATGCATGCCCAATTTGGAGTAATTTTGTTGAATGTTCATAGGTTCATATGTTGATACAAGTTTGAGGGACTAGCCCAAAAAAAAAAAAAACTCACCACCTTTAACCAAGGTGGAATTTAAACTTAATGTCCCCCATATATATATCCAGATTAGTCTTAAATTGCAGTAAATTAGAGCTATATACCACTTCCGAAGGAAGAGTATTCCAAATAGGAACAGCTCTCTGAGTAAAAAAAATTATTTCTTTTAACTGTTTTATTAATAGAAGATCTTAATCTTAATTTATGCGACCCAGTATCCCTTTAAGATGGATTCCAGTCCAAACAGATAGTCTCAAATAGTGCAGCATCTCTTGAAGCTCTGAAAATCAAACATAAATCTCCTCTTAAAGAACGATATTCTAGGGAGTAAAGACTCAATACTCTTAATCTGTCACCATTCGACAATGATTCTAAATTTTATATACTTATAGTGAGCTTTCTCTGTACTTTTTCTACTGTCCCCCTTTCCAGTGCTGATGTTGGTGCACAGAAAGCAGAGCAATGTCTAAGTGAGATTTAACTATATTACAGCAAATAGGCAAGAACACCTCTGCTTCTCTACTTTTAATATTTTTCAATATACAACTGATCAATCTATGACATTTTTTAACCATTTTATTGATATGCTCAATACATTTAAAATATTTCTAGCATGTACTCCCAAATCCTTCTTGGAGGTAACTACTTTTAATAGAGTATTATTCATATGGTAGTTATTTAACCTATTATTTTTACCAAAATGCATCACTTTGCATTTGGCAATATTAAACATTAATTCCTTCTCTTTGTCCCAGTTAGATAAATTATCCAAGTTATTTTGTAGCAAGTGAACAGAATTAGAATAATTTACATTACACCCCAGTTTGGTTTCATCAGCATATCTATTCAACCACACACCTTGTGTGGTTTGCATGCTAGCTATGACAAGGTTAAATAATTCCAGACCAAATACCGAGCCCTGAGGCACCCCACTTGTCACCATACCCAAGTGGATTTGTATCCCCAAACACACACTTGTTGCCTCCTTTCCATCAGCCAAGACGAGATCCACATTATAATTTTATAGTGAAGCCCTACATGAACTAAACTTTCAATGCATATTTTATGGGACACCGAGTCAAAGGCCTTTTCAAAATCCAAAAAGATGACATCAACTGATAGGCCAGCATCCAAAGCTTCACTGATGGATTAAAAAAAATTAATCAGGTTATTATGACATGATCTACCTGGAGTAAAGCCATATTGTGCTATATCACTCAATTCATTACTAGTGATATGACTGGTAATTCTTTGTAATATTAATTTCTCCATAATTTTCCCAACACACAAGGTCAAACTTTTGGCCTATATTGTCATACATCTTGCTTAGTACCACCCTTATGGATTGGAATTACTGTAGCCTCTTTCCATGTTGCCAAAGCAGTTAAGGTGTAAAGTTAAGGGTTTAACATAGAAACTCTTGGTCTGCCTTAACTATAGTGACACTACCACACCAGTGGTTAAAAATATTAGGACATCTAATAAATATTACAAATGCAGAAATGTTTTGCATTATATATTTCCTAGGTAGCATTAGTTTCCTCCCTCTGCTACCTGCATGCAATGCTGATTGAAAATATTTATCCTTTTTCATCAGATTTGTCAAATTAATCATGATACCATTCTATAAAGAAAAGTAGCAAAGCAGTGCAGAGACAAAGCACAAGAGAACTATAGAAGAGAAAGAGGAAAAAGTAGAGAGCAAGCATGGAGAAAAATCTAACAGCTGTCTTCATGTTCATGCAATAAATATAAATTCTTTCTCAACATGATCTGGTCCTGTTATCCTGTCCTCCATCTGAGCACACCTAGCAGACACAAGACTGGGTGAATATGATTATTCACAGGGTGGTAATACCTATGTGGGGAGAGTCCAGTCAATCCTCCTTCAGAGAGGCTGCACAGCCTAATTTACCTCTTGGGATGTGCAGCCTGCACTGCTACCCCTCTTGCCAAATAATAAACGAGTCAGTTTCCACCCCTTACTCAGTGTGGGGCTTGATTGGTTAGTAGATTATGTGTTATGTGAATTTTCTTTATCTTTTCTAAGTAGCTTAGGAAGGGTACCCATCTACAGTACAAGTCACATTAAACTGTTCCACAAATGAGTTGCTTTAGCATTGTTTTTTTTTTTTACGGTTGGCAATGCGCTGGCAACTCATAATGCTTTATTTTTCAATGCTTAACCAGCTCAAGTGTAAGGTTTGTAAAATGTTTTTGCAGCTCAATTGGAATGCATCTGCAGTCCTGTCATAATACAATCCAAAACTAGGCTTTAACTCTTAAGAAACAATTTATGCGCAACACTGAATTGGATCCAGCAATACTTATACAACTCAGTCAGAAATGTTACACCAACTCATTAGAGGAACAGTTTAATGTGACTTGTACTGTAGTGTTAAATCAATCTACAGACATTGCAAGTGGGTAATTGTGTCCATTGTGAGGAGCCTTTCTTCTTGCTGGATCCAGTCAGTCACTGTCAGGCTATTGAAAGCATCTCAGAGATGTTAAGCAGCATGCTACTTTAATTTTAGTCTAGAGATTGTCTGCCCATCCAAATTCCAGATCAAGTAGGCTCAGGGCTAGACATTCATTGAAGGAGCAGTGATTTAAGTATGTCTCTTCCACTGTGTCCATCCTGAGTCCCCCCCTTCCTAAAAAATAAGAGCTATTATGATGCTTACTTGTACAGCTCTATAATAATGAGCAATATCTGGGACTCACATCCCTTCCCTTTCCTTGGACCTAGTTCTAGAAACCATGTAAGTCTGGGCTTTTCCCAACCCCAAATAATTTTGAACAGCATGTTTAAAAAAATGTTTTCAGGTTATGTATTGGGAACATTTAGAATATGAAAATACATGGGAATGGTATTTATTCAATTGTGTCTGCTCTGGCAAACAGTTATAATAGAAGTTGATCTCAGCTGGCTGTCATTTTTCACTTCTGTAGTGAGTTTCTCAATATTATTGTTGTATAGATCTTGCAAGCTGGTTATGACTTGCATCCCAATGTATTGTACTGCTTTCCCCATCCATGTTAAGGCAATATTGTCCTTCAGTGACTGGGATAGGGTGCTATGCAGCCAGATCACTTCTGACTTGGCAGTGTTCCGCTTAAACATCAACACTCCCCCAAACTCTAACATGGTTTTGTATAAGCAAACGTGAGACTGCCATGGATTATTTAGATATAACAAATGTATTGTTGGAATACATTGATACTTTATGGGTAAAGCCCTTTGCATGTATGCTCTGTGTTTCTACTTGAGATCTTATCCTCCCTGCCAGTGGTTCAATGCTTTCTGTCAATAGTAGTGGTGAGATGGAGCACCTTTGTTCTGTTCCCCTGCTAAGAAAATGACACAGACTGGATGACATTCATCTTTGCACAGGTTTTGGGGCCTGTGTATAGTTCTTTAACCCACCACTGAACTGTGGCTCAACACTTATCTTTACCATAGTGTGTGGCAGAACATTCCAGTTCATCTGGTCAAAAGCCCTTTTGGCATCCAACACAGTTACTAGCAGTTGTTCTGGTCTGCACTCATTAGTGTTTGTTATGACATTAAAGAGGCATGTAGCATTGGCTCTTATTAATCTATTAGGTATGAAGTCAGTTTGGCTAGGATGAATTGTTTGTGCTATGACTGTTTGCAATCTGTTTGACAGAATTTTTGTAAATATTTTAACATAGTGATTTAACAAAGCTGTTGGGCACTAACTTCCACATTTCACCTCTTTCTGGATGACAGAAATATGCCCTTTGTCCAGATCTATACCATACTGAGATTGTCTAGTGTGGTGTTAAATACTTCTTTTAATATGGGGACAAGGAAGTTCCAAAAGTCTTTGTGATACCTCCTGTAAAGTCATCTGGGCCTGGTGGTTTACCAAATTTTAATTCCTTTGTTGTTGACATTATTTTGTGGGCTGTAATTGGGCTATCTAGTTTTTCCCTTCTCCTCTGATAACACCACAGGAGTAGAGGGCCAATGATGTGTAGGATCTGCTCTGTTTGACCTAACCATTTCTCTATGCTCTTTGACCTAACCTATTTTGTTTATGGTTTCACAGGGCCAGCTGTCTGTTCATATTTTATTTTTATTTATTTATTTATTAGGTCTAGGATTACAGTACCTTTGAGCCAGTGCTCTTTCACAAAGGTTCCACATCAGGTTACAATTCAAAACATAAGATATGCAAGTCAGATTACAAATTCAATACATAGGACAAGGTTACAAAAGTGTAAGCTAAACAGAGTTACAAAGCATCTGAGAAACAAAAAAGTTTTAGAGGCTAGGTTACAAGGAGATAGCAGATGAGGTGCAGAGAGGATAGAGGACAAGAGAGAGAGGAAGAGTAGAGGGGGGTGGAGAGCTATAGAGAAGGAGTGCAGCCAGAGGCATTGTCATAGATATAACACGGGGAAGTGCATGCTAAGGGGTAACCAAGTTCTAATAGGAGAGAGAACTGCATAAGGTTAGGGAAATATTCATGGAGTCAGCTAGTGGAGGCAGTCACTGGAGCTAGAGACAGTAAGAGAGAGGCGTTGTCTTGATTTAAATGCACCAAGGGTAGGAGTGGAGGAGATGTAATTGTTTAGACCATTTAGCCAGCTGGGCACTCTGTAGGCAAAAGATCTTTGACCTTGTGAGGTATGACAATGTCGAACCTGCAGGAGCTGTGATTCAGACCCCCTGGTTGAGCAGGGGTTACTGCTAGGGTGCAGGAGTGCACACACTCCAGGGGGCACAAGGTTCATAGTTATTTTCTTTGCCATGATGCAGGTTAGGTACTTTATCCAACTGGTGAGTTGCAGCCATCCAGTTTGTGCATAGAGGTCATACGTATGTGTGAGGTGGTGGGATCCAGTGAGAAGTCAGCAGGCCTTATTGAGGGAGGTGGATATATGCCTAAGAGCGGTAGCGGGAGCAGAGTCATAGATGATAAGCCCATAGTCAATGATGGAGACAACAGAGCTCTAAACGGTGACAGTCAGGGCTTCTGGGGTAAGCTGTTGCCTTTGCCAGAAGAGAAGGCTAAGGCGAGTATTTGCTGCTTTGGCTACAGAGTCAGTTTGGGCACTGTAAGTTAGATGAGGGTCTAGAGTGATCCCAAGGTACTTAAAGGCTTGAACCTGATCCAGGGTGACTCCATGAATGGTTTTGATGGATAGGGGGTGCAGCTTATGCTTGTTATGAGAGTTGCTGAACATCATAGACTTTGTTTTCTTATTGTTGAGGACCAGATTGTGATTTGAGAACCAGTTTTCAACAGATGTGAAGCCAAGCTGAAGGTTGTCTTGTAGAGGCTTAGGATCCTTGTGGGAGGCAAGAGTTACAGCATCATCTGCATAGAGGATGATTGTTTTGGAGCAAGAATTTGGAAGAGAGTTCAGGAACAAGCTGAATAGTAGGAGGCCCAGAATGGATCCCTGGGGTACACCTGAGCGAACAGATCTGGTATCAGAGAGGACATCTGTAATTTTTACTCTTTGAGACCAGTTCTCCAAGTAGCTTTTGAACCAGGCGGTGGAGTCAGGAGAGCCCAGCTTTCAGAAGTTGCACACGCAGTAGGCGGTGATGGACAGTGTCAAACACCTTAGTCAGATCGATAAAGATGGACCCAATTAACTGATCATAGTCCAGTGAGCTGTGAAGAATGCCAGAGGGCAGATGAGGTGCTATATCCTTTCCTGAAGCCATGTTGTTGTGAGCACAGGATATTGTATTTGTCCAGGAAATCTGTGAGCTGATCTGCTATAATACATTCAAGAGCCTTGGAGATGGGTGGCAATATAGAGATCGGATGGTAGTTTCCGTGAATGACCCTGTCACCTCTTTTATGGACAGGGGTAACAGTGTCAGATTTCCATTTGTCAGGGAACTGGCTGAGCCTAAATGAGAGGTTGAAAATATATGTCAGTGGCTTTAACACCTCATCAAGTTTGTGAGACAGCAGTTTAAGGTCAAGTGTATCACTGCTGGATCTGGATCTGGATTTGGTGATGGCTTTGGTAATGTATTTGTGGGCATCATGCATCTTGACTGCTTTGAAATAAAAAGACGGGTAGCTAGAGGAGGAGAAGGCATTGGGGGAGGACAGGGAGAGTCATAGTCCTTGAAAAAGTCAGAAAGGAGAACACTGCTGAGATCAGTGAATGCAGTGTTGAAGGTATTTGCTATGATTTTAGGGTCAAGCGTAGTAGACCCATTTATGTTGAGCAAGGTAGGGGAGGTTTTTGGCTGCTTCCCAGTGACCTTTTTAATATTGTTACAAAATGCCCTCCCATTACCCCAGGTGTCCGTGAGAGCGTTCTTGAAGTAGGTAGATTTATTTTGCCAGATAGATTTGGTAGAGTCATTCCATGCATGTTTATAGTTTTGGATGTCAATTTCTTTACCAGTGGTTCTGGCCAGATCCCAGAGGTGATCTCTAGATTTTAGTTGATGTAAGAGATTGGCTGAGAGCCAGGGATTGCAAAGGGCATGACTCTGCCCTTCTTAAAAGTAACGTCGGAGTCACAGGCTGCATTGAAAGTGTTGATGAAGTAATCCATCGCAGTATTTACATCTGTTGCTTTGCATATAGGGGACTAGTCTTGGAGGCTGAGGTATGTTTTGAGGTGTGACAATTGCCCATGTGGTAGGACTCTACCTGCAACCTGTGCTGGTAATATTTTTGTCCAATAAATTTGAGTTTGCCCTTTGTTTGTCTACTGAGCAGATCATTTAGCTCTGCTCATGTCTCTTCTAGTATTTTGAAGGAAGAGTCCTTCCCTTCTCCTAATGTCTTGTCTCAAGCTGCACAGTCTTTTCTCTGCTGAGTTTGTAAGGTGGCCTTCTGTTTTTTCTTAAACGATGAGTAGCATATGATCTTTCCCCTCTGTATTGCCTTTAACCCTTCCCAGTTGTAGGGTGAGCACCATCTCCTGACCAGCATTTTGACTAGTCTTAGATTGTGTCATTAATTTTTATTTTAAATTGCTCATCATTTAGTAATGACACACTGAAATGCCATGTAGGTTGGCTTTCCTGTTTTCCCATCTGCAGGGTGAGAATCACTGGAGAATTATCTGACACAGTTATGTTTCCTATTCTACTGTCTGTCCCCTATAGATCTCCATTGTAGAGAAGAATATTCTATCTATCCTTGAATAGGATTTGTTAGGATGGGAATAAAAAGAGTAGTCTTGTTCTCCCCTATGGTGCTACCGCCATATCAACAAGCCACGGATTAATGACTATGGCCTTAAACGTTGCACCAGCTCTTTTACCGTATTTGTGTGCACATTTTGGGATGATCTATCTAGCTGCAGTGACAAGATGATATTGAAGTCTCTTCCTAGAAAAAGAATCCCTTGGCCCAACCCAGCCACAAGCCACAAAGGCTAAACCTTGTTTGTGAAAGAAGTGGCATCCATATCTATCTTACATATAGTAATCACATGGATTTGGGTTTGTTGATACAGGAGGGTAACTGAAACTATTCTGCCATTTTTGTCACACTTAGAGGAGATACTATGTAGCGGCAGATTTATTGGAATGTGGATGGCCATCCCTGTTTGTTTGTTTTTTGTTAGAAGGGCATGAGGAATGAAGAACCAGGCCAAACCAATCCCTTTGCAGCTTTGTGTGATCTGACATAGATATGTGGGTTTCATGCAGAAGACCAATATGAGCCCTGAGGCATTTCATTTCAAGCAGGGGTTTCACTCTCTTAATGGGTGCTTAATCCTTTCAAATTATTCTAGCTGTATGGAGGGAGCCATTTTACTCAACCAGACCAGACCAGCCCAAGTGCATCTTTGTGGGTGAGCAGCATATCAGATTCAATTGCTAGCTGATCTGAAGTGGGGAGATACCAAAATGCCATCTTAAAATTCTTACTGGCTCTCATGTGTCACTCCAGTGTTCTGGCTCCCAGGAAAAAGTTTGCAGCTCAAGGAACAAATTCCTGGAATCACAATTCTTGAACAAAACTTAGAGAAGAGCCATGAGAGAATCTTTGTGCATCAGCTTATGGTTATCTCCTTTGGATCACTTCCATGCATTTGAGAAAAGACTGATACAGAACAGTAGAACCAATGACATACAAAGAAGAAAATGAAGAACAATAAACATTAACCAGAAACAGTGGTAAATCAATAACTTTCTTTTGATTTAAAAGGTACAGCATGTTTTCTGACCTTTACGTAATGAGAACTGTGACACTTCCACATGAGTGACCTGTCCCTCATTGTTGAAAGGGACCTCAGATACCATTCACCATATTTGTCACTGGTGAACAATGACCTGCTCCCCAATTCCCCTCTGATCTTGGTGACCACAAATCCTCACCACAAATACTAGAGGCTATGAACCCTGATGCTACTTTTCTCACCATTCTACTTACATATTTATGTCTCACAATGTGAGGGATACTCAGGTTATTCTTTGTGTTTTACCTCAACAAGGTTATCCTTCAGCATCCTTCTTAAAGCATGGAAGGGATGGCCATCTAGATGGCACTCAGAGAGAATGGGAGACTTTCCATTATATTATTACTATTGAAGCTGTGGAGATGCTGTGGTTTGGTATGGCTGCATCCCCCTGTCTCCCACCACCAGTTATCCCTGTTTCAGGTGTGTGGCTGGCCTCCCTTCATACAGCCCGCAGTGTTGTATGTGCTTATTTCTTGATCATTAGCTCATTCATCAACCTTCATAGCTAACCACATTTGCCAGCAGCAGAAGCCTGTGGGCTTCCTGAGGACAACAGAGCCCCTCTGGGCTCCCTCCTATTCTCCCCAAGCCTCATCAGTAATGTGTCTTTCAGATTATGGGGTCTGATTTGAGTTCTTCTTTCAATTGTTCCAGCCACAGTGACAATGTCACCAAGAGTGTTCTTTATTGTCAACCTCTCCTTATTCCACTCCACTACCACAAACTGTAACCCAGGAGCCAGAACTGTTACTAATCTATTTGCCTGGCTGGGCAACATTGAAGCCACACAATCAGATGCACATGTTTTTGTTTCCAGCCAATTATCACCCCCCAGATTGGGCTTTGCAACTCCCCTGAGTGCCCCCAGCCTCCCAACAGTGCCTCACATAGAGCATCTTCCTTTTATTCTTGGAGTTGAAGCTCCACCCATGTTTCCTACCATCGTGGATCATGCTAGGTACTCCTGATTAGTGCCTATGAGAATAGTCCCACAAAGCTCCCCTGCCTACCTCTTCTGCTGTAATAATGGGAAAGGGTATGAAAATCAAACCATGTAGTCAGTACCTGAAGAACCATAGGTGAGGAGACACAGGAATTATCTCAAATTTTCCCTTAGTATACTTTTCTCAAGGGTGAACATGTTAAGGTATAGAAACATAGAAACATAGAAATTGATGGCAGATAAGGACCGCTTGGCCCACCCAGTCTGCCAGTTTCCCTGCCTAATGGATAAGCTGCAAATCCTAGCTAACCAATAGCCTACTTCTTCCTACCCCAACCCCCTAGAATTGCCTTATGACTGTTCAATGCATTCTTCAATTCCACCACTGTTTTTGACTCCACAATCTCCTCAGAAAGGCTGTTCCATGCATCCACAACCCTCCCCATGAAAAAATACTTCCTCACATTACCTCTGAGCCTTCCCTGCCCCAGCTTTAAATTGTGCCCCCTAGTTCTTGCACACCTTTTTTTCTGAAAGATGCTACCATCTTGGAATTTGTTGATTCCCTTGAGGTACTTGAAAGTTTCTATCATGTTCACCCTCTCCCTCCTGTCCTCGAGGCTATACATATTAAGCTCCTTAAGTCTCTCTTGATATGTCTTCCGGTGCAGAACCTGCACCATTTTGGTTGTCCTCCTCTGGACTGCTTCCGTCCTGTCTATGTCTTTGCAGAGATTGGGTCTCCAGAACTGCATGCAGTACTCCAGATGGGATCTCACCAGCTGTCTGTACAGAGGGATAACAACTTCCTGTTTTCTACTGGTGGTACTTCCTCCCATGCATCCCAGTATCCCCCAGCCCTCCTTACTGCCCTCTCACATTGTTTGCTCACCTTTAGGTCATCTGATATGACTATCCCCAGGTCCCTTTCCATTGTTGTTGTTGTTAGTATCCCACCCCTCACTGTGTACTCTTCCCTTGGGTCTTTGTTTCCCAGGTGCATTACTTTGCACTTCTTAGAACTGAATCTTAGCTAGCCATACATTTGACCATTCCTCCAACCTTGCCAAGTCCCTTCTAATCCTTTCCACCCAACCTTGTGTATCAACTCTGTTGCAGATCTTTGTGTCATCTGCAAAGAGACATACTTTTCCTTCCAGTCCCTCTGCAATGTCGCTTATAAAGACATTAAAGAGGACCAGTCCTAGTACTTAACCCTGCGGTACCACACTAGTAACCCCACTTTCTTCAGAGTGGACTCTGTTTACTATTACCCTCTGTGTCCTGTTCTCCAGCCAATTCTTTACCCAGGCTACCATCTTGGGACCCACTCCTAGGCTGGCCAACTTGTATATTAATCTTTTATGTGGGACTGTAGTAGTCTGGGCAACAAGCTCCCTGAACTGGTGGCCTTGATGGAAGAGGGATGCCTGGATATCATAGCAGTCACATAAACATGGTACACAGAGAATCATGACTGGGATGTTAACATACCAGGGTACACAACCTACAGGAGAGACAGGGAGTAGCTCTCTATGTAAGGGAAGGAATAAAAGCAACTGAACAAAAGAGTAAACTGTGAGGAGAGGAGGCACTGTGGGTCACCTTAGAGACTGGAAATGGCACCACAATCTGCACAGGGGTTGTATACAGACTCCCATGTTGGGGGAGGACATGGACAAGGATATGATAGAAGGCATACTTAGGATGACAGAGAAAGGGGAGATACTGTTGATGGGGGACCTTAATATGCCGGATGTCAACTGGAGCACCTTTGCTACAGCCACATCCAAAAGCAAGGCCATTCTCAAAGCCCTTCAGGTGGCATGCCTCAGACAGCTAGTTCTGGAACCTACTCATGAGGGAGCAATCTTAGACCTCATACTCTCAAATGGGGACAGTGAGAGGATCTCAAATCTAGAAGTGGGTAGCAATTTGGGAACAAGTGACCACCAAACAGTGTGGTTCACGATAAACTCAGCTACAGAGTCAAGCCATACAAAAGTGAGGGTTCTGGACTTCAGGAGGGCTGACTTTGGCAAGATGGGAGAGTGCCTTAAAAAAGCACTAGCAAACAGGCTAGAAGGAGGGGTGGAGCAACAATGGGGAAATAGCAAAACTGCCATCACAGAGGCAACAAGCCTTTGTGTGAAGCAAATAAACAAATCAAAATGAAAGAAAAAGTCACTATGGTTCTCAAAAGAGGTGGTGGGGAAAATTAGAGAGAAAAAGATAGCATTTAGGAAGTATAAGGAAAAATAGAAGGAGGAGGACAGAAAACTGTACCAGTTAAGGCAGAAGGAAGCAGGGAGGGTAGTCAGAATAGGAAAGGCCCAAACTGAGGAAAAGATAGCCAATTCGGTTAAGAAGGGGAATGAAACCTTTTATAGGTATATCAGAGTGCACAGAAAGACAAAGGAAAGGATAGTGAGGCTGAATAGAATGGATGGTGGGAGGGCAGAGAGGGACAGTGAAAAAGCTGGGATACTGAATGTATACTTCTGTTCAGTATTAACAAAAGAGGAGGTAGAGGAGGTGACTAATCCAATTAACAGAAGCACTCTGGATAGGGGGTCAATCCCAGTCATTTCACAGAAGAAAGGGTTCTGAAAGAACTCCTAAAACTGAAGGAGGACAAAGCAATGGGGCCAGATGGAATTCACCCCAGAATTATAAAAGAATTAAGCAGAGAACTAGTGACACCACTGACTACCCTGTTTAACAAATCATGGGAGGATGGTGTGGTACCTTAGGACTGGAGGAAGGCAGATGTGATTCCCCTTCACAAAAGTGGGGCCAAGACAGAGGCAGGAAACTACAGACCTGTCAGTTTGACCTCTGTGGTAGGGAAAGTGATGGAATCACTTCTGAAGGAAAGAATTATTGTGTACCTAGAGGCCAGTGGGGCACAGGACCCAAGGCAGCATGGGTTCACAGTGGGAAGGTCATGTCTGATGAATCTAATTGATTTCTTTGACTGGGTGACCAAAGTAGTAGACCTGGGAGGGGCTGTGGACATGGCCTACCTAGACTTTAGCAAAGCATTTGACACAGTCCCACACAAAAGATTAATAGTCAAATTAACCAGCCTGGGAGTGGGTCCCAGGGTGATAGCCTGGGTAAAACATTGGCTGGACAACAGGACACAGAAAGTAATTGTAAATGGAGTCCACTCTGAAGAAAGAGGGGTTACTAGTGGGGTACAGCAGGGTTCAGTACTGGGTCCAGTCCTTTTTAATGTCTTTATAAGTGACATTGCAGAGGGACTGGAAGGAAAAATATGCCTCTTTGCAGATGACACAAAGATCTGCAACAGGGTTGATACACAAGGAGGCATGGAAAGGATGAGAAGGGACTTGGCAAGGTTGGAGGAATGGTCAGAAGTATAGCAGCTTGGATTCTATGCAAAGAAGTGCAAAATAATGCACCTGGGAAACAAAAACCCAGGGAAAAAAATTACACAATGGGGGGGAGGTAGTAACAACAACAAAAATGGAAAGGGACCTGGGGATAATCATATCAGATGACCTTAAGGTTGGCAAGTAATGTGAGAAGGCGATAAGGAGGGCTGGGGGTATACTGGGATGTATAGGGAGAGGCATCACCAGCAGAAAACAGGAAGTTGTTATCCCCCTGTACAGACAGTTGGTGAGACCCCATCTGGAGTACTGCGCCCAGTTCTGGAGACCCCATCTCCGCAAGGACATAGACAGGATGGAGGCAGTCCAGAGGAGGGCAACTAAAATGGTGCAGGGTCTGCAAGAAAAGCCATATGAGAAGAGACTAAAGGAGCTTAATATGTATACCCTTGAGGAAAGGAGGGAGAGGGGGGACATGATAGAAATGTTTAAGTACCCCAGTGGAATCAACAAAGTCCAAGAGGGTAGCATGTTTCAGAAAAAGAGATGTGCAAGAACAAGGGGACACAATTTGAAGATAGAGGGGGGACAACTCAGGGGCAATGTGAGGAAGTATTTTTTCATAGAGAGGATGGTGGATGCATGGAACAGCCTTCCTGAGGAGGTTGTGGGGTCTAAAACTGTGGGAGAATTCAAGAATGCATGGAACAGACATAAGGCAATTTTTGTAGGGGGTAGGAAGAAATAGGCTGTTGGCTAAATAGGACCTGCAGCTTATCCTCTAGGTAGAGAAATGGGCAGACTAGGTGGGCCAAGCTGCCCTTATCTGCCATCAAAGTCTATGTTTCTATATTTCTATGACTGTGTCAAATGCCTTGCTAAAGTCTAGGTAGGCCAAGTCCACAGCCCTTCCCTGATCTACTACTTTGGTCACCCAGTCAAAGAAATCTATTAGATTTGTCTGACATGACCTTCCCACTGTGAATCCATGCTGCCTTGGGTCCTGTGCCCCTCTGGCCTCTAGGTACTCAACGATTTTTTGCTTCAGAAGTGATTCCATCATTTTCCCAATCACTGAGGTTAAACTAACAGGTCTGTAGTTTCCTGCTTCTGCCCTGTTCCCACTTTTGTGAAGTGTAATAACATCTGCCCTCCTCCAGTCCTCAGGTACCACCTAATCCTCCCATGATTTGTTAAAGAGTGTAGTCAGTGGTGTCACTAGTTCTATCCTTAGTTCTTTTAGAATTCTGGGATGAATCCCATCAGGCCCCATTGCTTTGTCTACCTTCAGTTTTAAGAGTTTAAGAGGTAAAATCAAAGGCTGTACATACTACATGTAACTATGATGCAGTATAGTATGTATTCCATGAACTTAATGCAACTAAGTGAAACAAGACTAGGATATAGCCTTTAAATTGCTGACATCAATGCTGCCTGGAGCTTTAAGACTGTCAACTTCTTTTTCACTGGGAGGAGACTAAATGTGATCCATTGCCTTTTATAATGCCATCTGCCAGGATTAAGTGCAGTATCCAGAAGAAAAAGCACAACAAAAAGGACACACTAATAGTGCAGTTCTCAAGCTCAAAAGAAAGGGGAGCTAACCCCTTATATAAACAACAAAACTGAACTAATGTTTGCACTCCAAAATACAATGTAGCATTCAGCCAAAAGTTAAGATGCATATAGCACAGAGGCAGTTGGTCAGATAGAAAACCATTTATTAACAAACACGCTGTTTAAAAAATACAGAGTCACAATTCTTGGAAACAAAGTGCACACTGCTGTAAAACATCATAGATACAAATACAGAAAAGAACAAACTACCAATAATATTTGACCTATATTACTAGCAACTTTGTGGTACAGCAATGAGGGCTTCAATGAACTTCTCTTATGCCAACCTGTTTCTTGACATATAGGAGTTTGAGGCTGTCCTCAATCCCAGTGTCTGTAAATATACACAAAATATTACAAAGTAACATCTTTACATCAATGATGCCATCTGTGTTTAGAAAGAGACTCCTGCAGAGGCAAAGACTTTTATGAAATGGTTGAATACATATGTTATCAATTTAAAATTCACACACAGTTTGAACAGGATTTTTGTCAGTTTTCTTGATATTACACTTTCCAGTGGGCTAGCAGGGGAAATGAAACAACTGGATACAGAAAAGAAACTGTCACTACCTTAATAGATGTGGTCATAGGGCCTTATGCATTATTTGACCTTACACACACTGCTAAGGGTGGGGGATCTTTCCCAATGTAGAAAAGATACCAGAACAAGGGGGCACAATATGAAATTGGAGTGGGCTAGAGTAAGAGGTAGCATGAGGAAGTTATTCTACACAGAGAGTGTGGTTGATGCTTGGAATAGTCTGCCACAAGAGGTAATAGGGGCAAGCACAGTGGAGGGGTTTAAACATGCCTGGGACAAGCACAGGGGAACCTTGGGTGGGAAGGGAGTTATTAAAAGTCACTGACCACTTAGGGTGAGTAGATGTATACATGTATAGGGCCTATGGGCAGACTGAATGGGCCTAGTGGTCCTTATCTGCCAACAGTTTCTAAGTTTCTATGTTTCTAAACCAGGCTGTCAACTATGCACCACATTCCTGACCCTGTAGGATGCACAACCCCTGGCTGGCCCAATGTGGGGCCACATAGGGCTGTGCATAGGGTGGGGCCAGCTGGGGTGATGGACCTATGCCAAATCATTGGTTTCCAATCAGATGCCCAGATTGGCCCTATAGTGGATCCCCTGCTCTTCAGGAGCATGGAATTATGGCACATTGCTGGTGTGCAGACTGCCATGATCCCTACAACCCACCTGTGTTTTTACTAGTTGCAGTAACTTGCACCCTGTAGACATACTCCACACCAGCCCTCTGTGGCAATGAGAGAGGCTGGTGTTCATGGTTGTAGGATGCCATGTGACAGTCTGGATGCCTGTCAGGGGTGGACATCTGTTACAGAAGTTCTCTGGCTGGCATAATGGATACCCCAAACATTGCCTGATGGAGAATCTCTGACATTGTGCATGCCATGCTCCAGTGGCCCATTGTGAGCACACCCACTGCCTACCTTCTGCCGGTACTAGCTGTGAAGTTGCACTGGATGCAGCACAGATAGCCCCAGTCAGGGGTGTGCAGTGGGTACCCTGTGTTTGTGTACCTGTGTCTGCCTGTTGGACACCCAGGATGTGCCTATCCTGGCCATACGCGATGTGTATTATAGTGTGTAGGGCCAGGGGCCCTTTGTTCATAGGGTCTAATGTGCACAACCAAGCTCACTTTTAAACTCCAAATATATAGCCAATTCCTATTTATCAGTTTTTGCTAAAACATCTTGCAGAAGGCTTAGTGCAGTACTTTCCATTTCGAGTCTGAAATTAAATGTGGATAGCACAAACAACAACTTCGTAAGTTGGATTTTTTTTACCTTACTCTAGCAGAGTGTGACTGTTTCCTGTGTTTCATACTGGTACATTTTTCTTGGTCACCACCCATTCCAGATTATGAGTGCTTGTAATTGTGTTTTATATCTTGCAGGATACAGCAGAAACCTAATGTAATCCAACAATAATTACTTCAACCTGACACACAGCAAACTATGAGCTCTCACACTAAGAGTTTGATCCTGGTGAATGACACTGTAGCTTCACAGAGAATGATGCCATATTGTGCATGTGGTACCAAGTCAATGAACCAGTCTGTCAGAATGCTTTTTTTAAGGAAATGCTAACTGAAAAGTTTTACCATTAAAAAAAAAATGTATAGATAGGCTTTCACCAGTACTATTAAAAGTGGCAGCATTACTTACCCCAGCTCCACTGTTCTCACCCTCCTTTTGATGCACCCATCCATTCTGCTGGTCCTTCTAACAGCAGCCATGCACTGCTTTTTGTATTTCAGTCTCTTATTTATTATGACCCTCTGGTCCTTTTCCTTCTCTGTTGGAGCAAGAGGAACCCTTAACAGTGTGTAGGGGTTCCATGTCATAATAGCGATTGCTATTATAGCGAGTGTATATCACTGAAAAGCAGATCTGCAATATACACATGCTGGTGACCCAACATCTAAGTGTTTTTGCCCCCCCATGGGGGGCTTTGCCCACCGCAGCCCCCTGACTATAGATTACTAAGAGTGGGCGACACTCCATTTGTGGCACAAAAAAATAAAGGCAGCCGTAGGCAGCAGCAAAAATATTGTCTCCTGGTCCCCAGCCCTGAACCCACTACCTGCTGTGCTGCAGCTAGCACCCTCACCACCACACCACACCACATGGTTGGCTCAATTGCAGCCGGGTCACCACTCCCCTACAAACCCCTTCCCTATCCCTCCCCTTCCCCTTGTTATCCTCCACTTCCAGTCACCCTTCCCTATGCTCGCTTTTGTATAGGGTTACTACCCTTGCAGGGTAGTCCACGGGGATAGTACTGAATATGAGTCACTGTTTTGACAGTTGTTCATATTCAGTCGCTATACTCACTGGATACCATGTGTAGGCACTGCCTTTGATTTTCCTTCCAAGTGTTGCACCTTACATTTTTCAGTTACATTAAATCTCAGACTCCAGGAGTTGGACCAATTGTTCAGCTTGTTGAGGTCATCCTGCAGTTTGTTCCCATCCTCAAGTAAGTAAAGTAAGTAAGTAAAATTTATTTTTTAAGCGCTTTTCAAAGCCAAAGCGCTGTACAAATAAAACAATTAAAATACATACATATAACATAAAACAACAATAACAGTATAATCACAATAAAATCACTCTCCATATGCCTGTTTAAATAAATAAGTGTTTAGTTCTAACTTAAAACTTTCAATGGTCAGGCAGCTTCGTATCCAAAGGGAGTCACCACCCTGGCCAGCCTAGTGTCGTCAGTGAACATGGAGACCCCAAATCCCAACTCATTGATGAAAATGTTGTACAGCTGTGGCCCCAACCCTGATCCATGTGGGATGCAGCTGAGTACCACCTCTGCATTTGTGTTAATTTCCTTCCATTACAACACTCTGCTTCCTGCCTCCAACTCAGATAGCACTCCAGCTTGCATGTGTCTTATACCAATGGCACTGGTGTTTAAAAACCTTCTGAGGTCCAGGTAGACTATGTGTATGTCCATGTCCCTGTTCACCTCCTTTGTTACACCCACAAAAATGTTGTTTTAGCATGCTACCTTAATGAAAAAGGTTAAGGTAATGGAGATTATTTACATAAAATGTCTTACTGATATGGTTTATCTTTTGGCATTCATTCTAAATAAGCACCATTTACAGGGGATGAGTAGTGCCAGCTATGTGGAAGTTTGCCAAGGCTATACTCATTCATGAAAGGTGGAACAATGAGATGCTAGTAACTATTCTCCCAAAGCTTTGTTGACTGTCATGTTGAACATCTTAGGAAATCTATTCAGATTTAAATAACTCCCTACTGAAAGAAAAATAAAAGGCTGTGAACTGAATAGTTTAGATTTAGGGAGAGGAAAGTGCCATTTATGCAACCACCAAATTATACAACTCTTTTACAAAGGATATGGACACATCAAAGTATCATGGATAGCTTTTAGAATGTTTCAGCACTGTATTCCATGGTATTTTACAAAACAGATTAAATAAGAGGCTGTATTTTTTTTAGTTGTTTAACCAGGAATAGCACACTAAACTGCAAGTTTTTTACAGATGTGACCTGGGAGCACAAGGAAGTTCAGTGACTTGCTCAGGGTCACATAATATGCAAATGCTCTCTGGCTCGCTGTTACATCATCCGTTCCGTCCCTTGTAGACTATGGCCTACCAGTCTATGGTGCTGCCGACACCACTGCACTCAAAAAAATTCACTTAACCCTGAACAAAGCCTGCAGATTGATTACTGGTGCCCCTAGGCTCACTCACACCTGTCAGCTGTATGTTGAGGCTAATTTGCTTACCCTGGATGAACGGTCCAATACCAAACCTGTCTCTCACAAAAGAACCCTACTAGGCTCTCTCGGTAATGGCATCCATCCACCAGAGCCCTCCCACTATTGCAACACTGTCTTCCAACAAGACCACTCTAATGGTCCCCAGATCAAGAACCAGCCTGCCAGAGGTCCTTCTGCTATAGAGCCCCAACCTGGTTTAACTCTCTCCTGCCCCCATCTCCAATGCCACCACCATCTCTAAGTTCAAACCACCCTTCGAAACCACATCATCAACACTGTAACTGCTCCTGTCTCTGAAAGTAGCCTCCACCTCTACTTCTTGACAACGCCCGGGCGGCTCTCCACCTAGCCATCCCCACCACCACTTCCCTGTACACCGTGCCTATGTTTAGCCTGGCCAGTACCAGCTGTTTCAGTGTTTACCTACTAGATTGCTCACTATTGATACCAACTTGTGTAACACCTGTTCTCAACTTACATGTACCCTGTAACCCAATTGTATTTGTCTGACCACAGTGTGACGTGGCACCTCTGTTGAACGCCTATTGTTTTGCAAACCTACGCTATGTAACCAAAAACACAAAGTATGTCTTTATGTGACGAAGTACCTTTGGAAACGAGCCTCTGGCTCAAAGGTTGTAAACTGATTTTACAAATAAATAAATAAATAAAGTGGAAGCTGTGGGATTCAAACCCAGGGCTGGTTTGCTGGATGTTACCAGATTTGTAGCTTAGAGCCTTAAACCACTGCACTATACTGCCTTTGTAGACTATTGTGATGGTATGAGTTGTATCTCCTGAAACAGTTAAAAGTTTTGTTCTGCACATAAATAAAAGGGTTTAGTTTAAGGATTGTGAAGATGCCAAGAGGTATATCATAATACATAATTTAGGGCCTGATTTTATTCTTACTAAATACTGTATACATAGGATTGGTAAGGGAATTCAGTAGTCCTCATTACATCTCTATGCAAATTATATTATTCTCTGAAGAAGTGGGTATAGCATGACAGAGGCTGATTGAGAGGTAACTGCATTAATATTTTAATAAACAACAGAATTCTTTAGTAATGAGCTAAGTCTGTTTAATAATTATAAACACACAAATTATGTGCTTAGTGCCACAAAGAAGGTGAAAACACTTAATGAAAGGAGAGACTACAATTGATTTACATACATTAGTCATTGATACTATTAAATTAGAAGAAGTTGCAACTATTTGAGATGTTGGGTTATATGATCTATAACATACCATGTACACATAAAATACGTAGAAATTAAAATAAAACTTAATATTAGTTTTCTGTTTTGAAATTAGAATTGACATGGTTATAGATCTTGTCTTACCTTCATAATTTATTCAGTTTTATTATTATTTTTTTATTCTGTAATATAATGTTTCACCCACATGACTGTGGGCTTTCTCAAGGCCTGGGAAACCCCACAGTCATGTGGGTGATAGTTGGCTGATGCTAGTGGGGTGAGCTTGGATGATTTTATTTAATAAAATAGTTTTAAACTAAGAGCCAAGCTATGGGTTTCTCTTTTTGCCACAATGCACACTAGTGCCTGTTAGCCACTTTTCTGCTTCTTACATGTTCTTACCTATTCTTTCACTATGCAGATGTATAGTAATACAATTACTGGTGACCCCCTTTATCATACTGTTTACAAGGGTCTCCCAATCACCATAATAACCTGAAAACAACTTACTGTGATGTTCACAAAACTTTCTTTCACCAACGGTGTCTTTCATGTGTCACTAAATTGTACTGTGCTACTTCATTGACTCATGCTGTGTGTGTGAGTGGGCTGAACAGTATCACAACAAGCATTTGTCAATGTCGAATGTTTGCTTGCTGGCATTGGCAGTGGTAGTGTAGAAGTTACAAAGCTGCATAATAGGAATGGCAGTGAAGTATTGAACTGAAGCCAACCGCACCACCACTCTGCAGAGAGTGACAGGCATTGGGGTGTGTGTTTGTGTCGTCAGGCATAACGGCCATGCCATTTCACCACACCCCACCCTGCAGAGACTGACAAGTGTCACGGTGTTCCTTGTGGTCTTTGGCCCTTATTTGCACCCCATTTCATTAGGAAATATGGTGAGATGGGTGCTATAGGAGAATGGGTGAAGTTTAAATAAGAGTCCAAGGTATACCTCGATGCCTCTCACTGACTGCAGGGTGTGGAATGGTATGAGCATCACAGGCAAGAATCCCAAGTCACACCCCTGATGCCTGTCCTTCTCTATAGGGTTGGGCGTTATAGTTGAAAACCCTAATACCTCAGGCATTCGGTGGTATTTTCACTCCAAATTTTCAACATGTTTGTTTTGTGACCTCACCTCATGAACAGGGGGAATATCAGTTTGTTAGCCGAAAGCTGCTTATGCACAGTGACTACGGCATTTAGCACCACAGGTGCAAACACATTCCAAACAGAATGTAAAAAATGACAGCTGTACTCTTTCATGGGGAGGTGTAAAAAATGGCTATGTTGCAAATCTGTAGTAAAAATATTTAAAAAAATGGTGAAGTCACGAGCGTACATAGAAACTGTGCAACACACACCCGTAATATAATTAGGTTGGGGATTTCTTACAGCAGATTGTCAACTCAGGCATTTTGGTGCCTCCGATCATGAACAGTGTCACTGTGATTTTCTTTATGTGTGGCGAACAATGATTTCCCACAGCGACCACGCATCTCTGCACTGAAAGTGTGAAAACACACTTCAGCCATGTTGTGAAATATGACAGCTGTACTGTTCATAAGGAAGTGTGGAAAAATGTCACTGGTGAAAATCTGGACTGAAAATATTACAAAGTCATGAACTAACGAGGGTGCGTGGAAACTGCGCAATGCTCACTCATAACACAGTCATTTTATGGACTTTTGTCACCAAATTTTCAACATAGTCATTTTAAGACCTCTGCTCATGAACAGTGTAACTGTGATTTTCTTAATCTGTCCTAAACATTGCTGTCGCACACCAACAGCACCATTGTGCGCTACATGTGTGAAAACACATTTTGGGTGACATATGAAAAATTGCAGCTGTACTGTTCATAAGGAAGTTTAATAAAATGGCAATGTTGAAAATCTGGAGTGAAAATATTAAATTTGCAAACTTACGAGCATGCATAGGAACTGTACAGCGGACGCGTAAAGTCATTTTAGAATTTTTCACCAAATTTCAACATAGCCATTTTAAGACCTCTGCTCATGAACAGTGTCACTGTGATTTTCTTAATTTGTCCTGTCACATTGATTTCAAGACAATCGACTCATGCATTGTGCGCCATATGCATGGAAACACATTTTGGGTGAGATGTGAAAAATGACAGCTGTACTACTCATAAGAAGGTGTGGTAAAATGGCAATGTTGAAAATCTGGAGTGAAAATATTGAAAATTCGAGATCTTACGAGCCTGCGAGAACTGCACAATGCACCATCAAAACAGTCATTTTGGGATTTGGCTCAATTTCAACATATTTGGGACCTCTTCAAGATTGATGTCATTGTCACAGAGCTATTCAGGCCTGAAGGTGATTTCACACAGTGACTGCGCAGTGACTGCGAAATCACCTTTCAGGCCCGAATAACGCCATGATAGTGACATCATTCATGAGAAGGGGTCCCAAAAACTCCATGTTGAAAATTTGGTGCAAAAATTCCAAAAAATGCCTGAGATATGCAACAAAGTTGAAACCCCCTATCTAGCCCATTATACAGCTTACCAGCATTTCCTCAGTTCGCGGTCGGCTTTGAAGAGTGCAGACGTGTTCCTGGTCCACCGAAGATCGTCGCGCCGAGCTCCGGAGGTAAGTATGGGGTGATGGGGGTGTGAGGAGGCTGGGTGCACAGTGGGTGGGTGCGGGTTGTGGGGGCGGGAGACACGCTAATGTATTTTCTTTACAGGTAAAAAAAGGAAAAACCGACGACGGATGTTTGCCACACTGGGGTGGGATCCCAGCGTGGCACAAGAACGGTTGCACGGGGGCATTCAGCCGACGGGGATTGGGCACCTCGGCCTAAGATACACTGCCATGCTGGGTGGGCCCCAGCGTGGCACTTATTACTTGGGGGACTGTGAGCCGACGGGGATTGGGCACCCCTGCTATTATATTATCATTACCACGCTGGGGTGACACCCAGCGTGGCATTTTGAAGCCTTTGGGGATGAGCACAGCCGACGGGATTGGGCACCCGTCGGGCTATACAGTGCGTAAGGGAGGGCGCGCACGCCTGCTTGGGCGCATGTGTGTGGGTGGGGAGCTGCGATGAGCAGGTGATATCTATCGCTGCTCACCTGCGTAGCTCCTCTTTCAACTGTATGCCATGCATTTGGAGCATGTCATAGACAGCTCCAGAATGCATTCGCTTACAGGGGCCGCGCCTGCCAGCACACTGACTGAATTGGAGGAGGAGGTGACACACCTCCGAAATCTCCGATGATGGCACTATGTTTCTTGCACATGCGTGCAAGCAAACATAAAAATGGAGGCTTCATTTTCCACTTACTGAGGAGCCACTGTTGTTTACCAGCCTCCCAATAATTACTGGATTTTTGTATTCTTTATCAGGTTGATCCTGCCTTTTAAATATAAAAAAAAGATCTGGTTGGTCCCGCTGTATCTCCGGATCAGGAGACAAAGAGTCCAATCCTGGATGTGCCATAGCCGATAGGTTGGAAAAAAAAGTCCATGAGAGAGAGCGAGTGAGAAAGGGAGAGAAAGTGTGTGTGTGTGTGTGTGTACAGTATGTGCGTGTGTGAGACAGCAAATTAAAGAAAGTGTGTGTGTGTGTGTGTGTGTACAGTATGTGCATGTGTGAGACAGCAAATGAAAGAAAGTGTGTGTGTGTGTGTCTGACAGCAAGTGAGAGAGAGAGAGAGAGAGGAGGAGTGTGTGGGGGTGATTGTGTGCGTGCAAGTGAGAGAGAGAGAGAAATTGTGTGTGTGTGTCTGAAGATAGGAGAGAGACTAACTCCTTGCACAGTAATTATAAAAAATCATAGATATGCAACTGTGTACTTATGGCTTTTTTTTATACACCCTTGGTGTGTGTTGACCTAATAAACCTCTTGAGCGTTGCTCTTAAGGTTTATGGGTTATCACACACCTCAGGTGTGTAAAAAAATCCATAACACATTGTTGTACATCCATTATTCTCTTTATAAGATCAGTTCCAGTATGCTCCTTGAAGGGTACTGACTCTTTGTATTATGCATTTAACTGTCTTATCTTGACAGGAAAATGATTACACATCATTGTAATTTCCTGAACAATCAAAATTGGATTTTATTGAATAAAATAAATATGACTCACAAGAAATGTCTTTTCAATAAACGAAACAGTATTTAACTAATCTTCTACAATTTAATTAATCTTGCAAATATGGTTAAAGATCTGAAACTGGTTAAAAATCCCAGGGTCAGGAAATAAGCCCTGGCTCAGCATGCCTTTCCCGGTTATGAATTTTCAAGTAAATAAATAAAAATGAAGTACATCTTGTGTTGCCAAAGGTCACAACCAAGGCAGCTGAAATTGCATTTTGCTATGCAGTTTCATTTTTATGGATTTACTCAGACTTTGTTTTACCACAGTAACCATTACAATGAATGGGCTCGGTGTCCCAGTCTCAGTTATCAATGCTGGTAGTGGAAAATTGGAGAAAACTTGTTGCACTTTAACCACTAGCCCTAATTCCAAAGTTTAGCAACACACATCATAACAGCCCCCCCCCAATAAATGAGGCATATACAAATTGCAGATTGAGATGTCAGAATGTACAAATGGGGTTTGTATCTACTAACATATTGTTGGATCATGACTAGGGATGGGCTACCCATCAGATAGCTGGAGCAGGTAGGTTGGGTATCAATGTTTTTCAGTGGGGTAGGGTAGTTCGGGTAATTTACTACCCTACCCGACCTAACATAGTTCTTCTTGGGTTAAGTACTGTGGAGAGAGATAACATGGTGAGTAATGAGTAATTAAAAAAAGGCATTTTTCAGACAGCTGGTGGGGTCCTGGGACTCTTTCTGATCTCTAATCTGGCATTACAGGCAGCCTGTGGGGTTCTCACAGCAGACAGTAGCACAAGATATCAGCCTGAAAATCTAATTGGTCAGTGCTAGCATCCGAACTCCCTGTCTGCTGTGTGAGCACGTAGACTAGCTCTGGAGATTGATGGGAGACAGAGCAAGATTCGGCACTCACTGTAACCGTGGCAAAAAATTAAAAACAAAAACAAAAGTTAAAGCACAACTTTTGTCCGGGAAGGAAGGGGGAGCAAGGGTTGGGGACAGAAGAAAGGGGGAATAATTGGGGCAGGGGTCATCAAGTGTGGCGGCACTTGGGAGAGAAGAAGAAGGGGAGGGGAAGGTGCTCATTGCTGCTGGCAGTATCTGTGAAAGCCATTTAGGCTGTATACACGCTGTCTGTTGTTAGGACCCTGAGCCCTGTCTGTGACATTTATGTTGTGTCTCTCTGCAGCATAGTGAATAAATTTAGGCTGTATTACACACTGTCTGTTGTTGGTACCCTAAGCCCTGTTTGTGACATAGCTACTCTGTGTGTCTCTGCAGTACAGTGAAAGTCATTTAGGCTGTACACACACATTGTTTGTAGGTGCCCTCAGCCCTGTCTGTGATCTAGCTAGTACTCTATGTCTCTCTGCAGTATAGTGAAAGCCATTTAGGCAATATTTCACACTGTATATTAGGTGCCCTGAGCCCTGTCTGTGACATAGCAACTCTGTGTCCCTCTGCAGTATAGTGAAAGCCATTTAGACTGTACTACACCCTGCCTGTTAGGTGCTCTGAGCCCTGTCTGTGTCATAGCTACTCTGTGTGCCTTTCCAATACAGTGAAAGCTATTTAGGTTGTATTACTCACTGTCTGTTAGGCACCTGGAGCCCTGTCTCAGACATAGCTACACTGTATACATTTGCAGTATAGTGAAAGCAATTTAGGCTGTATCACACACTGTCTATTAGGTGCCCCGAGCTCTGATTGTGATATAGCTACTCTGAGTCTCTCTGCAGCATAACATAGGCCATTTAGATTCTGTTACACTGTATGTTACCCTGTTAGGTGCCGTGAGCCCTATCATAGCTACACTGTGTGTGATGTCTCTCTGTGGCATAGTGAAAGCCACGGCTGTGTCTACTATGTTTTACATTTCCCAGACTAGGTCTACTACTGTAAAAGGAAGCACAGTGCTGGTGCACATACAACTTAAAATGATGTAGACAATATGCATCCTAGTGCTAATGAAGAATATAGTAACAATAACAATGGCAGTGAATCCTGATTAAAAGGTGGTGATAGTGGGGACTGGGAATGGGATAGCCCAAGCTATGTCCCACCCGATGATGATGGCACTTCCAGTTCTTCTGAATCTTGTGGCAATGAGGTTGGTTTAAGTTTTGATGAGGCAGTTGAGGAAGATGTCACTGTAGGGCTTGAGAGGCAAGTGGATAAGAAAACATATGCTAAACATAAGACTAAGAAGATGAGCATGAATTGGAAAACTTCATGTGAACAAGGAAATAGCAGTGTAGGTTTCCTCCAGGTTCCTTGACTGAACAAAAAAGAGTGCCAGACACCGTAGTACAAAGCACAAAGCTAAATCTTTAGTGTGGAATTTATTTTATATTGATCCTGCAGACAGCTCTCAAGCTCTTAAGCTGTATGCAGTCTGTGTAAAAAGAGTAGAAAATAGAAAGTAAAAAATATGAACCAAGCAAGCTTCCAATCAAATAGTTGATTTATATTGATTGTGAAGCCCCTTACATTGGTAATATGCCTTCAAGGGGTCTTGTTGACAACAAGCCCTCTTGAAGGCATATTGCAGAGACACTAGGGGCTTCCACAGTGGTGCTTAATAAATCAACTATTTGGTTGGAAAACTTGCTTGGTTCGTATTTTCTACTTTCTATTTTCTACTTAAGAGCGCATACGATTTTGGAGCAGTGAATGTTGTTAAGGGTTTGTCACCCTATGTATGCAAACTCCTCCGTAGCTTAGAGCGCAGCAACTCACTCATTGGATTTTGTGCAAAAAGAGTGTCAGTCATGGTGGCAAACTGGGACATTTTGGAACATCAGTAATGGTATGACATGCAAAGGCAATCGAGTGGGATAGGGCAAGGGATAGTGTGGTTGGTATGAGCAGTAGTGGAGATGGTGGTGATGGTGACCATGGTGACAATCAACTGGAAGCAGGAACTGACATTGAATCCCTTAATACGTTCTTGCAGTCTTCCTAGACAAGAACAGACTGTTTTCTTCTGCTATCATCAAGTACTGCAAAATCCCATAGTAGGACTGCAGGTGAAAAAGGTGTGAAAAGTACAATCCCACCAAAATAAAAATATCTCATCACTTTCGTTAACTAACATTAAAAGAAAGTGTTATGAGGATATCAAAATTTACCTGCAAGTATCCAACATGCCAGCTGTTAAATAGAGCCATTGCAGAGCTGTTGGCTGATTGTCAGCTCCTTTTTGCTTTTGTTGCCAAGAAAGGTTTCCTCAAGTTCATGAACTGGATTGAACCAATGTACACCATTCCCTGTTGAACATATTTCTCAAAAAAGGCTGTTCCACAGTTGTATGACTTGTTGTGTAGTGTGGTCACTAAACAGTTGAAACTCTCTGAGGTGAAGCAGATTCACATAACCATGGATATATGGACCAGCAACTAAACAATTGACTACATCACTGTTACAATTCATTGTGTACCTTTTCAGTCAGAAAGTAATAATTCCCGCTGTGCCATAAGTTGTAGGAAGCAGGCTGTATTATGTGTCACTCGTCACCCCTTTTGAAGAAAACCACACTGCTGTGAATATTTTGCAGGAGCTGCAAAATCTGTTCCAGAAATGGCTTACTCCATATTTCTTACCTCCTGGTTTCATAGTATCAGACAATGGTGCCAACCTTGTCAAGGCTGTTACTTTCTTAAATGGAAACATAAATATTGAAAACCTATTGGGTATGGTAGGAAATATGTGGGCATTTCAACCACTCGGTGAAAGCTCAAAAAATCCTGAAGGTGCTGCAGAGATGAAACAACCTACCCTTGCATACATTTAAGCATGAAGTTCCAACCCACTGGAATTCAACATTTTATATATTAGAAAGGCTTCTTAAACAGAAATAAGCTGTACATGACTACACCATGCAGAATCAAAAAGGATAAAATAGACATCATGTTCAGTTCCAGCAGCTGGACTCTACTGGAATACTTGGTCACCTTATTGAAGCCATTTGAGGATGCCACATGTGCTGTCAGTGCAAACAGTGCAACTCTGAGTCAAATGTTTCCTCAAATCACCTGACAGTGCCACCTTCCTGGCAGCTGCACCCCACCCCCCCCTTAGCCTTACCTACCCCACCTCTCCTCTCTTCTCATTTTCTTACCTCCCCCTTGTCCCTCCCATTTCTTTCTACCACCCTCCATTGTCCTCTTCCTTTCCACTTTACCCTCTCCCTGTCTGTTCAAAATTAATTTGATATCCTTTACCCTTATTTGTGTAACAAGTTTGTCTACTGTCATGTGATACCTGTGTCTTGATGTGGAACCTTTGTAAAAGAGCCCTGGGCTCAAAGGTAATTGTAATCCTAGAATTGAAATAAATAAATTAATCAGATTTATTTGACTTTTCCTTGATGACATAAAGAAAGACTTTCAGTCAAAAAATTACACCACTGCTGTGATGCTGGCAGATGACTTGAGTCTCAGACAGTTGACTGATCAGAGAATAAATGCCATGTTTAAGAATGACAGCTATGTGTTGGCCACTTTGCTTGCTCCCCGCTTCAAGTGGAACATTGAAGCTATCCTTCCTGCATGGGAAGACATTGAGTTGGAGAGATTATCTGCTAACCAAATGTGAAATTGCCCTACAAACACCATTGACTGATGTAGAGCAGTTAAACCCTGCTGATCCATCGCACTCCGCCTCTGGCACAGACAATAGTACAGCTATTAATTCATCACAGTCAGCACTGTCATCAGTGATGGAAAGGACTTCTACAGCTACTTCTCAGGTATCCTATGTTCAGGGTCAGAAAGGCAAATCAATTCTGAGTCACCTGCAACAACATGGACTGGTATCCTGTAAAGAAAGTGCAGCAGGTTCATCTGCCAGACTGGTACCCATCTCATACAGCACAATGATCCTGGAGTACTTTGCAGACCATACTGTGATTGGTCTCAAGGAAGATCCATTACTGTGTTGGAAACAAAAGAGAACAATATGGCCAGATCTAGCAAATCATGCAATAATGTACCTCAGTTGTCCACATGCAAACTTATATTCAGACCGCATATTTAGTGCAGCTGCAGGAATAGTCACTGACCACAAAACACTGCTAAGTCCTGCAAATGTGGAACTTCTTACATTTTTCAAAATGAATGCTGACAATTCCCCAGTTGTCACAAACACTGATGTATGCAAGTCTGACCCTGAAAATGAACAACAGCCTGCAAACAGTGACACTGAATATGATGACTAAGTTGTGTATGAAACAAATGGAACCATGACTACTGCCACCATGCCAGCCACATGTGCCACACTTGTACTATTCTTAGTTTTCTTTTGTCATTCATCAGCTTATATTACGTAAGTTTGATTGATGCCCACTGTGGGTATAATTTTTAAAACAGCAGCAGGCTCAATCATAGCAGGTGTGACTCTTGTACCTATCTTAGCATGCCCACCATGGATATATTTTTTTAAAACAGATTCAGGCTCGATCACAGCAGCTGCACCTCTTATACCTACCTCAGAAATGCCCACCATGGGTATAATTTTTGGACACAGCAGCAGGCTCACTAAGAGAGCCTGCACCTCTTGTACCTGCCTCAGCAATGCCTGCCATGGGTATACTTTTTGGAAATTGCAGCAGGCTTGCTAAGAGCAGCTGTGCCTCTAATACCTGCCTCAGCAATGCCTACCATGGGTATAATTTCTGGAAACAGCAGCAAGCTCACTCAGAGCAGCTGTGCCCCTTGTACCTACCCCAGCAATGCCTGCCATGGGTATAATTTTTGGAAACAGCAGAAGCCTCACTCAGAGCAGCTGCACCTCTTGTACCTAAATCAGCAACGCCCACCATGGGTATTTATTTTTGAAACAGCAGGCTCACTCACAGCAGTTTCCCCTCTTGTACCTGCCTCATCAATGTCCACCATGGATATAATTTTTGGAAATAGCAGCAGGCTTGCTAAGAGCAGTTGTGCCTCTAATACCTGTCTCAGCAATGCCCACCATGGGTATAATTTCTGGAAACAGCAGCAAGCTCACTCACAGCATCTGTGCCTCTCATACCTGCCTCAGCAATGCCCCCATGGGTATAATGGATTGGGGCACCTAACAGACAGTGTAATAGTCACCAAAAAACAGTCTTTACATGATTTTTATTATGGTCAGGGTCGGGTAATCGGGTAGTAGAATGGGTCATGTAGTGACTACCCAGCCCGACTTGACTACTTGGCTTTCATCCAGGTGTTTTGGGGGTACTTTTTGGGTACCCACGGGTTGTCCTGCTAGTCAGGTATTTTAGTACCTGCCCATCCCTAATCACAACTGTGTCTGAGCTGCAGTATGGCATTGTGCCAGCTGCATGGTGCAATGCCATGTTGCAAACACTCTAGTTAACTTAGGCATCTCACCCTGAAGTGTTCAGCTCCCTCCCTAACCAACACACTTTGAGATCCCATGTGGGCCAGTGTCCTGCCAAGGCCTGATGGCCAATCTATGGATAGTCCAGTGAACCACTCAAATGCTTTCTAACCCCTGATGAGTGTCTGGAATCCAATGGAACTCCCCATCCCCTATCAACAGTGAATCCACTCAACTTGTGGTTGTCAGGTCTGCCAGCCAATCCTGGTCCTCTCTGTTGCCAGTTGTACATAGTCAAAGCACTGCACTTCCTTATTGACTTGTTTTAAAAACAGCTTACCGAGGATGGGAGTACAGAAGACTTCAACCAGGCTTGCAAGGACTGCTGTGCCTTTGTGAATCGAATTGCATGCTAACCTTGCTCTGCTTCCCACATGGCAGTGATCAAGCAGAAAGGGTTGTAACCCTCTGTGATGTAGCTTGACAGGGAATCAGGGCTGCCAATAGCACTAAGATGCTTCTTTGATGACTGTGATGGGAAATGTGACCAGACTAGTTTATTCTTTTCTTGTTAGTGTAATTATTTTTCTTTTATAAGTTTTTTTGTTTGGAGTGGATGCAAACATATTTTCCAGGTCACATATTCAGGCAACTCTCAGGAGAAATACTGACCAACTGCTAAGTGCTAAGTTTCCTATGAGCTCATCTAGTTTCAGAACATGGCAGATCTAAGGGTGCTATGCCCAACACCTGAGACCTCCTGCAAAATAAGGTCATAAAAGCTGGAAGTAAGAATATGTGTGAAGGATGCCAGTTGGCCAGAATGATGTCATGCACACACACACACACACACACACACACACACACACATGCACCTGTGTGCGCATGCGCATGCACACACACACACACACACACACACACACACACACACACACACACACACACACTCGGAACACTGAAGGGAACTGTCACTCAAGGGGAATGCACCCCACAGCCCCAAGCACATAAAATGGAGAGTTGGAAAACTGTCACTCTCTCTGACATTTTTCATTGGGTGAAGAAGTTCAGACCCCTGCTAAGATAGCTAACTTGTCTATGTGAGGAAAGCGCAGTCTAGGTGAATGACCTTTTCAGGTTAGCTGGCAGTTAAAATTAGATACTAGGAGAGACTAGCATCTGAGAATCTTCTAACAATCATCTCTCTGTGTACCTGACATTATTTTCCTTTCATAGTAAACATGGCAGCCTTTTGTCTTACTGTATATACAGTATTATTTTTTTTGTTAATACTTGTAGTAATTACTAGTAAAGACTCTGGGCAGGACTCTAGAAGCTTGGCGCAAGTCACCACCAAAAGTGACTTGTGCCAAATGCAGTTGCGGCATCTACCCTGTGCCCTATTCTAGAGGGGGCAGGGTCCTCGCAGCTAAGTCCTGTGACTTGCGACATGTGGAGGCTATGCCAAATGAAGGGTGTACCCAAGGGGCATGTCATAAGTTGCAGCCCCCAGCAAGTGCAAGTGCCTCACAAGCCCCTAGAGTAGCTGTGTCCTCAACCCCAATCCCCCATCCATAAGTACTTGCATGGCTGGCACGTCCCCAGCCCTGGATCTCCCATCCATCATCGCCAGCAGGGCTGTGCCGCCTCGACCCTGAACAGCATAGCCTGCAGGCAACTCCATGTCTCACCTCGGGATCCATCCCCGACTTAAATGGCGAAGCAATGGTAAAATTAATAACTCCAGTCTCTGAAGTCTAGTGGCCCTCTCCACTCAGCAGTGCCTGTCTCACACTTCACTCATTCCCAGCCAGCGACTGGCACAATCACCTTTTCGACTTTCATGGTTAGCCACTCAACTGAGTTTGCATCAGCACTTACTGTACATATGTGCTCAATGAATGAATTCCATTTATTGAGTGCATATGTACAGTAAGTGCTCATGTGGAGCTCAGTTGGTAGCTGGTCATGAAGGTGAGAGGTGGCCTATGCCAGTCACCAGCTGGGGATGGGTTGGGGGTGTATGGGTGGACTGGCACTTCTGGATGAGATGGGTGGGGGACCACTAGACTGCCAAGGATCTCAGGAGTTATTAATTTTTTACCATCTGCTGCACTTAATTCAGGGTCCGGGAATGGATCCTGAAGGGGAGATGGAATTGCCCTGTGGGGCTATTACTGTTCCATGGGTCAGGGGCTGGGGGGACTGAGCAGCCCTGCTGGGCATTTATGGACGGGGGCATTGGGGGGCTGTGGGACATAGCTGCCCTGTGGTGTATTTACAGATTGCGGGATTGGGACTGGGGGGACACAGTTGCCCTGTGGGGCATTTACTGATGGAGGGATTGGGGGCTTGGTGGGGCATGTACAGTTGGGGTGATGGGGCTGGTTGGCACAGCTGCCTTGTGGGGCATGTATAGTTGTGGGGATCAGGGTTGTGGGGGACACTGTAGCTTTGTGGGGCTATACTGTGTGGGTGTGCTGGGCATGTGGGGGAGGGCACATGTATTGGGTGCTAGCCCTGTGGCAGATCTGCACAACCTCCAGAGGGTGTAAGTACACTTACACCAGTTAAGTGCTGGTGTAACTGTACTTTGACGGATGTCCTCCGGAGGTTGTTCTAGAATAGCAGATCAGGGACTTTGTTGCTGCCCTTCCAGAATAGGGCACAACACATGCCATAAACCCCCTAGCACCATGTTGCAGGGGGTTTATGTCATATCTGGTGGCGTATGTGCACTTTGATGCAAGCAGCCTCTGACATGTCGCAGGCTGCTTTGCAGAATTGCAAATGATGCAGCTGTTGGCGTAACTTGCTACTTGCCCCATTCTTTTTGGTGCAAGTGCAGTTACATCAGTCATACCCTTTATAGAATCAGGGCCTCTATCTTTATAGAATCAGTGGCTGTGCCTCATTATTAAAAAGGTAATTTTAATATTTCTGCTGTCACAACATATTCTCTGTTTACAGTCCACTGCCCAAAGTGCACTCTACCAAATATTATTGTGTTTGACCTCCCTAAATCCGAGTACAGAATGGGAGTTTCCTGATACAATCAGGTGGTGTAGGCTAAGGAACCAGTATACCTAGACAACTGCTCTGTAAGCTGATATGGCCCAAGGGGTAGGTTGTCACAAACTGGTGGCAGTAGTGGTGGGATCAATGTCACAAACTAGTGGTAGCAGTACAGATCAGTGCACACATTTAGAGCTATAATTTATGTACAGAGTGCTTTCCTAGGGGAATAGGAACTTTGGGAGAGAGGTAAAAGCCCTACCTGGTACACAGGGAAACAGAGAGTGCCAGTGGAATACTACTTTAACAGTCACAAAACAGGATATACAAAAAGATTACATTGTTTACTACTGTTCTTTTTATTTCTATAAACACAACTTAGTGCTGTGCAGTTAGTGAGTCTGTCGTCAACATAGGCAGATGTAATGTGTTTCAGCTCCATAAGCTGTGCAAAGACATGGGGCTTGCCTATGAGGGCCTGAAGAAAAATTGACTGATAAAAGCCCTGGCAGAGCAGGATCAAGTGCAGGAGGTGGTAAATGGTCCCTGGGGCATATGATCAAATTCCCATGGAGCAGGTGGTCGCTCAGGAAAGTGACTAAAGTAGTAAGACTGAGGGCACAGAGGTTGAGCCAGAGGGGAACTTTGTGCCACAAGCTGGTGAAACAGCACAGCCCAATCCTGAGCCAAGAACTGGAGCAGCAGAGTCTCAAAAATCAGCACAAGCTCATGAAAATGGAACTTGTGCTGAGAGAGGTTAAACTGCAGAGAGCAAAACTTGAGGTGGAGAGGGACAGAGTAAGGCTGGAGGCTGAGGAAAAAGAGAGGGCACACCAGCATGAAATCTTAAGGCAGCAGGAGAAAAAGCATAAGCATCAGCTTGAGATTCACATGCAAGAAGCAAGACAGAGGAAATGCCAGCAGCAACAACAGGAAATAGAGGAGGAATGATAGCATGAGAAAGAGATGGTGCAACTATGCCAGAAAGCACTGCAGCAAACTAAGTAGTGGTATAAGCGATCAAACCCAAAAAGCCACAATTAATTCTAAAATGTTTCCTCAATACCAGGTGTGGGATGGTCATGGTTTGTTTTTGAAATCATTTAAGAGGGTATGTTTGCAGTTTAAATTGGACAGGGTCTTGTGGATGTCTCACCTCACACCATTGCTTACTGGTTATGATTTGCACGCATTTAATAGAATGGATGATCAAGACTTTATGGACTATTATTAAGTTAAGATGGTGTTACTGAAACATTTTGAGCTAATTCCTGAGGCTTATAGGAGAAAATTCAGAGAATTAAGAAAGGGCACAGGAGACAGCTATGTAGAATTGCATGTCCAAATGTATACCTATCTAGACCAATGAGTGGATAGGGTCAAAGCTAGGAGTGTAGAGCAAATAAAAATAAAATACATTTCTTAAAATTGTACCTCAAGACCTGCGTATATGTCTACTGGACTGGGCATTCTGCTATGAGAAGGAGGAAGCAGAAAATGTAGATCTGTACTTGTCCAGTAGATAACACACACTGTGTAGGAACAATGGCAGGGGGGTAGCACATGGTTTCAAGGGGACCCAGGGAGGGCAGCTTAAAGTAAACCAGTCTGCACCTAAACCCAAAACACAACCCACTGACCCTAAGGGGAACAAATATGCAGGGGCCAAGAAGTGCTTCATTTGCCAGAAAGTGGGGCATCTGTCCTATGACTGCCCTAGAAATATGAACAAAGGGCAAATGCCTGGATGAGGTTACCAAGTGAGTACCCAGCAGATTGCAGCCTGTGCACAGACTGTAGTCTAACTCATCCAAGCATATACACCCTATCCTAGTTAATGGGACAGTAACACAAGGATTAAGGGACACTGGCACCTCCATCTCCATGGTGAGGCAGGATCTGATCCAAGCAGACCCACTGGCTCAGACTGCCCCACTTCTGATGATCCTCTCACTCTCCTTCCTCCATCTCGTCTGATTACTTTTGCTTTTCTCCTCTGTCCCCCCCAGGAAGTTTTGCTTGCCCTCAAATTCCTCAACCATTCCAAATACAGCACTAATGGCCTGTACCTAAACTTCTTCATGTAGCCACCCCTGTCATCATCCATCTGCTCACTCACCTCCTGCACCTATTCTTCTCTCACTGTATAGTACCTCATGCCTGGACAGTTGTCAAAGCACTCTCTCTCTCTCTCTTTCTCTCTCTCTCACAGGGGAGGGTGATCCCTCCTCCCGAGGAAACTGCAGGCCGATCTCACTCCTTCCTTTCCTTGTTAAACTCCAAGAGTCCCTAGTTTACTCCAGACTTGCTGATTTTCATGACTCCTCATCTTTCCTATCTGCTTTCCAGCCAGGCTATAGAAGAAACCACTCCACTATCTCTTCCCTACTGGCTGTCACCGATTCCATCCTTACTGGGATAGATCAAGTACGTATCACCTAAGGAAGCAAGAAAGGTGGCTACCCAATACAAACACCAGAGCTTCCACAATTACAAAGCACAAGTACGAACAAGAAGTGGAGCTACCTAGTTACCGAAAAAAGACCTCACTGTTAGGTCATGCTAAAACATATATTTATTCTTCTTCATAAAAATAGCAGCACCCCCAGTCACCAACATTATACATCATGCCTGATGCTTTTTCAAGGTGTGGCCACCATGGATAATACCTCTCATTTAAAGTCCACATTTAAAGTGACAGTGCAATAATAAGCTTTAAGTGCAATAATAGAATTTCATACAGTGCAAAAACATTTAAATAATACATGTCTAAAGTGCCATAAATGAATGAATATCAGAATCACAAGGCCATGTCCAGGTAGCAAAGTACACAAAGTAACAATGTACACCAAGTGGTATATAACAAAAAATATGCCAAAGAAATATATATATATATATATATACACACACACATACATATATATATATATATATATATATATATATATATATATATATATAGTGTGTGTGTAAGTACATAAATATGTATAAGAAAGGAAAAAGGAAAGGGAAAGGTGGAGGGAAGAAGGGAAAGTGGGGAGGGAAGGGAGAGGGAGGGAAAGAAAGGAAAGGAGGAAAAAGGAGGAAGGGGGGTAAAAGGGAAAAGGGGGGTATCACAAAGATATAATAAAGCCATAATTAAAAACATTCAATATAAAGAATTGTATAAAAAGACACAATGCCCTTATAAATAATAATAGTAGAATCTTCTAATAAATAAGTCAGTAGGATCAAAATAGGAACAGCTATATATCCAAGAAAATAATAAATAGTATCTTTTTCTCAAAAAATCAACTGCAATGAATAAATCATATCTTTCTCTCAAATAGTTAACTATAATAGGTTAAATTATCTTCTTTTTCAAAAACTTATTTCTTTTCCAAAAAGTTATTATTTCTTTTCCAAAAATGAAGTCAGACTAAACATAGAATTGAGACCCTTGACACTGTAAGCTCTCAACATAAACTGCCATCTACTTTCTGCTTGCAGTAATGTGTTATCCAAGTCTCCCCCTCTAATGTTATTTTTCCCCAAGCCCTGAAAAGAAAATTTGTTACCAGTCCCTTTCTGAAGTACACGTCCTGCTAAAGCATTCTTCACATCTTGTTTCTCAATACAACGTAAATGTTCAGAAATTCTGTGTTTGAATGCACGTTTGGTCTTTCCAACATAAAAATCCTTGCAGGTACAGCTGACAACATACTGTAAATCATGAGTGGTGGAGCAATTGAAAAAAAAACTATCTAGTAACAAATTCCCTGTCAGTGACTGGATGCAGAAAAACAGTACCTATCTGTATGTATTGGCAGAATGCACAGTTGGCACATTTAAAAGTTTCACCTGGTAAAGCAGGACGTCTCTCTTCATCAGGCTTGATATAAAGACTCCTGGTCACCATATTACCAATATTCCAGCCTTTTCTAAAGACTATCTGAGGGGGATTTCTAGTTACAGAGTCCAGTTTAGGTTCAAGGGACAAAATATTACAGTTTTTAGACAACATTTCTCGTAATTTATAACTTGAAGGTGAAAATTCTGTAATAAAATTAATAGAAACATCATTTCAATTCCTATTTCTAGTAGTCTGATTCAATAAATCCTTTCTATCTACAGCATCAACAGCTTGTAAAGCTTTTTCCACACAATCACTGTCATATCCTCTTGCATAAAATCTCTTAGCTACAACACCAGTATTATTTGTATAATTTTCCCGCCTGCATGTATTCCTTTTTAGTCTAAGAAATTGCCCTTTTGGAATACTTCTAACCATGTGCCTGGGATGGCAACTCTCAAAACTCAAAATTGCATTTTTGGCACAAACTTTTCTGAAAAGGTAAGTGTAAACACCACCTGACCCATCTTTCACTATGGTGAGGTCTAAGAAGGCAATTTGATGCACATCGCTCACTGCTTTTCTACCAACTTCAGGGGTTTGAGAGGGTGGCCCTTTGTCGGGGGTCCCTTCCCCCTGCAATGACCTCCGAGATTCTTCCTAAGACTTTCTCCTCGGGGTGAGGCACCTGCACTGGTGGACCTCCACAGAAGCTTGAAACACCTGCTCGATGCCTCCAGAACCCTGCATACAAATCTGCTTTACTGACTACACCGTTTCAGTGGATGAGGGGGTCACATCTCCTGGACCTGTGTGCCCTTACCAATCAGCATGGATTCCCTCTGCATTTGCCACCAGAGCACTGCTTGCCAAGTCCTTGAGAGCATGAATTTTGAAAAATTGCACTGTGCGCCTATTGGTCCTGCAGTCAGTGATGCTCAGGCGGCCGGTATTAAAAGCCGTCCCCGAGCCCAGCTGGCCACACTCACTGCTTTTCTACCAACTTCAGGGGTTTGAGAGGGTGGCCCTTTGCCGTGGGTCCCTTCCCCCTGTAACGACCTCTGAGACTCTTCCTAAGACTTTCTCCTTGGAGAGGAGATGCCTGCACTGGAGGACCTCCCCTGAAGCTTGCAACACCTACTCGACGCCTCCAGAATGCAGCATGCAAATCATGCTTTACTGACTGCAGCATTTCAGTGGATGAGGGGGTCACATATCCTGGACCTGTGTGCACTTAACAATCAGCCCGGATTCACTCTGCATTTGCCACTAGAGCGCTGCTCGCCAAATCCTTGAGTGCTCGAATTTGGAAAAATTGCACTGTGCGCCTATTGGTCCTGCAGCCAGTAATGCTCAGGCGGATGATATTAAAAGCTGGTCCTGAGCCCCACTGGCCACACTTGCTGCTTTTCTACCAACTTCAGGGGTTTGAGATGGTGGCCCTTTGCCATGGGTCCCCTCCCCCTGCAACGACCTCCCGAGACTCTTCCTAAGACTTTCTTCTTGGGGTTAATTTGTCCCACCCTCCTCCCCATTCCTCCTCCCCTTAATGGACCTTAGTCCTCCCATTACTCAGGTTGACCTATCCTACTATTACAATCCCCCACTGTACCTGTGCCAGTGTTGCCCATCAGACTTAAAGTGTTAGAACTGTTGTCCACCTTCGTCCTTTTGTTCTACTGACACATATGTCTGCCTTTGTCTTTTAATTCAGTTCTGCTAGAATAATTGCTCTAGCCTGATTGCCTGTTACAGTATAATTTATTTCTTCCTCCTATTTGTTCTACTGACTCATATGCATGCCTTTGTTTTTAAAGCTATTCTGTAAGATTGGTTGCCCTAGCCTTGATTGCCTGTTACAGTATAACTTATTTCTTCCCTACCCAAAGTTAGTGATCACAAATGAAGCTAGTTCTGCTGCTTATATCCACCTGTTAGATTGTTTTATTTATTTATTTTATTTATTTATCTTTTATTTATTTATGTATTTATTTATTAGAAAAGTCAGATTTACAACCTTTGAGTCATGGACTCATTTACAAAGGCACCTTATCACGGGGAGACAGAGTTACATAGTGTGGTTACAACAGTGAGAACAGTACAGGTGCAAAACATTAAACATAGAGTACACATAGGTTACATAATAGTTTTAATTATAATAGGTTACATTCATGTACAAGGTACCCAAGGGTTACATTGGGGGTACAGCCCTGGACATACCTAGATCATACCTGGAGAGGGTGGAGGTAGGGATGGGGAGTGGAGTGGGAGGGAGGGGGGAGAGGATAGACTGTCCAGAGAATGTTGTCAAGGCAGGGAGGCCTGACAAGAGGATCCCACAGTGGGATTAATTAGGTGCATCTACAGCAACGAGCATCAAAGAGATGGTTCTGGAGGGCAATTTTGAAGGGACCAATTTTGGCAATGTCTGTGATGCAGGGTGGGAGGGAGTTGAACCAAGCAGCAGCTTGGTAATGGAAGGACCTCTGGGCTAGTGAGGTCTTGGTTCTGGGCATCAGAAAGGTGGCCTTGTCAGAGCTATGGGTGGCAACAGATGAGGACACATGCTGTAGGGAAGCAGAGACCCCATGGGGGGAGAGCCCTAGAAGAGATTTTTTGGCAAGTAGGGAGGTATGGTAGTGCAGACGTTCCTTAAAGGTGAGCAGGTTGGTGGCAGAGTAGAGCAAGCAAGTGTGAGTGTGGCTAGGGACTCCAGTCAGGATCCTGCAGGCTTTATTGATTGAGAGCTGGATTTTAGTTAAGGCGGTATTGTCCGCCACAGCATAAATGGGCAAGCTATAGTCCACTAGCGACAGGACAGAAGAGATGATGGCCAGCTGGAGAGCAACTTGGTGGAGGCAACCTCTATGATGGTATAATAGGCCTATCTGAGAATTTATGGTGGAGGATAGGGCATTGATGTGGGTGTGGAAGGTGAAAGCCAAGTTGAAAGTGATGCCTCAATATTTGTAAGGGGTCACTTGCTTCAGCGGGTGCAGAGTGCTGGAGAGAATGAAGAGGGGGAAATTCTTGACCTTGTTTTGGTGATGGGAGAAGATTATTGACTTGGTCTTCTTTAGATTAATGACAAGTCGATGGTCAAGGAACCACTTTTCAACTTGGTTGTAGGTGTGCTGGAGGGATACCTGGAGAGAAGAAGGATCAGGGTGGAAGGCAAAGAGAACCACGTCATTGGCATAGAGGAGCATTTTCCTGTGCAGGAGCTGGGGAGAGTGTTGAGGTACAGGCTGAAAAGGACAGGGCCCAGAATGGGGCCCTGGGGTACCCCAGAATGAACGGGCTGGGTATTGGACAGGGAGCGATTTATCTTCACAGACTGGGATCTAGCAGAGAGGTAGCTGGAGAACCAGGCAAGGGGACCAGTGGAAAAGCTGAGTTGGTGGAGGGACTCTAGCAGGAGGGGGTGACAAACAGTGTCAAAAGCCTTAGAGAGGTCTATGAACACTGCGCCAGCAAGGTTGCCAGAGTCAAGAGCAGAGTGCAGATATTGAGAGAACTCCAGGAGCGCAGTAGCGGTACTGTGTCCTGGGCAGAAACCATGTTATTCTGGGCACATTATGTCATATTTGGCCAGGAACTCAGAGAGTTGAATAGACACTATTTTTTCTAGGGCTTTAGAGAGTGGGGGGAGGATAGAGATTGGCAGGTAGTTGTTAGGTGCAGACCGATCTTCACTCGTATGTATAGAGGTGATTTCAGCAGATTTCCAAGCATTGGGAAACTGACCAAGGCATAGAGACCAGTTTAGTAGTTCTGTAAGGGGGACTAGGATGACATCCAAGACCAGGTGGAGGATCCTGGAGTCTAGGTGGTCACAGCTGGGGTTGTTACTACCAAGGGCTTTTAGCAGGTGCGGCCTGTCTACGAGGGGGTATATAGTGTGCAGGTAGAATGGATTGCGATCCAAGGTAGGGGGGATAGAGGTGGGGATTGAATCAAAAAAGTTGGGAGGACAAAGCTTAGGTCAGAGAAGGTAGTATTGAGGCAATCAACTATGAGAGTTGGGTCTGTAGTGATAGTGCCATCGATGGAGAGCTGGGACAGTGGTGGGGAGCGGGTCTTCCCATTAAGCTCTTTCATGCTGTCCCAGAAAGTCCGGGTGGAACCCCAAGTGAATGTGAGGGTGGTCTGATAGTGCTCTGCCTTGACCTGTCTAATGGCCCAGGTGCACTGATTACGCACCGCGTTGTAGGCTTGTCTATCAGTCAACTTGCCTGATTTGATAGCAGTATGCCAGAGATTATCTCTATGCTTAAGTTTTTGGATAAGGGATTTGGAGATCCATGCTGTATTTTGTTTTTTAGCACAGATTCTGGTGTGAGGGGCGAAAAGGTCACAGGCCATGCTGAAGGCATTGGTGAAGAGGTCTAGGGCAGAGTCAATATCAGGGGCGTGACAGATGGGGGACCAGTCCAGCTGTGCTAGATGCAATTTTAGCTTTCTGAGACTCCCAGGGCATTTGATCACAGCCTTGATTACCTGCCCAGCATTATCAACCCCTCTCTACTGAAGAATAGTTATCCCTCATGAGCTAGATCTTGCTATACTCATGGTCCCCGCTTATAATGGCTGCTACCTCTAGTCAGCCCCTAACCTCTGCTGCCCAAGTCCCTTTATGGGCCTGATCTTCCACTGGTGTCCTCCTCCCCTATAGCAGACTCTACCTCTCCAGGGAGCTGCAGGCATGCCCTCATCCTATAGCAGACTTTACCTCCTCAGTGAGCTGCTGATACATTCCCTGTCATACCCCGAGTAATCATGTGGGGCCTTGGACTCATGGCAGCCTTTGCCTACATAGCCCTTATCTTGGGGGCTGACCAGCTCTACTCCTGGGATCACTGTCCCCTGAACCAGGGCAGGACCACTGGTCAAAGCCCCTTGCCCCTTGAGGCTCTGGTGAAGGGGACCAACCTGCTGCTTCTTTCCATGTATGGGGTAACCTGTAATGGAAATTGTTACAGCCTCTTCTATTACATCCACATGAGAGACAAATGGAGGTACTCCTTCTCTCACTCCAGATTCATTGGGTACCTTGCCAGGCTTAAGCTTGCTCTGGGAGGTGACGTCGAGCCCAACCCTGGCCCCCACTTCCCTAATTTTACTCTCAGTGACCCCACTAACCCACTTTGGGCTGCAGCCAGGGGCATCCGGCTGGTACACATGAACGTTGGCAGCCTACAGCATTAAGTCTATGACCTTGAAGCCTGGACAGCATTGTACAAACCTGATGTACTAGCGGTGACTGAGACCTGGCTTAAGCCGCAAATCCTTCCATATGAAGTAGACCTGGTTGGATATAATGCCTTCAGATGGGATCATGTAGGAAGGAAAGGTGGTGGGGTTCTCATCTACACCAAGACAAATCTCAATGCTACGCAGCTAGACTCCCCTCCCCTCTGTGACTTAGTAAGTAAGATCATTTTCATTAAATTGCTCCTTGGAGATACCAAGCCCCTGTATGTTGGGTGTGCCTACCTCCCATCCCAGTCTGCTGCCTGTTCCCTAGAATCTCTAACCCATGCCCTGACAGAGCACCCCCTTGGGGGAAATTATTCTCCTAAGGGACTTTAATCAGAACTGGCTTGCCCTGGGGACCTCAACTAACAAGAATCCAGTTTTTGACTCCAACCTGACTCAAATCATTAAACTGCCTACAAGGCATAATGCTAAGTTGGCAATCACGCCTTACTTGACTTGGCCCTTACTCCTTACTCAATTGGGCCCTTGTCTCCTGCCATGATCATATACCAACGGCCAGGACCATGAGTGACCACTTATCAGTCTTTTGCACCTGGTACAACAAGCCCCCCAAATTGGCTGCCAGGGTGATTGAAGCCTGGAAGTACACCAGACTTGTGATAGCTGACTTCTGCTCAGACCTTCGTGCTGTCAACTGGGATCCCATTGTCACTCTCCCCACCCTGGATGAAGCCTTGGACTACTTCACCTGCTCCTTTCTGTCTGTGGCTAACATCCACATGCCACAAAAGAAACTAAGAATACAGTGGAAGTGCCACAAATGGCTAGGCCCTGGCCTCAAATGGAGTATGCTGCTCAGCGACAGGGCCTGGGGACTATATAAATCCTCTGGCCGCACTGCTGACTGGGAGAAATACAGGGAACTGAGGAATCACTGTAAGAAAGCTTCCAAACATGCCAAGTCTAAGTACCTGTGTGTTCTTCAGACCAGTTACCTCCGGGATCCCAAGAAATTCTGGAGCCATATAAATTTGCTACTTAAAGGTGCCCCCAATGCCCAGGATGGAGCACTACTTGTTGGGAGTACCCTGACCAATGACCCCTCCACAGTAGCAGAGGCATTCAATGCCTCCTTTTCCAACCCAGGCGGACTCTCTACCCCATCCCTCCTGGTGATCCCCTCAATAACAGTACCAAATGGGATCATGCTTGGCCCCGTTTCACCTGAAAGTTGTCAAACCATCTGAAGTACTGCCTCTCCTGCTCAAAATTAACCCTGATTCCTCCCCAGGACATGACCTGCTTGAGCCAAGGCTGCTGAGGGCCGCTGCTCCTGCTATCACCCTCCCTGTCACTTGGCTCATCAATAGGTCCCTCCTCAAGGGAACAGTCCCAAGCAAATGGAAAGTAGTGACCAGAGTCCCAGTCCATAAAAAAGGGCCCAGGGACAAAGTGGGGAACTATAGGCCTATCTCCATTCTCTGCCCCCTTGGGAAGGTGCAGGAGAGATTGGTCCACAACCAACTGCCTGACTACCTTGAGCAGCACTTTCTCTTAGCCGACATACATCATGGCTTCAGGAAAGGCCATGGCACAGACATGGCCCTTATCTGGTGCAAATATGATGCCCTCGACGCTATGGACCAGGGCTCTCAGATGGGCACATTATTTATCAACCTGTCCAAGGCTTTTGACTTGGTCAGCCATAGTCTTCTTCTCTCCAAACTCCATCTCCTCAGACTGGATGGGCTCTCCCACTCCTGGTTCAAGAGCTAGCTACTCAATCAAAGCCAAAAAGTTCTCTGGAGAGGAACACAGTCCAGCACCAGACCAGTAGTCTCTGGGGTACCCCAGGGCTCAATCCTGGGCCCCCTGCTCTTCACCTTCTTTGTCAATGACATAGAGAGGGTTTGTGGGCCGAGCAAAAACTAATCCTCTGTGCGGATGACACTGTCATCTACTGCAGTGACCCACTACTTAGCATTATTACTGCCAAACTATAGACCAGCCTCTCAGCACTAAAAGCTTTGTTCTCCACCAGCTCCCTAGTATTAAATGAGGAGAAAACAAAGACTGTCCTGTTTGGAACCATACACCTCGGTTTGGACAGGTGTGACCTACTCTTGCTTCAAACTGCCCACGGGAAGTGAGTTGTGGTCCTAGATAGGATCAAGTACCTTGGGATCCTCCTTGACCAGGAACTGTCCTATAAACCACACATCGACTCCTTAACTAAGTCCATTCACCAGAGACTTGAACTCCTCTACTGTCTGGGAAACTCCCTTTCTGATGAAGCTCAGCATGCTATCACTAACTGCACCCTTCTCCTCTACCTTCTCTATGGGGCCCCCTGTTGCAGTTCCTATGAGAAGGGGAACTAAGAAAGCTCATGGTGCTCTACCACAGAGTAGCATGCTTTGCCACTAACTCCCCCCCAGGAGGCACCACTGTGAGGTCCCCCCAGACATCCATTGGCCCACCATACGTCACAAACTGGTGTACTTTCCCATTTGCCTGACCTACAAGTTCATCACCACTGGCTCTCCTCCTCATCTGCATGGACTGCTCAACCCCAGAGTACAATGCCGAGATATGAGATCCTCAGCTGGCCATCCCCTTGACAGCCCCCATGTATGCACCAACCCGGGCAAGTGCTCCTTTAAATATGCTGCCCCACATTTATGGAACATGCTCCCAGCAAACCTGGTTGATAGGCTTTCTCTCCAAGGATTCAAGTCAGGCCTCAAAGTGTACCTCCTGGAACTTAGCCTTTGTGGCTGTAATTGCTAGCCCCTTTTCCTTCCCATCAATTGTGACCACTGTACTTCAATGCCCTATTCGGCAAATGTGTCTACCGTATCTTCTGTTAATTCTATGTATTGTGCAAATGTAAATTCTGGATTGTCAGCCAGTAATTTCTGTCTCTCCAATGTTATGTATCAATTTTAACCACTGTATTATCGTTCACTGTATGTAATTTTTGCTGTATGTATCTAATCCTGGGTCACCCCTGAAAAAGGGACCTCTGGTCTCAGTGGGCTTATCCGGTTACCAAAATCTAAATAAATAAATAAATCTTGAACAACAGAAAACCTCAGATGCTCATTAGTACTCTCCAGATAGGACACAAACTCAGATAAAACTAATGGGGCCCCCTCCACACAAAAATCAAATCATCAATAAAACGACAATTAAGATGAAGAAATTCTCTATAGGGGTTCATGTCAGACAATACAAATTCCTTCTCCCATTATGCTAAATAGATGTTACCATAATTTGATGTGAAGGAGGCCCCCACTGCAGTGCCCTTAATCTGGAGGTAAAACTGCTCTTTAAAAAGGAACAGGTTGTGGCTCAAAACTTTCTCAAAGTTAACAAAAATTCAGTAAATCCATTTGTATAGCCGGTATTTTCATACAGTGATGTTCTCAATGACTCTATCCCCCCCCCATGGGGGATGTTAGTGTACAGAGTATTGATATCAAGTGTGACTAAAAGGTCATTCTCCATAACAGAGAGACTATCCAAAGTCTGTAAAATATGAGTAGTATCTTTGATGTTAACAGGCAAAAGTGGAACCAACATCTTAATGTGTTCATCAACGAACTGGGCCAACGGCTCTGTAAGGGAGCCAATGCTGGCCACAATCAGCTGAGGAGGGGGATCAGACAGATTTTTATGAATTTTGGGCAAACCATATATAATTGCCCTGATTGGCTGATCTATTCTTAAAAATTCATATTTTTTTCAGAAATTATGTAATTAACCCAAGCTTCATGTAGATACACATCAATGTCAGTATTAAAGACATTTGTCAAATCACAGAACCGGCCCCCCACACTCAAGGTACAGCCGCAAGTTGTAGTCGGAGGAGCACTGTGCCCTGCCCCTGCTAACACGGCGGCTGCCCTCCCTGGGTGGGCATTTCTTTTATAGGAGGACTAAGTCACATGACTGTGCCACGTGATAATTGACTGTTTTTCTATCTCCCCAATTCATTGCAACTAACTCAAGCACCTTTTACAACATCCTGTCCATACTGGCAACCTTACTTGTCCTTTGCCCTTACTTGGCTCTGATAACTGAGCCCTCCAAACCTTTATTTACCCCTTATATGCCCTGTCTTCAACTGCTTCTTCTAGCTAGAGATATTGAATCAAATCCCAGGCCTACATATCCCACCCCATGTCCTCTTCAAACGGTGGCCTCAGCTTCTACCACATCAACACCAGAAGCCTTCTGCCTAAACTAGATCATAGAAAGGCATGGGCATCGGCAAAGTCTCCTGATATCATAGGCATTTCAGGATCCATAACTCCTCACTAGAGATCCCTGGCTACTTGTTAAATCATCAGGACAAGGGTAAATGTGTTGGCGGCGTTGCTGTTTACATTAGCAAATCCTTCCCTTACTCAGTCATCCTCCAGGAGGCCTCCATGTCTTCCCACGAGCTGCTACTGACCAAACTGATCCTCATTTCCACCTCACCCATCTTTATCAGAGTCTTCTATTTGTCCCCCAAAACCAAGCCTTCTTCCATTACTTCTAGACTGGCCACCCTTACCTCTACTGTTCAATCTAGCAAGCTTCTTCTCTTGGGTAATTTTAACCTAAATTAGATTGCCCCCCTGATCAAGAACCATTACCCAGGAGATAGAAGCCCTCGATCTTAGCCAGCTTATAACCGACCTGACTAGGTTAAACCCCCACTCCAACAACGAAACTCTCATAGACTGGATTTTAACATTCCACCCTCTCAAATATCCCTCTGCAGGTATCCTCCCAGATGCTTTTATTGATCACTGCATCACCTGCTGCATCAGAATTTCTCTCCCCCTTGCTCCTCCCCTAAGTATATTTTATTCCACCCCTAAGATCCCTCAATACCAAAGTACTTCTGTCGAACCTATTCCTGGCAGACTGGTCTGGGGTTTTCACAGCACCTAATGTTGACTATGCCCCAGCAGCTTTCATCAGCAACTTCCTAAACACTTGGGACACTCATGCCCCCCCAAAAGGCTATGCCTCCAGCCTAGACACCTCCCCTTGGTTACCCCCAACTTGATCAACCTCTTCAGAACCAGAGACCATGCTTGGAGCACTTACAAATCATCCTCTAATGCTGCTGATCTTCAAAAGTACAGAGCACTTAGGAATGACCGGACCAAAGCAATGCAAGCAGCTAAAGCCTAATTTTTCAGAAATCAAACTGACAATAGTCACACAACCCCTTCTGAGTTCTTGAAGAAACTTAACTTCCTGCTAGGCTCTTCCCCCTGCCCCCCTCCTCCAGCTATAATCTCAGGCTCTAATGACCTTGACCCCAGCTCGGCAGTTACCTCCATAAACCTCTTTTACACCACCTGTGCCCTCCTGGATGGATCCCCACCCCCTTCCCCACGCATTGTCATCACACCACTGCCACCTTGTCAACTGGGTACTCCTTCCCTCCTATCACTCTTACAGAGGTTCTTTGTGCCCTCAAAGCCCTGAAGCAGGCCAAGCAAAGTCCTCATGGGCTAAACCCCAACCTACTCAAGATCTCTTCCCTGGCTATTGCCCCACTGCTCACAGACATTTTCAACTTGTCATTCTCCCAAGACACAGTCCCTAAGGCTTGGAAGTTAGCCAAAGTCATCCCACTTCATAAAGGTGGTGACCCCTCCCTACCGGGCAACTACAGGCCCATTTCCCTACTCCTCTCTCTTGCTAAAATACAGAAGACCCTAATTTCAAACAGGTTAATTTCCTTCCTGGTTACCAACGCCATCCTTAGCCCTGATCAATCCAACTTTTGGCTTCATCACTTTACTGCATCTTCCCTTCTCCGCTTCACTAATCACATATACTCTGTCATGGACAAGGGCCAGCTGACACTAGCCATCTTTATAGACCTAGCCAAGGCCTTTGACTTGGTCTCCCATTGTCTCTTCCTGGACAATCCCAGTGGGAGGAAAAAACAAAGCAAAAGAAATGAGCATGTTCACATCTAACAGGTCAACCTGGCCATGTGCCCCTGAAGCAATCAACTGCACTTAACACCTAATCGGTTAAGTGAGAATCATGTCACAGTTCAGTCCCTGGCTTGCTAGAGTTACCTAGCAGTTGAGTCCTTTAAAAAAAATGCATCTCAAGTAGAAGAAAATGATGCATAGTAAATACTGTATATGTTGGAGACTGCTGTAGGACCCCTGGCAGGCAGGGCCCCAAGGCACATGCCTATGTTGCCTATGCCTTAATCCAGCCCTGCTCTCACTCCCTACCCAGAAAGAGCTTGTCACAAAACTAATTCTGCCCTCCATAGACTATGCTAATGTTGTTTACAGTTCTGCTCCCCAATCATCTCTCTCTAGACTTGATCCACTGTACAATGCCTTCTGTCGCTTCACTACTGTATGAGACAGGCACACATATGTGAATGAAGTCCAGTCTCATGTTTGTGACTGTCTCATACAGTATGCCCTGCAAGCCCATTGGTCCACAGTGTGGACCAATGGGCTTACAGCTCATACTGTAAGCTGTCATTTGGTGAGCAGCCAGGCAGTATGCGGTTGGGTAGCAGCTGCCTGCTGATGATGGGGGGAGCTGGGTGGGCAGAGGGTCTTGTGATGGTGCAGGGTTGGGGGGTACCACTTGGCCACCAGGGATATATCTCATTAGGAGGACCAGTGATTGGTGCATCGGGTGGGGTGGGAGACCACTAGGCTACCAAGGACAGGAAAATCATCCATTTTACGGCACTCAGTGCATCAGGTGGGATGGAGGGTACCACTAGATCACCAGGGCTAGTGACATTTGTCATGTTAGGTGATCGGGCTACGGGGAGGGAGGGGGTTGCCACTAGACTACCAGGGATATTATTTTATTCAGTATTACCAGTGATTGGGGTTACGGAAGGGAGGGGGTACCACTAGATCATCAGGGACTGTTTGGGTGCTTTTTGATGGTGTTCTGGTTGGGTGGGAGACCACCCACAGCTGGTGGTTGCTGTGTTGCACCCTGCAATACAGCCACCCACCTGTGGGTAGCCAGCATTTGAGCCATTTTTTTCCAGCTCAACTTTCTGCCCCAGTATGCAGTGCTTCTAGGGGTTGTGCCAGCATATGCGCCACACATCCCTGGCTGAATATTGGGATGCACCACATATGCATGGGCACGCCCCCTTCAGATGTGCAGCATACATTACCAATGCACCCTGGAGCATTGGGACTTGAGCTGTGCAGGTCTCCCTGTTGAATTTCACCCAGGGCGCATTACTGGGGTTGTGCCAGCACAACTTGGTTTGCGCCAGGTGCAACCCCTTTGAATATTTGGCCCAGAGTCTCTTAGCCAAGAAAATCAATTTGAATGCTGGGTGGTGGAAAATAAATCTGATGTTATTGCACTAATGGAAACTTGGCTATCTGACAAAATTGCAGATAATGAAATTTATCTGAATGGGTACTCATGTCTCAGGGCAATTAACAGCTTCTGAGCTTGTCAACTACTGTAGAACAGATTATATTTAATGAAAAATAATTACAGCTATATTCGTTAAGTGATAATTGCACTAAAATAAAATGGCACTGATTGGCCAAATTTACATATTTTTAATGGACGCAAATTAGGAGCTAACTGCAGAGTGTGAAATTAAATTTGCACAATTGTGGCCGATTTAGTGCCTTGTGCTAAATATAACTTGTGCAATAATAAACAGTTCTACAGTATTTCAAAAGTATGTTTATTGAGTCTCTTTCAATCAACATTGTTCTTGGTAATAATAAAATATTAACCATTAGTACTGTTTACATTCCACCCAGACATTCCAAAATGGGTTTTGAATCATTTTTACAAAATTGCTACTCCTTCCCCCCTAACCGTTAATGAATAATCGTAGGTGATTCCAATTTAAATTGGGGTTTTAGCCACTTGGATGAAGCCTGAGAATTAATCTCTGGTTTAGGCATTTTTCAACTTATTATTGACTTATTATTGACATCTCCCATACCAATTACAAGACTGGTTATGATGCTACCTTTGATTTGGTGATTGTTAGTAATTCCGGATGGAATCAGTGACCACTCCCCTATTCTTTTCCGTTGGATTACGTCCCTAACCAAACCCACTGCTCAGGCCACCCTACGGCGGCGGTTGCAACCAGGTGGGCTGAGAGGCCTGAAGCAACTTCTAGCCCAAGTTGACTGGTCTCCCATTGAGACTGCCCCCAACCTTGATTCAGCCCTGGCCTTCTTCACCTTAATGTTTAACAAAGCTTGTGATATCTTCGCACCCGTAACCAAACTTCATTCCAAGGTACGGCATACTCCCTGGGTCACTCCTTCCCTACTCCAACTCCTTAGGCACAGGGATAACCTGTGACACCTAGCCATAGAAACTGGCTGCCCTGCTGACAGACAGGCATATGCTGCTGCCCAAAATAAATGTACCTGGGCCATACGCAAAGCAAAGGCCAATCATTATTGGGCCTCACTCACCTCATCCTGGGGGAATGCTAGAACCTTCTGGGATAACATCAAACAACTAAATGGTGGTACACGCTCTCCTCTGCCTTCCCAAATCAATATTGAGGGTATTATCTCTACTGATCCTACCCTCATTGCTAACCATCTCAATAAATCCTTTACTGACCTCAGCTCTGTACTCCCTAGCAACTTTTTTGACCCTCCCCCACTCTCCTGACCCTGCTCCCTCACATGCATCTTTCCACTTCCACTAGGTTACTGTCAATGAAGTCAGACCGTATCTGACCAAGGCCCTAAGAAGCAACACCACTGGCAGTGACTCCTTGGACTCCAGACTCCTCAGCCTGGCATTGGACCAGGTCATCGCCCCAACCACTAGCCTCTTCAACAAATCACTCTGTCTAGGGAAATTTCCATCAGCCTGGAAAATTGCCACTGTCACTCCCATACATAAGGGTGGAGATAGGGCCCTTTCCAGTAATTATCATCCCATCTCAATCCTCTCACCACTCTCAAAAGCCCTAGAGAAAGTAGTATCCTCCCAAATATCTGAGTTTCTTACCAAATACAGTATCCTCTGCCCTGAACAACACGGCTTCCGTGCTGGGCACAGCACCAATACTGCCCTCATCGAGTTTTCTAACTTCCTCCATTTCTCCCTGGACTCAGGCTCTCTTGCTGGTGCAGTGTTCATCAATCTGTCAAAAGCCTTTGACACCGTATCCCATCCTCTCCTGCTGGATGCACTCAGCCACACTGGCTTTGCTGCAAGACCTGTCTCATGGTGCTCCAGCTATCTGTCTGCCCGGTCCCAGCGTGTAAAAATCAAGGGCACCCTCTCTGACCTCTGCCCTATCCAATCTGGGGTTCCCCAGGGCTCTATTCTTTGGACCCTGTTCTTTTCCCTTTATCTCAACACCCTGCCAGGTGCCTGTACTGGTAAACTCCTCCTTTATGCAGATGATGCTGTGATCTTCGCTTCTGACTGTAACCCCACCACCCTCCAAGATTCCCTGCAATTATCCTATAAAAACATGGAAGCCTGGTTTAAAGAACATAGATTGGTTATCAATCTTAAAAAGACCAAATCTATTATCTTCTCCCACCCCCAAAACAAAGCTAGTAATTTCCAACTTCAAGTCTTCGCCAGCTCTATGTTCCCACTCGAACAAGTTTACACATACAAATACCTTGGGATAATCTTTGACCCTGCCCTCACGTTCCATTCCCATATCTCCACCTTAGCCTCCACCACCAATATTAGGTTGAGAATCCTTTTCCGCCACAAACACTGTCTCCCCCCTGATGCCCTACGACTTGCAGTTATGTCCTCCATTCTGTCACTTGTTGACTATGGCTTACCAGTCTGAGGGGCTGCTGACCAGACCTCGCTAAACAAAATCCACTTCACCTTAAATAAGGCCTGTCGACTAATCTTAGGTGCTCCTAGACTTACACATACCTGCCATCTTTATTCCCAGGCAAATCTGCTCAATCTTGACGTACGTCTTAGGTATCAAACCTGCATCCTTACAAAAAAAACTCTCCTTGGGCTCTCTCCTCCTGGTTTGACTACCGTTATCCACCAAGTAAACTCACTAGCTTCAACACGGTCCTCCTGTAAAACCAAGTTGAAGGTACCTAGGGCAAGGACCTCTCATGGACAATGGGCTTTCCTCTACCGTGCCCCTTCTTGGTACAATTCCCTCCCTGCCAGTATCTCAGACACCCCTATAATCTCTTGCTTTAAAACTACCCTCCGGAACCACCTTTTCATTACTCGCAGCAGTTGCTGTTTCTAAGCTATCTTGCTCACACTCTCTGACAAAGCCCCTGTTGGCTGCTCAAATCCTCTACTTTCTCTACCCTTGGTTCCTGTTACCTCCCTGTTGACTCAGCTAAAACACACTGTATTGATATCCTATGTTTTTTTTTCTGATGTTCTAGTTATTTCCCTGAACAATGTTAACTTCACCAATCCTGTTTGTGGTAAATTGTTGATCTCATTTGTCCTCCTGTATCCTCAAAAAAAATGTACACTGTTTCTCTGTACCAAGTTGTTATCACTGTATTGTCCTCTCTGTGATGAGGTACCTTTGTAAACGAGCCTCTGGCTCAAAGGTTGTAAACTGATGCTTAATAAATAAAATGAAATCACTACCTTGGGAGTACTGTCTGACTTCCTAACTGACCACTGTGTGGTCTTCTGTAATTGGTAGGCTAAAGTTAGTAAAAAGGCACTCAACTTAATTATGTATCATTGCTTAAAAAATTTAAATGTCAAAGAATTTTCAGATGAGGTTAAATCAACCGACTGGTCCTTTCTTGATAGAATGTGTAATATTGATGAGGCTTTAGAATTCTTTTGCAATCAGTTTATTGTAATCTGTGATACAGTAAGCTTCTACCTCTAAAGAAAATGAAAGTTAGAGGGGAGAACAATGAATGGGTTACACCCTACCTACTTAAATTAATGAGGTTCAGAAATAAAAGTTGGTCTAAATACAAAAAGACTAAGTCCCCAGTTCACTTGCAGCAATTTAAGTGCTTGCACAATAAGTGCAAGGTGGCAGTTAGAACAGTGAAAATATTTTTTTAAGAAGAAATTGAATATAGACTGGGGTCATTCTAAATTAATATGGAATACTTTGAATATTCTCATGGGAAGATCTAGAAAGGCTGAACAGTTTTCACTTTAAACCGAGGGCTCTCTGATTAATGATCAATGGGAGGTAGCTAATTTATTTAATTCTCCCTTTGGTAATCTTGACAAATATAGACTCACTATTAATGATTCACATTCGGTCCTAAACATGGTTCTGCTTAAGTTAAGGTGCTGCCTCATGTAAAATCATGGGATTTGGGTGCACCTAAATTCTATTTTTGATCTCTCTCTCCCTCCCAGTGAGGTATGTCATTACATTAGTAAATTGGATCCCACACCCTTTATGAGACCTGATGATATTGACTGTCATATACTAAAATGTGTTTGTTCCTCAGTTGCACTACCACTGACAAAATTATCCAATCAATCTTTATGTTTTGGAGTTTTTCCTACTAAACTGAAGTGTGTGATCGTCAGGCCCATACACAAATCTAGATCTAGGACAAATGTAAACAACTACCAGCTCATATCTGTCTTAGCTCCACTTTCTAAAATATTAGAAAAAACTGTCCTTGATTGGATTCTTGAATACTTGCATAATATCAGGTCTGAATCACAGCATGGTTTTAGAACTAATCATAACACTGAAACTGCCTTTATGAAGTACTAGATGAGGGAAAATATGTTGTCTCAGTCTTTGTAGACCTCACCAAGGCATTTGACCTTGTAGACCATATGGTGTTACTGAAAATGATGAAAAAGGTTAACTTCTTCACCGAAGTGATCATATGGATTGAGAACTACTTGCAGAATAGGACTCAAAAGGCCATCATTAATGGCTTCTACCCTAATGAGTGTTTAATGAGTTGTGGAGTCTCTCAGGCATCTATCCTTGGTCCTCTTTTATTTTTGCTTTTTATTAATTCTTTTTCTGATATTTGGCATTGTATTGAATTCATTGTATATGCTTCTGATGCAGTGTTATTTTGTAGTGGTAATAACATATCAGCCTTGGATGGAAACCTTCAGGGGTTTTTGATAAACTCCACATTTGGTTTCACACTCATAGATTAGTACTTAATTCTCTTAAAACAAAATTTATGATTTTCTCATGTTCCAATAAGGCCATTGACACAAATTGTACACTTGCTTATAATAATGGAAATTTAATATAAAAGGTTTTGGATTTCAAATATCTTGGTATAATTTTAAATTGTGATATGTCATTTGAACCACATATTATTAATCTCATCAGTAAACTTCACTAGAGGCTGGGGATGTTATATTATTTGAATCAGTATTGAACATCAGAGACTAGGAGACCTGGTTGCATAGTCCAGTGCAGGCCGAGAAAGCCTGTTTGGGGAAATCACAGCTCTGATGGAGGACACTCTGTCAGAGAAGAACAGAGTGACCACCTCACACTTTGCTATTGAAACTTCACTGACCAGCTGCAGATAGGTGGGGCAAAGGGTTACAACCTGAAGCGCCAAGGCTAACTGGTGCATGTGAGAATCTTAGCACACTTACATTATTTGGCATTGAAGCTTTATAATCTATTTGAACTCTTGAGTGTGCTTTTGTGGGCTCGGGAGTGCAGACCTTTGGTGCTTTGTACACAGTCTGGAATAGGTGAGCTGGTCTGTTCTTCCTTGCAGCAATCTCCCTGGACAGACAAGTTGCCTTCTTATGGGAGATTGCCCTTTGATACTCACCATAGTGAGTTCTCAGAGCCAGCTTGTCCTCCTTTGACCATGACTTACACTAATGCCACTCCAGTCTCAGAGTTTTGGTGTTTATCTCCTTTAGCTCCTCATCAAACCAGGGGGACCTCAAGTGAGAGGACCTAGGTCATATATGGACTTTCACAACAGAATCGAGCACCAAGGTGACAGCTCTGTTATAGGCCACCACCACTTCACTGGAGCTGACTGTGCAGGCAGCACTCATTGCCGAGAGGTCCATTATCACCATTAGGCCCTATAGGAACCAGACCCTTAAAGGACAGTAATGTACCAGCTCCACAGGGTAAGGACTCACATTGGGTGGGGGGTGTCCCTGAATGAGAACTGCACTGTGCAGTGATCCAACCAAATGACTGGATCAATCTTGAGATCATAAATTTCAAGCCTCAGTGAGACTACTAGGTCCAGGGCATTACCTTGGCTGTGGGTCACAGAAGTAACTGTTTGTGCAAAGGAGAGAGACTAGATTTTGAAATTAATCTGGCAATCATCTTTCTGTGTACTTGACATTATTTTCCTTTCTCAGTAAGTGTGTAAACCATTTGTCTTGCTATATATATCCTGTTTATTTGTTAATTCCCATAGTAATTTCAAGTAATGACTCTCTCTTTATAGAATCAGTGTCTGTGTCTCATTATTGAGAAGGTAATTTTTAAATTTTTTTTGTGGAGCTGGCAGGTGTCTCCGGTCCCTTCCATGAAGGGGCTCATCTCTCTGCTCCTGGTGTGGAGACAGCTGGGCCATCATGGAGCCTGCCAGCTCTGTTTTTCTGATGTCCCCCCCCCCCGAGTCCATGATCATGCAGTGGGTGGAGCAGCTGGGCTCTGCCTACGCAGAGGCAGACTTATGCCCTCAACATGGGACCTCCCCATTCTGGCAGCATTGCTGTGCTGACACCCAGCCACTGCTGTGTGTCAGGCAACAGCACTCTGCTCTAACCGCCCCTCCCCAGGGAAGGAGAGCTGTCTGCAGATGCTTGATCCTTCCCCACCCCGACTGACCCTTGAGCAACTCAAGTTCATTCCCGAACTCAGATCCCCAGCGTGGTGCGAGGTGTGGCATTCAGCACCTCAACCCTCAGTGCCACTGGGCCGGCTAAATTTTAATATTTATGCTGACACAACAGATTCTGAAATGGTATAGAAATGGGTGATTGTAATCATGCCCAAATATTTTTTTTAACAATTAGTTCTGATTTTGTGCAAGCACAAATAGTCTGGCCTCAATTGTACTTGTGCACAAAAGACCTATTATTTTTAGTTTTTCCAGTAAAACACACTGGCGTAGCACTTAGTTTTTAAGTGTGTCCCAGAGAATTTGGTACAAGATGGGACAATACATACAAACTGTACACATATTGTCATATACAACACCAGTTTTTACCCAAAACTTAAATCAATAAATTCAGCCAGAACATATAAATTGAGCATTTCCACCCCATTATTTCTGCATGTTCTTTTGAGATTGCTCACCAAAAGGCAACATCATACTATACATCACATTTGAGATTTTAATTTTTGGCAGAGATCTGTAGGATTCAATTCTGATTTCAAAAATAATGCAGAATTTTTATTCTGCAAAATCAATTGTCAGTTATATAGAAAATTCACAACTCATTAGTGCTGCAATTTCTTTCCTCAGGAAATTCCAGAATTTCACAGAAAAAAAATGTACAATTCACTAGAATAGCATAGAATTCTGTGCCATCTGCAAAAATCCACCTACTTCTATTTTCCACAGAATGTCAAAAATCCATGGCTTTTTCAACATTCTGCATGTGAATTTTATGGAAGTGGGGAATAATTGCACACCTAGAAACGTCAAATTTGTTGGCAGATAAGGACAATTTCACCCACGTAGTCATCCCATTTTTCCCTGTCTATACTGTCACTGTAGAACCTACCTGATCTCCACCTGCCTTGCACCCAGTACTTTTCTACTAAGATTCCTCTGTGCCTACTCAATGCATGCTTAAAGTCCACCACTGTTTTCGACCCAATCACCTCTGCTGCAAGATTGTTCCAGGCATCTACCACACTTTCAGTGAAGAAGTTCTTTTCCATATCCCTCCTAAATCCCCCTTTCCAGCTTCATTGCATGTTCACATGTTCTAGCGCAATTTCTCCTCTGAAAAATACAGTACTCCCCTCCTGTACCTTGCTGAAACCCATGAGATATTTATGTCTCTATCATGTCCTTCCATCCCTCCTCTCTTCCATAATATACATATTGGGAGCAATCAGTTTCTCCTGATAGGGCATTTGACACAGCCCCTGTGCCATTTTAGTTGCCCTCCTCTGGACAGCCTCTACCCTCTCTATGTTCTTCATGAAATGTTGTCTCCAGAACTGGACACAGTACTCCAGGTGGGGTCTCATCAATGATCTATACAGTGGTAACACTACCTCTCTCCTTTTGCCGGTGATATCCCTCTCTATGCCCCCAAACATCTGCTGGCTCTACCTACTGCCTTGCTGCATTGCCATGTCACCTTAAGGTCATCAGATATGAGTACCCCAAAGTCACTTTCCAGTTTATTGACCTCAATACCCTCCCATTTTATACTCCACCTGTGAGTTTTTGTGCCCTATGTACATAATTTTACAATTTTTGCATTGAAACCAAGCTGCCATACCCTTGACCACTCCGTGAGTTTTCTAATGTCTCTACAAAGTCTCTCTACCTCCTCCAGAGTGTCTCCCTATTACAGATTTTGGTGTCATCTGCAAGGAGGCATATCTTCTACAATAGTGCAGTAGGTCACAGTATTTCATTTGCACTACAATCTGTGATTTAAAGTGCTTAGCAGTAGCTAATACTGCACCAAAAAGAAATAATTGACATCTTCATTATTCCTTGTTGCAGGATTTGCAATACCAGGAAAAGGAAGTGTGCCTGGGAACCTGAGGTCCAACCATGTGAGTCTGTAGCTTAATGGTTAGATCACTGGCATGGTATTCTGGGGGCCAGCATTCAATTCCAAAAAGGTTGCATTATTTCTTTCTCACTACAGTCTGTGATTTAAATTTTTTAGCAGTGGCTAATACTGCATAAAAAACAACTAACCAAGCTCTTCTGCAAATGCCACTTATACAGATATTAAAGAAGACAGGTCCCAGTACTGAACCCTGAGGTACTCCCCTGGTTACTCTTTCCTTCCTTCCCAGAGAGAGTGCCATTTACCACCATACTCTGTCGCCTATCCATCAACCAGTTTTTGTACTCAGTTTATCACTTTGGCACCCAACCCCAAATTATCCAGTTTCCTTAAAAGCATCATATGTGGTATGGTGCCAAAGGCCTTGCTGAAGTCTAAGTAGGCCGTTTTTTTACTGCCCACTCTAATCTATTCCCCTGGTCAGACAGTCAAAAAAATCAATCATGTACATCTGACTGACCTGTCTTTTACCATGAAACCATGCTGCCTCAGGTCTTGTAACCCAATGGATTCAAGCTACTCCACCAGCCTTTCCTTTAGAAGCATCTTCATTAACTTCACCACCTCTGATGTCAGGCTGACTGACCTGTCAGCCTCCTCTCTGCTGCTGCTTTTATGAATTATGACTATATCTGCCCTCCTCCAGTCCTCTGGAACCACTCCTGTTTCCAATGAGTTGTTGAATAGGGCTGCCAGAGGTGCAGCCAGTACCTCCCTGAAATCCCTCGGCACCCTTGGGTGTAACCCATCTAGTCCCATATTTTTATCCACTTTCAGATTTGCAAGTCCTTTCAGAAATCTTCACACTGTGAATGGACTTGTGTGTACCTTTATCCTCCCAGTGTTCCAGCTGTTTTAATGTGGTCCATCCTGCTCCCCTTCCAGTGTGAAGACTGAACAGAAGTATCTGTTTAGGATATTTTTCCTGATCCTACTCCTCTGCACATTCTTTCCTGCCTTTCTTAACATCATAATCCCCCCCTTGTCTTCTTCTTATCACTTATGTACTTAAAAAAGGTCTTGTTCCCCTTTAATTACCCCTTTGGCTATCCTTTCCTCAGTTTGCTCCTTTGTATCACTCACCAACTTATCTGCTTCTCTTTGCTTTTCCTGGTACACCTCCCTATCCTTTTCCCTCTGCACCTTTTTGTACCTCTTGAATGCAACCCTTAATCCTCTATCTTTGTAGCCTTTCCTCTGAGAACTATAGTGGTCTCTTTTTTTTCCTCCTGTTTTTGCTCATTTCTTTTGCACAGAGGTTTTCTGCCTTCACTATGCCAGCCATTAATTTGCCCAACCATTCCTCCACTCCACTGATGCAGTCCCCCAGCTACTGTAGGTTGTCTCTGAGGCATTCACCCATTGTTTTTTTTAATCTGGCCTCCTAATGTCCAGGACTGTAGTCCTTGTGTGGCTTGTCACTGGTGTCCCCCTTTTGTTAAACCACACTGTATGGTGACTTTTGGTCATCAGATGGCATACCCATTTGACGTTTGCAATACTGTCCCTATCTGTGATCACCAGGTGTAATATTGCCCCATCTCTAGTGGGATACTTGCCTAGTTGCCTGGGAAATGACCCCTCTAAGGAGTTTATGATGTTCCTGCTTCTAGCTGAGGCCACATTATCTCAAGCAACCAATGCCCTTTTCTTAAAGAGTACCTAAACAAGCAGTTTCCTAAAACTGCAGACTTCAAAATCTGGCTTCATAGTGAGGTAAAGTAAAGGCTGCTGTTTACATTTATGCTAAAACTGTATTTATGCAAATAACATAAATGCAGTTTCATAGCTTTGGAAAAGTGCAAACATCAGCCTTTCACCTTAAAAAAATAGCATTTCTTGCTCCATAAAATGTCTGCCAAGTGTGTTAAGTGATGAGTCATGATGACATCATTGGAGCCAGAGGCAGAGACCCACATGACTCTCTATAGTGCTAACTAGTTCTTCTTTGACCCTTTGTTTTGATTTGTTTCCCCAGAATGAGCAACCCCATGTACTAACACATGGATTATTTTGATTAGTACACGTTAGGCTGTGGTTTTGTTCATTTTGTTTATTTTAACTTGCTGAAAATGTTCTTTAATCCAGCTGACTTTCTCTTTGGCAAACAACAGTACAGTACAACACTTCAAATACCCGATGATCTAGTGGTTAAGTAATGCCCTGAATTTTGTAATGAAGTACTGGTCTGGTTCAATTCCAAAGATCATGCTTTCTTGGTAATCCACAAATAAGCTTCTCTTATAGTCTTTTTCCATGTGAACCCCTTTCACCTACTCTGCCTTCAGTTGAACACCCCACCATCCATACTCTGTCTTTAGTACTGTCTGGGGCCACATATGAGCTTACGGACTCATGAAGAGAATTATCACACCTCAGATTGTAGTCTTGTACCTCAGAGAGTTGTGCACACCTATACTGATATGTGTCATCAGCTGGCACTGTTAAAAAATGCCTCCCAGATTACACTCCAGTCCATTTTCTCAATGTTTGACTTCTGCTCCCACAGTAAACATTGAGTGGATCACCACCCTTCTGCACAGTGAAGGCAGTATGTACAGTCCTCCTGTTGTGTTTTTTACTGCCTCATTATGCATCAACTCAGTCTTCCTGGAGGACAAAGCAATAAGCATCAGGACCCACCAGAAAAACTTTTGTTCATGCCCTCATAAGGGCTGCACTTACTATGGATAACAATATTATTAGCAGGAGAGGCATACTATCGCCTTGGGTGAATCCACCCAATTTCCAGTGTCGGTCTACTCCTTTACCTGTGATCTGCAGAACCCCACAGGAAAGTTCCCAGAAATTCTTCTCCAGTACTTTTCTGTGCCCTACTCCACAATATGAGTTGGCTGGCTACCACCCTTCTGAATCTTGAATGAGCTATACACAGCTCCCTCAATACTGTCCTAACAAATGTCAACATCCCCCCTACCCAAGTGTAATCTCCCTATGCTGAATTCAAGTAACAGTTTAGGTGTTGTTGCTGGCTGCTATCATCCACAATCAGGTAGAGATCACAGTGCTGGCAGCCTCACATTTCAGATCTCACAATGATCTGCTCAATGCCCCCGTTCCTGTCTTCCCCTACCATGAATATAGCTGTACCCTGCTGGAATGGCCTCATCAGTCTCTCTCTGGCATTCATTTTCTCACCTGCTCCTCACATCAGAAACCGGTGAGCTCACTACCCTTCCACATCATGATTGTGGTTAGCACTGTCTCCTGTGTTATTTTTACATATTAACAATAAATGTGATCTTCTGGTAAACCAGGCTGATAGCAGCAGGGCACAAGGGGAAAAATAGGCTTTCCTACACATATAAGATCTAATCCACCTATGATTAGACACTATTAAATGATGTGCATAATGATGTGCACTCCCATCATTTAATAGTGCCTAATCAAAGGTAGCCTAGATCTTTCAAGGATGGGAAAGCCCATCTTCCTCCTTGTTCCCTGCTGCTATCAGCCTGACTTACTGAAAATATTTTAGTTTTGATATGTCAAAAAATCCAGGGACTGTACTACCTGCATTCATGATGCAGAAGGGTGATGAGCTCACCAGTTTTTGGTGTGGAGAGAAGGAGTGAAGAATGACTATCAGAGGGGGGCTGAGAAGGCCACTCCTTCAAGGTACTGCAATATTTAGGGAAGGGGGAGGACAAAAGGGGAGAAATATGAGAAGATCACTGTGAAATATAAGATGTGGGGCTGCCAGCACCACGATCACTACCTGACCCCATTGTCCTGGCCAACATTCCCCTTCCCATAAAACCAGTTCATGTAATTGTCCAAGGCTGTGTGTGGGTATTAATGTGTGAAATGGCTGCCACCACACATTCAGTCACTTCACTACAAGTTTAGTATTGATTGTAAAGCACGTTGGGATACAATGTGTATGAAAAGCACTAAATAAATGCTGATTCTTATTATTATTATTTCCCATGGAAAAAAAAGATAAGACAAGTATATTTTTGATTTCTTAGAAAGTATGAACTCTGGCACAAGAACTTTGCTCCAAATAAGTGTTGGATCTACGGGGTGGTGAAGGATGTGGCTGCACCCTCCACCCTATTGTAACTTACTTGCTTGCTGCTGCTGCATTTCACTTTGTTGAAGAAGTCTGATTTATTGATTGTACAAATGTTTACATTCAAATCTATGGATTAGATTTGTAGGTTCTGTCAAAAATGTACTGGAAAAGAATAATAGTAGAACATACAAAGGTTTAATAAAAATGTTAAAGAGAGCATATCAAGTATGTACACCACCCCAGCACTCCCCATTGTAACATCCTGGATCTGCCATAACCACTAGACCACCAGATAATTTAAGATTTGTACTGCATTGTGGTTTGCCAAAGAGAAAGTTGGTTGGATTAAAGCACAATTTTAGCATGTTAAAGTAAACAAAATTAACAGACCATAGCTTCACATGTGTACTGATCAAAATAATGCACATGGTGTTGACCATTTTGGTGAAACAATTCTATACAAAGGGAAAAAAAAGAACTAGTTAGCACTATAGAGTGCCATATAGCTCTCTGACTCTGGCTCCAATGATGTCATCACTGAAAACATTTGTCGGCCATTTTAGGAAGCACGAAAAGCAGTTTTTTTTTGAAATTGGAAGGCTGATTTTACATTTTTCAAATGCTTTGAAACCACACTTAGGTAAATTATATAAATGCAGTTTTAGCACTAATGAATACAGCACCCTTTCCTTTAGTTCCCTATAAAGTCAGATTTTTGAATACTTAGTTGTCAGAATGTTGTTTAGGTATCCTTTAAATACAATAGTAAAACTAGACTATCTTGGGCACTACTGTAACAAGGCCAGGAGCTTTATATTATCTTTTGCAACTATTTTGGTGAGTACTGAGGATTTCCTGTTGTGGGCCTTTATGAAACGGGTTTATTTTATGGACTTTATTGTAAATGTTAATAAAGCTTGTATTATTCATACTTAGATATTGGTATATAGGCTTTGTCCATTCTACTAATATATTAAAACTTTGATACCAACCATCATACCAAGGTGACTCTGAAAAAAAGGCTTGCATATTATTTGTTAAACACTGGCAAAATACCATTGTAAATAAAAAAAAACACAAAAAAATCTAATACAACATTTAACAAGCATTTGTCAATGCCGAATATTGATTGCTTTGGTCTGTTGAGCTGCCCCTCTGTCAATCATTCAGTCTGTTTCTCCTGGTGCTGCAGGCTGCTCTTTTGTACTGGGCTCCTGCCTGCCTTGGCAGCTTTTTCTGCCCACTAAGAAATCTGCAGCTGTCCCAACAGAGCTCCATTGAGATGGCTCACTCCCCCTCTTTCACTCACTCATTCTGTTTCTCCTGGTGCTGTAGGCTGCCCTTTTGTACAGGGCTCCTGCCTCTGCTGGTGGCTTTTTCTGCCCCTCAAATAAATCTGCAGTAGTCCCGACACAGGTATGTTGAGCCTGCTCACTCCCCCCCCCTCACTCACTTGTTCCATTTCTGCCAGCTCTGCAGGCTGGCCTGTTGTACTGGGCTCCTGCCTGTGTTGCCGCCTTTTTCTGCCAACAAAGAAATCTGCAGCGTCACGATAGAGCTCCATTGAACTCGCTCACTCCCCCTGTCTCACTCACTCATTGTGTTTTTCCTGGCGCTGCAGAATGCCCTTTTGTACTAGGCTTCTGCCTGCATTGGCACCTTTTTCTGCCCACAAAGAAATCTGCAGCTGTCCTGACAGAGCTCCATTGAGGTCACTCACTCCTCCTGTCCAACTCACTCATTCTGTTTCTCCTGGTGCTGCAGGCTGCCCTTTTGTTCGGGGCTCCTGCCTCTGTTGGCACCTTTTTCTGCCCACAAAGAAATCTGCAGCAGTCCTGACAAAGTTCTGTTGAGCTAGCTCACTCCTCTTCTCTCACTTGCTCATTCCGTTTCTGCCATCACTGCAGGCTGCCGTTTTCTACTGGGCTTCTGCCTGCATTGCCACCTTCTTCTGCCCACAAAGAAAAGTGCAGCACTTACAATAGAGCTCCATTGAGCTCACTCACTCCCCCTCTCTCACTCACTCATTCTGATTTTCCTGCCACTGCAGACTGCCCTTTTGCACTGGGGTCCTGCATGCATTGCTGCCCTTTTCTGCCCACAAACATATCTGCAGCAGTCCCAACAGAGCTCCATTGAGCTCACTCACTCCCCCTCTCTCACTCACTCGTTCTGTGTCTCCCGCTGCTGCAGGCTGCCCTTTTGTACTTGGCTTCTGCCTGCACTGCTGGCTTTTTCTGGCCACAAAGAAATCTGAAGCAGTCCTGACACAGTTCCATTGAGCTCGTTCACTCCCCCTCTCTTGCTCACTCATTCCGTTTCTTCCCGCGCTGTAAGCTGGCCTTTTGTACTGGGCTCCTGCCTGCATTGCCTCCTTTTTCTGCCCACAAAGAAATCCTCAACAATCACAATAGAGCTCCGTTGAGCTTGCTCATTACCACTCTGTTACTCGCTTGTTCTGTTTCTCGTGGCGCTGCAGGCTATGCTTTTGTACAGGGCTCCTGGCTGCATTTGCACCTTTGACTGTTCACAAAGAAATCTGCAGCTGTCCCGACAGAGCTCCATTGAGGTCGCTTAGTCTCTCTCTCACATGCTCATTCTGTTTGTCCTGGTGCTGCAAGCTGCCCTTTTGTACAGGGCTCCTGCCTGCATTGGCTCCTTTTTCTGCCCACAAAGAAATCCGCAGCAGTCCTGATAGAGCTCTGTTGAGCTCACTCAGTCCCCCTGTCTCACTCACTCATACTGTTTCTCCCACCGCTGCAGGCTGGCCTTTTGTACTGGGCCCCTGCCTAGATTGATGCCTTTTTCTTCCCACAAAGAAATCCACAGCAGTCCTGACAGTGCTGTGGTGAGTTCGCTCACTCCCTCTCCCTCACTCACTCTTTCATTCTGCTTCTCCCAGCACTGCAGGCTGGCCTTTTCCTACTCACAAACAAATCCGCAGCATTCCCGACAGAGCTCAGTTGAGCTCGGTCACTCCCCACTCTCTCTTGCTCGATCTTAATCTGTCCTAAACACTGATTTCCCACAGCAACCATGCTATTCTCTGGCAGGATTGCAAAAACATATTTTAGCCAAGATTTGAAAAATGACAGCTGTACTGTTCATAAGGAGGTGTGAAAAAATTTCACTTTAAAAAATGTAGCGTGAAAATATTACAAATTTGCAAAGTTACAAGGGTGCATGGAAACAGTTCAATGCAAGCTTGTAACACAGTCATGTTATGGAGTTTCGTCACCAAATTTTCAACATAGGGATTTTAGGACCTCTGCTCATGAACAGTGACACTGTCATTTTCTTAATGTGTCCCAAACACTGATTTCCCACAGCGACCACGTTATTATGAGCTGGAACTGTGAAAACACATTTCGGTCAGGATGTGAAAAATGACAGCTGTACTGCTCATAAGGAGGTGTGAAAAACTGCCACTATTGAAAATCTGGCATGACAATATTACAGATCTGCGAAGTTACAAGGGTGCATGGAAAGTGCACAATGCACTCTTTTAACACAGTCATTTGATGGGCTATCATCACCAAATTTTCAACATAGGCATTTGAGGACCTCTGCTCATGAACAGTATCACTGTCATTTTCTTAATCTGTCCCAAACAGTGACTGCCCTATTCTGCACTGGAAGTGCGAAAACACATTTCGGCCAGGATGGGAAAAATGGCAGCTGTACTGTTCTTCAGTAGGTGTGGGAAAATGGCAATGTTGAAAATCTGTAGTGAAAATATTACAGATTTGAAGTTAAGAGCGTGCATGCAAACTGTGCAACACACGCTCATAACACAGTTATTTTATGGAGTATCATCACCAAATTTTCAATATAGGCATTTTAGGAGCTCTACTCATGAACAGTGTCACTGTCATTTTCTTAATCTGTCCCAAACACCAATTTCCCACAGCGACCGCACTATTTGCCCCGGAACTTTGAAAAAACACATTTCTGCCAGGATGTGAACAATGACAGCTATACTGTTCACAAGGAGGTGTGAAAAAATGCCAATGTTGAAAATATGGAGTGAAAATATTGCAAATTCGCTAGTTACGACTCGTGTAGCAACTGTTAATGCACACTCATAAAACAGTATTTTAAATTTCTTCCCAAAATTTACTAGGTTTTTGAGAGCCCACCCTGAACACTGGCACTGTTGTTTCGCTACTCAGCCCTGAAAGGTGATTCCACACAATGACCACAAAATCACCTTTTGCGGCCCATTAACACCATGACAGTTCCAGAATTCATGAGGAGGGGTCCAAAAAACCTCATGTTGAAAATTTGGTGCAAAAATTCAAAAAATGACTGTGATATGCATTAAAGTTGGAAAAACCCATTTATTCCATTATACAGCTTACCAGCATTTCCTCAGTTCGTGGTCAGCTTTGAAGAGTGCAGACATGTTCCCGGTCCACTCAAGATCATCGCACCACGCCCAGAGGTAAGTATGGGGTGAGGGGGGTGGGGAGGCAGGATGCGCAATGGGTGGGCACGGGCTGTGGGAGGGGGTAGGAGACTGCCGAGGGACAATTTCCTTTTTTACAGGTAAAAAAAAAACACCACGGGACTGTCTTTTATTTTACAGGGGCATGTGGCACACTGGGGTGGGCTCCCAGCATGCCACTGGAGTCTTTCTTTTGAGGGGGCAAGCTGTAGCCGACGGGGGATTAGGCACCTCCATCAGCACACAACAAAAGGGGGGGTGACATTATGCCGATAGGGATTGGGCACTCCATCAGCAGACAGTATAAGTGGGGGGGATTACATAATGCAGACAGGGAGTGGGGTCCCCCATCAGCAATAGAAACATTGGAGCACTGAAGCCGATGGGGATTGGGGCCCCGCCAGCAAATAAACATGGTGGGGAGGTTAATATTGTTTGTGAACATGGCGTCAAACTGCCGCCGTGTTCACAAACAATATCAGTGTGTCAAGATCCCGCCAAGCAATGATGGGTCACTCTCTCATTGCTGCGAATGGCTTATGCTGTAATGATTAGGTGGCCCTTGATTGCACCGGCTGCTTTTTACAAGTTGGTGGCACGGTGGCTGAAATAGTGTCAGCAGCAGTGTGCCACGGCATTGGGGGACGCAGGACAAGCCTTTAAAGGCTGTGGGGGCATTGGCCACAACAGTGCCATGCCTCCACAACCTGCTTGTGGAGAAAGCTGCAGCAATATGTTTCTTGCACATGTGCACAATCAACATAAAAATGGGTTATTCAAAATATTTGGCTACAGGCCTAATCAAACTGATTACTTTGCGGACTCTGATGCTGCAAAAGTCAGAGCTGTAATTAAAATGATGCCTAACAAAGAGCAAAGTATGATGACAAGCTAAGAGGATATATTCTATGAATGACCTTTGCTGAGACTTGAAAATGAGTTACCAAATGCTCTTCTACTGTATGTCCAGATTTTACCATATATAAGAATGGTTCAAGGTATCCATTACTTTATGCTGGGCGTGTTGGAGGAACATATCTGTAATATACCCTTTCACAAGAACTTTCCAGTGATCTCTATGGTATGAAGTGAAGGGATCCCAACATAGTTGCTTTCTGTTCTAGAAATGGTGATCTCATCTTGTTAGGTGTAACAGAGCAATGATTGTATCTTCAAGGTGACTAGCCTGCTTTATGTAGAAAATACTCTTATGAATGAGGATGGGGGGGTAACAGGTCCATTTGGGAAGCCAGTTATTCTGGGCAAGATTGGCAGATCCCCCAATATTTCATGAGTTTTTGTAAAATATCATTGTCACAAACTAGGTGTCTCCCAGAACTCAGTATGTACTGTGCTACCAGTTTTAACAACCTTCAGATGCCTGACTATTCACCTTGGTATGCTGCCACCAATCAGTGTGACTTTCGCTTGGGATATCTTTAGGTCCAAATTCTACCACAGCCACTGCTCACACAATACAGTGCTCTTTCTCAAAGGGCAAATGACACACAGCTTTGGACACAGCTGAGAACACCTTTCTTTAGATATGTAGCATAGTAGCCCATCTCTTCATAAATGGATCACAGATTTGCCAGTTTACACCAGGGTATCTATACCTTAAAAGACTCAGTCACAGAAATCATGAAGTATATAAAAATGACATTTAATATTCCATAATATTTATGTTACATGATTATACACACTAAAGACTATGGGGAATACATGGTACTATAGAAAAGAAAAAAAAAACATATTTGAAAGATAGAGATCACACAGAAAAACATAACTCAAGGCTAACTAAACTTCTAAGTAGAGTAGACTTTTACCCTGACATGGCTCTCATGAGTTAAAGCAGACTTATACACATGATGTTACCAGTTCAAAATCCAAGCACAACTGATTTCTCAAAACAACAAAACAAGATAAAAGTACATTTTGCAGGACAGCCCATTTTGCCCAAATCATTGGGCATGTCTCTCTGACATCACACCCTGGACCTTTCATTCATCTCTGGGGACCACCTCTTCCCAGAACTGGTCCAAACTGGTTTTGTGTATTGGCTTTGATTTGCATTGTTCTTCCTGCTCACGGCTTAGCATGATGCCATATGAATGTACCAACCATTTGTTTATGGTCAAAACATAGCCTCTTTTAGGATCAAATGTACTCAGTTACCTATGCCAGTCCTACTTGCTCACTGAGGACAAAGCACAGCTTAAACAAAAAAGTCACTGTCAGCAAAATGCCCAAAAGCTTGGGCCACAGAAGAATGCAAGTTTCAGTTCCCATATATAGCAAATCCTGGGTGTTACATCTTCATCCCTTGGAAACATGAAAGGGCATCATTAAGTGACCTTGAATGATATTTTTCATGTTAGCAGGTTTGTCCTGCCTGTTAAGTCCCAGTTCTCTCTCTGATTTAATCATTCATTTATTCTTTAAGACACCTCCCTTTCTCCACTGCTCCACTTGTAATTGCCTAGATAAATGGTCTGCATTGCCATGTTGTGACCCACTGTGGTACCTAATTTCCATGTTATAGGACTGCAAAACCAGACTCCATCATAACAATGTGGGATTTTGCCTGCTGGTCCTGTGAAGCCACATGAGGGATTGCAGTTGTGACCAGTGTGATGTCCTCATAAGCAAACATGGTTCCAGCTTCTGTGGAGTCCAGACTATGTCAAAACTATGTCTCTCAATTGTGGAACAGGCCTCCTTTATGGGTAGCAGTTTCCTGCTCAGGTACATGACTGAGAGTTTCTCCCTGATGTGCGTGAGCTGTTTCAGAACTGCTATTAGCCCACGATTAGAGGCGTCCATGTGCACAATGAACTTCAGAGAATAGTCTGGTTTTGTGAGTATAGGTACCTGACACAATACTTCCTTCAGTTGATGGAACACTGTGTCACCATGAGCTACCCACTGAATGATTTATGGTATCTTCTTCCTAGTGAGATGGGACTGGAGTTTAACCATACTACTGAAGTTTGGCACAAACCTTTGATAGCACCCTGCCATCCCTAAGAACACTCATGCTTTCCTCTTTATTGTGGGCATTGCCTATACCTGAATGGCCTCATTTTTTCTAGGTCAGGCCAGATGTACCCATTCCCTACCCTTTGTCCAAGGTATGACACCTCTGCCATTCCTATTTGGCTCTTCTTTTGATTGTCTGTCCTGTAGCCTTCAGTTAACAAAGTACCTCAGTCACATGCCTGACAGAATCCTTTCATGTCTGACTGTAAATGGTGATATTGTCCATGTACATCAGAGCAATGCCTCAGACAAAATGTGATCCACAAGCCATTGGAAGGTTACTGGCACATTCTTCATCGTGAATGGCATTATTCAGAACTTGAATTGGCCAAACAGAGTAATGAAGTCTGATCTCTCTCTGACTTCAGGAGTCATGGGTAACTGCCAGTAGCCCTTTGTCAGGTCTAGGGTGGTCATGTACATGGCTCCCCCTAATCTCTCTAGGAACTTCTCTGTCCTGGGCATGGGGTATGCATCTGCCATTGTACAGCTGTTGAAATTGTTGTAGTTAATGCAAAACCTCATGATACCATCCTTCTTAGGGATCAGTACCACCAGAGAGACCCAGGGACTACTGGACTCCTGGAATACCCAAAGAACCATCATTTCCATGATCTCCCCCTCAATGACATGTTTCACTCCCTTGTGGACTCTGTAGGGTAGCTGTCTAAGTGGGCTCTGGGACCCTGTATCCATATGGTGCTTCACCATCATGGTATAATTGATTTCCCTGTGAACATTTCCCAAAATTCACACAGCACACCATGCATTTTGACAATTTAGGCTGGTGCCAGTCACTCTGATAGAGTGACAGTGTCCACTAAGGATTCCTCCTTAACCTTTCCAACCTCTCCAAAGAGATCCACCAACCAGTCTATTTCTGCCTCTCCTCTGGATAACTGCACACAACCAAGACCATCTCTTCCTGGTCCTGGTAAGGCTTCATCATGTTTACATGGTAAATTCACTGCTTGCACCTCCCGTCAGGTAGCTACCCCAATAATTAATATCATTCACACTTCTGACCACCAAGTAAGGACCCTTGCAAGCCACCTGCAATTTATTCTGTCAGATGGGGATGAGTATTATCACTCATTGCCTGATTTCATACTCCCAGGCTCTGGCCAAACAGTCATATCACATTTCTGGCATTGTTGTGCAGTGACTGGGTACTCCTGTGTGAAGCCCATGAGCTCCTTGAGCCATGACCTGAAATCCAGGATGTACTCCACAACAGATTCCCCTTGAGAAGTAAACTCACCCTCCCATTCATCCCTTACCAAATCAAGGGGACCTCTTACCCTATGGCCAAAAGCAGCACAAAGGGTGAGAACCCTATGGACTCCTGGGGGACTTCCCTATATGCAAATAAGAGATGCAGTAAGTACTTGTCCCACTCTATATCTCAATCTCTCTCTCTCGCTCTCATGCTGGTTGGCAAATGCCTTTTATGTGGACTTAAACAACCCATTCAAATGCTCAAGCAGATCATTAATCTGGGGGTGAGCTGCTGCACACCATACTTCTCCCAAAGAGTAGTCATTACACAGACTTAAAAATGGTACCCTTAACCAACAGAATCTGCTCTGGAACCCCACCTGGGTGAATATCCCATGCAGTTTGTCTGCCACTTTTTCCTCCTAAATGGAGGAAAAGCCACAGACTCTGGATACCTCACAGGATAATTCAAAACCATCTGTAAATCAGGGTGCTGAATGGACCCACAATGTCCACAGCATCTTGATGAAATGGCTCTCCAATTATAGGCAGTGGAGTTAAAGTTGCCTAAGCCTCATCCCTGACCTTTCCCACCTTCTGCCAATGTGGACAAGTCAAGCAGCAGTTTGCCATGTCCTTAAAGATAGTGAGCCAGTACAAATTGTTAGTCAGTTGACTTTTTGTATGCCTGACTCCAAAGCATCCAGAAAAGGGTATATTATAGGCCAAGGCTAGAAGCTGCTTTCTATACTCTTTAGAAACTACTATCTGCTGTGGTACCCCTTCCTGCAGTTATCTCTTTGGAACCCACTCTCAATATAGGAACCAATTCTCCCAGTATACATCCTTTTTTTATGAGTCCTGATAGTCACCATCCACCATGGTGGCCAACTGTCTTAATCTCAGGAGGAATTAATCAGCTTTATGAGAGCTCCCTAGCTCTTCATGTCTGATCTTCCCCAAAACAAACTCTCCTGTGGGAGAGCTGCCCATGCCTGGGCTATCCCCAGTCTGTAGATGTGTCTCCAAATTCCTGCTTCCAACTAATTCTTCAGCTATAACCTCCACTGTTGCTGAGCGAAGGATTATTTCCAGCTGCACCAACTCCTCTGTGTCTTCAGGAGCTGGTTCTCTAGCCTTACTATGGGTAGTGACACACAGAATGTTGGCCTGACTGTTAAATTCATTACCCATAATTAGATCAATGGGCAGGTCCATTGCAATACCCACCTCCCGTATGGCCATCTTTTCAGCATAGAAAGATCCAGTTCATTGGCACTGAGACTGCAGAACCTATCACTATTATAATTCTGGAAAATGTGGTCAACAGGATCTGTTCCTTGTGAATCAAACTCCATTTTACCATGAAAATGGAAGCAGCAGTGTTGCTTAATCCCTTTGTTACCATCCTGTTTACTAACAGTACATGTGTAAAATGGAGTTAGTGGGAACTGCTCTCTGGATCCAGGCCACTAGGTGCTGGTGGCTTCCAGAGCTACCGCCTCCAACATCACTTACCTCTTTTACTATATTTTTTGGACAGTCATGCAAAAGGTGTCCCAGTTTTTGGTAGATATAGCACCTGCATTCCCCTGACTCCCTACTTTTAAAACCATTTTGTTTCCCTTTTTGTTCAGGCACAGTCTGCTTCAGTTAAATTGTCCACCTAGGTTCCCGTAAAGCCACCAGATATCCCTCCCTCATTGTTTTGGCACTGAGTATAGGGTTGACTGGGCAGGAACTGATCAACCCTCTTAGATGCCTCCTTCATGGAGCTAGGTGTCCTATCCAGTAATCATATCCTTGCTTCCTCTGGAATAGTCTTGAGAAACTGTTCCCTGAAGAAAAAATCCATGGTCTGTTCCACAGAGTGAGCTTTCACACCCTCAAACCACCACTCCAACAGATTGCTTAGTTGTACACACATTTCAGAATAGCTATCTCCCCATGACTTCCTTAACCCTCTAAATGTTTGTCTATAGGCCTTGCAAGTTAATTCAAAATATTTTAACAGGGCATTTTTCACTTTGCATAAGTCCATACAGTCCACATTGTCCTTCCTGGCAAAGGCATCTACTGTCCTGCCCATAAGGAGTGGCAAAAGGTGAGTTGCCCATGAAGCCCAGTCTAATTCAAATTACCAACAAATTATCTCAAAAGTTCATCCCCCTGATATTTGGGAAACATTTTGGAATTACTTTTGGTTTCTTGCGTCAAACCCCTGATGCCAATACTTACAGTTTGTGCTATGCATTTTGGTGCAGAATCTCCATCTTCCTCTTGTGCTGTCTTAGTCTTACTCACTCCTGTCTCTCTTTCTCTTACTCCTCTCACTCCTTTTCTTGCTCCAGTCTCATTTGGATCTCATGCATGTTCAGATGGATCTCAAGCTGGCACTGTTTTCCTTGCTTCTTTCTTTATTTCTCCTCTGCATTCTGCTGCTCATCCTTTGCCTTTGCCCTAACCAGAGTGAGGTCCAGCTGTATCATTTGTATCTGGTCTGCTTGTACAGCTGTCCCAGTTACAAGCTGTGATTCATTTTTTACTGTCACTAACCTCCATCACATCATTCTGACTAGCAGTGACCACTTTCCCTGCACGTCACAGGTTGAGATTCAGTGAAATTAAGTTCCACTGGTGAAGTGAACATGAAGTGGTCACTTCATGTTGTCACTCTGCTATGTGGAGTGGCCAATAGGAAAGGCTCACTTCACCTTGTAATTATTACTTTGCATTGTCATTCCACCTTAACGTGAAGTAAGGTGGAGTGACAACAATCCTGGCAGCCCCCAGTGCTCCCCCCACACACACAGTCACCAGAATTAATGTGCATCCCCAAAATGCTACTGTCTTGTGTCCAGAAAACTCCCCCAGTGCTGATGAAGTGAAATAGAGCACAACAAGAAATACAAAGTCTCCCAGAATTAATGGCACACTCAGTCATGCACGCAGTGGACATGGTCACATCACACACAGACATCAGAATTAATGTGCATACCCAAAATGCTACCGTATTATGTCCAGAAAATTCTCCAGTGCTGATGAAGTGAAAAGAGAGGGTAACAAAAAATGCAAAGTCTCCCAGAATTAATGGTACACTCCGTCATGCGCACAGTGGTCACACATAGTCACCAGAATTAATGTGCATCCCCAAAATGCTACTGTCTTGTGATCACAAAAAAATCTAATTGCTGGGAGTTCAGAGAGAGAGAGACTGTGCAGCTGCACGCTATCCATTATGAGGAGGAAGAAGGAGTAGCAGGGACACAGACATGCATTTACCTCATTTATTACAGGTATGTTATTGTTGCCTGTAAAGAAGAGGGACAGTCTGTCTACTTTCCAGTTCAGCTTGTGCTGCAGTTTTTGGGAGTAAAACCTTGGGATCCACATTCTTACTGCTTTATTTGGTTGAGTTGGGGCAGTTGAAGAGCACCAGAAAAGCAGCGTTATAGTGGGAGGACCCGGCAGAGGGTCAGTTGCCAAAGATATTTTACTCCTGATTTTAGCTAAATACAGTTAATTTCTGTTTTTTTAGCTCTTTTGGATAGGTGGTGTCTTGTCTCTCCCGCTTGGATACCTTATTGTGCCTTATTGTTTATTCATTTTATTTATCTTTTAGTGCGTGTAGGAGCTTATATATGAACTGTGCTCGCTGTACAAAAGTATTTATTTACTTAAATTTTATAAATAGTTGGACTTGTGGACCTGTGTGGCTTTGTTGTGTTTTTTTTTTCCTTTTAGTTCTTGAATATACTTAATACACGCTAATACATTTTTCATTGCAAGCAATCACTGTGAATGTTAGCGCAAGTGATATTAGAATTACATGCTTGCAAAACAATGAATGTGATTAGTTTAACTACGTAGAGGTGAATGTGCATGGGAAATGTGTGTATTTTTACTGCAGCAGCATTTGAAGTAGAGAGTTTCAATCTGGCTTTAGTTAATCGGTTAATCAGTTAATTAGCCAAAGAGCAGACCTGAGGAGAGGCTATGTTTTTGAAGGCATACAGTGGATTGTAAGCATTAATTGAAAGTTGCAGCTAACTGTAGTTATTGAGGCTGTAATTAGTTTCAGGTGTTCTGAGACCACTTGATTCAAATACATTACATTACACTGAACCTTTCATTCATTCTGCTTTCTACCTCTCTCAGTGCTTGGTCTAGTTGTATGCTGAGCTGAGCTGTATAAACATTTTGCTGCTTATATTGACTGAGCTGTCCTTTATTTGAGAAAATTCTCAGAGAGAGATTCAGCATTTGTTTTCACCGAGGGTCATATAGTCCTGTCCTCTGTCTGCCATACATTAAAATACTTAAAAGCTGACATGCTGCAATTGCTGTCTGCGGCTCGCTGGTTGCTGTTGGGCATATACCCAAATTAAAGCTGGTAGAAGTAAAAACAGAAAAGCAAAAGTAAGAGTTATATTTGCCTCTATTTGCTATTGATGTCTACTGCTTTTTAAAAATACAACAGGCAATTTTTAACAAAGTTTACAGCTAAGCCAATGTGATTTGGTCCATAAAAGGGATCAAGTTTTTTCTGGTTTGCCCTGGTTGGTTTTGCTATTTTTAGGTGTTTTGGGCATTTTTGGCGTATTAGGCATGATAGGAGCATTTTTTTGTTTATTGTTTATTGTTTTATTTTCTAAAAGTACTTCTTTTTAGTTATTTATTTAAATTGATCTCTAAGTTGGAAGTTCTAATTTTTATTGCCATTGGTTCTTTTTATGACAGGCCTTTGGATTTTATTAGTTGTTACCTTATTCTTTTCTTTTGGCCCCCCCCTTCCTGTTATACTGTGCAGTGTTCTTCTGGATCCTTGCTGGTCTGAAGTTTAACAGTGAGGGAAAAGGAAGGAACTTTTGAAATTCAAGAATATGGAAGGGGTTCCCAGAGTTTGAAATTAAAATCGCTGGAGAAGAAACTGTGTGCTGGGACTGTGTTGAGACTGTGCTGGTATTGTGCCTGATCCATGTGCTGGGAAAATAATTTCTGCACTACAGAGCCAAGTTGGGAGATTTGGATGAATAAACACTTTGAATTTTTGATTTTTATAAACTGTGTACACAATATAAAACAGATTGGGGTATATTTTAATTTTACTTAAGAATCCTATTAGAAGGTGACCTTTTATTACAGAGAATTAATGTAAAAGAAGCACTTTAAAAATATAGACGCAGTTGCATATTTAATGAATATTTCAACACTCCTTATAGGCATACTTGGTTTATTAAATAATAAACTATTGTTGAGTACTTAGGAATCTCTGTGCCTGTAAATTTCGATTTAAAACTTAAAATTCTTGGTCTACTAGTTGGATTACTGGCTATATCTCTGGCTATATTGTGAAATTATATGAAACAAGAAATGATGACTAGGCTATGAAAAAGGAACATAAGTGCTAATTCTGTATGTTATAAAAATCAGAAAAAGAAACAAAAACAAAGCTTAGATGGAATGGTGAAAAAAAGCAGAGCAGAAACTCACTAGTTATATTTTAGCCCCAGGAAGCCAAACAAATTTTGTGGGGAAAAAATAGACTTTAAGAATTCAAGGTTCAAGCCTGCCACCCATAAGTTCCTCCCCTATAATTGATAGATTACACTCACGACAGTTAAGTAAAGATGAGCATCCACTGATGAAATCTATAAGGATATTTAAAATGGAAAATGAAGGTCAGATTCTACTAGAAGTAGACTTAGTGCAGAAAGAATTAGAAGAACAACAGAAGTGGAGAAAGAAGGAGAAGTATAATAATATACAACAGCTTGAGGAAGAGCTAGGGGAAGAAAGAAAACACCAGATGCAGAATATAGACCACACCTTGAGTACTGTGTACAGTACTGGAGACCACACTTGAAGAGGGACATACAGCTCCTGGAGAGGGTACAGAGGAGGGCAACTAAGATGATACAAGGACTAGGGGATTTGACGTATGAGGACAGACTTGGGGAGCTCTGCCTGTTTTCATTGGAGTAGAGGAGAGACTGGGGGACATGATTGAGGTCTTCAAGTACCTCAAGGGAATAAATAGGGTAAACATGAAGGGGATCTTTAGACTAAAGCAGGGAGGTATCTCCAGAGGGCATGGTTTGAAGTTGGAAGGTGTAAGGGTGAGGGGGGAAGAGGAGGAGGTTTTTCACTGAGAGGGTGGTGGACCCTTGGAATGTTCTGCCTGGTGAGCTGGTTCAGAGATCCACAGTGGAGGGCTTCAAGAGAGGGTGGGACAGATGCAGAACATGGATGTATCAGATGATAGCCTGGCCCAGGGGGGTGGGGATGGATGATAGGGGTTTCTGGAACACAAGGGGGGGAGGGCCTCGACACCCAACTAGGGATCTGAGGTTTGAGCAGACTCAATAGACTGTAAGGCCTAATCTGCTGACAATTAGTATGTTAGATGTTTCACATCAGTGTCCTAGCACCTCATTTCTTGGTAACTTTGATGCCTTTCCTACCCCGTATGTACAAAGACTTAAATTAGACCCCCGTCTAGATTTCTTCCAGATATGTCTCATTTACCTCAAAACAGAAATGAAGAAAATCTAGAAGATTTATGTATAAGGGGGAAGAAGAGCAAGGCTAGTAATATAATGGGTGAAAGTGAGTCAAAAGAGTCTCCTTTTTTCGAAATCTTAAAAGAAATAAAGAATGGGATTCTGTTAAATAATGAATTACTATTCAAGCTTACATCAATGTTAAGTAGGAACTTTGCAGAGGTTGAAAAATACATTTCTACTGAAGAGACAAATGATAGAAATGATGGAAAAAGAGGTAGAAAGGAAGGTAATCTAGAGGAAAAGATTAAGGGTACAACAATAGAAACTGGAAACAAGGAAAAAGGGGAGATTGAACAACTAGTACAGAACTTACAGAGAACTAAGGAGGGTAAGAATAATAAATCAAAGGAGAAAATGCAAAGGTGTAAAGGGAAGAAGGAGAAACAGGAACAGAGCAAGATAAGAAAGAAAAAAAGAAAGTAGAAAGTGGAAAACAAAAATCTTATGAAAAAGGAAAATGGGCTGGAGATTCCGAAAATAGCCTACATATAGAAAATGAGGATAGAGAGAAACAGATTGAGAAAGGGGAAAGATTGCCTACAGTCTTTTTTAAAGGTACACTAAGAGCAAAAAATGAGAACCATGCAACCCTAAAACTGGTTGTATATAATGTCTAAAACTGTGGGAGAATTCAAGAATGCATGGGACAGACATAAGACAATTTTTGTGGGGGGAAGGAAGAAATAGGCTGTTGGTTAAATAGGATCTGTAGCTTATCCTCTAGGTAGGGAAATGGGCAGACTAGGTGGGCCAAGCGGTCCTTATGTGCAGTCAAAGTCTATGTTTCTATGTTTCTATGTATTGAAGTGAGTTTTGGGTAAAAGATTTACATGGAATGATATACACTCTACCTACAGATATCATGGAGGTAAAGAAAAAGGTTGGATTTGTTTGGTGGTTAAAAGCAGTAATGTTAGGAAACAGCTACTGACAATGAAGGAACAGTTTCGGGAGATAGGAATAAATGTGGATACATCTGTAGAAGAGAGAAATATTGAAGAAAGGGACGGTATGGATAGGTTTGATTGGACAGAAAAGGAGAATAATGAAAAGAGTAAACAACAACAGCATAAGATCCAACACAGAATATCACACTACATGAAACTAGCAGTGAGTGAGCATGTATTAATAGTAGATGTGGAATATAAGAGAGTGATAAGAGGTATACTGCAAAAAGGACCCAGAATAAATAGTAGTGTAATCTTGGATGAAACCCAAAAAGAGGAGACATTAGATTGTTATAGAAGTAAGATTGGTATGGAGAAGAAAGTGTGGAAAATGGAACAGAAGAAATAATAAAAATAGATTGACAATATGAATATAAGAAAATTAATGAAGGAGAACAAGAATTACATCTCCTAGGTTGGAATATAGCAGGAGCTGTTGGGAAATGTAAAGATAATGGAATTCTTAGATTTATAAATGAAAAGCACATAATTATGCTGCAAGAAACTTGGGTAAATACATTAGAAGGATGCCAGTTGGAAGGATTTCCGGATGGCTTATCCCTGCCAAAAAGATAAGTCTTCATGGGTGCCCAACAGGGGGAATTAGTATTTTTGTTAAAATAATGTCTGGTTTAATATGTAAATGAATTTGGAATGACAAGAACTGTAGTATTCTTGTCATTGAAATGGAATGGGAAAACAAGGAGTAACTGTTATTGGTAAATGTATATTTTCCACCTGATACCACTGCTTCACCCATCATACACTGCATATGTAGATATATAGAAACATTGAAAGAATTACAGACCTGGTACCCAGGAGTTATGATTATTGCAGCAGGGGATTATAATTTAAGATTAGGTGAAGAACAAGAGGAAAATGGTAATAATTGGAATTTGGGTGATATTTTTGAAATCCCTATTAGAAAATCTTATGATAAAAAGAAAAATAAGTTTGGTAATAGATTTTTAGCTGGATTATCCAAACTAAGTATGCAGATTATGAATGGAAGAAGCAGTGGAGATAAAACTGGTTTATGCACTTATGTGCATAAAAATGGTACAAGTTTGCTGGACTATATAATTGTAGACAAGGGGCCAGACATTCAAACTTTGCCCCGGGGCTAAATTAGCACTGCCCAGTGGGCAAACTTAGCCCGGAGCAAAACATAGCTATATTCAAAAGAACATATCGTGGTGCAAAACCAGCTGAATATAGCAAGCAAAGGAAGCCAGGGAAACAGGGCCAGGGGCGCAAGGCAAAAATTGCCTGGAATTAAGACAGCACTGAATATAGCAAATAAGACAGCACTGAATATAGCAGATAAGACAGAATTGAATATAGCATTCAGACAGAGGCAGTGCAAACACCCACAAAAACAAAGTGCAGTGGTATAAGCAGCTGTCCAGGAACACAGGAAAGCAAAATAGTCCTGGATGGGAACACAGGAGCAGACACAACTGCAGTACTAGTGAATGAAATGGAATACACTGGACCCACAAGTGATAACAGAATACCACAGAACACTGTCAAATCCTGATCCCCCCCAAAAAAGACAGGACACAGGAATGTCAAGTATAACAAAGTATAATTCAAAAGGGACTAGGTATGGCACAAGGGCAACAAGAACAGATGTACAGGAAAAAAAAGCAATAAACAGTAGAACTCAATATGCAAAAATGGGCTACAACACAAACATAATGAAAGGTAAAAGGGCAGGCTTAATAAAGGGACTGAAAACAATGAGGAAAACAGCACTAACAGTGCAAAATGGCAACTATGTGCATTATTTACAGTGGAATGGGGAAAAGATGTGGAAGGGAGAGGGACGTGGACACAGGGAGCAATGGAGAGAAACAGGATGTCAGAAATAGGGCTAGGGACAGTGGGCCGGGGTCAGAAAGAAGGCCAACAGAATGGGAGGTAGGACCTAGGTGTAGGCAGGTGCTGGCAGCCGTTATTCAAGGATGAATGCAACCCATCTTGTCTCTGCAATGAGAACAGCCTGTTGTTCTATCAGTGTGCACCGCTTCTGCACCATCATCCATAACAGCTCATCCCTGCCTTCAGCCTCCTCTGGACGGGTGACTCACAGTAATCACCGATGTGGTCCTACAGGAGAAAGGGGGACCATATCATGATATGATGATGACACAAAGGCACCATGTACCACCACATGGTGGACAGCATGCCCCAACAACCATGCCCATGTGCCAGTACAGAACAAACCACAATGGACACTGACATGTGCCTGCAGGACAAGGCAGTATGTAACAGGCAGCATGCAACACCCCAATGTACATGGACATGCATAGATGTATGCTGAGAAACCTAACACAGTGGAACCCATACAGCACAGTGGCATGTACATTGTAACAGTGCAAACAGACAGTCACCCCCTGACATGCGAATGACAAGTGGACACTGAATGACACACATATGGGATGACATATGTTGGGACATGCTGCCCACAGTCACACAGCAATGATACACAACACAGATGACACCCACTGGAGAAGGTGCCACAGCCACAACCAGGTGTGTAACCAAACATGCCTGTCCCATACACATCCCCCCCAACAGTGGCCCCCCTCACTGCTGCCCCCCACAAGAACTGTACAGACTCAGCCAAACTGCTACCCACAATGCCATAACATAGCAGCAGTACAAATAATGTCAGTAATCTCTGAACAGGTGGGTGAGTGACCTAAGTGTGGAACAGTGACAGATGACACAGATAGAGGCTCGACATGGACTACAGAGACTCAATGACTACAGAGGACAATGATAGTGGCAACAGAACAGTAGGGACTGCGGGAAAGGTACCCAAGCAGTACAAAACCAGGGAAAGTGCCAATGCCTACCCGCGCCCATTGCCACAACAGAAGAATGAGGAGCCCACACTGGTGGAGAGCATGGCATGGGGCTGTGCCACCACCCACAGTGGCAGCACCTTGAAGGCACACATGTAAGAAGACACACATGTGAAACAAGGATACAGGTCATGGTCCACCAGTGGCAGGGTAGCAGTAGGCCAATTACACACACAGGACAGTGCCACCTTGGTGGCAAAAGCACGGTGAAGCACCACCCCACTTGTGGAAGCAGCACCTGCCACAGGGTCTGAAGCCCAGCACACCATGCTACCACTGAACAACCCCTACAGCACCCATGCATATCCCATGCACGAACACCAAGCACTGCAGGGACTGAGGGACAGCACCCTGTAGGGGAAAATGGCCCCCACAACACAGCTGGAGCCAACAGGCACACATGACGTGCACAACCACTCAGGCCCATGTGGCACCATAGCCCCAGAGGCACCCCCACAGCCCCTGTGCATGTACACCACAGAGGTCAGACAAGGGCACGCACTAACATACCAGTGTCCACACTGCAATGGCAACACACTGGTAGGGAGATACAGGCACCACATGACACTGTGGCTCCATTTGTAACAGCGTGAACAGCCCTGGCAGGCATCTACAACATGTCATGCATAAACACTGACACACTATACATGGTACTGTGAATGATACACTCCATGTGAAGTGCAGAACAGTGATGCTGTGGCAGACAGGGCAACAGCAGCAGAAACAGCCAGCACAGTAGGCTGACCCCAGTAATCCTCCAGCTGCAGGCATAGTGAATGGCCCCAGGCCATGCACAGACCTGCTGCATCCTGCCACAATGGTGGACATAACAGCAACATGTTGCACATGACAGTACAAGGCAGATAGCAGTGCACATGGCAGTAACGGCAACAGTAGACCATACATAGAACCAGCCATGTCACAGGCTGCTCAGCACAAAGCAAGACACTGGAGGCATGGAAGACAACACAAATGCACGCAGCCAGCATATCAGGCCCCACTGATGTAACGGTCATGGGTGCGCTGAATGGTGCCACTGGTGTCAAGAATCCAGCGCCCCCCCCATCCAGCACATAGTCATGTGTGAACACTGTAGCCCCATGTGGCTGTACATATTGTAGCCGTAATGGCTATGGGGTTCCTCAAGTGAGCACCCTGGAATCCAAATACAACATAGCTAAATCACATCAGACCTGGATGACCTAGTCGACTGTGCCACAGCACTAGACACAGCACTCCAATGCCTGCAGTGGCAACACAGACACATAGTAGAAATGCACAATGGCAAACAGTACTCATGCAACACACTTCTGTCCCCATCACTGCTCTCCTCCATGCACTGCGGCATTGATGGCACCCTCCACCTGTCCGTGGTGGGCCTCTGGTCTGCCTGCTGGTAGTCGCTCCCATCTCTGGTGTTGTCTCTGTGCTCTGCAGTGGGAAGATGGTACAGCAGCATTACTACACTGTCAGCCACCATGGTAAGCTAAAGACCACCCCCTGACCCTGGTAATGTGGCACAACTCATGCATAACTGGCACCCAGGCACAGTGCACCACACAAGCCATGCCAAGCATGACACAGAACACTGCAGAATGCACAGTGCATGGCCAATGTGTGCAGGGGTGGAGACTGACATTTCCATCCTGTACACACATGCTGCAACAGCTCCCCCCATCATGATATGTACACAGACCCTCTGGATGGTACCCCCTCACAAACAAGGCAGAATATAGTCAGAGGAGTCCTTTAACCCGTAATGAGAGTACACAAGTATCTAACTCCTCAACAACAGATGTGGAAACACAGACACACCCCAGTGGCATACAACAACCCAAAGACTACAGATTAGAATGACATTGATGACAGAAAGACATATGGGATGTGACATACACACAGCATGATTGTACACAACTGAGTACAGTGCATATGCTGCCTACACCCTTGACAGTGTTCAGCACAGCAGGGCACCAATGCCATGGATCTGTCGCATGAGCCAGTGGCCAGTGTCATGGCAGACACAGCAGTGGTGGTGGTCTGCACCACACCCAGACACATACCTCTCAACGGTACCACATGACAAGGAACATTCCTCAGTGTACTCCACAAAAGCTCCCGGTACCACATTGTGAGGACCTGTCCCACATGCAGTGTTAACATACTAAAGCAAAGAGCCATATTAAATTATGCAAACCATATGCGTATCCTCGGGGCCGATGGCTCTCCCCTTGAGACGGTTACCTCCACTAAGTACCTAGGTATCACCCTTGACCAGCAGCTGGACCTCACCCTGCACATCTGTAACATCTGCAATGCCTCTAATTGCAAACTTGGCCTAGCTTATTGAGCCAACAGCTGCCTCACCCCTGCCACCCGCCTAGCCCTCGCCCGGGGGGCCCTCCTCCCCTCTCTCTGCTATGGCCTGGTAACTTTTGCCCCAGTCCCCAAAACCAGCCTATCAAAATGGGACACAGCCTACAACAATGTTTGCCACTTCGCGCTCTCCGCTCCTCCCCTCACCCACCGGTGTGATCTCTACAACCGCCTAGGGTGGCTCCCCCCGGAGAAACACCGGTCCTTCGTTATAGGTAACTTCATCGACAACATTGTCTGCTCTGGTTCCTCTACCGCCCTTGCCCTTCCCCTCAATCCTAGGGCCCCCCACCTCCTCAGGCCTGGGACAACCCACGAACGTCTTGTTCCTAGGACCCGCACCCTCGCGGGTGATCGGTCCTTCCACATTTATGCCCCCAAACTTTGGAACTCGCTCCCTGAACTAGTCAGGGTCTCCTCCCATTCAAGCTTTAAAGCCTCCCTCTGGAATTTCCTGAAACCTTCTCCCCCCCGCCCCTGCACCTCGTAACCTACTCCCTTGCCCCTACCTCCCCCAATCCCAATTGGGTGGGGGCTTCTCCCTCCTCCTCACTCCCCCACCTCTGTCCACTCAGCCTTCTCCTCTAGCTCAGCATCCTGACCCACCCACCCCACTTTTGGCACCCCCTGCTTGCACTTACCATTGTCACTGCTACTGTTCATGCACAGTGTTTTACCTTGTCCTTGAGCTAGCCTTGTAATGCCTGTTGTGCTAGGCTACCTTCTTGCCTCCTCAAACTGACTAATTGTGAACCCTACCAATCCACGTTTTGAGTTATTTCCCATGTTATTACCTGTATTCCTCCCGTGTATTTTCACAACTACTGAGCCACCTTTGTAATGCCTGGCTCTCCTATGGACTTTTCCCTATTTCTGGAACTGTTAATTGTATGATGTCTGACTCCGGTAACTCCCATTTCTGTAACTGTTATTGTACAATGTATTACACCTGTAACTCTCCCGGGTCACACCTGAAAATAGGCACATGGCTGTCTAGTGTGCTTACCCGGTTAACAAAAGCAAATAAATAAATAAATATACCATACAATGAATAACAGACCTCTGGAACATAAATGCAAACATTGTGACAGTGTTCTGAGCATTGTAGGTGAAGATATGTGTAAGTGTTCCACAGTTGGCTCATTTGTGCCACATTGTAAGAGGCAATGTACCACATTTGGGTGAGAAATGGTTGGGAGATCTGGCCAGACAACACACCCAACCACACACTGTGAATGTACAAAGTAGGCACAGCTGCACACAGCCCCCTGGCAGCATGGCAGAATACAGTGGATGTGGCAGTGGGCCAGGTGTCATGGGTCCATGCAGCCACAGTAGGTGGTATGGGGCAGTGCACCACCACAGTGCAGAACATTGCAGACAACACTCCCAAAATGCTATGTCCCCCTGGCCCACACAGTCCACACTACCCTGAACACATGGCAGAGGACCAACATATGTACCGGACTTCACCAGCACAGCAACACAGCCACCTCAGATGGTATGTGAATTGGCCATGTCTCACACACACGCACATACACACCTAACATGCATCCCTTCCCTCCATGACAACACCGTGGTGAGGGGCATCACATACCTGGCACAGGCACAGTCCCCTCCTGAACCATCGCCTGGCATCGTGCCAGCAGTGGGCACTGCCTGTGCCTGAGGTCCACATATTGGTGGTGGGACTTGTCCCCATCACAGGGTATTCCAGTGAGTTTTGTGAGGTGATGGGTAATTGAAACCCAGACCTGGCTACGGGGGTGATCACCCTCCCGGACTTCTCTGAACAGGCACCTATGCTGCTGTTGTGTGAGCTGCACCAGGTTGGCCATCTCCACAACATCCCAGTGCCTGTCAAGGCCCACCACTGCCCTGTCAGGAGGTCTAAACCTCACTCTCAGGTTCTTGGCAATATTGGGAATGCAAGGAATTACAAACATGTTGCATAAGAGTAATAAACTTGCTTATTACTGCCAAAAGGATAAATCACAGTTGCCAGAAGCAGTTCTTACCAGTACAAACTGGGATCCAGTGCTAAGCATTACCTATACCTTGAGATTTCTTCGTGTCTCTTGGGGACTCCAAGGTATAAGACTCAGTGTCTCACATTATATACCTATGATAATTACTATGGTTACTGTAAAATAGAAACATTTCTAGTTTCAGAGATGTGCCCTTATTGGCTAAATTAGAGGTGGTTCCAAGGTTCAAGATAACACTATACAATTTTATGGTAGTCATCAGTTTGTAAAATAAAAGAGTACAGTTCTTACACAAATCAGTGTAATGGTACAAATCACCAAAAGGTGGCAATGCCGGCTAATATATCATAATCATTACAAGGATACAGATGTTCTAACATCTTGTAAGTGAGAAATACACAGAAAATACATAGAAAATATATATATATTAGAAAGCAAAGTGTATAACAACAATAATATGCATACATATCCTGACATCTACTCTTATACGGTAGATGCCTTTAGCCCTATATGTTAGTAGAACATATGCCTAAGCATTACCTGTCTATGGTGTACCTCTCGGGGTACCAATGAGGGTTCAGGGACCTCGTGTAACAGCCCTCTGCCTACGTCTCCCAGACATGTCTGATGGCTGACACAACAGGAGGGAAAGGTATTGCTGTACTGGCAACAGAAGGCCCACACACCCTGACACTCCCAAACAGTTCAGCCTAGTGCCATGCAGAACTATGCAATAGTGCCGCACTACCCTGAAGTGTGTGCATGCACATGCATGACCCTGCCATGGCCCCGATGCAGATGTACCAGGCATGCGCAGTGCCATTGCGCTAACATGGTTAGCACAGCGTTAAGTCACATAGCGCAGCCATTCTTGTGTGGACTGGCCTGGCCCTTGCATGCACTGCACCTGCACTTTCAGCCCTAGTGCGGTGCTATGGTAACAGTGCTGCGCTAAGCACAGCCAAGATAGCCCGGCATTATATAATTTGCCTGGCACTAAACGCTTTGTCTGGCACTGTCATCTGCCATTTTCAAATGGCATATGCAAATGATGGTCATTGTGCATGCATGGTGCTATCATGGTGATTAGGATATCATCATTGGCGCATTAGCATGCTTAACATGCTGGTTTGCCCAGCTGTACTATATAAAGGCTAACAGTACTCCACCTGTGTTGCTGATAGGTAATACATGTCGATGTGGGATTACTGCTGCAGCACACAGGATGTCACTGGAACAATCACAGGGCCAGCCAGGTATGTACTGCATGTGGGCTGACACAGAGATAGATTTCCAGGAACATATCAGTAAGATTGTGATGTAGTTTATGTTGACTGGGGAGTGCCTAGTGCCAGGCACGACCTGGGGGAGGAGGATACAGATGACTGTTAACTGACTGTGCCCTGGATGAGGCTGCTGTTTATGAATGTTATGTGTAATCACCATGCTGACAACTGTTGGGCATCCCCATGTCACGTGTGCATGGCTTGATAGCACTGGATGTGGCAGACATCCAGGTTAGGGCTGTAACACAAGTCTACTCTGCCTGTTGTATGGACCAGTCTGCACAACCACTATGTACTGCCACAGAGGGATTCTAAGTCCCTGTGACCTCAAGAGCACAGATGCCCGAGGTGACAGAACACAGGTTGTGCATAACAGTGGCATCATGTATATGATTTACTGTATAGATGTAGTATGTCACATGTGTGCAGTGTGTTACTCTGCACTCTGTTCCATACTGACACTTGGATGTGATGTCTCATGCGGTTCTAGATTACTGACACCACAGAGGTACTGTGAGGACTGTAACACTGTGCCAGCATGCCATGTGGTCCTGCAGCAGTGGTGACTTCACTACTGCAGCAGAACAACATAATGACAGCACTGCTGCAGCACATAGGGGATACTGGATGGGCAACTATGAAGCACCAGTGTGTTCTGCCACAGAGGGTTTCTGATGCCCTGTGATCCTGAGAGCACAGCTCAAGAGGTCCATGGGAATCGGAACCCCAACCTTGCAGGATACACTGGTTGTGCATAGCGCTGCTCTACCTGTCATATTTATTTACTAATTTAGTTTCTGTGGACCAGGTAAGTGCACTAGACAAATTCTGCATATTTTCAGCCATGATCCGGGGGAAAGGGACACAGATGAATGCCAACTGACTTTGAACCAGATTAAGCTGCTGGTGGTATTCTAGTAAATGGGGGGAAATTAGTCAAGCACCGGGGATATTACCCTACTCTTTGTGAGAAGTGCCATAGGATCTTTAACATCCACCTGAACTACCATCAGAACAGGCAGATGGGACCTCAGTTTCACATCTCATCCAAAAGATGGCACCTCAGGAGTGCAGCACCCCCCTCATGCTGCACTGCAGAGTCAGTATTAGGATTTTAACCCAAGTGCCTTGTGTGGGGTTAGAACCAACAGCCTTCTGATGTCCCAGCCTCAGACGAGTGTGCTGCCTGCTGAGCCACTGGTATTACTAGTGTATAGTACTGTGTGCAATCTGTGTTATGTTATATATGTTGCTGTCACACATGCAGTCCCTAGAGGTTCTAGGATGCTGTTCTCCCACAGTAGGATAGAATAGCATTCCATGACTTTGGAATTGTGGCAGAATAGCATTGTGAAAGGGGTGGAAATCTCTACAGACCAACACTCCACCATACACTATCAGCTGCATATTACAGGCATGGAATACCATGCATGGCAGCATTCCACTATACACTGTATAGTGGATGATGCCTGATGTACAGGTGATAACCATGGTGTAATCACTTTGAGTGGTTGCTAGGGCATTGGTAAACTTCGAGAGCGCAGCTCAAGATATGTACAATTGCTCTAGCAACCACGAGAGATGATTACACCATGGTTATCACCTGTACATCAGGCATTGTCAATTATAGTGGATGGGACTCATCATGCAAATCCCCCCCCCCAACACATGTAAGTGAGTCTTACCCTAGTAATGAATGTGCAGTACAGCCGCATGTATGTGTAGGTACACACATTATTAGAATACATGGACCGAATGACAGTGGGCCAAAATAGTACCAGTGTTAACCCCATCAAACATAAAGATTTCTAGACTCAGTAACAGTACACTGTGACAACTGGAATGTTATATGAATAGTGTACTGAGGCTTCCAAGCACATTCCATGTGTGTAGAATACTGACTAACAGTGGCACTCCGTTTTGTTAACCCACTGCTAAGACATAGCTGAGATGAGTTCATATGGTTCTCACATCACAACAGTGGGATGTCAGGGTTGTAATCTGCTGGATGTCAGTGGGTAATCAGGGCTACCCATACATTATAGTACTGTTCTGGATAGATGATAGACTGACCCAGACAATGTCAGCCACCTGCCTGTCTGAGAGGACAGGACCAGACCCCTGGTGTAGCAGTACCACATGTGTGACTGTAAAGTCCTGGCCAGGCACAGGTTGCTCCTGTATTGCTTGTATGTGTCAGACTATGGTATTTGTGATCCATCCAACAGTGGAGTACTGGTAATGGCCTTGGGACTGCAGCTGAGTACTAACTGGTGCAGTCTGGCTGGGCTTGTACATGGTGGTGGTGGGGAGGCTGGGTGGCCCATTGCCCCTCTTGGCTGCCCCGTGTGGGTAGTGGTGCCCCATGCCCATTGTGGAGACCATGCTTGAATGACTGCACACTTTGGTATTGAAGATGGCAGTGGGATGTGATCAGCAGTGTGGAGGCTGCACTCTGGAGTGTATCAGTAGTCCACTGTGACTGTAGGGTACACGACATCCAGTGTGAGGACTGCCACAGGTACCCGTGTTGTCACCCCTGTCACCGACTGACATCTGCATCACATACAGCCCACCCCACCCCTGTATTGTGTTGTGTGATGTGTGCATGTGGGTTACAGCAGACAGGACTCATGCAGTTATTAGAGTCACTACACTGCGGTCCTGGCTGGTGTCTGTCTGTGCACAGTGCTGTGCAGCCAGGGGCAGGGGCAGTACCACCATTGTTGTGGTCCAGGGTGTCTACCCCCATGACAGGCCAGTGCACATCCAGGCCATTGCATGACATGCATTGACACACATGCTGGGGGTGCAGTACCCCAGAGTTATATTTCTGTATAGTACCAGCTACTGCTCCACATGGTGGATCACACCCAGGCCTTGTGCACAGCTGTGCCAGGATCACCTATACACCCACCTTGCCTGTATGTGTGTGCACTGTGGCTGCACTAATACATGCTCTGGGACATGCAATAGTGCCTAGACAGCACCCCTAGTGGTACATGTGTCATGGTCAGCCATCTAACCCTGTTGTGGGGATGCAACCCATGGTTCCACGGCATGTCTTCCATGGTGCTGGGTGTGCAGAGGCCTAGCATGGCACTGTATGTGCTGGGGGGACACCATAGGTCAGACATTTACAGCCATACTGCACAGTCCCACACATGTGCACATTAGACACCGTCTGTGGCTGTAGGCCTTGTGATTGCCTTGCAGTGCACCAATGTCTATGCCAACATGTGCAGCCTGGCCACCTGTCACATGCCACAGGCAGCAGCATGGGCAGCGCAACTGTGTGCTGCACACACACAGCTGGCTTCCACTTGTGCTGGCCTGCAGGAATTCACAACACTGAGATGCATTGTGCATGTCCTGTTGGTGTTCCTCAGGGGTTGGGGGCATGCATAGCGGCTGTGTGTTGCACCATGGCCATATGATACTGTTACAGCTGTGCAATGTTTGTTCACAATTCTGTATAACCCTTTCCCTGCCTTCTGTCCCACACAGGTGAAACTGCAAGGCAGGAGCGGCTCAGGGCCCACAAGTTTTCATGGGATGAGCTGCGTGCTCTAGTACATGCTGTGAAGGAGCAGTAGATGGTCCTACTCAGTAACAAGTCAACAGATGCCACTGTTCAGTTGATGTGGAAGGAGATTGTCACAGCAATGAACACTGTAGGTGGTCGTGGCCATAGCACCGATGCCATCCAGAAGCGGTGGAATGATCTGCTATGCAGGGCAAAGGAGAAGGAGGAAGCACAATGGATCAGAGACAGGCTGTGGACTGGTGGGGGACCACAACCAATGGAGCAGTGGTACTGGGACCCATTGATGGCCATAGTAGCCTCTACCCTGAGGCCAGTGGAGTTGGTGTGGTTGAAGGGGTGGGTGTGAGACACCGCTCATGCCACCCAGGGCAGGTAAGTTAGTGGCATGTATCCACTACTCAGTGGACAGCAACATCATGGGGACTGAGGCACACATCACCATTATCATGGTGCATGCATAGGGCTCATATGGGTATGTTCCATTGTAAGAGTGGTGTTGGTGCTGTACAGTGGTGGGCATCTGTTTGCAGGCAGTTGTGAGTGCATGTGTGCCATGGTACAGGGGGATCCTATGGCACAGGCTGCAATTGCATGGGATGCACACTGGGGTCTGCATTGGCATGCTGTGGGGCACACATTGCTGGGGGTGCATGTGACATTGTTGGGAGTGGGGGTGGGGGGGTGGTCTTGTCACTGTAGTGGTGACTCACATCTGTCTGTTCCATTACAGCATTACATGCCCAGCAGGCCATGTCCCAGGTGGGGCCAGGCACAGTGGTGCAGGAGGAGGATGGCAACACAGCAGAAGTGCACCCTTCCACGTCAGGCATGGCTGCCACAGGTAGACCAACAGTGGCCATGATGGACAGTGCAATGTCTGTTCACAGACATCATGAGGCAATGGTGTATGCAGGAACCTCAGAGGAAGAGGATACAGCATTCCTGGAATCCCTGAATCCACTGGAGGATGCCCAGATGGAGGATCTGAGTGGAGAGTGGGTGGTGATCCTGACTGTTATGAGTGACCATGGCTCAGGGGGTGCAGGGGAGGAACCTGACCTGTTGGTTATGGGTGCGACTAGTGGCACCAGAGGTATTAGAACAGTGGAGGATGGCACCATGCCTGACTTGGGGGTGAGGGATTCTCAGACACATGCCACCTTTGTGCCCACAGCTGCTATTCCCCTGCCCACACAGTGTTGCCCACTGGATATGTCCCACAGGGCAATGACTGCAGGGCCAGTCCAACTGCATGCTCCATCACCTGTGAGACCACAGTTGCAGCAGCCAATGCACCACCAGCTGCCCCCACAGGTCCCTTCACATCTGCAACACACTGCTCAATGCCAGCCACAACCCCTGCCACAGGTGCAGGATGCTGATGCTGCGCCTGCACGGGATGGCTAGGGTGCACGGCCCATGTTCCAGGAGGCCTTGGCCTCACAGCATGCAGCCCAGTAGGACCTGCATGATTTCCATAGGGGGCTGCGGCATGAGCTGTCACAGCTGTTGGAGACAGTGGCACTGACCTTGCCCGTGCTGAGCAGCGGTCGGAGGAGCAAATGACCTGTGTTCTCACCACCATTGAGCATGGTTTTGGTGGTCTTACTGCTGATGTGCAGGCCCATGCTGTGGTGCTGCAGGACACTATTACTACAGCACTGCAGGGTGCACTCGGATGCCAGTGCAGCTGTACCTCACATGGGCAGCATCGTGGCAGAGGTGCACACAGGGTGGGTGCCACCTTCTCCACCCCTACCTCCCATTCGTCCACAGGATGTGCATGGCATCGTGGCCACCCTCCCTTCACATCTATGCAGGCCTCATGGTGTGGCCATGGATGGCCTGCCCTCCCAACCTTGCCTCAGTCCACCCCAACTATGTCCTCAGCACGTAGCACACCCAGCAGTTTGCAGCAAACACAGGGTGTGCAACATGTACGCGGAGGCAGGCACAGCTGATGTGCTCCACCACATGCATGCTGTGGCCCTGTCTCCCTCACTTGCATGTCAATGCACACAGCCACATCCCATGTCCTCTGTACACACACAATATCCTTCATGGCCCTTGTCCACGCCCATGCCACAGCTCCTGCCAACAGATATTTACATTGCTGTTTCCTGTGCGCACCTGGGTGGTGGCCATACCTCTCAACCTTTTGTCCCCCGACTGTACAACAGTGCCTCTCAGGATGTGGTACAACTGAGCAGAATGTAGAACACTTTATCAATGCATTCACTCAGAAGCTCACTGGACTGTTATAATGTTTGCATGTCTGTTCAGACCATCTGTTATTACTTGCCTGTTGTTTTGTTGGCATCATCTACAATAGGGTTTACTTTACAATGTTACCACTGAGTGTGGGACAGGTCCTCACACTCTGGAACAGGGAGCTGCTGTGATGTAACTGGAGGACTGTTCCTCATACTGTGTTACAGTTGAGGGGAATGGTGGTGGCCAACACACATCACACACACTGTACCACATCACATCACCACACTGGCAACTTGTACACCACCTATATATTACACTGTTTACACTGTACTGTATCTGCACTATCATTAAATGTACTGTTGATGCCATATTATTTGTCTGTGTTATGTTTACTCACCATCCACCCTGGTTTAGTGTCTTGATGCTGCTGCTCCTGTGCTCAATGGCCGGCGGGCCATGCATGGATCCTGCCTCTTGAGTTGCTCTAATATCCCACTTACCCCTGGCTCTGGCTAACTGTCAGAATGTACCTCAGGTTCAGGTGCACGTATCCCATGGTTCAGTGCCATGTTGTGTAGCATACAACAGGCCAGGATGATACAGCATACATTCTGAGGGCTATACTGTAAGGCACCACCTGACTGGTCTATGCAACAGTCCCATATCTTCAGCATCCCAAAGACCCCCTCTACAATGTTTCTTGAAGCAGCATGTGCCTCATTGTACTGTTCCTCAGCCACTGTTGCTGGCCGAGGTACCGGTGTCAGCAACCAGGGTCGTAGGGGATAGGCACTGTCCCATGTGGAGATAAATCAGGTGTTACTATTTATGTCATGCACAGTGACCACTGCTGCTTTGTACCATTGTTCCCTGCCCCTTCCATGGCTACCCATGCCTACCCCCCCCCTGCAGGGGTGTAGCCAGAAATTTACATTTTGTACAAAATCTCCAACAGTTACCCCCCATTAAAAAATGTACACATCTTTTCCAAATGGCACCTCCTTCCAAACAAGTCAGATTGTTGTTAGATGATTCCTGTACTCTCTAAAGAGGTTATACATGTATCTGTCTCCTAAACAACAGAAGTTTAAACAGAGACACTCCTCAGTGGCCTACACTAACTCAAATACTACAGATTAGAATGATGCAATTAACAGAGTGGATTATGGTTTGTGACAGGTACTCAACAAAAGTGTACACACATATGTACAGTGAGTATGCCTGTCTACATCCTTGTTCCCCTGTGCTGTCACCCTGTTGTGGCTGCCCATACTCACAGACTAGATGCCCACTTGGAATCCTGCCCTCCTCAAATGACCTGCACAGCTGGGACTGGTGCCAGATGAAGGCATTGTGGGCACTGCCAGGGTACTGTGTAAAGACATTGGTTATGCACCCAGTCACATCGCACACCACCTGGCAATTAATAGAGTGGTATCCCTTCCTATTGACATACAGGTCACTGGCATCACCAGGTGGTGCATGGATGGGGACATGGGTGCAGTCAATGGCACCAAGTACAGTGGGTAGGTGTGCAACTTGATGAAATTGCTGCATGGTTGCTGTGCACTCTGCTGCTGTGCTGGGGAATGCTATGAACTCACCAGCATGTGGCAGGAGAGTATCAAGGAACTGGGTCAGGAGGTATGATATGGTGGACTGTAATACCCCAATGGTGTCCCCCATAGGGCACTGAAACATCCCAGTGGCTAGGATGCACATCACTGCCATCACCTTTTCCTTGACTGACATGGCGTGGCTGCGCCTGGTGTTCAGCTGCAGCTTCTCATGCAGGAGTTCGCATAACTGCCTAAACATTCCCCTGTCCAACCTGTACCGGTCAATGATGTAGTCATCAGGCAGGGTCTCAAAGGAGGCTCTGGACTGGTGCCATCTGTGAGCAGCATATCTCCTCCTTTGTCTGCTTAATGGGCCTTGTTGAGCCTGTTCCCTTCTTCCTCCTCCACAACCTGCTCCATAAGGTGCAGCACTAGTGTTACTGAAAACTGCCTTTGTTTCACTTTCTGGTCTGGCCACTCCCTCCTCTGTGGATTACCCTGGGATTGGGCCTCCCTTTTATAGGTGGTAGGTAGCACAGCGCTATGTGTTGTGCAATGGTGCATTGCATAGCATTATGCTTCTGAACATCCCATTGCAGCCATATGCAGGTTCCCACCCCTCCACTTTGCCCCTTGCATATATTATGTTTTAGCCTGATGCTATTGTGTTTAGCACACGCTGTCTCCCTATTTGAATATTGCAATCCTGCACTAACCCTGCACTAATCCTGTGCAAACAGTTAGTGCGCCATGCTAAGTTTTGAATATCTGGCCCATATACTCTTATCAAAAGATGAGCAATTTGCAAATAGTTGAAAATTGGGACAGTGATCACAGTCCACTTCTGGTGACACTGGAATGTCCAATTATAATTGTCAACAGTGGTAAGGATAGAAGAAAAAGTGGAGATCAGAATATGGAAATAAAGAAAAGTAAAAGAATACAATGGAATAAAGTGAATAAGGAACAACTAAAAGGTTATTTAAATTCACTATAAATAGATGAATTAAAGAAATGATGTATGAATATTCTACAGGTTTATTTAATTTAGATATAGAACAAGATCAGAAGAATGAGTTGTTTTTGGAATACTTAGAGTTGGAAGAGAAAAAGTCTAGAGAATTGGAGAAAACACAAAAAAGGTGTAAAACAAGAGTTTTTTTGGTGTGAAATGGTATGACAGTGAATGCATTAAAATGAAAAAAACTAATAAATCAAACTGGTAGGAGAATAATGCAAACTAATAGTGTAGAAGATAGAAAAGCTTTGAAATCATTAAACTCTGAATACAAAGTATTGATTAAAAACAAAAAGGATAATTATAATTATGAGCTGTGGTACAAACTGCAAACAGCTATTCAAGAAAAAAATGGAAGTGATTTCTGGAGATTGGTGGCATTTAGTATGGATGATATAAGATATAATATAACAGCAGTTATTCCCCCAGAAAAATGGGTTCATTTTTTTATGGAAATGTTTAGTAGTAGAGAAAATGTATATGAACAAGAGACAGCGATAGGAGCAGATAATGCTGAAAAGCTAAATTGGATGGAATTTACAAAAGAGGAGATAGTGTTGGCAATACAAAAACAGAAAATGAATAAAGCTCCAGGTATAGACAACCTTGGGGCGGAGTTATATCAGACAGTTGTTGAATGGTGGGCTGAGATATTATTAAAATTATATAAGAACATATTAAAGTATAAGAGAATACCTGAGAACTGGAATGTAGGAGTAATAGTAACCCTTTTTAAAAAAGGTGATATGACAATGCCAGAAAAGTATAGGCCAATAACACTTCTGTGTAGTAATCAAAAAATATTTGCTAGATTGATTTTGAACAGGATAGAACATTGGATAGAAGAAAATGGTGTCCTCTCCCGCTTTCAAGCAGGTTTTTGTAAAATAGGTCGACGGTGGACCAGATGTTCACTCTTATATACATTTTGGACAAGTATGTTGGAACAAGGAAGGAAAAGATTTATACTACGTTTATTGATATTAAATTAGCATTCGATTCAGTCCATAGAATGACCTTATGGGAAATCTTAAAGGATTTGGGTATGGACTTAGAATTATTGAGTATTATTAAGAAATTGCATCAAGGAAATGAACTTTTTGTTAGATATAACAGGGAAGGTGATATGAGAGAAAAAATAAAAGTTAATTGTGGGGTAAGACAAAGGTGCATATTGGTGCCATCTTTATTTAATTTTTATATTGACAAAGTTGTGAGAGATTTAGAGGAGGTGGATACTTTTGCACCAAGGATAGAGGAGATTAGAGTACAGATATTGTTATACACAGATGATGCGGTATTAATCTCTCAAACAACTCTTGGTCTAAAGAGAGCTATTGCAGTGATAATAAAATCATTAGAGATGTTACATATGAAATTGAATCAGGAAAAGGCTAAAATAGTGGTATTTGGTAGTAATCTTAAAAACAAACAAAAATGGAGAATTGAGACTATAGAGTTAGAAGAAGTTAGAGTTTACATACTTGGGGTGATTTTTAGTGAGGATTTAAAATGGAAAAAACAAATAGAAAAAATTAATGAAACGGCACTAAAATCTTTCAATGGAATTAAACATTTTACAAAAAAAAATGGGTAGCAATTCCTTTATAGAGCAGTACAGATGCTTAAAAGCAAAAGTTAATTCTCAAATTTTATGTGCCTCAGAGGTTTGGGAACTCCCAGGTAACCATAAAACATTGTAAACAGTTCAAAATAAGTATCTAAAAAATCTTTTAGGTTTACCATTGTGGGTTCAGGAGATGGAGTAAGACTAGAAACGGGGACTTTATCAATTCAAGAAGAAATTATAAAAAGAAATATAACATACTGGAAAAAAATTATAACTACATATAAAGATAGCCTGATATATAATTGGTGGATAGATGCTAGTAACAATGAAGGTGAAAGGGGTATTAATTGGTTTAGCATTTTAAATCAAGTACTAAATAAAGCTGGGTTACCCTATAACTATGTATTGGACTCGGAAGGTGTCAAGAAGGGTGTATTGGAATTTATACAAATGGCTGTCCAGAGAATAGAAGATCAAGTGATACAATTTGATTGTGGAAGGATAAAAGACTCATGTAATGGTTCCTTATTTAAGAAAATTAAAACAATATTTGAAACAGAGGGTTATTTATTGAAATGTGAAAATGAGAAACATAGAAAAGCAATCACTAGCTTAAGACTAGGTGAATTTGGTAAATAGGGAGGAAAATAGAGTAGTTTCATCCATATGGATATTTGTATAGGTTGTAATAATGCTGTTATGCCCAGTGCTCATTTAGTTTTAGAGTATAAGGCTTATAGTGATATAAGGAGAACATAAATTGAGCAACCCTTCCAAAACCTTGTAGGCATGATTAGTGATGAGCAAATAAAGGAAATTTTAAACTGTAAAAAATTGGAAAACATATTTACTTTAGCAATTTTTGCACACAGAGTGGCAGGAAAAATGAAGTGGAGTATCTGACATTGTTAAATGTGCATATGGATTTAGTAATTGTTATATTAACTTCCTGAAGTTGTTGGAGATGAAAATAAATGTATTTGTGAGAACTAGAGAAGGTAAGCTATAAGATTGTCTGATTTTTAAATTTTGTATGTAACAAAATTATGATTTTTATACATATTTGGAATAAACCTTACCTTACCTACTGTCTTGTGTCCAGAAAATTCCCCAGTGCTGATGAAGTGAAATGAGTGAGTAAAAAGAAATGTGAAGTCTCCCAGAATTAATGGCACATTCAGTCATGCACACAGTGGTCAAACACAGTCATCAGAATTAATTTGCATCCCCAAAATGCTACTGTCCTGTGTCCAGAAAATTCCCCAGTGCTGACAAAGTGAAATGAGAGCGTAACAAAAAATGCAAAATCTTTCAGAATTAGTGGTGCTCTCCATCATGCGCACAGTAGTCACACACAGTCACCAGAATTAATGTGCATCCCCAAAATGCTACTGTCTTGTGTCCAGAAAATTCCCCAGTGCTGATGAAGTGAAATGCGAGGGTAACAAAAATGAAAAGTCTCCCAGAATTAATTGTGCACTCCATCATGTGAGCAGTGGCCACACACAGTCACCAGAATTAATGTGCATCCCAAAATGCTACTGTCTTGTGTCCAGAAAATTCTCCAGTGCTGACTAAATGAAATGAGAGCGTTACAAGAAATGCAAAGACTCCCAGAATTAATGGTGTACTGCAAACGCACACAGATTAAGATTGCACAGAACACTCAAGAGATGCAGACGCAAAAGCACAACAACATCTAACCAGTGCTCACAAGTGACAAATCCAAATCTGGAAAAGTATACCTTTGGCCTGTTGGGGGGTAGTGTATGGCATTAACAGTCCACTACCACAAAGCAGTATAAAAAATTCTTGCAGGTGCGGTGGATAGCAGGTTCACACTGCTGCAATTATTCTGGCACATTAAAAGGTGTTTGATTTAATGGCATGCATCACACACACACTCACACACACACACACACACACACACACACTACAAGTAATGCTTAGCAAATTGAAAACCTTTAGCAATATAACCAAATGTTTTAAACAAATTGAAATTATACACTGCTGCACCGCAACAATCAGCATAAAAATGGCAAGAATTACTGAAAATATTACTGGGTGTACATTAACACAGTTATACAAGAAAAATATAACCAAAACAGAAATAATGTCTTTTTCTCACAGTTAATCTACCTACATCACAGATACGCCCCTCCCCAAAGCACACTTCACAGTACACAGATTGACTGTTCTAAATTAACATTCAAAATCCAGACACAAACAATAAACACTTGATGATATGTGCACAGGAGGGCTTCCTACAATCAATGTACTAAATTTTGAGCAAAAAAAAGGCCAAAAAGGCTTTTTTAACAACTTTTAGAGGATTTTAATCTCAGAGCTCTGAGAGGAAACTGCCTCCATCTTCCACTACACACACATTACACAGAACTGAGGCTGTGCAGAACAATCTAAAGCTCATGTGGCCTGCAATCCCATGAAGCACTGCAAATTCGCCTTGGATCTAAATAACAAGAGAAGTGATGTAAAGTATATTGATTTCAATGTACTTCACCTTAAAATTGGTGGAGAAGTGGTTTGGGGAAGGCGGAATAAGGCAAAGTCATTGGTTTCAATGGACTTTGCATTCCTCATCATGATGAAAAGTACTCCACTTCACATTGCGGAGCACTTCGCGGATTCCACGTTACTCCGCAAATCACTTTGATGAGCGAATTTCAGCCACTTTTCACACCACTATTCCCAGATAATTTTTCTCAAAGGGGACTATGAAGTCTGCCCATTGCTGGCCTTCCTCACAGAAGGTGCTGCCCTATCTGCATGCATCTCTCTGGACTGTGGGATGAGGTAGCCAGACTTAGAGTTGAAGTAAACTGGGTCAGGAGTACCATCACCCCTATCCAGAGACCACCCAGTCCAATGCAACTGCCTCAAAGGATGCCAAGAATGAGGAGCACTTGGATGACAGTGGGATGAGGGAGGGTTAGAGCGGTCAGGCAGAGCCACATTCCAGATCCTATTCCACTCAAGAACTCATATGCCACACTGGCAAATGGGGACAACCAAATAGAGGTACCCAGAGAAGTGGAAGGAAAGGATGTGGAGGTTAGCCAAGGAGGTGACCTCAGTGGGGAAAGCAGTGGACCCCAGAGGAGGAGGAAGTGAATCCTGGTGGGAGACTCCATCATAAGAGGGATCCAGCTAGGAACACAGGAGGGGGAGGACAGGGAGGTGAGGTGCCTACCAGGTGCCACGGCAAGGAGGGATGGAAGGAAGATCCTGGGGATCACTGGGAAGGCAAGACAGGAGGGTGAGCTGGATGTCATTATCCACCTAGGTACTAATGACCTGGCAAATGGGGAGCCAAAGGAAGTTCAGGAAGAATTTAGGAAATTGGGGAGGGGTCTCAAGCAAGTAGCTACTTCTGTCACTTTCTCAGAAGTACTATCTGCGAGAGGCAAGGGAGAGCATAGGGGTGCATGCACTAGGAACTTTAACTCATGGTTGAAGAACTGGTGCTGTGAGGAAGGGTTTGGATTCATTTGTGACTGGGGACCCACCTGGAGGGATGGAGGTTTGTTCAAGCCTGATGGCCTGCATCCATCCTGGAGGGGAATCCAAGCACTCAATGATAAGTTTAAATGCTACATTGACAAGCATTTAAACTAGCAAAGGTGGGTGGCAGGCCAGCAAGGAGGGTACCTCCTTGCTCAATCCCCACAGCTAGCAGTGGAACCAGTGAACCAGAGGAGTGGCTATCTCTACAAAGCAGTGTGCAAAAGATGGAGATTAGTGCCCAAGAGGTGGATAGGCAGAAAAGGGGCAAAATTCAGCAGAAGGGCAGACAGCAAGGAGAACCAGGGATAAAGGACAACCAAGGAAGGGGCTAAGTAGAACAGCAAAACAGTCTAGGGAGGTCAAATCATGGAGCCATGTGTGCAAATGCCAGGAGCCTTAGCAACAAGATGGAAGATCTGAGGCTGTCATGGTGCAGTCAGACCTGGACATTGTGGCCATCACCGAACCTGGTGTAATGATAACCACGACTGGGAGATGACCATACCTGGCTACAACATATTCAGAAGAGACAGAGCAGGCAGGAAGGGAGGAGGAGTGGCACTGTATGTGAAAAATGCCACAGAGATCCAGAAGGAACAAAATGGGGGAGAGATACTGTGGGTTAAGCTGGAAAGGAAAATGGGGCCAGCCATTCACACAGGTGTGGTCTATAGACCACCAGCCCAGGAGGAAGAAAAAGATAGGGAGCTGATGCTAGCCATCCAAAGGATGGCAGACAAGGGTGAGGTAGTACTGGTTGGAGACTTCAATATTCCATTTGTGGACTGGAGCATCCCAGCAGCAGCACCAACTAGGAGCAGATTTATCCTGGACTCCCTTCAGGGTGCCTTCCTCAAGCAACTGATCATGGAACCAACTCAGCATAAGGCAATACTGAACCTTGTGCTCACAAACAGGGACAGTGTGATGGGGGTAACAGTGAGGCAGCACCTGGGGAACAGTGACCACCAGTCATTGTGGTTTGAAATCACAGAAAGAGCAGAACCAAACCACACAAAAACACATATCGTGGATTTTAGGGGGGCAGACTTTGGGAAAATGGGGAGATACTTGAAAGAGGCATTAAGGGGAATGGGGCAGGAATCAGGGGTTGAGGAACAGTGGGCAGTATTTAAAATGGGGATTACAAGAGCAACAGAATTATGCATTAAGCAGGTTAGCAAGAGGAAAAGGAAGAGGAGACCATTATGGTTTCCAAAGAGGTAGTAAAGAAAGTGAAAGCCAAAAAGATTGCATTCAGGCACAAAAAGACACAGGCAGAAGGGATAGGGAAAAGTACCAGGAGAAGCAAAGGGAGGCAGGGAGGTCTGTAAGGGAAGCCAAAGCTCAGACAGAAGAACACATTGCAAAATCAGTGGGTAGAGGGGACAAAACCTTTTACAGATACATAAGTGAAAAAAGAAAGGCAAAGGGAGGGATAATGAGACTAAAGGGGGAGGATGTGGGCAGCGTGGAGGATGACAACAGTAAAGCTGACATATTGAACAGGTATTTCTGCTCAGTCTTTACTGAGGAAGAGGAGGGTAATGGGTCTGAAGGGAGTACAAGCGGTGAGAATGGTGCAGAAATGGACACAAGTCCCTTTACACGAGAAAGGGTCCTGAAGGAACTGGAAGTAATAAGAGGTGATAAAGCAATGGGGCCAGATGGGTGCACCCAGGGTTCTTAAAGAACTAAGAGGTGGGTGGCTGAACTCTGGCTATCCTGTTTAGCCGATCATTGGAAACAGAGGAGGTACCCAAAGACTGAGGACAGCAGATGTAGTCCCTTTATACAAAAGTGGGAACAAAGAGGAAGCAGGAACTACAGACTAGTCAGCCTCACCTCGGTAGTGGGGAAGATCATGGAAGCACTACTGAAGGAGAGATTGGTGGAACAACTGGCTGTCAACTGGACCACAGGACCCAAGGCAGCATGGTTTCACCCAGGGGAGGTCATGTCCAACCAACCTCATGAATTTTTTGACTGGGTGACTAGAGAGGTGGATCAGGGAGGGCAGTGGACATGGCCTATCTGGACTTCAGCAAGGCCTTTGACACTGTGCCACATAGAAGACTATTACACAAACTGGGGAATATGGGTGTGGGCAGGACAGTAGTGTGGTGGGTAGGTAACTGGCTGGGTGGCAGGACACAGAGGGTGGTGGTAAATGGCTGTCACTCCACAGAGGGAAGAGTGACCAGTGGGGTACCACAGGGATCAGTGCTGGGACCGGTCCTATTCAACATCTTCATCAGTGACATTGAGCAGGACCTAGAAGGCAGAATTTCACTGTTCGATGATGACACAAAGCTCTGTAACAGAGTAGACACACCAGAGGGTGTAGACAGAATGAGAAGGACCTGAAGAAACTTGAAGAATGGTCAGGGTTTGGCAGTTGAAATTCAATGCAAAGAAGTGCAAGATAATGCATATGGGCACAAAAACCCTGGCACAATATATCAGTTGGGGGTGAGGATATAGCTTGCACCAAGCAGGAAAGGGATCTTGGGATTATCATCTCTGATGACCTCAAGGTAGGGAAACAGTGACAAGGCAGCAGGTAAAGCAAATAGGATGCTAGGATGCATAGGCAGGGCATCACCAGCAAGAAAAGGAGGTCATAATTCCACTATACAAGACACTAGTGAGGCCCCACCTGAATTACAGTGTACAGTTCTGGGAACACACCTACGTAAGGACATAGAAAGGGTATAGAAGAAGGTTCAGAGAAGGGCAACAAAGATGGTGCATGGATTGCATCACAAGTCCTATGAGGACAGGTTGAAGGAACTGAACATGTACTCCCTGGAGGAGAGGAGGGAGAGAGGGGATATGTTAGAGACATACAAGTATCTTACAGGGAGGATCAGGGTGCAGGAATACACTATTTTTAAGTGAAAAAGATGTTCCAGGACTAGAGGGCAAGGGATGAAGTTGGGGGGAGGATGATTCAGAGGAAACGTGAGGAATAATTTCTTCACAGAACGGGTGGTGAACAAGTGGAACACCCTGCCAGAGGAAGTGGTGGGGGCTGAAGCAATCACGGGATTTAAGAATGCATGGGATAGACATAAAGGAATTCTGGAGGTCAGGAGTAAGGTGCAACAGACTTCTAGGAAAACATATACTGAACTTACAAGCTCAAATGGGCAGACTGGGTGGGCCATAGGCCCTTATCTGCCGACACTGTCTATGTATCTATGTATCTATGTAAGGTCGTTTCCTGTTTCACAGGTCCTCAAGGCACGCCAACTTCAGTTTTTTGTAAAACCCAAACATACTGTCTTTTAGCTATCTACTTTTACTTAAAACAAAATAAAAATAGAAGTATATACAGTACTGTATCTCCTTTGTATATCCTGTTCTGTGACTGGACAGATAACTTTTTACTGATAATTCATTTCAGATCCCAACCACTGCCAACTGGTTTGTCACAAACTGGTTCTCTCCCAGAACTCAGTCTGCACCTTGCTATCAGTTTTCACAACCCTTTAGACACTTGAATGGTCACCTGGATATGCTGACACCACTTAGCTTGACTCTCACTCAGAGTATCTTTAGGTCTGAAGTCTACCAGAGCTACTGTTCACAGTAGAGTGCCCAGTACTAAAAGGCAAATGACCCAGACCATTAGTCACAGATGAGAACACCTTTTTTTTAGATACAGCAGAACAGTAGCCTGTCTCTTCAGAAATGGATCACATACTTGCCAGTTTATCCTAGGTTTATTTATACCTTAAAATACTCAGTCACAGAATGTATGAAGTTTATAAAATATATTTAATACTCCACAATTTTACAATTTTTAAATATGTTACAGAAGGATGCACACTAAAGACTAAGAGGAATACCGAATTTTACAGAAAAGAACAAAAATAACACATTTGAAAATATAGAGATCCCACAGAAAAACATAACTCACAGCTAACTAAATTTGTAAGTAGAGTAGACTCTTGCCCCAGCTGAACTCTTCTGTATTATGGCAGACTTCAGCTCATGATGTCATCAGTTAAAAATCTCAACACAAATGATTTCTAAGAGCAAAATAAGACAGGAGTACATTTTGCAGGCCGGCTCACTTTACCACATCATCACACATTCCTCTTTGACATCACACCCTGGACCTCCCTTTGATCAGTGAGGACCACCTCTTCTCAGAACTAGTCAAATATGGTTTTGTGTGTTGGCTTTGCCTTACATTTTTCTTCCAGCTTATGGCCTATCAGGGTGTCATCTGGGTATGTCAACCATTTGTTTATAGGCGTATGCCAAGTCAGGGTAGGGAAGGTCATATTCAAGTGATGGTGTGGGTGTGATGTATGGTCACAGCAGCCAGAACAGGACTAATGGGTTTTCAGTATGTTCCAGAAATATGTCCATTAATCTATCTACATCCCTTAGTTTAACTCCTGGGAGCATACTGACCATTATCTTATCTTTTCTGTCTTTACAGACTAGAGTGTCTATACCTCTAATAGTTGAGTCACCTATTATGATAATGTCTTTATCACGTTCCACCTGGTTAGCTTAAACAGCATTTGGGTTCAGTTGGTCATATTTCTTTGGTTTACAATGTTTGGGAATTACTCCATCTTGTCTGATTCCCTTTTCTGTTTGTTTGGCCTATATTTGGTGTTCAACATTTTACTCCCTGGGCCTTCCTGTCCTATTTGTACTAAGAGGGTCCTTCATATTTGTAGTCTTTGGAAGTTGACATTCATTGTCAAGGTCCAGTGGAGTGTATCTATTTTGTAACTGGAGTGGAGAACTGTTATAAATCTGTCCTCCCCAGGTTATTTTTAAATATAGAAACAGAGAATTTGATGACTGATAAGGACTGTTTGGCCCTTCTTGGCAGTTGGCTGCCCATTTCTCCCTAACTACACCATTACTGCACTGTGCCCAATCTACAGCTCTTTCTCTCTCCCCCCTTCCTTCCCACTATGATTCCCTTGAGCTTGTCCCATGCATTATTGAACCCCACCACCATTTATGCCCTCACCACCTCCGTTAAAAGGCTGTTCCAGGACTCAATCACTCTTTCTATGAAGAAGCACTTCCTCACATCTCTCCTTAATCTACCCCCTCCAGCTTCATATCATGTCCCCTTGTTCTTGAGCACCTTTTCTTCTGAAAAATATTCCCCTCCTGTACCTTATTTATCCTTGTTAGATATTTAAATGTATTTGTTATATCAACCCCCTTTGTTCCTGGGTGTACATATTTTAGGTCCTTTTGTCTCTCCTAGTAGGGCTTTTGATGCATACCCTGCATCATTTTAATTGCCCTCCCCTGGACCACCTTCACGCTGTCTATACCCTTCCAGAGTTGTGGTCTCCAGAACAGGACACAATATTCTAGGTGGGGTCTTACCAGCAATCTATACAGAGGCAGTACCACCTCCTTCTTTCTGCTGGTGATAACCCTCCCTATGTACCACAGCATCCCACTCGCTCTCACTACTGCCTTGTCAAAATGCCTGGCAACCTTTAGGTCATCTGATATAATTATCCCCAGGTCTCTTTCCTGCTTGGTGGTCATCAGCACCATTCCACCCATTTTGTACTTCACCCCGGGTTTGTATGCCCCAAGTGCAATACTTTGCACTTTTTCAAATTGAAACCCAGCTGCTTTGCCCTTGAACACACCTCTAGTTTTCTCAGGTCTCTGTTCATCCTTTCCACACTCACTGGAGTGTCCACCCTACTGCAGATTTTGGTATCATCTGCAAAGAAGCAGACCTCTCCTTCCTACTACTCTGCAATGCCACTTATAAAGACATTAAAGAGGATGGGTCACAGCATTGATTCCTTAGTCATCCCACTGTTCACCATCCCTTCCACAGAGAGAACTCCATTTAACACCACCCTCTGTTGCCTATCCCCTAACTAATTTCTTATCCAGTTTATCACCTTTGGACTCACTTCTAAGCTACCCAGCTTGCTTAATAGTCTCCTATGTGGAACAATGTCAAAAGCCTTACTGAAATCTAGGTTCAGTAGGTCATGTTCATCACTCCACCCTGATCTAGTTCCTTGGTCACCCAGTCAAAGAAATAAATCAGATTTGTTTGACATTGCCTCCTCACTGTAAAACCATGTTGCCTCAAGTCTTGTAACCCACTGGCTTCAATATATTCCACAGTCCTTTCTCTCAGTAGTAATTTCATTAACTTTCCCACCACCGAGGCCAGGCTTACTGGCTTATGATTGCTAGTCTCCTCACTACTATCTCTTTTGTATAGTGGGACTATATCCTCCTTCCTCCAGCCCTCTGGAACCACTCGTCTTTCCAGTGAGCTGTTAAATAGGACTGTCAGAGGTGCCAGTACCTCTCTGAGCTCCATCAATACCCTTGGATGCATCCCATCCAGCCCCATTGCTTTGTCCACCTTCAGATTAGTGAGTCCCTTCAGGCCTCTCTCTCTTCTGAAAAAAGGATTAGCATCAGTCTCCCTCCCTCCAAAGCCCCTGTTACTTTTCTGTGGCACTCCCCTTCTTCTTTCTCTGTGAACACTGAAGAAAAGTATTTGTTCAGGATGTCTGCCCTTTCCTGGTCCCCCTCTGCACAGACCCCCTTCCCTTTTTAACCTTACAATCCCACACCTGGTCTTTCTCTTTTCACTTACATACCTAAAAAATGTCCTGCCCACCTCCATCATTACCTCCTGGCTATTCTATCTTCAGTTTCACCTTTGGGCTTCTTACTGCTTTTCCTACTTCCCTCTGTTTCCCCGATACACCTCCCTTTCCTCCTTCCCCTGCATCTCCTTAAGCCTTTTGAATGTTACCCTTTTAGCTTTTTCCTTTTCATTTATCTCTTTTGAGAACCACAGCAGTCTGTTTTTCCTCTTGTTTTTGCTCACTTGTTTGATGCAGAGGTTTGTTGCCTTTACTAAGCTCTCTTTTATCTTCGTCCACTGTTCTTTCACCCAATGCAGGTCATCCCACCCCCTCCACTACATCATCCCTAAGGCATTCACCCACATCCATCTTTTTAAAATCTGCCTTTCTGAAGTTCAGGACCTCATCTGTGTGTGGTTCAGTCTGCAGCTATCCTTATACTGAACCACACCATACAGTGATCACTGGTCCCAAGCGGCCTCCCACCTTGATGTCTGCAACACTGTCCCTGATAGTGAGTACAAGGACCAGTATTGCCCCATCATGAGTGAGTTCACTGACTAGTTGTCTCAGGAATTGCCCAGCAGAGAGTCCAGGATTTCCTTGTTTCTAGCTGAAGTCACTAGTGGGAGGCTTCAATCTACATGTGGCAGGTTGAAGTCCCCCACCAACAGCACCTCCCCCTTTTCTACCATCTTGTCAATGGCTTCTACCAGCACTGAATCTAATTCCTCCTCCTGTGCTGGAGGTCTGTAGATCTGTAGACCACTGCAGTGTGAATAGTGGCTCCATTCCTATATTCAGGATTACCCTGAGTACCTCTGCCTCCCTTTGTATTCCCTGTAGCTCTGTTGCTTTTCTGCTTTCCCTCACATAAAGTACCACATCCCATCTTTTCCTTCCAACACAGTCATCCCTGAACAGAGTATAGCCTGGTATGGTGATGTCCCAGTCATGGTTTTCAGTGCACCATGACTTGGTAATGGCCACAATATCCAGATCGGCCTCTGCCGTGATGACCTCTTGGTCCAGAATCTTATTTTCTAGACTTCTAGCTTTCACATATATGGTCTTCCAGATTTTGTTTCCACTTTGCTTGTTGCACCATCTTTTTTCCTTTCTGCCCTCCCTCCTTCCCACACCTCTTTTTAATGCTTCTGTTCCTTTCCCCCTTCATCTCTACCACCCTGCATCCTGGGTTCCTGATCAAAAGAGTGCTACATTAATAGCACCGGTCAAGGTAGCGCTAGTTCATATAGTGCTACCAGGGACAGTGAGCAGGGATTTACAGCGTGAACCATATGCGCTCCATTGGTCACTGTCCATAGTTGTGCTATATGGACATGGACAGCAGAATCCAGGAGCCTGGCTGAGTTGCTGCAATGATGTGGAGGGCTGGGGCACAGAGCAGCTCAGCCAGCAGGTTCTAATCCTGGTCTCCGAAACTTTTTGCAAAGTGGGACTTAGAAACTTTTACATGGGGCCATGGAAACAGTATTCCACAGCCCCACAAATTTTAACTTTCCCTGGGATCTGCTCCCTCTCAGAGTGAGAATCCTTAAGATGGGGGTGCAGTGGCAGAGCCACCTGTGTCAGGGTGGGTGGGGGCGTAGCTCCCTGCAAAAGAGAAATATTTTCCTTTTTAACTATGCTGTCCTAGCCGACGCTATTCTTGTCTGCACTCTTCTGACCTAGTGCTGCATCCTTTATTAATTTGACCCATGAGGATTCATCTCCTCTTTGGTTCTTCTTACTCTCTACTTAAGCCTGTTGGGGGCAGTTTTTGACTCCCCAATTCCTTCCACCACCCACCTTGACTGGTTTCAATATTCATAGAAGTAACATTTAAACCATCCACTATGTGTTGTTGTTCCCACCACAGATAGATGCAGGTCATCACTCCTGTATAGGCCCTTATCCTTCCAGGTGGGTCCACAGTTCCCCAATGTAGCTGAACCTGTCCTCTCTGCACTATTCCTTCAGTCATGAACTGAAGCTCCAGGTGTGGAAATCCTTCTCCTGCCCCCTGTCATAGACAGGCAGCACCTCAACAAAAGCTAATGGGTGAGCTACCTATCTAAGACCTCTCCCTAAACCCCCCTGCACTATCCCAACCCTGTCCCTGCCCAGGTCATTAGTCTACAGGTGGATAATGACACCCAGCTCTCCATCTTGTCCTGCTGCCCTAGCAATTCTCATGATCGGCTTCTCATCCCTCAGGGCCATGGCACCAGGTATGCATCTAACCTGCCCCTGCCCCCTTTTCCTTATTCCCAATTCTATCCCCCTCATAATCTAGTCCCCCACTAGCATTGATTCCTCCTCCTCTGGGATAGTCTACCACCGTCCTTGGGTTCTCCACTACAGAGTGCCCCCACATCCCCCATTGTCACTACTGTGGGTGCCTCATCCTGCCAGTCCCAGCCTGCCAGAACAGCATAGGAAGTATGTAGTGGTACCAGTTGAGGAATGCTCCTTTCTCTCACCACCCCCACCTTTCCCAAACCCACCATAGTCTAGTCGTTTCTCCTCCCAGTAATCTGGTGAGGTAACAGTGGTGGACTTGGTGGTCCCTCACTGGGGGAAGGTCCCCCCAAATCCTATCCAACTTGGCCTGAAGTCTAGTAACCACCTCCCTCAACACAGAGAGATGTGTGCAGATGGGGCTGCACTGCAGTCTCCAGAATGTATCTCTGAAAACTGATCCCCTCACAGCCACTAAACTTCACTACTCCCAGCATTGACAATCTATCTCTATCCTCCCTTTGGTACCTGGATATATTTTTTTACCCATACCCCTAAAAGAGTGTTTCTGGTTTTCCACTTTTTTTGTTTATTTCTACTTGTGTTCCCCTGTGCCTTGTATAATCTTTACACACTCCTACCCTAGGCTGGCATTGCTCCTATTCCCAGTTTTGGCCTATGTGTGACCATAAACCCTTCTCAACAGTAACCGTTACACAGTAGTAAACAGGAGCCGTGCCTTAGTCGACCAGGAAAGTCCTCCATTTCTCCACTTCCTTCTGCTGATGCCTGCTTACACCTATGATGCCAGTCACCTTTTCTTTTTGCATGTGATGAGGAATTGCTCCACAGTTGAAATGAATATTCATTAAACTGCAGTTTAAAATCAGTAGCCATGAGACAGAAAGCACCACCCCCTGTAGAAGGTGAATTTAGATGTTAGCATGTAGGGGAGTTTTATCTGGTCTGAGTCTATCTAGCCCACACTTACAAAATGTGTGTTGCACTTTTAAATAAGCACTTTAAATGTTATTGTGTAATAAACAAACTTAATTGTTGCTTCTCTATGGAGTGACCACTTTTTTGTTTTTATAAGATTCTAGCAACAGATCTGTTGCCCTATTTATTTATGGAAGCAACTGCAAGCTTTACTTAAGTATAAAGTCCTCATTTGGATTTACATTCAATAAATTGAGTACCTGAGCTACACCATGACATCCACTGCAGCTGGCTGAACCTTCTACCAGTCAGGGCAGCATCTCTTCCAGCTATGCCAGTGCCTCATCCTAGTCATACCAATGTCTCAGTTACAGTGGTATCTTCTCCCAGTTCTGGAGGTATCTCCCCAGTTATGACAGTGTCTCCTCCCAGTTCTGCCTCTGTCTCAGTTACTGCACTGTATCCTCTCAGTTATATCAGTGTATCCTTCTAGTTATACCAGTGTTTCCTACCAGGAATTGCAGCGTCTCCTCCCAGTTAAACTAGGGAACCCCCCCTTCCATTAAGCAAGTGTCTCTATCACAGCAGAATTTCCCATCACTTACAGCAAAGTCTCCTGCCAAATTAGATAATATCTTCACAGTTATGGCACTCTTGTCTGTCTGAGCTTTCCTCCTGTTTTACCTACCCTGGACTCCCACCTGCCATCCCTTGCCACCTGCCCTCTAGCTCCCTCCAGCTCCCTCCCCTCCATACTCCCCCAACACCTCCCCTTTCTACCCACTTTCCCCCTAAATATTCTCCTTCTCCCAATCCCTTTCTCTGTCTCTCTCTCCCTCTCTCTCTCTCCTTCTCCTCTCTTTCCCTCTCTCTAATCTATCCCTCATTCTCAATCTCCCCCCTTTCTTTCTCCTACCCTTTCTGATACTCTACCTTGACAGGCCCCCTGGGGCAACTATTCCATTTGTTGTTAATTGGGAATCTCCTCCCGCTGTTTAATTTCACTTGTCTAGGCTACTCAAATGTATTATTTATCTATTTTCTGTATTACATAGCAATCTTATGTTTTGTGTTAATTGTGAAGTTTGTGTTATGTCACTGCTGTTTTACATCCTGATTTGGAACTTTGTAAAATAGTGTATACTCAAAGTTTGTTTCCGAATATACAAATAAATAAAAAAGAAATTCTCTCCTCATAATTATCCCAGTATTTCAACTGTGCTAGTGTCTCCTTCCACTCCTGCCAGTGTCTTAGTTACAGAAGTGTTTTCCCAGTTATATTAGTGCACCATCCCATTTATATCAGTATTTTTAGTTACAGCAGTCTTCTTCAAGTTACAGAGATACCACCTCCCAGTTTTACCAATGTCTCATCCCAGTTCTTCCAGTGTTTTTTCCAGTCATACTAGTGCCTCTCTCCTTAAATTAACATCAGTGACTTTCCTCCATTTTAGTGGTATACCTTTCCAGTTTCTCCAGTGTCTCCCCTGTCATGACAATGTTTATTACGAATTATGGCAGTGCCTCCCGATATACGGTATGTCAATGTCTCCTCCCAGTTGAAACAGTGCCTCTTTCCAGTTATGCAAGAGTTTCCCACTCTACTCATAGATACACCAGTGTCTCACCACATTAGGTATGTCAGTGTCTCTTTCATGTAACACAAGTGAATCCTCCCAGCTGCATCAGTGTTTCCTGCCAGTCCAATACCGGATCAGTGTTCTACTTACCTAACAGATAACAAATGAGAGCAGTCACTTCCCTGGAACTAAATTCTGCAGTTTACAAAATAACACATGCAAAAATCCTATGATTTCAGGTGTAGTTTCACAAAATGTCCCTCTGCTTTTTGCAAAAGTTCACAGAAGTAAGGTTCCAACTTTCATGGAAATTTCACTGGCAGAACTTAAAATTTGCATTTCACTAGAAACAAGTAAATAGTAGAAATGCAGAAAAATAGAAAGTGTCAGCAGAAGGAATATACCCATTACATCATACCCTTTACAGTCTTGACCTGGCTTGATTATATTCTCATATCTAAAGATATTTTGTTCTGAATGAATTTTCATAATGTTCAGATTAAACCTAGTTATTTATTGGACCAAACCCAGTCTCCCTCTCTTTGTTGCTAGGTAGTAACCTTAAAATGACTGTTCATGGAAAGTGAATAATACACTGCTTTTGAAAAAAAGCTTTCAAGGTAGAATAGGGAACAGAATCCATAATTTTGGGGATAAGAATTTAAACACTAGCACCTCAGTACTGGGGTGCTGGGATGTTTTCAAAGCTACTATCAGAGGCACAATAATAGAAGAATTTTCCTGGAGCAATAAAAAAAAATTAGAAACCAAAAAATGAGAAGCATTGGAAATTAAATTGAAATAGTTAGAAACTCTGGCCAGAATTAGTAGTGATGCCACTTTACTGTTAGAATATACAGAATTCAAAAGAGCTTTATTGAAAGGGGATCAGGAAATGCAAGAGGACAATAGCTCAGAATAAAAAGAAATTGGCTACTCATAGAAACACAGAAACTGATGGCAGATAAGGGCCACTAGGCCCATCCAGTCTGGCTATTTTCCCTGCGTACTGCAAAAGCCACAGACTCTACTTGATCTCCAGCTTTACCTTCTCGTTCCTATTGCTAGGGTTCCCTTATGTCTGTCCCATGCATGTTTGAATTCCCCCACTGTGTTTTCCCCCACCACCTCCACTGGGAGTCAATTCCATGCATCCACCAACCTTTCTGTGAAGTAATTTTTCCTCACGCTGTTGAAAATGATAATGGCCAAGGTTCTATACAAGTTTATCAATAAACAACATTTATATATAGTTGGCTAACCAAAACATTGAGAACATAGAAAAGGTTTAAAAAGGCTTGCAGGACTCGGAATGGCTAATGAAGGTCTGCAAGTGGCTAGTAAATAATTATATGATACCACCATGTAAACTAATATGTATGTAAGTTTAACAGTTTAAATTGTTGGAACCATGTAAATGATACTTGTAACTATAAGATGCAAGAAATGGGTGAAAGAGCACATGTTTTTAGAGCAAAATGTGTTAATCAATGTCAAACTTGCTGTACATAGCAAAAAATCTTGTACAAAACATGTTTTGTTCTTTTGGGCAAGATAGAAGGTCATGACTAACCTTGAATTTAAATAATGGTATAAGCAGAAATACAGAAATTACATGCAAGTTGGCAAGCATTGATGTTTGGTCCACCTCCCTATCTTATGTTTGTTTGTTTTTACGCTTACAAATATTGTTTTATTTTTAATTAATGCCAAGTCAGCAGTGATGTATGTGTTTTAAACCCTTGTCTCATGACCATACTCTCTTGCCTTTTATGGTCAGAGTGTCTGAAAACTGAAAAATGTCCCTTGTTTTGCAATTCTTGTCAAACACTGTATAAATATCAGACAGACAGACTGTATGTCCAGTGTGTTCAAGAGGAATAGCTATAGATGCTGGACATCCAGAAAGAGGGAGCAAGTTTGCTTCACTCTTTCTGAACACCTGTAGCCCTGGTGGTAAAGGCCATCAGCTGTTTAGACTTAATCATGTTAGAGGTAAAATTGTTAGGGCTTATTTGGGTATTAATAAATTGCAACTGATTTAAGACAACATCTGGTGTCAGGTGGCTTTATTGGATTACCAGGGACCACTAACTATGAGCCTTGTGCTTTTACTACCTTACTGTCATCAGTGTGGTATAGTATAGTTTATTTACAATGCTATCCCTTAGTCTACCCCTTCCAACCTCATGTCATGCCCCCTTGTTCCTGGACATCTCCTTTTCTGAAAGATGCTATCCTCTGGTACCTTATTTATGCCTTTTAGATATCTTTAGGTTTCTATCATATCTCCCTTGTCTCTCCTCTCCTCCAGGGTATACATATTGAGGACTGCCAGTCTCTCCTTATATGACTTTTGGTGCAGGCCCTGCTCAGTCTTTGCTACCCTTGTTTGAACTGCCTCCTCCCTGCCTATGTCCTTATAAAGATGCGGCCTCCAGAACTGGACACAGTGTTCTAAATGAGGCCTCACCAATGATCTATGCAGTGGCATCACCACCTCCTTTCTTCTGTTGGTGATACCTCTCCCTATGCATCCCCAGCACCCCACTGGCTCTACCCACAGCCTTGTCACATTGTTTGGCCACCTTTAGATCATCAGATATGATAACCCCCAAATCCCTTTCCTGTTTGGTGACCATCAGTATCTCCCCATCATGTAATCCTCCCCTGAGTTCTTGCACCCTAAATGCATGATTTTGCACTTTTTCGCATTTACTCTCAGCTGCCACACTCTAGACCATTCCTCAAGTTTACCCAGGTCCCTTGTAATCCCCTCTTCCTGGCTTGTCCACCCTGTTGCAGAGCTTAGTGTCATCTGCAAAGAGGCACACGTTTCCTTTCAGCCCCTCCACAATGTCACCTGTGAAGGCATTAATTAGGACTGGCACCAGGGCTGATCCCTGTGGCATCCCATTGGTCACCCTCCATTCCTCAGACTGAGCTCCATTTACCAGTACCCAGTTATAATAGAGCTACAATAATAGCACTGCTCAGCACAGCGCAAGTCTGTATAGCACTACCATGGACAGTGATGGGGGATTCACAGAGCTATGCAGGAAGCACTCCCCTGGTCACTGTCTGTTTTCCTAGCATAGGTCAAGAGAAGCAGAACACCAGTAGTTGACCGAGCTGCTCCTGTGGCTTGGAGTGCTGAGACATGGAGCTGCTTGGCTGAGTGGCACCTGGAGATCATGGTTCAAATCCTGGTTTCCCTGGATTTGGGATTTTGCTTCTTGTGAGTTTTTTTTTACACGGGGATGTGGAAACAGTATTCTATGGCTCCACAAATTTCCTCTGGCACCGTGATCCACTCCCCCAGTGTTAGGATCTTTTAGTATGAGGTGTGCAGGTGTGGAGCCCCCCACCAAAAACAAAAGTGGAGGCGTTTATGCTGTGTGGTTGTTAACCTTGCTGTTCTGGCCAGTGGCATTATGACCCAGTGCCCCATTTTCCATGACCCTCTGTCTTATACCACTCAACCAGTTCCTAGCCCAGTTAAACCACCTTGAGACCCACTCCTGGCTGCCAAGCTTGTTCACCAGTCTTCTATGTGGAACAGAATCAAAGGTCTTACTGAAATCCAGGTAGGCCACATCCACCACTCCCCCCGATCCACTACCCTATTCACCCAGTCAAAGAAATAAATTAGATTTGTTTGACATGACCTTCCTGCTGTGAATCTATGCTGTCTCAGATCCTGTACTCCACTGGATTTAAGGTACTCCACAATCCTTTCTTTAAGTAATAATGCCATAATTTTTACCACTATTAAGGTGAGTCTGACAGGTCTATAGTTTCCAGCCTTCTCCCTACTAACATTTTTGTGAAGAGGGATTACATCTGCCCTCCTCCAGTCCTCCAGAACCACTCCTGTGTTGAATGACTCATTGAACAGGGCTGCCAGTGGTGCTGCCAGCATGTCCGGTAGTTTCCTTAATATTCTAGGCTTCATCCCATCTGGTCCCAGTGCCTTGTCCACTTTCAGTTTTGTTAGTTCTTTTAGGACTCTTTCTTCAGTATAAGGAATGGTGTCCACCTCCCTCCCATATTTGTTTATGTTGCCTAACTTTGGACCTTCACCTTCTCCTTCTTCCATGAATACAGAACAAAAATATTTGTTCAGTATTGATGCTTTTTCCAGGTTCCCTTCCACACACACCCTTTCTTTCCCTTTTAGTCTTACTATCCCACCCCTGGTTTTTCTCCTTTCACTAATGTACCTATAAAAAGTCTTGTCCCTTTTTCTTACCTCCTGTGTAATTTTTTCCTCTGTTTGTGCCTTTGTTCTTCTGACTGCTTTCCCTGCCACCCTCTATTTATACAGGTACATTACCCTATCCTCCTCCCGCTGTGTTTCACAGTATTTCCTGAAATGCATCTTTTTCACCCATACCACCTTGGCCACTTCTTTTGAGAACCATAGTGGCTTTCTCTTTCTCTTGGCCTTGTTAGGGAACACCCTAAACCTCGTGCTGGGAAATGGGGCATTTATGAGGGAGCTGGGGTGGAAGAACTGCTAGCAGGGAGCAACCACCACTCAGTGCGGCTCACACTGAAAATGGGTAAGGAGGGAGTAGAAACAGGTACAAAAGTGTTGGACTTCAGGAGGGCCAACTTCAGGAGGATGGAGAGGTATTTAAAGGGTATCTAGCTAGAATCCAAACTAATATGGACACTAATCAGAGGTGGGAGGTCATAATACTGGGGATTGAGGAGGCAACCAAAGTCAGCACCAGGGTCCAGAGTCAGAGAGCTAGGGTCAAGAAGCCCTGCTGGTTGGGCAAGGAGGTCATGGAGAAAGTAAGAAATAAAAGGGCCACCTTTAGGAGGTTGAGAAAAACAGGGAGAGGGGAGGGCAGAGAGGATTACCTGAAGGAATTGAAGGAGGTGACAAAGACAGTAAGGGCAGCCAAGGCATCTAATGGAGCTCAATCTGGTGCAAGGCATCAGGAAGGGGAGAAGGAATTCTTCAGGTACATCAGGGAGAAAAGGAGTTGTAGGGACAAAATAGTAAGGATTAAGAGGGATAGGTGGAAATGGGGCAGAGCAGGTAGAAGCACTTAATGAATACTTCTGTTTGGTGTTTACTAAGGAGAAAGGAGGGGCACTACCTAGGGATGGTGGGAGGTCAGGTTCGGGGAGGAGGAAGAGGAGGTGACAGATAGGGGAATCACAGAGGGCAAGGTACTGCAGGGCCTGAGGACATTGAGGTTGGACAAGGCACCAGGGTCAGATAGCATTCACACCAGGGTACTGAGAGAGCTGGCAGAAATCCTGGTGGGGCCCTTGGTAGACCTGTTCAATGCCTTCCTGGTCTTAGGAAGTGTACCTCAGGACTGGAGGATGGCTAATGTAGTACCCCGCATTAAGAGTGTTCCCAAAGACAAACCAGGAAACTAGAGGCTGGTAATCCTCACATCCATCATGGGAAAATTGATGAAGACAGTGCTGAAGGAGAGAGGCTGGTGTCCCTTCTGGAGACCAATGGGCTGCAGGATGTTAGGCAGCATGGGTTTGTCATGAGCAGATCCTGTCAGACCAACCTGGTGGATTACTATGACTGAGTAACTAGATAGTTGGACAAGGGACATGCGGTGGATGTCCTGTTTCTGACTTCAGTAAGGCATTCATCTTGGTGCTGCATGGGAGGCTGGGTAGTAAGTTGGCAGGTACAGGTGCAGGGGCAAAAATGGTGGGATGGGTAGTAAACTGCTTACAGGGAAGGCAGCAGATGGTGGTGGTGGGAAGGGGAGCTCTCATCTCCGAGGGCAGTGACAAGTGGAGTATTGCAGGGCTCAGTGCTGGGACCGGTGTTGTTTGGGTTGTTCATATCAGACATTTCAATGGGCATCAAGAGCAAGATCAGTTCTTTTGTAGATGACACCAAGATGGGAGCAATAGTGGATGACCTAGGAGGGTGGCATGGGTTGCAGGATGATCTGTCAAAATTGGAGACCTGGTCAGACACCTGGCAGTTGGGATACAAGGCCAAAAAGTGCAAGGTGTTACTTTTTGGGGCAAAAAAACCCAAGAAGGATCTACCAGCTGTGGAGGTTCAACTAGCCATGACAGAGGAGGAGAAGGATCTGAGGGTGATTATAACAGGCTCAATGAACAACTCAGCACAATTCAGCAAGGCAGCTGCAAAGGCCAACAAAATGCTGGGTTGTATTGCCAGGGGTATATCTTCAAGGAGAGGGGAGGTGATCCTGCCATTGTATAGGTCACTGGTTAGGCCACACCTGAAGTACTGCGTATAGTACTGGTGCTCATACCAGAAGAGGGATGTTAAGTTACTGGAGGAGGTGCACTGCAGGGCAGCAAAGATGATCCAGGGACTAGGGGACATACTCTATGTGAGCAGGCTGAGGGAGTTTAACATGTACTTACTGGAGGAGAGAAGAGACGGGGGGATATGATTGAAACCTTCAAGTACATGAAGGGAATAAACAAGACAGGCACAGAGGTACTGTTCAAGTTAAGGGGGTAGGGACACTCAAGGTCATGATCTCAGATTGGAGGGGGAAGGTTCAAGAGACAAATTAGAAGACACTGTTTTAAGGTGAGAGTGGTGTCTGGGTGGAACGTGTTGCCTGCAGAAGTGGTATCCTGTAGAATAGTGAACTGCTTTAAATGGGGATTGGATGGGGTAAGAGGGAGGGTCAAGGGAGGTGAGGAAGGGGAAGCTGCAGTACCTACCAGGTCTTAATGTTGTACAACATTATAGCTAACCTGACACAGAGCTGTCCATGACAGCGAATGGTGCAATACCACATATACTGCTGTATGCGGTATTGCACCATTCACACACTTCCAGGCAGAGGATAAGACCTCTTCTGGAAGTAGGTTCCACCGAGCAGCTGCCATGGCTCACTGCACAGAGCCACAGCAGTAAGAACCCAGGCACTGCGTCTGGGACCGGTTTTGATTCCTGGTCCCAGACATTTTATTTTTATCCACAGATTGTGGACCCCCCCAGAGTTCAGAATCTTTAGTGGGGAAATCTGGCTGGCACAGCCCCCATAACAGGGGGTGTGGGGAGCAGAGCCCCCCCAGAAAAAAGAATTATGCCACATGGCAATATCGCTCTGTATTGGCAGTGCAATTTTGCCATGCGGCATAATGTTGTGTGAAATTATGACCCCATGCCTCTGCAGTATAAGGGTTGTTAGCTGCACACTCAAGCAGATTCGATAGACCATAAGGCCTTTATCTGCTGGCAAATTCATATGTTCTTATGTTCATATGTTTATTTGCCTAATGCAAAGGTTTTTGCCTCAACTGTGACTCCTTTCAGATAGGCTCACTGATTCTCCACTCCACCCCATTTGTCACTTACTACCAGGGAATGCTTGAGACATATCCCTATTTTAGTAAAGTCTTCCCTCCTGAAATCCAGCACCCTGAACTTTGTGTGATTTGACTCTGCCACTGTACTCATGCTGAACCACACTGTGTGATGATCACTAGATCCCAGGTGTCCGCCCACCCTGACTTCCTCAGTTCTGTCCCCATTGGTGAGTACAAGGTCCAAAATTGCACCCTCCCTGGTGAGCTCTAGCACTACCTGCCTGAGGCCTGTCCTTTGTACAGGGTGCAGGAAATCCCTGCACCTGGCTAAGGCAGCAGCTGGAATGCTCCAATCCACATCTGGCAGGTTAAAATCAGCTACCAGCAGCATCTCCCCTTTATCTTCCATCATTTGGATGGATTCCACTAGAACCTTATCCCCCTGTGTTGGAGGCCTGTATATCATGCCTGTGCAAATAGTAGTGCCATTGCCCATCTCAAGGGTGACCCACAGTACCTCTGCTCCCCCCACATTCCCTGTATCTCAGTTGCTTTAATACCCTTCTTGATGAAAAAGGTTCACCTCCCTCCCTTTTTACCCTCCCTGTCTCTCCAAAGCAGACTATAACCTGGTATTTCTACATTCCAGTCATGGCTTCCAGTATACTACCTCTTGATAATAGCTACAATGTCTCAGCCAGCCTCTGTCATCAAGGCCACCAGGTCTGGGATTTTATTCCCTTGGCTGCGGGTCATTGGTACACGTGGCCTTCCATGTCCTGCCATTTTTCCTTTTATCATCCCCCCTGCTGTTTTTTTTCCTCCTCTGTTTGTCCTTCCTGTTGAGATCCCTCTTCCTCCTGTCCTCCACAGTTCCCACCTCTATGGATTTTGTTTCCTCTGGCGATATCACAACTTTATAGTTCTCCATGTTGACTTCACTGTCATGAGGGGTTGGGCAGTTTGGTTCTCCATTTATCCTTCTGCCAACCCCCCTTGCTAGTTTAAATGCTTGCCAATGAAGCATTTAAACCATTCTCTGATGACAGCAATCCCCTCCATGGATAGGTGTAGGCCATCCCCCTTGTGCAGGGTCACATTCCTCCAGGTGGGTCTCCAGTTCCCAATGAAGCTGAAATGCCTTTTTCTCTGAACCAGTTCTCCAGCAAAGCATTGCAGCCCTTGGTGCAGAGATTCCTAGCCTCCCCCTTGCCATGGACAGGCAGACCCTCTGAGAAGTTCATAGAGCTTGCTACCTTTGCAAGACCCCTCCCCAACTTCCTGAAATCCTCCTACACCCATGCTATCCCTACCTTGCCTCTAGTGAGGTCATTTCTCCCCAGATGGACAATGACATCTAGCTTCTTCTGCCTTTGCTACTGCCTTAGCAATATTCTGGGTCCACGCCCCATCCCTCTGAGCTATGCTTTCTGGTAGACAGTTTACATCCCTTTCTTTCACTGTACCTGTCCCCAAATCTACTCCTTGGATTATGGAGTCCCACCACGAGGACTAATCAATGGAGAAATAACAGAATTCAGCAAGAGAAGAAAAAGCAGAACTAACCTCAGTGTAGAAGAATGGAGAACAGATAGTAACTGATAGTAAAGGGGATTGGTGATTTAGTTCTATTTTAACAGTGATCGGGGCTGGAGAGCAGGGACATTACAGTATGGAAAAGGGGATCAGTGCTATATAATGCTTTAAACAGTGATTGGGGACTGGAGAGGGGGACACTACACCATAGAAAAGGGTATTAGTCCTGTATAATGCTTTAAACAGTGTAACTGACAGAATAAGATTGAGGGCTGATTCTAGGTCTTTTATAATGACCTTTGCACCTCTGGAGATTAGTCAACATGGTCAGATAAAATGTCACTTTGGGAAACAGCTTTTGGTAACATACAACTAAGGAATTTACTTCACAAGACATTTGGGAGGCTTTAAAAGAGATGAAAACACAAAAAAGAAAACACCAGGTAGGGATAATTTCACAGAATTATGTTTTACATTTTATGAAGAATAAAAAAGCTTCATTCTTCAACTTTTTAGGCTGATATCAGTTTCAAGATGTCCACCGGTGTCTTTCAGAGAAGCAGATATAAAATTGGTTCCAAAACCTAAAAAAGATCATGCAAGGGCACAGAATTACCACCCAATCACAATATTAAATATAAATTATTCACCAAAATTCTTAACAACAGATTGAGAAAGGTAATTAACAAAATAATTAGTAACGAGAAAATTACATTAATCCTGAGAAGAACAATCCAGACTAGCATCCACAACATCCGATTTTTATTTCAAATATGAAAAATACTAAATGGAACTGGTTTACTATGTGCGTGAAGTGACTTCCACCTAAGCAGGACACTAGAGCACTTACACATGCTAGAAAACACGAACACTTCCGATAGCAGGAGAAGAACACTGCATAAACACAAGAAGCAGTAACTTTATTGAACAGGCGTTCCCGTGAAGTGGCTTAAAGCGTTATGTGACATGTTTTAGCTGAGAAAGTGTCCTGTGGTGGGAGTCAAACAGTGAATGTAACAATAAGGCAGAAACTTGTGGAAAAACAATATGACATGAATAAAGTACCAGTCTTATCCTGAGGAAGGGTTCACCCGAAACGTTGATCATATTACTGACAGGGGGTAACGATGTTAAAATAAAACAACTTTTATGAAATTAAATTTGTTGCGGATATATTTTCAGGGTGAGTGGGACATAGTAAACCAGTTCCATTTAGTATTTAGTGTCAGCTTTACTGGTATTTTTGTCCTCTTCCCAATAAATTAATAACATGAATTATATTTATGATTTTATGTTGAGGTATTGGCTGAACTGGAAAAGTCTTTCAAATATGAAAAATAATAATATATCAGGACTTGTGACATCACACAATGCTTGCAAAATGTTTATATGTTAGAATGGAAATTTATTTTTGTTGCTTTGCAGGCATGGAAGACATCAATTTCATTTATTCATGTCATTAGAGCCCTGTAAAAATACTAAATCCAGACTGAACATTAATATATCTAAAACACAAGATTTGGACTGAGGTGTATGGCAAGGCTGCCCACTCTCACTAACATTATTTATTATGTGTATGGAAATTTTGTTTTTAAAACTTAAAGGGAATCATAGTATTGATGCAGTCAAAATTATGGTATTTAAAATAAATTATTTGGAGAGAGATAGTGGAGGAAATTCAGAGAATGGAAAGAATCACAATGGAACTCAGGAGACAAACACCCAAATTCCAAAACCAGTGGACAAGGTGGCTGCTATATGAAGCTCAAATAGAAACAACCTGACCAGATAGGTGGAAAGATATATGGGGCAGGAGAGGGGAAGAATAAGACCTAAAAAAAGGAAACTATCGAATTGGAGAAGAAGACAGTTAATATATTAGAAGCTATATGCACAGTAGACAGACAACTTTTTAGAGGTGACAAATCTTTATTATATGTTGAAGTAGAGCTTTATTAGCTGTTTGTTATTACCACTGGGTATAAAGTAATCAACAAAAGAAAATATGTTGTATACATGAAACGAACATCTGTGTAACATAAATACTTTGATAATTATTGTATCAAATGGAAAAAACTATGGATGTATAAAATGAACAGGATTGAATGCTGTGATATATAATCTAATGTTCATGTAGAAAAGAAAATGTTCTCTGACCTAAATCAAAGATAAGTATAAAAAAAATTATTATGCAGACAACCTGTTAGTTATTATAACTAATACTGAACCAGGGATTCCTGAATTGATTAATGAAATAAAAGGCTCCAAATAAAAACATTTTCAAGATTGCCTGGATGCACAGTAAATTATAAAAGATCTAAAGTACTAGTTATTAACAATAATGTGAGCTGTGTCGTAGCGAACAGTGTAAATTATTTACAAGCTGTGGTCAAAGGGGCCCCTATAGATTACTTGGGTATAAAACATACCAACACAGTTTCTCGGTTATTTCTATATAGTCATTTAAATATCCTGGATATACTTTACATTACTGTGGTGGGATGAAATACCACTATTATTATTATGGGATGAAGCACAACTGTTAAAAATGGTTTCTATAAGGTTGGTGGAAGTTAGACCCATCTCAGGATTTTGTTCAAGATGAAATGTATAATACAGGCCATCAGGAAAATGTATTGTTAAGGAATTTATGATTTGCTTCTGAAAAATTTTATAAAAGATAAAATAAAATTGTTCAAAACATAGCAGGAATAAAACTGTCACTGAGGAAAAGCTGGGATGCACCCACAAGGAGATACAAACAGAGAAAAAGGAACGGTGCACTGACTCCTTTGCTACTTGCACATATTGTAAAAAAAAAACTTTTCAAAAGCAGCTGTAAGGGGATGTCTATTCATTAAACTCAAACTTTCATTCAAGACACATAAGCAGGATACTCCATCACCACTTCACGATGTTCTATGTATGCTTTGTCAAGGCACCTAGCAGATGGATCAGTGCACATTGTCTTTCTGTTAATTACTCAGAATATTAGTAAAATCATTGGATATCAGCAAAAACAAAATTGGATTAAAACAGAGTTCAGAATATATGATGGAATCTGGAACAATCCTAGGTATGAAATAAATAATGAAAATATTCTGTTCAAAACATGGAAGGAAAATGTATCAATTACTGACTGGATTTAATGGCAAACGACAGATTGTTATCATGGAAATTGTATAAAAGTAAACACAGTCTTTCTAATATGGAATTTTATTGCTGCTTTTTGACTTCTGTTAATGTCCATAAAGGACAAAAAAGGTGAGTCTGTTTACAATTATTGATAGGGCCAAATATGCACCAAAATAATATATGAAATGAGACTAGCTGCCAATATGAACTGCTGGCACTGTGGAGTAGCAGAAACTCAGATTAGACACTCCACATTGTATGATAATGTAGTTAAAAGATGATGGAAGATAACCTGTAATTACATTTATAAAATGCTAGAGATTCAAATTCTGGAGCAGATGGAGTTATGCTATTTTTAGAGTATTCCATGTTAGGCATCTACACCACAGCTAACATTCCTTTGGCAGCCATTCATGTTCACTTAGCATATGATACTTAAAAAGTGGACGTATACCATTGAAATATCAAAATTTTGACATCGAAATCCTTTACAGCGAGAACTTCGAGGTTGTTGCTGTAATGGACCTGAAGATGAAATTTCACATATTTTGCCCCCTTCAAACAAATTCTGACTTGGAGTACATTATATTAAAATTGGGTGTGTGGGGGTGAACCACCCAATGTGGGGGCTGAGGAGTGCGGGGTGCATAGCCCCCTGTAAAAAAAAAAAATATTCAATGTCTGACAGGCGAAATTTCACCTGTTGACATTGTTGGTGTCGCAGTGTTTCATTTCAACAACTTGGTTGTCAATGCAGCTTGGTGGAACCAAAAGTGGAAAACCTCATGTGCCAACAGGTACATTCCAGTAATTGAGTGGAAATACAGTTTTTAGATATTTTGTATTATTAAGGCTAATGTCATGACATTAATCAGTATTATCAGTTCATAAATACAGAAACATGCAGATGGAATAAATGTAACTTTTTTGGTGACCCTGTTCCTTAACCTAGGAGTTTATGATAATTGAGTGCCCCATATTCGGAGCCAGCCAGATGCGCATACAAAATGATGTGCCACACAAAAAATATGGGCCGGCTGGCTCTGGCACCATATCCAAATAGATTAAGTGATCTGAACAGATCACGCAACCTGCTTGAACATCAGACCCTGGATGCACGGAGCACAGCAGGGGGTCACCATGTTCCACGTAGCCAGTGCATCCAGGGTGCGGGGCTGAGGACCACCCATAGGGGAATGTGTAGTGCATACCTGCATGCGCTGCAGTCCCCATGGGTGATATTCAGCCCAAACATGCAAATGAGCCCACTGGGTATGCACGGTGCAAAGGGGCCATTTGCTTCCTCATTATGGGCTCGTTAACATGGTTGCACCTCTTGGAATGTGCCAGACCCACTCCCCAGACCCATCCCCCCCAGCACCATCCCCATAAGACTAAAGAAAACTCCCAGACTGCCCTGGTAGTCTAGTGTCCCCCATCAATGGCCCTGCGTACTATAAAACAAAATAAATTCCCTGATTGCCCTGGTAGTCTAATGTCCCCCCCTCCCCAGCCCCAATTACTATTTAAATAAAAAAAAATCACTGCTCCCCTTTTCCATAGTGTAGTGGCTCCCTTCCCTAGCCCCAATCACTGTTTAAAGCATTATACAGGACTGATACCCTTTTCTATAGTGTAGTGTCCCCCTCTCCAGTCCCCAATCACTGTTTAAAGCATTATACAGCACTGATCCCCTTTTCCATACTGTAATGTCCCTGCTGTCCAGCCCCGATCACTGTTAAAATAGAACTAAATAACCAATCCCCTTTTCCATAGTGTAGTGTCTCCCCTTCCCAGCCTCAATCACATTGCTCATAAAACAAAAATACAAAGATCTCCTTTCCCTGGTAGTCTAGTGGCCCCCTACCCTGTTAGGCAGTGACCTACCACCATGCTCCCCCAACATGTCAGGAGCCAGCAACTGGCACAACCCACCTTTCACCACAATGGCAAGGCACTGACTGAACTGTACAGTAGTGCTGTTCAGTATATAATACATGCCCATTGGTTGACAGGTCAATGGGCATGTACTAATGGGTGTGTACTATATGTTGTACAGCGCTCCTGTTCAGTTCAGTCAGTGGCTGGCCTGTGTGGTGTTAGCTGGGTTGTGCCAGTCACCGGCTCCTGATGGGTTGGTGGGGAGCATGGTGATGGGTCACTGGCTAATGGGGTGGGGCGCCACAACACTATCAGGGAAAGGGGATAATTATGTTTTATTTTATGAGTACTATGATCATGGGCTGTGGAGAGGGGGACACTACACTATGGAAAAGGGGAGCAGTGATTTATTTTTATTTCAACAGTGATTGGGGCTGGGGTGGGGAGACATTACACTATGGAAAAAGGGACTGATGCTGTATAATGCTTTAAACAGTAATTGGGGCTGGAGTTAGTGGACACTACTCTATGGAAAAGGGAGATCAGTGCTGTATAATGCTTTAAACAGTGATCAGGGCTGGGGATGGGAACTGTGTACCTGGCCATCCTACCCAGCACATAGTTAAAGTAGGGTTCCAAAAGTGTAACTATGTGCCGGCACAGCCAGCCATAGTTATGCTTGGGGGGATGGGTTCAATATTATGATGGAGGCATATGCATGAGGGACCCCTCATTTGCTTAGGTGCATCATAATATTGTGCACGGCAGTGCAGTCGGGAGGTGCATGATGCATTGGTGGCCTTTGAATATGGCCACCCCCCCGACAGCCTGTGCTAGTCCAGAGATGCATGGGTCATCCAGGGATGCACTGCACATCTCTTCTGCATATGTGGACCTGAATCAAGGGGATGCACCTGAAGTTCCAAAAATAATATCATGCTATAGACTAACTGCTCTGTACCTGTTTAAAATGTGCATGGCATGTCTGACGTTCAGTAAAATGAATGCACTAATGTATATGAATCCACCTTCCATTATGTGTATTGTACTGTTTTGTCTAAAAACTCAGTAAACTATTTAATACAAAAAAGTGTCAAAAGAAAAAGTCTCATAGTCCATCTTGTCTGTCCGTTTGCCTACTCAAGCTGTTCCAACATACTCTTAGTCATGTAAGTTGTTCCTACTCCTGCCACTCTCCACCCACTTTATTCTCTTAGTTTTCACCATCTCCTTATAGCCATTCCATGCTCTCTTGAAACCTGTCACTGTCTTCGTATTTACTACCTCCCTTGGCAAACCTTATATCTATCCACCATCATTTCAGTGAAGAAGTATTTTCTTATGTCATTTCAGAATCTATACATTCATTGTGTCTTCTAGTTGTTGATTCCATGCTATTCTTAAACAGGTAATAACACTTTATCATGTGTATCCCTTTTGGCCCCAACAATCACATGGTAAGACTTGCTCAATGAACATATGAACATATGAAAGATGCGTTTCATTTGATTTTCTGTGCTGACCCTGTATTATCTTTGAGGCCTACTTCTAGACAAACTGTGTGTGGTCTTTATCTTTTTCATGTGTGGGCTCCAGAACTGGATACAGCACTCCAGGTATGGCCTTACCAGTGATCCATAGAAGGGCAACAGTACCTCTTTTCCCATAGTGGAAAACCCTCTCCCTATCCATCTCAACATCATGTTTCCCCTCCTGAGTAGTCTGATGCACTGGGTCACTGACTTGAGGCTACCACTAATTGTGATCCCCAACTCCTTCCTCAATTGTCAGACTGATTTTTTCACCCCTTGTATAGTGACTCTTATAGTAGTTGAAGTTTGGGAAGAAATATTTTCTCTGGAAATAAATATATTTGGGGAGATAACCCTGTATTTTAACAGTGCTGAAGGTGCTGTAATAAAGTTCACACATTTCACAGTCAGCATCTTCTAACATAATGTCCAACATAGGTTTGCAAAGCAGAAGGAACTTGCAGTCTACAATGTCCTATTTGTGGCACTTTCTTGATTTTGGCCCCATTTTCATGGTCCTGTGGTATTAATGAAGCACTTAAACATTTAACTTTCTTTTATGCCACTAATAATGGAGCATTTGTACAGGGTTACTTTATATGTTTGACTAGCTTTTACACTTGCTATTTACTTTCGTCAGAAAGGGCACTGCTAAATGGTGAGTGGAATAAAACCTCAAACAATATAAAACAAGACAAAAAAATAAGCAAATGCTTCCTGAAGATCATGCTAAAGTAAAAACAGTCTTAATGCCAAAGAAAACCATTTAATGAATACATGCAATTGTGGCAAATACAAGACATTTCTCAGGATTGACACATGCAGCATGGCTGTAATGATTCTGAGAGCCTAATACTGATACACAAAAGTCAGTGTTACTGTAGCCAGTGATACAGATGTGGCCATGTCCATAGCAACCCCATTTAGCAATACTAATTTTGGCTGGTGACCTTTCCCATGTGCTTATGAAGGCCATGATGGGGACTCAGTAAAGGGGGCTGGAGGCTACCATACACATTTCTTACAGGATCTTCAAACAAATTAAAGGCAGCCTTTCTAGGGCTCCTCACACATTGCTTCACACCCCCCCGCATTTAGCATCTGCAAAAACATACTGCAACACAGATGCACCACTGCTGGTGGACACCCAATGACCACAGAGTGGGGCTATGTTGGGGGAAACAGGGACAGGGTATAGTTGAGTTAAGCAGGGGTGACCTACTAGGTCACCAAGGCAAAACAGCTTTTGGGGGTGGGTAGGGGGTACTAGGCTACTAGGGCAATTTAATATGGGAGTTAGGATGGGGGAGGCCACTGGACCACTGGATAACAAGGAATGTGATGAGGTTAGGGATGAGACATCTTCTGACCTTATCTCCATACATCCAGGGCCACCATTGCAGAGCAGGTTTGATGACTGAGACACAAACTCAGTGTATGGCACAATGATGTGATGTGCTACATTTGTAGGCCTAGGCACAGGTGTTGTTTGGCACAAACCCCAGTTGTACCAGCCACCATCAGGACCAGGGCTTTGCAATATGCTACAGTCATGGTAGTATTTTATAACATGCTAAACGAAAAAAACATTTCTCTGATTCACACTGTTCCATTTGCACCCAGAAGCAGTATAAGTCATATTGTAGCACACGACTACTGGTAACACAGAGTTATGAGCTAATCATCATGGACAGAGCACAGTGTCCACAAATTCCCTGAAGGTTGTGTGGGCTGTTTCTTGATGATAACTATCACCAATCAAATGCCCTCAATAAAAAATAATGCGGCACTCATCTCCAGTATACAAGCTGAGAAATAAAGCATTTGTGGATTAATCTGAAGGCTGAACATTTCTTTTTTTTGTTAAATACTTGTGCAAAAATTGCTTTGCAAAATAACACCAGTGTTTGTAATTATGACCAGATACTCCTGTGTCTGCTGACCTACCATATCATGCTGATAGCTATCACCAAGCAAACTGTATTTAAGAAATACAAAGATGGCTCAAAAAGAGAAAAAAAATATGCTGGTATAGTAGTAATGTTCAGCTGTAATGTCTGCAGAGATTAAAAGTAAGATAGGAAGAAATAGAAAGGAAAATAATTTGGTTTTATATTGCATGTGTTATATACATTAGCAAGTTATTTATAGGCCATGAACAGTTGCAGTAACCACTGTGAATGAACAGGAACACACTGTGATTGAGGAATATTAATGAAAGCATGAGGAGATTTGGAACTAGCAAGACAGAGGAGTTAAAACAGAGAGGTTAAGTTACTTATTCAAGGCCACATAGTAATTAAGGAGTAGCGATAGGTCTCCAGGCTCTCAAATCTATGTTCTAACCACCAGTAGCATAACACATTTTATTTATTTATTTTTTGTTTGTTCATTGTTTATTTTTTTAATTTGTTGACTGGATAAATGTACTGATCAAAGGGACCTTTTTCAGGCATGACACGGGCCAAGATAGTTGAAACAAAAATGATAGAACTTTTTTCATGCATGAATTGGGCACAGATCAGCAAAGCAAACATGATGGTAACAGTGATGAATAGCATACTGTAAGTTAAAAACAGTATTGTAATACATTTGTCAAATAAATCTGTTTACTGACAAAATAAATAGGATATACTGAGAACATAGTAGAAGCCATGAAGCAAAGACAGTTGTATAGATGAGAATATATTTTATTTATTTATTTATTTCAATCTAGGATTACAATACCTTTGAGCCGAGGCTCTTTTACAAAGGTTCCACATCAGCATGTGCAACAGTCATCATTTTTAGTTACAAACATATAGTCATTGACTTACAGACATGTAATAACCAGCACAAAGACTTGAGCTATGAGCAAGACAAGGGAAGGGTGGGGTCGGTGGTGGGGGAAGTGAGGGTAGGAGATCAAGGGGAAGGAGGTCAGGGGGCAAGGGGAGTACTGAGATGGTTGGAGCAGGGGTAGGAGTGGAGATATGGGGGAGGTGGGCAAGGGCAGGAGACAGTGTAGCTGGTGGGCCTTGTCGAGGGAATTTGACAGGTAATGTGCTAGGGGTGCAAAGACTGATTGTAAGTGCTGGGTGCTGGGGCATTTGCAGCTGGAATGGTGGACATGCTAAGAGATGGACAATTGCAGGATACAAGCAGTGAGAGGTGCAGCTTGGACTTGAAGATGCCAAGTGTTGGAGCAGTTGCTATGTTGCTGCCAAGAGAGCTGAGCCAGCTGGATGCCTGATAGGTGAATGATCTTTGTCCTTGGGTCGTGCGACATCATGGGATATGTAGTAGATGGGAATTGGATCTCCTTGCAGTGACGTTCCTATATCTAGGCTTAAGGAGGGCACAGACACCAGGTGGGGCAAGCCCCATTATAATTTTCTTGGTCGTGATGCAGGTTTGGTATTTTATGTGTCTGTCCAGTAGAAGCCATCCAGATTGGGAATAAAGGTCACATGTGTGGGTACAGCGATGTGAGCCAGGGATGAGATGACAGGCGTTATTCAGGGAGGTTACGATACATTTGAGAGCAGTGGTAGTTGCAGACCCATATAGGATACCATAGTCTATGATGCTGACGATGGAGCTTTGGACGGCCACTGACAGTGCTTCTGGGGTTAAGTGTTTCCTGTGCTGGAATAATATGCCTAACCTCGCATTGGCAGACTTTGCAACATTGCTGATATGGACAGCATATGACAGGTGGGGATCAAGGGTAACGCTGAGGTACTTGAACGATTGTGTTTGCTCTAGGTTGGCTCCTTGTTCGGTTGCAATGGAGAGGTGTAGTTGTTTGTTTTTATTGTGAAAATATGAAAAAAATGACTGAAATTCAGTATGAAAATGTGGCATTCATAGTTTAACATAGTATGCAGGCAACAACAGTGCAAATTTAGCAACATTTATACAGTCAACATCAGTGCAGCTCAGCAACGTGTGTAGTACACTTGAAGACAAATACAGTCAATAGGTGACCCTTGTTACATCTTAAAGAGAGAATAAAATGAGTCAGTTTGCACATCCAAGAGAGGAGAGTGTCAAAAGGACTGCCATAACTGTAGAGAGGGCCATTGATCCCATGGCTGAATTAACACATGACATGTTAACCAGAGGAATGAGGGTTATATGTGCTGCCTTTGGACCTAAGTAATCTTGATAAAGGAGAGATGTTAGAAGAGCATAGCGATTTATCTATCAGAGAGCAGTAAGTTTAGTCTATACATGCTTGTGGGGACAGCTGGCCAAGATTCAGGTATACCTTAAGTTGCAGGGGTGGGTTCTTTAAGGGGCTACCTAGTCATACTGGCAGATGTTACTGCAGACAGTGATTAGTTGAGAGTTGTTTTTTTCAGCAGTCTGTCTATAAATAGGTGATGCATAGTCAAGCATAGGTAATATAGTACATTTGACAATGGTGAGAAGAACATCTGGAGTTTTGCAGTGTTTTACTCTCTGAGCTACTATAGACCCATTTTTTGGTGTATATTTGTGTTCAGGATACTGACTGAATCAAAGTAGGTCATGACGGGATCTAGTGTGGCATAAAGTTATTTAAAGTTGTACACTTACTTCACTAAAGAGCCACTAGGGTTAGCAATAGGAATGCTGCAAAGTTTTACTCCACCAACAAAGTTGGGGCAAAGCTGCCCACTCCACGTCCTAAAACGCTATGCAAAGTCCCCATAGAATCACACTACTTTGCCTTATGATGACTTTGCCTCATAATGACTTTGCGTTATGCTGACTTTGTGTTCACTTCGTGTTTTCTGTTGAACACCAATTGAGTCATAATTGAAAACCTTACCTATTGTGGGAGAAGGAAGTTTTGTGACAGAGGAGACAGGAGAGAGAAATATATTGCTTGAATCTGCTTAACATTTGACTTTTTTGATAATTAGCTGTTTTTTTTGTATTTTGATTACCTCTTGTGTTGAGTCGTGCACCTTTTTTCAGTACAGTAGTTACTTGTTAATTTTTTGTGTGTGTGTGTGCATGTGTGTGTGCTGTGTATGAGTGAGAGAGAGAGAGAGAGAGTGGGAGAGAGAGTAAAATGGAGAGAGGTGCCTTTGGGGGACGAACAGGAGAACGTGTGGAGGTACGGACACATGATGGCACCCCAAGTCTGAACAGGAGCACATTATATTGTGTGAGTGGTCCCCTCCCTGAAGCAGGAAGTAGTGGTGCCATGGAAGCACCTCCGCCTGTGACACCACCTACTACTAGTGCCCCCCCACCACCACCTGCCATGTCCCCTGTGCCAGCAGCTCAGCAGCAGCAGGAATTGATAGATAAGCCACAGCAGTCTCCTCAGCAGCAGGTTGCCCCCCAATTGTGCAGCAGCAGCAAATAACACCTGGCCCCCCTCCTATGCCCAGTCCTTTCTGGATCTCTGTTGTGTGGGCTTTTTTCAGTCCAGTGCCTGGTGTTGATGACCCTAGTGTCATGAAGTGTAATATGTGTGGTGTGGTTGTGCATCGTGGTCCCAAGTGGAGCCATCTGGGGACAGGTGGGCAGTGCACCTACCTTGCAAACCACCACCATGCAGAGTGGGAGGCCAAGGTTGCTGAACAGGGATGGAATGCGCCTGCTGTCCCTGCTGGGCAACAGGTGGCAGCATGGCCTCCACCTGCATGTGGGGTTAAGCATGTTCAGGCCATGGAGCAAGAGGCTGCTCCAGCACCTACAAGGGATGCTGGTAACCCTTCAACAATACCTGCCACACAGGCCAATTTGGGCCTGATGTGGAATGAGGTGGACCACCTGAGCAACAGGGTGTAGAACACTGAGCAGCGGTTGGAGCTCATTGAGGGTCACCAACTTCAAATTATGGCTATGCTCCAACTGCTGCTCTCACACCATAATGTGGAGCATTAGTCTTCGATTGTCCGTGCATCCACCACCCTCTCCATGACAAAATACTTCCTGATGTTGCTCCTAATCTATTGCACCTCTACCTTCAAATGTAGCCCCCATGTTCTTGCACATCTCTTTTTCTGAAAGGTGCTACCCTCTTGGACATTGTTGATTCCCTTTTTGTACTTTAAAAGTTTCTATCATGCCTCCCCCCATCCTTAAGGGTATACATATTATTCTCCTTTAGTCTGTCTTCTTTATATGGGTTCGGGTACAGCCCCTGCACCATTTTAGTTGCCCTCTTTGGACCACCTCCATCCTGTCTATGTCCTTGTCTATGTCCTTTTTGAGATATGGTCTCCAGAAATGCATGCTGTACTGCAGATGATGTCCTGAAAATGCCAGACTACAGATGAAGATAAATAACATGATAAAAGCTGAACATTCTCAATTATTTCCTGATGTACTGCTTTATGCGTGCACCCACTCTCCATAAGTGTGCCCCCAGAATTGACTGCTGTCAAAGTGTCCCGAAATAGCCAGACTCCAGACAAAAACAAATAACATGATAAAATGTGCTGAAAATTCTCAATCATTTCCTGATGCACTGCTTTATGCATGCACCCACTCTCCATAAGTGTGCCCCCAGAAATGGCTGTTGTCAAAGTGTCCTGATTATGCCAGATTCCAGACAAAAACAAATAGCATGATAAAATGTGCTGAAAATTCTCAATTATTTCCTGACGCACTGCTGTATGTGTGCACCCACTCTCCATAAGTGTGCCCCCAGAAATGACTGCTGTCAAAGTGTCCCAAAAATGCTACACTCCAGACGAAAACAAATATCATGATAAAATATGCTGAAAATACTCAATTATTTCCTGACGCACTGCTTTATGCATATACCCAGTCCCACAACAACTATGGCACCTGCTGCTGCTCCTGTATTTCTGTCTTCTGCTGCCTGCACTAACTGGGCTGATTCACAGTGTCTTGCCAACTGATGATAGCCACAGATGACCATTGTGTGAACAATGATGTAATGATGCAATGGCGGTTAGAAAGTCTGCTGCGCTGGCTGTAACAAGATGCCCTATGTGTGTGTGTACTCATACTACCAATGGTAAGTTACTGTATCTTGCATGCTCATGTTTTTCCACAGAACCAGATATTTCATATATATATTTATATATATATATAATGGGTCGGTAAAATCATAGAAATTTCACTAACATCATTGGACAGAATGCATCACATGACTGTGCATAATTTCCCAATGACCGCACACTTCCCAGTGCTACCACACTCCTGAACTACTTTCCAGCCTCCTTCCAGTCTTCAGAATGTTCTCACCAGTACTAAGATCACTCCACTCCTGACACACAAAACCTGCCACAAACACACACACACACACACACACACACACACACACAGACACACACACCCCTAGCACAAGCAGGCTACCACCAATAGAAATCAATGCAGCAATCCTGAGCTCAGTGTACACAAAATCGTATCACCCCTTTTCGTCGACACCCCGATGGCGAAACGCAGAAAAAGACCATGACGGCGACATTCGCTGTAATGGTCCTTTTTCTGTGTTTCTCCTTCCCCCAATGTTCTGCCCCTTCCCCAGACCAACTCTGACCTGGAGTTGGAATCCTAGAGTCCAGGGGGTGTGGGGGGCAGAGCCTCCCATATGGGGTGTGGGGGCGCAGCCCCTCACAGAAAGCACACATAAAGAAGAGGCGCACAATACCATGCTGATATTGTGCCATCACTGTGTGGGAAGTCGGCATTCCTGCCGATGAGAAAACTTGGAACTTCCAGACAAAATGTTTAAATCTACTATACTTTTTTTTTTCCATTCAATTTTTAATAAAGTTTACAATAGAGAGAACGAATCCAGAAAACACTTAACATAATGAGACTGTGATTACTATACAAAGTAATACTGATTCATTCTCTCCCTGCCAACCCCCCCACCCTCATACACCCCCCTAATCCTATCGCAGCTTCATACCAACCAAATGACACCATAAAGTATAATAAGCGTGTATTTCAAACTTGTAAAGAATACAGGCCTTGAAAAGAACCCCATATTCTATTAAACTTCTTAAGTTTACTAGAAAGGTTTGCAATGGTTCTCTCTGTTCTGAGATTAGCAAGAAGCTCCTGGAGCCACTCAAGATAAGTCAGGTTATCAAAATCTTTCCAATGTCTCAGGACCACTTTTTTAACGGACATGGAAATTAATGCCATATAGTATTTCCTACACAGCACAGAAATACAGGAAAAATCCCCCAAGAGACATACTTCAGGTGTGAACAAATCAGAAAGCCCTAAAAGTGGGTCAGCTCTTTGCTTTATAGTGGTCCAAAGTAGAGCAACTTTGGGGCATTTCCAAAAAATATGAAGAAGGTACCCAGGCTGCAGCTTACATCTTGTACAGAATGGAGAGGACACAACACCCATTTTGTCCAATTTCTGTGGAGTATAATAAATATTATTTAAAATTTTAAATTGCATTAACCTTAGTCTATCCTGTAATAAGAATTTATGGCAGTTATGCCAGAGAGAAGACCAATCTAATTCCTTGTCTGAAAAAAAGGAAGACCAATAAATAACAGGGGCAAAATTGTCAGGGTATGCCCATTCGAATAGAATACTATATATCTTCGACACCGCATGGGATGCTCCAGCCAGTTCTACAAGAGTGACCTGAAAACTGATGTGAGCGGCTGGAGGCGGAGTAACCCCAAATACTTTTAACAAAAGATGCTGAAGCTGATAAATCTTGAAAATGTTTATAGCAGGGACCGTGAACTTATGCATAATTTCCACTGAGGAGCACCATTGTCTATCAACCATAATAAAATCTTTTAGCTGACAGTTTCCTATCAGAGGAAGCCAATTAAATAATAGAGGCTTATTATCTAATTTCAGATTAGGGTTACCATTTATTGGCTGAGACAGGTCCTTAATATTATCATATTTGAGAAATGCACACAACTGGATGTGGGCCTTGATCGACACTGCAATGGGAGAGTTACACAGTGATGCAGGGAGGAGTCCTACTTTAGTGTATAACAATGCACAAGGGAGGAATCCATGCTTTTTAATAATGTCTAACTCCACCCTAAGCCAAACCGGGGTATAATAGGGATGTACTAGTAGCTGCTCCGCTGTCAGCCACTTAAGATATTTATTGGCCTGGCTGGCCCAATAATACGGCCCCATATGTGGAAGTCTTAACCCTCCTTTTCCTTTGGGAGTGGCCAATTTGCAAAACGCCATTCTAGATTTTTTATACCCCCATATAAAATTCGAAAACATACTATGGATTTTTTTAAACCAGGACAACGGAAGGCCAATATTCAACATATTAAGGGGATAGAGTAGACGGGGAAAAACATTCATTTTAATCAAATTAATCCTACCCTATAAAGAGAGAGGAATAAATGTCCATCTGTGGAGGTCTTGATCAATTTTTTGGGCCATAAAGTCCAAATTTAACTGCTTAAGCCGAGTTACACTCCGTGTCAGCGTAATTCCAAGATATTTAATGGAATCAGACTGCCAGGCAAGCCCAAAGGTAGTAATTTCTTGTTTATACACCCTGTGATTAAAAGGAAAAACCACGGTTTTCCCAATATTAAGATTATAATTCAAAACTTTGCTGAACCCCTTTATTGTATTGAGAATAGAGGGAATATATGTAGCTGGATTAGTTATTTGCAAAAGGAGGTCGTCTGCATATGCTGCAACCTTAACCACATTCCCATTTAAAGATATACCTGGGATGTCCTGGGCTCTCATTAACCCCCAGATAAGGGGCTCTAGGTATACGTTAAAAAGCAGCGGGGACAAGGGACACCCTTGCCTGGTTCCCACATGCAATTTAATCGGACTGAAAATCATTCCATTACAAGATATTGTAGCAGAGGGCAACAGATATAATGAACGAACCCAGCTCAGAAATTTCTTGGGAAAACCAAATGCCTCCATTGTTGCAAACAAGTAATTCCAATAAACCCTGTCAAAGGCCTCCTCGGCATCCAGGGAGACCAAAGCCATTGGAATAGCGGCATCTCTGGAGGCTGAGAAGATGTAAGCAAGGGTTCATAGATGATCGACTGATTATCTTCCCTTCATGAAACCCACCTGCTCCTCCCCTATTATGGAAGGAAGAACCACATTCAGAAGATACGCCAATAATTTGGCTAAGATTTTAATGTCATGATTGATTAAAGAGATAGGTCTATAACTTGAAACCAGGTTCTGTGGCTTATCTGGTTTGGGCAATAGAACTATCAGGGCTTCAAAAAGGAAAGGATCAGACCCTTGACCAGAAAGAAGGAATTGGAAAAGTGACAACAAAATGGGGGTTAATTGCTTGGAAAATACTTCATAAAAATTAAAGAAAAATCCATCAGGACCAGGGGTTTTATCGGACGGCAGAGATTTAATTACCGTAGCTATTTCATCTTCAGAAATAGGAGACGTTAATGCAGCTTGCTGAGAATTTGTAGGGAGGATAGATGCAGATCTATCAAATATTTTTGCAAATCCTCCCCAGATGGGGGATCGACCATGGGACCATATAGATCCCAGAAGTAACTAGTAAATACATCAACTATCTCTGAAGGTGAAGTTTTAAGGGAGTCCCCTTCTAAAGAACGAACGGCTGTGATAAATCTGGCTGATTCTTGTTGTTTAACACGCATTGCCAACAGCTTCCCAGCCTTCTCCCCTTGGTCTGTGTAAACTGCATTAGTTCTTAAAATAGCAAACTCAGCTTGCTCCCTTAACAGGTCAAGGTAAGCATCCCTTACTTTAACTAAATCCTGCTTAAAAATTTCCGAGGAGGCAGGGGAAAGACAGGATTCTATGTTCCTAATTTGGGACAGTACACGAGAGGCTTTACTTTCCCGTTCCTTTTTCCTTTTCGAAGCTAGGCCAATTAAAATGCCCCTCAAGTACGCTTTAAGAGCGCACCATTCCATATCCGGTCGACGTGTAGAATTATTATTTAAAACCAGAAACTGCTGTATTTGGGATGCTATATAGTCAACCTTATCGGGTTCCTTGAGAATTTGATTATTCAGCTTCCATCTACCCCCCTTTTTGGGTAAAGAAGACAGGGAAATCCTACATACTACTGCCGAGTGGTCCGAAGGTGGGCCTGCGACAATTCTAGAATCTAAGACCCCGGACAGAAGTATTTGAGACACAAGAATGTAATCAATCCATGAAGAAGTACCGTGTACTAGTGAGACAAACATGTAATCCCGATCTTTGGGATGAAACACATGCCATACATCGCAGAGCCCTGCAGAATCTAAGAAATCCCTGAATGATCTTTGAGTAGAGGAATGGCCATGAGGAGAACGACCTGACCTATCTATAGATGGATCGAATACCAAATTGAAATCTCCCCCTATAATCATAGGGATACCCAAAAAAGGAGTGAGAACTTCCAATATTTTCATAAAAAAAACAGAAGTATCAACATTGGGACCATAAACACTGCCCAACACAATATCCAAAGTATGCAACCTACCCCTCACAAATAAAAACCTCCCGGAGGGATCCAAGATACTTTGGGTAGGTCTAAAAGGGATCAATCTATGTAGAAGGATCATGACCCCCCCTGCTTTGGGTATTACCCTGTGCAGCGAAGACCTGTCCCACCTGCTGTCTTCTCAGCTTATCAGCTTCATCATTAAGCAAATGTGTTTCTTGTAAAAACATAACTTCTGCTTTTAAGTGACTTAGATATTTCAAAATTTTATATTGCTTGGTCTTATGCCTAGCCTTTAACATTCAAGGCTGGCCCGGTCAGGCGCAGCGGTTGATTTCATCGTCGCCGGGCACCGGTTCGGAATGACTCGGGTTGCTGGAAGGGGCTGGCCGGGAGAAGGATAGAGCGCCCTACGGATCATGCTCTCCTTCCTCCAGGGGAGGGTGGGTTAGTGCTCGAGCACTAGTGACCCCGGTGGAGGCTGCGGAGTCACACAGCTACTGGCACTCAGACACTTTGGAGGCGGGCAGGACGCTGCGCGTCATTGCACGCCCCGCCTCCCAGAAAATCGAAAATGGACAGCCGCGTCAGCTCCATGAAGCCCACCGTGGTTTAATTAGCCCCAGGCCGGCCTCCCACCTATCCCAGTCTCTGCGGGTGTTTGTCCCCAGCACTCGTAGCCCCTGCCATGGGGGTAAGCCACGGGCATCGGAGGGCCTCGAGGCCATCTCTGGGGGTGGAAGCCATTGGCCCGTGACCGGGCTGATAATACTGGACGTCCGGCAGCTAGGTAGGAGGAAAAAATGTAAATGAAAAAAAAAAAAAAGATTTGGCAGGCATACTAAATTAAATATGTCCTGGAATCTAATTAAGCTAGATAAATGTGGATCAGAAGTTTAAAATTTATCTTGGATAATCTAGAAATTACTAACTGGCAACATTTCCTCAGAAATTCATGGACACATAATAGATAATGCTGCAAGAATTCCACTTGTGGAATTTATCTTTCACAAAGCACTTATCATCACTGAATCACCTTACCTTCACTAGCATCATGTCCCTGCACTACCACTCCAATACTCCTGTGTCAATGATACCCAGCATCATGCTCCATCATGACTAAAGATATGCAGCCACTTTTGTCACAATAGCCTAAGTTGCAACTAGTTGTAAGGCTTGGTGTCACTTAGTACCACTGTTTTCAAATAGTAAAAATATATATTATCTACAGGGTTGATAAAGAATCAGCAGGTGGCATTGTACAGAAACAATGCTGCACATGCATGTGCTTCCACAAATCATTAACTCAGTGAGCTCTAGTGGTTATCTGGCATACTACAAGAATTCAGGCTAGTGCACAGTGACAATTGGCACCACTATTCTTTTACTATGGAGTCTCCTATGAATGTAACTTTATTGCCACTTTACTCAGCCTTTATCTTTCTCTACAATGGCAACTCAAGTGTATGACTGAACAAATTGCATGGGCATGGCTTCAACAAAAGTATCAACATTCCACAATTTCATGAAAGCTTATGATTACTAATGTTATTTTGGAATTTTTGGCTGCTTATAACTTGGCTAGCCTTTGAGCAAGAGATTAGTGAGTTAACACACACAACCTCTTTTTTTTCCATATTTGTTTTTCTCTCATCTAGCAGCTTGTCTCTCAGGGATATACCTTGATCATGCTGAACCAAGCCATCTTTCAGTTAGCTACAAGGTTTTTCTCCATCATTTTTTCCCCTCCCATCTCCCCTGTTTGGGGAGATGCCTCTGTCACCCTTGCACAGCCTTAGCTTCCCCTTCAGCAAGATCAAGCTCCTTGGCCCTGCCACAGGGGTCACTGTGTTGGTGTAACACACAAACAACCCTCCTCAACTGAGAGGCACTGTGGAGTGGCAGCTGCCTCAGCCTTGGCCTGCCTCCTGACATGACTTCCCAGGCTGACTTCTGAACACAGGTTTTCAGCATGACAGCCTGACATTTAGCTGCTGGCCTGAAAGCCTGAAGGTCTAATATTTAGTGTCAATTAACCTAACAAAATTAGTAATATTTTATTTTCTATTGTTAAAGTTATAGGGGCTTAAAAGTATGCAGTTTACATTATTGCAAAATGTACATTTAGAATTTCCAAATGTTTGGAAGCTTATAACTCAGCCACCTTTAAAGCAGAGATCTATAACTTGGTACATATCTGTATGGATCTTGGTAAAGTTGTCATACTAAAGATAGTGTACTTTGGACAAATATGCTTTAAATTAAATGGAAATAACTGAAATCAAAAGTCTGGCAAAATTTTGCAGAAGCAAAATAGAAATGTCACTGGTGTAAGATAAATGTTGCCAAGCCCTAGAGTTGAGTTAATTAATATAGCAACAGGATCAATATTAGGGAGCAGTCCAGTCCTGGACCAGCCAAAAAAGTTAGTATCAGACAAAATAGGGGCAGTGTCAGAAATGGAGCATTGGTTTCATAGGCACTTGTACATTGACCAGCACATATGGGAAGGGAAGAATTTATAATCTGACCAGGGTGTATAAGAACATATGAAAATTGCCAGCAGAAATTATGCCTCTAGGTATGTATAGTCTGCTTGAGTGTGCAGCCAACCCCTACTTTGCAGCTGCCCTTCCCTCTCCCCCTCCTCCACCTTCCCAAATACCACCCCCCTCTCTCCCTGTCCCAACCCCTCTTGAAACTACCCACCATCCTACAGGATACCACTTCCTCCAGCAAAGCATTCCAAACTGCAGCTACTCTCTCTCTCTCTCTCTCTGTGAAAAAGTTCCTCCTTATTTCCCACTTATACCTACCTCCTTCCAATCTAAATCTATGCCCGCTTCTGTCCCTCCCCTTGCAAATCTTGAATATCTCTTTAGTATCAGACTTATTTATTCCATTTAAGTACTTAAATGTCTCAATCATATCCCACTGATCCCTTCTCTCCTCCAGGGAATACATGTTCAATTCCCTTAATCTCTTCTCATAGTGCATATTCTGTAATCCCTGAATCAACTTTGTCACCCTTCATTGTCCCCTCTCCAACAATCTCACATCTCTTTTCAGATAAGGGTGCCAGAATTGCACACAGTATTACAGGTGCGGTCAGACTAGTTACTCTGAGTTTCATTTTAGCAACCAGCTCTTTTGTTAGCCTTCTGTTATTTGAGGAGGCATTTGATAAAGGACAGCAGTCTGAATTACGTAAGGCAGGTACTATGTCTTTGTCTGTGATTATTGATTGCCTGTATTAAACAGACAATTAAGTTTATGCAAAAGAGCTATTGGTGTCCATCTATATATGGTGGTTAGTGCCCAAATCTGAACTGGTTAAAATATTTGATGAAGTGAAAGTATTTATCTTATCAGTCCTCAGTTTGGTACAGAAGAATGCAGCAACAAGGACAATATCAGGAAACTGTCCAATCCTGGCCCATTAAATAGAGGTAATATCAGACAAAATTGGGGCAGTGTCAGTAATAAATGAACAGTGGGTCAGTAATTTGGGGGTGGCCACTGAGGTTTGAAGGCCAAACACAATATGTGAGGGAGTGGTCATTGATTGAATCAGCAAGGACCCCAACCCCTGTAATTCTATCTCCCCCATTTTAAAAAAATCCAAATTAAAATTGAGTGATTATGACTTCTAAGATTCAGGCAGGCAAGAGTGGTTATGAGTTGGCTAAGGTCCAGTTTCTTTTTTAAGAATATCATTGTTTTATTACTATAAATGCTGGAATCCCTATGAATTAAGACATCTCTTTGGTGTAAGCAGCTGCTAACACTATCAATGATTTGGGTTAGACCTGAGATATGACATTAAGGGGGGGGGGACTGCAGAAACTGCACTGGTGAAGATTTTTACAAGAGCCTTGGACCATTTCTCCTGTTAGCTAGTTACATAGAGAACCACTAGAGAGACTGTTGGAGATGATTTCAGTGATCATTAGTTGTTCTTTAAATTATAGAATAACTCCCCCACCTTAAGAGCATTCCCTTTTCCTTTTTTATAAATCTATAGCCTTGCAGAAAGCAAGCAGGGTTCAGGGTTGTAGGTTTTAACCACATTTCTGATATGACAATTTTGTCAAGGTGATAGAGATTTACACAGGCTTTGAGATCAGCAAAATTGGTCAGCAGGTTACCAATACTAAGATAAACTATTTTAAGGTTCTTGTATGAATCCCAGATGTGGGGTCTGTAAGATAAGGGTGTACAGGACCTAGGATTAGAAACATACATAGAAACATAGAAGTTGATGGCAGATAAGGACCGCAAGGCCCATCCAGGGTGCCCATTCCTTTTTCTACCTTAAGAATGTGCCATTGACCTTTGTTTTGTCAATGGCCTATCTATTCATACTCATTTGTATTGCTTCCTTACGCCTATCCCATGCCTGCTTGAAGCCTTGCACTGTAATCATATCCACCACTTCCTGAAGTAGGTTGTTCCATGCATTCACCACCCTTTCCGTGAAAAAGAACTTCCTCACTTTATCCCTTAATTGGCCTCCCCCTAATCTCATGCTATGTCCTTTTGTCCTGCTCTTTTTCTTATATTGAAGCATGTTAGACTCTTTCACCTTGTTAATGTCCTTAAAGTGTTTGAATGTTTCAATCATATCACCTCTCTCCCTCTCCTTTGCTCTAGGGTATACGTATTGAGCTCCATTAATCTGTCCTTATATGTTTTCTGATGCAGTCCCTGAACCATTTTGGTTGCCCTTCTCTAGACTGCCTCAATTTGGATAATGTCCTTTTGAAAGTGTGGCCCCCAATACTGCATGCAGTACTCCAGATGGGGCCTAACCAGTGTCTTCTAAAGAGGGATTATTACCTCCCTCTTACGACTTGTGATACCTCTACTAATACAGCCCAACATCCCCCTAGCCTTACCTACTGCTTTAGTGGTCTGCTTGGATGATTTCAGGTCATCTGTGATGATGATGCCCGAGTCTCTTTCTTCCCTTGTGACTGCCAGCAACTCCCCTCCCAGCCTATAGGTGGCTTCAGGGATTCTTTTCCCTATGTGTATGATCTTGCACTTCTTTGCATTAAACCCCAGTTGCCACTCATCTGACTATTTTGCCAGTTGATTAGTTTCAATGTCAATTGCTAGAGTTAAGATTGCTACAAGAGTTAACAGAATCAACAGGTGGACTTGCAGGGCCATAGTGCTGTAACATGATGCAATTATCAGCGAAGCATAAAGAGCCCATGAAAAGGTCTAATGGTAGGGATGCACTTAGTATCCAACACCTGATTACAGAAATGAAATGGCAACAGTTGTAGTCCAAGAATACTACTCTTGGGGGGAGGTCTCCTCCCAACTGCCATCTCAAGCTCACACCCCCAGTTTGATGCCCTTATGCTCTTGGCCTTGCACTCTTGTCTGCTAAGCAGAGGGCCACTTTCAGTATGTATCCCTTTATAGTGCTTGAGCAGGGATGGTCCTAGTCTGCAGCTAACTGGCTGCAGCTAATCACATAATACTCTAGGGTCAGAAAAGTGTCAGACTGGCATGAAAGTTGAGTCATGTGACAATTGGTGGGGAGTGAGTGCTCCTCCCCTTGCTTGCTCTCTTGGAGAATCTCACTGTTATCCGGTGGCAGAAGATTACTGCTAGCATCTTGGAGAGCTGGAGCACTGATATGAATTTGGTGCTTGTTCCAGACTTTATCTCAAATGCCTACAGCTAAACACATGACCCTCCAGGGTAGGAGAAGCATCTGATTGATAGTGGCAATGTTGTCTCTTTTTGTATTACTTATGATTGGATTAGGCTGTATCGTTGGATTCAGCATGGGTATTATGGGCCAACTTTGGTACACCCATACCTCTCAGGGTCAAACCAAATGTGGCACACTGCTCATCACACTGGAGAAAAAAGAGAAACAACGTGGGAAACAAAATATTGTAACATTTTCTGTTGATTTAGTTGTAAGGACTTGTGACCTGGAATCTCTTTTGTAGCAAACTCTCAGCTCACAATATATTTTGAGTGTACCACACGTCATGCAGAGGAGGGAACACCTTAAACAGTTCTTTGCCTACACTGCTTCTCCAGTCAAGCAGTATGGGTTTATGGAGTGCACATTGGACTCACTGGCTGTTCCCAGGCATTTATGTTTTTTTTTATTTTGTTTTCTGGGTCACATGTCAAGGCAGTGTCTGTGTCTGTATAGCACAACACGTTTTTGGCACATGGCTTTTGTTATGTGTTATATCATCATCATCATCATCATTTTATCTGTCAACCAAGACTTAACAAAACATCAAGGTTATTGCAAACAGACAATTTGCTTACGATGCAAATATATAATAACATTCGATCTTTGTGCAAAAAATACATATAATTTCATCAAATAAATAACATCGGTACACAGTACATACAGATATCCACTTCAAGTTCAATATTTAGATATACATAACTTTTCCATTTTCCTTTTCCTCTGTAACAACCTTTTTTTCTTATCATCAATGAAGCAAAAATACAATTATTAATTCAGCATCCTTTATATTAAATGGGTGAAGAAGAGTAAATAGAACATCATAATCTGTATTACTATAGCAATCTAATATTTCTTTTAAAAATATCTCTTGTAAGTCCCAATACAAAGGACAAACAGTAACTAAGTGTTGCAAGGTTTCAGAAACATTTTGATCACATCTACACATCAATACTTTCATTGTAACAATTTTATTTCCCAAACATTTATTCAAATAAGAATACTTGGAGTTTATCAAACCAAACCTAGCCCACGTTAGGGCTTTTCTTTTAGATGGTACCAAGGAAAATAGGAAATAATTTTCCATACCATGATCTACCTTATTTGTTCTATACCAAGGTGCACATTTTTGGGCCCTAATTATTCCCATATCTCCATCCTGTGATTTACCAAATAATCGCTTCTTAACACATTTTTTATACTATAAAGAAATTTTTATATTTTTCAGTGAGTCGCTCCATAAATCCCCAAGATTAATTAACTTAAGAATTTGAAGAATATTTGAAAGCCATTTTGATATAAGTCCCTGTTGGGACCATTTTATTTTTTCCTTTAAACATAACCTAGGTAAATGATTATTCTTATTATTTAAAATTTTCAACCAATAAGAAACAAATCTATATGATTAATAGTATGCATTGAAATTCTTCCTAGTTCTGCTCTTACCATAGCAGAAGCCATGGAGAGAGGAACCATTAATACTGATTTATAAAACTATAAGGGATGTTCCAAATTATTTCTATAATCACTAGGAATAACTTCAGCCCCATATGTTAATAGATGATTTGTTTTTGCCTCTGCTGCAATTAAAGCTGACTTTATATCAAGGCCTCCAAGTTGTGAATGAAACTTCAATAGTGCCTTTGCACATGTTTTTGATTTGTTTATTTGAGATTTTTGATGAATTGACCAAAGTGTATTCACTGCTATGTTAACTTCAAGATATATGTATGACTTTACATTACCAAGCCTGTGACCATCAAAATGAAGTTGTGCATTAACTTTACATGTACCAAAAGTGAAAACTTTAGTCTTAGATAAATTTATCCTAAGCTGAAGTTTCTGACTTTTTTCTTTAATAACTTCTATTTGTTTTGAAGACCCTTTTGTGATAAAGATAATAATAGTAATACTTTCTTTATACCACACCTTTCTCAAATTCAAGGTGCCTTACAATAAATACAAATAAAACAGATAAATATCAATCTGACATCAATCTGAGCTCATAACACATTAGTCAATTAAAATAAATCTTAGACCACAAATAAGTCTTCAAGGCCTTTTTAAATTCCTCCATCGACGCACACTGATGAAGCAGATGGGGTAGAAAATTCCAGAGGGTAGGGGCAGCATACATAAAAGCACGAGCTCTTGAAGATTTTAAAGACACCCTCAGAATCTCTAGCAAACCCTCAACCGCTGAGTAGAGAGATCACTTAGGGCAGTAGGGAAACAGAAGCTCTTTTATTTAGTCCAGGCCCTGTCTGTGTAGGGCTTTGTAAGTCAAAAGACCAACTTTAAAGGTGATCCACCACTGTATTGGCAGCCAGTTCAGATCACGCAGAACTGATGAGATATGACAGGCATGAGACATACCCGTCAATAACCAGGCTGCAGGGTTCTTTACCAGCTGCACGTAATAGATAGCAACCCCAGGAAGCCCTAGATAAAGGGAGTTGCAATAATAAAGGCATAAGGTCACAAAAGCGTGGATCAATGTAGGCAGATCGCTAGGTAGAACAAGGTGCTTAATCTTGGCGATGTTCCTAAGATGATAAAAGGAAAGTTTGATAACTGCTGACACCTGCGAGCGCAGTGTCAGCTCATTGTCAAAAATCTCCCCCAGGTTATGCACCTGTTCAGAAGTAGGGAGTTGGACTCCTCCAAGAAATAAACCTGAGGATAAACCTGCTCCCATACCCTCTACCCTGCGACCCGGGTCCACAACCATTACCTCAGTCTTCTCTGAGTTCAACTTCAGCTAGCTTGAATTCATCCAGCACTGGATTTTGGTGAGGCAGCTATTAAAAACTGAGAGAACTCTATCCTGGTGAGGTGCAAAAGATAGGTAGAGCTGGGTGTCATCTGCATAGCAATGAAACCTCAACCCATACCTTCTTACAATATCTCTGAGGGGCAACACATACACTGCGAACAACATGGGGACAACACCTAGCTCTGGGGAACCCCACATGACAGCGAGACTGGGCAGGAAGAATTAATCCCCAACACCACTCTCTGAGTTCTGTCAGTGAGGAAGGATCTAAACCAACTGAGAACTGTACATGTCAGGCCACAGATGAACTCCAGGTGCTTGAGAAGTACCCCATGGTCCACAGTGTCAAAGGCTGAAGAGAGAGATCAAGAAGAACCAAGATGGAGTGGTTCTTCTGATCTCTAGCCATCAGGAGATCATTGAGCACCTGAACCAGAGCTGTCTCAGTACTATGCCTCTTTCAAAAACCAGACTGGAGTGGTTCATAGATGTCATAAATGGTTAAATGGTTTTCTAATTGTACAGCCACTACTTTCTCAATGATCTTCCCTACAAAGGGAAGATTAGAGATTGGCCTGTAGTTAGCATGGCAGTCAGGGTCCAAGGAATCTTTCATCAGAAAAGGCATCACCACCGCCTCCTTCAGGGAGCTAGGAAACTCACCTATATCCAGGAATCACCAGACTTACCATGCTAGGACCAGGCCGATAATGTCATGACAACTCTTTATCAGGGAAGTCAGGCCCGGGTCCAAACTACAGCATGTAGAGCGCATACTCTGGACAGTTCTCATGACATCAATGAACTCAGGCCGGTCAAAGGAATTCCAGGAAAGATTAGAGGCTGCGACCAACCACTGATCCATAGCTTCTCCCATAGAGGGAGTAAGGAGGAGTGCAGCCCTGATGTCGGCCACCTTAGCTGCAAAGAAGCAAGCAAGCTCATCACACTCCACTTGTGAAAAAGCTTTCCGAACCTGCAGGCAGGCTGGGTTGCACAGTCTGTTGACAGTTCAAAAAAGCTGAGCTTGTCAGTTCTGAGCAGCTGCAATCTCCCCGGACAGGAACTCTGCCTTCTTGCTGGAGATTGCAGAATGATAAAGTTGATAATGTTCCATCAATTTAAGATGGTCGGTATCAAGGGCAGTTCTCCGCCAACAATGCTCTAATCTTTGTCCTTGTCGCCACATTTCCCTCAAGGTCCCATCAAACCATGGAGACTGAGGTCGAAGGGGGAGAGGACGAACACAGACAGGAGCAATTAAATCCAGAGCTGAGGAGATGGCCCTATTATAGGTCAGCACCAGGGTGTCAGGATCATTGCTCATTCCAGAGAACTCCGATAGGTCAAGCACCACTGCCAGGCCAGCAGAGCTAATATCTCACAAAGGGCAGTACCTGACCATCTCCAAAAGGGTAGGCCTACAAAGGGAGGTGCAAAAACTGAAACCCACAGTGGAGTGATCGGACCTTCCGACAGGTTCCACCCTCAAGTTGAAGGCCTCAATCTCCAGGATGAAAACTAAGTCCAAGGAGTGACCACTCTTATGAGTGGCAGAAGTAACCACTTGTGTAAGGCTCAATGATGTCATTGATTGGAGGAAGTGTTGTCCAAACTGCTAGAGTTCATCATCAACCCAGTCGTTAAAGTCACCCAGGACCATCAGCCTGGGTGACTCAAACGCTATGTCAATGACAAAGTCTGCTACTTCCTGCATAAAATGCTTCTCATCACCTGGTGGATGAAAGATGAGAGCAATTCTGCAACCCATACCTGCCACTACAGTACACTCAAAGGACTCAGCTCCCTTTACTGGTACACTTGTGAGGCTCAGTTCGGTCTTGAAACAGATCGCAACTCCCCCCCGTCCAGTGGTCCAACCTCGGGTGGTGTACAACTGAGTAACCAGCTGGAACTGCTGCCTCCAAAATTGGACCAGCATTTTCATCCAGCCAGGTCTCAGTAATGCATACTAGATCCACAGACTCAACAAGATCTGCAATAACTGCAGTCTTGTTTCTTATGGATCTGGCATTGCACAACACCACCCAGGTTGGACAGGCCTCTGGACCTGCACAGACCACTTGCCCAACATCCTTGGTGGTGCCCTTGGGTATGGAAACCAGACAAGAATAACCTTGTTCTAGAGTCCATTTCACCCCAGGGCATCTTCTTGTTTTTACTACCCCAATACAGTGTCTCCGCTCATTCGACCTCCATCGCTTGCACCCCCTAAACCCCTCCTCCCCCTTCACACAATACCCAGTGCTCTGCAGCACTGGTAAGTTGACAACTGTAATGGCAAGGGAGAGAAAGGGCAGAGGGCACAAAGAGTGGAGGATGAATAGCGTACGACCGTGGGGGAAGGCCTCCTACTCATATTAAAATTAGTCACTTTAAGACCCTTATTATTTCTCTTAGAGTCCCCACACTCACAACAAGGAAACTCAACAAAACAAAAATCTAAACCACATCAAATTAAATCTATATAAAAATAAAATATGAAAGAAACCACAAAAACAAAATTGAAATCAAAAACAAAAAAGTAATAACAAAAATCCAAATATATAATGTCCAAATATGCAGTAAGTGATTTGGGCAAGAGAGGCTGTCACCCTCTCTCTGTTCTAGAAAGCAGAGTCAAATATTGCAAATCCCATGATAATAAGTCAACGTCCAAATATAAAAGGTTTCCTGGGAGTTAAAAAATACTTCTTAAAATGGGAGATGCTCTCACCCTCTCCCCATCCAGACACTGAAAAATTCCTCCAAATGAGTGGACCAGTTCTTCCTTCCTTCCTTCCTTCTTCTCTAATTCCTCCTCAATGAAAGCACTCAGAGACGCAAGCCTAGACACCAAACTCAGGGCTAAGCCAGAATGTTGTGATCAAGAATAAGAACCCCCAGAGGGACTCATCATCATCCACTAAAGCCCGTCTCAGTTCCCTCAGAATCGCAAACCAATACCGAACACAAATCCCTATCCTGGTGCCATGGCCCTAAAGACAGGTAGCAACCTTCCCCAGTCTGGATTGACAGACCCACAATAGTTAAAAGGCCATTTTAGGAGGGGAATCTGAGAACTCAGCTGCCCGCCAGCTGCATGAGTCCCCTCACCTACAACCACAGAGGAAAAAACCCTCCGGTACAAATCCAGCAATACCTCCCCAAACAACCTAAAACTCTGCCAGCCATCCACTCCAGAGGAAAGGAGCACCCACCTAAAAAATCCAAGGGGAAGAAGAAGCTTCCAATTATTCCTTCTGTTCTCTGCACACTAAAGTAAAATGTGCTCTCACCACATCACCACATCAGCGTCGGCTCCAGGAGAAAATAACTGTTGCTCACTGTTGTTCCGTATGCTGCAACTATAGCCACTGGTGCTCTCACTGCCCCGATATTAGTCCACAAACAAGCAGCATGGAGAATGAGACTCACAACCAGCATCAGAAACTTAGTGCGCTTCCACTGCACTATACCATCATTGATTTAGGAAGTGCAGACAGAGAAATTTCACTCCACAGTCCCGCTAAGTATATCCAAATCACTTTGAAAGTGCACAGGCTTCCAAAGCTAAAACTCTCCCTCAGATTTCAAGCCCAGAGCAACATTCCAAAAACTGGGCTACAGTTTCCACAATCTCGTTGGAGGAAAAACTATTTTCGGTTTATTTAATTTACCCGTCGAAACCACAAAAATACTAAACAAACACTGTGGCCCAGATATTCAAACTGCGCCCAAAATGTGCACAACAGCAGGAGCAAGCGCAAGTCCACTGCACCCATGCGAAAGAAGCGCGATATTCAAAAACTGTGCAGGCCAAGATGCGCCTACGGCAGATGACTGAATATCACACCACCTGCGCCATAGCACAACCAGGGATGTGAAGTTGCGCATATCTGATGTGCCATAGCACAACAAGGGATGCTCAGCGGAGCAGTCCAGATGTGCCATAGCGCAACCAGGGATGCCCCATGGAGCAGGGCAGCAATGCAACAGCACAACCAGGGATGCAGGGGCCCACCACCCATGCCACAGATGGGCAGACGAGCACACAGCAGAACAGACATCGTCTCCCACACCCCATGCACTGCACAACCAGGGGAGAGCTGGAATAACCACTGGCCCATGGATACCAGCAACCAACCCACAGCTGGGCCATGGTGCCCCAGCACATCCCCTGACAAGCTGTGACTGGCACACAAGGAGGGCCAACCACCCCATGCCACACCATCCCACCAATGCAGAGCACACCCTGCACCACGATCACCATACACCCTTCCCAGGAGTAGCGCCCAACAGTGCAGGACACCCCATGCATTCCACCACCCCCACCGTGACAATGCAACCCTGTGCACCATGGAGCCATGCAAGGCAGCCCCACCATGTGCACCCTGCTGCAGGTGGCAGCAGACAGCAATGCAACAACAACATACGCAGTGCCACCCTGCACATCCCCCCCAAGGTACGCTGAGAGACAGACCCATGCGTCACCACACGAGGTACCCCACATGTGATAGGGCATGCCCCGGACCCCACCACCAGTGGTACAACACACTGCACACCCTCCCAAGGACACATCCTGTCCCAGCACTGGCAACAACAACCAGCACAGACCCAAACAGTGTTGCATGGAATCATGCACCACACAGGATGCAGCACAGTGCATGGACAAACACCCACCCATACCCAAGGGCACACCAACACAGGGACACAGTAGCGGGTCAACCAAGCCACTGGAGTGTGGCCACAGCTGACATGTACACACGGCCAGCACCCCTACATTGCACAGGTGTGCCAGCCACCCTGCGCAGGCACTGTGAAGCTGTATGCCACCAGCATGCTGCCGGAGCACAAGTGACAGACACTGGAGCACATCCCCTGCAACAGACACAAGCAACAGCATGGAGGGGGAACAATAACAGTGGAGGCTACAGTGCCACCGGAGGTAGACATGCACCATACTGGTGATGGCAGGCAACCTGGCATTGTGCCAGGTACAGTTGTTATCCAGCATGGATAGCCACCACTGACACGCCAGCAGACTGTGCATATCACAGACATGCAAGGGTGTCAGCTGCACAGGCCATGGATGGTCTGACAGGGGTGCCATGCACACAATGCATGCACCATGGACCACTGCACATAGGCATCCAGTGCACAGAGAACAACACACAAACCACAGACAGTGACTGATCCCCCTGCCCACACCATAGGCGGTTCCCTTCTGGACACCACACACGAACATACGAACATACAAAATTTGCCAGCAGATAAAGGCCTAGAGGTCTATCAAGTCTGCTCAAATGTGCAGCTAGCACCCCTTATTCTGCAGCTGCCCCTCCCTTCCTCCCTTCCCCTTCATTAACCCTCCCCCTTGTCCTGTCCCATCCTCGTTTGAAGCAGTCCACTGTTCTACTGCATACCACTTCTGCAGGTAACGCATTCCACCCAGCCACCACCCTCTCTGTAAAAAGTGTCTCCTCATCTCCTTCCTGAACCTTCCTTGCTCCAGTCTCATATCATGGCCCCTGGTGGCTCTCCCCTCCCTTACTTTGAACAGCCCCTCTGTACCGGTCTTGTTTATTCCTTTCATGTATTTAAAGGTTTCAATCATGTCACCCCTATCTCTCCTCTCCTCCAGTGAGTACATGTTCAACTCCTTCAACCTCCTCTCATATGAGAAGTCCCCCAGACCCTTGATCATCTTTGTTGCCCTGCGCTGCACCCCCTCCAGTAACTTAATGTCCCTCTTCAGATACGGACACCAGTACTGCATGCAGTACTCCAGGTGTGGTCTAACTAATGACCTATACAGTGGCAGAATCACCTCCTCCCTCCTCGAGGAGCACCACCCCTGATGCCATGCACAGCACTGCAGCTGAGCACCTGTAGCCAGCTGCAAATCAGAGACCACTACAGTTGTCATAACAAAACAAATGTGTTTAAAACAGGTAATACAAAAACTATATACAACTATGTACAATGGGGAGGAAGGGCCACATACCAGGTGGGGGCGGGTAAGGGGCAGGGGTGAACATATGGGAGAGGGAAGAAGGGGTGTGAGGGTGGGTCCGGGGGGAGGGTGTAATTAGGGGCATGGATTGTTCAGCGTCTGCCCCGGTCTTCCTCCAAGTGGCACCGATGTCTCCTCCGCCTCATCACCCCGTGGCGGTCCATTCATTGCAGGAGCTCCAGGGTCACCCGCACCACCTGTAGCAGCTCCTGCCATCCATGCTCCAGTGCCTGGAATGGCTGTCCATCTAGGATGAGGGAGCAGAGCCAATACGTGTGACTGTCCAGCCCCCTGCAGCCCACCCATTGTGCACGGCATACAGCCATGTGCCATGCCCCTTTGATGATGTGTGACCACCCACAGTGACTGTGTCCACAAGACCTGCCTACCCAGGCAGCCACAGCCATGTGGACCACTGCACACACCCACCGCCCATGTCCTGCACAGTACCACTGTGGCCATACAGTGACTTGGCTATGCAGTGTGAAGGCAGTGGCACAGCCATGTGCCCGGTGCATGCATGGACCACCATTGATGCACTCCCAGACATGCAGTGCCACTGGACAGTGCTGACTGTAACAAGTTGCATGCATGGCAGTGGTGTCAATGGATGGTGGCCATGCCCCACTGCCCACCCAGTTATACAGCATGCAATAGTAATCATGGATGTAAGGCACTCACCATCATCAGGCTGGTCCCTGCACCACTGCAGACCTTCATCCCTCCCATCCTGCTGGTCCTCCAGGTGGTGCTTCTGCTCCCTCACCTGCCTGTGCTCTTCTGGGCCTAAGGTGCAAACATGGAGAGAGGAACATCAGTACAATCTGGTAGCAAAGTCCCCCCACCCCAATGTGTGTGCCATCCCACACAGCCATACCCATCCACCCCACACCCCGATACCACCACCACAGCCAACACTGGACAGCCCCCCATGTGCCGGACACATGCAACCGTGATACCCATATGGACGATAACAGTGTATGGATGGGGCACCTACCTGGTCGTGGCACCGTGCCCCTCCTGGCATGTGCCTGCAGGTGGGCAAGCAGGTCTGGGTCCCTGCGCCTGAGGTCTCTGTACCAGTGGCGACACTGCTCCATCGTGCGCCCCATACCAGTGGCCTCCTCCAGCGCATCAGCCACCTCCTGCCAAAGTGCACTCCTGGCCCTGTCCAGGGGTGCATCACCATATAGATCCCCAGAATGGGGCTCTACAATGGCCATCAGGTTTGCAAGCTCCACCTGGCTCCACATCACTGCCCTTCTCTGTGCCATCTCAGCAAAGAGTTGGATTCAAAATGGCACTCAGCAGCACAGTCCTGCCACGTGCAGATGCTGCGTGGTACAGCGCTGCCATTCCCTATCACGCTGTCACTGAACAGCACGATAGTGGTGCACCCATGCCTGACGCATGGCACCTAGGGGGCAAAGGTCGGGCTCAGGGAGAAGGGTCTCCCACACATGGACAGCCATAGTGCGATTGGAACCCAATGCGTGTAGTGTGATTGGGTGCCTGTGTGCCACCTCCTGTAGCGGCCTACAGCACTGTGACCCCAGTGCCATAGCACCATATATGTGAACAGTGCAGTAGCGCCACTGGCACAATGGTGGCCATGCCCTGCATTGCCTTCCATGCACAGCACTTCAGCAGCATGGCAGGCACCTGTGTCATCACCCCGGGCATGCGCAGTCAGGTGTGTACTGTACATGACCCAGAACTGCGCCCTTGGCTCAGCACATTCAACACAATTGTGCAATGCACAACAGCGCAATATTCAGCCGGCATATGCAAATCAGCTAATCAGTCATTCAATGGCACAGTCACTGCATTTGCATCAACTTAAAAATGCGCCTCACCTCATTTGCATGCGTTGCACTATAAAACTGCACCATTGGGCTGCACTGGCCATGGCCATAGTCGGTTACTGCAGTCTATTGTGGTGAGTAGCATGCTGTTTGGGAGTGTGGACTGTGGTGTTTGGGACATGCGTGGGACTACACAGTCACAGGTAACACTTGTCATTCTCACAGGAGGAATAATGACCAATCATGAGGTGGAGGAAGAGGAGGCTGAACTTCACCAAGGCAGAAACTGATGCCCTGTTTGAGGCCTACCTCGACCAGGAGCCGCTGCTCAGCGGACACCAGGGAACACCACAGGCCCGTGCTGCTGCATGGAAAGAGGTGGCGTGTGCTGTCAACCTGCATGGCAGCCACCAGCGGTCCATGCAGGAGTGCAAAAAGAAGATGGGCATGGACAGGCGGTGAATTAAGGAGAAGGTGGCTGCCATCAGCACAGCACGGTCAGCGACCGGTGAGGGACAGCCAGAGGTGCAACGCCTGACCCCACAAGAAGAGCAGGTTACTGGCAGCATGCAGCATTGCGCCATCGAGGGTGTTCTGGGTGGTGGATTCCAGATGGGTGGTAGCCCGTCACTGCATGGTAGGTCCTGGTCTGTCAATGGGGGGGGAACAGGGTAGGTCACATACATTAATGCTACTGTTTTTCCCTGACAGCTCCTGAGCATCTATATGGGTCAGTGGTGGTGGGCTTCTCCACTGAGCGGGTAGCATGGAGATGGAGGAGGGCTTATCCACCTCCACAGGCATACGAGGGTCAGGGCACTAGTGGGCCCGCCTGGACGTCCGGACTGATGTTGGTGGAGCAGGTGCGGAGGAGGCCCTGCCAGTGTCCCAGCATGCCAGCGTCCATGGATGCCAACATGCTGAGACTCAGGCTGGTGCCGGATCTGTCACCAATGATGATGAAGCTAACGTCATGGGCAGTGAGATGTGTGGGCCACAGGATGGCCACACAGCAGGTGACATCATGGGCATGGCTGTGGGTGGTGCCATCATGGAGGCCTGTGGGACATCACAGTCCCAGCCTGTGCCTGTCTGCACCAGTGGGGCAGCACTGGCATGTGTCCAGGACAGTGGGGCTGTTGAGGCCACTGCAGTGGCACCATTGAGCCCTGGAGAGCAGCAGCCGTAGGGGCAGTATCAGCAGTCGGCCAATGGCCATGGGGGTACAGTGTCAGGTGCACCACCTGTGGACATGCCCAGGCCTGGCCCTGGTGTGCAGTGCCCACCCTCAAGGGGTGCTGACCATCAAGGCTGCAAACACCATGAGGGACAGCATACCGATCAGGCAGATGACCTCTTAGATGAGCACACCCGCATACTCCAAGCATCAGTCAATCAGCAGATGCGACTTGTGACAGCGGTGGATGCACTCAGTGTGGCTCTGTGCCAGGCAGAAGAGCGGCGCAGCAGAGACACCGCTCTTCTCCTGGCAGGGATGGACCGGTTGCGGAAGGATGTGACCGCTGTCATTGACAGGCAGGCACAGGCAATCACAGCTGTCATGGCCACAATGGGCACACAGTTATTTGCCCATGCATTGCAGACACCATGCAGTGCAATGTCCACCCCCATTCCCGGCATCGTGCGACACCCTCCTTGTCGACACCGGGTTCAGCTGTGGCCATCCCAAGCATGCCTGGCGCAGGCATGTTCGGTGTGCTGCAGACCCCGCTAGTACATCGGTCGCTTCATGCAGTGGAACCCTGGGGACCATCGGTGCCACCCCATGAGGCCATTGATCAGCCTGTCACTGCTGGCGGGTCTCGGTGGGGCCACCCATGCATCAGTGGTGGCTGTGGCACTGTGGCGCATGACTGACCTGTCTCCCAGCATGGCTACTGTCTGATGCTGCCCTGTGTGCATTGTGTTGTTCAGCGTGCAATGCACGGGTGGGGTACTCGGCCCTGCACGCACACACATTCCACCTACCCACCCTCCCAGCTGCTGTCCTCTGTGGCATGTGCATGATGATGCCTGCATTGCACTGTCCACCACTGTGCAATAGTGCCCAGCGTCTGACACATGCACAATGACAGGCACTGGGCATGGTGGTCTGTGGACGTGTGTGTGTGGCTAGGGGTGGCAGTCGGGGTCAGCGTGCCTCCTACCCTTTGTGCATGTCTTGTGAGGTGTGTGTGTGTGTGTGTGTGTGTGTGTGACCAAGTACCATGTTAGACCTTGCCCATCCCTGGCGGTGTGTGCGGTTTCATGCTCAGTCACTTCCCTTAATGACATGCACCCCTGGTGTTTGTCCATGCATGTTTGTGGGTTGTGCTTTTGCCACTGGTGGTTGCACATGGCCCCATGACTTACCTGGGTTGGCTGAAGTGCTCCTCTGTGATGGTGTCCCGGTGCAGCTATGCCAGCCGGAGCAGTCGGGGGTCCCACCACCCAAGGGGGGCCTGCCCATCACCATCTTCACCAGCGTCCTCATCGTCCCCATCGCTGTCCCCCTGTTCAACCTGTACGGCTATCCCACAGTCGTTGGCCATGTTGTGCAGGATGCAACAGGCCAGGAATAGCCTGCAGGCCTTTGAGGGGCTGTATTGTAGGGAACTGCCAGACGTGTCCAGGCAACAGAAATGTGCCTTCAGCATCCTGAACACCGCTCGATGACATTGCATGTGGTGGCATGTGCCTCATTGTAGCGTTGCTGTGATGGGGTCACAGGCCACTGGTATGGAGTGAGCAGCCAGGGACAGAGTGAGTATCCACTGTCACCTGTGTGTAGAGGGTGGAAGTTAGTTTGGTGATCAGCATCGCCCTGCCTTGGGCCATCTAGGCCAATACCCATGTCACCTCTGACTATGCTCCTCCCAAGCTCTATGTCTTTCCACGTGGTTTGCATACTCACCCACTAAGTGGCCAGTGGGGATGTCCCCACTCTCAAATCTGTGGCACAGTGCTGACTGGTGCCAGATGAAGGCATCATGTGTTCCCCCAGGGTGAGTGGCACAGACATTGATTATGCACCCCCTGGCATCGCACACCACCTGGCAATTGATGCTTTCATAGCCCTTCTGATTATTGTATGCTGCCCCTTCGGGGCCAGGTGGTGTGCGGATGGCCACATGGGTGCAGTCTATTGCCCCTAGCACACCAGGCATACGTGCTTCCCTGTGGAACTCCTGTATGTTTGCTGCGCACGTCGCCGGTGTACTGGGGAAATGGATGTACTCCGCAGCATGTGGCAGCAGTGCGCTGAGGAATTGAGTGAGGTGGCGTGACGCGGCCGACTGGGTTATGCCTGTCATGTCCCCTGTTGGTCTCTGGAAGGTACCCGTGGTGAGCAGGCACATGCAAGCTGTCACTTTTGTCTCCACTGACAGAGAATGGCTCCGTCGTGTGGGTGCCTGCATCACTTCACTGCACAGCTCACAGAGACAACTCAGAATTGCCCAGTTCAGGCGGTACCAGCCCATGATCTCAGTATCGGTGTACAGCTCGAAGCTGGTGCGGGCTCGGTACTGCCTGTTGGGGGCATACCACTGATGGGCCCTTCCACGGCTGCGCCCCCCTTCTGCCTGCCTTCTCACCCCCCTCATAACTGCCTCCATCTGGATGGTGACACTGGCCATGTCCCTGGCTTGTGTTACCCCCCCGGCAGCTGTTTCTGTGTTCCTCCCACTATCTTGGCTGCTACTTCCCCTGCACCAGGAACACCTTCCTGTGGTGGCCTCAGTGCTGTGTGGCATTTCCCCCTTCTGCACTGCACTGTGGCTGTGGCTCCCCACACCTTCCCTGTTCCTGTGGGTTCCAGGTGCTCTGTCTCTGTCCTGCCCTATGTGTGTGTTGCCTGTGTGGCTGGCTATGGTTCAGCAATATGTGCCTTCCCTGTAGCGTTCTTGCACCTCTCTCTTGTTCCTTTTTATTTTGGATTATTTCCGCCATCGCGCAACTTCCGCTTGCTCCCCTATTGCGCATGGCGCATGTTGTTGAATATCGCAATGCACCATTTATGCATGGTTCCTCCCCCTTAAGTTGTGCATGCATTCATTGTCATTGCGCTCTTGCGCAGTGTGATTTGGAGGGCACATCTGCCTCCTGCTGAATATCGCAGAATGGCGCATCTTCGGACTTGCGCCGGCTCAACCCTTTTGATTATCTGGGCCAGTAACTATAGCGTTTTCCTCAGTTCATACAATTTATCAGATGTTAAGGTCATTAACAGTACAAGTAAAAACTTCAGACTGTAAGACCACAGTAAACAAATTACCGAAAAAATACGCATCACATCTAGATAAATCACTTAAAAGCTCTAACTGAAAAAACAACTTAGAAAATAAACAACACTAAATTAATCTAAAAATGAACTAAAAACAAAGTTTTTGAGCTCAGAAAACTAACACAGCTCAGGCAGCTCACACACTGCCGCCATCTTGCCTTGTCTTCATGTTAATGAAAATAACAAAATGTTAATAACAGAAGATCATCTGCATAAGCTAAAGCATCACAATCTATATTATTGATTTTAGGGTGGTCGAAAAGAGTGCTACCTTCAAACTTCAACAATTAGTTAATATAAAGATTAAATAGCACGAGGGCTAACAAGCAGCCTTGCTTTACCCCCCCTTAATGATGAAAAAGATTGTGTAACACTCCCATGACCATCATATCTTACTTTGGTGCAAGTATCTGTATATAATAACTGTATCGGATGTAACAAAGATTGGTGAATACCATAATTTCTCAAAATAACCCATAACAGGCTTTGATTAATGGAATCAAAAGCAGCAGTGAAATCAATGAATAATGCATATAGTTGCATTTTTCTTAAGTGTACATATTTTTCTACTAAATGACTAAGACAAAATAGATTATCTATAGTTGAAAAACTAGTTCTAAAACCTGCCTGAAATGGAGATATGATTAAAGTTTTATCAGTCCAGTCTGTTAATCTGTTTAACAAGATTCTTGAGAAAATCTTTGAAACAAAATCCAATGAGCTGATTGGGCGATAGTTTGAAGGGTCCAATTGAGATACTTTTTTGAATAACAGAACAATTATATTTAGTTTCCAGGATGTAGGAATTTTTTTTTTTCAAAACACAAGTTAAAGTATTTAGTTAATACTGGGGCCCAAAAATTGATGTTATACTTATAAATTGTTGATGGTATAAAATCTGGACCCAGTGCCTTATTATTAGTAAACTAAAAATAATATCAGTTACTTTTGAAATTTCCACTTGTAGTGGTTGAAACTCACTTAAGGTTTTAAACAACGGGAATAAAGTGGGAACATCATTCGGATCCTATTGTTCCATGTGCTGGCTAATCAAATTCCTATAATGAGATACCATGTAGATTCTGAAATTATCGACAGTAATCTATTATCATTATGAAAATAACCTCCTGACACCATATCCCCAAAAGCTCTAACATCATTAGACTGTATTATTTGAAGCATTAGCATCCACTGCTGCTTTCTATATTCCTCCTTTTTTTAAAGAAAATGTTATATCCAGTTCTAGCCTTTAATAATGATTTAAAGTTTACTTGACATGGATGTTCTTTTACTAAATGCATTTTTTTTCAATTTATTTTTCTCAGCTTTATATGTCTTATCAAACCAGTTATGATTGTTAATTATTTTGCATGATGAATATGAAGAGTAAATACACTGACTTATTTGAGAATATATATATACATATATAAAACATAAATGGTTCTCCACTTCATTTAAAGATTCTGAGCACATAATAAAAGCTGTTTCAAGGAATGATGAATGATAAATATTATTTACCTTCTCCAATGAGGAGAAGTTTACTCTTATTTTTTGTTTTCCCTTTACCATAGGCTCTTTCAACAAATCATCTGTAATTAATGAGTCATTAATTCCAAAATTTTCTGACAAAATTATCACTTTCTGTTCTCATCTTAATTGTTGCAGATTTTATCATAAAAAAAAACAGTTCATAATCATATATTACATTATCAATCAAACTCTACCCAATAGGCCCAAAAAAAGACACCTTCCCCTTTTCATCCCCTTGATTCTACCATTCAAAATTACCAATGAATTATCTTTAACGAAAGTAACAAAATATTTTCCATTTTCATTAATTACCATATCCATTGAATCTCTAGATGGTAACTCCATATTCTCATCTAAGCAAGGCATGTTAGACTGGTCATCTGATAATGCTATACGTGTATTAAAATCTCCACAAATGATTAAATTACCCTGTACAAAAGCAGAGTTAACTTTGTCAACATCTTTTGCCAATTTGTTAAAAATCAATTTATAATTTTTGGACCTAGGAGGAATATATACATTAACTATGATTAATAACTGTGAATTCCATCTATTATATATTATCACCACTATTATATAATTCAAACAAAGTTTATAAATTTTTAAACTTTTTATAAACCCTGAAATTTTTAGATAAACTATCAGTCCACATAATGTCATAATGATTTACTTTTAAGGCTGCTGAATGTAATACTTCATAACCATTTATAACAGGTGGATCTTGAGATGAAGCTTCCTGTAGTAATATAATTGGGAATGCTGTAATATACTCCATCCATTCAACATCACCTAATTTCTGCTTTATTCCTGCTATATTCCATGAAAGTAATCTAAATTTGTGAATATTATCAGTATTCGTCCTCTCCAATGAAACCAGATCTTAGGTCAAATTTAGTCAATTAATTTTATTTTTACCATTCTGAAAAATTTCTTATGAAAAATCTACTAATAATATATTACTTTGTATAATATTTTCTGCCTTTTTCTTAATCAAATAAAATAAATCAGTCAAATTGAATTGAACATCAATTTGACTTCCGTCCCCTACTTTATGGGTTCTGGTTACATTAAGAAGGTCAGTACTGCTAACAGTAATGTCTAACAAAGAGGATAATAATATAGCCATCATATCTCTTAGTGTCGGGGTATTCTCATTCCTTAATCGATCCACTCCAAAAACTGGCAAAGTATTTCTACATGTCTCATACAGTTGGTTAGGTGACGGCATATTCCAACTCAAATACTGAAGTACAGTTGCTAATTCCTAATTTTTTATGACAAGACCGTCAGAGCCTTCTCCAAAAACCTGTTTTACTATACCACGCCGAGTAACTGGGGGGTGCAAATGTAAGCCTAGATATTCCAGTCTCTTTTGATGAGAAATTACTTGTTTGGCATAGCCCATACTTGCTACTATGCAATAAACCGGAGAAGGGAAAAAAACTTATCTCTAAATACAGTTATAATATTTTAAGTGGCTTTTGCGATTCCTAATTCAGCTTTTAATAAACAGATCAATGAGTCCTTTAAGGATTCAGTAGTCTCATTTTCCTTAAAATAAAGCCCTTCATATCTCAATATAGTCATCTCCTTGCATATTTAACATTGGTTGTGGGATATTTGTATGCTCATTCAAAATGTTTACAATACCCTTGCTATTAACAACCTCAGTTTGTATCCCTAGAACACTATTGTTAACTTCAGTGGGTTCAATGGCCACTCCATTATCCAATTTAATATTTTTAGAACTTAGATCTCCTTTCTTAATAACCAGCTCATTATCCAAATTATGTGGGACTGGCTTCTGTATACTTGTATTCTGATATTTTGATCCCACACCATAATGTGATTTTGCCATTATTTTAACTGGTTTTACATCAGCCAAACTCTTCGGTAAATTAAATTGCCCTTTTTTAACTGACTTTTTATTCTTCTTACCCCTTCCCCCCCCCCAAGGTGGAGAATCTGGAATATTTATTGGTGAAAAAGGAGGCATTTGATTGACCATAATCTTTTCAATTCTTTTTTCAATCCCTTCTATTTTTATAATAACCATTGTTTGAAATGAATCTATTTTATTTCTAATCTCATTAAGTGAATCCAATAGAACAACTGTAGACATCATTGGATGAGACAGAGCTTTTAATGAATATGTTGAAAATTTTCCTGAATACTGCTTAACTAGTGAAAATTCTATTTCAATAGCATTAACTTCACCATCCAACCTTTCAAAAATCTCATTTGGTGACATAGCACTATTTATTTCCTTCTGTGCATCTTCAAACAGTTTAGATTCATCTTCTATTAAAATATCGGACTTCTGTAAATAATCTAGTGGACTGAACAATTCTAAATTGGTAGCATTTGTTGCCTGATAGGATAAACAGGGAGTCTGCTGCAACAAAGTTTCACCTATATGTCCCAGATAATCAGACAACAAAACTTTCAACAGTGAATTGTTATCTTTTTCCTCAGAGGGACAACTGACAGAAATATTTCCCTGTGCCAGACTGTTTTTGATTAACCCGAGCTGATGCCACAGGTGCTAAAGGAAATAAATCAGTTAAAACATTCACCTTTTTAACAACAGGTGAGGCTTTACATGAATTTAACAAATCAATTGCTGACTCAACAGTATGTCTACCCTGTGGCATTTCAAGCTCAACACTCTCATAATCTAATATTTCAACTACTGTATTCTTTTGTTCAGATGTCAATAATATCGATTCTTCAACAAAAGTTACCCCCTTTGTATGGACTGTGACCAGAGAATCTATCATATTACATTGCCCAGAAGGGGGTTTCAAGATACTCTTTTCTTTACTTACAATAACTGCATAAAATGGTTTAATCTGTAAATTCTGAAGAGATTGTGTGGGAGTTGAGGTAGCCAAATTAAGGTCTCCTTTAAAAACACATCCATTATATGAATCCCTATTCTCACTTAATTTACTAAACTTTCCCTGCTTACTAACTTTTTTATTGGACACTCTTTTTCCCTTTGCCATGTCTGTTAATAAAATTCTCCCACTTCTTGTATACATAAAAAAAGACAAACAGAAAAAGTTTTGAAATCAGAATAAAATCAGAATAATCCTGATGCACCTATCTAAGTTTATAAGTATATCAAGTCCATTCATCCAGTGCTCAATGATCAGTGTTTGGCCTCCTGAGGTTCAATTCCAGTTACCACAAACAGAACTTCTGAGGGATCACCGTCCTCTTAAAGACTCTCACTTCAACTTAAACTTCCAAATATCTTTTACGCCCATTCTTGGTCACTATTATATATAAAAAAGGAAATGTATAAGCCTAATGTAAACCTTATAATAGCCTTATAATAATCTATAACACTACCAAGCTGTAACAAACTGTAACAAATGCTGGCATCAACACTGAACAAAGTGCAGAATATGTGGAGTCAATGGAAAAACTTACTTAAATGTTTGGACCCCTCAACAAATAGAAGGTTGAAATTTTTCCCTTTAATGAAGAAATCAAAAAACCAGTCCAGCACAATTTTGTTGACCCCAAAGGAGCCTAGAACAGAGATGTAAAAATAACCACAGAGTGTTTCAACGAAGTCTGTCGGGGGGATTACTACTTTAAATCATAACAACTCTAAATTGATCAAATAAACAGTAATTTAAATAATCAATAGTTTCAATAATTTCAACTTATAATATTTCTCTAAAAGTATCTTACCATCTCACGTCTTTAGATTAAACACACCAAAATGCCAAACACCAGTGCACTGAAGCACCAAAGCACCAAATCAATAAAACTAGGTGTGAAGATGGCGTGAGAATGGCTACTAAGAACCATACTGTTTTACAACTTCAGCTCTTTAAACCCCTGCACTCTTTATACTTTTTTTGCAAATAAAAACCTTATAAGCATTAAGCGGCAAGCAGGAGAACACCCAGTCTTAAATGCAAAATGCTGAAACATTGAGTGAGTTCATTATATAAGGAGCACCACACTCTCCCTTATGAGCCTCATGACCCTCAAATATAAAATTAACTAATTAAGCCAAACCAAGCAAAACAACCTTTCAGCTATCAGTAATCCAGTAAAAATCTATTGAAAATCTAGACTATCCAACAATCTAACCAGCTGACAATCAAACAATCAGTCAATGAACTGCACGTACCTCAAGAGATTTTAAATTCCCAACTGATAAGTCATAATAAAAATACAACTATGCAACTATCTAGTTTACCTAATTTATAAATCTCCTACAGCTTACGGTTTAATATAGAACAGTTGTGTAATTTATGAAAAATCCACTACTTGCCAATCAAATTGAAACTACTACTTAAATAATTATCGGCCATTTAATATCTTTGTTGGTGCCAGCATTCACTATTAAGCACAATTAGGTGCATTCAATTAGTTTAACATCTAACGATGAATGAACCCTCACTCTTTCCCCCTTGCCATAAAATGATTAACTAAATAATTATCTGATTGTCTGTGTATCAATGTAAGCAAAAAGCAACTCTCAAACAACAAATTTATAATAAAATGGAGTAAAAAGAAACATACATTTTGCCACTTTAGTCAATTTTCAGACTATAAAAATAAACACAAAATGACACAAAACACAAAATAACGAAATAAAATAACAGAAGAAAAACAATAGGGTTCACAAAAGACAGTTATGAAACATTTAAAATATCTAAGCATTCGGCATTCTAAGTGCTCAGTGCTTAAACATTAAAACAATCAGTATCTGAACATTCAAAAGAGTAAAACAGTTCTACAATATTACAGAGTGTTGATAAAATACTTCCTACACATAAACCTCTGAAGAAAAATGAAACTGATTATGCTGATTAGTAAGCTGTTAGTTAACTACGAACTGCAGCTTATCTGTTAGGTAGGAAAATGGCAGACTAGGTGGGCCAAGCGGTCCTTATCTGCTGTCAAATTATATGTTTCTATGTTTCTATGATTGTACTGGAAAAAAATATCAGAGGTAAAACTTTTAACTTTAAAAACTTTACACTTTAAATAGTCAGAGCGTCTCAGGACGATTTTGAATAAAGCGCTCCGAACCAAAGACTTTGGATCCAATTCTAAACTTTTCTCACAGGTCCTGATGAAATTCCAACTGATCCAGTATATCCAATATGTCCAGTATATCTTTAATTTATTTCTCACCAAAAGACTTTAATGCTTAGCTCAGTTTTCTTTTTTTTCAATACTCCTTCAATATCAACAGGGAAAATGGGAATAAAAACAGTCTTCAGAAACACCACAGTTCTGCCATGGTTCCACGGTACCACAGCCCATGGGACTTCACTCTCGCTTCTTAAGGGGAGGGGACCCCTGCCACTGGGACACCTTACCTTCCTGCAGGGAGTAAAAAGGAAAAATACCAAAAACACTGAAATCTGATGACAAGGGTTGTCAAAAAGGTGCTGAGAATTAAAGAATAGGTATGATGATGGTATACCTTATGTAAATTAAAAAGAGCTTTCCTCAGACACCAGTTTTCCTGCTCAGCAGAGCACACCTCTCTCCAACCTGCTGCAAGTCCTCAATCTGATACAAGCTTCTACTCCACTACACCACAACATGATCAAAGGCTGGGTTCGGATGTAACCACACCTCTGACTACCCTTAGCTTTGGACTTTATCTAGGCAGTCCCTTTCAGTTGGATAGATATTAAAGTTTGTGTGGTTTCCAATTTTATTTGAAAACATGTTTAAAAAGATTATTACTATGCTTCTCTTTGCATTTAGTAGAAGCCTGCTCATAGATATCCAATGCTGCACATTATCAAACACACACTGCAATTTCTTATTTAGTTCTCTCTCAGGTCAAGAGCTAGTGTACTGTTCAGTGATATCCACATACAGACAGATATTTATGTCACTGCATTCAAGAGGGATGACATTCACTAACTGTGTAACAAAACATGGTCCAAGGATAGCCCCCTGTGGTAAACAAAGATTTAGTCTTCTAACTGGAAAGCCTCTAGAGCCAAAGGCCCATTTTCAAAAGCATCTGTGACAAATTCATGTAAAAAAACAGTACAGTATAACATTTAGTTCAATATACCAAAATTCGGTCTGGGTATTTTCATTTACTTTTACTTCCTCTGTCTTCCTTATCAGGTAGTTTTCCTTCCAGGCTATTGCGGTTTCTCACAATCCTATTCTCTATAGTTCTGTAAGCAGCAGTGCTGTGTATAATTTTCAGATTCCAGTGGAATGAAATTCTGCAGAATTTCAAAACATTCTGACACATTCTACAGAATTCTATCAAAATCAAAATGGGTAGAATTCCACTGCAGAAAGGCAGTGTGTTTTTTCTCTGATCTCTGAAAGACAGACTGCTGCTACAAAGATTTGCAAATATTCCATGAAAAGCTTTCTATGACAATTTCACATTAATTCAAGTAATCAGATTGGCAGCTTTAATCAGAAATGCACCTGTTTTCTGTTTCATGCCTTGTGCAGACTATGTTGATAATCAATGTTCTCTTTTAAGGACTTTTATGGCTCTCAAGTGTCCTTATATTTCAGCATGTGCATCTTGATTCATGGAACTGTATTAACATTTTCTGGAACATGATTCTGTGGTTAATCATGCAATACTTTTTGTAACCACATGGTGCTCCTTTCCACAGTTAATGTACTCATGTGACCTCCTAAGCTCACTATAGACCTTTTAGGCATTGGAAGGAGAAGGTTCTAGAAGGTTCTGCTCTTATGAGTACATCATTTCTGTTCTATAAAACCACTGCAAATAGTCCTTTGAAAATCATGTTTTGGGTGAAGTTGTCCTACAAGCCTTCCATATAAGTCAAAATGGTGCAGGTAGTGTGTTTTGAGTTTTGGGATTTTTTTGTTTGTTTTTTGTATTATAATAGTGTTGTTTTTGACTTAGCTGAAGCTGTATTTTAGCAGTTCTGGGGGATGTGTACTTAGCACTAACAGAGAGAGAAAGACAGACAAACAGAGAGAGAGAGAGAGAGAGAGAGACCCCCACACACACACACCAGATTCTGAGACTGGAGACTGAGATTGCCTGATCTAAATAACACACACAATATCTCACACACACAGCAGATTGCAGATTACCTGATTTAATGTTTCTTATTAAGAACTGTGTTTTGTGATTTTTTTTTCACTCTGGAATGTTCTGGGAATTTTTTCAGTGCTTTAGTCCACCAGTTGCTACTAGCTTCTGGCAGAAGAATCTTGCTTTCAGAGCAAGAAACAACTGACTAAAAGCTACAGCTTTTCTTAGTGATAAAACACTTCTATCTCAGCAGGATTCAGTGCCTGCTGGGATTAAGCAAACAGATACTTTATTAGAAGCGGGGGGGTCTCATTTATGGTATAAAAAAAAAAAAGTCAGTGTTTGTTTCTGTGATAGGGAAGGGGACTGTATCAACTTAGTTTGCTAAGTCAACAGCAGAGGAGTGAAGTTAATTGGGGGTGTGGCTTGAGCAGTACAAAAGCAGGTATCTCCAATTACAGCTTCCTGCTGCTAGCTTCTGGCAGAAGAATCTTGCTTTCAGAGTGAGAGTCACATGACTAAAAGCTACAGCTTTTCTTAGTACGTGCCCTCCTTCCCACCCTAAGTCAGTTCTACTTTTAAAGCCAGTGGATTTGACTGACAACAGGAACTTCCTGTTTGGCAGTAGGAAGGGGAGGATCACTGAGACACATTAGTTTCTTCAACCTTGAAGGAAAAATAATAACCCCCCCCAGCTACTGGAGGTCTGAGTCTGAGCAAGGACGAAGGAGACTACTGAAGAATACAGGAAGTTCCAGTCCTAGAACAGGAAGGGTGAGAGTTGTGAAGGTACATAGCCAGTAGGAATGTAGGTGGAATAATACATAAAGGGAGGGGAGAGTAAGCATACAAAGCAATAGGAGAGGGGACACAAAATAAGACATGATGGGAGTGGTGCAGTGTAATGGCTGTGGGGTGCCAGTGTTCTGGGAGACATTCTGGAGGCTGTGATGCTCCCTATATGCAGGCACCTCTCTGGTCTGAGGGAGGAGGTTACCCATCTCCAGGCTGATCTGGCTCAGATTCATGAAACCTCCTCCCCCACCCAGGGACCACCAGGGCCACCACCGCTACCTCAGAGGTTGCCAAGAAAGAGGAGCGGTTGGGCCAAGGTGGGCTCAGGGAGGGAGAGGATGGTGAACAGAGGTGCATCCCTCCAGCTGTACCTGTCCACAATTCATGTGCTGTTCTGGTGAAGAGTGGTTCCTCTATGGAGGCACCTGCAGTGGAGCCCAAGGAGGATGCTGGGAACCTCCACAAAGGAGACCCACAGGAGTGTGGCACAAGAACCCACAGGGGAAGGAAACAACTCCTGCTGGGGGACTCAATAATTAGAGGGGTAGAAGTGGGGGAGGAAGGGGAGAGGGAGGTAAGGTGCCTACCTGGCACCACTGGTTGGAGGGACAGGAAGTGAATCCTTAGGCTTGCGGGAGCAGCTGCATGAAGGAGGGAGCTGGATGTCATTGTCCTCCTAGGGACAAATGACATGGTTAGGAATGGGATCAGAGCAGTGCAAGAGGAGTTTGTCGAGTTGGGGAGGGACCTTAGGCAAGTAGCACGTATGGTAACCTTCTCGGAGGTTCTGCCTGTCTATGGCAAGGGTGATGCTAGGGTACTCCACACTATGGGATTCAATGAATGGTTAATAAACTGGTGTAGAGCTCAGGGTTTTGACTTCATTGGGGACTGGGGAGCCATCTGGAGGGATACAGGCCTATACTGGTGCGATGGTCTGCATCTGTCCGGGGGGGAACCAGGATCCTAGGTGATAGGTTTAAATGCTTCTTTAGCAAATATTTAAACTAGCCAAGGGGGGAGGCACTGAAAAGGATCAGGGTAATCCCAGCCTCCCCCCATAAGGACAGGGATGAGGCTAAAAGGGGTAAGGCCATCAAAAATGGAGGGTGATGAGTACCAATGCCCATAGTCTGTGTAACAAGCTCCCTGAACTAGTGGCCTTGATGGAACAGGGTTGCCTGAATATTGTGGCAGTCACTGAAACATGGTACACAGAGAACCATGACTGGGATGTCAACATACCAGGATACACAATCTACAGGAGGGACAGGGAGGGTAAAAGAGTAGAAGGAGTAGCTTTCTATGTAAGGGAAGGGATTAAAGCAATAGAACTAAAGAGTAAAAGGAGAAGATGAGGCACTATGGGTCACCCTGGAGACAGGAAATAGCACCACAATCCACATGGAGGTTGTGTACAGACCCCCATCTCAGGGCGAGGGAATACTTGGTACTTGGTAATACTTGGTAAGTTAAGACAAAGTAGGCTGCCAAGCCCATTTAATTGTCTCCCACTCCTAGTGGGGACAGTTATTGAGCTGATTTTGGATCATAAGGTTATCTAGACTGAGCTTAAATTGCTCAAAACATGGAGGCATTACTATATTATTTGGTAGGGAATTCCATAATTTTGCAGATCTTATGGTAAAAACATTTGATCTTTTAACTGTTTTAACCCTTGGAACACATAATTGTCTCCTGTGTGATCTGAAGTCCCTAATTGGAATGGACAAGGAAATTATAGAAAGCATCCTTAGAATGGCAGAAAAAAGGGGAGATATTGTTGATGGGGGACCTGAATATGCCAGATGTTAACTGGAGCACTTTTGCTGCAGGCACATCCAAGAGCAGGGTCATTCTTGATGCCCTACCAGGGGCATGCCTCAGACAGCTAGTGTTGGAACTCACTCAGGAGGGAGCAGTCTTAGACCTAGTGCTCTCAAATGAGGACAGAGAAAGGATTTCAGACTTAGAAGTGGGTAGCCATCTGGGAACAAGCGACCACCAAACCGTGTGGTTCACAATAAACACAACCATAGAGTCAAGCCATACAAAAGCAAGAGTATTGGACTTTAGGAGGGCTGACTTTGGGAAAATGAGAGAGTGCCTCAGAAAAGCACTAGCAAATGGGCAAGAAGGAGGGTGGAGGAATAACCAGGAATAATCAAAACAGCCATCACAGAGGCAACAAGCCTTTGTGTGAAGCAAATCAACAAAACAAAATGAAAGAAAAAAACACTATGGTTCTCAAAAGAGGTGGCAGAGAAGGTTAAGGAGAAAAGGATAGCATTCAGAAAATATAAGGAAACACAGAAGGAGCACGACAGAAAACTTTATCAGTTAAAGCAGAAGGAAGCAGGGAAGGCAGTCAGAATAGAAAAGGCCCAAACCGAGGAAAACATAGCCAACTCTGTTAAGAAGGGGGACAAAACCTTTTACAGGTACAGTACATTAGGGAGTGAAAAAAGACCAAGGGAGAAATACTGAGGTTTAATAAAGGGAATGGAATGTGGGCAGAGGGTGACAGTGAAAAAAGCAGGGATACTGAATAAATATTTCTGCTCAGTATTCAGAAAGGATGAGGAGGGGGAGGTACCTAAACCAAACAAGAGAAACACCCTGAATAGGGGAGTTGACACCAGTCCATTCACGGAATAAAGGATTCTGATAGAACTCTTGAAACTGAGGGTGGACAAAGCAATGAGGCCTCACTGGATTCACCTCAGAATTCTAAAAGAACTAAGGGTTGAACTACTGACACCACTGACTACTCTCTTTAACACATCATTGGAGGATGGGGTGGTACCTGAGGACTGGAGGAAAGCAGATGTGATTCCACTTCACAAAAGTGGGAGCAGGGTAGAGGCAGGAAACTATAGACCAGTTAGTTTTACCTCAGTGGTAGGGAAAATGATGGACTCACTTCTGAAGGAAATAATTGTTGAGTACCTAGAGGCCAGTGGGGCACAGGACCCAAGGCAGCATGGATTCACAGTGGGAAGGTTGTGTCAGACAAATCTATTAGATTTCTTTGACTGGGTGACCAAAATAGTAGACTAGGAAGGGGCTATGGACATCGCCTACTCAGATTTTAGCAAGGCATTTGACACTGTCCCACACAAAAGATTCATATACAAGCTAGCCAGCCTTGGAGTGTGTCCCAAGGTGGTAGCCTGGATAAAAAAATGGCTGGGCAACCGGACACAAAGGGTAATAGTAAACGGAGTCCACAGTGAAGAAAGAAGGGTAACCAGCTGGGTACTGCAGGGTTCAGTACTAGGGCCAGTCCTCTTTAATGTCTTTATAAGTGACATTGCAGAGCACCTGGAAGGAAAATATGTCTCTTTGCAGATGACACAAAGATCTGCAACAGGGTTGATACACAGCATGGGGTGGAAAGGATGAGAAGGGACTTGGCAAGGTTGGAGGGATGGTGAAATGTATGGCAGCTTAGATGCAACGTAAAGAAGTGCAAGGTAATGCACCCGGGAAACAAACACCAAGGGGAAGAGTACATAATGGGGGGGGTGAGATACTAACAACAACAAAAATGGAAAGGGACCTGAGAGTAATTATATCAGATGACCTAAAGGTGGGCAAGAATGTGAGAAGGCAGTAAGGAGGGCTAGAGGGATACTGGGATGCATAGGGAGAGGTATCAGCAGTAGAAAACAGGAAGTTGTTATCCCTCTGTACAGACAGTTGCTGAGACCCCATCTGTTGTATTGCATGCAGTTTTGGAGAACCCATCTCAGCAAAGACATAGACAGAGTGCAGGCTGTCCAGAGGAGGGCAACCAAAGTGGTGCAGGGTCTGCACCAGAAGACATACAAAGAGAGACTAAAGGAGCTTAATATGTATGCCCTCGAGGAAAGGAGGGAGAGGGGGAACATGATAGAAACTTTCAAATACCTCAAGGGAATCAACAATGTTCAAGAGGGTAGCATTTTTCAGAAAAAGAGACATGTAAGAACAATAGGGCACAATTTAAAGATAATGGGGGGACAGATCAGAGGTAATATGAGGAAGTATTTTTTTCATGGAGAGGGTTGTGGATGCATGGAATAGCCTTCCTGAGGAGGTCGTGGAATCAAGAACAGTGGGGGAATTCAAGAATGCATGGGACAGACATAAAGCAATTCTAGTGGGGGGGTAGGAGGAAGTAGGCTGGTGTTTAACTAGGATCTGCAGCTTATCCATCAGGTAGGGAAATGGACAGACTAGGTGAGCCAAGCAGTCCTAATCTGCCATCAAATTCTATGTTTCTTTATATGTAAGAATAGTACAGGTTCCCAGATGCAACCTGAAGAGGGGGGCACAAATAGGAAAGAATCTGTAATAAATCAGGAGTGAGCACATTTTTACATTAAATAAATATATTGCTACAAGTCTGATGTGATGAAGAGCAACTCGGGCAATGGATATGAGCATGGAGTTTGGCCATCATTTTTATGTGAATAAGGCAAGGAAAGATCTGCACATGCAGTTAATGGTGCAATATCATTAGTATCTGGTGTGTGTGCTGCACAGCCCTCTAAAATTCAGATGCTGGCCGTGGCTTATAGAATAACAATGACTGCTGTGCTGCCATTTGATGATGAGTGAAGGAAAGTCACAGGTGACAAGAGTATGACTGTGCTGCCTAGTTAGTAAGAAAAACTGCTACTGTTGAATCAGCAGTGTTACTGATGTCACAATCACAGGCTGGGTCATCAGTAATGGAGGAATCTTGGGAAACTAAGAAGTCTGAGACATAGGAGATGCTGGTGGAGGATTCTCAGTGTGTGGTATTAGAAGGCCAAAAACAACAAACTGCACTCAATAGCAAGTACTCACTCAGAGGCAAAATTAGCCAAGCAAAGGAATTGAAGGGCACTAAGTCCCAACACTGGGAGCATACACTGGTGTGTGTCAGGAGCGTGCCTTCACTTCACAAATTTTGACTCTGAGTGAGCACTTGCTCCCAAGTGCTTGTTGTTTTGGGGGGTTCATTCTGGGGCTAGCTGCCTCTACTTGCATCATCCCTCACCTGAAGTGATGCACTAGTACACTGCTTTTGAAGTGTTAGAAGGATAGGAGGCATGCGGGAAGGTAGTTGAGGGAGTGGAGGAGAATGATTCCAAAGAATTTTTTTTTCAGTAAAGAGAATTGCAAATTCAAATAACATGAGTAACAAGGAAATTACTGCTAAAGAAGAAGAACAGGTGGAGCTCAAGAATATTGATTTGGGCAACAGTGACTTTATTCTCACTTTTGGATAATCCAGTGTTACTGTAGCTATTGACAGGCAGCTGGAGAAAGAGGCCCATAAATCAGTTTATTCACACTATAAACACTGAAGTTGAGGAGAAGGAGGAGGATAAAGTGGGTAACACTGCAATATTTAAACTATTTTTAAAAAGAAAGTGTAAGGGCAAGGCACAGGAAAAAAAAGAGATTAAGATTGTTGAGGTGCCAGTGGAGGTATTGGTGGTCATGATGTTGTTACAGTTAGAGGCTCCGCAGATCCAGAGAGTCATTTATTTACAGCCTGTGTTGTCCAGGTAAACCCAGAACAGCTTGTCCCAATTATGAACCCTTGTAGTATTGTCAGAACAAATTTGATACATGTCTTGCATTGGCTTCAGTTGCTGTCAAGTATTGATACTGCCCATTAGCCAATCTATGTTCAGAGTCATCATAGGTGACCATCACAAGTGACTGGAGAACTTTTCTGTCACAAAAGAATGTTGAAATGTAACATTCCTCAATATAAAGAAACAACACATCCTGCTGGTCTGTGTAATAAGGGCCAAATCAAGTTTCCAAGAAGAGGGAGAGGAGGCTATAAGCCAGTAGTCACAGATGGGGATAGAAGATGAGGATGACAGTGTCTTGATTGATGGCTTATCCAATAAGCCTAATATGAGGGACATTTTGAACAATGCGAGCCTATTCCCAATAATACCAAGACTCTATCAATGCACTCTGATGTCAGTTCCAAATGAACACATGGTTACATACAAGAACATGTACAGCGTCTTGGGAGAAAAAATCCTCTAAAAATTATTACTTTATTCACTATAGCTGTTTAAGCACACACTGTATAGTGGATTAGGATACTTTACTTTTCATACAGAGAAGATACCCTGTTATACATGATTAGAACATGCTTTTGTTGTCCTGTTCAACAGTGCTTACATCTCACGGCTACTCCTGCTGACCTTTCCTAGCCTCCTGACTGTCATTGTCTTTGCTCAGTAAGAGTCATCATAAATTATTAACATAATAGATAAGAGAGCATAGCCCACTGCATCATTCCAAATTTAGTTGCATTCTGAAAAATGTAAGGAAACTTTTTCAGGACAACTTAACAAAAATGCATGGATTCATTGTCCTCTGGACAGAATTCATAGCACTTTTCAACTGGCATTTCCCCACTATGTCTACTCCCTCTTTTGTAGCCTGGTCATATGGTTCTTGTCCCCATGGGAACTGTCATAATACAGTCTGGGAAAGACCATCACTAGTGTGAAGATAAGTAATAAGTATTATATGACTTGTATTTTTCCATTGGCATTTTTCTGTTTTTTCACAGGTGACACTACAGGGCATGGACTCTACTCTGACAGTACAGAATGAGGGAGGCCCATTTCTTTACACATGTGGGCCTAAAATGTTTCTTATGATTCTCTTCACAGGAATTCATGATGTTTTACCCTGTGAAGCTGCCATTTTTTTTTTGGCAAACTGACCAACATTTACTTAGGAAGTGGACAATTCACAAAAAAAGCCCACTTTGTGGTAAAAACATAAAGTTTTAGTGAAATTAAAGTTTCTTAGGTCTACAAAAACTTTGCAAAGCTACAAGAGGCTGAATTTTGGTCAATTTGTGGCCACTTCACTGGCAATGTTTACATTTGCAACACCTCTAGTTATGGTGCATTCATCCCCTTGGGCACTGTCATGTTCCAGATAGGTCATAACCATCACTAGCATGGAAGGAAGTATTTAATTATGCTGCTTTTTCATTTATTTTTGTCTTATTTTCACAGGAGACACTACTGGAGTTAAAGTCTGAGAGCACATAATGAGGGCAGCCTATTTATTTATCCATGTGTGTCTAAAAAATATTTCTTTTGATTCTATTTACTGGTCTGTGTCTTTTGATCCTGGTGGTACTGATAACTCCTCCTACTCTGTCTCCTCACTACTGTGTTCCCTTGCCATGGGGTTTTTGTCCCCATGGGCACTGTCATGCCCCAGTCTGGGCATGGCCATCACTAGCATGACAGTAAGCATCTGATTTTTGTAACTTATATTTTATTGATTTTTCAATAATTACATACATCAAATAAACAATGATGATACAGCTATTAGATTAAACAATAAATCAAAATGCGCATGTGCTTATTATCATTACTTGCAATAGATTTTGCATCTAGCCCAAAACATACCTTGGATGCGGAAAATGTTTTTATATTTTTAAACAAGTTAAAGAGTGAGTCAAAACAGTTAACTTTCACATTTAGTCAAGCAAATAAGGAATGTATTCTAACATATTTTATTCATTACCACAACTTGGGTGTATTTCAAAAGTACATCGGTCCTTTAACGAATGAGTCAGGCCAAAATTTCTAGTATCAGTAAATTCAGAATTTGGATCAGCATATCCACAGTCAGACGCATGCCAAAAATGAGATCTCTTAAGTTACTTTGTTTAAAAGTTACAAGTCATTTTGTACCCCTAAATTTACTACCTGTTCAAAAAAGCCAGTTTCAGTAAAGAGCTACTGATGATATCACAACCAGAACTCACTAGTCATTCTTGCAAACTACCTTTCAAGACTTATTTTTCCCACATTACATCAAACTGCAGAGGTATTAAACACCTAGAAAAGGAAAGCTGATAATGGGTGAGTCAGTGAATACATTTCCATAATGTGCAGATGCAAGATACAGTATTTAAGAATGTGATGGGGGGTGCTATACAGCAGTAAACATGGCTTTAGAATGACAATAATACGTGCAGTTTTTATAATAGTGCAGGGATGAGATTTTGGAATTTCACCAGACTGCAACTGTGGAATGCAGCAATGACACAGTCTCAGAAAGTAGGTGGGACACACAGTTTTGGAAAGTGGCAGGGATGCTAAAATTCTTAATATGGCAGTGTCATATAGTTTTAGAATGTGTCAGAGATACACAATTTTGAAATGTGGGAGACACAGAGTTTTGGAAGGTGGTAGAGATATATAATTTCATAATGTGTCTTGGATGGATTAATTTGGTATGTGGTGTAGCGATGCAAAATTTCAAAAGTGTGTTTGGTATGCCTGATTTCAGGTTGTGGTGGCAACATTCAATTTCAGAACGCAGTGTGGACATGACATCTCAGAAAGTGGCAGTGATGCAGTTTCAGAATCTGGTAACCACATGAAATTTCAGAATGAGGCAGGATGCACAATTTTAGAATGTAACTTGAGCATGCAATTTTGATTGTGGCAGTGACACTCATCTTCAGAATGTGGAGTATGTGCAGTTTTTTGGAATATGGTGGAATGCACATTTTCAGAATGTGACAATGACAGGCAATATTGGAGCATGGAAGTTTACACACAATTTCAGAATGTGGCAGGCAGGTGCAATTTTAGAACGTAGAAGAGACATGCAGTTTTGGAATGTGGCAGTGATGCACGATTTCCGAATGTGGCAGTGACACTCAGTTTTGGAATGTGGCATTGATGCACAGTTTTGGAATGTGGTGGTGATGCAAATTTCAAAATGTGATGGTGATGTGCACTTTCAGAATGTGGCGATAGTGCACAAATTCAAAATGTGGCAATGATGTGGCAATGATGCACAATTTGCTGATGCACAATTTCAGAATGTGACGATGACATGCAATTTTGGAATGTGGTGGTGATGCTGGCGTACAGTTCTGGAATGTGGTGATGATGCACAGTTTCAGAATCTGGTGGTAGCACACAGTTTTGGAATATGGTGGTGATGCGTAGTTTTGGAATGAGGTGGCGATGAATACTTGTGCAGTTTTGGAATGTGGTGGTACCATGCAGTTTTGGAATGTGGTGGTGCCATGCAATTTCAGAATGTATCAGCACCGCACAACTTCAGAATGCTAAATGTGACAGTGCCATGCAACTTTGGAATGTGGTAGTGCCCTGCAAGTTCGGAATGTGGCAGTGCCCAGTGATTTCAAAATGTGGCAGTGCTACACAACTTCAGAATGTGGCAGGGATGCATGACTTCAGAATGTGGCACTGATGCACAACTTCAGAATGTGTCACTGACGCATGACTTCAGAATGTGGTGGTGACGCACAATGTTTGGCAGTGACGTACAACTTTTAAATGTGGCAGTGATGCATGACTTTGGAATGTGGCAGTGATGCACAACTTGGTGGTGACTAACAACTTTGGAATGTGGTGCTGCTGCTTGACTTCAGAATGTCGTGCTGCAGCACAACTTTGGCAAGTGGCATCGCTGTGCCACTTCAGAATTGGGTGGCAATGCATGACTTCAGAATATGGCAGTGATGCATGACTTTGGAATGTGGCAGTGACCCATGATTTCGGAATGTGGTGGTGACGCATAACTTCAGAATGTAGCGGTGATGACTGACTTCAGAATGTGGTGGTGCCACATGACTTTGGAATGTAGCAATGATGCATTACTTCTGAATATGGTGGTGATGCAGGACTTCAGAATGTAGTGGTGATGCACAACTTCAGAATGTGGCAGTGGTGCACAGTTTCAGAATGTGGCAGTGATGCACAATTTTAGAATGCAGTGGTGATGCACAGTTTTGGAATGCGGTGGCGACGCACAATTCTGGAATGCAGCAGTGATGCTCACTTTCAGAATTTGGCAATGACACTCAGTTTTGGAATGGGGTGGTGTCATACAATTTTGGAATGTGATGATGATGCACAGTTTTGGAATGTGGTGGTGATGCCCAGTTTCAGAATGTGGCAATGACACAATTTTGGAATGTGTTGGTGATAGTTTCAGATTGTAGCAGTGAAACACAACTTTAGAACTTGGTGAGGTGTGCAGTTTTGGAATGTGGTGAGGATACACCAGTTTGGAATATGGCTGGGATGCAGAATGTTGGATTGTGTTGGGGATGTGATGCACAATTTTGAAATGTGGTGGAAGCATACAATTCTGGAGGACAAGCAGTTTCAAAATAAAATGGTGTGTCCTGCCATATTCCAACAGTGTACATCCTTACTTACATTCCAGAATTGACAGCCCCCACTAAATTCTTCAATGTGTGTCCCTGTCACATTCTGAGATTTAGTGTCCCACCACATTATGCGATGACACATCCCTTCCACATGCCGAGGTTACATGCCCCCCACCAACATTCTAAAATCGTGCACCACTTTTACAGTCTATACCTTTGTTTAGTGTTGCATTCCAAAACCACACCTCCTGACGCATTCTAAATTACAGTACCATGCATCTAAATATTCTGGAAATGCAAGCACTGCAGGCAACCCTGTGTCAGTTTTTGTATCTTAAATAAATACTACAGCTACAGTTTTGATAACTTTGAAGAAATAGGTCCTATAAGGTTGCTGATAGGGAGAACTAGTCTATGAGTTCTGGTTGTGACCTAATCAGGGGCTTTTCACTGAAACTGGCTTTTGTGAACAGGGAGTGAAATCAGTGTTACAATATAGCTCATAACTTAAAACAAAGTAATGTAGAAACCTAATTTTTGGTATAAGATTTATTGTGGGTAGGCTGATTCTAATTCTGCAATGTAATACTTTTGATTGGCCTCCCTCTTTAAAGATGTGCCAACACCCCATCAATAAAGTATTTTTTACCTCCTATCTCCTTAACCCACTTCCTGTAATTGTTGCATTTATAATCATAGCACTGATAAGATCAATGAAGTAAAAATAATATCCAGTATTAGTGTTAACATTACCCCACCTACTGAGCTATCAATTTCCAACCAGTTTGATATATAAGAGAAAGAAATTAAATACTAACCATCACGTTAGTTACATATTTATCATTTCTTCTTCTGAGGGTGTTGGAGAATCACTTATGTATGCCCTGATTGTTTTGACCCAGAACAAAAGTAGAGTTGTTGAACATCATAAAATAAATGTTGATCCCACTTGTATTTCTCTCCCATTTTAGCAGGGGCAAGGAACTGGAACTGTACCCCCATCTTCAGAAGCTCTTTCCAGTAGACAAGGAAACAATATCTTCTTGTGTAGCAAAGAAATAGTCAGGAAAAACTGAGAATTTAAATGATTCATAAGTCAGAGAAGCATGTATTTACTTATTTATTCTTAACAGGTGAAACTGGATTTGGACTCTGGCAGTTCCAAGAGGAGAAGGCTCATTTTATGTATGTGTGTGTGTCTAAATGTGTTTTTTTATGATTCTCCTCACAGGTCTGCCTCTGTTGATGCTGCTGCCAGCTCATGTTCCTGCGCCTCCTCCCTGGGATACTGTCCTAATGAACTGAAAAAGATATAGCTCATCCACTCCATTCACATAGTTTTTTGTCTCTTGTAGATGCTGATACTGCCGCCTCATCCTCCTGTGCTGCCTGCTCCTCCTCCCTGAGGTATTGCCTCATTGAACAGAATAAGATATACTGTAACTCTTGATTCAAAGAACTTATTGTCTTTGTTGATTATGCTCCTGCTGCTGCTGCCATCTCATTCTCCTCTGCCTTTTCCCCCTCCCTGAGGTGCTGCCCCATGCAACTTAGTAAGATATACAGTAGCTCTGCCACTCTATTCATAGAGCTTGCTGTCTCTGTTGATGCTTTGACTGCTGCTGCCTTATTATCCTTTGCCTCTTTTTCTTCCTTCTTGGGGTGCTGACCCAAAGAAGCAAAGATATAACTGCCCACAGGAAATTTGTATACAGTTTTAAAAAAAATAATGTTCTATTTGATGGTTGACTTAGTATATTGAGTACTGGAAAAGTGCCACTCACCCACCCTCTCAAAGAAATATATTTTGTTCCACTGCAGTATGGACAAAGTAACCACCATTATAATGTTCATAAAAATGAACTGTTCATTGAGTGTTATCTTATGGTACTTGGAATAGACAAACATGCAATGTAATCTTAAATGGACTATGTCAGAAAAACTCTCAGTCTTTCATCGTCTCCATTCTCTATCACAACTTAAAAATGTATGTGTTAAGAATTATGTGCAAAAGGTGAGAAGAGTTCAGTTCATTCATTGCTATGGTGCAAGATCAAGCGTCAGCAAGTTGTGGCATTAGTGCACTGAACTAAAATTATGACATTCATTCTGTATCTCTCTTAATGATAGTCCTAGTGTTTTACCACAACAGTTGCTCATGGTACTTCTGTACCATTACAATTGTACTTAATCCAGCCCCTCCACTACCATAGCAAGAGAGTAAGAGGTCAGCACAACAGCCAATCAGGCTGGAAGAAACCTGATAAAGAGTCAGAAGGCTAATGGGCTGTAAGAAGACTTCATTAATTTAACCTTTTTGGCCAGTCATTTATTGAGTGACATATCTTCAGCAATGACCAGAGTTACTGAGAGATTCATGGATTAACTAATGCTGAAAGACTTGAAAAGGGTATGAGAGACATATGATTTCAGATCTAGACAGAGTTCTGCAATTGTTTTGCTTAAAAAAAAGTCCAAAAATAAACATTTCAATTGGAAACTGCATGGCTCTTTATATTATTGAAACCATCATCGATTCCTCTGGGGACCTGGTTTGCTGTTACCGAGACCTGATCTAGTGATGGCTCTGGGCCAGTCCTGGAGGTGTCAATCCCAGAAGGGTTTTTGGTGGTACACTGCCTGAGGCATGAGTACAGGGATGGTGGGGTGGCCATCAGTTTTAGATCCTGGCTGAAGCTAACTGCATACCCATGGAAGGAGTTGTGGTCATTTGAACATGTGGCAATGAGGGGCGATGTGGGTGTAAGGTGTAGGTTACTCCTGATTTATTGACCACTGGGTTGGAAACAGGAATTCCTATGGGAATTTGTGGATTTCATCTTTGACCAGTCATTGAATGCACCCAACATGACCCTGCTGGGGTATTTCAATGTATAGGATGATGAGGAAACCTCATGATTTGCTTAGCAACTCCTCCAGTTGATGGATTCACTGGGCCTCACACAGTTTATTTCCACAACCACTGCTTCCCATGAATACAGCTGCACCTTGAACCTCATCATCCCTCTGGGTCTGAACATGTTTGATATCAGAGCGGATCCAATAGGGTGATTGGATCACAATGCAGTCTGTTTTCAGGCAATGGTCCCCAGAAAACCATTGGAGATGATCCAGCACTGTTATAGTCATAATATGGTACTGGAAAGTTTTCTGGAAGTGTGGGGCATCTTGGCTATGGATGTAGCATGTGGTGGAGCTGTGGAGGTGGCTGTTGATGGCTATAATTCAGCCATTATGACTGCTCATGAATATATCACACCAACCTGTGTCCATCCAATGTCCTCCTGCTGCAGTTTGTAATGGTATAATAATTAGTTGAGGTGGTTGAAGGCAATAGAGCAGAGGTTGGAGAGTTCCTGGAACAGATTGGGCTTGGTGGAGGACAGGGTGGCTCTGAATTCACATTACAAGAATTATCAACCCTCCTCACACCTCCATGGCTGCCTGCCAACTGAACTGTCAGTGACTGCTTGCAGTATACACTACAAGCCCATTGGCTGACAGTGTCAGCCAATGGGCTTGTAGTGTATACTATAAGCTATTATTGACAGTTCAGTCGGCATGCAGCCATGGAGGTATAATGAGAGCTGTGCTGCTCGCTGACTGATGGCTGTTCTGAGGCAGGGGGAGCAAGGCGGAATGTGCATAACGGAGTGAGTGGGGCATGGGTGGACCACTACACTATGGAAACAATATATTTTAATAATGTGTGGGTAATCAGGTGATCGAGGATGGGGCGGGACCACTATACTATGTAAAAACTTTCTTTTTATTACTGGGTGGGTTATCAGGTGATCGGGGGTGGGGAGGGACCACTACACTACGGACAATTTTTTTATTTTAATAACAGGTGGGCAATCAGGTGATCGGGGATTTGGGGTGGTACGCTACACTATAGAAATATATTTTTTCTACCGTTGCGTCCGCAGTCGGGGTGGGGGGCACCACTACACTATGGGGGTATGTGGCTGAGTGTGGCTTGGGCTGGTAGGGAGGGCATGCACCACCACACTAATGGCATGCAAATGAGCCCATAATGGCCATGCTAATGGCCATTAATGCCTTGCATGCCTAATAGGCTCATTTGCATGCCTCCATTTGTGAACAGCACTTTAGCGCCTGAGTGCTTTTGGCTGTGGGGCCATTTTCCTGGTTGGCTGTGGAGGCAGCACTGCTAGGTATTCTACTGCTTTTCCTGGGTTAGCGCTGCCCCTGAAAGCCCCAATTCACAGTCAAATAGCCCACTGTGAATAGCTCCATAGCCCTCCAGCACAGCTGGGAAGTGCAGCTCAAACTTTTGAACCCACTTTGCTCTCCCTTTGTGAATCGTGGCCCAGGACTTACTAGAGTTAACAAAGCTGGTAACATATTTTGAACTGTACCTGTTAAAGCAACACACATGAATGTACTACTGCAACAGGAAAGCCCAGCTTGCACCCCTGAATCTGATATAAGATGGAGATTACTCTGTCAGCACTCCTAACACATTCTGAGCAACATGAGTAGGTACATTACATAGTGGCATACAATATTATCATACCCCAGTGAAAAAAGTTACACAAAATCTCTCCCAGTCATTAGGCTGCAGAATGGCAGTATTTCTGTGAACTGTATGACAAACACAACAAGTAGCAACTGATATGTGGATGTATTTCAAAAGAATATGCACTATTGGAGCACAGTACACCTTTAAATGCTAGCAGTTCATAGTACCTCTACTGTAGTTAATGTAAAGTAGAATTATTACTAGCTCTATTGTTTTGCTTTGTTTTCAGGATTATGTGAGATTTTCTCAGGTAACACAGTGCTACCTTCATTATGAATCTAGTCATACATTATAAAGCTAGATCTTGGCTTGTGTTAGGAACATGGAATTAGCATTGAATTATTTTGCAGGATGTTAATTTTGACATTGGTGCATGTAGTTGCAGCGAGGCTCTGGAGTTTGATCTGATGGTATTTGTAGCACTATTTTGTGCACATGTGAATACTGTATGTGGTGGCACTAGAAGTGTGGTGATCAGCACTGGTCTTTTCATAATTTGTTTTGAGATTTTTAACATTTTAAAGCTTCATTATAAAATCAGAAAGAAAGCATATTATTTGCATTTTTACAGAATCAGAATGATTTAAAGCTTTGTTTGCTTACACTGGGGAGGGTTTTACAGAGGCTAATAAGCTAAACAGAATATTGGTATGTGGTTCATTTTTTGTTATAGCTCATTTATGTTATTTATGATTAATCTGAAATACTTATAGTTTATATTTTTACTATAATGCAGTGTCTCTCTGAAGAAGCCTCATACAATAGTAATGAAATGTTGGGGTTGTGAAAGAATAAAAGACTCTTCTAAGATTTCTGTGTCTGGGCTTCTTTGGTCTTCAGAGGCCCACCCTAATTTCTTTGGATTAGATTGTTCCTCGTTTGCCAGCTCCACACCAAGAGCATGCTTTACAACAAGTGAGAACTTTGTGTTTTGGACTCCTTGATCTTTCTCCAGCATTTGATAATGTATATTATGGGATTCTGATGGATCACCTCAAGGAAAAATTGGGACTCACTGGGACAACATTAAAGTGGTTTGAATCTTTCATATCTGGCAGAACACAATGGGTACCTTCTCATCGTAGCCAGTTGTGGTCAGCTGTGGTTTTCCTCAGAGCTCAATTCTGTCCCCTGTGTTGTTCACCCACAATGTACATGCTGCCCCTGGAGCTGGTTATCAGGCAGTATGTGGTGAGTTTTCACTGCTATGAACATGATACTCAACTGCACATGTCCATTACATCAGATGAATGAAGGCAGTCTCTGTGCTGAAGCACTGCCTTAAAGAAATTGCAGATTGGATGGTCTACAGCTGATTGAGTCTCACTCCAACCAAGACAGAGTTGTTGGCACTGAAAGAGATCCTCACAGTTCAGATGGAAGATTCTGTCATAATTCCATCTCTGAATGGCATACTTCTGACAACTGTGGATAGGGTAGAGAATCTGGGAGTCATTGTTGACTCATTGCTTACACTAGAACATTTGATGCTAGCCATGGTCCACAGTGCATTTCTGCAACCAAGGAAGAATATCTCCCAGATCAGACCATATCTGGTGGAAGAGGACCTGGTAACCCAAATACATGCCTTCATGACCTTGAGACTTGATTACTGTAATTCTCTTTACCTAGGGCTATCTGGAAGTTTGGTGCATCACCTGTAGCTGGTACAGAATGCCATGGCCAGGTTGTTGGCAGATGTTACCATAAAGGATCGAATCAAACCCATGCAGTGGCAGCTACCCTTCCTAAAGATTAGATGTGCACCACTTTCAGGACTGCTTTGGTAACATACAAATCCCTGCATGGTATAGGCCCCACCTATCTTAAAGACCTCTTGGCCTTGTATGTGTCCATCTACTCTCTTCACTCCACCAAGGAGTTACTGTTAGCCATTATGAGATCCTGTCTCAAGCTCTCCAGAAATTGAGTGTTCTCAGTGGCAGCACCCACTGTTTGGAACTCTCTCCCATACCATCTGAGGTATTCCCTTAAGTGGAGGTATTTAAACAGGACCTGAAAAGCCATATTTTTGAACTTGCATTTGGCTCAGATATCTGATAAGTTTTGACCTACAGTGATGCCAGCCAGGATGCAACACAGTAATGCTGACATACCATATTGATATATTTTTTGAGAACAGTAGAAAATGTGTAATTCAATGGCAGTGAAGCCCTTTGTACTTTATTATTTTGTGATGTCATTTATTGCAAGTTACTGTGTTGCATTATGGCTGGCTCCACTGTATGCCTTACAATGTCTTTATTCCTCAATGTATTTTACTGAATATGCCATCTTTATATTTGCTTGCATGCATGTGCAAGAAACATCTTGTGGTAGTAGCACATTTCAGAGGTGTGTCAGTGTTTAGGGGATGATTTAGTGGGTGTGTCCCTCTGCCACCAATCAGTGAGCAGGCTGGCGATGACAGCAAATTTCAAAGAGAGCCAAAGAGTTGAAACAAATCTGCTGCTGCAATCAGCTGCAGTTTCATCATTGCAGCAGCAGATGAGAAGACTCTGGCAATGCACATTACAGTGAACAGTAATGCTCATGGCCAGAGTTATAAGCAGTTGCTTGCTGTGCCATTCCTGGTGAAACAGTTCAATAAATAAAACATCCGAGGTGTGCCTTTCCACAATGGTGGCTCCTGCTGCTGGCCACACCCCCCCATAAAGCTGACATCGGGGGTGCCCAATCCCCATGTCAGCAAGTACCCCCCCACAACTACATTGTGGCTCGCTAGGAGCCCTCCCCGGTGTGCTCAGACATTTTTTCTATTTTCTTGACACTGGGATGCCCACTTCTGGTGTTGAATGCCCCCCATGCTCAATTTATTTGCCAACGGGGGTGCCAAATCCCAGTCGGTATCATGTTTCCCCTCCCCCCAAGCTTGCCAACAAGGGTGTCCCATCCCTGTCATCATCATGCCCCCTCCAAACTCATGTGGCACACTGGGAGCCCATTCCAGTGTGCCCAAAAGTTTTTTTTTAATTTTTTTTAATGTATAAATAAAGAAAATGGTCCCTGGAGTCTTTTTTGTTTGCTTGTTAAACTGTAAAAAGGAAAAACATTCAGTGTCATCTCCCCAGTCGCACCTCCCCATCCCAACCCTCCCTCGCACTCACCCCCCCCACACCCCCCACATACTTACTCTCCAGAGGTCAGGAGCAGTGATCTTCTGTGGACTGGGACACATCCACACTCTTCAAAGCCAAACCACGAATGGAGGAATCAGGTAAGCACTGTATAAATGGAGTCAATGGGGGGTTTCAACATAGGTTGAAATCTCAGCCATTTTAAGGAATTTTGGCCCCAAATTTTCAACATGGGGTTCTTGGGACCCCACCTCATGAACATGCCATTGTCGTTTTGCTTCTTGGTTCCAAAAGGTGATTTTGTGGTCACTGCATGGAAAGACATTTCAGGACTGATTAACAAAACAACAGTACCACTGTTCATAAGATGGGATCCCAAAAAACCCATGCTGAAAATTTGGTAAAATAATTCCCCAAAATGACCGTGTTACAGAAGTGCATTGAGCATTTTCTATGCACTCTCGTAACTTCACCAATTTTTAATATTTTCACTCCAGATTTTCAACATTGCCATTTTGTAACACCTCCTTATGAACAGTACAGCAGTCATTTTTCACATCCTGTCTAAAATGTGTTTTCACACCTGTGGCACAGAATGGCATGGTCGCTGTGCAAAATCAACTTTTGGGACAGATTAACAAAATCACAGTGCCACTGTTCATGACGGGAGGTCCCAAAAAGCCCATGTTAAACATTTGGTGAAAAAATTCCAAAAAGTTACCACGTTACTGGCGTGCATTGTGCAGTTTCTACGCATGCTCATAACTTCACCAATTTTTCTTATTTTCAGCATTGCTATTTTTTCACACCTCCTCCTGAACAGTACAGCGGTCATTTTTCACATTCTGCCAAAAATGTGTTTCCACACCTGCAGCACGGAATGGTGTAGTTGCTGTGTGAAATCACTTTTCAGGATTGATTAACAAAATGATAGTGACACTGTTCATGAGGTGGCGTCTTAAAAAGTCCATTTTGAAAATCTGGAGTGAAAATACCAACAAATTCCTGGGGCATTAAGATTTCCAACTGTAATGCCCAATCTGTAGAGACTGACCAATGTCAGGGGTGTGTGACTTGGGTTCATCAGCCGTAATGCTCATGGCATTCTACTCAACCCTACAGCCACTGACAGGCATCAAGGTGTATCTTGGGGTCTTTGGCCCTAAAGTTCACCCCATCCTCCTATACTGCACCCATATCAGCTTCTTTCCTTATGAAATGGGTTGAGCATAAGTGAAGAAGACTCCAAAGCACACCGTGACACCTGTCGGTGTCTGCATGGTGGGTTGAGGTGGAGTGGCATTAGTGTTATGGCCAACAACCCAAAGCCACACTTCCAACACCTTTTCATCTCTGCAGGGTGGGGGTTGGCATTAGTTCAATGCTTCACTGCCATTCCTCTTATGCATCTCTAACTCCTGCACTACCAATGCCAGTGCCAGCAAGCAAGCATTCGGCACTGACAAATGTTTGTATTATTTTATTTTTTATTCAATGTTAAGTACCCTTAGCCCTCAGAATAGGTTGCAATACAATTAAACTTGACTCACCTTGCAACATTTTCAACAAATGAGTATGGTAGCATATGAACTGCAAACCTTTTGATCATAGCATCATTTTAGTTCCCTAGCCTCTGTATGCTTACAATGGTATTTTGTGAATTTTGTTAGTGCTTGTTTGATGGTAGGTTGCCTTTTGAGAGCTTACATATGTGAGGATGAGGCTTTAGACTATGAATGGGATAAATTCTTGGTGGCAGTCAAGCCAGTTCAGGTGGATGACTGCAACATTCTTTTCTTAGAAAAACAAACAAAAAAAACACAAACAGTTATAGACATTGTTGCTTTTCTAACTAAGGGGCTAGTTGGCACTTGCTGCATGCTTGCAGTGGATGGTGCTAGGGTTGACATATTGCTTCATCTAACTGCTTAATTCCTCATCCAACAGAATGAGTGAGGAAGATGTATACAGTTGGGTTGATATACGCTATAGTTTTTCTGATTTCTTCACAGGTCTGAAAGTGAAAAAAATGCATGCCTGTGCAGTGAATAATTACTAATAAAGTGGGAAATGCTGCTAGCCTCATACTGTCAGCTATTGTCATGGACCTGATGCTATAAGCATGTCAGTCTCCCAATAATTATTCATGGGAGTAGACTCAGGACACATTTCAACTGCATCCACATGTGCTGAACACCTGTCAGTCAACATGACCTTCCATGACAAGGTCAGACTGCATGAGATATTGGGCTAGAGATGGTCCAGCAGCATGTTTCTTGAGCCTCCCATCCTCTCTACTCCTCTCATGCTGAATTTTAGTTTGTTTTTTTGTAACAAGATAAGTACATTAGGCAATTGCTGCCTATTTTCAGGCACAACCTGTGAGGATACAATCAGGATAACTTTGCAAAATATTAATGCCACCAGATCAGGGGTAGTGTTAAAATATTACCAGTGGTCCACTACAGTACAGTACTTGGGGACTATTTTATATACACTGTTTACCCTGTTGTGGTCATAGAAACATAGAAACACAGATTTTGTCTGTAGGAAAGACCACTTGTCCCAACCATTCTGCCCAGATGGTCCTTGTTTAGTCTGTCTCTACAGACCCTAACTGGTCTCCCATGACCCCTCCCTCCTCCCTGCTCATTTCTTAATATTCCACAATGTCTATTTCACACATGCTTGAAGCCTCCTACTGTTTTTCATTCCACCACTTCCTCTGGCAGTGTATTCCAGCATCCACCACTGTTTCAGTGAAGCAGTACTTCCTCACATCCCTCCTAAACTTCCCCCTTCAGATTCATCGCATGCCTTCTAATTCTGGTGCTCTTCCTCATTTAAAGGAGACACCCCTCCATACCCTGTTCACCCCATTAGGTACTTATAAGTCTCTACCATATCCCCTCTCCTGTCTTCTAGGGTGTATATCGTGAGATCACTTAGTCTCTCCTTGTAGAGCTTTTGGTGCAACCCCTTCACCATTTTAGTTGCCCTTCTCTGGACTGTCCCCACTCTGTCAATGTCCTTTCCCAAGTGCTGCCTCCAAAATTGACACAATACTCCAGTTGTGGTCTCACCAGCATCTGATATAGATGCAACACTACCTTCCTCCTCCTGCTGGAGATACCAGTCCTTATACATCCCAGCATATCACTCGCCCTACCCACTGCTTTGTCACACTGCTCTGTCACTTTGAGGTCATCAGATATGATAACCTCCAATGTACCTTTCCTGCTTAGTTACTGACAGTACCTCTCCCAATGTATACTCCTTTCTGGGGTTCATATGCTTTAGGTGCATGAATTTGTACCTTTTGGTCATGAACCCCAACTGCCATGTTCCAGACCACTTCTTGAGTTTCCCAAGATCCCTACACATACAGTTCCCCCCTTCATTATTGTCCATCCTGTTGCAAATTTTAGTATCATCTGCAAAGAGCCATGCCTTCCCTTCTGGTTAATCTGCAATGCCACTTATAAAGACATTAAAGAGGACTAGTACCAATACTAAGCCCTTTGTCACTCCACTGGTCACCCTCCCATCACTAGAGTGAGTGCTGTTAACCACCACCCTCTGTCATCTATCTGTTAACCAGTTTCTAACACAATTCACCACTTTAGATCACACCCCTAGGCTGAGCAATTTCTTAATAAGTGTCCTGTACAGCACAGTATTAAAGACTTTGTAAAGTCAAGATAGGCCACATCCACTGCCCTCCCTTGATTTAGTTCCCCTGGTCACCCAGTCAAAGAACTCAATAAGATTTGTCTGGCACAACCTCTCCTAGTGAACCCATGCTGCCTTCAGTCTTGAAGCCCATTGAATTCAAGACAATCTACAACCTTTCCTTTATTAATTTTCCTCCCACTGAGATGAGGCTTACTGGTCTACAGCTACTAGCATCTTCTGTGCTGCCACCCTTATGTAGAGGGACCACAGCTGCTCTCCTACCATCCACCAGAACCACACCTGATTCCAGTGATCTATTGAATAAGGCAGTCAGCAGGGCAGCCAACACCTTCCTGAGTTCATTGAGTACCCTTGGGCATATCCTGTTTGGTCCCATAACCTTTTTCTCTGAAAATGGACTTGAGTCCACCTCTCCGCCATCTTCATTTTTGCTGATTACTGGTGGTCTGTCTCCCACTCCCTCCACTGTGAAGACTGAGCAAAAGAACATGTTTATGATGTCTACATTTTTGGGTCATCTACTGTAGAGTCTCACTCTGCTGCCTGCCTTATCCTCACTATCCCACTCCAGCTAATATTCTTCAACTGAAACTACCTCTGGCTGGAAGCTGCAATACTGAACATAGAATTTGCAAGAAAAACAGAGGGAGGTGAACCTTACTTGTCTTTGGTTTGTAGCAGATATTCTGCAGGTGGAGGCTACTTCTAACTGAAAGGTGAAATAAGGAACTTAGAATTATCAGGAAAAGACAGTCTTTCAAGCAACAGAGGGAGGTGGATCTAGCTTTATGTTTGTTACAATTCTTAAGATTTTCAGTGCAGAAAGAGTTTAAACCCTGGGATAAGAATGTGTCATAAATTCTGAAATAAGTGCAGGTACAGGTTGTGTATTTGACCCAGACAGTGCCCCAGGGGGTGGAAACTGTTTTTTTTGTGTTTATCTCTGTGTGCCTTATAAGGCCAGACCAGACTTTGTCAGGAAGTGCTTACATCATAGCTACTTATCAGCCAATAGCTTTGGTAACAGACCTGAGAACAATAGTATTAGAAGCAAGTGTTTTATAGAAAACTCATCAGAACAACTAATATTCTTCAACTGAAATTACCTCTGGCTGGAAGCTGCAATACTGAACATAGGATTTGCAAGAAAGCGAGTTGTGCTCACAACAGAGGGAGGAGAACCTTACAATTGTCTTTGATTTGTAGCAGATATTCTGCAGGTGGAGGCTACTTCTAACTGAAAGGTGAAATAAGGAACTTAGAATTATCAGGAAAAGACAGTCTTTCAAGCAACAGAGGGAGGTGGATCTAGCTTTACGTTTGTTACAATCTTAAGATTTTCAGTGCAGGAGGAGTTTAAAGCACAGCTGACTTATTTTGGGGCTGACTGCTTTCAGAGCACAAACCACCTAGCTGTTTTGGGGCTGGGGAGGTTTACCTGTGTCTGACTTGGATGTCTGGATTTTTCTCTGTTTGATTAGCAGGGTATTTTCTCTGTCAGATTGTTGTGTAGGACATCTTGCTGACAGGAAGGCACTCATCACAGTGGTGGGTCAGACCTCTTAGCTGATTGTTTTATGAGGGCACAGTTTGAGCCCAACCCTTCCACCCTCACCCCACCCACCCCTGGAAATAGTTCCTTATACCTGGGGTTCTGACATCATTCCTCAAGAGTGCAAGGTGCATATCACTGGGAGGCAGTATAGCGCAGTGGTTTAAGGCTCTGAGCTGCAAATCTGGTGACATCCAGCAGACCAGACCTGGGTTTGAATCCCACAGTTTTCACTTGCATACTGTGTGACCCTGAGCAAGTCACTTAACTTCCCTGTGCTCCCAGGTTGCTCCTGTAAAAAAGCTTTCAGCTTAGTGTGCTATTCCTGGTTAAACAACTAAAAAAAAATATCCTCTCTAGCACACTGCACTGACAATATAAGCATACACATTGTATAATATATATATATATATATATATATATATATATATTTCTATATAACAAACCAATCACACACACAAACAAACAAAAAAAACAAAGGAAAAAAGTAGATAAACATGTGGGGAGTAGTGCAATGTAATGGCTGTGGGGCAGCAGTCTTCCGGGAGTCTTTCTGGAGGCTGAGATGCTGCCCTATTTGCAGACAACTCTCTGCCCTGAGGGAGGAAGTTGCCCATCTTTACACCACACTGGACAGTAGTAAGGGAACCTTCCCTCAGGCCACACTGGATGGTAGGAAGGAAACCTCCCCCAACCAGGGAGCACCAGAGCCACCACCACTACCTCAGAGGTTGCGAAGAAAGTACAGCAGTTGGACCACAGTGGGCTCAGGGAGGATGAGAATGGTGGAACAGAGGCACACCCAGTCAGTTGTTCCACTCCACAATCCATACACCATTCTGGGGGAGCATAGCTCCCCTATGGATGCACCCGCAGAGAAGACTAAGGAGGCTAAGGACAACTGTCACAAGGGAGGCCCACAGGAAGGAGGCAGAGGACATCATAAGGAAAGGAAGCAGCTCCTGGTGGGGGACTCAATTATTAGGGGGCTAGAACTGGGGGAGCAGGGAAAACTGAAGTAAGGTGCCTGCCTGGTGCCATGGCTTGGAGGGACAGGAAGCACATCCTCAGGATCATGAGAACAGCTGCACGGGAGTCTGGGCAGGACGTCATTGTCCACCTAGGGACAAACGACTCGGCTCAACATGAGATTAGAGCAGTGCAGAAGGACTTTGTAGAATTGGGGAGGGACCTAAGACATGTAGCACACACAGTATCCTTCTCAGAAGTGCTGCCTGTCAATGGCATACGTGAGGCAAGGGTACTTTGCACCATGCAGTTTAATGAATGGTTGAAAAAATGGTGTGGAGCACAGGGGTTTGGCTTCACTGGGGACTCTGGTTCCACCTGGAGGGACACCAGCTTATACTGGCAGGATGGTCTGCATCTGTCCAGGAAGGGAACTAGTCTTTTGAGCAATCGGTTTAAATGCTTCATTGGCAAGCTTTTAAACTAGTCAAGGGGGGAGGCACTGATAAGCAGCTGGAAAATCCCAGCCTCTCCCTACAAAACAGGGTACTAAATGAGAAAAAGACCGAGGTAGAAAGGTCAGTGGGGGATGCTGCAACAGAAGGTAAAGCCATAAAAAAATGGAGAGCAATGAGTACCAATGCCCGTAGTCTGAGTAACAAGCTTCCTGAATTAGTGGCCTTGATGGAGGAGGAACATCTGGATATCATGGCATTCACGGAAACATGGTACACACAAAACCATGACTGGGACATAAACATACCAGGATACACTATGTACAGGAGGAACAGGGAGGGTAAAAGAGGAGGAGGAGGAGGAGCTCTTTACATAAGGGAAGGAATCAAAGCAACAGAACAAAAGGGAAAACAGGGAGGAGAAGAAGCACTGTGGGTAAATATGGAGACCGGCAATGGCACCACAATCTGCACAGGGGTTGTATACAGACCCTCTTCTCAGGGGGAGGAAATGGACAAGGAAATGATAGAAAGTATACTTAGAATGGCAGAAAAAGGGGAGATATTGCTGAAGGTTGATCTGAATATGCCAGATGTTAACTGGAGTGCAGTTGCAGCAGCCACATTGAAGAGTGGGGTTATTCTAGATGCCCTACAGGGGGCATGCCTTAGACAACTAGTATTGGAGCCCACTCAAGAGGGAGCAATCTTAGACCTGGTTCTCTCAAATGGAGATGAAGAGAGGATCACAGATGTAGAAGTGGGTAGCCATCTGGGAACTCGCGACCATCGAACAGTATGGTTCATAATAAACACAGCAATAGAGTCAAGCCATACAAAGGCAAAAGTACTGGACTTTAGGAAGGCTGACTTTGCAAAAATGGGTGAGTGCCTAAGGAATGCACTAGCAAATGGGCAGGAAGGAGGGGTGGAAGAACAATGGGGAATAATAAAAACTGCCATCACAGAGGTAACAAGCCTTTGTGTGAAGCAAATAAACAAAACGAAAAGATGTAAGAAACCACTATGGTTCTCAAAGGAAGTGGCAGTGTAGGTTCAAGAGAAAAAGAAAGCATTCAGGAAGTACAAGGAATCACAGAAGAAGCAGGACAGAGAACTGTATCAGTTAAAGCAAAAGGAAGCTGGGAAGGCAGTCAGAACAGCAAAGGCCCAAACCGAGGAAAAGAAAGCCAACTCAGTTAAGAAGGGGGATAAAACCTTTTATAGGTACATCAGGGAGTGAAGGAAGACCAAGGGAGGGATAGTGAGGCTTAATAAAGGGGAGGGAGAGTGGGCAGAGGGTGACTATGAAAAGGCAGAGATACTAAACAAATATTAAAAGGCCAGAGGGGCACAGGACCCAAGGCAGCATGGATTCACAGCAGGAAGGTCATGCCAGACAAATCTGATAGATTTATTTGACTGGGTGACCAAAGTAGTAGATCAGGGAGGGGCTGTGGACATGGCCTACCTAGACTTTAGCAAGGCATTTGACACAGTACCACACAAAAGATTAATATTCAAGTTATCCAGCCTGGGAGTGGTCCCAAGATGACAGCCTGGGTAAAGAATTGGCTGGAGAATAGGACACAGAAAGTAATAGTAAATGGAGTCAACTCTGAGGAAGGGGGGTTACTAGTGGGGTACCACAGGGTTCAGTATTAGGACCAGTCCTCTTCAATGTCTTTTTAAGCGACATTGCAGAGGGACTGGAAGGAAAAGTATGTCTCTTTGCAGATGACACAAAGATCTGCAACAGAGTTGATGCACAAGGTGGGGTGGAAAGGATGGGAAGGGACTTGGCAAGGTTAGAGGAATGGTCAAATGTATGGCAGCTTAGATTCAATGCTAAGAAGTGCAGGGTAATGCACCTGGGAAACAAAAACCCAGGGGAAGAGTACACAATGAGGGTTGAGATACTAACAACAACAAAAATGGAAAGGGACCTGGGGGTAGTCATATCAGATGACCTAAAGGTGGGCAAGCAATGTGAGAGGGCAGCAAGGAGGGCTGGGGGGATACTGGGATGCATAGGGAGAGGCATCACCAGTAGAAAACAGGAAGTTATTATCCCTCTGTACAAACAGCTGGTTTGACCCCATCTGCAGTACTGTGTGCAGTTCTGGAGACCCAATCTCTGCAAAGACATAGACAGGATGGAAGCTGTCCAGAGGAGTGCAGCTAAAATGGTGCAGGGTCTGCACGGAAAGACATATGAAGAGAGACTTAAGGAGCTTAATATGTATAGCCTCGAGGAAAGGAGGGAGAGGGGGGACATGATAGAAACTTTCAAGTACCTCAAGGGAATCAACAAAGTCCAAGAGGGTAGCATCTTTCAAAAAAAGAGGTGTGCAAGAACAAGGGGGCACAATTTGAAGATGGGGGCAGCTCAGAGGTAATTTAAGGAAGTATTTTTTCACAGAGAGTGTTGTGGATGCATGGAATGGCCTTCCGGAGGAGGTTGTGGAGTTAAAAACAGTGGTGGAATTCAAGCATGCATGGGACAGTCATATGGCAATTCTAGGGGGTGGGAGTAGGAAGAAGTAGGCTGCTGGTTAACTAGGATCTGCAGCTTATCCATTAGGTAGGGAAATGGGCAGAATGGGTGGGCCAAGTGGTCCTTATCTGCCGTCAAATTCTATGTTTCTATGTTGCTTTCCTCTTCTCACTTTTGTACCTGAAGAAAGTCTTATTCCCATTTGCAACCTCTTTGGATATCCTTTCCTCTGTCTGAACCTTTGCTCTCCTCACTGCCTTAAATGCTTCCCTGTGTTTTACTTGGTACACTTCCCTATTTTCTTCTCTTGTGTTTCCTTATACTTACTGAATGCCAACTTTTTTCCCTTCACTACCATGGTCACGTCCCTAGACTAACATATCAGTCACTTTTTCCTTTTGCTTTTACCCACTTCCTTTCACTCAGGGACTGGTTGCTTTAATTATGTCCTCCTTTTTTTCTCTACTGTTTCTCTATCCCTACCTGGCACCCCCCCCCCCACACTAATCAGTTTCTGAGGCAGTCACCCATTTCCTTAAAATGCACCATCTTAAAGTCCATGGCAATCTTCCTCATGTGGTTTGCCTCTGCTCCTGTCTTAATGTTATACCACACTGTACAGTGATTATTGATATCTGGGGGACTGCCCACTGTGATGACTACAATGGTGTCCCTGTTTGTAAGCATCAAGTCTATCTCTAGTGGGTTCATTGATTAGCTGTCTGAGAAAGGACCCTTGCAGGGAGTCAAAACTGACCCTGCTCTGGCTGGAAGGCTCCAATCCACATCTAGCATATTGAAGTCACCAACTAGCAGCACCTCCCCCTTATTTGCCATTCTGAGGATGCCCGCCCCAAATTATTTCTCCAACTCCTCTCCTAATTCTGGAGGTCTGTATACCACCCCTGTGTGGATAGCAGCCCTTGTGCCTGTCTCCAGGATGACCCATAACACCTCCAGTCCTTCCTTTTCATCTGGATGCCCCTGCACTTCCACAGCATTAATTCCTTCCCTCACATGTAGTACAGTCCTTCCTCCCTTCTCTCTCTTTCCTGAACAAAGAGTAGTCTGGTATTGCCATACTTCAGTCATGGCTGTCAGTGCACAATGACTGTCATGGCCACCAATTCCTGGTTAATATCCACCCTGATGACCTCCAGGTCTGGAATCTTATTTCTCAAACTTCTTGCATTGGTGTACATGACTCTCCATACCTTTCCCTGACTTGCCTGCTTCCCTGCTTTCTACCCAACTACTTCCTGCCTTTGCAATTTCCTTGAACTCCCCCTGATCCCATCTTACAAGGTTACCCTCTCCGTTATTTGTTTGCTTTACTCCTCTTTTCTTGCTGTCCTTATTTATACCCTCTTGTCTTCCAGCTGGTTCCCACCCTCTCTTCCTGTACCCCTGCCCTGGGGGAGCTTCCTCCCCCTCAGGTCCTTCCTCCTTGTTGCTTCCTTATATTGAAGAGGCAGTCATTGCCTCCTTTGGTATTACAGCCCCCCACAGCTAGTTTAAACACTCATCTGAGTAACACTTAATCCTCCTACTAAGGACTGTGGTTCCAACTCCTGGAAGGATACAGGCCAACTAACCTATAGTGGCCCATATCCTCCCAGGCTGGTCCCCAGTCCCCAGTGTAACCAAAACCTTCATTCATGCACCATGCCCTCACACAAAAGTTAAAATCCATGATGCAGAGTGCCTGTTCCTCCTCTCAGTCATACACAGGTAAAACTTTGTCAAATGCTACCATGCATGCTACCTACTTCAGGACCCTCCCCAGCTCCTTGAAATTATCCTACACTACCACCACTGTATCTCTTGCAAGGTCATTTGTTCCAGATGAACAGTGACATCTAGCTCCCTCCCATCTTCTGTTGACCTAGTGATCTTCTGGATTTGCTCTCTATCTCTCCAAGCTAAAGCACCAGGAAGGCAATGTAACACCCTCTCCTTTCTTCCTTTGCTCCCAAGTCTATTCCCCTAATGAATGAGTGCCCCACCAGAAGCTACTCTCTCCACAGCTGAAGGCCTCTTCCTTCTTCCTTGGGGGTTCCCCTTCTGGGGACTTTCATTTCCCTCCCTCCCCACTGCTGTGGGTGCCTCCTCCCAGTTTCTCCATCCTGCCTGTATGGTGAAGGATTTGTGCAGTTGTACAGGCTGAGGAGTGTGTTCCCTTCCCACAACCTACCACCTTCCTAGTGCCCACCAAGTTCCAGCTACTCTGCCTCTGCCTAGGCATCCTCTTGGGGAGTGGTGGCAGACTTGGTGTCCCCTATGTGGAGCAGAAGGTTCTCTGCACCCTTGTCTGTGCAGCCCGGTGTTCAGCAACCTCTGACCTCAACTCAGTGTTGGAAGTACAAATGGAGCTGCACCTCAGGTTCCAGAATGTGTCCTGAAAGACTCTGACTCCACACCCATTTTACTGCATGACTTCCATGCTCTTTCCCTACTTAACCACGTTGCCAGTTGTATGTTTTGTCTGTTGAAACTTTTATGTACAATCCTGCTCCTTTCTATTTTTTTATTATTTTCAGAGAGTTTTGCAGGCAAAGCCTGTGAAACCAAAGAAGAATGTATACTATTGGGGGGAAGTGAAATGTTCATAACATGATTTAAGATATAAGATAGAAGTCAATTGGCATTCAAGTTACATGCATATTAATGAAATTTCATATACTGTTACCAAAATTCAGAAAATTCAGTAAAATTTCATTTTTAGGATTTTAAACTATCATTAATTTTTAAATGTATATATAAGAAAATACATCATTACGGTATGTCATTATGAAAAAATATATATCAGTACAAAATATTTTACAAGAAAATGCATCTGTAGTGCAAAAATGTTAACATGTATTGGGAAAGTCTGCATATTTTTGATATTGATAACATTCAGAACTCCTTAACAAAGTACCAGCAAATATTAATAAAATACATATTTATTAATGATTCTATAATTACTTTTGCCGAACAATTTATGAATAAAATAGTCTTAAATGTGTATTTTTAATAAATAATTGTGTCATCTGAATATGTATACTATATGGTGATATTTTATTGATGCTGATAACTAATGCTGTTTTATTAATATTATCGAAATATACTGTTACCTATAATACAATTCATTCATATACTGGTAGCTGTAATAATACAATTGAAATTTATGAAGAGCTAATAATTATTATTTCTATCATTAGAATTATCATTCTATCATTATACCTATCGTCATTGTCAATTTTTGGCCAGAGAGAAAGAAGCAGAGCAAGACCAAGGAAGCAGCTGACTAAGACAACTGACAGTGGCTGTTGCAGTGTTCTTTTTTGTTTTAAGCAGGAGGCCAGTGTGTCTTTTTCTAGACCGGCATGTGAAAGAGTTAGGACAAAGCAGTTACTCTCCATAAGGCTGGGGGAAGGGATAGTTATCATCTTAGCAGTAGCAGTTTACTGGGTGATGCGGAAAGCTGTAAATTGCTGGAAATTGGGGTGTGTGGCTTTGGCATAAGTAAACCAGGTGTCTGCATTTAGACTTCACAGTAGTCAGCTTTGGCCAGAGAGAAAGAAGCAGAGCAAGGCCAAGGAAGCAGCTGACCATTGTTCTGTAGTAAGAGACCAGCAGGGGAAAAAGGAGCAAGGAAGCTGATAGCTGCTGTTGTGTTATTCTTTTTGTTTTACATTTTCTAGACCAACCAGTGACAAAGCAATTACTCTCCTTAAGGTTGGTATTGCCCTCCTACCCACTCACCTTGAGTCAGTTCAAATCTTATAGACACCAGGATTGATTAAATACTGCATTAGGTGTTTACAAATTGAGTTGGTGAGGCAAGGTTAGATAGTATATGCAGGTAGTAAAAGGGAAGGGGAAGAGGAGAGAGATGAGAGAGGTAAAAAATAGAGGGATAGTTATTAACCTGTAGGTTAATTCATGTATTTTGCAAATTGACAGGAGTGAGCAGGTAAGGTCTACATACATGGAGTAACAATGATGGGATTGGAGCACTGCAGTGGCTGTAGGGTGAAAGTCTTCAGGGAAACCATCTAGAGAATGCAGTGCTTCCCCATAGAAAGACAGAAACATAGAAGCTAATGGCAGAAAAGGACCGCAAGGCCCATCCAGTCTGCCCATTTCTTTTTCTACCTTGTAAATGTGCCATCTGCCTTTGCTCTGTCAATGGCCTATATATTCATACTCATCTAAATTGCTCTCTTATGCCTATACCATGCCTGTTTGAAGCCCTACACTGTATTCATATCCACCGCTTCCTGAAGTAGGCCATTCCATGCATCCACCACCCTTTCTGTGAAAAAGAACTTCCTCACATTACCCCTTAATCGACCTGCCTCTAATCTCATGCTGTGTCCTCTTGTCCTGCTATTTTTCTTATACTGAAACATGTTAGACTCTTTCACATTGTTAATGCTCTTAAGGTGTTTGAATGTTTCGATCATATCACCTCTCTCCCTTCTTTGCTCTAGGATATACATATTGAGCTCCATTAATCTGTCCTCATATGTTTTCTGATGCAGTCCCTGCACCATTTTGGTTGCCCTTCTCTGGACTGCCTCAATTTGGTAAATGTCCTTGTGAAGGTGTGGCCTTCAGTACAGCACACAGTACTCTAGATGGGGCCTAACCAGTGTCTTGTAATGAGGGATTATTACCTTCCTCTTCTGACTTGTGATACCCGTACTAATACACGCCAACATCCTCCTAGCCTTACCTACTGCTTTAGTGGTCTGCTTAGGTGATTTCAGGTCATCGGTAATGATGATGCCCAAGTCTCTTTCTTTCCTTGTGACTGCCAGCAACTCCCCTCCCAGCCTATAGGTGGCTTCATGATTTCTCTTCCCTAAGTGCATGATCTTGCACTTCTTTGCATTAAACCCCAGTTGGCACTCTTCTGACCATTTTGCTAGTTTATCCAGATCTCTTCTCATTCTGCTCACCCCATCTGGATCATCTACTCTGTTGCAGATCTTGGTGTCATCTGCAAACAGACAAAACACACTCCAGTCCATCAGCAATGTCATTGATGAAGATATTGAAGAGGACTGGCCCCAGGACTGATCTCTGAGGTACCCCACTTGTCACTTGCATCTCTTCTGACTGTATACCATTTACCACCACTCTCTGTTTTCTGCCTGTCAACCAGTTTGCCACCTAGTTGACCAACTTCTGACCCACCCCTGAGCCTACCCAGCTTATCAATCAATCTTCTATGTGGAACAGTATCGGAAGCTTTGCTGAAGTCAAGATAGGTGACATCAACTGCTCCCCCTTGGTCCACCACTCTGGTTACCCAGTCAAAGAAATCTATGAGATTAGTTTGACAGGACCTTCCTTTTGTAAACCCATGCTGTCTTGGATCCTGTGCTTCTATGGATTCCAGGTGTTGACTATCCTTTCCTTAAGGAGTGCATCCATAATCTTGAGGTAAGACTAACTGGTCTGTAGTTCCCTGCCTCCTCCCTGCTACCACTTTTGTGGAGTGGGATCATATGAGCCCTTCTCCAGTCTTCTGGGACCTCTCCTGTGCTCAGAGACTGACTAGACAGTTCTGATAATGGCTCTGCTAGTTCCACCCTTAGCTCCTTTAGTACACTGGGATGTATGCCATCTGGTCCCATTGACTTGTCCACCCTGGGCTTATCGAGCTCTTGTAGGACCATTTCTTTTGTGAAGGGGCTAGTGCACACCTCCCTCCTACCTGTGCCCTTATTGCCGAGCTGTGGGCCCTGCCCTACCTTCTCTTCAGTAAATACTGAGCAGAAGTATCTATTTAGGATAGATGCTTTTACATGGTCCTCCTCCTCCTCACACACACCCTTATCACCTTTGATCTTAGCAATGCCCCCGTTGGACTTTCTCCTTTCACTAATGTAGCTATAGAAAGTCTTGTCACCTTCTTTTACTGTTTGTGCTAGTGTTTCCCTGGTTTGGGCCTTTGCCTGCCTTACTGCCTTTCCTGCTTCCCTTAGGGAAGTTTGGTATTCCTCCCTGTCTTCATCCTGCTCTGTTGCCTTATATTTCCAGAAGGCTAGTCTTTTGGCTCTGACCTTTTCTGCTACTGTTTTTGAGAACCAAAGTGGTTTTCTTCTTTTTCTGCACTTCCTTCTCTCTCTAACACAATGGGATGTTGCTTGAAGTATTGAATCCTTAATGCTTGCCCACTTTGCCTGTACCCCCTCACCTGTATTTCTTTTTGCCATGTCTAGCTTAACTCTGTTGGCCATATAATCAAAGTCAGCTCCTCTGAAGTCCCATATTTTTGCCTTGGAATGGGCTGATTTAGTTCTAGTGGCCAAATTGAATTGCACCATGTGATGCTCACTGGCCCCCAGGTGACCATCTACCTGGAGATCTGTGATCCTTTCCCCATTAGTCAGTACTACATCTAGGATATCCATGTCTCTTGTGGGTTGTTGTACCAGTAGTTTCAGGCCCTCCCCTGCAGCCAATCCACTAAGTGTCTAGTTCTGGCAGATGTTCCTGCTGGTATTGACCAATCTGTATCTGGCATGTTGAAGTCTCCCATTATCAGAACCTCCCCATAGCTGTCATGTTTTGTATATCTTCTAACAGTAATGTGTCTATGTCCTCCCCTTGGTCTGGAGGCCTGTAGACAACCCCAGTTCATATGGTTGTCCCATTTCCTGTTTCCAGGGAGAACCACAGTTCTTCTGGCTCCTGATGTGTATTCTGAATTTCTGTAGCTTTGATATTTTCATTAACATAAAGAGCCACTCCACCCCCCTTTTTGCACCTCAGTCTCTTCTGAACAGTACATAGCCAGGTACTGAAGTCTTCCAAGTGTGGTTACTGGTAAGCCATGTCTCGCTAATGGCTACTATGTCCGGTTTAGCCCTGTTATTATTGCCTGCAGGTCTGGGATCTTGTTTCCCAGACTGTGAGCATTTGTGTACATGATTTTCCATTGGCCAGATTTTGGTGTGCTTTTTGTTGGGTGAGGTCTGTCATTTCCCCTATTCATCGTATGGTGAGCTGATGTTTCTCCTTACCTGGTGATGCAAATGAACTACAAACATGTTGAACTCCTGTTTGAGAGGTGTCACCATCAGACAAAAGGAAGTGGTGGTGCTACTGTACAAATCATTGGTCAGACCCCATCTGGAGTACTGTGTCCAGTTCTGGAGGCCCCATCTCCAGAAGAACATAGGCATAGTGGAGGCAGTTCAGAGAAGGGCAATGGAAATGGTGCAGAGTCTTCACCAAAAGCCTTATAAGGGGACATTGGAGGAACTCAGTATGTATGCCCTGGAAGAGAGATTGGGGGGATATGATACAGACCTTCAAATATCTCAAGGGCATAAATAAGGTACAGGAGGGTAGCATATTTCAGACAAAGAGCTGTCCTAGAACAAGGGGACATGAAATGATGCTGGAAGGGGGTAGACTAAAGGGTAACATGAGGGACTATTTATTCATGGAAAGGGTGCTGGATGCATGGAACAGCCTCCCAGTGGAAGTGGTGGGATCTAACTCAGTAGGGAATTAAAAAATGCATGGGATAGGTATAGTGGAACCCTAGCAATAAGTAAGAGAATAAAGCTGGAGATTAAGTAAGGTCTGCAGTTTTTGCAGCAGGTAGAGAAAATGGGCAGACTGATTTGGCCTAGTAGTCCTTATTTGCCATCAGTTTCTATGTGTCTGTGTTTCTATTAGCTTCAAACACATGTTGAGGTATAATTCAGGTCAATAATATGTCACATTGTAATAATTGCATAGTAAGTTTTTGCATTTAGAAAACTATGTTGACGTAAATTATAAGGTTTGATATACTATGATTTTTGTGCAGATAATTATTTCTCAGCACTTACAAACAATATAAATATGTGTCAAAATTATAACTTAGACAGCATGTGGACATGTATTGACTCTCAGTGGTCATAACAGACAAATATTATCAATAACTGCATCCTGTTATTATGTTATCGATACAGAACTATGCACGTACATTGCAATTGTTAATATACACTGTTAATATCAATATCAATATCTGTTATGGCTATTTATGTTTTCTACAAACTTCTTCAGCTCTATCAGTCTATATACCATGTCAGCACATTTTCGATTAATGATAGATTTAGTTATGTCCACAATACAACTAGCCATTATGACCATTAAGGGTATTTACAGTCCCCAAGACATCGTAATATGTATTATATCGGTATATTTTTTAACTAGAGATATACTGTGACATTCAAGCTTCCGTCAAGAAACAAACTATCACCATTAAAACATATTTTGATAAGTAAAATAATTATTCAAATAGCCATAGGATTTAACTATTGACATGTATCAATAACTGTTAATAATTTATATAGTTTAGAACGTGATGGTATATGTAAATATTGTTGAGATATAGTGTTTTTAATCTGGTGTATATGATGTGACCATTAAACAGAGATTATTGATATTAATTGACAATCAGAGTGATGACAATAGAAATAGCTGTTACAAAAATTAAATGTTTTACAGTCCTTGAGTCATTGTAATTAGTGTATCATAGTGACACATTTTTAGATTATCACTACACTATGCCATTCAGCAATAACTGACATAACTATTGATATACTTGATTTATAATAGATCCAGAAGCAAATGATTTGATACCTTTTAATGGACCAACATAGATGTAACAACAAGAACAATGTGCTCTAGCTTTCGGACCAACCAGTCCTTCTTCAGAAGCTCATGGCAGTTGTTTAGAAAATGCAATACTTATAACAGCTAGATAATGCAGAGAAAACCAGAAAAAAATCCCCATTGGTTTAAAATACTCATTTAAAAAAAACAGAAGACGATGTCAGAGAAGTTTAACAGTACAATACTGCCCTCAGTCCGAATGAACCTTGGGTTCAGATGTGCTTGGTGCAACACACATACAAAGAATCCTACTGCACATAAATTTAATTGACATAAGATAACACTGCTGAAGCAGATAACTCCCAAATCAAGCTTATTTTACATCTCAATATGGTAGCAGATGGGATGAACTTGGATATTGGCTTCATGGGACACTACAGAAACTAACATCCACAGACCTTTTCTTCTTCAAACTGACATATTATAGGACTTCAGCATGTGTGAGATGTGGATGCGTGTGTGTATGTATGTGTGTGGGTATGTGTTGTGAGGTATGTGATATAACAGATGTGGGGCTTGCTGTCACATTGAGGTAAGTCTCTATTTAGCTATATGGAGTTATAATGTTACTATTTTATTTCACACACATAAAGAATTTCTCCTTACTTTTTATCTTTGCCTGTTGGGGTTGATTCCATTGCACCATATTCAGATTACCCAGCCTGCTAGTGTACATACAGGAGTGTTATCTTATACTGTTATATATAATTTTGTAACTCTGTACATATTGGGATGTGTGATCTCATTTGCTTGGGGGTCCTGCACATATCTTTTTACATTAGGCTAATATTGTAGTAATTTACTCAGGATTTCATGACAAGTTGTATTCCTTTGGTGAACAATTACAGTGACTGAAGTTAATATAGGTTCACTAGGAGAGAGATTGAGAGAGTGTGTGTGTGTGTGTGTGTGTGTGTGTGTGTCTGTGGAGAGAGAGAGAGAGAGAGATAAAAGGAGGGGGGAGAGAGAGACAACATCTCATTTAAGCTATGTATCTCCCCCACCCACATTATTGTGATGTGGGGTGGGTTAGGTTGTATTGTTTGTATGAACAGGAGGAGATAAATTACATTTTCAACTCTTTTTCAGATTCCCTAGACACTTGTGGTACGTGAAGTTGCTACATTCTCAGTATATATTGACATCAGTACATATCAGGCTGCATGGTCTGAATTCATTGAGGTTCCTCAACTAGAGTTTTTTGTTTAATACTAATATTATCAATTTATATTTAAATTATCATTTATATAGTCCTGAGGTTTTGTAATTTCTTGGGCCTTTTATTTAGCTTGAGAATACAGCTGGGTGGCATGTCCAGCTAGGTTTACACATCACACAGTGTGCACTGATGTTTTTTAGACAACTTTACTGGTAATTCTTGTCTTTAATGCATACATTGTAATTTCATGAGCCCTATAACTATCTTAGTTTGTCTTTAAGCTGGGTGGGGTTGCCTTTCAGTAATCACATCCTTATACTGACTGTGACACTCATGGCTTGATTTGGGAGTTATCTGCTTCAGCAGTGTTATCTTATGTCAATTAAATTTATGTGCAGTAGGATTCTTTGTATGTGTGTTGCACCAAGCACATCTGAACTCAAGGTTCATTCGGACTGAGGGCAGTATTGTACTGTTAAACTTCTCTGACATCATCTTCTGTTTTTTTAAATGAGTATTTTAAACCAATGGAATTTTTTTCTGTTTTTCTCTGCATTATCTAGCTGTTATAAGTATTGTATTTTCTAAACAACTGCCATGAGCTTCTGAAGAAGGACTGGTTGGTCCGAAAGCTAGAGCACTTTGTTCTTGTTGTTACATCTATGTTGGTCCAGTAAAAGGTATCAAATCATTTGCTTCTGGATCTATTCTTGCAAGGACCAATACGGCAACTACCAAATCTTTTTTTGATTTATAATGAAACTTTGCATGTATAGCATATAGTTAATGTTATTTAGTATTGTTAGATTGTGGTATATCATGTGGACATTAAAGAAAGAATGTCAGTATTAATCATTAATCAAAAATCAAAATGTTGACAATAGATATAGCCATGATGACCATTAACAGTTTTCCATTCCTCAAGACATCGCAATTAGTGCATCTTGTCACATTTTTAGATTGTCAGTAAACTATGCCATTCAATGATACATTAGTAATAATATCTTGGCTATATCAACTTTAGACTATGTATCAACAAGTTAAGTAAACATACATCTATGCATGGGGAACTAACTATAACTATTGATATCAGTAATTTATGTTGCAAAGCTATGTATATAACCTTTAACAGTCTTGATGATAAATTTATGATAGCAATACAAAGAAAGTTACCACCAAATTGACTTGGTGTAATTAAAATTCTCATTGCTGTCCTCTTCAATAGTGGCACATTATTTTATTTGTCAGTAGTCTTGATAAATGTATAATATTATTATAAAGAGAGTTACCACCTTATGGTACCGATGATAGATTGTCTTAGCTTATCTATAAATGTCATTGCTATCTTCTATAGACACCTTATTTTGTTTGTTGACAGACATAAACACAATTTCTTTACAGATGTTGATACATACAGTTGTATATGTACCCATTAAATCATATAGCCATTACTTTTATGAATATCTGTGGACAACATGATAGATAGCTATACAAATACAAACTTCTGTCAATAATGGATAGTGTGTAAACAATGATATTCTCTAAGAAGGGTTCTACCAAAAATAACTTAACTATACAAATGCATTTATTTGAGTGCAAAATATAGTTATTTAACACATTTACATAAAAAAATCACTTGCACTTGTTCATAGCAGAAATAATAATAAAAAATAATCATTCTATATTCTGAAATCAGTATAAAGGAAAAAAAAACAATAGGAAGTAAAACTCACTAGAAATGTGGCACAATATACCTAGGGCTAATGAGAAAGGGAGAATGAAAATGAAAAAAAAAATAATTGCATATATGTATATTTATATATATATATATATATACACATAGTCAAGCAAAAAAATCCATTTAATGCATCAGTTAGGGTTGTTCCACAGTGACAAAAGTGAGGAAATTCAGTGTTAGGGTTGAAAACTCTAACTGCACATTCCCCCCCAACCGCCACACACACACACATACATGCAAGTGGGGAAGGATCAAGGTAACACAACCAATCACACACAACCAGCAGGAGGTGTATATCTGTGTTACCATAGCAAGTAGGTAAGAAATCTAACATCAGGTATCATACAGTATTTCCAAACTTGTTTCATGAGGTTAGTTCACCTAAAGGTGAAACAAGGTGGCAGTAGCAAAAACTGTGTACCTTGCTACGTTTTTGACATATGGGTGGCAAAAGGCATCATGGGTGCCACAATGTTAGTCTATGGGAAATTGCTCAATTTCAGAACAGTGTAACTTTGTCATGCTTAAGTATTTTAGCACCAAAGCAGGAAAGGCACATCTGTGGGGCCAGGGCTTGCCATGTTGCAAATTTCAGCCCAAAGGACCTAACCATTTGCTTGCAGTATGATGGCAAAGATATGCAGTCATCAGGACTATACTTTCACAAAATACTGTCGCAAACACAAAAGTGTCACAAACGGAACACATGACAGTGTTGCATTTGTGAAAGCATGCAAATAGTGTTGCAAAATACTGTCACAAACATGAAAGTGTCGCAAATGCATAACACAACACTGTTGCATTTGAGAAAGTGATTTTCGAAAGTATTTCAGGGAATGTGGAAAATCCTGTTTTGGGTCTTGTACACCCCAAAATACCATATGTGTAGTCTGTGCTATGTGTTGGTGGAAGCGTGTGGCCCAAGATGCCCAGTTGTCCATAGTGATATGTGTTTTGTGGTGCATGGAACTTCTAGGAATAGAGTTAGCAGTGACAACCCCATGCCACAGCCCAATGGGAGCATGGGTGTCTGAATTTCATGGTTTAGATAGTTGTATATTATTTCTGTTACCTGCTACTGGTTGTGTGTGATTGGTTGTGTTGCCTTGGTCCTTCCCCTACTTGCATTGTGTGTGTGTGTGTGTGTGTGTGTGTGTGTGTGTGTGTGTGGTGGGGTGGGGGGAATGCGCAGTTAGGGTTTTCAACCCTAACACCGAATTTCCTCACTTTTGTCACTGTGGAATAACCCTAACTGATGCATTAAACTGAGTTTTTTGCCATTAATTTCCCTTCTTTTTGAGAATGTGCAATACAAATAGTGAATGGAATTTGGTGGTGGCCATTTGTGCATAATAACTCCAACAGTAACGATAACGCTAACAGTAATGGTGATTCAAACGCAAACAATAATGGTAATGGTAACGCAAATGAAAATGCAGATGAAAATGCTAAAGGTTACAGTAATGGAAGTGGAAATAGAAATAGTAACAGTAACGGTGATGCAAATGTAAATGCAAACGCAAACAAAAATGCAAGCAGAAATGCAAAAGGTAACGGTAACGTAAAAAGAAATGGTAACGGTAACAGTAATGGAAATGTAAATGCAAATGTTAATGCAAACACTAATGGTAATGGTGATGGAAATGCAAACATTGAAGGGAATGGTAATGTCCATGCAAATGTGAATGGAAATGCAAATGCTAATGGTTACAGTAACGCAAACGAAAATGCAAATGCTAACACAAACACAAATGCAAATGGCAATGGTAACATAAACACAAATGCTAATAACAATCTAACAGTGATACAGACAGAAATGGTAATGGAAACGGAAGCACAAATGTAAGAGCAAAAGCAAACACAAATGGTAATGGTAATGTTTAGGGTAATGGAAATAGAAACGCAAATGGTACCGCAAGAGCAAATGGTAACTAAAACACAAATGGCAATGATAATATAAATGCAAGCACAAGCACAAATGCAAATGGTAACATAAACACAAACCCTAATGGTAAAACTAACGGTGATGCAAACGTTAACATTAACACAAACATAAACAGTAACGTAAATGCAAGTGCAAACTGAAACACAAACAGTAATGCTAATGGTAATGCAAACACAAATGGTAACGCAAGCGCAAATGGTGACAGTAATGTAAACGCAAGCTGTAACGGTAACATAAATGGAAGCACAAACACAAACACAAATGGTAATGGTAATGTAAATGCAAACACTAATGGTAACAGTAACAACACAATCGCAAACGTAAATGAAAATATTAAAGCAATGCAATCATAAATGCAGACACAAATGGTAATGGTAAGGGTAACACAAATGCAAATGGTAATGGAACCACAAACAGTAACAGAAAGGAAAACAGTAATGGTGAACCAAGCATAAATGGAAACGCAAACGGTAATGCAAGCTCAAACAGTAATACTAACAGTGACACAAACAGAAACGCTAACTCAAACGGTAATGGAAACACAATGCAAACATAAACACAAATGCAAATGATAATGGAAACGGAAGCTCAAATGTGAACGCAAATGCTAACGCTAATGGCAATGCTAAAGCTCATGCTTTGTGTTTGAAAGAGGTGCATTCAGAAGCACAGTGAATACAAAGAATGTGGGCATAATAGTGGCCCTCAGAAAGGAAAATGAGCACTTGAAATACTAAATTGCTTATATCTCAGTAACCGTACGATGTAGAAAAAAAATTTAAATCTCATATTATTTATGACTTTCCAGGCTAGTTTTGCACTTAGCTCCCCCAGTGGGGAACTAAGAATTTTTGTGACACAAAGTCCATATCTTGAACCATTTTTGAGATACGGGACCCAAAAGCTGTGGCGGACACTGTAATGTTATCCTATGGGAAACAATGTCAATTTCAGAGTGCCATAACTTTGCAACCCTATTATATTTTGGCACCAAACCACCAAAATACACATTTGTGGGATGTTGGCTTTCGTCCCTGCAAATTTCAGCCCAAAAGCCCAAACTCTTGTTTTGCAGCAGGGTGGCAAAGATTTCCTATTGTTTTGGGCATAGTGTTGCAAATTGCTTTCACAGCTCATGACACTTTTGCAAAACCAATCACTAAAGTGTTGCATATGCGAAAGCACTTTGCAACACTACTTTTTTACAAAAAAAAAACATATTTCTGGGGTGTTTTACCCCCAAAAAAAGACATGGCTATCATCCTCAGGGCTAGACTAGGTGAACACAAAAATAATTGTGTCCCTAGAGGGTCCCACATTTAAATTCCAAGCATTTTTCTGACCACCAACTGAAAAAACATGGCTGAATCATAAAAGTAAAAGTGTTATTTGTGACACTAAACATTGCATTAGCAACACGTTTGCATAGTTTGTTAACTTTTCCCTTAGACTATAATGGGATTCAGTGTTTTTTGAATAACTTTTGAACCATCTAATATTTTTCATAAAATCTTTGAAAGGCACATTAGGGAACCAGGCTGCATCTTTCCTGAAGTTTTTGTACCAATCACACAAACCGTGCGGGCTGTAGGCTCGAGCAAAGAAATGAGCAAAAACCCATAATTTATGCAGTTTTTGGTGCTGTGTAACCCCACAGCTGTACATTGGACTGTAACAAAACTTGGCAGGTCCAGAGATCTATGGTGCCAGGCCACACATTCCAAATGTCAGGTAAATCCGTCATATGGTGGCAAAGTTATTAAGATGCAGTATTTCAGATTTAACCCTAAATTGGGTACTCAACTCTAACTATAGTGGCACTACTGTGCCACTATTATATATATATACATATATATATATATATATATATATAAGCATTATAGTAAATGAAATCACTATTATATCTACAGATGTATACACATATTTTCAGTTACAAAAGCATTTGTAGGAAATTGTGTTTAGTCACACTTTTTTATCTAGTGTAAAAAAATTGAAAAAAGAAAGTTGAAAGGTGTATCATCACTACTGGGGCTGCTGAGAAGGGGAATGAAACAGAAGAAAAACCGAAGTACAAGTAACTAAAAAGGCATTATATCACCCTGGGGCTGGTGAGAAGGGGAGAATGAAAATTAAAAACAAAAAAAAATTTAATACATGTTTGGTAATAAAAAAATCACTATTATAAACAGATATTTGCATAACTATTTTAATGTGAAAAATACAGCTAAAGAAATCAAAACAATATTTTTAAGTCACACTTCTTAAATTCAGCTATAGCAAATCGAAACAATGTCTGTGTTAAGTCACACTTTTTTATCTAGTAAAAAAACTGCAGTAAAGCTCATGTGTGGAATGCTTTTTTAATGTGCTTTGTTGCAGGCTCAGCACTTTCTCCTTGCTCTTCAAAATTGCCCTCTTGAACATCAGTCATCTCCACTTTATTAATTCTTGGTTTGTTAAAATTGATTGTCATATGGGAGTCATTAAAATGGGCAATATTTGAGGATGACAATAATTAATTTGTGGTGTATAGCAACTCAGTAATTGTGTCCCAGTTTTTATTAGTTTTCAAAATGGCTGAATATATGACATTCCATCTGTTTTGCACTGGTTCTTGTCCTTGTAACTTAGGTGCTGCAATAATGAAAGAAAAAATGTGTATGTTAAGGAAGTATTACTATTGTATTCTTTAACACTTTAGGGGTGTGTGCATGTGTGTGTGTTTGTGTCTGTGTGTATGTGTGTGTATGCGTGTGTCAGTGTGTGCACTAACAGTCTGTATGTTACCATGTATGACAAGAAAGAAAGCATAAAACAAAACAACATTGTGGTTACATGATCAGAACACATTTATTACTATTAAAATTACCCAGACAGAAATTAAAAGACACACAGTATGTGGCGCATTCAGAGTAATGTACATTTCATAACAGATGTAGTATTACTTTGCAAAGAATGATGATTTCACTTTCCATCCAACATTTGAAAAGCTTATTTACAAAATCTGAAAATTAAAAAAAAATGATAATTATTTGTTTTATCATTATTGTACAGTATGTATGTGCCATATACACTCCCCACATTTACTCCAAACAAATGCACACACAGATACTACAATAACATACAGGGTATGTTTGTGGCTGTTAAATAAGGGTATGGGTTGTTGATGAATCCATTTCACAAATAACAAAACCTCAAGACTTCCTCCAATTCATTCAGCTGGCTGAATGAGCACTGTCATTCACCAATAAACATGCCAATTTAATACTGTAAATCAGGCCTATAAAGAACTGCAGTTATAAATGAAAGCTCACAGACTTACTACCATAACATTAATGTGTTTCTGTGCAAAAACAATTAAATGTTTCTCTGTAGAATACTATTGACATAAATATAGTAAATAAATGGATCAAAATAGTGTCAGGCCAAGGTCACAATGCTCACAGTTTTTTATCATGTTACACTTTGAAATTATGTGATACATGTTGTCCTTGATACTCTTTTGTTGACATTAGTTAATATGCTTTTTTTGATTATGACTAATTAATGACCAAATGCTTAGATTAATTTTTAATAGACTTTCTTTAACAATATTTATTTGAATTTATTAACATTTTTTACATCTTACAGTCTTACCTTGTGGTCTCGCGTTATGTCCCTTTTGCTGTGGTGGAACCTGTCTGGCACTGTCAGTCACAGCTTTAATGGATGCTACTATTGTGGGGAAAATTAAAAACACATGACATTCAATGTGCTGTTAGTATATCTTTAAGCAAAATGACACATTACTCAGTATTATAATTTTTTATATTGCTATTTGGAATATGTATATTAAGTAAGCAGTAAGGCATGAAGGTGTGTTTGTGTAGAACATATTTTACAGCATGGGCAGGGGCGTAGTAAGGCAGGAGGCTGAAGGCCAAGCTACTTCAGCCACTGGAAGTGCTGTAAAATATGTTTTATACACATCTCTGAGTGCCTTATTGCACTTATAAAATTGGCATTTTTTTTTTACTTTTTACTGTTGGGTAAAGCATGTTTATATGTAGAAAGAATAGATTTACTTGTGTGCATTTATGATAAAATAGTCCTTCCACCCACTACAAGGGATGTCATTGATGATGTCATTGTATTATTGCCTACTTTCTTCTTCCTGTTTTTTTTTCTCTGTTTTTGTACACTTTTAAGATATGGAATGTATAAACAATACTTAATGTTTCTAATTTCTATATGTATGAACGGAGAGTGTGATAATCAGGGAAACAACATTTAGTTAATTTGCTTTATTTTTTATTTAAGGTAGTTTTACTTTTAGGGCCTAGTTGAAGTATTTTTTTTTTTACAATGTAAAGGTAGCAGCCGTGATTGTGGTGGAAGATCAGTTCTGGTGGTAGGGGACTAACTGAAATGCCTTATTTCTTTCTTTCTTTATTTTATTTATTTATGTCTTTGTTTACCAGGTAACTGCACTGATACCAGAGGACCATTTTCAGTCATGACCCGGGCCACAGGGTGGCAGGCAACAGAGAGAAACACAGCAACACATACAGGGAATCTTCAATCTATACTGTAAATTCACACATCAGGCATTAGGTGGTGTAGAAAAAAGAAATACAAATAACACAATAGTACAAGGCAATGGCCAGGCACACATAGTGTGAAAAGTGGGATATACATAGCAATAGAAATAACATGAGATACCGGAGCCACATTACATATTGCAGGAGAACATATGTAGCATTATAATAATAATAATAATTTTTATTTATAAGATGCCTTTCAAATGTCAAGGCACCGTACATAATAACAATTAAAACAGGCATAATAAAAAATACAGGCAAACCAATTAAAACATTCAGTATTCAGGAAATGTTATAGAAACATAGAAACATAGAATCTGACGGCAGATAAGGACCGCTTGGCCCGCACAGTCTGCCCATTTCCCTACCTAATGGATAAGCTGCAGATCCTAGTTAACCAGCAGCCTACTTCTTCCTACCCCCACCCCCTAGAATTGCCTTATGACTGTCCCATGCATGCTTGTATTCCACCACTGTTTTTGACTCCAAAACCTCCTCCGGAAGGCCGTTCCATGCATCCACAACCCTCTCTGTGAAAAAATACTTCCTTAAATTACCTCTGAGCTGCCTCCCCTCTATCTTCAAATTGTGCCCTCTTGTTCTTGCACTGCTCTTTTTTTGAAAGGTGCTACCCTCTTGGACTTTGTTGATTCCCTTGATGTACTAGAAAGTTTCTATCATGTCCCCCCTCTCCCTCCTTTCCCCAAGGATATACATATTAAGCTCCTTAAGTCTCTCTTCATATGTCTTCCAGTGCAAACCCTGCACCATTTTAGTTGCCCTCCTCTGGACAGCTTCCGTCTTGTCTATGTCTTTGTGGAGATTGGGTCTCCAGAACTGCACGCAGTACTCCAGATGGGGTCTCACCAGCTGTCTGTACAGAGGATAATAACTTCCTGTTTTCACTGGTGATGCCTCCCTATGCATCCCAGTATCCCCCAGCCCTCCTTGCTGCCCTCTCACATTGCTTGCCCACCTTTAGGTCATCTGATATAGCTACCCTGAGGTCCCTTTCCATTTTGTTGTTGTTAGTATCTCACCCCCCATTGTGTACTCTTCCTGGGTTTTTGTTCCAGGTGCAATACCTGCACTTCTTAGCATTGAATCTAATCTGCCATACATTTGACCATTCCTCTAACCTTGCCAAGTCCTTCCCATCCTTTCCACCCACCTTGTGCATCAACTCTGTTGCAGATCTTTGTGTCATCTGCAAAGAGACATACTTTTCCTTCAGTCCCTCTGCAATGTCGCTTATAAAGACATTGAAGAGGACCGGTCCTAATACTGAACCCTGTGGTACCCCACAAGTAACCCCCCCTTCTTCAGAGTGGACTCCATTTACTATTACTCTCTGTGTCCTATTCTCCAGCCAATTCTTTACCCAGGCTGTCATCTTGGGACCCACTCCCAGGCTGGATAACTTATATATTAATCTTTCATGTGGGACTGTGTCAAATGCCTTGCTAAAGTCTAGGTAGGCCATGTCCACAGCCCTTCCCTAATCCACTACTTTGGTCACCCAGTCAAAGAAATCTATCAGATTTGTCTGGCATGACCTTCCCACTGTGAATCCATGTTGCCTTGGGTCCTGTGCCCCTCTAGCTTCTAGAGACTAGACAATTCTTTCCTTCAGAAGTGATTCCATCATTTTCCCTGCCACTGAGGTTAAACTAAAAGGTCTGTAGTTTCCTGCTTCTGAATTGCTCCCACTTTTGTGAAGGGGAATCACATCTGCCCTCCTCCAGTCCTCGGGTACCACCCCATCCTCCCATGATTTGTTAAAGAGGGTGGTCAGTGGTGTCACTAGTTCTACCCTTAGTTCTTTTAGATTTCTGGGATGAATCCCATCAGGCCCCATTGCTTTGTCCACCTTCAGTTTTAAGAGTTCTTTCAGAACCGTTTCTTCTGTAAATGGGCTGGTATCAACTTCTGTATCCAGAGTGTTTCTACTGTTTGTTTTAGGTACTGCCCCCTCTTCCTTTGTAAATACTGAGCAAAAATATTTGTTTAGTATCTCTGCCTTTTCACAGTCACCCCTGCCACTCTTCCTCCCCTTTATTAAGCCTCACTATCCCTCCCTTGGTCTTCCCTCACTCCCTGATGTACCTATAAAATTTTATCCCCTTCTTAACTGAGTTGGCTATCTTTTCCTCCAGTTTGGGCCTTTGCTGTTCTGACTGCCTTCCAGCTTCCTTTGCTTTAACTGATACAGTTCTCTGTCCTGCTCTTCTGTGATTCCTTGTACTTCCTGAATGCTTTCTTTTTCTTGAACCTTCACTGCCACTTCCTTTGAGAACCATAGTGGTTTCTTACATTGTTTCATTTTGTTTATTTGCTTCACACAAGGCTTGTTACCTCTGTGATGGCAGTTTTATTATTCCCATTGTTCTTCCACCCTCCTTCCTGCCCATTTGCTAGTGCATTCCTTAGGCACTCACCCATTTTAGCAAAGTCAGCCTTCCTAAAGTCCAGTACTTTTGCCTTTGTATGACTTGTCTCTATTGCTGTGTCTATTGTGAACCATACTGTTGGAGTGGTAGCTAGTTCCCAGATAGCTGCCACTTCTACATCTGTGATCCTCTCTTCATCTCCACTTGAGAGAACCAGGTCTAAGATTGCTCCTCTTGAGTGGGCTCCAATACAAGTTGTCTAAGGCATGCCCCCTGTAGGGCATCTAGAATAACCCCACTCTTCGAAGTGGCTGCTGCAACTGCACTCCAGTTAACATCTGGCATATTCAGATCAACCATCAGCAATATCTCCCCTTTTTCTGCCATTCTAAGTATACTTTCTATCATTTCCTTGTCCATTTCCTCCCCTTGAGAAGGGGGCCTGTATACAACCCCTGTGCAGATTGTGGTGCCATTGCTGGTCTCAAAATTTACCCACAGTGCTTCTTCTCCTCCCAGTTTTCCCTTTTGTTCTGTTGCTTTGATTCCTTCTCTTATGCAAAGAGCTACTCCTCCTCCTCTTTTACCTTCCCTGTCCTTCCTGTAGATAGTGCATCCTGGTATGTTTACGTCCCAGTCATGGTTTTGTGTGTACCATGTTTCTGTGACTGCCATGATATACAGATGTTCCTCCTCCATCAAGGCCACTAATTCAGGAAGCTTGTTACTTAGACTACAGGCATTGGTACTCATTGCTCTCCATTTCTTGATGGCTTTACCTTCTGTTGCAGCATCCCCCACCGACCTTTCTACCTCGGTCTTTTTCTCATTTAGTTCCCTGTTTTGTAGGGAGAGGCTGGGATTTTCCTGCTGCTTATCAGTGCCTCCCCCCTTGACTAGTTTAAAAGCTTGCCAATGAAGCATTTAAACCGATTGCTCAAAAGACTAGTTCCCTTCCTGGACAGATGCAGACCATCCTGCCAGTATAGGCTTATGTCCCTCCAGGTGGAACCCCAGTCCCCAATGAAGCCAAACCCCTGTGCTCCACACCATTTCTTCAACCATTCATTAAACTGCATGGTGCAAAGTACCCTCACCTCACTCATGCCATTGACAGGCAGCACCTCTGAGAAGGACACTGTGTGTGCTACTTGTCTTAAGCCCCTCCCCAATTCTACAAAGTCCTTCTGCACTGCTCTAATCTCATGATGAGCCAAGTCATTTGTCCCTAGGTGGACAATGACATCCAGCTCAGACTCCTGTGCAGCTGTTCTCATGATCCTGAGGATGCACTTCCTGTCCCTCCAAGCCATGGCACCAGGCAGGCACCTTACTTCAGTTTTCCCTGCTCCCCCAGTTCTATCCACCTAATAATTGAGTTCCCCACCAGGAGCTGTTTCTTTTCCTGGTGTCCTCTGCCTCCTTCCTGTGGGCCTCCCTTGTGACAGTTGTCCTCAGCCTCCTTAGTCTCTCTGTGGTGCATCCATAGGGAGCTATGCTTCCCAGAATGGTGTGTGATTGTGGAGGAACAACTGACTGGGTGTGCCTTTGTTCCACCATCTTCACCTCCCTGAGCCCACTGTGGTCCAACTGCTGTGCTTTCTTCACAACCTCTGAGGTAGTGGTGGTGGCTCTGGTGCTCCCTGGATGGGGGAGGTTCCCTTCCTACTGTCCATTGTGGCCTGGGGGAAGTTCCCTTACTACTGTCCAGTGTGGCCTGAAGACGGGCAACTTCCTCCCTCAGGGCAGAGAGTTGTCTGCAAATAGGGCAGCATCTCAGCCTCCAGAAAGACTCCCGGAAGACTGCTGCCTCACAGCCATTACATTGTACTACTTCCCACATGTTTATCTAGTTTTTTTTTGTGTGTGTTTGTGTGTGTGATTGGCGTGTTTTATAGAAATATATATATTATACAATGATGTTGGTTATATTGTCAATGCAGTGTGCTAGAGAGGATATGACAGTGATATGCACCTTGCACTCTTGAGGAAATGATGCAGAACTCCAGGTATAAAGGAACTATTTCCAGGGGTGGGTGGGGTGAGGGGTGGGAAGGGGTTGGCCTAAACAGTGCCCTCACAAAACAATTAGCTAAAAACTCTGACACACCGCTGTGATGAGTGCCTTCCTGTCAGCAAGATGCCCTACACAACAATTTGACAGAGAAAATACCCTGCTAGTCGAACAGAGAAAAATCCAGACATCCAAGTCAGACACAGGTAAACCTCCCCAGCCCCAAAACAGCCTGGTAGTTTGTGCTCTGAAAGCAGTCAGCCCCAAAATAAGTCAGCTGTGCTTTAAACTCTTCCTGCACTGAGAATCTTAAGAATTGTAACAAATGTAAGGCTACATCCACCCAAAACAATTAGCTATGATGTAAGGTCTCCCTGACTAGTGAAGACAATTTCCACCACCTGAGGCTGTGTCTGGCATCAAATTACAAACTGCAGCCTTTGCTATTCAAAGTACACAGCTACTCCCAGTAACTTATTTCCAACTATTTTATTTCCAACTATATTAATGTAAACTGTCAGAATACTAGCAGACAGTCCAGATAGCCACAAAGGAAAATAAAATATGCAGTTATTTCAACCCTTCTGAAATTGCTCACAAGATAAGTAGTTTTGAAAACCCCCTTCCTGATTTAAAAATGAAATTAAACACAAAACAATCCCAATGTAAGACTGTAAAGTAAGGAAAACTTCCCTCAGATGTAAGTAAGAGAGATCAGTTGCAGATTTCTAAATCAATATAGTATATCCCATGCAGCTTCTCAGTTGTTTCAAGGCACAGCCTGTTACACCACTTGAATAGATGGGCTTCTGTCTGAAACAGGATCACGCCAGTAGTTTATAGTAATTGATCAATGCTAGAATATTCATCCACCCAAAACAATTGGCTATGATGTGAGGTCTCCCTGACTATTGAAGATTAGTTATAAATATGATGTGAGACCAGTTAAGTATAGTCATCAGTAAAGTTGTGTGGTTTCATATAGTTAGAGTCTCACATCAGTTCAGGGATTTGAGGTAGTGAGGGAAGGAGGGTTATAGAGAACTACAGTGATGAGGGAGGGGATGAACAGGAGGGCAGGGGAGGAAAGGAGACATGGGCATTAGGGTGACTTAGAGTTACTTACTGGGTGAAGTGATAGTCAGCAGCTGCTAGGAGACAGGTTTTCATGGCCTGTTTGAAGGCAAGGTGTGAGGGGGATGCACAGATAAACTGTGAGAGCTTGTTCCATAGGGAGGGTGCAGAGACAGAGAAAGCTCTACTTCCCATTGCTGTGGAGACATGGGGTGTCTTCAATGGGGAGACTGAGGATGCCTTAAGTGTCCTAGGAGCCACTCTGTCTGTCAAGAGGTGAGAGTAAGGGGATAGGTGTCAGTATCTTAGTGCATTGTCCACTAGACAGCACATCGCATAGTCAAAGCAACCTTGTACAGGGAGCCAGCCCAGTGATTGGTAAAGAGTGCAGTGGTGGGTCTGGGGGGGGAGCTTGAAGGACAAAATAACAGATAGAGTTATAGGTAGTGTTTAGTCTTTATTTCAAGGTGGGGGATATGAGGGAGTAGATGGGGGAACAGTAGTCAAATACAGGCAGTAGGTTGCCCTAGGCGATGGCAAGGTGTGCTTCAGCCAATAGAAGGTTTTTGAGTCTGTAGGCAGCACCAAGTTTTTGGTGGATTCTCTGCACAGTGTTGTTAATTTGCTCAGTGAAAGAGAGGGAGGTGTCAAGAGTGACACCTAGGAATTTAAAAGATGGGATGTTCTCAAGAGGGGTGCCTGCTGGGGTGCATACAAGGAGGGAGGAGTTGGATTTGGCAGCTTTGGTGATGAAAGGCTTGGAACCAAAAACATGGACTTAGTCTTCTTTTCATTGACTAGCAGCCTGTTGGCAAGGAACCATTTATGAGCAGAGCCATAGTTCTGTGTGAGGAACGAGGAGATGAACTCAATGGATTTATCACAGTGATAGAGAACCAGATCATCTGCATAAAGGAGTGCTTGACAGCTGAGGCTATCCCTTGGGAGTGAATCAATGAAAATGGAGGAGAGCAGGGGTCCAAATATGGAACCTTGGGAGACTCCAGTGTGTACAGCGAGGGCAGCAGAGGAGGCATTGTTGATGATGACAGACTAAGATTGACTGGATAGATAGCTGCAAAACCAGGCTGCCATTCTGCTGGAGCAGCCAAAGAGAGACAGGGTTGAGTGGAGGAGGTGGTGGACAACAAGGTCAAAAGTCTTTGTTAAGTCTATGAAAATAGCTCCTGTGGCTTTGCCTTGATCATATTTCTCAGCACATGATCAGAGAAAAGGGCCAAACCAGAGGAGGTACTGTGGTGCTTGCAGAAACAATGCTGAAGAGGACAAGAGTTTATACTTTTCAAGATGCTCTGAGAACTGGAGGTGCACAACTTTTTCAAGCAGTTTGTTCAGGTGAGGGAGTAGGGAGATGGGCCTATAATTATCAGGGAATTGAGGGTCACCGCTTTTGAAGATAGGCATGATATTTGCATGTTTCCAGGAGTTGGGAACCATAGAAGATGTAAGGGCTAGGTTGAAGAGGAAGGTGAGGGGTCTAATCAAAGCAGGACAGATGAGTGTAAGAAATGCGGGGTATAATCCATCACTGCCAGGGCTGCCTTTGGCAGTGAGAGGTTTCAGGAGCTTAGTAGTGTCTGTATGCCCAATGACTTTGAAGTGGAAAGGTGGGGGCAGGGTGGTAGCTGAGGAGGGGTGCTGGGAGGTGGGAGGTTCAGGGCAGAGGATACCTGTGGTGGGAGCTTGCTCAGATAGGGGTATAAATTCATGAACTACATGTTGAAGATATTTGCAATCTCAGTAGGGTCTGAAATAGGACCAGAGGGGGATTTAAGCTGCATTAATTTTCTACTGGACTTGGGGTTAAGGATAGTCCCAATAGAGGCCCAGAAATTGCATGGATTGCCAAGGTTGTCTTTCTGTTGATTAATGTAGAATTTGCACTTGAGTGATTTTGCAGTCTGTTTGCAGGTGTTGCGTAGCTGTCTGTAAGTATTCCAGAGAAGGGGAGAGGGTGATGCCTTATAGGCTTTCCATTTGTTATCCTGAACTTTCATTAGCACCAGCAGTTCTTTGGAGAGCCAGCGGGTACAGCCCCCTCTTCCCTTCTGGTTGTGATGGGGAAAAGGATGTCCTGTATGTGGGAAAGTTTGGATGTGAGGTAAGTGACATCGGATAAGCTGCTAAGATGGTAGAAGGTTGACCAGTCCATAGCCCTTACATCACTAAGGACAGGGCTAGGGTCCGAGCAGTTAAAGTTCCTGAAAGACAAGAGTCTGTGAGGGGGGGATGGATTTGGTAGACAGTATAGCATAGGTAGGAGTGTGGTCACTAATTAGTTTAAAGGATTTCAATTTAAATGCTGGTATATTGTAATAAGTAAGCCTGAAGAATTTAAATTCTAAATGCTGGTATATAGTAATAAGTAAACTTGTCTAACTTTTAAACTGAAACTTTGTTTATATTTTAAGTTTTATATACAAATAGATAAAGGAAAGTATTTAGGAGACTAATTTAAGTTAGGTAAAGTTTGATATTGTCTTTATTGTTAAAATGCTATTGCTTTATAGGTTGTTATTATATGTTTGCACAATAACAGTATTATATGGAAAGTTTACAAATTCTTGCCAAATAGAGGTAACTAGCACTTTAGCAATTGAAATTGGGACTTCTACTAGTAAAGGGAACTTTTTAATAGATACTGACCGGAAAATTAAGGGAGCAGGTAAAAACTTATTTTCAAAAATAAGAATTCATTTTAAAAATAACCAGTATGTAGTAGGGCTACTAGAGCAGGGATTAAATAAATCAAGAAATTGTTTGTTGATTTCACTAGTTTTAGGGGGAGACATTGAAATAAATCCTGGCCCAGGAAATAATGGAGCTATTAAAATTATACATGACAATGCCAGGAGCCTAAGGAAGAAAATTGATTTATTTAAAACCTGGATAATCACAGAATCTTCTGATATAGTGGCACTGACAGAAACATGGCTAAATAATAAGACTGAAACTAAAGAAGTTGAGCCTGAGGGCTTCTTTAGCCATTGACTAGACAGGATTGGTCGGAAAAGTAGGAGAGTTATTTTATTTACTAAATGGGAACTTGGCCAAACTTCAGTGTTATTTGCAGATCAAATAGGACTAAATGACTGTCTATTGGTAAAAATTCACTAATTGGATCTAATAATAGGGGTAATCTATGCCCCCCCCCAGAACTTTAACAGGTGAATTTGATAACTTAGCATCAGTAATAAAAAAATATTCCATGGGTTGTGAACTACTATTGATTCATGATTTTAATGCAGCTTGGGGTAAGCCACGAAGATCAGCATTGGAAAATAGTTTCAAAACATTAGATGCAAATCAAAAAATACTTTTCCCTAGTAGGAAAACTACACAACAAAGTAAAGGAAATACACTAGATCTAATCTTTGTTACAGTTAAAGCTGAGATTAAGTCAATTGAAGTAAAACAGCCTATTTTGGGGGATCTTAGTTCTTTAAGCTGTATATTGGAACTTGAGGGTAAAAAATATAATTTAACATGAAACCCTTCTTTAAAAACTAAGTGTAGAAATTTTAAAAATTATAATAAAGAAGCATTTGTTGCTAGATTAATTTCAGTCAGGTGGGATAGATTATTCTTAATACCATCTGTGGACTTAACAGCTCAGGAATTTTCTAAATGGTTTTTGGACATATGTAATGAACTAGCTCTCTACAGAACATGTACGCAAAGAAAGTCTCATGTTCCTTGGATAACAGAAAAACTGAAGAAATTAATACGTATAAAAGACAGGTTATGGAAAATTACTGGGAAGACATTAAAAACAGAGGATTGAGATAAGTATAAGAAAGCTAGAAACAATTTAAAATTTCAAATAAAAAAGCAAAAATAAAAATACTATGAAGAGAAGTCGAAACAAACTACAGACAGCAAAAAATGCTGGTCCTTGATAACATTCTTTGAATCACCACAAACTTAAGGTCCCCCTATTCAAATGATAACCAAGGGCACTCTCCAGTCTGCTAAGCAGTCAGCAAACATTTTGAATAACTATTTTGTAAATGTACCTGATTTGAATTTTTCCAATGTAACACCTATAAACTCTGGTAAAGGGATAGAAAATATGGACATACCAAAATTTAGATTCAAAATTATTAATTGTAGACAGGTAAAAGATGAGATTAGAAAATTAAAATAAAAAAAAGCTTTTGGGTTGGATCTTATCGAAAACCATTTTCTTAAGGATGCTGTACAGGTAATTGCCCGGGTATTTACTAAAATATTCAACTGGAGTTTAACTGAAGGAATCTTTCCTAAAAATTGGAAGAATGCAAAGATTGTTCCTATATATGAAGGTGCAGGGGATATATTTCAGCCTACAAATTATAGACCTATAGCCCTATTATCTTGGATATCAAAAATTCTAGAAAGATTGGTACAGGTACAGCTAACTGATTATTTGGAAAAATACTTCTTGTTAACAGAATATCAATCTGGTTTTTGTAAAGGCTTTTCCACGGGCACCACGCTCACCAACATGATAGATAATATAGCTTCAAAGGTGGAAAATGACTTGTCGGTGGGCGTGGTGTTTGTGGATTTATCAAAGGCCTTCGATACAGTGTCTCATAGGCTTTTGGGGGAACAGCTTGCAGAGATTAGTTTAACTGAAGAATCATACAACTGGTTTATATCCTATCTAAAAAATAGAACACAGCAAGTAAGCATTAATGGGGTGCTATCTGGTACAGCACTTGTGCAGAGACGAGTCCCACAGAGCTCCATTCTGGGGCCAACATTGTTCCTGATTTATATAAAGAAATTAGTAGACATAATAAAATGTCCAAATGTAAGTCTTTATACAGATGATACTCTTTTGATTGCAAATGGAAGTACACCTGGAGAATTGGAAATTAATTTGCAGGCAGACTTTACCAGACTATGTACATGGTTGATGGAATCGGGATTAATAGTTGATAGTAAAAAAACAAAACTTATGTTTTTTTGTAAAACCCAAGAACAAAAGTAAAGAAACATTAACTATAAAAACATTACAAAATGAAGTATTAGAAAAGGTATCGGAATACAGATACTTGGAGGTATGGATCGATGATGCTTTAAAATTTGAAACATATATTAGATGCAGTATCAAAGGTAAATAAAAGGTTTGGAATATCTAGATGGACTAGTTTTTTTGCATCAATAAAACAATACGCGAAACTGTATTAAATCAGCTTCTTCTACCAGTATTAGAATAGGGCAACCATGTATATGATCTGGCAACAAAAGGCCTTTTACAAAAAATCGATATAATGTATAATAGAATGGCTAGATTTATAACAAGAAAGGATTATAAAGTTCATCATTGTGATCTACTTGAGGAACTAGGTTGGCTCTTATAAGAAACTAAAAGGCAGATTGCATGGGCAACACAGATTTATAGAGTGCTGAATCAGAAACAGCCAGAGTATCTAAGTGATAAATTGGACGTGAAAATGCATGTTCATAACTTACGAAATATAAATTTACACACTTTGTTTTTCCTAAACTCAAAAATACATATAGTAATTTGCATTTCCCAGTGATTGTAGACAGGATATGGAATACATTAAAATCAGTAATAAATAAACAATTCAAATATGTGAAATTTTTTTCAACAAGTTTGAAGTTAGAATTAAGAACAAGGTGTGAATGTTATGGCTAGAAATTAGAAAACTTAAAATATAACTAGAACAGTGAAGAGCAATATATGTATGATCATTATTAGTTGATTAAGTGTATTGTGATATGATTTTTTTGTACTAATTTATTTATATTGTTATAATGAATGTATTGTCTAGTGTAGTTTGTTGTTTGATGTTATAATTGCATTTGGTTTCAATTGCTTACATTTTATACAACAGGAGCATCTTGTAAATAGGACTATGTCCTAATGATGTAAAATGCCAGCAACTTTCCTGTATAAAAATAAAGGTTTTTACTACTACTACATAACATGCTCTTATGGTTGGGTGTATGCACATTTATGGTCTCAGACACTAACCAGCTGGATGTTCATCATCAGATGATGATGAGCTTGATGATGATGATGATTCTAATGCTGAAGAAATTTAACTTCAACTATGGTAAGTAGCTTTGGGTTGCCTTCTTTGATGATCTCATGAATCTCTTTGTAAAATACCATAATGGGTGGCTGCAGGTACTTCCCAGTGCATGGTCTAAATTTTTTGAAAATGTTTAGTTTCAGCACTTTGCACTTAAATCTGACTTGTTGTAGGGTTCAAATGGAATCCTTTTCTTCTGAAGTATCCTGCAGCTATTTAAACAGAGTCTTATTATGTTGATAACTTTTACATAACCTGCACTTAATCGTATGCTCTTTCATATGCTCCAGAAGCAGTCTTACATGTGGCTTCATCTCAGTCAATTTGGATCTATGTGTCGCTGCCTGTGTTGCCATACTGTTTTCTCGGGGGGGGGCAGCTACAAAAAAAAAGAAACATAAAACATTGTGAAAACAACAAAGACCATGCTACTAGAACTGATGTGCTCATGATAAATGCAACAACAAGTAACAGCTGGAGAAATGGGGCACTCATCCCTCAATAGAAGAACAGATGTGTTTTGGAAATATACTCTCCTTTTTTAGAGGCACCTTTGGGGGAGTATATTTTCAAAACATGTCAGGTATGCAGAGCTGTTTTTATGTGGCACTGAATAAAACAAGTACTTTTGCACTGCACTTTGAGTCAGCATCTGATCTTGTATTGAGGGACGTGTGCCTGTTTTTTTTGGCTGCTACTTATTAAAAAATATAACATTACCTAACAAATTTTGTATAGATAACTGCTCATTTATATGTGTTATTAAGTATTATTATATTATGCCATAAGTAATTTGTACTGAAAGTTTAATTATATATACTTACACTTTTTTATATAGAGAGCAAAACAAAAATTGTAAAAATCTATTTCAATAATAATCAGACTATAGTTATTCATATCAATTGTATTAGGGAGGTAGTGGTTTAAGGCTCTAAGCTGCAAATCTAGAGACATGGGTTTGAATCCCACAGCCCCCACTTGCATAATGTGTGAACGTGAGCAAGTCACTTAACTTCTCTGTGCTCCCAGGTAGCAACTGTAAACATGCTTTCAGCTTAGTGTGCCACTCCTGGTTAAACAATTAAAAAGAAAAGACAATATAATCATAATGTACTGAAACACATGTATATATTATATTGCTATACATGTGTAATTTGATAGTATGATTTCTCATAGTATTCGTGTTCTAAAATTCCAACATATTATTGTATGAATATTGTAACTCTCATAGTAAACTTGACACTATATTCAGATGTGATGCTAACCGAGTTTCATTGTTTCATGCCAGACAGATGCTTAATAAAAAGTATTAAAGTACAATTTTAAATCATACTTATTAATGTCACTCCATGTGACTTAAATGTAGATATGAATAGTAGACATACATTATCTAAAGTTTTCTGATTATTTGTTAAATGCTGTATAGAGGTCATTAATTAAATGTTATTATAATTATTGACAATAAGTGTTCAAATAACCAAGGATATACACTTATTTATATCATTATGAGAGATTGCCATTTCAATTAACATCAATATTGCATCTATTATGTTGATAATAAATCTAATAATATATTTTTTATCCATGTTATGTATTTTTTAAGAGACTGCATATTAGCTGTCACAAATGGGCAAGCCTACTTTGATCTCTAATATACTGTACATATTGATTATGAAACACTAAAAAACCATAGTGATAGTTACTCAATGACAACACTTAATTCTGACACGTACCATGACATATTTAAGTGGAGTATTTGTCAATCCAGTTACTTGTTATCGATAACATTAAATATCAAACATAAGGAATAAAGAATGGGGGGGCATACACAACGACTCTGTGTTTCCATCGAGGGATTGAAATTCCAGCATATGGACCTCCAGAGAGAAGCTTGAGAGGTCCATGCTGTAATCTCAACCCTTAGATGGAAAAGCAAGTTGAGCTGAGTATGGCCCCCATACTTTCTTTCGTATAGTATATGGTTTAAGGAAAGGAAAGCAAGCAGCTCACTCAGCTGCAAACTCCATCAGTGTGATCATATTCTAGTGCTGACCCTAATAAGATTCAAGTAGTTAAATTTGTTTGGCAAAGTCTCATAACTTGTGTGGTGATCACAGTTTGTGTTGGCAGCTCTATCTGCTGTGAAGTCTATCAGAGCAGTTCCATTGCCGTCCTGACATTCCACAGATTTACATAGCTCTTTATAAACAAAAGAGGAAAAAAAGAACCGTGAAGTTACTATGGTTTGGAGCACAGATCCAACTACAGCAGTCCATGTCCAAACCATGTGGGTAAACCACTCGCCAACTGGTGCTGCCATGTTTGTTTTTCTTGAACAGGTCTGCTTGTTCCAATCAGGAGGCAAAGAGCAGGATGCTTCATGAATATTAATGAGAGAATGTGCACAATGGGCCCTATGCACTATCGTGCAGAGTGGCTATGTGCCATGCATCTGTGGTGCATAGCCACGCAGCACCCATTGTGCCCCCCGCACCAGATTCACAAATGGGGTGCACAGCCCCAAGGCACCCGATCCTCCAGCTGCATAGACAGCAATGTGCCAAGGGTGGGAGGGGGCATGTTTACATAGCTCACCATGCTATAAGGTGCACAGTATGACATGCAGGGGGGGTGCAGAGATGAAAAGGATACACCAGGGGTGACCCTGCCATAATGCCCTTAAGTGACCATATCCGTACACCCAGAGGGTCCACCCAGCATGAAAACTGGACCTCAGCACCCTCACACCAACACATGGACCTCACCCCATCTCTGCAGCTTGGAGACCCCCACAGGTGTATGTCCTGACCTCAGTGCAGGTGGTGGGGGAGGTGTCCATTGGGCATTGCCACATGTTGCCCATGGACATGGCACCTCCTGCCTGGTTTGGGGGTGTTGTGGTCTGTGCAGCAGGGGGATTGTTAAGGATGTGTGCATCATCCTGGGGCTGATGTACCACTGTTTGTGGGGACCATGTCTTGGGATGGGGCTCCTATTGTGTTTGTGGACTGTAGGCAGGCATCAGGAGTCTGGGGTGAGTGCTGCCCTGTGCTAGGGTGGGGGTGGCAGTGCTCCATTTGATGGGTTTGCCTCTGAGGCAGGTATGGTAGGGACTGTACTGCTGCTGCCGGTCACCCACACAGTCCATGGGTACATCTGTGGCTCCTGTGCCCATTGCACAAACTCGGTTCAATGCTGTCCTGCACTGGGGATCCACTCCAGGTCCCAGCCAGGCCATTGGATTGGTCACCCACCTGGGACCACAGCTCTGCCCCCATCCACCCGGCATGAACCTTTGCACCAGAGGGGGAAGGGTGGCAGACAGGTGGCCAGCAGTCACACATGCCGCTGGTGTGCAACTGTCCACAGGTGTGGAGCTTCATGGCTGGGATACATGCCTCTGATGTGTACTTCCCACCCCATGTGCATAGGGGCCTATAACATTTATTTATTTAGTCAGTCATAGGAATTACAACCCTTTGAGTCATAGACTCATCTACAAAGGCTCCGCATCAGCAAAGACATACATTCAGAGATAGTACATTAGTGGACATCACAGTTTAAGTATTTACATATAATAGCCAAGGTGGCTGAAGTTATATACATGTAGTAGCTAGGGTATTGATATTAGTACAGAGGAACAATTACAGAGCCAGTGCAGCCTCTGGGGAATTGTCATATAGTTGGAACAGTGATCAGTACATTAGTGAGACAACACAGTTTAAGCAAGTATTTATGTAATAATAGCCTGGGTGACTGTTGACCTATACATGTAGTAGCTAGGGTATTGGTGTTAGTACAGGTGATTTAGTTACAGTGTGGTTGCAGCCTCTAGGGCATTGTCATATAGCAGAGACACAGATCAGCAGCAAAGATGTCCTATACAGTTAGTCCTATACAGTTGGTTGCAATGTCAATGGGGAGTGGCCTAGTGCAGCTCTGTGCAGGTCAGTTAGGAGGATTAGCAATTGCACTGGCATTGGCGCAAGGAGAGAATGTGTTTTTTTTAGGATGGTCTTGAAGTGTCCTAGCTTAGGAATGGAGGTTATGGCTGGGGGTAGCTCATTGTACCAGGCAGGAGAACTATTGAGGAATGATCTCTGAGCTACAGAGGTTCTGATCCTGGGCACAGTCCACAGATGTTTGTTGGCAGAACGAGTGGTCACAATGTGGGAACACGAGAGTAGTAAGGCCGAGACTCCCAGTGGAGTTAACCCTAGGTGGATTTTTTGGTGAGGAGACAGGATTGATATTGTAGTCTTTCCTCCAGAGTGAGAATGTTTGTAAGAGCGTACAGGGTGCAAGTATGGGAGAGTTTATCTGCACCTAGGAGGAGTCAGCACACTTTATTAATGGCTATGTGAATTTTGTTTAGGGTGGTGTTGTCCGCAGCAGAGTAGATGGGGAGCCCATAGTCAATGGGAGAGAGAACAGAAGAGGTGACTGCCAGATTGAGAGCCTCTGGCATCAGGCAGTCTTTGTGCCAGTATAGGAGGCCAATACAGATATTAATGGCTGAGTAGTAGGGCTAGGACCCTTCGGAGAGTGAGGAACCACCATTTGGTGGTTGGGCATGGCTGAGGCACATGTTTAGAGAGAGTAGCACAGGGAATGGGTAAGTTGAGGAGGGCAGGAAAGGTAAGACAGATAAGTCGGTAGGGGGGTTGGGGGTGTGTGTGTTGGTGGCAGGTTAAGCAGGGGTGGATGTTTGTCAGGTGTTGACAGGGTGGGTGAACAGTGGTAATAGGTAGAGAAGGTAAGGGGTGGGGTGGGTGTGTGGGTGGGGGAATAGAAATCTAACCCAGTAAGGAATATGATAAGTGCAATTGGTAGAAGATAGGATAGTCTGCTGGGGAATAGGTGGCTGGGCAGTGGGCAGTGGGAGCTGCTAAACCAGTTCCATTATAAGGGGAGCAGACTGACACCCATCATTGTGGTGATTACAGTTGTGCAGTGGCAGGGTGATGGACTTTGGTGCACGAGGTACCAGATTCAAATCCTAGAGGGGTAGAGCTGCTGACACTGGTGGCAAAGGTTCAGTGTTTGAAGCCTGCAGGGGGACTGAAGGAAATTTATTGTAGCAGACTATGGAAGGCTTTGAGAGCCTTGAAAACTGTGGGTAATTTAGCTGGATTTGTTGGTTTACTGGTTGAGTTGCTGACTCTGGTGGTGGCTCCTCGGGCAGCGGGTAGCAGTCACGATCCAACCATAGCACCTCCATGGTGCAAGGAGCCTGATACACCTACCCCCCCAAAGAGATAGATAAGGTGCTACTTGCCCCCTCAGGCAGTGGTCACGATCCAGCCATAGCACCTCCATTGTGCAAGGAACCTGATCAACCTACCCCCCATAGAGTTAGATAATGTACGACACTTGAAAAATTGCCACGATTTCTCTGGGCTGTGTGAACGCTGTACTGGATCATCACTTGCAATATAATGTTTTCAATTTCAGCACCTTCTCAGGGTAGTGCTATTGGCTCCATGCCTGTGTAAAGCTCCCTGATTGGCTGGTCTCACTTACCTGAGACAGGAGCACCCGAGACATGTGGCTTAATGTAAGCCTGCTTCCCTGTACTCGGCTTCTAATATATATATTTTAATTTAGCCTGTTCTGCTAGGCCTGTGTAAAGTAACTTACCATTCCCCCCCACTGCAGCTTCTCTCCAACTGTATGTGCACTGATTCAGTGCTAGCTCTGCAAACTTCCCCTTGATTTTTCATCCCACCCCCACCTCCTTTAAATGCACACAGTCTCCGCCCACTCCTACCTGATGTTTCAATTTATTGGTTACTTACTCTCAACAACTGCAATTCTTCCTATTCCCATTTTGCAACTAAGCCTTCTAGCAGCTTTATCTCATTCGATCTTGTTGAGGCATACCATTTTGGTACTTTAGGTTTGCTTATTGCTGACTAGCATATCCTGTCTTGCTGACTAGCATATCCTGTCTTGATAAGGCACTGTTTTACTTGAAACATCACTTTTACTGAAAAAAACAAATTACCTAACTGTGACTGATCTGCCAAAAAACTGTTTATTGTCTAAAAATGTTCACAGCAACCAAGTGTTACAGCCCCTTCATGACTTTGTAGCTCAAGTTCAAGTTCAAGTTCAAGTTTATTGCAGGAAAACTCCATTGAGCAAGCTCATTCACAAGGAGGTCCTGTGACATAAACACTTAAAGTACAAACACAGATAGGTAATAACAGTATATACATGAAATGCACGTTACATGATACAGGCTGGATATACATACAAGGGTACCACATAGGGTGACCGCAGGTGGTAAACATTGATATGAGACAGGGAAGCGACTTACAGGTTGCATACTGATAAATGAAACATGATGACTGGTGTGTGCAATACATATATTTTGGCAGCTAGAACAAACAACAGACTACCACTGATATGGGGGGGAGGAGTGATTTGATAGAGTAGCAGTGGAGCGTAAGCATAGATAAAGCCAGGAGTAGAAGGGGAAGGGAAAGCAGTTAACATGACAAATCAATTACACCTTACCAGTGGATAAATATGGCACACATGGGGAAGGAAGAGACTTAATGACAGTTACAGGTGTCTTTTATTTTGGCTGAACGTAGCGATTTGTATAAGTTTATTGAAACTGTGCTAGTTAGTTTCAGTATGGTTTGTAATTGGTTCCAAATGGAGGGAAGGGCATATGCACTAGCACATTTACCAAAGGAAGTCTACGTCCTTGGTATGTCAAGCATGATAATGTCAGATTTTCTTAATGAGTATGCACTATGTGAGATACTAATAAGGGAAGAGAGATAGCTTGGCAATTTCTGCAGGAGCAGTTTAAGAGTCCATAGCCCAGCATGGAGCAGGCGTCTAGTAGTAAGGGATGTCCAACCAACAGCAGCATATAAGTCACAGTGGTGGAGTTCTCTCCAGACTGCAAGACGCCAAGGAAATTGCAGGCTTTTCATTTGCTAATTGAGCTGTTTTCACTCAGACTGCTAGCCTTTGAGTTGCCCCACTATTAATTCGAGCTACTCTCTCCTTTCTCTAGCTGAGGGCGGTGTACATTTATCTTGTGTAACTCTGTTTTTAAACTTCCCCAAACAAATCGCATACAGAACAATGACTCCTGGGACCTATATAACTTACATAGCAGAAGCTACTGCAGTATGTTCCTTACTTACATAAAGGGCAACCATGACAGGCCTTGTTTGGCTATGCTTATTCGCCAGCCTTTGTATAATACCCTATGTAGTTAGGCAACCTGACAGAATTGATTCCAACAAAGGTGCATGCTCTACCACGCTAGTCTCCCCATATACCAACACTATGAACAAATTATGCTGCCACTGTATGCCTTTGATCCCCTCACAGTTTGTGGAATCTCCTCGAAGTGGAACTGCTAACCAGTATCCTCTACGTGGTCCTATACCCTATCCATTCAAACTAAGTATGGCTTGGTGCTATTCTGCATGGATCCTAGGATATGTATCTGTAGGGCAGCACAATAAGATGATTCAGTCTTTGGACCCATGCACTCAAACCTATACCAGACGTAGAAAGACTCATGCCTTTAAACTTCTCCTTGCTGCCCTGAGGAAAATTGTGCTCCTTCTACTTCTATGCTCAGGTGACGTCGAACTTAACCCTGGCCCTACGAACGTGCTCTCATCTCCTTCTGAACTCACAACTTTGAAAGGAATTAGCTTCTTGCATACTAACGTGTGTAGTCTTTTAAAGAAGCTCGATTCAGTCCAGGCTTGGATTATTCATACTTCACCAGATGTACTCATGCTTTCGGAAACATGGCTCCGGGCATCCACCCAGACAGAGAGGTAAACATCCCTAACTACCTCCTCTTCAGAACTGACAGGCAGACCAGGGGTGGAGAAGTAGCCATTTATGTTAAAAACAAATTCTCAGTATCTACATTAGATGCTACATCCTTTGCCTGTGGATTTGAATGCCTGTCTCTTAAAGTCGAGCTTTCCCCATCAGTGGCGTTCCACATCATAGGCTGCTATAGACCTCCAGCAGCAGGACCGCAACTTCTGACACACCTGTCATCCCACCTGGATACTACCCCAATGGAAACAATCATACTAGGCGACCTTAACTATGATTGGCTGACTCAGGTCTCATTACCCCTGAAACAATTCTGCGACTCTCATGGGATCACTCAACTTATTACTGAGCCTACTCACATCAACAAAAAAAATCCAATGAAAAGCACCCTCTTGAATGTTCTCCTTGTTAACAGACCTCATTCCTTTTCCCATGCTGGTATCCTCTTAGCGGACGTTAGTGAACACTGCTTTATTGGTGGCATAAGAACTGTTACCAAACCTCTATCTACATCAAAGTTTTCCACTAAAAGATCCAGACAGAACTTCGACCCTATTGCATACTTCAATGATCTAAAAAACTCTTTGCTATGGAAGAGTTTCTACCTGGTTAAGTCAGTGAGCGATGCCTATGATGTTCTCCATGAAATCATATCCAGCGCCCTAAACAGCCATGCTCCCCTGGTTAAAGCACGAATAAAAGCCAGAGCCTGTCGTTGGTTCTCACTGGATCTGAAGGCTGCCTTACTCAAAAAAGATTACCTCTGGAAAAAGGCTCATAAATCTCGTGCTGACGCAGACTGGTGTCTCTTCAGGGCATCTAGAAATGTCTGTATTAAGTTGGTCAGAGAGGCCAAAGCCCACTTTTATCAAACTGAGCTATTCTCTGCATCAAACTGCCCTACCAAATTATGGTCCACCATAAAAGAGCTATCTGGTCGCCCTCCAGTAAGTGCGCTTCCTTCCAAAATTACCACTGATAATATTATCATTAACGATAAATTAGAGATACTGCAGGCTTTCAACAATCACTTTGTCACTGCTGGTCTGGCATTTGATAACGCACCTCTAAGTAGCCGTCTTCCTCAGACCAACACCCAGCCTTCAGAACCAAGTAGCAATAACAGGGACTTCTCCTTTTCACCTACCACCATAAAAGAAGTTGAAGATCTTCTTCTATGACTAGATACTAAAAAAAGTGCTGGTGCCGACTCCTTTGACCAGTATTTCTTGAAAATAGCGTACCATATACTTCCTACACCTATAACACACCTATTCAATCTGTCCTAGTACAAGGCTCCATCCCCAAGGCATGGAAAACTGCTCACATCATTCCCCTGTTTAAAGCAGGGGACACCTGTGACCTAAATAACTATAGACCAATCTCCCTTCTTCCCATACTTTCAAAACTTCTGGAAAAAATTGTGGATATGCAGCTGAGATCTTTCTTAGACAATGCTAGACTATGCAACCCAATGCAGTCTGGCTTTAGAGCTAAGCATAGTACAATTACGGCACTGGCAAAAGTTACTAATGATTGGCAACGGGACCGAGACAACAAAAAATTTGTTTGTGCCATGTTTCTGGACCTCAATAAGACTTTCGACACTGTCGACCACTGTCTGCTCCTCTCCACCTTAAAAACTATAGGCATTGGCTCAACCACACTGGGATGGTTCCAAGACTACCTTTCTGATAGACAGCAACAAATTAAGGCTGATGGAGAAATTTCTCCACTTAAACCGATAAAAAGAGGTGTCCCCCAGGGCTCCACACTGGGCCCATTACTGTTTGCCATTTGTATCAACAGCTTGGATGTAGGCATCAAAGATGCCAGCATTCACTTGTTTGCTGAAGACACTGTGCTCTACTTAAGCTGGGAAGTTCCTGAAGCTGCCTGCACTGAGTTACATGCTGACTTTAATACTCTGCAGTACCAGCTCCTTAGCAAAAAGTTACTACTAAATGCAAAAAAAAGGTCATTCTTTTCTCACCATCAGGCCCAGGGGCTTACTCTGCTGTCACTAGTCCATTACCACAAATTTATTAGGAGAAAATCTTGAATTAGTGACTAAATTCAAATACCTTGGTATTTGGCTAGAGAACAAACTCTCTTTTGTGGAACACACAGAAGAACTGCTGAAAAAACTGAGGTAGAGACTTGGTCCTTTTTTCAGAATTAAATGCCTCTTGACCACAGACACAAAAAGACTGCTTGTCCAAACTACGTTTCTTTCTTTAATTGACTATGCTGACTTCATTTATGGCCATTGCCCTGCCTCATATCTTGCAAAACTGGATGTATTATATCATAGAGCACTGAGATTTATAACTGTCCTCCCGTACTGCACACATCACTGCTCTTTATACGCAGCCGTAGGGTGGCCTTCCCTTCAAAACAGGTGATATAGAAATGCAGCCCTATGGACGCTCCGAGCCCTTACCAACAAACTCCCACAATACATTGTTGACTGTCTCCCCCTTAGTCTTATTAGGAACTATACCCTATGAAGTCAATCGCTGATTTCTTTGAATGTCCCAAGGGCCAACACTCACTTTGGAAGGGCCGCCATAAGCTATGCCCTGCCTACTCTCTGGAATAGGATACAAAAATCGTTGAGACTTAGCTCACCTGTCAGTCCTACCTTCTTTAAGACCCTCTATGACAAAACATTTGCTGAAATCTGTAATTGCTTCTATCGCTCCTAGCAGCTTGACTATTATTCATCTCTTCTTCAACACTAGTCCCAGCTGCTTATCCAAATCAGCCCTTGCCACTACTACTCCCACCTCCTCTGCCCCACTTGCCCTTAGCACCCTCTGTATCCCTCTTATTCACCACCCCCCTTCTGCTGCATTTACCTAAGACTTACACACTGTTATGCTCACCTCCATAGATTAGGAATTTCCATCCAGGCCTGTAACGTGTTTCTGCTGGACAGGAATATAAATAATCTTTCTTTTTTCTTCTACAGTTTGTATATAACAGCCATACATATCCTGCTCCTGTGGGAACTGTATATATATATATATATATATATATATATATTACATTCAGGTTGTGTTATGTATATCTTTCTTGTACATGTGACTTGGAATGTAAATACTCTGCTCCTATTAGTATTGTAAACATGCTGTTCCTTTTGTATTATGTATATTTATATGTAACTGTACAATTTTCCCTGCCAACAGCAGGTCCACCTTGTAAATGAGCTTGCACAATGGTGATCGCCAGGATAAATAAAGATTTGATTGATTGATTGATTGATTGAAAGGTACAGGATTTGAGACCTGCAGTGGGACTGAAGAAAATTTATTGTAGCAGATTATGGGATCAGAGGGATTGAGAGCCTTGAAACTGTGAGTAATTTAACCTGATTTGTTGGTTTCCTGGCAGAGCTGCAGACTCTGGTGACAAGAGTACAGGGTTTGAGACCTGCAGTGGGCAGCACATTAGTATTTTAGCTGAGTGTGGAGGCAAAAGGCTTAAGAGCTTTGAAACAGAGGTAAATACTGGCTTGGTGGTAGGGCTGCTGACTTTGGAGTCAAGGGTACAGGGTTTGAGACCTGCCGGGAACAGTAGAAAAACTAAGAGTAGAGAGTAGGAGAGAACACAGGGTGGTGATCAGTAGTGACTACTAGTGGATGGGAACTGATATTAGCAGGAACTGGGAAGTGGAGATGAGGGGGGTGGATGGAGTGGTATTGGCAGGGAAAGTGCACTAACCCCTAGTGGTCAGAGAGTATAAGCTGCAAATGGGAAAGTGGACACTTGTTAACAGGAAGGAGAGATCACGTGACAGGTTATGTGATGTGACAGCAGCAATACATGTAGAGCCGACCCTGGGCAGGTGGGGCAGTCAGCGCACAGCGCTGATGGGGTAGTACCTCTCCACAAGCAGGCTGGAAGGAAGGAAGGAAGCTTTACCTCTTAAGGCTCTCTGCAGTCCCCTGTTACAGGCTCCTCAGCTGAGCTGTGTTCTTCCTGTGAATGTGCACAACAACTTTTAGAATGTGGACAACAACTTATAGAATGTGCACAACAACATTTCGGCAGCTATTACTTTTTATACATGATAAGTCCAAACTCTATATTATAATTGATATTACCTATGTTGATAACTAATGACATATCATTAGCTCTTCTTGATAATGCATATTTATAATACATAGATTATAACAAATATGAAAAACAACTTATATCAACATGTTATTTGTACATTTACCTTTTATCAATGTACTTAAACTGCAATCAGCTGTGTGATGCAAAATCTGGATTCATACAAAAAAATGTATGTCAATATTATCACAGGAAGAATTGCTTATTATTGATAACAGCAATTGATATTTATGTTACTTGTAGAAAGTACATTGAAAAAATAACATTATGGCAGTAGAAACATAGAAACATAGAATATGATGGCAGATAAGGACCGCTTGGCCCTCCTAGTCTGCTCATTTCCCTACTTAATGGATAAGCTGCAGATCCTAGTTAACTAACAGCCTACTTCCTCCTACCCCCTAGAATTGCCTTATGTCTGTCCCATGCATTCTTGAATGCCCCCGCAGTTTTTGACTCCATGACCTCCTCAGGAAGGCTGTTCCATGCATCTACAACTCTCTCCATGAAAAAATTCTTCCTCACATTACCTCTAAGCCATCCCCCCTCTATCTTCAAATTGTGCCCCCTTGTTCTTGCACATCTCTTTTTCTGAAAGATGCTACCCTCTTGGACTTTGTTGATTCCCTTGAGGTACTTGAAAGTTTCTATCATGTCCCCCCTCTCCCTCCTTTCCTTGAGGCTATACATATTAAGCTCCTTTAGTCTTTCTTCATATGTCTTCTGGTGCACAACATTTGTCATATAAGCCACTGTTAAATGATCTATACTGCTATGCATTTTTATACTGCATTAATGCATACATTTTCATATTAATGATAGTAAAATACAGTTAACATTATCAATAATTAATTCACAATTGCTGATATATATATATATATATATATATATATATATATATATATATATATATATATAGATATATATATATATATATGATATATATATAGCTATATATATATATAGCTATATATATATATAGAATATATATATACCTAAAGTAAAACTCCATTAATGCATCATTTAGGGTTGATTCCACACTAAAAAGTCTGGAAATTCGATGTTGGGATATCAACCTACCCCACCCCTCATCCACTGACCAACAAGTGCTTGGGGTGTGCCTTGGGGTTATTGCCTAACTCTCACCTCATTCTATGTGTAAACAAGATAATAAGATGGTACAGTATAGGAGAATGGGGTGAGAGGTAGGACCAACAACCCCAAGGCACACCTCAGCACCTGTTGGTCTGTGGTGGGGGTATGTGGGAGGGGTAGGGTTGGTAACCCTAACATCAAATTTCCAGACTTTTGTTGGTGTGGAATCAACCCTAACTGATGCATTAATGGAGTTTTTTTGCAATGAATTTCCCTTCTTTTTGAGAAAGTGAAATGTTACTCATTTGGTAGCCATAGCTCCTTGGGATCTGCACTCCCACCCACCCATCAGTGTAGTGACATAGTGCAGGAGGGCCCTGTGTTTTTAGTTTTGCATAATCACATCCATAGGTGGGAGTGTGGTCCCTCTGGGCCCTGTGCTCCAACCCACCCATGAGTGTAGAGGTATAGAGTAGGAGGGCCCAGTGCTCCCAGTTTAGCATAAATAGAATGCATAGGTCTGAGGGTGGGTCCTCTGGGCCCTGCTTTCCCACCTACACATAAGTACAGAAACAGCACAGGCCTAGAGTCATTCCAAGCAACCCCCGTAATGCTCATTTGGCAATATCTCAATAACTATAGCAATGCAGAAAAAATTATTTCACAGTTGCATTCATGACCTAGCTACGTCCATGCATGCTTAGTACACCTAAAAGCTGCACTTAGCAAAAAATCCATATATCGAACCATTTTCAAGATATATGCACTACAAGGCGTCATGGCCATCACAAAGTTATCCTATGTGAAAATGTGCATATTCGGTGTGATGTAACTCTTGAACCGGTGTAATTTTTTTTACCAAACCTGCAAAAGGCACATCTGTGTTGCAAGGACTTGACACCCTGCAGATGTCAGCCCAAAAGTCCAAACTGTGTAGTGGCAGTGAGGTGGTAAAGAAACTCTGATTTTGGCCGGCACCAAAATGTTATCCAATGGGAAAAATTCACCATTTTGGAGTGCTATAACTATGGAACCAATGGAAATTTTTTCACCAAACCACCAAAAAAGCACATCTGTGGTGCAAGGGCTTGCAACCCTACACATTTCATCTCAAAAGTCTGAATTGTATGGTGGCAGTGAGGTGGCAAAGAAATGGCAATATTTGAGGCAGTACTGTAGCAGATTGTAACATTTTCAGCAGATTTGTGAAAGAATGGTGCTAAATATTAGCAAATGTTGCAAAAGTGTTGCACCGTTCTTTCACAATTTGTGACAGTATAGCAGGGCAAATCAAAAAAAACATATTTCCAGGGCTTATTTAAAAAAAAGAAATGGCAACATTGTATTCCTCTGGCCCCGATTAGGTAAACACAAGTGTCAGTGTTTACCAAGGGCCAGTAAAATTCAAATTGCATCAGTTTTTCTCCACCACTAACTGAGAACAAGATGGTGACAGCACAACAGTACAGAGGGCATTTGTGACAGAAAAAGTTGCTTTTGCAGATGAATCTGTCACTGTCACATGGAACATATATTTTTTCCCGTAGGCCATAATGGGAAACTTTATACTTTAATAGCTTTTGAACAGATTAATATTTTTCACCAAGCCTTCAAAAGGCACTTCCCTGACCCAATCCCCATATACCCTGAAAATGTCAGACCAGATGGACAAACCATTTAGGCTGTAGAGACAAGCAAAGAATTCACAAAAGTTGGTACACCATTTTGCTGTTTTCTGATCGTGGCAACATTTTTTGTTGCCGCAAAAACAACCGTGAACAAAATAAAAGTAACCTCGGTAACATTTTTCTGTGTCCAATAACATTTCCATTATAGAGATAAGAGTGCCACGAATACATGGAAGTAATCACGATAACACTGCATGAACACATTTTCTAATGTGTTGTTTTCTTTGTCGCTTAATTGTGACAAGGTAGATTTTTGTTTTCGGTTGAAATTTGCAGAGTGGCAAGCCCTGGTGTCACAGATGTGCCTTTTGTTGGTTTGGTGCCAAAACATTCAATGACCTTAAGGTTACAGTGTTCTGAAGTTGAGAAATTTCCCATAGGATAACACTGTGGCACCCATGATGCCTTTCAGCACCCATCTCTCGAAAACGATGCAAGGTATGGATTTTTCACTACTCGCAGCTTAGATCACCTTTAGGTGAACTTAGCTATAAAAACAAGTTTGGAAGTCATAGATGCCACCTGCAGTGTAATTTGTTTCCTACATGGTACAGTTACAGAAATATTGGAAAAAACGTGTTACATGGGTTCCTTTGGAGTACTATGGAGGTGCTGTATGGCTCTGTTGTTCTGTGTAAGTAGGATCGCATGGCTCCGTCTTAGGGGGGCCTGCATCTCCTCACTGCAAAGCTCACAGAGCTGCCTCAGAATAGCCCTATGCAGATGGTACCAGCCCACAATCTCCATGTCGGAGTAGTTCTCAAAGGCAGTGTGGGCACTGTACCACCTGTGTCAGGCATACCGCTGATGGGCCCTTCCACGCCCACATTGCTGTTCCTGCTGCTCCCTCACACCCTTCATTATGGCCTCAATCATGAAGTATGCACTATCCATGGCTCCTGATTGTCCACTATCCCCCTAGGTGGTTGGCTGCTGTGGGCTGTGTGCCACCCTGGTGCACTGCCTGGCACTGTGCCTGCCTGTTCATCTCACTCTCTCCGCCCCTGTCTCCCTCTCCACTGTCACCTCTGTCCCTCTTCCTCTGTGGCTGCCTCTGTCTGTCTCTTGCTTTCTCTGTCTCTCTCTGTCTGTCTTTCTTTTTTTCTGTCTCTCTCTCTCTCTCTCTCTCTCTACCTCTCACCTGGCGCAAGTGCTGTCTGTGTGCTTGCGCCCTGTATTTATAGGCTGCAGTCTGATTCGGGCATCTCAGACTTGATCCGCACTTGCGCCATGGTTCCACGGTTGAATATTGTACTTCGCTGGATATTCAAGGACATGCCCCCTGCACTTGCACCTGCATTCATTATCATTGCACATTGGCACAATGGGATTTGTGCTGTGCACTGGCTCCAGCTGAATATCGCTCCTTGGCACAAGTGTGCACTTGCACCATGCACAACTCCTTTGAATATCCAGGCCTGGATGTATATTGTTGCACATGCAGTGTTGATGCTGCAATCATAGTCTTATTCTTATGTATTGATGAGACGTAGACAGCTGGGTTTATGATGCATGTGATACTTGTATGTTGGAGTAAGAGTGTGTTAATTATGTTCAGCTGTCTCCACCCCCTGCCCCCCCCTTCCCACAGCTAGCCCTCTTTTTTTTATGATATTGACCCACTTCTGTTGTTGGAAATGTTAAGGTTATGATTGTCTCTGATGTTGTTGTATTATGAAATATACTGGCTCTTCACTGTTGAAAAAAAAAATGAGTGGTGTTGTTATCCCAGAACAACATCTTACCTGAAAGTAATATGTGTAAGAACTTTATTAATTTGACTAACAAATACCCATAACAGAATTACTATAAGGTATTCTATGGTGTACTTTATGCTGTTCAACACCCTGTGTTGGGTGCTATAAGCTGTTGACTATTTCTTCTGCTTCCAGAGACACTAGGTGGACTGTTTGCTCTCTAGAAGTCCCTCCCTACCCCCCATCATCCCTTGCCTTGCAATCTTACTTAATTTGAGCATAACAATCTTTAAATGGAAAAAAAAAAATTTGTACTTACGATGAAGCACTCTTTCTCCAAACTTCAGTTTTCCTGCTTGGAGCCACAGCTGGTATGTTTGGTCATACCAGGCCTGGTCCTTTACTGACACCTTCCCCACCTCCTTCATTTTATAACATTTCTGGCATAGTAGCTTTCACTTCCCCCTGCTCTTCCTCCACCTCTTATTTTCCAATCCTTTTTCATGTCTTAGGTACTTGGCCACCCCCTTCCATGTCTCCTCTTGAGGCATGTTAGTACCCCTCATAATGACTTTCAGATCGCAAATTTTGCTCACAGCCTTCAGCAACAGAGGCAGCTGTTCCACAGTCCAATACTTGCTCATTTCTGTAAGACAAGTAGAAATAAGAAAAAAAAATAACTATGGCGATATATATGTGTGCCTAGAGGAGAAAATCTTAAGTGTCATTTACAGCAGATATAGCTGTACACATGTGGCATGATATAGTGATATCTGTTTCATGATATTATGACATTGGTTCCTTTTCTAGGAGAGGTTTTTTGAATGATTGTGGTAGAACTCTGTGAATGATAAAACAGGAATACCATTCACAACCTTGCAGAGTGATTCTGATTGCCCCAGATTGGGCCAGACAGCCCTGGTACCCTCTGCTCCTGTCCCTGGCAGTCCACCCTGCCCTGAGCCTGCCCAGAGTTCACGACTTACTGGCCTGTGCACAGGGGAGAGTGTGGTATCCGGACCTCAAGTCCCTCCACCTCAAGGCTTGGCTCTTGAGGAGCTAGAATTTGCTGATTTACACCTTTCTCAAGGTGTTATGGATATTTTAAAGGCTTCAAGGAAGCCTTCCACTAGGGCCACTTATAATTCTAAGTGGAAGAGGTTTTCCATCTGGTGCTCTGAGAGGAGATTACCCCAGAATCTGCTGATCTTCCCATTCTTTTGGACTATTTGGTCCATCTGAATTCCTTAGGCCTTAGACCAGCTACCCTGAAGGTTCATCTGGCAGCTGTCTCTGCTTTTGTGTCAGCAGGGAAGCCTGCCTCCCTTTCTTCTCACCCTGTGTTCTCCAAGTTTTTTAAAGGGTTACTTCACACTAACCCTCCCTTTCGGGAACCAGCTCCCGCCTGGGACCTGAATATTTGCATTGCTCAGTTAATGCAACCCCCCTTTGAGCCTCTGTCTTCAGCAGAACTCAAGTATTTAACTTGGAAAACCGTTTTTCTAGTAGCTATCACCTCTGCCAGACGCATAAGTGAGTTACAGGCCCTGTCAGTGGAAGAAGATTTTATCTCTTTCCACAGAGATAAGGTAGTCCTTAGGACTAATAGAAAGTTTTTGCCTAAGGTGGTTTCTGATTTCCACCTGAACCAATCTATCTCCCTCCCAGTATTTTTCACTGAGCATTCTTCCTCAGGTGAGAGGAGACTGCACAGCTTGGATGTCAAAAGGGCATTAAGTTACTATCTAGAGGGCACCAGAGGTCATAGGTTCGAATCCCTCCAACTGTTTCTTACCTATGGCGAGGTTGGCAAAGGGAAACCTGCCACTAAGAGAACAATTGCAAGGTGGATTGTCTCTTGTATCCAATTTGTTATCAGAAACTGGGTAGAGTACCCCTCAGGATTGAGGGCCCACTCCACCAGGGTATACTGCCCCAGCGGCTGCTAGAGACATTCCTATTCTGGATTTGTCAAGTTGCTACCTGGAAGACGGTTCACACCTTTACCAAGCATTATTCCCTGGATGTCCAGTCCAGGAGAGATGCTCGGTTTGGCACAGCTGTGCTTCAGATCCTATTTCCTAAGTAGGTTCTGACCCTCCTCCATGGAGGTACTGCTGTGTAATCTGCTATTGTTATAATATAGCAAGACTTCATGGTGTTTGAAGAAAAAATTACTCACCTTAGTAATTGCTTTTCTTCTCATGGAGTCTTGCTATATTATAACCACCCTCCCTCCTGCCCCTCTCAGAACTCCTACTTGGGTAGAGGTGGCAAATTGGTGCAAGCACTGTGTCATGCCATTTTAGTTTTCCTAACCCTGTTTTCCTTGGGTTAGGGATCTAGATTGTTCATTTAGGTTATTTTTATTGCCCCTTCTTGGACTTGGAGTCTTGGGGGGAAGGGGGTTCATATGTGCTTGTCAAGTGGTAAAACAAACCATAATACCATCAACCTTTGTTATTATGGTTCTGGGTGTTTCTTGTTGTTTATATTGTTGTTATTACTACTAGTAGGTAGCCATAGGCTAGTGTAGTTTTCCACACAGACTTTTTCCGTCCTTTGATGTTGGCTTGTAAAGATCTGACAGTTTCATTTGAAACTGCCAGATAGAGCTTTGGGCACAGCGCCCGCTGTAGAACTCAGATCTTCTGGAGTTAACTCCTTCCTCTCGGGGCAGTTCAGCTGCAGTGCTTGGAGGTGGTAAGCCAAGGCTTGGTTCTCAGTTTCAAACAGTTTCCCAAGATGAGAGCCAGGCACTTTCCCCTCAAGTCTTTAGAAACCCTCACACTAGAAGCGGAGGTTTCCTCTCTTTGGACTGCAAAGCAGTGGAAAGGGTCCCCTTGCCACCAGAGCAAGGGTCTTTACTCAAGGTACTTCCTGACCCCAAAAGACAGGAGACTGGTGGCCCATCTTGGATTTAAGATTTCTGAACAAGCATCTTGTAAAACCAAAGTTCAAAATGCTGACTTTAGCTAGTGATTTTGCCATCCTTGAGGCCAGGGGACTGGCTAGCTTCCCTGGACCTCAAGGACGCCTACTTCCATATTCTAATCAGGGCCTCTCACCGAAAGTACCTCAGGTTCGAACTGCCCTCAGGCCACTACCAGTTCAGGGCAATGCCCTTTGGACTCACTTCTGCTCCAAGAGTTTTCACAAAATGTCTAGCTGTAGTAGTGACCCACTTAAGAAGACAAGGGATAGCTGTGTTTCCCTACTTGGACGACTGACTTATTGTGGGTCAGTCATCAGAGCAGGTAAAATCCCACTTGCAAATCAGCCAGGAACTCCTCATCTTTCTGGGGTTCCTGCTGAATGTTCCAAAGTCAGTTCTCGAACCAGTTCAGGTACTAACTTTTATACGTGCAGAGCTGAACACAAAGTTAGCCAGGGCATTCCTCCCCTCCGAAAGAGTGGACAAACTCATTGCCCTGGCATCTTCTTTCTCCATGCAGGTCTCTCGACCAGCAAGGCACTTTCTGCAACTCCTGGTATGGTATTTTGTATGACCAGGTCCATCTTGCAAATGAGCCTTGCTCAATGGTGCCCGCCTGGATAAATAAAGATTTGATTGATTTACTGATTGATCTTCAAAAGGCTCTTTAAAGGCCTGGCCCATTTGCACCCCACAGGGAACCGGTGCCAGCATGGGACCTAAATGTGCGTATAGCTAAGCTTATGGGTCCCCCTTTAAGCCTATGTCTTCAGCTCATTTGAAATATGTCACAATGAAACACTGTTTTCAAACACCATGAAGTCTTGCTGTAATTGGGACTGTAGCGGTCGGCCTCGGCCTCTGGGCTGCCCCGGAGAGGAGGGGGTTGGCTCCGGGGGGGTCTGGAGTTCCGCGGCGTGAGGGCGCTGTTCGGGGCTCTGTCTGTGCAGTTTGGAGTCAAGCTGCCAGATTCTTTACTCCGCTTCACTGAACAGTCGCTCCGGAGATCAGCTCCTTCAGCTCGGTTCCCTACGCGGTTTTCGGTCGGTTCCTTCGGTTCAGAAAACCGGCAAAAGTCTCAAAATTACCGCGGTTTTGGCTAAGCTCTAGCTGGTAACCATAAGTAAAACGAAAATTTAGTCTGTGTGGAAATAATTATCGGTTCAGTCTGAACCGATCGTTTCTTGTATTTTGATGAATTTTTAGACGTGAATTTTTAGTGAGTTTTGCTTATAAATTTAAAGTGTGCCGTTCCCCTGAAACATGAAGAGGAGCTGCTAAAAACGATTTTATGGAAGCAGAGAGGAATGATAATTCATATAAATAAACTAAAGATGTACCAGTGCAATACAGGGGCCCAGTCAATAATACTGCTGGCGTGCATCTGAATCCTTGGGTAAATGTAGCATGATGTTCTCATTACAGTGTTACACTACCCCCTATACTAATGTGGCAATAACCTAGCCACACCCAGTTTATCTGGTCCATGAACCAGTATGGGAGACATAAATGGTGACACGCTGATCACTAAAGGAACGGTGGGGAGGGACGATGGAGCATCACTAAAGGAACGGCGGGGAGGGACGATGGAGCATCACTAAAGGAACGGCGGGGAGGGACGATGGAGCATCACTAAAGGAACGGCGGGGAGGGGTGATGGAGCATCACTAAAGGAACGGTGGGTAGGGACGATGGAGCATCACTAAAGGAACGGCGGGGAGGGACGATGGAGCATGCATAGTTTACTTTCACTTAAGGGTTGTTCTAAAATAGACGGATGTTTCATCTGAAAACAAAACTTTCATCTGATGAAAATCTGGCATTTCAAGCCAACTAAACAATTTTGAAGGAAAACAAAATTCCATCTGAATGCTGGCTTTAAAACTATCTAGTGGGTTTTATACAGAAAAACATTGACGTGAGTAATCTGCAAAGAAATGATGATGCAGTTTTCCTCACCTGACAATTATTTTCTGCTATCTGTTCAAGAACTGATTTGGACCATAAAGTCTTCCTTCTAGCCAGCAGATGGAGTTAGAACACTGAACTTTGAATGTTTATACTGTCACTGCCAATAAAAGACTGAATCACCCAACATTACCTTAGATTATATTATTTTTTTCAGTAATCAGGGTGCAAAGGAAAAACAGAAAAAGACTGTGCAAGTCAAAACCAGAAATAATACCACAAACCTAAATGAACAGGCTAGCCAGTACTGGTACAGGACAAAAAAGCATACTAAAAGTACAGCTACGTAAGAACTTACCCTGACATCAGATCTTCAAGAAAAGCTTTCACAGCAGCAGCTGCCCCCCCGCCCCCTCCCTCCTTGGCTGGTATTTTGAATATGGGGCTGTGCAGCACATATGTGTCGAATTGGTCCATGCCAAGCAAAGACTAATGCAATGGGGTTGGGCAATAGGTGGGTTACCAGTATGTGTCATGTACCATGGTATGTGCTGCTGGCTGTGGGGGTGTGCATAGGGGCATAGAATTTGACAGGCAGTACTGTTCCATTATTGCTATATGTGCCCAATGCCTACATCAGAAGACAGGCCAAACAGTCAATCAAGCTCCAGGTGAACAGGTAAAGGCCTCACAATGACAAACACACAGTGTCACACAGTACGATGAGTGTGGTAGACCTTCCTCTACAAAAACATAGATGAAACCTATATCCTTGATAGAGGGGTACCGGTTTAAGGCTCCACTTCCTCACACACACAGTTTCTGGTGGCATTGCAAGAAAAAACATTTTGCCCCCTCCCCCACAATTCACACCTGTTAATGTTATCTCCTTCCCCTGACAAGAAGCATGGTACACGTCACACTGCTCTGTGTCCATATGTTGTGACATACTGTGCAAGTTGTGGGTGAATCATCAATTGCCAACACTGTGTACTTTCTGTGTTAAACTTTTCAATGAGTGTTCAAATTATGTGCCACCTGTGTTGTTAATTATATGTGCTATCAGTGTATTTTTTTTTTTTGGCCTTATATGTTTCTTACTGAATTCAAATGTTTTTGTGTGCATTTGTTGTTCTATTTTTTTGACAAAGAGAGTTGGCTCTTAACAGAGCCTTTTGTTGGCTTTTACCACTTTTTCAAGACACACTGTTCTTTAGATCACAGCGAGGATGCCATGTCAGAGGTCACCCAAAAACAGGCAATTGCCAGAGTCTGTAAAATGCACACCATCTCTTAGATACAGCCAATCTTTAAAATATTTTATTTCAGGGTGACATACTGTGTGCATGCCCAGATCATATAAAAATGCAGAGATGTATATATTAATTTTTTGTCTTGCCCTTTGAAGAGGATACATATGTTGATCTGCACACCAGACCATCAACTCTGTTATGTCTGAATAGATTATTTTACAGGCAGGTAACATCTCTGAAAGTGAAGCTATGTCCAATTTAACTTCAGCAACTAAGTCTATCCACCTTTTGTTGCCTAAATCATTCCCTCCAAGATGGATCAGTAGTACTTCTGGCTCAGACTAGTTGCTCAACAGATGTAGCATGGTATGCATCAGCTGCTCCCCTCTCATGCCTCCCTTGCCAAACCAGTAAACTTTGCAATTTGGAAGTCTTGAGTCAGTACCAAGGTGACTTCTCTGAGCGTATTCACCACCTTGATGAATTAAACTGCTGCCTACCATCCACACTGTGATTCTGAAGTTTTCTGCCATGCTGACAGTTTCTTAAAAAACAGAGTGACAGACAGCTCAATAAGACAGTCTGAGTCTGTTGATGGCTAGTGTGATCTAAACAGCAGCAGGAGCAATTTTCTAATGATTTTTTATTCTTCCTGAGACAGATAGCAACAGTGGGTAACAAAATATTTATTGGCTGATATTACTTCTAGGGTGCCAATAGAAATATTACACTTCATGTCTGGCAGCAAATATTTTGTTATTGGCTGTGCCAAAGACAAAACACAGTTTTGTTTGGGTGGGAATTAATGCCTTTCTCATTGGATGATTTGAAACAAACAACAAAAGAGGCATTCTGATTTGCTGCTAACTTGCTGTATGCACATGTGCTTGCTGTGCTAGAACTCCCTTTTGAACTGACATGTATGGTGGTGACTACTGTTTCAAGGTCTGTCTTAAACTCTTAAAATTAAGAATTAAGTACATGATTGAACATTATGAGACTTGCACTAATCTAGATACGAAGATATTAGCTTTTAAACAGTAATATTTTAAGCAGGTAACGATATCTGGAAGTTCACTTTTGAAATTAATTTTGAGGTGACGTACTTACTGTGAATCCTGTAAAGTTCAGCAATTTTCTCAGAATGGTGCTACTTCCTACTTCTTCTTGGTTTTTGCTAAAGTATGATTGGCTGTGTTAAAGCATTTGCTGTGGTACATCACATTTATTTAAAAAACATTTAACGTTTGCATAAATTAGTGGTGTGGTATCATTTGCTATTGTGGAGTATCAATCTGCTCTCACTGGTGTGTGATTGGTCAGATGTGGTATGTGGGATTTTTTTCCAGAAAAAAAACAACATGGCCACTCTTAGTGGAGCTCATTAATAATTTGATCTCATGATCACCAATTTCTTAATTAGTATGCTAGATTTGTGTGCTTTCAACAATATATTACAAGTGTGTTACTTTTATTTATCATTTTTACATCATTTTCTGGTCACTATCACTTCTAGAAACTGATTTTACTAACTTCCTGGTTGCAAAGCATCATGGTAAGCAAAGGTAAACGGTGACAGTAGCTCGACAACAAAATGTTTGCATTCTAACATTTTTTTTGATCATTATATATTGTCATGTTAAGTATAGGAGAGGCTAGTGCATTTCTATTGGGATTGTTGTACGGAGCTCAAAAACTTTCACAGTTACATTTTTCGGCCTAGGCAATATGGTGTTTTTCAATAGGGCTTGCTCACAGAGCTTGAAAGCTTTAGCGGTAACATTTTTTTACCTTGAGAACGTAATGCATTTCAATGGGGCTCGTCCATGGAGCTTGAAAACTTCCGTGGTAAGATTTTTTTACCATGAAAACATGATGTATTTACATAGGGCTTGTTGACAGAGCTTGAAAACTGCAGCAGTTAAATTTTTTGACATCAACAACATATTTTTTAATAGGGCTCATTCACGGAGCTCAAACACTTTTGCAGTCACATTTTTTACCACGATAACATAAGGTATTTCAATGGGGCTCATTTACATAGCTCAATAACTTTTGTGGTTAAATTTTTTGACCTCAACAACATAATGTTTTTCAATGGGGCTTGTTCACGTAGCTCAAAAACTTTTGCGGTTACATTTTTTTAACCTCAACAAGATAGGGTGGGATACTCAAAAGGGTTGCGCATGGCGCAACAGGGGTGTACCATGCACAACCCACTGATGCACCCCAGTGCGATATTCAAATGGGGATAGTGCCTGGCTCAAATCCTGATGTGCCAAGGTGCATCAGTAATGTATTCGGCACAAGTGGAGGGGTGTGCCCATGCATACCCCACACATCCTGATATTCAGCCCTGGGTGTGCTGAGCCTATGCAGTTGCAGCCCCTACTTGTGCCACACACAGTTGTACCAGAAAGAAAAGGAGCAACAGCTGGCCACCCACAGGTGAACTGCTGTATTGCAGAGTGCAACACAGCATCTGCCAGCTGTGGGTGGCCACCCGAGCTCCGGCAGCACCATCCATCATGATAGTGCCCCCCATGCCTGATCGCGGGCATAAATCTTAAATAATATTCATCCAATATCACTGGTGGCCCATTGGACCACTTCCAGCCTGATTGTGGGCAAAAGTAATATAATAAAGCCATCCTATATCCCTGATGGTCCGGCATTACCCCTTCCCAACCCTCCCACTCAGTCCCACCACCCCACTCTCCCCAGTCAGCAGTGGGTGGCAGCACCATGCAAGCCAGACCCAGCCACCCACCGACTGACAGTGCACAGTATGGCTGTCGCCCATTGGTCCACAGCTTGGGCCAATGGGCATGCAATTTCATACTGCACTACACAATCCCAAATGTGAATGAATCCATTCACATTTTGGGACTGTCTTCAATACAGTATAGTCTGCATGCCCATGGCCCATCGTCAGGACCAATAGGCTATGGCCATTCTGTACGCTGTCAGTCGGTGGGTGGCCAGGCAGCTTGCGGGCAGGGTGGTGCCACCTGCTGCTGACTGGGAGGGAGTGGGGTGGCAGTACTGGGTGGGCAGGTTGGGAGGGGGCTACTGCTTGACCACCAGGGATATGGGATGACTTTATTATATTGCTTTTGCCCACGACTGGTCTGGCAGCAGTCCACTGGTCCAGCATGGATACAGGACAATAGTTTTTATTACTTTTGCCCATGATTGGGCTGGCACCGGTCCACTGGACCACCAGGGATAGTGGATGAATATTATGTAATACTTATGCCCGTGATCAGGCTGGAAGTGGTCCACTGGACCACCAGGGATTGTAATTCATTGAATGCCCATGATCAGGCGTTGGGGCACATTGACTACTGGGGGAAGGTGGCATAGGTCCCCAACTGCTGCAGCCTGGCAGGGCACCAGGTGCAAGTCACTGGGGAGTGGTGCACCTGCATGCAAATGGGGCCATAATGACAGCAAATGGCACCATTTATGCCTTGCATGCATTATGGCCCCATTTGCATTTCCACTGCTGAATATCATGGTTGCTGCACATAGCACAATGGCACTTGCACTGGCGCATCCCCCTGCTCCTCTCTGGCCACTTGCACTGGTGCAGTGCCACTGCACCATGCTCAATGCGGGAGGCCACAGTGTCATATTCAATGGTGCTGAGCCATGGCACAGTACCATTGAATATCACCCTGTCAATGCCCTGGATCATCCCAGTTGCACCGCACCCAGGCTTGTGCCACAGCCTGGCACAGTCTAAATATCCCTCCCATAGTGTTTTTTAATGTACCTTGTTCACACTGCTTGAAAACATTCATGGTTACATTTTTCGACCTCAACAACATAATGTTTTTCAATAGGTCTCATTCATGGAGCTCAAAAACTTTAACGGTCACATTTTTTGACCTCGATAACATAATGTATTTCAGTGGGGCTTGTTCATGGAGCTCAAAAACCTTCACGGTTGCATTTTTTTGACCTCAAAAACATATTGGACTTTAATGGGCCTTGGGCATGGAGCTCAAAAACAATCATGGTTAACATTTTTTGACCTCGACAACATAATGTATTTCAATGGGGTGCATTCACAGAGCTCGAAAACTTTCGCAGTTACATTTTTTGGCCTTAACAACACAGTCTATTTCAATCGGGGCTTGTTCACAAAACTTGAAAACTTTTGTGATAAAATTTTTCAGCCTTGACAACATTATGCATTTCTTTTTTTTTTATTCAAAATTTATTCACCACATTTTCCACATTACAGGAGGCAGTAATGAACACTTTGACATAGGATTCATAAGACAAATCATACTGCCCCCCACCTTCCCTCCCCCCCGGCACAGCAGTTCATTCTAGCACTGTTATCACCCGCTAACTACCTTTACCAAAAATAATTAAGGTGGTAACCTCAACTACACATTACGTCATAGCCACCATAATTAAAGTGTGAAGGGGATCCCAGATAACCTTATGCCTATGTAGTCTGTTTTGAAGGCTAGCAATAGCCTTCTCTGTACTTATATTTGCTAAGATCTCATTGAGCCACTCCTGATATGTTGGACCGGTCCTTTCCTTCCAATGCCTGAGAATGAATTTTTTAGCAAGAGCACAATCATGGATATGTGAAATCTCTGGATTTTAACCTTTATGGAGAGCAGATCCCCCAACAGGCAAATGTCCAGTGTAAAATAATCTTGTAAACCCAATAAAGGATCCAGATTGATTTTTATATGCTCCCATAATGATGCTATCTGGGGGGCATGACCAGAAAAGAAGAAAAAGTGACCCTGTGTCCTGAACACTTATTACACCTATCGGTATCAAGAAGGCCCAATTTCACCAGTTTAGTTGGGGTATAGTATAAGTTATGCAGAATGTGAAACTGCATGAGATGCAGTCTATCTTGGGATACATATTTATGACAGTACATCCAGAGGACGGACCATTTAAAAGTATAATGGGGAAAAAATGAAACCCAGAAGTTGGTGGGGCCATCACCGCATCCAAACCTCCATCGGAACAACACTTGATAAATCTTAGAGACCACACCAGAGGAGACAAGAAAAGGAGAAAGTTCAGATACCAATGCAAAGGTCGCTGGATGGGGTGGAGTGGCCCCAAGGACCATGGTTAACAAGTGCCTCAGTTGAAACACTTTAACAACCTGAGACTCTGGTATTTTGAACTTGTATATGAACTGAGAAAATGAGAGCCACTCACCAACTTCATCCAAAAATGAGGATACTATTCCCTCTCCTAAATGAGGCAACCATGAATGGGAAATTTTCTGTTTGTTTATGGTGAAAGCCAGGGAATTCCAAATAGATTGGGCGAGATCTTTACTTTGATTGTAACGGAGAAAAGAGCTCAACTGAGAATGTACTCTTAGTGAAGTTATGATGGTGGGACATTTATTAATATCTTGCATCTGAGAAATTTTTAGATAGAACATAGTCAGTGGGTCCATGTTCATAGATTGGAAAAAATCTAATTCAATCTTAAGCCAAACCGGATTCATGTTGTCTGGACCCGGTCTTACCCATCTCAGGTATTTAGCCAAATAACTAACCCAGTAGTAGATGGGCAAGTAAGGAATCCGCAACCCCCCCTCATTTTTGGGTGCGGCTAGTTTGTGGTATGCCAGCCTAGAGGTCTTACTCGACCAAATAAACTTGGTAAAGAGTTTATGTGTTTTCTGAAAGCAACTCAGGGGGACAAGTGAATTAAGATGCGACAGAGGATAAAATAAATGGAGAAACACATTCATCTTAATTATATTAATACGACCCCATAAAGATAATGGGAGTTTATCCCATTTCTCTAGATCTTGAGTGATCCCCTGCAAAAGGGGGTCCAGGTTTTTCTTAAACCACAAGGAGGGATTACGCGTTAATTTTATGCCTAAATATTTAATAGTCCGGGGTGACCAGCATAGTCCCAGAGAAATAATGTCGGTCTTAAAGACTTTATGGTTAACAGGGAAAAAGGATGTCTTGTTGGGATTTAACTTGTAATTCTAGAAGCTACTAAATCTATCAACCTCCCTTAGCATATTCGGGATAGATATTATCTGATTAGCCAAATGTAAAAGGAGGTCATCAGCGTATGCTGTTATTTTCATTACCTCATTCCTAATGGGAATACCTGTGTTCCTTCATTATTGAGAATATGTTGAATAAGGGGTTCCAGATAAAGACTGAAAAGTAATGGGGAGAGAGGGCATCCCTGCCTCGTACCTGACCGCAGTGTAAAAGACTTGGAGAAGGTCCCATTCTCGAAATCCTCACTGTAGGAGACTGGTAAATTGTCCTGATCCAATCTATGAACATGGATGGGAATCCAAATGCCTTGAGGGCTTGAAATAGAAAAGTCCAATTAACCCGATCAAATGCCTTCTCGGCGTCCAGGGAGACCAGTCCCGCGGATATATGGCATCCCTGGACTCTGAGAACATCTGAAAATCACTTAGGTGATCTGAAGATGCACGCCTCTCATAAATCCCACTTGAGACATACCCACAAGATCCAGAAGAACCAGGGTTAGTCTATCTGCCATTATCTTCGAGAGAATTTTGACATCTTGATTCAGCAAAGATATTGGCCTATAGCTCTGAACCAATTCTGGGTCTTTGTCTTTTTTAGGTAACAAGACTATCAATGCCTCAAACAGATGTGCATCTGCCGTCTCTCCAGACAAAATATGCAAATAGAAATGATGCAACACGGGTAGTAATTGCTCCGTGAAAACTTTATAAAATAAGGCTGAAAACCCATCTGGACCCGGGACTTTACCCAGAGGCAAGTCCTTTATAACAGCAGCTATTTCTTCCTGCGATAAAGGGGAAGATATAAATTTCTTTTGAGAGTCAGATAGTAATGGAAGATGTGCTTCCCTGAGATACTCCTCCAGTTTTTGAATGGGTGGAAGACTATCCATGCCCCTATATAATTGCTCGTAAAAAGTAGCAAACTCCTGGACTATCCTGAGGGGGATACCTTCAGGGTCCCATCTGACTGAGACCTTATTGGAGGTATAAATCTTGCTGATTCTTGTTGTTTTAAATGTAGAGCCAACAGGCGCCCCGCTTTTTCTCCTTGATCTGTAAAACTGGCCTTTGTATGGATTATTGCCAACTCAGCCTTTTCTCTTAACATTCCCAAATATTTATCTTTATATGTTAATAGCTTCTGTGACTCCTCTTGAGAAATTTTATCTGGGTGTATATTTTCTAATGCCCTTATCTAAGACAATAGGAAGAGTAACTCTGTTTCCTGTGCCCTCTTCCTCTTTGTAGCTAGACTAATGAGAATGCCCCTTATATAAGCCGTAAAGGCTCCCCATAAAATATCCGGTCTTGCACTATCTATTGGGTTGGTGGAAAAGAAAAACTCTATCTGCTCTTTCACCAATCCTCGATACTTTTCATCTTTTAGTAATTGTTCATTTAATTTCCATCTGGTCTCTCTTTTGGGGATGTTAAGGAAAGCCAAATTACCCAAGACTAAGGAATGATCCGATATTGGACCCGGTTGTATCGAGGTGGATAATACCCCGGCAAGAACTCGTGAGAAACTAATAGGTAATCAATGCGAGATTGCGTGCCATGCACTGGCGAGCAATAGGTATATTCCCTAATATTAGGATGTGTGACCCTCCAGACATCGCACAATCTGTGCTGATCCATCATTTCCTTAAAGGCCCTGTGTCCAGGTGACAGTCCCCTCGACCCAATGCTTGATCTATCCACATTCGGATCCGAGACCAAATTAAAATCTCCCCAATATAATTGGAATAGGGAGTATAGGAAGGATCATAGAAATCAGTTTCATAAAAAAAGAGGGATCATCTGTGTTTGGTCAGTAAATACTACCTACAACCAACGGCATGGCCCAAATAGTACCCTGAACTAAGACATATCTGCTATCTGCGTCCTTAAATACCTGAGAAGGGACAAATGGGATATCTCTGTTAATCAGTATCATGACCATGCAACTATTGGTTTCCCCTGAAGCATAAAAAACCTGACCTATCTGTTGTCTCCGAAGTTGTAATACTTCAGAATCCACTAAATGAGATTCTTGTAAGAATGATATCTGGGCACGCAACAGACTCAGGTGTTTAAGTACCTGATATTGTTTCAGTTTTTTCCTGATCCCCTTCACATTCCATGTAGCAATATTAATATTCTGAGCCATCTTTTATGGCAGGTATAATCCAGGTAAGGTATCTAACATATACTGCAGTCATGTAACAGGTGATTCTATTCCTCTGAATCTGCTGTGCCGGTCTCCCACCCCCCATTAAACCCTGTCCTCCCACCCCCGATTACCCTTGAACAATCCTCAGCTTCAGTAACTCCAAAACATAGTCCAAAAAGCCATCAACCCAAACCCCCCTCTTATCACTAACAATGTTCAGCAATACTCCGTTTACTCCTCCTCCCCCAGCCCCCCGAAAAACCATTCCCCAAACCCTGTACTCTTTATAATACATTCCCCCTTTTTGAGATGTTAGAAATAAAAAAAAAAGAGAGAGAATGCAATATCCCTACAATACAAGCCCTTGTATCTATCGCCTATCTCCTAATGAGGGCTATTGGGAGTAAGCCAGTATCGATAAAACATCGCCACCAGAAACATCACGGCATACAAGGGCATATGGCTTGTTTGGTGTGAAAAGGCACCCCATGGCGCGAGATCATGAAGTCGGCCTCAGCCAAACATGACATTCACTGTGCGGGCCTTTGTCTCAATAAGCTCTCCAGCTCTATAGGGACAGGTCCCCGTTCCTCTCCTCCCATTTGCTGTGCCTTTGCCCCAGTAGATCCCAACTTTTCTCCTGCCTTAGTGACCATTATCACTTAACACGCATGAAGCACAAGCTCCCTCCTGTGTTGCAAGTGTGTAACTGCACCCTGATGCCTTACAAGGGAAAGGACAACACAGCCCTTGTAATTGGATTTCCCCAAAAGCTAAAGCCTTCCACCGAACCCATCCTTATCAAACTCTCACAGGGGAGGGGGAGACCAAATATTGCTGAATAGACTTTGTTTTCTGCCAATACGAAAACTAACGAGAGATCACTTAATTGCTTGAAACCCCAGACCCAGACAGAACAAACAAGAATATACTTCCGTGATTGGAACACATTGAAAACCGGAGGGCCCGAAACCCTAGACCCAGACAAAACAAATAACAGCATGTATCCACAACTAGATCACTATAAAAAGAAAAAAAGGTCCTTTCTGCCCCTTATTTGAGCTGAAGTGAGAGTCCAAGAATGTTTAACCACTTCTTTCCAGAAGATCTCTTTGCATGAATGCCCAGCCTTCTCAAAATGATTCTCATCTTGTCGGGAGAGACCTGAGGCCTTTCATGTGTCCCTGAAGAGATCTGGCAATGCTAATTTTAAACCAGCAAACGCTGCCTCCGGATCTTCGTAGGTAGCCCAGGAACCAGCCACCTGTACCTGTAGCCTGGCCGGGTATCCCATGCAAAATTTAAGTCCAGCCGCGATGATTTTTGAAGAAACAAGATGAAAAGCTGCACGCTTCAAACGGACTGAACCCAGAATATCTTGCACTATTCTAAGCTTAGCTTGCTCCCAGCAAACTTCTTGGAGTTCTCTCACTTTGTAAAGGAAATGTTGTCGCTCTAAGAAGTTTAAGAAATGACAAATTGTAGGTCGGGGTGTTGCTCCGGGAGGGGGCTTCGGTTTTAATGACCTGTGGGCTCTCTCTATGATATATTTGGCCCCAAATGGGGAAGGGCCTACAATCTTCTCGACCAGCTGCTGGGTAAAAGCAATGGTATTCTGGCCCTCCTCTCCCTCCGGTAACCCGAGGATCACAACATTATTTCTCCGGCTATGACCTTCAAGGTCTTCAAGCTTAACCTCAAATCTGGACAGTTTCTGGTGCATTGCTACCATCTCAGGCTCGAATCTCTCCACTTGCTTCTCTAAAGAGAAGATCCTAGTCATGTCGTCTGAGGTAGCAAGAATGATCACTTCTATTTTTCTCGTGAGCGATTTTATTTATGATGCCATCTCCTTAATCTCATCTCTGAATGGTTTAAATTCCTCCAGAAATCTAGACAATGTGAGCGGCTCCTGATCCACCGCTAGATTCAGAACGTCTCCCTTTTCTGTTCCACTTGAGGCCCGGGATTTTTTTGAGGCCTTCTCTGGTGTAACTGTCGGGGTGTGTTTCTGCTGTTGCTTTTTCATGTAAACATCCATTCTCTCTCAAACTCACCCTGCAAGGGCACAAAGTTGTAGGGAACCAGAATAACATGAAATTAGAGGTTTAGAAATCGAGAAAATATACCAGAAAACAGATATAAAGAGACGGGAAGCTGGAGCTGTACTGAGGAGCGACTATCCGGTAGCTTGCATCACGTGATCCCCCAACATTATGCATTTCAATGGGGCTTGTTTACATAGATCAAAAACTTTAGAGATTGCATTTTCTTTATATGAACTTAATGTGCACAGTAAAATATTATTAAACTGTTATTTATTTGAAATGTTTATTGGTAAATATAAATGGTTATATGAAACTGCTAAAAAATTTCTCTTTTGTTTTATAGGTGTGTGATCCTGTATCATTACATTGTTTGTAACATGTGTTTTTTGTAGACAGAATGCCTGCAAGACACAGACAACAGAATGAGCGTAGGAGGGATAAGTATTATAGTGATGTTAAATTGATGTAATGTAGGCAGTAAAAATGCCACAAGGAAAGTTAATGATAATGCAAGGTCTATTCACAGGAAAAGTTTGCTTGCTGCTTATGAGATGCCTGCCACCTTTTGCCATTTGGAAAGAACTGCAGAATACACACTTCCGCATACTGCTGTTGGTACCGTTGAGCACAGGACAGCTGGCCAGGTTGCAAACATTCCTATTCCAGCCTGTAAACAGAAGCACGGTTCTGTTATTTGTGGTCATCTTAGCAAGTTAAAATTTTTTTCCGAAAGTTAGCTTCAAAGGCTAAGGTTGATCAGATTATTTATACCATAATGAGATGACAAGGCAAACGACTAAAGAGTCAACTGTTCTTGATGAAACTATGATTTAGAATTTGTAGGTTTGTGAATATGGCACTTGCTGTTCTTACACATTTGTAGAAACAAATGATGAGGGAAATTGAACGGTTCATTGCTACAGTTAAGTATGTTCATAGTAGGCTAGAAAATGTTGGCACTCTGAACAGGGGCAACTTTTGTCAAGTCTTTCAAGGCATATGGCTACATAAACAGCACTCAGAGGCTTTTTTTGGCAGGAGTCTTACAAATCACTTCCTAAGGAACTTGTAATTTCTGTTGATGAGGATAGCAAGGCTTGTAATGTGTTGAGTGTGACACACAGTGATGAATTAAGTGTGACAGATAATGATACACACTCAACAACTGAGACACCAAGCAAAACTTGTACATCATGGAGATGTGATGAGACCTGCAATCTCAGGCAAGCATCCTTTGATGCTATTGCATGATTTGTGAATCACTTTCTTGCCACGAAGTAGAAACAGAGATACAACTTATTATATAACATAGAAACATAGAAATATAGAATTTGACGGCAGATAAGGACCACTTGGCCCACCCAGTCTGCCCATTTCCCTACCTACTGGATAAGCTGCAGATCCTAGTTAACCAGCAGCCTACTTCTTCCTAACCCCACCCCAGAATTGCCTTATGACTATCCCATGCATGCTTGAATTCCACCACTGATTTTGATTCCACAACCTCCTCCGGAAGGCCGTTCCATGCATCCACAACCCTCTCTGTGACAAAATACTTCCTTAAATTACCTCTGAGCCGCCCCCCATCTTCAAATTGTGGCCTCTTGTTCTTGCACACCTCTTTTCTGAAAGATGCTACCCTCTTGGACTTTGTTGATTCCCTTGAGGTACTTGAAAGTTTCTATCATGTCCCCCCTCTCCCTCCTGTCCTCAAGACTATACATATTAAGCTCCTTAAGTCTCTCTTCATATGTCTTCCGGTGCAGACCCTGCACCATTTTAGTTGCCCTCCTCTGGACAGCTTCCATCCTGTCTATGTCTTTGTGGAGATTGGGTCTCCAGAACTGCACACAGTACTCAGATGGGGTCTCACCAGCTGTCTGTACAGAGGGATAATAACTTCCTGTTTTCTACTGGTGATGCTCTCCCTATGCATCCCAGTATCCCCCAACCCTCCTTGCTGCCCTCTCACATTGCTTGCCCACCTTTAGGTCATCTGATATGACTACCCTGAGGTCCCTTTCCATTTTTGTTTTTGTTAGTATCTCACCCCCCATTGTGTACTCTTCCCTTGGGTTTTTGTTTCCCAGGTGCATTACCTTGCACTTCTTAGCATTGAATCTAAGCTGCCATACATTTGACCATTCCTCTAACCTTGCCAAGTCCCTTCTCATCCTTTCCACCCCGCCCTGTGATTCAACTCTGTCGCAGATCTTAGTGTCATCTGCAAAGAAACATACTTTTCCTTCCAGTCCTTCTGCAATGTTGCTTATAAAGACATTGAAGAGGACCAGTCCTAATACTGAACCCTGTGGTACCCCACTAGTAACCCTCCTTTCTTCTGAGTGGACTCCATTTACTATTACTCTCTGTGTCCTATTCTCCAGCCAATTCTTTACCCAGGCTGTCATCTTGGGACCCACTCCCAGGCTGGCTAACTTGTATATTAATCTTTTGTGTGGGACTGTGTCAAATGCCTTGCTAAAGTCTAGGTAGGCCATGTCCACAGCCCCTCCCTGATCTACTACTTTGGTCACCCAGTCAAAGAAATCTATCAGATTCATCTGGCATGACCTTCCCGCTGTGAATCCATGCTGCCTAGGGTCCTGTGCCCCTCTGGCCTCTAGATACTCGACAATTCTTTCCTTCAGAAGTGATTCCATCATTTTCCCTGTCACTGAGGTTAAACTAACAGGTCTGTGGTTTCCTGCTTCTGCCTTGCTCCCACTTTTGTGAAGGGGAATCACATCTGCCTTCCTCCAGTCCTCGGGTACCACCCCATCCTCCCATGATTTGTTAAAAAGGGTAGTCAGTGGTGTCACTAGTTCTATCCTTAGCTCTTTTAGAATTCTGGGATGAATCCCATCAGGCCCCATTGCTTTGTCCACCTTCAGTTTTAAGAGTTCTTTCAGAACCCTTTCTTCTGTAAATATATATAAGATTGATCTCTGTGAAATTCACAAGCATAAAGGACTGTTGGGGCATTCCTTGGTTTGTTTAGACAGTGGTGTGTGCAAGAGTGCATTTCATCATATGCGCATGACTGCTGTACACAACCCTGCGATGCTCAGCTTTGTGCTTAAAATATACCAGGTGAGAAAAGCTGTGTAAGTATACAAACAGCTTGATGAGTCATTGAAAGCAGGTGGTATGGAAGCTGCAAAAATTGTGATACAGGATGTGCAACGTAATAGTAAAAGTTATGATGCACCCTGTGATGACACATCTGCCACTGTATTATGTACTCTCAATCCCCCGGAATCTGATGTACTAAAAACATTTGGGAAACCAATTGCCAAGTCTGAACTGTCTAAGAGAGAGAAGTTTGACTTTGTGTGTGTCTCATGTCACAGATTACTTTACAGGCTACAGGCTGTTATGGTTCCATGCAATAAGGGTGATTGCCAAACGGCAATTGTCCTTATCTCAAGTGCTCATTGCCGAAATTCAATTTCAGCATTGTGCAACTGCAGCGCCAGTAAAAGCGGCACAAAAACATGGTATTTTGCCTTAATGTAGGGGGCTGCACCCCTATACACCACTAAATTAAGATTCTCAACTCCAGTGCAGTACTATCCTATCTTCTTTATTTTTTTCTGCTATGCCTTATACATTTACTTACTGTATTACTATTTTGTCCATTGAGTCCTCCTACAGTAAGTAGAAAAATGTAAAAACACCTTGGAAGGTGTATGGGGAACAGTTGCAACTGATATAAAGTAAATTATGCCTTTGGGCATAAAGATAAATGAAAAGAAGTTTATGTAATACCCCTACAAAAATTGGGGTTGGAAATCACTATAATGTATGTACATATTAATGTATATTACAGAATTAGTTTAAGGATCCTGAATGTTTATTAGCTGTTTTTCTATGCCCAGTATTGAATTATGGCAAATAATTGCTGGTCTTTATTAATGTTATGATATTGAGATGCATTGGGATTTGGTCAATAATATAGCTTTAAGCTGTATCATAATCATTCCCTCACTGTCCTGTATGAAGTTTACACCAGGAATGAACTCATTGAATAAAGAAAAGTTGTTCTTTTATTATCCCTGCCTGTGCTGTTAGATTGCTAGGAAAAGTACAGCCTGCAGAGATGGAGAAAACGTGCATTCTACATTAGTATGTGCTGAGGCAAGGCAGCATTTGTCAATCGCAGCCACCCACCCGAGACAAAAAGAGAAAGTGGTTTTCCATGAGTAACTCGCTCAGTTCACGCTATATGTGAACCGAGCAGGAGTAGGAGAGATTTTATTTTTATTTTACTTTCTCTCCTTGCATAAGTAGAAAGGAACTTTGCCTTACCTAAGGGAAAAGGTCCTTGATCTCAGGAGTGTCTCAGGTTGAGGTGGCGTATATTAATTTCAGCCACCCTTCTGAGATGAAAAGTGAAAGTTACTGGCTGTTTACTTGGTTCACGCTGCGTGTGAACCAAGCATAAAACAGGCAGGCTCTTGGACTTTTCTTATGCAATAACAAGTCTGATTCATTTTGAAATTAAAAAGGGAGCATGTTAGCTCCTTGAAAATATTTCCAGGGCTGAAGCAGAAGGGAACATGCAGCTGAAAAGTAAAATAAGTGAATTTCAGCTGCCGCTCCAAGCGCTCCTAGCAGTCCTCACTATCTTAGCTCTTCCCCTTAATTTAAAAAGAAATAAGGACTAAGTTGCTGTCCATAAATGATGGACAGAAGAGAATGTTCAGCATTTCTTTTTCTTTTATACTACCAATAACAATACAAGGCTAAACCTTGTCATTTAACAGGTTGAAAAGGTAGCTAATTAAAAAAAAACTGTTTTCATCTGTTTATTACAGAGATGCCTTACATTAGTGTGAGGAACTCTAACGCTTAGGAAAATGAAAAAGGTTTTAGTTAAAATAATACCACAATAGCCAGGTGTAAATATAAACAGAACCTTCTTGCTTACCTGGCTCATTGTGAATGAAACAATTGCTTACTTAGGAGAGCAGCACCATCTGCTTTCCCTTTCTCATACTATGCTACCTGTCACTCAAAATGTAACTAGGAAGGATGCCTTAGAGTTACTAAGAAATCAACACTACTTTTTGTTATTACAGCTTTGTACTGACCTTTTATTACAAATTAAGGATAAGAATGCATAAATTATTATGTGGTATATCTCTGGTGGATCACAATGCATAGCTAGCCTAACTTAGAGCTTTTATATTCTGTATGCAGAGTTAAGGGTCTAGTCAGGTGACCTCACCATGAAGGCGTATAAGCTCTCCATTAAGCACATTAGGGCAGATCAGCCTTGGATGTGGAAAAGGAAGATCTACTGTGCTGGTTGACACTGAGTTACAGAAGGTATAGGATCTTAACTGTTCTAAGATCCCAGACTGTATAATTTGTTATTTGCAAGAAAACACCGAAGCAAAGTGGTCATTCTCATTACATTTTCTCTTCTTATTCTGTTTGATTTTATAATCTTGTATAAATAAATATCACAAAGTGTGTTTTAAATCCTGATAACTTGCCTCATCTGATATTATTTTCCACATGCTATGACAGCTCTACACTATCTGATGAGCAATAATTCTTTCTATGATGACCTTGACATAGATGAACTCTCAGATATGAATGCTCAGTTTGGACTAATGGACACTAGGAAGCCAACGATTGAGAAGGTCAATGTTACAACTCATGAAGATGTGTATGAGAGTACACAATTCACCCGATACAGGGCAGAGATCCAATTGGTGATAACACTGACCTGTACCAGATGAAACAGGTTTAACGTAGTCCTGTCAGCATATGGGAGGAAAAACTTGAAGCACGTGGCTTTCCAGATTTATTCCCTCAAGGTATAGGAGGCTGTCTGGATGCACATGAGATGCATGTTCAAGTTGCTGAATATCGTACATTGAGAGTCTTAAACAATGATGACAAATTCCATAGGAACATACAATATTTGTTCCACCTGCTGTGGGAAAGTGAGCTTAGTATCCTCTCTGCATCCATTGGACATACACGGCACTTGACTAGTACACTAGATGGGATTACAGCAGTTGAGTTTCTGCAAAGGCTGAAAGAAAAGGATGAAATGCTACAGGTGAATTTGACATCTCTTGTCTGCGTGGCACAAAAGAATACCGGTATTGTAGACACTCAGAGGTCATGACTATGCTGCACTAGTATGGTGCAGCTACTTGGTTCATAACTCTGAGCTGTGCAGAGTACAGCTGGTATGAGTTAGTTGAACTGTTGAGGTGGGACAATGCTGATGTCAATGACATTTCATCAATGACACTTGGTGAGATGTGTTCACTTGATCCGGTTTCTGTGTCCCAATGTTTTCACCATTGTTTCCATGAAATATTGACATTCATTTTGTCAAAGGACAATCCTCCTCTTTGATTAGTAAAGCTCTACTTTTGGAGGATGGAGTACCAGGCACAAGGTGCACCACACATACATATGCTGTTGTGGATTAACAATGCTCCCCATATTGGTGATAATAAAGCAGCTGAATTGCTGAAATTTATTCAGCCTTATGTCACTTGCCACATCCCTGACAAGTATGACAGTCCAACACTGTGGAAGTTGGTGCAAAAGTTTCAGTGACATCTTTTTGGGAAGTACTGTCGCCAACCAGTCAAGCGTCATAATAGATATAGACAGAGTGGAGGCTGTCCAGAGGAGGGCAACCAAAATGGTGCAGGGTCTGCACCAGAAGACATATGAAGAAAGACTAAAGGAGCTTAATATGTATACCCTTGAGGAAAGAAGGGAGAGAGGGGATATGATAGAAACTTTCAAGTTCCTCAAGGGAATTAAAAAAGTCCAAGACGGTAGCATCTTCCAGAAAAAGAGATGTGCGAGAACAAGGGAGCACAATTTGAAGATAGAGGGGGGATGGCTCAGAGGTAATGTGAGGAAGAATTTTTTCATTGAGAGGGTTGTGGATGCATAGAACAGCCTCCCTGAGGAGGTCATGGAGTCAAGAACAGTGGGGGACTTCAAGAATGCATGGGACAGGCATAAGGCAGTCCTACTGGGGGGTAGGAGGAAGTAAGCTGTTGGTTAACTAGGATCTGCAGCTTATCTGTTAGGTAGGAAAATGGGCAGACTAGGTGGGCCAAGCGGTCCTTATATGCCGTCAAATTCTATGTTTCTATGTTTCTATAATGAGTGGTATGCCAGGTGTTGATTTGGTTTCCCTAGATGTGTCTGCTAGCAAGGACGTATGAATGATTTATTCTCAGTCATGTGCCACAATCTCAAGGCAAAGTCCACTAAAAAGGGTATATGAGTTACTCAGACAGGAGAAAGAGCTGTTCATCAATGATTATAACTCTACTCTTCTCCTGATGTGGCAGGCAAACATTGATGTGCAATTTGTGGCAGATAATTATCTGTCCCTCGTGTGGTATATCACATCATACGTCACGAATCATTAACAAACCAGTTTGCTTGAGCTTTGGGAAGATATAGCTACTTCCAGCCGATCACTAAGTTCACAGCTCTGGTCACTGGGATTAAAGAAAATGTCTCACAGGGAGTGTGGAGCATATGAGGCCAGTGATTGTTTGATTGGGACACACTTGTATGGCAGGTGTGAGGCTGTACAATTTATTTTTTTTAATTAAAGTTTATTAAAAGTTTTAACAATACAATAAGAACAACAATGAGAGCAGATCCAACAAAACATTTAACAATTGTCCAGAAGTACGCAATATAATGGATCTATTCTCTGCCGGCTGTACAATTTCTTAGTGTTAACTACAAAGAGAAAGGAAAACATGTTTTGAAGTCTCATGACGAGATTGAAGAACTGGCTGCTAATTGCTCAATATTAAAGAATATTTTTAAGAATAACCTGATTGACACGCACTACCCAAATCTGGCTACTGTGATGGATGACATGTGCCTGTACCATGTTGCTAAGTGGTACGACTACAAAACTGATGTGGCACTTAATTAAACTCAAGAGATTTATAAGGTCAGAGGCTTTGATGGGTGCCTTGCTAAAAGGAAGAAACAATGGCTGATTGCCATTGTAAATTCAGTCTCTCTTCAACTGACAGCAAGGAACATTATTGCTTTTCTCTAATGTTCCTCTTTAAGTCATGGAGGGATGAGAGGACACTGAAAGGAGACTGTGAAAGATATGAGCAACAGTTCTACCTTATATATGAGACCTTCAATAGTTAACAGTCCAAAACATGCATTTGTAGACTGAAATTAGAGAAGGATCAGATGGAACAAGCTAAGAAACAGCTTGAGGAGGATACTCCAGGAAATTCTCAGGAAAACATAGATCCTGAAAGAGAGGGTACTCTTGGAGCTCCTCTACCGATAAATGATCCTGTGGTTCTGATGAGTGAAGTCGAAAGTGCCATGGAAGATTCTTCTCATGCAGTTTAGTTCAGTTTAGTTTTATTAAAAGTATATATATATATATATATATATATATATATGTACTGTATATATATAAAAACCTTCAATTGTACATAAATAAAATCATTCTTCTACCTTCATATTTCTAATATAATAACAATCTGATCCAAACTCCAGCTTATAAATTCCATCTTAATTTTATAGCCACTCTGTGTGCAAAACTTGGCAATTGCAAATATTTGCTTTGTGCATTTACAATTTAAGACAGCTATTAAATTTCTCATTCCTGTTCAACTCATTCAGTTGACTAAAATGCTAATTAATACACAATTCTCTTTCTGACAAAAAAGCTTTACATTCAAAAATTAGATGCACACTAGTCAATTTTATGCCTTCGCAACTTGAGCAAATATCTGTACTGTTACCATACAATCTATTACACCATCCTGTGAATACACCAAATCTTAGTCTTGCCATTGCTTTCCTTTGATTTGTATGTTCACATTTTAGCAAATAGCTTTCTCCTTTAAATTCAGTTTTTACAATTTTCAAAGGGTCATTTCCCCAAGACTCTTTTATTTTAACACAATCTTTATTCTTTGCACTATCCTCTATTCTTTGTATTGCTGCTTCCACAGAACTAGATGGCTTTAATGTATTTTCTAGATCTCTAAGAATATAATTATTATCTAGGCCATTTTTATTCAGTTCATCTTTCAATATACCAAACTACATTAATGCCTTCCCATTTTTCCTTTTTTTGCATCCAACCAACAATTATGTATTATGCTTTCTTCTACTGAAGTAATCATTTTTTTCCAGAACAGCAGTGCTTTTTTAACTGTTATAGCAAAAATTGAAAGAGTTCCAGTTTCCATTCCAGCCCCTGCTGCTGAAGTGAAATTTGATAATTTTTTGACATGAAATTGTCTTTTGAACCCCATCTGAATAAACTAAGGAAAATTCTACATCAGAGATTGGGATCTCTCTTTAGAGTTAAACAGTTTTTGACCAGAGAATCAAGGTTTCTACTTGCCCATTGTTTCCTTATGAGTGTTCTGGATTATGGTATTATTATTTATTCCTCTTTCTCTGGTCACCTATTTAATAAACTTAGGGTAACATATAATTCCATATTACATTTTATGCTCAATGTGTCTCTTCTAACACATCATTGTCTTCTGCTTAGACATACTCATAGTTCATCTCTTAAAAATAGGATTCTTCATAAACTGAGTACCTTGTTATTTAAGGTAAAGATTGGTCTTATTTCCCCAGTAGTATAATTTTTTTCCCCTAGATTTCTCAGTTCTAATGGTACCAGGTCTCAGACTAAATTCACTTATGAAACTCCATTGTTTCTAAGTGTTTTGGGACAGAGATCGATTCTTTATAGGCTGCTTTATTTTTTAATTCATTGCTTGCTGATATTACAGAATGTAGGACAGTGTGGTCTTTTAAAACCAGATGAAATACTGGTTGCCAGATAATGACACTTGCACATGTATATGCTAAAGAGTTTTTTTATGTGTTATGTTTTTTGTGTAATTGTTAATGTTTTTTTATGCTTGAATGTAATGTTATGGATGTTTAAATATGTTTTGTGACTTGCTGCTGGTGAAAACGGGCAGCTTTTGCTCATCCTGCTTACAAGTATAAAAAATAAAAATGGAAAAAAAAATGAAATGGTAGTCCTAACAGGTTTTCCAGATATTTATTTTGGACAACCTCAAGTTCTTTTAAATTATTTTTACATGATACTCCCCAAGTTTCTGCCCCATATGTCATTTGTGTTTCTACTTTAGCTCTTAAACACCTATATTGGGCAATATAGGAATTCCCAGCCATTGTGTTGGAAAAGTGTTTGTTGCCATTCAGCATTTTTGCTGCCTTTTCACATACTTTTTCAATGTGTTTTTTCCCCATCTTAAATTTTGAGTAAATATAACTCCAACATAACAAAAGTCATTAACTTCTTCAATTAATGATTCACCAATTTTTCAGTTTCTAATTTTAATGCGTTGGTTCCAAAAACCATTATGAGTTTTTCCTTGATTTAATGTCTTATCCAGTTTTTTAAAAATATTTCCACTGTGTCAGAAATTGCTGTCCTCAGCCTAATGGGGTTTGTGACAATAACATTGCATCATCTGCATAAAGAAAAAAATTAATATCAACCCCAATTATTTTTTGGGAAAAGGTCTCCACTTGTTTTAGATCTTCCACCAGTGTATCACTATATAAATTAAATAATGTTGGCACCAGGACACACACTTGCTTGACACCACATTTTTATCTATTGTACTCACTGTGCCCCATTCCTTATTATATGTTATTACAATTGTATTATCCTTATGCAATAACTTAATAATATTTAATAACTTTTCATTTATGCCTTTTTCAGTAAGCATATCCCACAGTCTTACAATTGACTGAGTTGAAGGCTGCCTTGATGTCAATATATGATGCGTACATTTTCATTTTCTTAATGTTTACATATTTTTCAATTATATATCTTAAAGATTTGATCCACCATAGATCTTCCTCTACAAAAAACAGCCTGTACTAATGATACAATTTTGTTATCCTCTATCCAGAGTTGAAGCCTTTTCAGTATCAATCGAGAAAATATTTTCTGATTAATGTTTAATAAGGTAATAGGACGATGATTTTTGGGCTACTCAGTGGACCCTTTTTTATGCAATGGTACCATCATTCCCACATTCCAGTTATTTGGAAGTGTCATATATTTTACTATATCTTTATACAAATCTAAAATATGTCAGCGCACCATTCAGTATTTATGTGATATAGTTCTGTGCCAATATTATCAGTCCTTGGTGCCTTGTTTTTCTTTTGAGAATTTATTACTTCTATTATTTCTTCATTAGTAAAGTCCAGCCAGCTGTTTTTTTCTACCTTAGTTACACTTACCATTTCTGTCTGTATTAATACCTTATCCTTAGTAAAAATTCCTTCATAATATTCTCTCCAGTTCTCCAGAGAGCTCACCGCAAGCATATTAAATCTGCTCTTATTTGTTCCCTGAGCTACTAAGCTCCAAAAAGCACCACCATCTTTCTCTTTAATAGCTGTTTCCAATTTATTTCAAAATTCCTTTCAATAATCTCTTTACTTTGACTTAATCAGATTTTTATATTCTACTTTAAGACTTGTCAAAGCCCTATGACTCTTTATATCATTATACTTTGCAATCCTTCTCCCAACTTGTTGAAGCAGTTTTCTCTTTTGTTGGCATTCTGCATCAAACCAGTCTGCTATATATATATCTTTGTTCCCTTGGATCTTTTATTCTGTTGCTCTTCTTGTTCTTTCACTATTCTTTGTTCAACAAATTGAACTACCAAAATATATATTTAATCTTTTTTCTGCCTCTTTATCCTTTAAATTTCCTTCTAATTGTAAAATACAGCTTTGTTTCATATCCATAATCTCTTTTGTTTTTATAAAATTATGTAAATGCTCTAAATTTACTATTTTATTCATTTGTTTTTCATAATTTCCATATTATGGTCTACCCATTTCCTTTTGCTTTTATCTTCTTTGAACATACCACTATTACATTCCACACATATTTTAATTGGTCTATGATTACTATCCCAGCTGTTCATAACTTCCAACTTTTGTGCCTTGTTATAAGAAAACAAATCCACAATACCATAATCCAAAACACTTACTCCCTTCTTATATACAGATGTACACTTTCCGAACCTATCTCCGCTGCAATCCCCATTTAGCATGCGTAAATTCAGCCTATTCAGTGCTTTTAAAAATATTTCTCCTGCCTTTTTTTTCTTTTTATCCATTGACATTTTGAGTGGTATTGTAAGAGCACCATCTAAATTTCAATGTGTACCTTTTTCTTCTAGCTCTATACTCATTCTTGCTTTGCAGTCTCCTACAATCAAGATCATCTTACCTGGATATTTATTTTGTAACTCCTTATCTATATTTACAAATGCATTTATACCTACCATTATGGAAGATGCTGTTAAATCTGGTGGAAAATAAACATTCAACAAAAGGCATTTCACTTTTCAATTTTCAGAAATTTCCAGGACCTGTATGTAATGCCTTACATCACTCCAGATGCATTTAAAATTCTAATTTTCACTTGTTTTAACAAATGGTCTTGAGTCGGCATCACAACTGGTTCAAAGAGGTATACACCAGGGATCCATTTTGGGTTCCCTTTTATTCCTGGTTTACCTAAAAGATCTTGGTTACCATGTGGGGGCAGCTCCTTACCACTTGTACTCTGATGATACCATTATGTACCATTCAGGTACAACAGTCCCAGATGTTCAACAAGCATTACAGGAAAGTTTTGATTGCTTGAAGTCTTTCCTTATAACATCTAAGTTAAAACTTTATTCTTGTAAAACCAAATGTATGTTGTTTGGGTCAACTATTAAAAGAGGAATTAGATGCGGAAATTGTTGATAGTAAAGGGATGAGATTGGAGTCTGTTAAGCATTACAGATACCTGGGGGTTTTGTTGGGTGAATCTGGGTCAGGAAATGTGCATGTTGATAATTGAATTCCTCAAGTTAGTAAACGAGTGGGCTTCCTGTACAGGAACAACAATTGTTTTGACTCAGAAATCCTAAATTATATAATCAAAGTGCAAATTTTGCCTTTAATAGATTACAGAGATGTTTTATATGGTGGTGCCACTAATGACCAACTATCTAAGTTGGATGTTCTTGTAAATCAGCTAGTGAGACTAGTACTTAATTGTCCTAACTTTACTCATCGTTGTGAGTTATATGAAAGATTTGGGTGGTTTTCCTTAAGCAGCAGAAGGATACATAAACAGTTATTTGCATACAAATGTGAGCTGGGCTTGGTTCATTCTTACTTAAGGGAAAAAAAATATTTTAGAGAAGTAGGACCTTCTTTGAGAAAATCAGGTGAAATGGAAATGGTAGTCCCTCAAGTAAAAACAAATCATCTCAATTCCTTTTTAGCTATTATATACCAGCATGCTGGAATGGTTTGCCCCTAGAATTTTGACAAAAAATAGTAGGCCCCTGTCTATCTTACAACTTAGAAAATATTTGTTCTCATCACAGAAATGTTGTAACTGTTATTAATGATGTTTGTTATTGGATATATTTATTGTTTATATGTATGTACTTTTGTAAGGACACCATTGTGAATGAGTTTATACTCAATGGTTTTACCTTTAATAAACAAACAAACATTCATTTACCTTATTTACCCAAGTTTCCTGCAACATGATTATATGCACATGTTGCATGAATTTTACAATGCCATTGTCTCTAAATTTGCATAATGCACCTGCTATATTCCAACTAAGTATTATCAATTGACTTTCTGTCTCTTTAATTTTTACTTCTGGTAGGCATATCTCTTTCTCTAGTTCTCTAGTGACGTACAAAATGTCCTCATCATTTTCACTTACATCTTCCTCCACATTGAAAAAATCAGACACCATTTCTACTAAATCTGAACTTTGGGACTTTTCCAATATAGTACTATTGTTTATTCTTGGTCCCCTTTGTCCTCTTTGTTGCCTACCTCTGATCACCTTTTCATATACCTCTTCTGACAGCAATGTATGTTCTTTCTCTATGGGTTTCATATAGCTAGATATCCTTTGTTGAATTTTATTTTCTGATATCTTGCTGTTACTTATTTTTTCCTTTGATGGTATTTTCCATTCAAAGCCCCTTTCACATTTTTCTCAAGGGGAATTGTCTCATCTGCATTTATGCCCCATTCTTTCAGTTGTTCTTTTGCTTCTAATATCCTTTTCCTGATGTTTTTCTTCTTTAAAAGCAAACAGACCCAACCCCTTTCCTTCTCTCCATGGTACCTGTATGTAGATCCTATCTCATTCCAGGTAATTTTGTTACCCACCACTAGTTTACATACATTATATACTAGCAGCTGTAATGTCATTTGATTTTCATTTTATGATTTTGGAGTGCCTCTCAAAAAAACTGTTGGTGACAATTGTCCTTGTTCTATTAAATATTCTCCCTCCCCCACAGTGTTAATATCCTTCCTACCAATGTTATTATTTCCATTCACATCCTTGTCCTTTCTTTTTCATGTTACTAAGCATTCTTCTATAATTCTATATATTTTTAGAAGCCCATCCTCTACTATCTGAATTGTCCTTTCTGGTTCTTCTCTACACCTTCCTTCTTTAAACTGTCCTAACCCCTGATCTAGTGTCTCATCTTTCCAAGAAAATGTTGTCCTTCCCTTTTCCTTCATCTTCCCTATTGCTGTTCCTTTCTCTGGAAGTCTATGTTTTTCCCCATTTCTTTTTTATTTTTTTGAATGTCCAAAACCAATGCCTTTGTTTCTATTAATTCTTTTTTGCCAATTTCATTTGTGTTTTTTCTAATCTTCTCTCTACTGGTTTCTGTGATTTTGTCATTTAAACCATCTGCTCTTCCAACTTGTTTTTCCCCCTCTATTACAATTGGGATATTTTCCCTTTCCTTTTTTGTTTGTGTACTTGTCAGGTATGTGAAGTTAATTAACAATTCATTATTCAAAAGAATCCCATGTCTGACTTCTCATAAAATCTCTAATATGTTATTGTTTTGTATACCATATTCATGGGATTCCCAATTTCTGAACTTTCTGGACTTTCCCTCTGACTTTCCTGAATGATATGAGGAATATCAGGGGGGTATTTGGTTGGTGGATTTAGTTTGGGTCTTAATATATAAGGGATAAGGAATGCCTCAAAATTTCCCAAAAAGAATTTACTAGGACATTGTTGGGAAACATCTCTAACAGATTCCCCCTTTTTGTCCTACTCTGTTGAGACTTTTCTACATTCAGTTGTACTTCCCCATGTTCCTTCCCTGAACTTCCATTTTTCTCCATCACCCACTTTTTCTAACCCCACTAGTCCTTCTCCTTGTCCATATTGATTTCCATTTTCTTCTTTACTTGGACCTTCCCTTTCTAGGCTTCTAATAGTTTTTGTCAATGAATGTTCTGTCTGCACAGAAAGTTCCCTTTCCTGTACACTTCTAATTGAGGATACGCTTAAAAGGGTAAATGAGGCACTTTGTATCCTAAGTACCTCCTTTTCCCCCCACAAAATGTATGTGACTACCTGGGACCAAAATATAACAAGTAATTTTACTTTCTGCTTTGTTTACTTTCCCTTCCAGATTACTCCTTACTGTTTTATTTTGTTTTTTCTTATAACTAATAGGATTAACATCCTTTTTTTCTTTTTGCAACTCTTGCATTCATTTCCATCAGTAACATTTTCCTACAGCTATTACACTTTGAATAATATTACAAAAACTTTTCACTAAAATGTGCAAATTTACACAAACATGATCCTTTAAAGTGCTTATTTCCCCAAATGTTCTCTCTTTCTTTGTGCTTATCACAATTTCTTGTTTCCACTTTCTCAGGTTCTTTAGATTACATTCCTTCTTTATGATTCATTTCTTTAGCAAATGTGCATCTTCTTTAAAAGCCTTTATGCCAGAAGTCAGTTTCTCTGTGTGCCAATAAAATAATAAATAAGCTTCTGTTGAGCAGTCCCACTTATTTTTTTATTTTAAAATTTGTTAACAATCCTACATTTTAAAATACCATACATTAAAATCCACTTTCAGAACAAACTCAATTTCCCTGTGCTTTCATACCTGCATTCCACTCTTGGCCTTCTCTAGTAGCTTTCTTGCTTCCTTTAAATATTCTGGATATTTACTTTTACCAAGTGAAATCCACATCTAAAATGAAAAATAAAAATAGAAGCAGAATCTTACTTTTTAAAGAAATTATTTCAAAGAGGTTAAAAGCCATTATTAATTCTAATTCCAGAGATTATAACATAGCATCTAATATACATTATAAGTACCTTGAAGTTATAGTTTAAATACTTCTTTGATACTTGTTTTATAAACTCTTCACTTTGATTGTGCTTCCGATTTCAAAATTCCCCTACTTAAGGGCATTAGCTTTTCCTTTCTTACTGCAAATAATCTTGAGCAACTGTGTTTTGCTGCACATAGCTGTTGTGCCGCTCTGAAAATGGTGATTCTCTTAACCAGATGCCACTCATGCACATTAGAATGCTTCCTGCCCAAGGGGAATCGCTGGGCAGTCTTATAGCTCCTTAATGATGTCACGGTGGCACCAAAATGATTTCAAAATAGTTGCCCCCAATTTTAAACTTTATTTTCTAAAGATTTTACGTACTTTTAATAAATATGATTTAATATATTGCCTCCCTAGCTCAAATTTGTACATCCACAAGGACACATAACTTGATGGTGTCTAAAGAGTTCTGTGCTTAAATTTAAAGTTAGATTTTACTCCCAAATATTTAACCCTTCACCTCTAACTACTCATTTTATGCAGGACTACATGTATACACTTTCTTCCATTCCTTAGTTTCCCTCACTTCTCTAGAATTCAACCTTTCTTTTCCAGACTTCCAAAACCCCCCAATTGTCCATCCACAGGCCTCCGGGCCTCTGGGCTCTCCAATTGTCCAACCACAGGTGTCCACTGGTGTACTTCTTCTGCTACCACCATCACAGTCAAGCCACAATCACAGTCACTGTAGCATTCACAATTTCAGCTGCAGATCCAGAACACATTCCTTTACCAAAGCAACAAATGGTAAGTGGCAAACGATAAGCAAAGTGTTTCTTTCGCTTCTAAAAAATTAACTTCCATTTTCTCAAAACCACCTCCGGTTCCCCATGGAACCCTTTGTCTTCTTACAGCTGGCTCCAGGCTCTTCCACCACATGACTCAGTGGTTTCATTGTGGAAATAAAAGAAAAGGAGAGGGCAGAGAGAAAATATCCAAATGGTCTCACAAGATCATCTGGAAAGTGCTGTAAATATTTTCTGAACTGCACAGGCAATGATGGCATACCTGTTCTAGCCTTCAGTAAGGCTTTTTACAGCACCTGCCTCTCCCTCTGCTCAGACATAGTATGCAGCAACCATCTTGACACAGATCATAAAGAGAATCTTATCATGTGACAAAGGATCCAAGTGTACTGAGTGACCAGTTGAATAGGCAGCAGTTTGCTGCTTATGATGCTTTTACTGAAGCAGTCAGACATGGCATCCTTCATGAGAAGAAACAATGTGCATGTGGAAACTATGAACCATTGCTAATGTTTGTTAGTGGTTCTGCTGGCACAGTCATGACTTTTGTTATCGAAACTACCACAGAGGAGATAAGGAAACATACAGAAGTTATGTCTGTAGTTGTGATTGCTCCTACAGATTTGGCAGCATACAACATCAGCAGTGTAACTCCATATCAATTGTTTATGCTACCTGTAGAGCATTGCAAAACAGGAGAGTACAGAAAACTTTCTCATGAAGTGATATCTGAGCTGTGACCAATGTTTGTCAAGATGAAACTTCTGATCATTGATGAGAATAATATGGTCTCAAATGTCATGCTTGCATGTATCCATCTATGTCTTCAGGAGATACTGAGAACTGACCATGATGAGCCATTTGGTGAGAAGAGTGTTGTTGTGTTTGGGGACCTTCTGCAACTTGCACCTGTGAATGAAGAGCATGTCTTTACAGCACTGACTGTAAAGCAAGCAAAAAGTACTATAGGATACACTGAAGGAATCAATCTTTGGGAATTGTTCCTTTACATTGAGCTGCATGAAAATATGTGGTAAAATTGTAATCTAGCATAGAAGATACTTTTGGATCATGCTCGTATTGGCTATTTCTCACAGCACAATGTTTCTCTGTTTAACACATGCCATATCAACAGTGAGCACACTTCTCTTACTGCAGCATGTGATGTCTTCAGTAATGTGTACTCAGACTCTGCTTGGATTGTGTGTCTCATGCCTCAACTCAAGCAGTGTGCTGAATTTAATAGCATTATGTTGCAGAGACGGTCAGGAAATCATCACTCTGCATCCAGTTGACATCATTGATGGCGCAGTCTTGAGTTGGAATCTGGCAGCAAAACTGACTAAACAATTGTCTGAGCAAAAGTCAGATGTGTATCACACAGCTGGATTAGGAGCATTTCTAACTGTGTGCATTAATGCATGCAGCATGCTACACCAAAACCTTGACGTAGGGAGTGGCATGGTGAATGGTGCAATGGGACATATAACTGACTTCCAGTAAAATGTACAGAAGGCATTCATAGAAGCACTAGTTGTCAAGTTTGACAACATTGAACAAACATTGCCTATTTCCAGGACGAATGTAAAGTTTCAGATTGTAGAAGAAATATGTGTCACTAGGAAACAGTTTCCTGTGTGTGTTGCATATGCTATATCAACAACAAGTTGCAAGGCTTAAGTTTGGACTCAACAATGGTTGACATAGGCACTGGCACCTTAAAAGATGGCATGAGCTATGTTGCACTTTTATGTGTGCGGACTGTGGCTGGCTTGCATATCATCTGCATAGCATCACATAAAATATGTGCTGACAGATGATGAAAGAGGTACCAGACAGATAGACCAGCATTGAATGCAGACAGCACAAAGAAGGAACCTACAACTCAACAACAGACGAGGTCTCCTCCATGGAAGAAGGTGCTTGGGATGACTGTTGTCCCAGCATTTGACAATAGTACTGGAGTAAAGTGCTACACAAACTCAGCAATACAAGCATTTCTCCACATGTCTCACTTTGTTGCCACTATCAAATCTTTGCATGACACAGCACTATCTCAGTCACTAAAGAAGGTTGTAAATGATAGTGGCTAGCAAGACAAAAGCATACAGACTCTAATACCCTTATGACTTGTATTGGGTGGATATGATGGACATCAAACATTCTCTAATACATTCAGCAAGATGTGACTGAGTTTATGATGGCTATCAACAGTTTGGAATCAGATATTTCAATGTGACAGTTTTTTACTATTACCTATGTGACAAAGTACTCTTGCCTGTCTTGTCAACATTCACACAAAGAAGTAACAGAAAACAGGCTGTGGATTTCATTGTATATTCCACAGGCACATTCTGTGAAATTCAGACAACTGCTCAGGAATGCAGAGTGTGGCTGGAGTTGTAGGCGGTGTGGAGGAGAGTGTCTTCAGTCCATACAACTTAGAACATCTTCTCAGTATCTTCTTTTAGTCTTGCAGAGATTGGATGCAAATGGACTATGAGTTGACACACCAGTCACTTATTTTGTAGCTGGAAGAGTACAATTCATGGGAGCATGCTTTGATACTCAGGCTGTGATATTCCACCATGGAGCATCTGTTCATTCAGGACATTATGTGACATGGCTCAGGTACAGCAATGGCTGGATGGAATGCAATGACTACATGAGCACTTTTAAACAGAGATTGCTTCATAATCTAAAAGATGCTTATATCCTGGTTCTCAAAAATTACAATAACCTTCACTGGGCAGAACAGTAGTAGATATAAATGTGGTTTAAATCTGTTTGACACACTGTAGTAGTCATAACAGTATACCATGCAACCTTCCCTGGACATGTGTAGCTTTTTTCATATCAGTTTACCAACTGTCGCAGAAACAGATTATGTAGATGCAGGTATTTATGATGCCAACAGTCAAGGTAGGTGTTGCTGTGATTTTTGCTTCAATACAGCCTATGTGGGCCTTAATCAGTGGGGGCTGTGTGCATTGTCACATGACATACAACAATTGCTTTGACTGTGGAGCAATCTTATTAACTGTATATTGGTATTTCAGGACTATGCAGTTCTGATGTACTAATCTGCTCATTTCTGCATTTCTGCACTATGTGACATTGAATGTGGTCTGGCTGTTGTCACACCATTTTACTTCAATGCTGTGTACATTACATACATTGAGAAACATTACTATGTTTAGCAGTTAGCAATGTTTCATGTTCATTGTATGCACTGTGTACATCCCTCACATCTGCCTAGTGATGCATGAGGACAGACTGTGTAACAAAGCTGCCACTGCAGCTTTTCATGTGTTTACACAGATATTGTTGTGCAATACTTTCCAAGTACAGTAAGGATATGCCTGATATTCTGTTTACAGCATGTCTCTCACTAATACCTGTATTGTGTCCACTTGAGGTGGCATTTTTCCTGCCAACTTTACTTACTTGTGAGAATAGCAGATTGTTATGTACGGCTATGAAATGGATGATTTCTGATAAATAGTTACTGCTAATATTGTGTATGTATAAACATTTACATTTGCTAGAAATATGTACATCTCTGTAAACTCTGTGTACTGTTTTTTGTGTTAAAATGTTTGTTTGAATGTTTTCAAATTTTGACAGTTACATAGTACTTTGTAGCTATTTTCTTTTTTGTGTTGCACATAGCTTCAGTATTATAGCTTGTTAAATGTTATTAATACAGTGTCTGAATACAGTGTATTCTAATGTTTTATGGAAAGATGAATATATAATATTTACTAAGTCCCTATCATTTTTATAAATATGTGGATTGTTACTGTTCATTATTCAGGTTTTCTTATGAATTATTCTTATGAAACACTGTTAATTATTAGATTGTTAAGAACAAATATTTAACTGAATAATAATATTATTTATTTTGGCATTACATTGAGGTATTTGAAAGGTTTATTATGTGTAGTAAGATATTACTTGTTTGTTGATTATGGAAGAGTATTGTAAATCACACACACTCTGCTCAATATCACTTCAAGGTATGTTCCTGATTTTTTCTGATCACCTTTATTAAGGGATTGGGTGAAGAATTTTTCCAGTTGCATTTACTGTTAAAATATTACAACATAATAATGCAATATTGCAGCAATTTTATGATATGATGCTTAGGTGTCCATAGCTTTTTAATTGTTTAACACATTTGGTTTTTGCCCACCCCAGGAACATTGACTTGCTCAGTCGCATATCATTCTTTTAAACATTTAATATACTTTTGTGAAGAATTACATAGTAGTGGTATGAGACTGAGTGAGTTGTACAATTTTGCCTTCTTTAAAGAGAATTGGCATTTAATGACTAATTTTTTTGTAAACTTATTTTCTATGTCTGTTGTGTTTCTTGATGACTGTATATGATTGATATATGGTTCAGGTTTACAATGAACAATTAATGAATATAATGAAATGGTACTACACATAGATGTGTGTTGGCACTGTAGCTTGCCATGTAAAACAAAATGTTTGCATACTACTTACCTGTAATGCATGGTACATTTCTAGTGTATGGCACAATGGTGTTGTAGAGGGCTTATACTCTCAGGCCCAGATATTCAAACTGCACCCAAAAAGTGCGCCATAGCAGGAGCAAGCAGAAGCCTATTGCGCCCATGTGCAAGAGATGCAATATTCAAAAATGGAGCAGGCCAAATTGCACCTACAGCCGACGACTGACTATCACACCACCTGCGCCATAGCGCAACTAGGGAGGGGAAGCTGAGCAGATCTGATGTGCAATAGCGCAACAAGGGATGCTCAGCTGAGCAGTCCAGAGGTGCCATAGCACAACCAGGGAGCCCCCCAGCTGCAGAGCAATGTAACTGCACAATCAGGGAGGAAGGGCCCACCACCCATGCCACAGATGGGCACAGGAACACACAGCAGAACAGACATCGTCCCCCCACACCCCAAGCACAGCACAACTGGGGGAGGGCTGGAATAACCACTGGCCCATGGAGTCAAGCAACCAACCCACAGCCTGGCCATGGTGCCCCATCACACCTACCGGCAAGCTGTGACTGGCACACAAGGAGGGCAGACCACCCCATGCACACCATCCCCCCAGTGTAGAGCACACCCTGCACCATGACCCCCAGACACCCCCCTCATGAGCAGTGACCACCACTGCAGGAAACCCCATGCATGCCATCACCCCCACTGTGTCAATGCAACCCTGTGCACCACAGAACCATGCAAGCCAGCCCCACCATGAGCACCCATCAGCAGGTTGCAGCACACGGCAATGTAACAATGGCAGACACAGTGCCATCATGCACAGTCCCCCCGAGGTACTGCTGAGAGACCGACCATGCATTGGCACAAGAGATACCCCACATGGGACGGGCGTGCCCTTGACACCACCACCACCAGTGGTACAGCACCCTGCACAGTATTCCAGTGACACACCCCGACTCACCACTGGCCACAACAGCCAGCACAGACACCCACAGTGGTGCGTGGAAGCATGCACCACACCGGATGCCACACAGGGTATGGACAGACACCCACCCATACCCAAGAGCACAACAACACAGGACGCAGTGGTGGGGCAACCAAGCCCCCATTGTGGGCCCATGTAAGCTGTGTACACACAACCCGCAGTCCACCATGGCACTGAAATGCCAGCCACCCTGCGCAGGCACTGTGGACCTGTACACCACCAATAGTCTCCCAGAGCACAAGCCACAGACTGTGGGGCACATCCTCTGCAACACACACAAGCCACAGCATGGAGGTGGGACAATGACCATGTTGCCCACAGTGCCACCTGAGCCAGGTATGCACCACACCAGTGACAGTGGCAACCCAGCAAAGTGACAGGTACAGTGTCCGCCCTGCAGGGAATGTCATCACTGACATGCCAGCGGACCGTGCAGGTCACAGACAGGCATGTGCGTCAGCTGCACAGGCCATGGACAGGCCGATGGGTGCGTCATGGACACAGAGCATGCACCATGGACCACTGCACACAGTCATCCACTGCACAGGGAACAACACACACAACACAGACACTGACTGATATCTACCCCCACACCATAGTCACCTCCACACAGAAACACACACATACCCATGACTGCACCACCCCTGATGCCATGCACACCACTGCAGCTGAGCACCTATAGCCTGCTGCAAATCAGAGACCACCACAGTATTCATATCAAATTAAAATGTATTGTAAATATAAAAGTGAACTATGTACAACAATAAAAACTATATACAAGCTTGGGGTGTGGGACACAAACAAGGTGGGGGTGGGTAGGGGAAGGGGTGGACAAATGGGATGGGATAGGAGGGGTGTGAGGGTGGGTCCAGGGGGGTAGGGGAAGTCAGGGACCAAAGAACTGTCATCTTGACCACCGTTCCTGGCTCTGGAACCTCCTGCCTCTGTGCCTCCACAGCACCCCCATTGTGTCAAGCCTCCTTAATAAGTCTAGGGACTCACGGGCCAGATGAAGGAACTCCAGTAACATGTCCCAAATTTCCCTGAGATGGCGTGTACCTAGGACAAGTGAGCACAGTCAATAGGTGTGAATACACAACCCCATACAGCCCGCCCACTGTGCATGGCATATGGCCATGGGACATACCACTGTGATGGTGTGTGACCACCCGCAGTGATCACATCCATAGGACCTGCCCACCCAGGTGCATACAGCCATGCGGAATGCTGCACACACACCCACCGGCCAAGTCACGCACAGCACCTCCATGGCCATTTAGTGACATGGCTATGTGGTGCAAAGGCAGTTGCACAGCCATGCACCTGGTGCACGCATGGACCACCAGTGATGCACACCCAGACATGCATTGCCACTGGGCAGTGTTGACTGTAACAAGTGGCGTGCATGGCAGTGATGTCGATGAATGGTGGACATGCCCCGCTGCCACCCTGTTTCACAGCATGCAATATTAATCATGGATGTATGGCACTCACCCTATTTGGGCCTGTCAGGTGGGCGTTGATGGCCCTTGGCCCCCCTGGCTACGTTGTCCTCCCCCCTCCGCCGCTCTGCCCGCAATCTGCGGAGTTCATCCAGGCCTGTGGGGAAAAAAAGGAGAGAAGAACAGCAGTACATTCCCAAAGCAAAGTCCCCCTGCCCCAAGGTGTGTTCCCTCCCACCCAGCCAGACCCACCCACCCCACCCTGTGAACACTGCCATGGAAAACCCCATACGGTCCCTCCCCATGTGCTGGACACATACAACACTGTGACTCATATGGATGATAAAAGGGTGTTGATGGAACCCCTACCTTGATGTGGCACCGTGCCCCTCCTGGCATGTGCCCACAGTCAGGCCAGTAGCTCTGGCTCCCTCCTGTGAAGGTCACCACAGCAGTATGCCCCCATCCTGTGGCCTCTTCTGGGGCAGTGGCCACCTCCTGCCACACCTAGGTCCTGGGCCTGTCCAGGGGGGCCTCCCCAAAGAGAGGACCATGGTGTGGCTCAACAATGACCACCAGATTGGCCAGCTCAATAGCCGTCCACTGTGCTGCCCATCTGTGCACCATTCTAGCAGCTATAGTAGGCAATATGGTGCTCTGCAGCATGGCTCCCCACATGCAGATGCTGCACGGTACAGCGCTGCCTTTCCCTATTGCGCTGTTACCGAACAGCGTGATAGAGGTGCACCTATGCCTGACGCATGACGCCAAGGGGGCAAAGGTCGGGCACAGGGTCAAGGGTCTCTGGCGCAAGGCCACGCACAGCGCCATCGGATGACAATGCATGTAGCGCGATTGGCTGCCTGTGTGCCAACGCCATAGTGGACTACCGGGCAGTTGGGCCATTGCACCTATGATGGCCCATTGCCACAGCACCATGTAGTGACCATCGCTATAGCGCCACTGGCACAATGGTGGCCATGCCCTGCATTGCCTACTGTGCACAGCACGTCATCAGTGCAGCAGACATCTGCGTCAGCAACCCAGGTGTGTGCAATGGGGTGTACTACGCATGTCACAGGACTGCGCCATTGGCTCAGCACGTTTAACACAATTGTGCAAAGCGCAACAGTGCGATAATCAGCCGTCATATGCAAATCATCTAATCAGCCATTCAATGGCACAGCACTGCAATTTGCATCTACTTAAAGTTGCTCCTGGCCTCATTTGCATGGATTGCGCTATAAAGGTGCGAAAATGTGCTGCAGTCGACATAGTCGGTTACTGCAGTTTATTGGTGAGTTGCATGCTGTTTGGGAGTGTGCACTGTGGATTCAGGGACATGCATGGGACTGCACAGTCACAGGTAACAACTCCCATTCTTACAGGCTACATAATGACTGAGTACGTTGTTGGAGAGGAGCAAAACAGTGGTGGGAGGAGGAGGAGGCCGAATTTTACGAAGGCTGAAACCAAGGCCCTGTTTGAGGCCTACCTGGATCAGGAGCCACTGCTCAGTGGACAGTGGGGAACCCCTCAGGCTCATGATGCTGCATGGGAGGAGGTGGCATGTGCCGTGAACCTGTATGGCAGCCACCAGCGCTCCATGCAGGAGTGTAAGAAGAAGATGGGCATGGACAGGAGGAGGGTAAAGGAGAAGGTGTCTGCCATCAGGGCAGCACATGCTGCAACAAGTGGGGGACAGCCGGAGGTGGTACAGCTCACCCCAGCAGAGGACAGGCTTGCTGAAAGCATGCAGCGAAGTGCCATTGAGGGTGTTCCAGGTGGTGGCTTCCAGATGGGTGGTGGCCCATCACTGCATGGTAAGTCATGGTCTGCCTATGGGGGGACAGGGTAGGTCACACGCAGTAATGTGACTTTGCTTTCCCTTACAGATCCTGAGCATCTGCATGGGTCAGTGGTGGTGGGCCTGTCCACTGCGGACAGGCAGATGGAGTCAGAGGTGGGACCATCCACCTGCACAGGTATATGTGGATCATTGTGACAGTGGGACCACCTGGCTGTCCACACTAATGCAGTTGTGGCAGGTGTGGAGGAAGCCCTGCCTGTGTCCCAGCATGCTGGTGTCCACAGATGCCAGCATGCTGTGGCTGTGGCCAGGGCAGAGTCTGGCACCAGTGATGATGACATGACCATCATGGGCAGTGACACGTGTGTGCCACAGGATGGACATACAGCAGGGCAATTCGTGGCCATGCCTGTGGGTGGTGCCGCCATGGAGGCCTGCGTGTCAGCACAGTCCCAAGCTGTGCCTGTCAGCACCAGTGGGGCAGCACTGGTGTCTGTTCAGGACAGTGGGACTGTTGCGGCCACTGCGGTGGCACCACTGAGTCCTGGGGTGCAGCAGCCAGAGGGGCAGCATCAGCAGTCACCCACTGGGCTTGGGGATACAGGGTTCAGCGGTGGCATCTGTGCACCACCTGTGGACATGCCCAGACCTGGTCCTGGTGTGCAGCACCCACCCTCAAGGTGTGCTGAACATCAGGGCCTTGCACACACTGAGGGACAGGATGCCGAGGAGGCTGATGACCTCTTGGATGAGCACACCTGCCTACTGCGAGCATCAGTCCAGCAGCAGATGCAGCTTGCAATGTCTATGGATGCACTGCGTGTGGCTCTGGAGTGGGCAGAGGAGCATCGCAGCAGGGACACCGAACAGATCCTGGCACGGATAGACCATTTGCAGGAGGATGTGACCGCTGCCATTGACAGGCATGCACAGCTGTTCATTGCTGTCATGGCCACAATGGGCACACAGTCAGGTGCCCATGCATCGCGGACACCACACAGTGCACTATCGACCCCCCCATTCCTAGCGTCATGCGACTCCCACCCTGTCGACGCCAGGTTCAGCTGTGGGCATCCCGAGCACTCCTGGTGCAGGCATGTTAGGTGTGCTGCAGAACCCTGTGCGGGCACAGTCACATTCACGCAGTGGAACCCCTGGGGGACCATTGGTGCCACCCCATGAGGCCAGTGGTCAACCTACCTGTGCTGGCAGGTTTCGGCAGGGCCGCCCACACATCTGTGGTGGCCGTGGCACTGTGTTGCAGGACTGACCTGTCTCCCAGCACGGCTACTCTCTGGTGCTGCCTTGTGTGCATTGTGTGTGTCAGTGGGCAGTGCACAGGTGGATACCCGGGCCTGCACGTGGGGCACACAGTCCACCTGCAAACCCTCCTGGCTGCTGTCCACAGTTGTGTGTGCATGATGATGCCTGCATTGCGCTGTACACCAATGTGCAATGGTGCTCAGCATCTGACACACGCACATGGACAGGCAGTGGGCGTGGTGACCAGTGGACATGTGTGTTGCAATGGTGTGTGTTCTGGGTTGGTGTGCCTTCTGCCCTCTGAGCACATTTGTTGCATTGTGTGTGTGTCCTTCGGTGTGGCATGTTAATCCTCACCCATCCCTGGCTGTGTGTGTGCCTCTGTGCCCTGCCACTTCCCTTGACGGCATGCACCCCCGGTGTGTGTCCATGCGTGTTTATGGGTTGTGCCTTGGCCACTGGTGGTTGTGCATGGCCCCATAACTTACCTGGGTTGGCTGAAGTGCTCCTCTGTGATGGTGTCCCGGTGCAGCTGTGCCAGATGGAGCAGTCGGGGGTCCCGTCGGCCAAGGGGGGGGCTGCCCATCACCATCATCACTGGCATCCCCATTGTCCCCATCACTGTCCCCCTTTTCGATCTGTATGACTATCCCACATTCGTTGGCCATGTTGTGCAGGATGCAACAGGCCAGGAATATCCTGCAGGCCTTTAAGGGGCTGTAATGTAGGGCACCGCCAGAGGTGTCCAGGCAATGGAAACGTGCCTTCAGCATCCCGAACAACTGCTCGATGACATTACGTGTGGTGGCGTATGCCTCATTGTAGCATTGCTGCGATGGGGTCGCGGGCCGCCGGTAGGGTGTGAGCAGCTAGGGATGGAGTGGGTATTCACTGTCACCTGTGTGTAGAGGGTGGAGGTTAGCTTGGTGATCAGCATTGCCCTGGCCTAGGCCATGTAGGCCACTACTTATGCCACCTCTGGCCATGCCCCCCCAGGCCCTATGATTGTCCATGTGGTTTGCATACTCACCCACTAGGTGGCCAGTGGGGATGTCCCCACTCTCGAATCTGAGGCACAGTGCCGACTGGTGCCAGATGAAAGAATCGTGTGCTCCCCCAGGGTGCATGGCACAGACATTGATGATGCCCCCCCTGGCATCGCACACCACCTGGCAGTTGATGCTGGCATAGCCCTTGCGATGTATGTATGTGGCCCCCTTGGGGCCAGGTGGTGTGCGTATGGCCACATGGGTGCAGTCTAAACAGTGTCAGTGGCTCAGTAGGTAGCACACCCGCCTCTGAGGCCGGGAGATCAGAGGGCTGTGGGTTCAGTTCCCACATCTGGCACTTGGGTTAATATCCAAGTACTGACACTGTAGTGCAGCATGAGAGGGGTGCTGCACTTCTGAGGTGCCGTCTTTCAGATGAGACGTTAAACCGAGGTCCCATCTGCCTGGATTGGTGGTAGTTCAGGTGGATGTTAAAGATCCCATGGCACTTATCGAAAAGAGTAGGGGAATTTCCCCGGTGTCCTGGCCAAATTTCCCTCCTTCACTAAAAAAATACCACCAACAGCTTAATCTGGTTCAAGGTCAGTTGGCATTCATCTGTATCCCCCTCCCCCGGGTCATGCCTGAAAATAGGCAGGATTTGTCTAGTGCACTTACCCGGTCAACAAAAGCTAAATAAAAATAAATAGATAAATAAATATTGCCCCTAGCATGCCAGGCATACATGCTACCCTGTGGAACTCCTGTATGTTTGCTGTGCGCTCCGCCACTGTGCTGGGAAAATGGATGTACTCCTCAGCATGTGGCAGCAGTGCGCTGAGGAATTGGGTGAGGTGGCGTGACATGGCCGACTGGGTTATGCCTGTGGTGTCCCCAGTTGAGCAAGCACATGCAGGCTGTTACTTTGGTCTCCACTGACAGGGCATGGCTCCGTCGTGTGGGTGCCTGCATCACATCACTGCACAGCTCACAGAGCCACCTCAGAACTGTCCTGTTCAGGCAGTACTGGCCCACAATCTCAGTATCACTGTACAGCTCAAAGCTGGTGCGGGCTTGGTACTGCCTGTTGGGGGCATTCCACCAACGGGCCCTTCCACGGACACATCCCCCTGCCGCCCTCCTTCTCACCCCCCGTATGGCCTCCATGTGGAAGGTGGCACTGGCCATGTCCCTGGCTTGTGTTCAGCCCCCCTGGCAGTGGTTACTGTATTCCCCCCGCTGTCCTGGCTGCTACCTCCCCTGCACCAGGTACACCTGCCTGTGCTGGCCTCTGTGCTGTGTGGCTCCCCACACCTTCCCTGTGCCTGGCTGTTCAGTGTGACCTTTCCCTGGCCTGCCCTGTTTGTGCCTCCTGCCCTGTCTATCTGCCTCTGCCTCTGACCCATGTGGCTTCCCTGTAGCGTTCTTGCGCCTCTTCCTTGCTCCTTTTTATTTTGGCTCATTTCCGCTATGGCGTAACTTCCCCTTGCTCCACTATTGTGCATTGCGCAAGTCTTTGAATATCACACTGCGCCATTTATGCATGGTTCCTCCCCCTTTGGTTGCACATGCCTTCATTATCATTGCGCTGTTGCTCAGCATGATTTTGGGAGCACAACTGCCTCCTGCTGAATATCGCAGAATGGCGCAATTTTGGACTTGCGCAGGCGCAACCCTATTGCGCATGGCTCAACTCTTTGGAATATCTGGGCCTCAGTGTAAAAAATAATGCTTAAACAGCTGTGCATGTGTTTATTTAATTACAATGTCTCAAAAAGGAAGGACATTCTTTGCAAAAAAATCTGTTAATGCAACAGTTAGGATTGTTTCTACAGTGACAAAAGTGAGGAAATTTGAAGTTAGGGTTTTGAACCCTAACTCCGAATCCCCACACACACACATGCACACACACACCACACATACAAGCAGAGGACGGTACAAGGCAATACAACTGATCAGAAGAAGACACCATAAGGTAACAGAAAGAACATGCAACTTTGTAAACATACCACAAGAGGCATCCATCATCATGTTTCAGCATATGTATCACTTCTGCTGCCATCCCAGTGTCTTGGGGGTACACCTACATGCTGTGCAACCTTGTAAGATGACAACTGCATGAACTATATACCTACATACAGATACTGCAAGATTGCACATAACCCATGGTAGGACCAGATGGTGAGTTGAACCATGTTATTTCATCCCTCGCTTGAGATAGAACAAGACTGTGCATATGTCATGCTGTAACTACAGGGTCGTATGTACTCTGCCCTCTCCCATACTTGCATCAACATACTACAACACTATCTGTCAGTATGTCCATATGTCACATTGTGACATCATGGTTGCTCAAATACTGCAGTACCATTCTTCCATTGACCTATAAGTACAACGTAAGCTATATTTCACAATGACAGTACAGGGAGGTTTCTATCCTGCATTCCCATTTCTCTATCAATATAACTCAACACAATACATAAGTCACACTAACTATGTCTCAAAATGGGAACAGTGCAATATATGCATAGTTTGACAGATGGATTGTGTTGTGCTACTTCAATACAAGTATTATAGTGCATGGTCCAAAAGACCTTGTCTTTTCATTGTGACATATGTACAATATGACATGTGGGTAGTACAGCACTATGTTGATTTATTAATGAGAGGGCAGGATCCCACAGTTACATATGAATATTGTGCTCTGTGTTAACTGTGACATGCTACATGAATGTACAGATGACAGTGCATTTTCTAAAAGATAGTGAACTCCCAACCCCACATTTTCAAAATAGAACAGGGTCAAAATGTTATGTTTAGAACAGTATTCCTCCATTAAATACTATAACAGTGTGCATAGATGAGATTTGGAGAGTGGTGTTATTCACTGATCTGTCACATGGCTACACCTAGATAGTAGAATACTGCACATATCTAACAGCAGGACTGCATGACACTTCACATCCTGTGCTTATGTACCTCCATCCATATAGAAGAACAGTGTCTGTATCTCACAGTCACATTGTGGAATAGCTTACATCTGGCTCTGCTATACCTACTCAGACAGGCATACATAAGTATTTGTGCAAATGCAGTAAATATAGCCCTATGTTTCAATTTATTAAGTAATGAGTAGGTTCAGCAAAACAATAAGAAATAGTCATAACCACCCCATACTAAATATGTTTTATTTAAAATGTTCTACACTGCATTCTTAATACCTCAACGGATCTTTACACAGTATGTGTGTGTACCCCCCACGACACTGGGATCGCAGCAGAAGTGATACAGTTCCTGAAACATGATGATGGATGCCTCTTGTGATATGTTTACAAAGTTGTATGTTCTTTCTGTTACCTTATGGTGTCTGTTTCTGATTGGTTGTGTTGCTTTTACCATCTTCTGCTTGTATGTGTGTTGTGTGTCTTTGTGTGTGGGGGGGGGATTCGGATTTAGGGTTGAAAACTCTAACATTGACTTTCCTTACTTTTCTCACTGTAGAAACAACCCTTACTGTTACATTAATGGAGTTTGCAAATATATATATATACTGTATATATATAAAAAGAGAGAGAGAGAGAGAGAGAGAGAGAGATTTGATCAATGAAACCTGATGGGTTCCATGAAAGTATATAAATATGTCTTCGTCTGGCCTGGTCTTTGTTGGCTCCTATTACTTCCTTTACAGTTTCCTGAGGCTTTTTCATTCCTTGATTTAAATCCCATTGTCACAAATCAGTATCATTCAGTACCTCAAATCTATTAGCTGTATCAATCATTATTTTCCATTCTCTACTCTCATATCCCATCTGGTTTCCTGGCTTTTCATTGATTCGTTCTTCCATATAAATGTGGATTCCCAGTGCATCTAAGGCCATTTGTTTTTGATATAATAGATCAAACAATTTTCCTTTTTTCACCTTTAGCATAATTTGACCATCAAATGCATACCATTTCACCTGCACAATATCAGTGGTGCAGATTTAGGTATTTACTAATGTCATTAGTGTAATGACCAATTTTTCTTCAATATTCCTTTTGTTCTCTCAGTATAATTGAGTTAAACCAAATATTGACATATCTATTTCTCCCTTTTCATCCTGATATGCAAAAAATTCTGGGAATAAATCACCCAGTGTTACTATTTTTCCAATCTGAACTCCCAATTTCTCTAGCTCGTTTTGAACATTACTGATTGCTTTGAGTATATAGCACTGATTTTTTATAATCAGTACCAATTCAAACTCATTAATTGGCCTAATTACACTTATACATGCCATCAAATTTCTGCACCCACCAAGTGCCATATTTATTATGTTTTTATTCATTCAGGGGAGATTTTATTTGTTCTCCTCTGGAATACATGCCATACCATACAAAGGCAAAACAAAGTCTGAGGATAATGTTTTTATCAAAAAGTTCTTAAATCTCTCCTGCCCTTCTGGATCATTACCTTCTATTCTGTACCTACTCATAGTCCCTTCACCCTCACTAACCTTCATTACTTTACCTAGTGTTTCTTCCTTATTTCCAAGTAATGTTTTTTCTTTAGCACTTTCTATTAACCCGGGGTCTTCATTCAGTTCTTTACTCTTATTCAGGTGAGATTATTTTATTTTTTGTTTAGTGCCTTTCCAATTCTTTCCTTTATTTATCTTATTCACGCCCCTATTTCCTTTGTTTTTAGATCCTTTGAATTTTTTTGGCATGCATACTTTCTTCTCATCTACCTCATATTTGGATGCCTTATTTCCTTCATTCTGATTTTTGTTTATATCATTATCTGCTCATTGCCTTTCTCTAGATCCAGTGTTTAATCTTTCCTTGCTTGATACTAACTCCTTGGCAGGGCTGTCTATTATCTGCCGGCTTTCTGTTGTTCTTCTCTGTAAGTCAGCTACACGACTTTGTGTGGTTTTAATATGACATTGTTTCTGTTTTTTTTTTTTCTCTTTTTGTTTTTTTTCTTCTTTTTGTTCCTGTTGTTCTTCCTTTTCCCAAAGCTTTGGGAATCTATTCTTGAATTCTAAACAAATACTTTCATTCTGAATTGACTTATCAGGCAACATTACACATTCCATTGAATTTTCACTGATGTTACTATTGAAACATATACTTGTTTCTTTATCTTTATTTACATCTGCTGACGCTAGATTCTAAGCCGTCTGTTCCATCTGATCCAAATTATAACTAAAATCCTGGTTAGATGGAGTTACTCTCGATGAGTTCTGTATTCTCTCCTCCATTTTTCTACTCAAAAAAACATCCATTCTCTTTTTGTTTTCTATACTTAAACCTTTCAAAATGGATAAATCTGTTTAATCTCCAACAATTGCTAATATAAAAATATATTTGCATCCAATGGGTCTCTTAGAATTCTTATTACCTCATTGGTTAATCCCTCAATTTCCTGATTAACTAAACTTCTTGGACTCATTGTCCATTAGCTGCTGTCTTCTGCATAAGACCCTCTGTATTCTGTATCCATTTCCTTTCTAGTATCTGTATCTAGCTATGTAATATTCCCTATATCATTTGCATTACTAAGTTCTTCCCTTATTGACTCCGTCATACTTCTAACTGTTCTGTTAAGAATTTGTAAATTACTAATTGTTTTAGAGTTATTGACATTGTTTACTTCCTCTAATCTGTTATTCTTATTCTCATCTCCTGTACTTCCTCTGATTAAATATTGGTTTTGGTTGTGGTTTTGACTTCCATTATTTAATTCTATATTTACAGGGCCTTTTTCATTATACTCTTTTGATGAAGGAAAAGTGAAATCTCTTGAGTCTCCAAAAATGGTTTCTTTACTAAGTACCCCATTTTTGTCTTTGTTAAGAATTTTGTAATATCTGTATTTGGAGTAGATGTATGTAATACCTCATGGTTTCCAATTAGATCTACCGTGTTGTTATCAATTAGATTTTCCCACATTACTTTAGCTTGTTTCTTTGATTTTAATATATTGTCTTTTTTACAGCTGGTCCCCGTTTCCTTCTCCTATCACATCCATTTCACTTTAAGTCATATTTGTAATCTTAATTCTTCCACTTCCCATGGCTACTGGCATAACAATTCCTTAAAAGTTGTTAACCGAATATTCATTCAATCAGACCTTAATTGGTCTAAATTAACTTAATTGCTGCTCAATCTAGAACAGACTAAATGGTTTAACAATTTCAAAGTCAGAACAATAAGATAATTAGTCAGGCAGTCTAACAATCAGGTAGCATCTGTTGAACAAAAATACATATGTATTCAGACCAAGAATTGATAAATATCATGAACAATCAGTGCTCAATGCTCAGAAATTCAAAATATTATGAATCTCAATTGGTGACAGTTGGTAATAATTGGTAACAATTAGTAGCAATTTGGTAACAATTTAAACCTGAGATTTTAAGCCTAAAATCACAAACCCTATCAGTAGGTATCTCCAAACACAATTTATCAATGAAAGGAAATAGTACAGTTCAAAGATTTGTTCCCTAAATAAATATTCATTAAAAGGTGAGCTCCTAGCATACACTTAACACATCTGTTACTGTAATATAATGAAAATCAGGAGTAAATGTTTGGTGCAATTATATAGTATACTAAAATTGATAGTCCCTCACTTCCAAAAATTCAAAAGATAGATAAAACAGCACCAATGCTAGTGCTAGTGCTTTATGGTTCTGTGTGGTACTGTGTAAACTTTTCCTTCTATTGTTCAGAACAATTCTCAAATTAGGACCTTCTTAATTTGAGCTTTTCCACTCTATTTCCACTTCTGAAGGGGGGGGCACTCACAAGTGAGGTAAGAATTCTTCGGTGCACTGTAGTAAAAATAAAAATGAAAAGCACCTGACAACTTCCCCTGCTTTTAAATAACATCTGAATTGCTATCAGCAATGCTATAAGTGTTAGTAATCTACCAAATAGAGATTGCTCAGCAAGAAAATATATCTCAATATTCCTTACTTGTAACCACTGCTGCTTGAGGCCTGCTCAGGATCTAACAACCAAATGTTGTAATATGGGTGAACACAAGCTTTCGAGCTTTCAGGCTTTAACAGCCTCCAGGGCTCCACTCTCCCTCCTCACCTAATGACCACTGAAATCCATATAAGGGAACATAAGGGAAACACTCAGTTGCCCAAGAAATTGCCAAAGGTGTAGTTTATAATTTATATCAAATGACCTTCAAGCTTCATATGCTAAGTAGAACGAATAAAGCAAGAAACTTACAGTTCTGTCTGTATGATGTCTTTCCTCAGTATCTGTCCTCTGTAAAAGTTCAGTGCCTGAAATTCTACCTGCTCCTACAATCACCATGCATAAATGGCTGTGATAGTAACACGCTTGTACAGCTATCAAACTACGCTATTTGAATTTAACACTGAAACATGGTATGGTGAGCCGAGATGATATGATACACCAAAACAAACCACCTTGGCTCGAAAATTGAAATTACTAGAAATCTTTTTAACTATCCTTGCTTGTCTGCTTCAACCTTTAAAACATCAGATCACACAAGTGAAACACAGAAGCAGTACGCGAAAATGCCAGCACATGCACATTAAATGGCAAAGGGTTATCATGTGGTAATCCCAGCATGAAAATATTTAAGTTTAAAACCTATAAATAAAGTCAAATAACTAAAATCTATGGCCAGGATATTTAAAGCAGTTGCGCATGGTGCAACTGAGTTGTGCCAGCACAAGTGTGGACTTGTGCCAAGGAGCGATATTCAACGGGAGACATTGTGCAGCACAACTCTCCTTGCACCAATGTCCAACTATAATGAATGCATGCACAACAGCAGGGGGCATGCCCATGAATATTCAGTGCAGTGCAATATTTTACCATGGAACCATGGTGCAAGTGCAGAGCAAAACCTGGATGTGCCGAGCAGACTTGAGCCTATAAATAGAGGGCGCAAGCACACAGACAGCACTTGCACCAGTAGAGAGGGAGAGAGAGAGAGAGAGAGAGTGGCAAGGGACATTTGACAGACAGAAAAAGCAAGGGAGACTGAGCCAGTGAGAGACAAAGAGACTGTCACAGGCAGCCACAGGGGTAGAGGGACAGAGGTGGCAGTGGAGAATGAGACAGGGGCTGAGAGACTGAGAGGGACAGGCAGGCACAGTCCCACACAGTGCACCAGGGTGGCATACAGCCAGCAGCAGCCAACTGCCCAGGAGAGACAGGACATCAGGGCCATGGATAGTGCACCCTTCCTAATGGAGGCTATAATGAGAGGTGTGAGGGGGCAGGAGGAACAGCGACATGGCCAAAGAAGTGCCCGTCGGTGGTACCCCTGGAAAAGGTGGTACCGTGCCCACACCACCTTAAAACACTACACAGATTTGGAGATTGTGGGATGGTACCACCTGAACAGATCCATTCTGAGAAAGCTCTGTGAGCTGTGCAGTAAGGAGATGCAGGCACCCACAAGATGAAGCCCCACAATGTCTGTGGAGACAAAGTGACTGCTGTCATGTGCCTTCTCACCATGGGCACCTTCCAGAGACCAACAGGGGACACCATAGGCATAACTCAGTTAGCCAGTCATGCCTCCTCACACAGTTCCTCAATGCTCTGCTGCCACATGCTTCAGAATACATCAATTTCCCCATCACAAAGGTGGAGCATACAGCAACCATGCAAGACTTCCACAGGGTAACACACATGCCTGGCATGCTTTGAGCCATTGACTGCACCCACGTGGGCAACCACATGCCACTTGGTCCTGAGGGTGTGGCCTATATGAATAGGAAGAAGTTTCCAAGTGTGGACTGCCAGGTGGTGTGCGATACCAAGGGGCACATCACCAATGTCTGTGCCACACATCCTGGGACTGCACATGATGCATTCATCTGGCAAAGCTCTACACTGTGCCACAGGTTCAAGCATGGGGACAGCCCCATGGGCCATCTAGTGGGTGATTATGAGATGAGTAAGGGGTGCTGGACAGAGCAGACCATGAGATGGGGAGGGCAGGGTGGGTGTGCAGGTGAGGGCACCAGGGACAGGCAAGGGCACAGTAAAGGAGGACACAGGGCTAACCATTTCATTATCCACACAGGAGACAGCACCTATCCACTGAAGCCCTGGCTGCTCAGCCGCTATCAGCGCCCATCATCCCCAGCAAATGAACACTACAAAGAGGCACACACCAGCATGCAAAACATCATTGAGTGTGTATTTGGGATGCTGAAGGCACAGTTCCATTGCCTAGATAGGTCTAGCAGTGCCCTACAGTACAGCCCCTTGACAGCCTGTGGCCAATTCCTGGTCTGCTGCATACTGCACAACATGGCCATTGACTGTGGGATAGCTGTCGAGGCTGATGAGGGTGATAGTAGTGGGAATGATGAGAACAATGAGCTGGAGGGTGGTGGATAGCCTTCCCTGGGTGGAGGGATCCCTGGCTACAAAGGATGGCATGGCAGCGTCGAGACACCATTGCAGAAGAGCACTATGTTGCACTCAGGTAGGTGGCACCAAATCCATGCACTGGCCACACACACAGGTACAGCACACAGGCAGGGGCATGCATGGCAATGGGCATGCACACACAGAGGCTTGGTGCAGGGGTAAAGGAGCCAGTGGCACACATCCACACACAACTGCACACAGCAGCACACTGCAACACACACAAGCACCCACGTGCCCAGGCACTGGCTAGTGGTGGAGATCAGATGCATTGCACTGGTGCACAGGCGCAACCATTGCAGAACTGCCCTCATCATGCCCATGCCACGTGGGCCAGCAGCTGGGCAGGCACACACAGGCAGCATGCAGCATGACACACAGGCACCACACCAGTGGTATGCACACACACACGCCAGCCATGCATGCACAGGGCAGTGGCTGCAGACTGCAGTCAGGGTGGCAGGTACATCAGGGCTGCCACATGAAACCATGGCCACCCCAGCCATGGGGCAGTCGTGCTGTTGCTGATCGGCAGTCACTGGTTTCCCATCGGCCACAGGGGGCATTAGCAAAAGCCCCCAGAGGTTGAACTGTAGGACTGCAACCCGGTCCATGCAGAGATGTGTAGGTGCCCAAACAGGCCTGCCCCAGGCATGCCTGGGATGCCAACAGCTGAGCCCGCCATCAACAGTGTGGGTGTCGACCAACACCAGGATCATGGGGTGGACAGTGTACTATGTGGGATCTGTGGTGGCCAGCCATGCCCTGTGTCAGACAGCAGTGCAAGGCCATCCATGATTGCTGTAGCAATGCAATCCTGGAATGCAATCATGGCCTCCTGCAAGCACTGTATAGCCACCAGGAGCTGCGCAGTGCCTCTCTCATCTGCTCGGACACCTGGTGTACCTCCATGTGCAGTGCTCACACCCCAGCAGCAAGCAGCACCTGTTGCTCCACAGATATCCACAGCAAACGTGTGTGCCCTGCCAACTGGTCGGCACCCTGGGGGCCCTGGGTGGGGTACCAACCCTCCTGCACTGACCGACCATGCTGCACAGCTCCCCACTCAGGTGGGCACTGCACAAGGGGGGTCCTCATGGGGTATGTTCCTAGCAGGTGCCCCAGCAGAAGACCCCATGTCTGGCTGCTCTGTGGCTCCTGCAGCCTGCTGCCATTGCCCATCTGGCCTCTGAACACTGCCCAGTGCCTGCATAGCCACACAACCACCACCACATGGCACTGCTGTGGCAGTGCACACAGGAGCACCCACAATGGTGGCAGGCAGCTGTTCCACCACTGACAGGCCACTGGGCATGCTGCCTGTGTTGGTGTCTGGCATGGGTGTCTCCCCCACAACACCACCCATGCTGTCCAGGATAATGGTCAGGTTGTCATTGGTGTTGGACCCCATCCTGATCTGTGTCTAAACACAGAGGATGCCAAGACTGGCATCCTGTAGAAACACATCCAGGGCCTTGTCTGACCCCATGCCCAGGACATCTGGCTGGACAGTGATGGTGTGCTGCAGCTGATCAGGCCCCCAGATGCCCATAGAAGTGGATGGCTGGTCATCTTGGGCTGGTTCTGCCTCCATGGCTGCTGGCTGGTGCCCCATCCTCCACATGCAGGCATGCTGGTGCTGAAAGAGAAAAACAGGTGTGTCAGTGATGCAAGGCCCACGAGTGCCCACCCCCCCAACACAGCCACTGCATGCTGTGCATGCCCGACATACATACCATGCAGTGATGGGCTGCCATCCATCTGGAATCCTCCATGTGGCACACCCTCTACAGTGCCGCAACGCATGGTGGCTGCCACCAATTCCTTCTGTGCTGTGAGCTGTGGCACATCAGCAGTCCCCCCTCCGGTGGCTTTCTGGGCTGCACAGATGGCCACCACATTCTCTTTGATGTGCCACTTATTGGTTCCCATCTTCTTGTGGCACTCCAGCACTGACCACTGGGGGCTGCTCTGCTGGTTGATGCATGCCACCATGTCCTCCCGGGCCCCAGCCCTGGCCTGTGGTGTGCCCATGACACCACTCAACAGTGGCTCCCTGTCAAGGTAGGCCTCAAACAGGGCCTCTGCCTTTGTGAAATTGGGCCTGCATTTGCGAGCAGGCCCACGCTCCTCACCCTCCTCATGTTCCGACATGTTGCTAACTGTGGACATGGACATCACAATGTGTCAGTGTCAGCAACACCCTAATCCATCCCCCCTGCAATACTGGCTGGGCTCAGTGTGCCCCAGCAGCATGCACAACTTACCTCAGATGGTTGTACTACCAGTCCATGGCCTGTGCCAGCCCGTGGCACTTTCATAGTGCAACGCATACAAATAAGCATTGGTGCAACTGTAATGACATGCTAATTTCCCCAGTGCACCACACATGTGGTGGCTGAATATTGAGAATTTGCTCCGTGCTCAAGTAGCGGTGCAATACCCAGGCATGCGTACTGCACAGAACCATAGTGCCATGCACCGGTCGGTGTACTCCCGTCTATTGCGTACTGTGTGTGCACTGTGCAATAGGTACTGTGGTGTGATCTGCTGACCCCTTGTCACTCCTCTGCCATGTGCCAGTCTGGCCATGACCATGTCACTTATCTCTGGCATTGGGCAATGGGCAGACACAGCGCATGTATCCTCGCAGCATGCATCTGGCACATGTTGTGCAAACGTGTGCCTCCAGCCGCCATTATGCTTCCCCTCATTACAGTTGGTACTATGGTGCAGGGTGGTGTTCGGTGGGCAAGGAACTGGTCCCAGGTCAAACTGGTGAACCTGGTGAGTCAGTCCTGCCACATGCCCCACTCCTATTTGGACAGGTGCCCATGCAGCAGCCAAGGGTATTGGTGTGGCAGAGGATTGCTGCCAGTCTGCAGCAAGCCACTTGGGTGGCCTGGATGGGAGAGCAATGCCACCACAGGTATGGGGACCATGTGTGGTGGGACCCAGAGTGCCTGCGATGGCTGCAAGCATGCATACAGCAAGGGGGTGTGCCATGGCCAGGTAAGTCAGCCATTATGTGTGTGTGCCCTAGTGATGCACAGTGGTGTTGGCTAGGCTGCCTGGCATGCCCTGCAGTTTGGTACACTGTCATTGTGTGCATTGCAGAGTGGCATTGCCAGCCGCAGCTTGCCTTGTGATACAGCCGAGTGGGCCGTGTTGGTCAGGGGCACACCCTGTACACAGGGGTGGGGGTGGTGAGCAGCTGCTGTGGATGTGTCCTGATGTGTACCTGTCTGTTCCATTCCCAGACTTTGAGGATCGGTGCCGTGCGAGGATGGCGAGAGCAGCAGGAGCTGCACAGCAAGCCATGGTGGGCCACGGTGAAGGTGCCGGAGCAGGACCAGCACCAGCAGGGTTGCAGAGGACAGGTAGGCACTGTCTTGGTCCTGCACACTTTACTTGGGGGGGGACAGAAGGGGACTGGGTGCAGGCATGGCCACCTGGGCCATATGCTGTGGCAGCTGTGTGTGTCGCACTGTGCGTGGTGCATGTCACTGTGGGGCAGCCATAGCACATGTGTGCCAGCTGTTGGTAGGGTGGGTGTGCACCTGGCTGACACAGTTGTTGCTGTGGTGCTCTTGGTGCACTGTGCCATGTGACTGTCATTCCAAAGTCAGGTGGCCATTGTGCAGTGGGGACCACCTCTGTGCATTGTACTGATGTGCTGAATTGCTGGCAGGCTTTGGCCCATTCCCCTGTGGGTGGCCATGGTGGGCACTCCAGGGGTGTGTGATCGTGCTGCCCATTGCACACTAGTAGGCATGGTACCTTGGAAAATTGTACTGATCACCTGTCCTATCCCTTGTTATAGGTGTCCAGCGGAGGGGGTGGCTGCCTCTATACTGTCGGCTGCTCCAGCAGTTGATACTGGTGACATCCACGACCATGGAGGCAGTCCTTCAGATGCGCCACATGATGTTGGCCAACCTACCGTTAGATTCTGCCTCAGCATTCCACTGTATCCCTTGCTGTGCCTACATAGAAACATATAAACATAGAAGTTGATGGCAGATAAGGACCGTAAGGCCCATCCAGTCTTCCCATTTCTTTTTCTACCATATAAATGTGCCATCAGCCTTTGCTCTGTCAATGACCTATCTATTCATACCTATCTGTATTGCTCCCGTATGCCTATCCCATGCCTGCTTTGAAGCCCTACACTGTATTCATATCCACCACTTACTGAGATAGGCCATTCCATGCTTCCACCACCCTTTCTGTGAAAAAGAACTTCCTCACATTACCCCTTAATTGGCCTCCCTCTAATCTCATGCTGTGTCCTCTTGTCCTGCTATTTTTCTTATACTGAAACACATTTGACTCTTTCACCTTGTTAATGCCTTTAAGGTGTTTGAATGTTTCGATCATGTCACCTCTCTCCCTCCTTTGCTCTAGGGTATACATATTGAGCTCCGTTAATCTGTCCTCATATGTTTTCTGATGCAGTCCCTGCACCATTTTTGTTGCCCTTCTCTGGACTGCCTCAATTTGATTAATGTCCTTGTGAAGGTGTGGCCTCCAGTACTGCACACAGCACTTCAGATGGGGCCTAACCAGTCTCTTGTAAAGAGGGATTATTACCTCCCTCTTCCGACTTGTGAAACCCCTACTAATACACCCTAACATCCCCCTAGTCTTACCTACTGCTTTAGTGGTCTGCTTGGATGATTTGAGGTCATTGGTAATGATGATGCCCAAGTCTCTTTCTTCCCTTGTGACTACCAGCAACTCCCCTCCCAGCCTATAGGTGGCTTCAGGGTTTCTCTTCCCTATATGCATGATCTTGCACTTCTTTGCATTAAACTCCAACTGACACTCTTCTTACCATTTTGCTAGTTTATCCAAATCTCTTCTCATTCTGCCCACCCCATCTGGATCATCTACTCTGTTGCAGAACTTGATGTCATCTGCAAACAGACAAACCTTACCCTCCAGTCCATCTGCAATGTCACTGATGAAGATATTGAAGAGGACTGGCCCCAGGACTGATCCCACTTGTGACTTGCATCTCTTCTGACTGCATACCATTTACCACCACTCTCTGTTTTCTGTCCATCAACCAGTTTTCCACCCAGCTGACCAACTTCTGACCCACCCTGAGCCTACCCAGCTTATTAATCAATCTTCTGTCTGGAACAGTATCAAAAGCTTTGCTGAAGTCAAGGTAGGCAACCTCAATTGCTCCCCCTTGGTCTACCATTCTGGTTACCCAGTCAAAGAAATCTATGAGACTAGTTTGACAGGACCTTCCTTTTGTAAACCCATGCTGTCTTGGATCCTGTGTTCCTATGGATTCTAGGTGTTGCACTATCCTTTCCTTAAGGACTGCCTCCATAATTATGCTCACTACTGAGGTAAGACTGACTGGTCTGTAGTTCTCTGCCTCCTCCCTGCTACCACTCTTGTTTAGCGGGATCACATGAGCCCTTCTTCAGTCTTCTGGGACCTCTCCTGTGCTCAGACACTCACTAAACAGTTCTGATAATGGTTCTGCTAGTTCCACCCTTAGCTCCTTTAGTACCCTGGGATGTATGCCATCAGATCCCATTGCCTTGTCCACCCTGAGCTTATCGAGCTCCTGTAGGACCCTTTCTTTTGTGAAGGGACTAATGCTCACCTCCCTCCCCCCGTGTCCATGGTGCTGAGCTGTGGGCCCTGCCCTACCTTCTCTTCAGTAAATACTGAGCAGAAGTATCTATTTAGGATATATGCTTTTACATGGTCCTCCTCTTCACACACACCCTTATCTCCTTTGAGCTTAGCAATACCCCCTCTGGACTTTCTCCTTTCACTAATGTATCTACAGAAAGTCTTGTCACCTTCATTTACTGTTTGTGCTAGTGTTTCCTCGGTTTGGGCCTTTTCCTGCCTTCCTGCCTTCCCTGCTTCCCTTAGGGAAGATTGGTATTCCTCCCTATCTTCATCACGCTGTGTTCCCTTATATTTCCTGAACACCAGCCTTTTGGCTCTGACCTTTTCTGCTACTGTTTTTGAGAACCAAAGTGGTTACCTTCTTCTTTTACACTTCCTTTTCTCTCTAACACAATGGGATGTTGCATCCTTAATGCTTGCCCACTTTGCCTGTACCCCCTCACCTGTATTTCTTTTTGCCAGTGCTAGCTTAACTCTGTTGGCCATCTTATCAAACTCAGCTCCCCTGAAATCCCATAGTTTTGCCTTGGAATGGGATGATTTAGTTGTAGTGGCCAAACTGAACCATACCATGTGATGGTCACTGGCCCCCAGGTGACCTTCTACCTGGAGATCTGTGATCCTTTCCCTGTTAGTCAGTACTAGATCTAGGATAGCCATGTCTCTTTTGGGTTGTTGTACCATTTATTTGAGGCTCTCCCCTTGCAGGGAATCCATCATGTGTCGAGTTCTGGCAGATGTTCCTGCTGGTATTGATCAATCTGTATTTGGCATGTTGAAGCCTCTCATTATCAGAACCTCCCATTTAGCTGTCATGTTTTGTATATCTTATAACAGTAATGTGACTACAGTATGTCCTCCCCCTGGTCTGGGGGCCTGTAGACAACCCCAGTTCTTATAGCTGACCCATTTCCTGTTTCCAGGGTGACCCACAGTTCTTCTGGCTTCTTATGCGTATTCTGAATTTCTGTAGCTTTGATGTTTTCATTGACACACAGGGACACTCCACCCCCTTTTTGCACTTCGGTCTCTTCTGAAAAGTACATAGCCAGGTACTGAAGTCTCCCAAGTATGGTTACTGGTACACCACATCTTGCTAATTGCTACTATGTCCAGTTTAGCCTCTGTCATTATTGCCTATAGGTCTGGGATCTTGTTTCCCAGACTGTGAGCATTTGTGTACATCATTTTTGTTGGGTGAGGTCTTGCATTTCCCCCATGTGTCATATGGGGAGCTGGACCTTTTTCCTTACCTGATGATGCAAATGAACTGCAAACATGCTGAATTCCTGTTTGACCACCAGCTGAGGGGGGAGGGGTGTTCTTCTCATTTGACGTATGGGGTGCTGCACCCCTCTCCCCATTTGCTAGTTTAAATATTCTGCAAAGATGTAAAACTTCTGCCCCCAATGTACTGACTCCCCCCTTAGTCAGATGCAGTCCATCAAATTTAGAGAACTTACGCTCCTAAAACTGTTGCCAGTTCCCCACAAATTGGTGTCCTTTTTCCTAGTACCAGCCCTTGAGCCACATGTTTAGCTCCCCTAGCTCATCTTTTCTGACCTTCCATCCATCTGCCTCCCTCTCCCAGACTGGCAGGATCTCAGAGAAGGAGATGCCGGACAAAATGGATGATAGTTTGTTACCCAGCAAGGTCAGGTATTCCTTGGTCTCCACAACTGATTGACTGGCGAGATCATTAGTCCCTATGTGTACCAGGATGTGAATGTTTTCCCTTGCTTCCTCAACAATTTTAGCAATGCGGTCAGTGTCTCTCCACGCTGATGTATCTGAGAGATATCTGACCATTACCCCAGGCTGGAGATAGGTATTGACTCCCCAAATCATGGAGTCTCCTATGATCAGATGTGTTTTGGATTTCCTTTTTGCTTTTTTGTTTTGGTTCCTGTTTTGGGCATGTTTTGTTGTGCTAGATCCTGTGCTACAGTGTCTTGCTCTGCAGTATCCTCTGTCCCTTTGTTTGATTTTGGAGATAGAGGCAGATACCTGTTTGCAGTTTTTATATGGTTTGTGTAATTAATATGTTGGAGAGCACCTCTCCCATCAGTCCCCCTTCCCACTGTATAGCCCTAGTTTCCTGTCCCCTTTCCTTGCTATCCTACCCTTTCCCACCCCCTTGTTACTGTATATAGTTACTTTGAATAAATTTCTATTTTGTCTTACCTGCCTCTGTCTATGTCTGCTTTTCAGGTGGCGTGAGGAGCCATGCTGCACTGACCCAATGTCTGTCCATGTGGTGTGCATCTTGGGGCACATGTTCTGCTTCTGCAGATCACTGCTCTGTGCGCGGTGTGTCCCTTGGTGGTGGTGTCCCTCCCCTCGGTTGCTGACTGTGCCTTGGGGTGCCATTGGGGTGGCTGTCACGGTTGTGTTGTGTGTGTGTCTGCTTGGTTGCATGGTCCTGGGTGTGGCATGGCCTGCCCTTGTCTGGTTATGCAGGGGGGCATGGGCTGCTGCCTGTGGGGGGCCCCTTTGGTGGCCCTCAGACCTCCATTGGCATGCCATGTTGCCTCCTGTCTGTGCCACTGCTGTGTTCTGGGAAGGGGGTCTGGGTGCCTGTGTGCACCCTGCTATGCCCTACTGGTGGTGGCCTCCTGTAGCCTGTTGGTCCACCATCCTGGCTCTGTCCCTGGGTCTCCACTCTGTACTGTGCCCTCCACTCTGTTGCTCTGGTGCTCGGCTCCCACAGTTGCCCTGGGGCTTCTGTGTGTCCCAATGGTGCAACTGTGGTTGCCCCATGGTGCACCTGTGGTTGCACCATTGCGCATCCACGGTTGTGCCATGGCACATCCACGGTTGTGCCATGGCACATCCACGGTTGCCCCATGGTGCAATTGTGCCATATTCAGCCATGTTGCACTGGTGCAATTCAGCATGCTCATCCTTTGAATATGGCACTTGTTGCACCAAGTCACATCTGTTTTGCACTGCACCAAACTTGTGCTGGACTTTGGCACATTTCTGAATATCTGGCCCTCTATCTCTATAGTCATTAACTAAACTAAACCAAACATCAAATGGCATCAGGTTTCATCTGGTGATGATAAATCTTATAGTTTCTAGAAGGGATTAAAAATCAGTAGTTTTTCCACAGACACTGAGTTTTGTTTTGTTTCTGCAGAAAGACCAAGCTGTACAATATAGCAGACTGATAAAATCAGGGGAAAGCTAAAGTGCATAAAACTCTTTACAGATCAGTGCTGTTTGCAAAAGTCTCACAAGTACACAAATACAAGGTTCACAGAGTAAGACAGGCTACCTGCACCTTTCTTTTCACCTCTCCTGTCTTCATGACTTTGAGTTTATGGCAAACAGATATAGGCTGCTATAATATGTAAGCTGTTATAATATATCTCAAAGCACCCTGGCTCTTTGCTTTTTTTACTCTTCTTCCTTTCTCCTTCAATCACTGCACATTTTTTTAGTTGTTACTGTTACTGTCGTTGTGTATGCTTCCCTTATTTTCTCCAGCCTTCCACCATTCAGCTCTCTCTCTCTTTCACTGTATAGGCCTCGGGTATTCCATAAATCCATTTACAGCCTCGTCTTCACCCGCAGTCAGCACCTCTGAAAACCCCTGCTCAGTCCCCCAAAGGGACCTCTCCAGTTGCTCTCCTTCTGGGCAGCTCCTCCACCTAGGGACTCCTGGCCTGTAAGGAAACAAATGAAACAGGGGACGGAGATACAGAAAAAAATTGGTTGCACAAGATTTACAGGTAAGAGCCTAGAACTTCAAGATAGAGGCAATGGTGGCATACCGTCTATAATTCTTGAGCTTTTCCTTCCTAGACTCCTGCTAGCGAATGAACTCCTTTTGACTCTGTAGCTTCCAGCAACCTCCCTTGCTGCCATACCATCCGGATTTAGGGTTGGAAACTCTAACATCGAGTTTCCTTACATTTGGCAGTGTAGAATCAACCCTAACTGTTCCATTAACAGAGCTTTTTGCAAAGAATATATATATATATATATATATATATATATATATATATAATCTATATCTATAGGTATGCATGATAGATAGATAGATAGATAGATAGATAGATAGATAGATAGATAGATAGATAGATAGATAGATAGATAGACAGAAAGAGAGAGAGAGAGAGAAAGAATGATTGATACAATTTTATTTTTATACAGGATGAATTGTTAGGATTTTACTCCTATTTTCAACAATGTCCTGTTTGGTATTGTACATATACAAGTACAAAAGAAAAAAGAAACATACATTATCTTAAAATGTACAGCTAGTACCATATACGATAACTTATGCAATTAACTAACAATAACATATTCAGCATAATACATTGTGCAAAAACAATTACAATCATGGTGCAGGTGTCTTTTTACAGCTTTTTAGAAGATAATTGATTTTATAGATTTCAGTTCATTAGGCAGTAAATTCCAGTACTGGGACAAATTTGTCTGCAAAGTGGCCTCTTTCAACCTGTTAAATATTTTGGCCATTGGAATATTCATACTGTTTTGTCTTAAGTTGTGTTTGATGACATTGTGTGGCTTTAAAGTCATCAGTTTACCAAGGGGGTGATTTTCAGGTGAATTAACTAATTTATGACACCACATCAACCAGAGGAACAGCCTTTCTTGACCAGGCTGCAAACAATTCAACTTATTGTAGGTCTTGCAGGGATGGACTGCATATTTACTTTTGGTAACAAATTTTGATAATCTATAGTAAGTCTGATCAATCTTTTTTAATCCACTGAATGGGGAGTTCATACATAAATGTGATCCATACTCTAATGTTGGTATTAATAATTGGCCCACCAACTTTCCCCTGACCTCAGTGGTCAAGCTTGCAGAAACCATCCTTAATGCCCAAGTTTTTGGTTTTCTTTCTTAACCTGGGTATTTAATGTTCTGAATAAGTAAGTCTATTATCGACTTGGACCCTTTAATATTTATATGTCTTAACATTAGATATATATATATATACTAGTCCCATCCATAAGTTGAATTTCTAACCCAGATACTTGCTTAGCCTGAGGGCCTAGGGAAAACAACATACTCTGTAGTTTGTTTTGCATTCAGCAATAAATGTAAATCCCTAAACCATGGAGACCATGTCTTCCTGTAGAATTTTTTCCAAGGAGGCATGGTTCTCCGCTGATGCTGCTATGGCTGTGTCATCAGCATATAATCGAACACTACAGGTTGCAATGTTCTCAGTCAAATTATTGACATAAATGATAAAATGATAACCATTAGGTGAGCGTTACGTTTGACAACCCCAAGGCACACCCCACGCTTTTTGCTGCCTGTAGGGTGGGGATGGGGTGTTATGACTGGAAACCTTAAAGCCACATTTACCTACTTTTGTTGCTTTAACCCTAACTGATGCATTAACAGAGGTTGTTTTTTTTGCAAAGAATCTCCTTACTTTTTCAGATGGTATAACTGTATCCTCATTTGGCTGTGGAAGCACAATACCCTCTGGGTCCTGAGCTTCCATCTCTCCATAAATGCGTACATGTATGTTTCCATGGAAGCATTTCAGCCAAACAGGAACCTCATTGTCAGCATAGACGTGTTACTACCCTACCTCATGAACGCTGGCTGAGAATTTTCAAATCCCCACCTTCTCCTCCTACATTTCTGCCAAATTTTTTTTTGTTTTTCAGCTTGTTTACATAGATGTTCCCAATCCTTCATGTCTCGTGTGTATACATATATAATCATATTTATTTATATCTTTCATGTCTGGATCTCCCAATCTATCATTGAAACCTGATAGGTTCCATGAAAGTATATCAATATGTCCTCATCTGGCCTGGTCTTTTTTGCCTCCTATTAATTCCTTTACAGTTTCCTTGGGCTTTTTCTTTCCTTGCTTTAAATCCCATTGTCACAAATCAGTATCAGTCAGTATCTCAAACCTATTAGCTGTATCAATCATTATTTTCCATTCTCTACTCTGGTATCCCATCTGGCTTCCTGGCATTTCATTGATTTGTTCTTCCATATAAATGTTGATAATCAGTCCATCTAAGGCCATTTGTTTTTGATATAATAGATTAAACAATTTTCCTCTTTTCACCTTTAGCTTAATTTGGCCATCAAATTCATATTGTTTCACCTGTACAAAATGAGTGGTGCAGATTTGGGTATTTAATAGTGTCATTAGTGTAATGACCAATTTTCTTTTAGTATTCCTTTTGTTCTCTCGGTATAATTGAGTTAAACCAAATATTGACAAATTTATTTCTTCCTTTTCATCCTGAGATAAAAAGAATTCTGGGAATAAATCACCCAGTGTTACTATTTTTCCAATTTGAACTCCCAGTTTCTCTAGCTCTTTTTGAACATTACTGATTGCTTTGAGTATATGGCACTGATTTGTTACTATCAGTACTAATTCCACCTCATTAATTGGCCTAATTATACTTATACAGTACATTCCATCAAATTTCTGCATTGACCAAGTGCCATATTTACAAAATTTTTAGTCATTCAGTGGTGATTTGATTAGTTCTCCTCTGGAATACATGCTATACTGCACAAAGGCAAAACAAAGTCTGTGGATAATGTTTTTATCAAAAAGTTCTTAAATCTGTCCTGCCCTTCTGAATCATTACCTTCTTTTCTGTCCCTAATCGTATTCCCTTCACTCTCACAAACCTTCACTACTTTACCTAGTGTTTCTTCCTTATTTCCAAGTGATGTTTTTTCTTTAGTGCTTTCTATTAATCCTGGGTCTTTGTTCAGTTCTTTACTCTTGTTCAGGTGAGTTTTTTTAATTTTTTGTTTAGTACTTTCCCTTTCTTATCCTATTCTTTATTTATTTTATTCACACCCCTATTTCCTTTGTTTTTAGATACTTTGCATTTTTTTGGCATGCATACTTTCTTCTCATCTACCTCATATTTGCATCCCTTATTTCCTTCATTCTGATTTTTGTTTATGTCATTATCTGCTCACTGTCTTTCTCCAGATCCAGTGTTTAATCTTTCCTTGCTTGATACTACCTCCTCAGCAGGGCTGTCTTTTATCTACCTGATTTCTGTTGTTCTTCTCTGTAAGTCAGCTACATGACTTTGAGTAATTTTAATATCACATTGTTTCCGGTCTTTTTTTCCCTTTTTGTATTTTTTTTTCTTCTTTTTGTTCCTGTTGTTATCCCTTTTCCAAAAGCGTTGGGAATCTATTCTTGCATTTTAAACAAATAGTTTCATTCTGAATTGACTTATCAGGCAACATTACACATTACATTAAATCTTCTACTGATAGCTGGCCCAGTGGCACAGCAGTTGGATTTCTGCTGCGACACCAGCGACCCAGGTTTGGGAATGGACCTGGGTCACTGGAGGGCTGGCTGGGGGGAGATAGATGGAGCATCCTCTGGACTGCTCTCCTTCCCCAGGGGGAAGGGGGATGAATGTCCATTGCACTACAGACCACTGGTGGAGGCCGGGGGCTATGCTGCAGCCAGCATCTGGATGTTCGATGATGGGGCGGGGTGGACACAGGACATCATTGCATGTCCCTGCCCCGAGGAAAAATAATGTCCTTTCAGGGACAGAAGAAATCCCCAGCCAAGCACCTCCATGATGCCATCCTCGCTGCCTTCAATGTACTCCCAGGCTGGCTCCTCTGACCTGAACCGACATTCACGACACTGGTAAGTGCTGTGACCCCACCCTGGAGGGTAAGCCAGGGGGGCATGGGGGAAGCGCAGTTCATGTGGGTGCAGGAGGTGGTGGGGGCATGACCAGGGCTGAATTCGGCACTAGGTTGGCACAAAAAGTACAATAAATATAAAAAAATGCATATACTTGTTTCTTTATCTTTATTTACATCTGCTGATGCTAGATCCTGAGTCATCTGTTCCATCTGATCAGAATTATAACTAAACTCCTGATTAGATGGAGCTACTCTAGGCAACTTCTGTATTCTCACCTCCATTTTCCTACTCAAAAGACCATCCATTCTCTTTTTGTTGTCTGTACTTAAACCTTTCAAAATGGATAAATCCTTTTTAATCTGCAACAATTGCTAATGTAAAAATATATTTACATCCAATCGGTTTCTTAGAATTCTTATTACCTCATTGGTTAATCCCACAATGTCCTGATTAACCAAACTTCTAGGACTCATTGTCCATGAGCAGCTGTCTTCTGCAAAAGATCCCCTGTATTCTATATCCGATTCCTTTCTATTATCTATATCTAGCTGTGTAATATTCCCTATATCATTTGCATTACTAAGATCTTTCCTTATTGACTCCTTCATACTTCTAACTGTTTTGTTAAGAATTTGTAAATTACTAATTGTTTTCGAGATATTGACATTGTTTACTTAATCTAATCTGTCATTCTTGTTCTCATCTCCTGTACTTTCTCCGATTAAATATTGGTTTTGGTTGTGGTTTTGATTTCCATTACTTAATTCCATATTTACAGGACCTTTTTCATTATATTCATTCGATGAAGGAAAAGTGAACTCTGAGGCTCCAAAAATGGTTTCTTTACTAAGGACCCATTTTTGCCTTTGTTAAGAATTTTGTAATATCTCCATTTGGTGTAGATGTATGTAATACTGTACCTCATTGCTTCCAATTAGATCTACTATGTTGTTACCTATTAGAATTTCCCAAATTTCTTAAGCGTGTTTCTTCAATTTTAATGCTGTCTTAGGTGGTCCCCTCAGCTTGTCCACTTTTCCTTTTCCTATCGCATCCATTTTGCTTGTAGTCATATTTTTAATCTTAATTCTTTCACTTCTTGTGGCTACTGGCATAACAATTCCTTAAAAGTTGTTAAGTGACTATTCAGCCAATCAGACCTTAATTGGTCTAAGTTAACTTAATTGCCACTCAATCAAGAACAGACTAAACGGGTTAACAATCTCACAGACAGAACAATAAGATAATTAGTCAGGCAGTCTAACAATCAGGTAGCATCTTTTGAACAATAATACACATGTATTCAGACCAAGAATTTGGTAAATATCATGAACAATCAGCACTCAATGCTTAGAAATTCAAAATATTATGAATCTCAATTGGTGGCAGTTGGTAATAATTGATAATAATTAGTAGTAATTTCGTAACAATTTGAACCTGAGGTTTTAAGCCTAAAATCACAAACCCATTAAGTAGGCATCTCTAAACACAATTTATCACTACAAAGAAATAGTACAGTTCAAAAACATGTTCCCTAAATAGTCATTCATTAAAAGGTGAGCTCCTAGCATACACTCAACATACAATTAACATATCCATTACTGTAATACAATGAAAATCAGGAGTAAATGTGTAGTGCAATTATACTGTATGCTAAAATTGATAGGCCATCACTTCCAAAAATTCAAAAGAAAGATAGATGAAACAGCACCAATGCTAGTGCTAGTGCTTTATGGCGCTGTGTGGTACTGTGTAAGCTTTCCCTTATATTGTTCGGATCAATTCTCAAGTTAGGGCCTTTTTGATTCAAGCTTTTTCACTCTATTTCCACTTCTGGAGAGGGGGGAGCACTCACAAGTGATGTAAGAATTCTTCGGCGCACTGTAGTAAAAATAAAAATGAAAAGTACCCAATAACTTCCCCTGCATCTAAATCACTTCTGAATTTCTATCAGCAATGCTATAAGTGTTAGTAATCTTCCAAACAGAGATGGTGCAGAGGAAACTATATCTCAATATTCCTTACTTGTAACTGCTGCTGCTCGAAGCCTGCTCAGGATCTAACTACCAAACAATCTTAAATGGGCCAAAACAAGCTTTCTGGCGCACAAGCTTTAACAGCCTCTGGGGCTCCACTCTCACTCCTCACCCAATGACCACTGAAATCAATATAAGGGAATATAAGGGAAATGCTCAGTTGCCCAAAAAATTGCCAAAGGTGTAGTTTATAATTTATATCAAATGACCTTTAAGCTTCATATGCTAAGTAGAACAAATAAAGCAAGAAACTTACAGTTCTGCCTCTATAATGTCTTTCCTCAGTATCTGTCCTCTGTGAAAGTTCAGTGCCTGAAATCCTACCAGCTGCTGCAATCACCATGCATAAACAGCTGCAATATTAACACGCTTGTACCGCTATCAAACTATGCCATTTGGATCTGACACTGAAATGTGGTATTTTGAGCCGAGATGGTATGATACACCAAAATCACGTTGGCTCGAAAATCCAAATTACTAGAAATCTATTCAACTACCCTTGCTTGTCTGCTTTAACCTTTAAAACAACAGAAGGCACAGGTGAAACACAGAAGCAGTATACAAAAATGCCAGCACATGCGCACTAAATACCAAAGGGTTATCACATGGGATTCACAGCATGAACATATCTAAGTTTAAAACCTATAAATAAATAAAGTCAAATAACTAAAATCTATATTTCTATAGTCATTAGCTAAGCTAAACTAAACCAAACATTAAATGACATCAGGTTACATCTGGTGATGATAAATCTTATAGTTTCCAGAAGGGATTAAAAATCAGTAGTTTTTCCACAGACACCGAGGCCCAGATATTCAAACTGCGCCCAAAAAGTGCACAATAGCAGGAGCAAGCTCAAGTCCATTGCACCCATGCACAAGAGGTGTGATATTCAAAAACTGAGCCAGCCAAGATGCACCTACAGCCGACGACTGAATACCGCACCACCTGCATCATAGTGCAACTAGGGAGGGGAAGCTGAGCATATCTGATTCACCATAGGGCAACAAGGGATGTTCAGCTGAGCAGTCCAGAGGTGCCATAGTGCAACCAGGGATGCCCCCCAGTAGCAGGGCAGCAATGCAACAGCACAACCAGGGATGCAGGGGCCCACCACCCATGCCCCAGATGGGCAGAGGAACACACAGCAGAAGAAACATCATCCCCCCACACCCCATGCACTGCACAACTGGGGGAGGGCTGGAATAACCACTGGCCCATGGAGACAAGCAACCAACCCACAGCTGGGCCATGGTGCCCCATCACACCCCCTGGAAAGCTGTGACTGGCACACAAGGAGGGCCGACCACCCCATGCCACACCATCCCCCCAATGCAGAGCACACCCTGCACTGTGACCACCAGACAACCTTCCCAGGAGCAGCGTCTACCACTGCAGGATACCCCATGCATGCCACCACCCCACTGTGACAATGCAACCCTGTGCACCACAGAACCATGCAAGGCAGCCCCACCATGAGCACCCATCAGTGGGTGGCAGCACACAGCGATGCAATGATTGCATACACATGCCACCACACACAACCCCCCTGAGGTACGGCTGAGAGACCAACCATGCATTGGCACACGAGGTACCCCACACATGACAGGGCATGCCCCGGATCCCACCACCAGTGGTACAGCACCCTGTACACCCTCCCAAGGACACACCCCAACCCAGCACTGGCCACAACAGCCAGTGCAGACACCCACAGTGGTGCGTGGAAGCATGCACCACACTGGATGCAACACAGTGCATGGACAAACACCCACCCATACCCAAGGGCACAAAAACACAGGGATGCAGTAGTGGGGCAACCAAGCCCCCAGTGTCGGCCCATGGAAACTGTGTACACATGGCCAGCAGTCCTCCATGGCACAGGAGTGCCAGCATCCCTGCGCAGGCACTGTGGACCTGTACACCACCATTTGCCCGGAGCACAAGTCACAGACAATGGTGCACATCCCCTGCAACACACACAAGCCACATCATGGAGGTGGGACAACAACCATGGAGGCCACTGTGTCACCCAAGGCAGACATGCACCACACCAGTGACAGGAGGCAACCCAGCATTGTGACGGGTACAGTGGCTAACCTGCATGGACAGCCACCACTGACATGCCAGAAGACCGTGCAGGTCACAGACATGCAAGGGTGTCAGCTGCACAGGCCATGGATGGGCTGACAGGTGTGCCATGGATACAGAGCATGCACCATGGACCACTGCACACAGTCATCCAGTGCACAGGGAACAACACACACACCACAGACACTGACTGATAGCTACTCCCACACCATAGTCACTTCCCCATGGACACACACACATACCCATGACTGCACCACCCCTGACACCATGCACACCACTGCAGCTGAGCACCTATAGCCCACTGCAAATCAGAGACCACCACAGTATTCATATCAAAAGACTTGTAATGAAAAACATCAAACAAAACTATTTACAACTATGTACAAATGTGTGGGAGGAGGGCCACAAACAAGGTGGGGTGGTAAGGGGCAGGGGTGAACAAATGGGGCAGGAAAGGAGGGGTGTGAGGGTGGGTCCAGGGGATAGGGGAAATCAGGGGCATATAGATGGTCAGTGGGGGCCCCGCTCTGACTGCTCCACCTTCCGTGTCTCCGCCGGACACCCAGCCGCTCAAACCCCCGCAGGATGTCCAGTGATGCCCTTGCCACGGTCAGTAATTCCTGCAGTGCCTCCTGGATTGCCTGCAGCTGGTGGACACCTAGGACAAGGGTGCACAGTCAATAGGTGTGAATTCACAGCCCCATACAGCCCACCCCCTGTGCATGGTATACGGCTGTGGGACATGTCTCTGTGATGGTGTGTGACCACCCATAGTGATCCTTCCCACAAGATCTGCCCACCCAGGTGCACACAGCCATGCAGAATACTACACACACCCACTGGCCAAGTCCTGTACAGCACCACCATGGCTGTTTAGTGACATGGCTATGTGGTGTGAGGCAGTGGCACAGCCATGTACCCGCTGCATGCATGGCCACCATTGACTCACTCCCAGACATGCAGTGCCACTGGACAGTGCTGACTGTAACAAGTTGTGTGCATGGTAGTGGTGTCAATGGATGGTGGCCATGCCCCGCTGCCCGCCCTTTTACACAACATGCAATAGTAATCATGGAGGTAAGGCACTCACCATCATCCGGCTGGTTCCTCTGGTGCTGTGGACCTTTGCCCCTCCTATTGGTCTGTTCCTACAGCTGGCACCACCGCTCTCTCACCAGCCGCCTCTCTTCCAGCCCTAAGGTGCAAACATGGAGAGAGGAACATCAGTACAATCCCGTAGCAAAGTCCCCCTGCCCCATGTGTGTGCAATCCCACCCAGCCAGACCCACCCACCACACACCATGATAACACTACCACAGCCAACACCGGACGGTCCCCCCCCATGTTCCGGACACATGCAACTGTGATACCCATATGGAAGATAAAAGTGTATGGATGCTACACCTACCTGGCTGTGGCACCGTGCCCCTCCTGGCATGTGCCTGCAGGCAGGCAAGCAGGTCTGGGTCCCTCCGCCTCAGGTCCCTATACCTGTGGCGGCACTAGTCCGCCATCCGCCCCATTCCTGTGGCCTCCTCCAAGGCGTCGGCCACCTCCTACCACACCTGGCTCCTAGACCTGTCCAGGGGTGCCTCCCCAAACAGTGGGCTAAAAAGTGGCTCAACAATGGCAACCAGGTTTGCCATTTCAACTTGGCTCCACTGGGCAGCTCTCCTCCACACCATCTCTCTCTAGCTCGGTAGGTTCAAAATGGCACTCTGCAGTGTGGTTCCACCATGTGCAGATGCTGCATGGCACAGTGCTGCCATTACCTATAGTGCTGTCACCGAACAGTGCAATAGTGGTGCACCCATGCCTGATGCATGGCACCTAGGGGCCAAAGGTCGGGCACAGGGTCAAGGGTCTCTCGTGCCATGACAGGCACAGTGCCATTGGAACCCAATGCATGTAGCGTGATTGGGTGCCTGTGTGCTAACTCCAGTAGCAGCCTACCGCGCTGTTGCCACAGTGCGCCTATGATGCCCCAGTGCCACAGCGCCATATAGGTGAACATCACTGTAATGCCACTGGCACAATGGTGGCCATGCCCTGCATTGCCTCCCATTCACAGCACTTCAGCAGCACGGCAGGCACCTGTGTCAGCAACCCGGGCATGCGCAGTGAGGTGTGTACTGTGCATGTCACAGAACTGCGCCCTTGGCTCAGCACATTCAACACAATTGCGCAAAGCGCAACAGTGCGATATTCAGTCATTATATGCAAATCAGCTAATCAGCCATTCAATAGTGCAGCACTGCAATTTGCATCCACTTAAAGTTGTGCCTCGCCTCATTTGCATGGGTTGCGCTATAAAAAGTGCAACATTGGGCTGCACTGGCCATAGTCGGTTACTGCAGTCTATTGGTGAGTTGCATGCTGTTTGGGAGTGTGGACTGCGGATTTTGAGACATGCATGGGACTGCACAGTCACAGGTAACAACTTTCATTCTCACAGGCTAAATCATGACTGAGCGAGTTGTGGGAGAGGAGGAACACAGTGGTGGGAGGAGGAGGAGGAGGAGGCCTAATTTCACCAAGGCCGAGACGGATGCCCTGTTTGAGGCCTACCTGGATAAGGAGCCGCTTCTCAGTGGATGGCAGAGAACACCACAGGCCCATGCTGCTGCAAGGGAGGACATGACGTGTGTGCAGTGAACCTGCATGGCAGCCACCAGTGCTCCATGCAGGAGTGCAGGAAGAAGATGGGCACAGACAGGAGGAGGATAAAGGAGAAGGTAGCTGCCATCAGGGCAGCATGAGCTGCAACAGGTGGGGGACAGCCAGAGGTGCTTCACCTGACCCCACAGGAGGAGAGGGTTGCTGGCAGCATGCAGCGTTGTGCCATTGAGGGTGTTCCAGGTGGTGGCTTCCAGACGGGTGGTAGCCCATCACTGCATGGTAGGTCATGGTCTGTCTATTGGGGGGGCAGGGTAGGTCACATGCAGTAACGCGACTTTGTTTTCCCTTACAGATCCTGAGCATCTGCATGGGTCAATGGTGGTAGGCCTGTCCACTGAGGCCAGTCAGATGGAGATGGAGGAGGGCCGATCCACCTCCACCAGTATACGCAGCTCAGCGTGACAGTGGGCCCACCTGGCTGTCCAGGCTGATGTTGTTGGAACAGGTGTGGAGGAGGCCCTGCCTGTGTCCCAGCGTGCCAGTGTCCACAGATGCCAGCATGCTGTGACTTGGGCTGGTGCCGGGTCCGTCACCAATGATGATGATGTCGTTAACGCCTTGGGCAGTGACACGTGTGTGCCATGGGATGGCCACACAGCAGGTAACAGCGTGGCCATGGCTGTGGGTGGTGCCACCATGGAGGCCTGTGTGTCATCACAGTCCCAGCCTGTGCCTGTCAGCACCAGTGGGGCAGCACTGTTGTGTGTACAGGACAATGGGACTGTTGCAGCCACTGCAGAGGCACCAGTGAGCCCTGGGGAGTGGCAGTTGTAGGGGCAGCATCAGCAGTCGGCCAATGGACTTGGGGGTACAGTGTCAAGGGGCGGCGTCAGTGCACCACCTGTGGACATGCCCAGACCTGGTCCTGGTGTGCAGTGCCCACCCTCAAGGGGTGCTGAGCATCAGGGCCACTCACACCCTGAGGGACAGGATGCCTAAGAGGCAGATGACCTCTTGGATGAGCACACCTGCATACTGCAAGCATCAGTCAACCAGCAGATGCAGCTTGGAACGTCGGTGGATGCACTGCGTGTGGCTCTGGAGAGGGCAGAGGAGCATCACAGCAGAGACACCGCTCTGATCCCGGCAGAGATGGACCAGTTGCGGGAGGATGTGACCCCTGCCATCGACAGGCAGACACAGGCATTCACTGCTGTCATGGCCACAATGGTCACACAGTTATTTGCCCATGCATCGCAGACACCACGCAGTGCACTGTCCACCCCATTCCCGGCATCGTGCGACACCATCCTATTCGACACCGGGTTCAGCTGTGGGCATCCCGAGCACACCTGGCGCAGACATGTTTGGTGTGCTGCAGACTCCTGCACAAGCACGGTCATGTTCACGCAGTGGAACCCTTGGGGGACCATTGGTGCCACCCCTTGAGGCCAGTGATCAGCCTGTCAGTGCTGGCAGGTCTCGGTGGGGCCGCCCACGCATCCGTGGTGGCCGGGGCACTGTGGCACATGACTGACCTGTCTCCTAACATGGCTACTGTCTGGTGCTGCCCTGTGTGCATTGTGTCATTCAGCGGGCATTGCACGGGTGGGTACCCAGCCCTGCACGCAGACACACAGTCCATCTGCACACCATCCCGGCTGCTGTCCGCAGTTGTGTGTGCATGATGATGCCTACATTGCGCTGTACACCAATGTGCAATGGTGCTCAGCATCTGACACATGCACAATGACAGGCAGTGGGTGTGGTGGTCTGTGGACATGTGTGTGGCTGGGGTGGCATTCTGGGTCGGTGTACCTCCTACCCTTTGTGCATGTCTGGTGCATTGTGTGTGTGTGTGTGTGTGTGTGTGTGTGTTTCCACGTGGCATGTTAGACCTCACCCATCCCTGGTGGTGTGTGTGGTTCCATGACTGGCCAGTTCCCTTGATGGCATGCACCCCCTGGTGTGTGTCCATGTGTGTTTGTGGGTTATGCCTTAGCCACTGGTGCTTGCACATGGGCCCATGACTTACCTGGGTTGGCTGAAGTGCTCCTCCGTGATGGTGTCCCTGTGCAGCTGTGCCAGCTGGAGCAGTCGGGGGTCCTGTCACCCAAAGGGGGGCTGCCCATCACCATTGTCATTGGGCGTCCTCATCGTCCCACATTCGTTGGCCATGTTGTGCAGGATGCAACAGGCCAGGAATAGCCCACAGGCCTTTGAGGGGCTGTACTGTAGGGCACCACTGGAGGTGTCCAGGCAACGGAAACATGCCTTCAGCATCCTGAACACCCGCTCGATGACATTACGTGTGGTGGCATGTGCCTCATTGTAGCGTTGCTGCGATGGGGTCATGGGCCACCGGTAGGGTGTGAGCAGCCAGGGACAGAGTGGGTATCCACTGTCACCTGTGTGTAGAGGGTGGAGGTTAGTTTGGTGATCAGCATCGCCCTGCCCCGGGCCATGTAGGCCACTACCCATGTCACCTCTGACCATGCCCCCCCAGGCCCTATGATTGTCCATGTGGTTTGCATACTCACCCACTAGGTGGCCAGTGGGAATATCCCCACTCTTGAATCTGTGGCACAGTGCCAACTGGTGCCAGATGAAGGCATCATGTGCTCCCCCAGGGTGCATGGCACAGACATTGATTATGCGCCCCTGGCATCGGACACCACCTGGCAGTTGATGCTGGCATAGCCCTTGCGATTTATATATGTGGCTCCCTCGGGGCAAGATGGTGTGCGTATGGCCACATGGGTGCAGTCTATTGCCCCTAGCACACCAGGCATATGTGCTACCCTGTGGAACTCCTGTATGTTTGCTGTGTGCTACGCCAGTGTGCTGGGGAAATGGATCTACTCCACAGCATGTGGCAGCAGTGCGCTGAGGAATTGGGTGAGGTGGCATGACGTGGCCGACTGGGTTATGCCTGTGCTGTCCCCAGTTGGTCTCTGGAAGGTACCTGTGATGAGCAAGAACATGCAAGCTGTCACTTTAGTCTCCACTGACAGGGCATGGCTCCGTCGTGTGGGTGCTTGCATCACATCACTGCAAAGCTCACAGAGCCGCCTCAGAATTGTCGATTCAGGTGGTACCGGCCCACGATCTCGGTATCACTATACAGCTCGAAGCTGGTGTGGGCTCTGTACTGCCTGTCGGGGGCATACTGCCGACGGGCCTTTTCATGGCCACACCCCCCTGCTGCCCACCTTCTCACCCCCCTCATTACTGCCTCCATCTGGATGGTGGCACTGGCCATGTCTCTGGCTCGTGTTCACCCCCCCCGGCAGCTGTTTCTGTATTCCCCCTGCTGTCATGGCTGCTACTTCCCCTGCACCAGGAACACCTGACTGTGCTGGCCTCACTGCTGTGTGGCAAGTACTTGCCCCTTCTGCACTGTGGCTCCCCATACCTTCCCCTGAGCCTGTGGGTTCCAGGTGCCCTTTTCCTGGCCTGCCCTATGTGTCCCTGCTGCCCATTTTCTCTTGCTAGTGTTCAGCCTCATGTGCCTTCCCTGTAGCGTTCTTGCACCTCTCCCTTGCTCTGTTTTGTTTTGGCTCATTTCTGCTATGGCGCAACTTCCACTTGCTCCCCTATTGCGCATGGCGCATGTTGTTGAATATCGCACTGTGCCATTTATGCATGGTTCCTCCCCTTTCAATTGCACATACATTCATTATCATTGTGCTGTTGCTCAGCGTGATTTGGGGGGGCGCAACAGCCTCCTGCTGAATATCGCAGAATGACGCATTTTTGGACTTGCACAGGTGCAACCCTATTGCGCATGGCTCAACTCTTTTGAATATCTGGGCCGGTGAGTTTTGTTTTGTTTCTGAGGAAAGACCAAGCTCTACAATATAGCAGGCTGATAAAATCAGGGGAAAGCCAAAGTGCATCAAACTCAGTACAGATCAGTGCTGTTTGCAAAAGTCTCACAAGCACATAAATGCAAGGTTCACAGAGTAAGACAGGGTACCTGCACCTTTCTTTTCACCTCTCCTCTCTTTGTGACTTTGAGATTATGGCAAACAGATATAGGCTGTTATAATAGCTAAGCTGTTATAATATATCTCAAAGCAGCCTGGCTCTTCGCTTTTTTTTTTCCTTCTTCCTTACTCCTTCAATCACCACATAGTTTTTTTAGCTGTTACTATTACTGTCATTGTGTATGCTTCCCTTAATTTCTCCAGCCTTCCACCATTCAGTTGTCTGTCTCTTTGTATAGACCTCGGATCTTCCATAACTCTGTCTATTCCTCATCGTCGCCAGCAATCGGCACCACTGAAAACCCCTGCTCAGTTCCCCTGTGGGACATCTCTGGTTGCTCTCCTTCAGAGCGTCTCCTCCATCTAGGCACTCCTGGCATGTAGGGAAACAAATGAAACAGGGGCCAGAGATACAGAAAAAACTGATTGCACAAAATTTACTGGTAAGAGCCTAGAAATTCAAGATAGAGGCAGCGGTGGCATACTGTCTATAATTCTTGAGCTTTGCCTTCCTAGACTACTGCTAGCGAGTGAACTCCTCTCGACTTTCTAGCATGCAGCAACCTCCATCACTGCCGTACCATCTGGATTTAGGGTTGAAAACTCTAACATTGAGCTTCCTTACTTTTGTCACTGTAGAAACAACCCTAACTGTTGCATTAACAGAGCTTTTTTCAAAGAATATATATATATATATATATATATATATATATATATAGAGAGAGAGAGAGAGAGAGAGAGAGAGAGACAGAGATTGAGTGATAAAATTTTATTTTTATACAGGATGAATTGTTAGGATTTTACTTCTATTTTCAGCAGTGCCCTGTTTGGTATTCTACATACACAAGTACAAAAGAAAAAGGAAACATACATTATCTTAAAATGTACAGCTAGTACTGGACCACATAGAATAACTTATACAATTAACTCTCAGTAACATATTCAGCATACCACATTGTGCAAAAACAATTACACTTGTGATGCAGGTGTCTTTTTAAAGCCTTTTAGAAGATGCAAATTGATTTTATTGATTTCAAGTCATTAGGCAGTAAATTCCAGTACCGGGACAAATTTGTCTGCAAAGTGGCCTCTTTCAAGCTGTTAAATATTTTGGCCATTGGAATAGTCATATTGTTTTGTCTTAAGCTGTGTTTGATGACATTGTGTGGTTTTAAAGTCACCAGTTTACCTAGGGGGTGATTTTCAGGTGAATTAACTAGTTTGTGACACCATGTCAAACAGAGGAACTGCCATCTTTGACCAGGCTGCAACCAATTCAACATCTTGTAGGTCTTTCAGTGATGGTCTCCAGATTTACTTTTGGTAACAAATTGTGATAATCTATAGTACATCTGATCAATCTTTTTTAATGTACTCAACTGGGAGTATAAATGCGATCCATACTCTAATGTTGGTATTAATAATTGGCCCACCAACTTTCCCCTGACCTCAGTGGTCAAGCTTGCAGAAACTGTCCTTAATGCCCCCAGTTTTTGGTTTACTTTCTTAACCTGGGTATTTAATGTTCTGAATAAGTAAGGCTATTATCGACTTGGACCCCTAAATATTTATATGTCTTAACATTAGATATATACTAGTCCCATCCATAAGTTGAATTTCTAACCCTGATACTTGCTTAGCCTGAGGGCCTAGGGAAAACAACATACTCTGTGTGTTTTTTTTCTTTTTGCATTCAGCAATAATTGTGACTCCATAAACCATGGCAACCCTGTCTTCCTGTAGAATTTTTCCAAGGAGGCATGGTTCTCTGCTGATGTCGCTATGGTTGTGTCATCAGCGTATAATCAAACACTACTAGTTACAATGTTCTCAGTCAAATTATGGACATAAATGTTAAACATTAGGGGGCCCAATATTGAACTCTGAAGTACACCTTTCTTAACCTCCCAAAGGCCAAATACAGAGTGTCCCTGCTACGCACTGATGTCTATCTGATAAATATGAATGGAACCACATCAGTGGTTCCTCCTGGACACCCATCAAATATAATATCTTTAACAACAGTGCTCGATCTATGAGACAAAATGCCTTACTGAGGTCCACAAACACTGTCCCAGTGCTTCTACCCAAGTTCATTGATGTTGTGACTAGGTTATTGAAGTCAGTTAAGGCAGTGCCCGTGGACCTCCTCACCAAAAAATCCATGTCAGGAATTGCACAACAGTTTATGTTGTTCTAGGTATTGGTAAAGTTGATTATGGATTTGTTTCTCCATAACTTTTGATAAAACTGAAAGCAAGGTGATTGGCCTATGGTTTGATACATTAGCACTATCCTCTCCCCCCTTTAAATATGAGTTCTATTTCCCCACTTTCCAGCAATCTGGAAAAGATTAACTACATAGACTCCAGTTAAACAAGTAGGTTGTACATAAGGCTAGAATATCTACCTCTACTTTTATGAATCATGTTTCTAGGCCATCTAATTCCCCTGCCTTGTGAGGTTTTAGTTTTTATAGATCCTTTTCAACATCCCTAATCAATAACTTTTTTAAATTTAAATCCTAGTCCCAATGATTCTTTACCTGAGCCCAGTTTGTCCTGCTGTGCCTCATTTATTAGTGGTAATATATTTATTTTAAATGTCTTAATGGCTCTATCCTGCAATTGCAAGTGAGGTAGATCATTGAAATAGTCCAAAATACCTGCCACTTTTGATTGACAAAAGTAGGGAAATGTAGCATTATGGTTTCCAACCCTAACATCCCATCCCCACCCTGCTGGCAGCAACAGGCGTGGGGTGTGCTTTGGGTTTGCCAGCCTTTGTGCTCACCCAATTCCATGAGTAAATAAGCTGAGATGGGTGCAGTATATGAGAATGGGGTGAGCGTTAGGTTTGACAACCCCAAGGCACACCCCATGCCTTTTGCTGCCTGCAAGGTGGGGATGGGGTGTTATGGCAGGAAATCCTAAAGCCACATTTACCTACTTTTGTTGTTTTAACCTTAACTGATGCATTAACAGAGGTTTTTTTTTTTTTGCAAAGAATCTCCTTACTTTTTGAGACAGTATAACTGTATACTCATTTGGCTGTGGAAGCACAGTGCCCCTGTGTCCTGCACTCCCATCCCTCCATAAATGTGTACATGTATGTTGCCATGGAAGCATTTCAACCTAAACAGGAACCACATTGTCAGCATACACTTGTTACTACCCTCCCTCATGATCTCTGGGCTGAGAATTTTCAAATCCCCACCTCAATGTTATTCCACACTACAGGTGAGAAAACACATTTTGACCAGGATTTGAAATGTGACAGCTGTCACATTCATGAGGTGATATAAAAAATTTTATAAAGTGAAAATTTGGGGTGAAAATATTTAAAATTATCAAAGTTATGAGCGAACATAGCTAAATGTAAACCGTGCACATAACTTCACCATTTTTACATATTGTGACCCCACATTTTCACCATGGTCTTCTTATGACCCCACCTCATGAACAAAACTGGTGAAAATTTTCAAATCATTCCCAAAAGGTGATTTCACCAACCAACAATGAAATCACCATTTAGGACAGATTTGTGAAATTCCAGTGACATTGTTAATGAGGTGGGATCCCCAAAAGGTCATCTTGAAATGTTGATGTCATAATATGTAAAAATCACAGTTGAAAACCCCATTGAAATACATTGAACCACATTTACCTTAGTTTCTCATATTGCAGTTGCTGCTTCCAGCAGCAAGATATATCTTTCATCAGAGAATGAATCTTCACCCTGTCACCTGTCTAGATGAGTGATGGTGTATGGGGGTGTAATGGGGGTGTGGGTTGGTGGGTGCTGAGTGGGAGGTGGGGTTGGGGGTTCAGATTGCCAAGAGACCTTCTAGAAAAAAACATGTAATGTACTAGTATATATTCTACATACAGTAATAGTGAATGTATGTTTATAAAAAATGATAAATAAATAATATAAAAAAAGAATAAAACATTGAGGACAGTTTCCTTTTTTGCACTCAGGGTCGGTGATTGGTGGGTGGGAGGTGCCACTAAACACCAGGGAAACAATAAAATAAAATGGAGACAGTGATTGGAGGGTGGGTGGGTGCTACTAGATACAAGGGGGGAAGAGGAAAAAACAGGGACAGCAATCAGAGGGTGGGAGTGCCAGTAAACACCAGCAAACCATTTATAAATATGGGGATGGAGATGAAGGGTGGGGGGTGCCACTAGACACCAGGGACATGTACTAAAGTAACAAGCAAGGTGATCCAAGGGAGTGACAAAGAAACACCTGACTTATAATTGTTTTTCATAAATTGTGAAGTAGGATCCTTTTTCACAATTTGTGGAAAAAAGACAAATCTTTTTTTGCAAATTGCAAAACAAGATCCTGTTTTGTGTTTTTTTTTTTTTTTTTTGCAATTCATGAAAAAGGATTCTGTCATGTCCAAAAACCACATTTCCAGGTGATTTATCAAAAAAGTATCAGCAGAATCTGATACAGCAGGTCCCAATTAGGTTTAATTCTGTTTTCCTCAATAAGAGAAAACAAAATGGTGGCAGCACTGAAAAAGATTCCTGACTTGCAACATATGACAATCTGTTTGTCAAAAATGATTAACCATTACGACCAAGGATACTTTTTCAAGTGGGACATCTAACTGGAGAGTTAAATTCCCATTGAAAATAATGGGAAACTTTAAAATTTAATAACATTTGAACTGATTCATATTTTTTGCCAAATCCTCAAAGGCACATCTGTGACCCACGATCTATCTACCCTAAACATTTCAGACCAAAATTCCAAACTGATTTTACAGTGTGTTGCTCTGTATCTCTACACTCACACACCCATCTAGAACCTAACTTGCCACATCAAGAGATCCTTGGCCTCTGATGGTGCATGTAAAATTTCATGCAAATCACATGAATGATTGCAAAGTTATTAAAAGGCTACATTTCAAGTTTAACATAGAATTGACCATTCAACCCTAGCTATAGGGACCCTACCCCACCCCATAGTATATATTCTTTGAAAAAACTTTGCTAATGCACTAGTTAGGGTTGAAGCAAAAAAAGTAAGGAAATGTGGTATTAAGGTTTCCATGGTGGGTGTGGGGTGTTAGGGTTGGAAACCCTAATGCCACATTTCCCTACTTTTGTCACTTCAATACTAACTAGTGCATTAGTGAAGTTTTTGAAAAGAATTTTCTTACTTTTTGAGATAGTATGATTGTATCATTTGTCTGTGGGAGCATTCCTCTTTAGGTGTGCAGTAAAACAAGAATGAAATTCTCAGCATAGCCTTCTTAGTACCCCCACCTAATGAACCCAGTAATGAAAATGTTTAAATCCCCACAAAAACGTGATTCAATACCACTGCTATGCTATGGCATACCACAGGTGTGAAAAAATAGTTTGGCCTGGGTCTGAAAAATTACGGCTGTCACGCTCATGGGATGGTGTAAAAAGATGGCTATGTTTAAAATTTCAAATCAGAATTTTTAAAGTTGCCAAAGTTACAAGGAAGCATAACAAAATTTCCACATATGCACATAACTTAGGCATTTTTACATATTTAGACCTCAAATTTCAACATAGCCTTCTTATGACTCCACCTCATGAACAAGGTCAGTGAAAATGTTCAAATCCCACCCAAAAGATGATTTTGCCAAGTGACCATGAAATCACTTTTCCTCCCTGATTTTCATAATTCACTGACATTATTCAGGAGGTGGAGTCACAAAAAGTCCATGTTGAAAATGAGGGGTCAAAATGTGCAAAAACAGCAAAGTTATGCAGCAAAATTGAACCCCCATTGAAATACATTGGACAGCACTTACCTTAGTTTCTCATATTGCAGTCAGGGGTTCCAGCAAGACATTTCTTCCATAGGAGAATGAATCTTCAGCTTGGCACCTGTTCAGGTGAGTGAGGGTGTGTGGGGGATGTGGGAGGTGCGGGTGGTGGATGCTGAGTGGGAGGTAGGGGTCGGGCATCAGACTGGCAAGGAACCGTTTTCTTTTTTACAGAAAAAAAACATTGAGGAACCATTTTCTTTATCTTAGGTTGGGACAACCATCAGTGGGTGGGGGGGTGCCACTAGACACCAAGGAAAGGGAATACATGAATGGGGATAATGATTGGAGGGTGGGGGTGCCACTAGACATAGTCGCTAATGATGTGGCATAACAAATAAAGTAATTGGGCAGAGTTTTTTTAAGAAAAACATGTCATTGTTCACATTTGCTGTACTTTATTCTAGAATACTTAATTATAACTTTAACAATTGATTGATAATCAGTTACTACTACTAATTCGAGAAATCAAGTTTGACATACCGTACATACCAAATGCAATGTAACTCATGCTACATACAGCATATCTTGTGTGCAGATGCTCTAGTGGTCCCTCCCCATCCCCAATCACCAATTGCCAAACCCTTATTGATGAAAAAATCTCCCTGGTAGTCGAGTGGTCCTTCCCCCCTTCCCCGTTCTCTGATTGCCATCCCGTTATGTGAAAATCATTTTCCCTCATAGTGTAGTTGTACCTCTCCCCTCTCTGATTGCCATCCCCATACAATAAAAATAAGTTCCCCTGGTAGTGTTGTGGTCTCTACTCCCTACCCAGTCTCTGTTCGCTGTCCCCTAGGTGAAAAGAAATACTGCCCTCTCCCATGGTCCCTCCTTCACCAATCACCAGCCCCATAAACAGTAAATAAATTCCCTGGTAGTAGTGGCACCCCCCCCTCCCCAGAGTGCCAGCTAAGAAGTAAATAAAGAAAAGGAGACCCATGTTCTATGGTAGTAGTCATCTCCTCCCTGTGTTCACTGATCACCAGCCTGTTACTAAGTAGTTTCCCATGTGGCTAGCAGTCCCTCCTCCACCTGATCACCCACTCAATATGTGTAGAATATTGCATTGGTGTCCAGTGCCATCCCACATCCCAATCCCTCGTAAACAGAAGTTTCAAATTTCCATGGTGGTCCAGTGGACCACCCCTCCTACCCTGACAGGTAGTGACCCTCCACCCCGCTCCCACCCATCCTGACTACCAGTCGGTGAACAGCACAGCCCTCCTCTCACCACCACAGCTGGCCACCAGCTGAACTCTCAGTGAGCATGTTTAGTATACAGTATGCACTCACTGACAGTGACTGACAGCTCCAGGTGAGCTGTCATTCAATGAGCACATACTGTATACAGTATGTGCTCATTGAAAGCTCAGCTGGCAGCCAGCCATGGTGGTGACAGGAGGGCTGTGCTGGTCACCAGCTGGGGGTTAACATGGGGGAGGAGTGGGGTGGTGGTTCAATACCTGTCATGGTGGGGGGATGGGGGGTCCACTGGGCCACCAAGGAAATAGGAAACTTTAATTTACAAGAGATTGGGATGGGGTGGACACCGTACACCAGTGCAATATTTTACACATATTGGGCTGGTGATCGGCTGGGGGGAGGGACTGCTAGCCACCTGGGAAACAACTTACTTTGTAACAGGCCAGTGATTGGCAAACACAGGTGGGGTGACTACCACCAGGGAATATGGGTCTGTTTTTCTTTATTTACATCTTGAGCTGGCAATCAGTTGGGAGGGAGCACTACCACCAGGGTATTTATTTACAGTATATGGGGCCAGCAATTGGTGAGGGAGGGACCATGGGAGAGGAGAGTATTTTTTTTCAAATAAGGGATGGTGATCAGAGACTGGGGGAGTGAGTAGGGACCACTACAGTACCATGGTAACTTATTTTCTTTTATACAGGGACAGTGATCAGAGATCAGGAGGGGAGGGACCACTACACTACAAGGAAAAATTATTTCACATAACGGGACAGTGATCAGAGAACCGGGGGGTCACAGGACTACCAGGGAGATTTTTTCATCAATAAGAAGTCGGTGATTGACTATCAGGGATAGGGAGGGGCCACTAGCCAACCTAGGACACTGTCATTTTTTATGAGAGGGACAGTGATAGGTGATCAGGGAGGGGGTGAAAACCACTTTCACTATGGAATTCTGTACTTGTTTTTACTGTAGGAACTGTGATCAGCAAGGGGAGAAGGGGCCAGCAGTACCTTCTCCAGCCACAAGGGTCTGGCTCAGTAGTATTTTCTCCATGCAAGGGACTTTGTGTGGAGAAAATGGTTTGTGAATGGGACTGTGTGGATATGCAGGTCCCTTCCCCCTCATTTGCATTGCAGCCCCCTCAAAACTTTGCCCTAGCACAAGCACAGTTTGCAGGTGCAAAAAGGGCTTTTATGAATACCACTCTTTGGCAAAACCCAGTTTGCACAGCACAAACTGGGTCTATGTTGAGGCAAAGTTTTGTGAATCTGGCCCTTAAAGCTGTAAAGCACAATAACTGTGCCCTGTTGGATTTACAAACCAAAATAACTAAGCCATGATCCTTTACTCACTAGTCTTTTTCTGAGTTCATGAAAATTACATGTACAAACTGTCTTTACCAGAGGTGTAGACCTTTAAAAGCTAGACAAGAATTTCAGTCCCAAGGTCACGTGATCGCCTATACGAGATGGCAGCTAGATTTCTTGCTCTGTGCTGCCTCCGGCGAATCCCGCTCCTTCCTCCATTCCTATCTCTTGGGGTACTGGTTAATTAGTGTGACTGTCAAGCTCTTTTAATATGCAGTCAGCTGAGGTGCCACCTTCTGATCAAAGGATCCTGCAGAAGCAGAAAAAATCGATTGAAAAATCTCCCCCCAGACCACAGATGCTGGACTCTAACATGACAGTGTCCCAAGACTGGAATGCTGAGCCACCCGATCCAGTCAGCCAAGCACTTTTGATCAAGCAAATAGAAGCATCCGTCGAAGTTATTAAAGTCAAAGTCACTGATACCCAGGCTAGCCGTGCTACTCTCACTGATCGAGTCTGCCTCACAGAAGCCTCTTTAGCTGTGGAGGTGGAAGGGAACTCCATTCAGGATTGACTGCTCCAGGCTGCGGAAAGCCAGATCACATGGCTTACTGCAAAGCTCAGGGATTTGGAGTGCAGGGGCTGGTGAAATAATATCTGCATTTTGAGACTGTCGGAGGGCTCTAAGGGAAAAGACCAGGTCCAATAACTTCAGACCCATCTTCCTCAATGGCTTCAGCCCTCCCCGGCTGACTATGATTTTGAAGTGGAGAGGACCCACCACATTCACTGAACCCAGAGCTTGAAGTCTCTTAATAGACCGTGGCCATTGATTTTCAAGCTATTCTGGTATTTGGACAGAGACCATTTTTTAGTTAAAGCTTGGGAGATGTGGAATATACAGTAGTTATTAATGGCTCCCAGATTTCCTTCTACCTGATTAGCCCAGGGGAATTTTGGAGTGGCGCCAGACATTTGACTGGATTAAGCAGGGCTTGTGGAACTGGTAGCTTACTTGTGCTTTACTTTACCCAGCTACTCTGGTGGTCACAATAGAGTGTTGGTGGTGCAATTCCATACACCTAAGAAGGCTGGTGCTTTTTTGCAAGCCCATTTTGGATCATTCATGTCCAGGACCCATCCAGTGCCCACATCTCAGCCACAGGGGGAACAGATGGAATTAGGAGCCCCTGAAGAGACAGATTTGACCTCTGTGACTCCTACATAAAAACTTCTGTAGTTTAATGTCCTTTATGGTGAAGGCTGTACTGGGTATATCCTGGCTACAGTTTCTACCGTAGTTGTGTGGCCTTTTATGATTGATTGTTGCCATAAACTTCTTCAGTGGGGGAATGTTTGTTGATTGAGCTCTTTTGCTATAGTCACACTTGTTTTTGCTGTGGCTTTCTCCTTATGCCTGGTTTTTATTCTTATTTCGGGGCTCCTTCATGGACTTAATGGACTGTATTTCTGTACTTGGATTTTTTTGATGGAGTTTCTGCAGTGGAGTGCTATCCGAGTTAGGACTATTTATCTTTGTTTTATATGCTCCTCACTGAGTCACTTTCTCCCCCACTCCTTTTCCTCAGTCATGTGGACTTCCTATTTTGGGACCTTGGGGGATGGGTGATCATTTTGGTTATCCTGCCTGGGACTCCTCTGGTATTGGTAACCTGGGACACTGCAGCTCCTTTGGTAATTTGGGACTTGGTGCTTCACTCACTCTTTTGATTATTTTATTACTGGTTTTGTGACCTGTATGAAGCCATCAAATACTTCAGTCCTGGAAGAGGGGACCTTCTCATTGGATCTCCAAGGTCCGAGCTTGACTTTTCATTTACTTTTTCAATTTCTTCTATGATTGGAGGTCACCCTTGTCATGGACTTCCTCCACCCCTCCTCTATGTGGTCCCCCCAACCCCCACTGTTGGACAATAGCTGTGGCTATGTTGAGTAATAGACTTTTCTGCATTAAAGTTCATTATATTTGGTGAGACCCTCATTTTTCCTGGGGTATATATTGTTTTTATCTTTGTGCAGTCTGCTTACTGTTTACTTTATTATCACTGACTGATTATTCTTAAGTGCACCTTGATTTTATGAAATTTATGATAATATATTCTTGGAGAGGGCCGGTGGGTTAACTTGGCTTTCATTTGTTTATCTTTTACCTGTTTATCTGCCAGATGTTTATTATATGAGGTTGAGGTAGTGTATTGTTTACCTGTTGAGGTTTAGGTACAGTATTTTACCTAGGGATCATTTTTGGGCCATGTGAGTTGATGGAATTGAGGTTACTCTTTCTTCCTACAGTGTGTTGTACCTTTGGTCTGCTATCCAGGAGGTTATATCCTTTCTTTTTACAGTCCCCTTGCTTTTCTGCTTCCCTAATCCTTTCATTGCTGTGGTATGTAACCTGTCTACTGTTCTCCCCTGCTTCTTCACCCCCAGGCATGTTGAGAGGAGTGGCTTGGTGTCCTTTTCTTCTTCTTTTCTTTTCTACTGATATCTCATTTGTAACTGTCTGGTGACTTAATCTTGCTTTTTCTTGTGTTTCTGCACTTACTAATTTCCTTATTGCTTTGTTCTTCTTAGCTGCATTTGGCCAAAACAGGGAGGTCAGAGCTGGGGTCAGCAGGAGTCAACCTGTGGTTTTTCTTCGAAGCATCTAGAACCCATGTGAGTGGTAGCTTAATTGCACCCCAATATCTTCCATTTGGGAAGTGACCAGTGGGCCTCAACTGCAAGTGGGACCACTTGTGGAAGGTTTTCATTTTTGTCTGTCTTGTTCCTATTGGGTTTATCTTACTAGATTTATATTTGGGAGTTCCTCAGCCCTCTTTTGTGTGTGTTTCCCTGTTTCTAGGTGGGAAGCTTGTTTTCTGGTCTCTCTTATGTATCTTCTTTGGCTACTTTTGGGAGGTGCTCTACTCTTTATTAAGTGGGACTACCAGGGAATTGAGAGTGTGATCATGAGACCTTAGTGTTGCTTGTTGGGAGTGGTGCAGTGTCCCAGTATGTACCCTTTTTTGACAGAAATGACTAGTTAATCATTTAAAGATTGTGTCTTTGAATGTACAGGTTCTCAACTGCCCCCAAAAATGTAGAAAAGTTCTTCAATATCTCACTGACTTGCATTGTGAAATTGCCCTCCTACAAGGGACCCATTTGCTTTATGGGGATTCCAAGCAGTTGGGTCGTATGTGAGTAGGCCAATATTATCACAATGCCCATTCTACTCATAAAAAAGTTGTCACCATCTTGTGTCAGAGGGGTTTGCAACTAGGTATTTCCAAAGAATACAAGGATTCTGATGAGAGATTCCTGCTGCTGATGGGCAGATATTAGGTTTACCCCTGGTACTGGGTAGTATCTATGCCCCTAATATTCCAGACATCCTGTTTTACCAGACCATGTTAACTGAACTCCCTAACACCCCTGCCTGTATCATCCTGGGAGGCAACATTAATTTAGCACTTGATCTTAAGAGAAACATGACAGGTCACAGTCCTCAACAGGAATCCACCCTTGAAACTCAAGTGTCTGCATTTTTTCAAGATCTAGGCTTGCATAATATCTGGCATGTTCTTCACCCAACTGATATAAACTTTGCATGTTGTTCTTCCTCCCATGATTCTTATAGCTGAATTGATGTGATTTTGACCCCTTCTAATCTTGTTCACTGGGCTTGGGGAGTTTACCTGGGGAATATTTTTGGCTTGGACCACGCTCCAGTCACCCTTTTCCTTGCCTGGGAGGCCTCTGCTATTGGACGTAACAAATGGACCCTTAATACCTCCTATTTGCAGCTAAAGGAGACCTGATATTGGCTCCAACAGGCAATTCAAGAGTATTTTTCCTTTAATGATATCCTGGATTGGTCTTATGCTAATCAGTGGGAAGCCCTCAGGGCAGTTTTGTGGGGAAAATTAATAGCCAAGGTGACCTGCCTTAAGAGGCAATGTGCCTCTTCTCTGCAGGCTAAGGAAGAGGAATTAAAGAATTTTGAAAGCACAGAGGTGTGGAACTCCTGCCAAAATCCTTCCATTAAGGACCAGATTACTAAACTTAAAATTGAACTTGAGGACATCTTACAATCTAAAACAGATTATGCTCTTGATAGGCTGAACCAAAAATATTTGGAAGCCTGGGCGTGTCCATGGAAATTGCTGGCAGCCCATCTGCATGCCCAGGCCCAAAACAAATACATTCCACTAATCATTGACTCTCAGAGGAATGCATTAATGGCCCTGAGTGATATTAACTGGGCTTTTTGAAATTTTAATTTTTCTCCTTACTTGTCTGATGTCAGCCCCACACCTGATCAGTATTCTGCTTTTTATGAGAGCTTGTTCTTGCCTCTGGTCCCTGCTTATTACTTGCCAACTTTTACTGCCTCCATCCATTCAGATGAGATTGTCTAGGCCATCCCTAATATGTCACAGGGTAAGTTCCTGGGCCTGGATGGCTTTCCCGCTGAATTTTATGCTACTTTATTTGATGTGTTAGCCCCAAAACATGCCATGGGCTTTAATGAAGCATGGGATAAAGGGTAGCTTCCTTCCACCTGCTTCCAGGCCACTATTACCCTTATCCTTAAAAAGGCAAGGATAGCACTTTTTGTTCCCAGTTCAGCCTAATTTCATTACTTAATGTAGATGTGAACATTTTTGTTAAAGTCCTGGCCAAATGAATGGAACTTATCATGTCACTTTTAATCCATTTAGATCAAGTAGGTTTCATTCCAGGGAGATTGGGGTCTGGCAGCATCTGGAGACCTCTGGACCTCTTACGGGTTGCCCATTCCCTCATTAAGCCCACTGTCACTCTTTTTTTAGATGCCAATAAGTCATTTGATAGGGTGGAGTGGGCTTATTTGTTTGATGCCATGGCTAGATTCAGCTTTCCATCTTCCTTTATCTCCCTAGTATGACTCCTTAATATGTCATCTACTATGGTGGATCTCACCAATTCTGTGTTTTCTTCTTATTTTCCCCTGGGTAGAGGGACCTGGCAGGGCTGCCCATTATTCTGCTTTTTATTTTTGTTGGCAGTGGAACCTTTGACACTTAAGATCAGGGCAGATCCCTACTTTATAGGCCTGATGGTGGGAGAGCTGTCCCATAGCATTGCTCTTTTTTGCTGATGATCTCATTCTCTATTTATCTAACCTAACTCCCTCTCTTCCTGCCCTTCAGGAGATAATTAGGGACTACTCTGCCTTGTCCTGTTACAAATTAAATGCACTGAAATCTCAATAACTCACCCTTAACAATGCTTTTACTGCTGAAATATTTGCCACCTACCCCCATCCATGGGTGGCTGAAGGTGTGGCCTGTCTGGCATTATCCTTGTGAAAAAGGATTCACTCTTGCAAGATCTGTTCCTTTTTTTGTGAGGGAGAGATCCTTTTTCATGAGAAAAAAATCCTTTTTTGTGAGTCACCATTCTTGTTTTTTCTTTTTTCCATGAACTAAAAAAAGTAGAAAATACATAAATACGTTGTTATTTCACAAATCAAACACCAGAACCTTGCTAAACAGGCCAATTAACCTAGATTCTGGTGTTTGTTTTTGACAATTAATGCAAGAAATTATTTTTCTGGGCACCCGATATCCTGGGTGCCTAGCTTAGTAAGAGGAACCTTTTACCTTGTTCTCTGTATGAGAACAGTAGATTTTCTTTAGGTCTGCAGCTGTAGCTGAACTCCTGGAGAAGAAATTCAGAGAGGCCATAGGGAAGTATCACAGGACCCTCCTGTAACTGAAGGGGATTCATGTTGGGGAGAGGATGAAGAGGAGGTTAATTTGATGGCTAAAGGAAGCATCAGAATGACCAAGGAACAGAAAAGGTTGATTCAAAACACAGAGCTTGACTACTATGACAGCCTGACTGTTAAGCTTTTTTTTAGCTTAAATGTTCCATTTTATTGAACCTGGGAATATGAAAAATCCAACAGCAGATACAATCAGACTCCTAAGTGCAAGAAACAAAACACATATTTAGAGTGTTTACCTCAGTGGACAATGTAGAGGACTATTACCTATCAGGTTCTTGTTGGTCAGAGGCTAACAAAGAAGACTATAGACAAATGGCATCAATGAGTAATAAACAGGTTTATTACACAAAATCAGAACCAAGCCCTAAATGGAATCTTACCTAGATACCAGGAACCAGAGTATTCCCTATACCCTGCGATATGAAAATGGACTCAGGGCAAAAATGTCTGACAACAGTTCTTATACTATGGATAATTACTATAACAACACATTCCAATTATGCACATTAGATGTACAGACAAGCCTTATTGGTTAAAATGCTAGGTGGCTTCTCGTTATCAAAGATATACATTTCTAGTAAGGTCAGCTAAAATTGTGAACACAATGAGTTCTTATAAATTGTAGAAAACAAGTGCAGTGTTACATAAATCTGCATGGTGGCAGTGAAGGCATACATAAGACTTCTCAAAAGATCAGAATATGTGTTAGAATCAGAACACAGTAATACATCATTAGTACATTGCATATATCTTTCCAATTAATCATAGCAATATTGTTATAGATTGTCCCTGATATCTTACTCTTATATGGTAGGTACCTATGCCCTAATAGATTGGTACTGATTACAGCTCATATTGGAGCCATGATTAGATACTACTATGGATGCTATCAGGGGTGTACTGTAGGTTTCCAATAAAGGTCAGGGGACCAGGCCTAAAATTTCCCCCCTTGTTGCCTTACTGGAAAGGCAACAACTAATGGGCAAGTTGTGTGTGATAGCATCATTATGGACCTGCTGCACAAGCCTTGTTGAGAAACTGTAGTTGTTCACTGTGTTGTTGCAGAGTATGCCTGACACAGCAGAGTGTTAGTGTCATGAAAAATATCAAAAATACTTGTATAATCACAAAACCTTTGAAAGTTAATTCTAACCAGGTGTTGGAAAGTGTGGCACTAAAGTCACTGTCATGGATAAGGGTATTAAGAGTATCTCCACCCTTGGAGATGTTATTGCTGATGTAGATAAGATGAGTATTCTTTCTAACTAAAAGTGTCTTGAGTGCCAGATTAAGTGAATCAATGTGAACATTGAAATTGAATAAATACTGAGAAAGAGCAAACAAATATTCAGGATCTGTGTTAATGATATCTGGTTCTGGGATGGGAACAAGGGTTATGACAGTATGACCAATAATTGTAGTTTGATGAGGAATAAAACAAAAGTTAGGTGCAATAATATCACATTGTTTATTACCATATGCAAAAGAATTATGATTAGTGATGACACAATATTGGCTGTCAGAGTTGTATGACACTCTCACTTGTGGGATCTGCCATTTATGAAGTCAAATAGTACAGGAGAAAGATGAATTTGTCATCTTGGTGGTGAAGCGTTGAACGTCTTCATTGTAATCCTTGTAGAGTTGCCCAGTCTGGCCGTTTGGTGATGAAGTCAATGAAGTAGGATTGGTTGCACTAGGGTTAAGAGTTCCATTTGAAGAAAGTTTAGGGTCCAAAGTAAAGGACCAATCAATGCTTTCCAGTGAGTACCAACAGACAGGCTTAATGACGTCGAATACATCACATCTGCAGAGATAGTGATAACCTTTTTTGGTGAAACAGTCCATATGAGGAGCAACCCAAGCATCTAGGGTGGCATGGAAAACCAGAAGAGGTGAGAGATCAATTCTCTCCCTGAAGATGTCATCGTCAAGATGTCTGACAGAGTGGATGGTAGTCAGCTTATCAAAGATGGCTGTCTGTGGATCAAAACATGGAAGTGAGACAGTAAATGTTACAAACATGGTGTCATGAATGCTACATTGTTTAGCTGTTTAACAGGGGCCATGGTTGGGGGTGACGTGTCCCATAGCCAAGATTTCTAGCAGTTGATAATGGAATAGAAACAGTCCTAGACATGCAAGGGGTGATACATGAGACAGATCTACAATGTGGACAATACCATTTGGCCAGTTGCCTGTCATGGATTATTTCTGGGATGTGACCTGACTCCAAATCCTGGAAGAGATTGTTCATGGTGGTAATTATGTAAGAGGCATAGGCAGAACATAAAAGTTCCCTGGCAATATATTGCTTGTCTGCTTCCTTGTTATATTGGAATACAAATTCATTGATCTTGTTTTTAGTGTCGTTAAAACTTTTAGCTATGTCATGCATGTTGTACACAGTAAACCTCTCTTCCTGACTGAGCCCATCTACACCATGTAATAATGGGTGTAAAGCATCATTCTTCATGCTAGTCTGGAATGTAACAGTTTGGCTTTTGATAACAGCTATATCTGTGGGGTTCCAGACAGACTGTTCTGAAGAGACCAGAAACAGGGCATGTGGCACCAGTAATAGCAGTAGCACATCGGCTGTGTTTCTTGCTGTTGGGGTTTTGTCTTGTGTGAAATACACCTAAGTGTTCAGTAGTATGTGGCCCTTCTAATAGGTCTTGAGTACATGTCTGGTATGCTGCAAGAAGGTTCAGTAATATGGTACTATGAAACCTAGAAGTGTTCATTTTGAAACACTAACCAAATTCAGCTATGTTCCAATGTGAAAGGTTAAAAATAACTGGGATGTGCATGAAACTGAATGTTGTTCACATGTGTAGCTGGGAGTGAAGTGGCAGTCAGGCCATTAGCTGGTTCTGTTTCCTTTACGGGGCACTCTGTGAGTTCTGCTTCAGTAGGGGGAACTACTGACAAAAAGGTTAAAACAATAAAAAGATGGTGTTGTCCCATCTGCAGGCACATCTCTGGGATGAGGGAGGAGGTTGCTTATCTCCAGGCTGAGTTGGGCATGATTCAGGGAACCTCCTTTCCCTCCCAGGGACCACCAGGTCCACCTCTGCTGCCTCAGAGGTTGCCAAGAAAGAGGAGTGATTGGACCACAGTGGGTTCAGGGAGGGTGAGGGTGGTGGAACAGAGGTGCATCTTTCTAGTTGTACCTCTCCACAAATCATATGCCATTCTGACAGAGTGTGGTCCCTCTATGGAGTCACCTGCAGTGGAGACCAAGGAGGATGCTGGGAACCTTCACAAAGGAGACCCACAGGAAGGTGGCATGGGACCCCACAGGGGAAGGAAACAACTCTTGGTGGAGGACTCCATTATTTTAGGGGGGTAGAACTGGGGGAGGGAGAGGAGAGGGAGGTAAGGTTCCCTGCCTGGTGCCATGGCTTGGAGGGACAGGGAGCGAATGCTCAGGATCACGGGAACAGCTGCATGGGGAGGGAATTGGATGTCACTGTCCACCTAGGGACAAATGACCTGGCTGGGAAAGGGATAAGAGCAGTTCAGGAGGAGTTTGTGGAGTTGGGGAGGGGCCTTAGACAAGTAGCACTCATGGTAACCTTATTGGAGGTGCTGCCTGTCTATGGTATGGGTGAGGCTAGGGTGCGCTGCACCATGATATTCAATTAGTGGTTGAAAAACTGGTGCAGCACTCAAGGTTTTGGCTTCATTGGGACTGGGGGACAACCTGGAGGGATGCAGGCATATACTGGTGTGATGGTCTGCATCTGTCCAGGAGGGGAACCAGGATTCTTGGTAATAGGTTTAAATGTTTTGTTGGCAAGCATTTAAACTAGCCAAGGGAGGAGGCACTGAAAAGAAGCAGGGAAATCATAGCCCTCCCCCCCAAAAAAATCAGGTTAGTTAGTAAGGTAAACACCAAGATAGAGAAGCCGATGTGGAAAAGGGCAGGGGTAAATGGAGAAAAAGACAAAGGCAGTAAGGGCAGGGATGGGGCAAAAATGGGTAAGGCCATCAAAAGATGGAGGGTAATGAGTACCAATGCCCATAGTCTAGGTAGCAAGCTCCTTGAACTGGTGGCCTTGATGGAAGAGGGATGCCTGGATATCATGGCAGTCACAGAAACATGGTACACAGAGAACCATGACTGGGATGTCAAAATATCAGGGTGCACAATTTACAGGAGGGACATGGAGGGTAGAAGAAGAGGAGGAGGAGGAGTAGCTCTCTTTGTAAGGGAAGAGATCAAAGCAACAGAAATAAAGGGTAAACAGGGAGGAGAGGAAGCACTATGGGTCAACCTGGAGGCTGAAAATGGCACCACAGTCTGCACAGGGATTGTATACAGACCCCCATCTTGGGGGGGAGGAAATGAACAAGGAAATGATAGAAGGCATCCTTAGGATGACAGAGGAAGGGGAGATATTGCTGATGGAGGACCTGAATATGCCAGATGTTAACTGGAGCACTTTGCTGCAGCCACATCCAAGAGCAGGGCCATTCTCAATGACCTACAGGGGGGATATCTCAGACAGCTAGTGTTGGAACCCACTTGGGAGGGAGCAATCTTAGACCGAGTACTGTCAAATGGGGATGGAGAGAGGATCTCAGATCTAGAAGTGGGTAGCTATCTGGGAAGAAGTGACCACCAAACAGTGTGGTTCATGATAAACTCAGCTATAGAGTCAAGCCTTACAAAAGTGAAGGTACTGAACTTCAGGAGGGCTGATTTTGTCAAAATGGGAGAATGCCTCAGAAAAGCACTAGCAAACAGGCAAGAAGGAGGGGTGGAGCAACAATGGGGAAACATCAAAACTGCCATCACAGAGGTAACAAGCCTTTGTGTGAAGCAAATAAATCAAAATGAAAGAAAAAAAAAACTACTATGGTTCTCAAAAGAACTGGTGAGGAAGGTTAGGGAGAAAAAGATAGCATTCAAGAAGTATAAGGAAACACAGAAGGAGCAGGACAGAGAACTGTACCAGTTAAAGTAGAAGAAAGTGGGGAAGGCAGTCAGAATAGCAAAGGCCTAAACCAAGGAAAATATAGCCAACTCAGTTAAGAAGGGGGATAAAACCTTTTATTGGTACATGAGGGAGCAAAGAAAGACAAAGGGAGGGAAACTAAGGCTGAATGAAGAGGAGGGTGGGTGAGCAGAGAGGGACGGTGAAAAAAGCAGGGATACTGAACGAATACTTCTGCTCAGTATTCACAAAGGAAGAGGAAGGGGAGGTACCTACTCCCGTCAATAGAAGCACTCTGGATAGGGGGGGTTGATATCAGTCTATTCACAGAAGAAAGGGTTCTGAAAGAACTCCTAAAACTGAAGGTGGGCAGAGCAATGGTGCCTGATGGGATTCACCCCAGAATTCTAGAAGAACTAAGGGGAGAACTAGTAACTCCACTGACTACCCTTTTTAACAAATCATGGGAGGATGGTGTGGTACCTGAGGATTGGAGGAGGGTGGATGTGATTTCCCTTCATAAAGGTGGGAGCAAGACAGATGCAGCAAACTACAGACCTATCAGTTTGACCTCAGTGGTAGGGAAAATGATAGAATCACTTCTGAAGGAAAGAACTGTTGAGTACCTAGAGGCCAGTGAGGTACAGGACCCAAGGCAGCATGGATTCACAGTGGGAAGGTCATGTCAGATAAATCTAGTTGATTTCTTTGACTTGATGACCAAAGTAGTAGACCAGGGAGGGGCTGTGGACATGGCCTACCTATACTTTAGCAAGGAATTTGACACAGTCCTACACAAAAGATAAATAAACAAATTAGTCAGCCTGGAAGTGGGTCCCAGGGTGGTAGCCCGGGTAAAACATTGGCTGGACAACAGGACACAGAGGGTAATAGTAAACAGAGTTCACACTAAAGAAAGGGGGGTTACTAGTGGGTACCACAGGGTTCAGTACTGGGACGAGTCCTTTTTAATATCTGTGTAAGTGACATTGCAGAGGGACTGGAAGGAAAATTATGTCTCTTTGCAGATGACACAAAGATTTGCAACAGGGTTGATACACACAGTGGGGTGGAAAGGATGAGAAGAGACTTGGCAAGGTTAGAGAAAAGGTCAAATTTATGGCAGCTTAGATTCAGTGCAAAGAAGTGCAAGGTAACTAACCTGGGAAATAAAAACCCAGGGGAAGAGTACACAATGGGAGGTGAGATACTGACAACAACAGAAATGTAATGGGACCTGGGGGTAGTTATATTAGATGACCTAAAGGTGGGCAAGCAATGTGAGAAGGCAGTAAGGAGGGCTGGGGGGATTCTGGGATGCATAGGGAGAGGCAACACCAGTAGAAAACAAGAAATTGTTATCCCTCTGTACAGACAGTTGGTGAGACCCCATCTAGAGTACTGCATGCAGTTCTGGAGACCCCATCTTCACAATGACATAGACAGGGTGTAGGCTGTCCAGAGGAGGGTAACCAAAATGGTACAGGATCTGCACCAGAAGACATATGAAAAGATACTAAAGGAGCTTAATATGTTTACCCTCGAGGAAAGGAGGGAGAGGGGGGACATGATAGAAACTTTCAAGTACCTCAAGGTAATCAACAAAGTCCAAGAGGGTAGCATCTTTCAGAAAAAGAGATGTGCAAGAACAAGGGGGCACAATTTGAAGATAGAGGGGGACAGTTCAGAGATAATGCGAGGAAGTATTTTTTCATGGAGAGGGTTGTGGATGCATGGAACAGTCTTCCTGAGGAGATCATGGAGTCACAAAGAGTGGGGGAATTCAAGAATGCATGGGACAGACATAAGGCAAGTCTAGTGGAGGGTAGGAAGAAGTAGGCTGTTGATTAACTAGGATCTGCAGCTTATCCATTAGGTAGGGAAACAGGTAGACTAGGTGGGCCAAGCAGTCCTTATCTGCCATCAAATTCTGTTTCTATTTCTATGGTCTATGTTTATATGTTTAAAAACATGGCAGCTGTAGCAATGTTGTGCTGTGTGCAAAAGTTTTTGGCAGAGTCCTCTGGAAATTTTTCACAAAAGTTGGATTAATCAATGCAGTGAGGTTGTATAAACCTGTGAGTTTGGAACTAGCCTGATGTATAGACAGGGTGCCATTAGGTGCAATTCTGGTGTTGGGCCAACCTTGGAAAGTGCCTTTGGAAAGGTGGGAAAATGGGATTTGTTTTCCATTGTTATCAGTTTGCCATTCAGTTTGGAGTGATGATTTATCAGGTGCCACTACCATGACATTCAGGTAGGCATCTTTGCCCTCCTGAACAGTAATCAATTTGCTTGGAACATCTATGCTGACTCCTTCAGTAATGGTGGTGGGTACATTGTGTGGGAGTAGGTAGTGCTCATCTGCTGGTTGGAGATGTTGAAGAAGCCACCTTAGATGTGTGTTGGCATTGGGATTATGATCTGTATCCTTGGAATGCTGACTCCTTCAGGTATGGCGGTGGGTACATTGTGTGGGAGTAGGTAGTGGTCATCTACTAATTGGAGATGTTGAAGGAGCCACCTTAGATGTGTGTTGGCAATGGGATTATAATCTGTATCCTTGGAAAGAATAATGGGGAATATTCCTGTAATGAGGAACAGAAACAAGATACTGTATCCATCTTGCGGGTATTCCTGTAAGGAAGAAGGAAAATGGTCAGTAGGTACTATTTTGCCCAATGGGGTGAGGAAAAGTAATTAGTCCCCATTATACAGTTTCATCTGACTGGCATGTAGCCACTTATCAGTGGTCTTCTTCAAATGAGAGAGGGGTATTCCTGTAAGGAAGAAAGAAAATGGTCAGTAGGTACTATTCCACCCAATGGGGTCAGGAAAAGTAATTAGTCTCCTTTATACAGTTTCATCTGATTGGAATGTAGCCACTTATCAGTGGTCTTCTTCAAATGAGTGAGTCTAACTCGATAAACTGAGGGGCTAATTTGTTGATAGTGGGGTACGGTCCTTCCCATTTGTTGGTGAAGGAGTATGTAGGACATGCAAATCTGAGTACCATTATCTGGTATCCAACTTGCCAGTCTACTTCTTTTGCCTGTTTGTAAAAATGGACCTTAGATTGTTGCTTTACCCATGTGGTGTGCTGCATACAGATGGGTCTGGATAATTTCTTGACTAAGTTTAGCGACATAGGTGTCTGCGGACACTCTGTCTGTAGTAGGTGTGTTCAGATCAATCAGCAGGTGCTCAGGTAGTCTCATGGTTCTACCAGTCATAACCTTGAATGGAGTTAACTGGGTAGTGACTGCAGGAGTGCCCCTAATTTGCCATAAGGAGTAAAGGCAATAGGGAATCCCAATCCTTGGGATTGTCCTCAAATTTGGATAACATGATTTTTATCCATCTGTTGGCTCATTCTACCTGGCCTGAAGATTGAGGATGATAAGGAATGTGTTTGAGTGTTTCTTGCATCAACTCACCTGTAAAGTTGGTTCCTTGATCAGAGTCTTCCTTGAAGGGTATGTCCCACCTGGAAAGCAATTGTTCTACCAGGATGTTTGTAGTTGTCTTTGTTGTGCAGTTATGAGTGGGAAATGCCTCAACCCATTTTGAAAACAAATCATTGATTACCAAGGCATATTTATTATTTCTGCTTGTATTGGCAAATGGTCCAATGAAATCAATTTGATTTGCATGCCAGGGGCCAGATTTAGCATTTCTTTTGGTTGGAATTGGGTTGTTTTGTGCACAAATCAGACAGTTATCAATATAATGTTGGACATCTGTGGTCCTATCAGGCTACCAACCCACAGTTTTAAGACTTTTGATGGTGTGATCCACCCCCCTGGTGCCAACCAGTTGGGGTGTCATGTAGCTGATGGATAAATTCAGATCACAGTGATGTTGGAACCACCCACAATCTGCAGTTTAGCTTCTCAGACTGGTACCATACCAGTCTTTTGTCTTGTAACAAATGCAGTTTTGCAGCATGTCTCTTGTAGGGGTTGTTGGTCAATAACTCTTGTTCAGTCCCTTTGTCTAGGAATCTGATCACTTCTTTCATCTGTGGATCAGATTATTGTGCTGTTGATAGCTCCAAAGGGACACATTTCTCATTGTCCTTTTTGGTGGCTGCAATGTTTATTGCTGCCATAGCAATGGGATGAGACATTGTCCAACTGCCCCCCCCCGAGCACCATCCTTAGAACGGTTGTCTGCTCACTTGCTGAAAACATGATAGGTTTCTGACTTAAAGTGGGTCTTCACTTTGTGAATGTACAGTTGTATTTAAACTGTTGGACCAAAGTGTCAATGTATACAAAGAGATCATTGTACTTGACATGTGTGCCATCAGAAGAGGTGATGGAATTTCTTTGTCAGAAAGGCAGGAATTCAGACAAACAACAGTAAGAGTCTATGAAAATAATGTTATCTGTGGTTCCATTGTGTACAAGTTTGAGAGCACAGGCCACAGCCACCAATTCAGCATACTGGAAAGATGTAACACTGCAGTGTCTGGAGGCTTGCACAGTGTTACCATTAGGATATTGGATCAGCACTCCTATTCCAGCTACTTATGCTCCCTCATGGTATGAGACTTAGCCATCAGTAAAGATGGGACACAGGGAAGTGTCAGATAAACGTTGCAGTGTGGCTGTAAGAAAGGGGCCTGGATCAGGCAAGTCAAGAGGCTGGAGTCCACAATCATGTAGTGCTCCTGTGTACAGGATACCATGGGCCAGAATGGAAGGTACCTTGGAAGTGTCTACCTGAATATATAGATCCTGCAAAAGAAGAGACCAATGAGCTAGTCTGGTGTTTGAAACTGATCCATCTTTCACTCTATCCGATAACAAAAAGTTGGTTGGAGTGTGATTGGTGTGTAACACAATGGGTGAATACCCTACGATGTACAAAAAAGTGTTTGACAACCCAGTAGGCAGCCAAAAGGCTTCTTTCACAGAGATTGTACTTCAGTTCTACTGGTGAGAACATCTATGACACATAAGCAATAGGCCGGAGGGTCCCATTAACCTTTTGAGCCAGCACTGCTGACATGACAATGTCAGAGGTAGCAGTTTCTAGATGTAAAGGTAGTGCTGGATTTGGGTTGACCAAAGCTGTAACAGAGGCCAAATATTGTTTCAGCAGGGTCACTCCATTGGTGTGAACAGGACCCCATGTCCATGGGACATCTTTCTTCAGTAGCTCATGCAGAGGGGTGGCCTTTTGTGCAGAATTGCAAATGAAGTCCTTGGAATAGTTGACCATTCCCAGGAAATGTCTGAGTGTAGCCACACTGGTAGGCAGTGGCAGATCTTGTAGGCCTTGAATCTTGTTCAAGGCAGGGCTGTGGCCTGATTCAGTGATACGCAGGCACAGGAAGATTACTTCCTTCTTACAAAGTTGTATCTTAGCAGGGTGCACTTGAGTCCTACTCTCTGTAAGAGAGTCAGAAGTTCATCAATGAGTTCAAAGTGATTCTCCTTGGTGGCAGTGGTTAGAAGTAAGTCATTCACATATTGCAGAAGGCATTGGGGTGTAGAGATATCCTGTAAGGCATCCTTTATAAAGAGATGGAAGAGGGATGGGCTATTATGGAAGCCCTGAAGGAGACAGGTCCAGCTATACTGGCATCCCTCAAAGGTGAAAGCAAATGTGTACTGGCTATTATGTTCCAAAGGAAGTGACCAAAACCCATTGGAGATGTCAAGGGCACTAAACCAGGTGTGGTCTGGTGTTAGCAGTTTGAGCACATCAGGTGCTGATGCTACTGTAGGTGAGCAGCTAGGAGTGACTTGATTAAGTCTCCTATAATCAATAGTGAGTCTCCAAGAGTTGATGGGTTTCCTAACATGCCATATCAGCACATTAATGGTTGAGACACAGGGCCTAATGATACCCTCTTGGAGGAGTGACTTAATGGTTTCTCTAAGCGAGCTATCAGTGAATCTGTCCCCTGCCAGCAGCGTGTGAGTGCAGTCCAATGTATTTCATCTTGACTGAACTGTATGTGGCAAAATTCAGAGCTGAAGAGTGTGCTGCAGAATTGGGAGCTTGAACTTTCCTCAAGCTTGTTATTTGCCTATGTGTGGGGGCCTGACTGAATCAGCTGCTGGTAATTGACTTGAGGGAGCGGGGAGCTCTGTGTATAAATTGCTCATGCCAATCTCAAATATCAGAGTGAGCTATCAGTGAATCTCTCCCCTGCCAGCAGCATGTGAGTACAGTTCAACGTATTTCATCTTGACCGAACTGTGTGTGCAAAATTCAGAGCTGAAGAGTGTGCTGCAGAATCAGGAGCCTGAACTTTTCTCAAGCTTGTCATTTGTCAGTGTGAGGGGGCCTGACTGAATCAGCTGCCAGTAATTGACTTGAGGGGGAGGGGGGCTCTGTGTATAATTTGCCCGCACCACCCACAAGCGTGAGCGTTAGCACGAGTGTATGAGTGGCATGAGCGCCACTCGGAGTAGGAAGATTTGTTATTTGTTATCTGTTTGTTTTAACCCTAAAGCCTTTACCCTTCACATAAGGTAACACTTTAGTTACAGTTTGGATATATGCAAAGATTCCGTTAGCTTTTTTACTGATATTAATGTGCTTGGATCATTTTAACTTTGGGTTGGTCAGAAATGAAACTCCTGGGTGGGACATGCTAACACCTGGCATGTGTACTAATGCTGAATCTGATATTTGGGGTGAGTTCAACAAACAAGAAGAATACTGGGATGGGACACAACAAAATTCCTCCAAGAAGTTTAAAGTAAATACCTTAGCAGCTGCTATGTCAATTTCCTGATACATGTTTCACAGAGGGAATCAGATAAAAGGTCTAAGGTCTGGTATATTTTTAAGAGTAAAGAATAGTAAAATAAGCCATTTATGTTTAATGTTGTTATTGATTTTAGCCGGGGACATAAAGTCTAATCCTGGCCCATTTGTTACTCAGACTCATTTTAGGAATAATCAGTCAAATGGTTTGCAAATAGTTTGTTTGGATATAAGGAGTCTTCAACCCCATCTAGATGAATTAAGGGTGTGGATGGAGTAGAGTAATTATGATGTAGTTGGAATAAGTGAGACATGGCTGAAACCACCTATTCCCTCTAATCAGATCATGATTAATGGTTATTCAATTTACAGACAAGATAGGGAATGGAAATAGCGGGGGATAATTTTATATATTAGGGAGGACAATATTGCTGAGGATATTGCCAGAGGTCCATTGGATAATCATATTGATTATTTTACTGTGAGGATTAAATTGGGTGCATCGGGATGTAAACATTTATACTTTACCTGTTTCTATTGTCCTCCTAAATTTAAATTAGTTAATTACCCATTTTTTGATGTCTGGACCAGATTACACCAGAACAGAAGGGAACATATTATTATGGATGATGCTAATTCTGATTGGGAACAGGAGTGTGAGGTTGAGAAGTTAAAAGCTAAAATGAATGTTTTTTGCTTTGTCCAATTAGTTGACATTCCTACTCGATTTAATTACAAAACTAATATACATTCTATTAATGATTGTATAATGACAAATCATCCGGGTAATCTATGCAATTTGAATGTTTTATCTGACTGAGTTTCTGACCATTGCTCTATATTTTGTGTACATAAAATGGTCAAACAGGCCGTTACTCCAAATTTTATTCATAGAAGATGTATTAATAGACTCAATGTGGAGATTTACAATAAGGAGTTGGAATTGACTGATTGGGCTAAAGTAATGGCTTCACCTTTCCTTGATCTTAAGGTAGTACAGTTTACAGATCATATAGTTAGTTTATTTAACAAAGATCCCTATTATAAAATGGAGAGTGAAGGGGAATTTCTCCCCATGGTTAAACAAAGAACTACATGGTTTAATAAAAATTCGGGAAACAAAAAGGAAACATTACTTAAAAGTTAAGAATGCTGATTCCTTGAAGCAATATAGGACTTATAGAAATGAGGTTAAAAAGAAAATTATTGAAGCTAAATCTCAGTATTTCAAACAAAATCAGTTTAGGAACCTGAAAGACCCAAGAAAATGCTGGTATTCCTTTAAGCACATATACAATCCCCAAGAGAACAGATGTATAAAATGTAAAAAATTTATGGTGTTTTGATTTGGAATGAGTCAATTATGGCAAAGTGTTTGAACTATTTTTTTTTGTTTCAAAAACATTTAGTAGTGTGGAAACAGGAATGGTTAAGGAGAACAATGATGACAGCAATATTGACTGGGATAATGATCAACCTTGCTTTAAGTTTTCCAAAATTTGTGAATCAAAGGTTTTGAAACTGCTATTAAATCTGAAGGATGGCAAGGAAGGAGGGATAGGTAAGATCGGGTACACTTTACTTAAGTGTTCTGTTCCCTATGTGAAGAGTCCTTTAACAGTTTTGTTTAATCTTTCACTAGAACAAGACATAGTACCTGCATTGTAGAAGGAATCTATTGTGATTCCTCTCCATAAGGGTGGAGACAGACTTAATGTGTCTAATTATAGGCCTATTTCCTTGCTATCAGAAATTAGTAAGTTATTGGAAAAGTGTGTCCATCAGCAATTATTAGTATATTTGGAAGAGCAGAAAATGTTAATTGATCAGCAGCATGGATTTAGAACTGGTCAATCCACTGCAACGGTGCTGGCCAGGTTCATGGATGGTGTACTGGTGGCAGTGGAGGATGGTAAGACCACCAGTGCAGTCTTTGTGGACCAGGCCAGTGCTTTTGATACAGTGAACCATAATATTTTGTTACATAAATTAAGAAATTAGGAATTATAGATGTTCAGTCTGATTGGTTTTTGAGTTATCTGTCATATCGTAGTCAAAGAACAAAAATTAACTGTTACAAGTCCTAATCTAGAGAGATAAAGGCTGGAGTTCCTCAAGGGTCAGTGTTAGGCCCCCTTTTGTTTTTGATTTTTGTTAATGATTTACCCCTTACCTTTACCAATAATAATAGTTTATTGTACGCAGATGATACTGTGATTTGGGCATCAGGATCCAACAGTTATGAAATTCAGGTTTCCCTTCAAAATAAATACAATAATTTTGCAAACTGGATTCAGATAAACAAATTGATTGTAAATTAAGTTAAAATGAATGTCATGTCATTTGGTTCCTTACAGAGACTCCAGAAACTTGAACCAATTCAAATAGTGGGTCTTGAAGGTAATCCTCTCCATTTGGTCACCAGTATTAAATATATAATTTTTTGACAGAAGAAGCTTGTCATGCCATAGCTAAACATGTTCTTTTTCCAACATTAGATTATGGAAGCATAACTTTTGCACATTGTAATCAGCTGTTTGAGTCAAAATTTAAAGCTTTGTATAATGATATTTGCAGATTTGCTCTTCCTGCTCCATTTAGAACTCACCATTGTCAGCTTTATTCAGATCAAGAAATAATTTCCCCAGTTAACCATTTAAAATCTACGTTAGTAAACTTTGTCTTTCGGATAAAAATTTCAGGAGTTCCTCTGTCCCTGTCTAAATTGATTGTTGTTAAAGATCATGGTAGGGGCACAAGACAAAATTGTTTGAATCCTTATATCATTCCTGTTTTCAAACTTGTTTTACAAATGAGTAGGAAAGCATTTTCCTGGTATGCACCTTTATTTTTAAATGAATATGGAGAATTAATTCAAAAAGCATATTCTGTTTCTTATTTTAAATATTTAATGTTAAAGAAGTTACATTGTGATAATGTTTGCAAATGTGAATAACTGTTCTGTATGTTGGGTAAATGTAAATTTTGCATTTTATGTGTAATGTTATGTGTCAAACATGGCTGAAAAAGGGCTGTGCCCAGTCCCCTTCCTGGTTAAAAATAAAACAAACAAACAAATTAAGTGATGGCAATGCTTCTGCAGGAAAAGGATACTGTGTTTATCTGATAGGCACAGGGCCTGGAATTTTGATGCTGGTTTGCATCCTCCCCCAGTCATGCTTATTTTTGGCAAAAACATCAAGATGTTTCTGAAGAATGGGCAAGAGGTCTTTAAAAAAACTCATGGCTTTGGAGTAGTGCAATGACGTCATACTCCTTGTTGTTAGCTGAGATTACAGCAACAACATGTGAGTCAGGAATCATGACAGCATGGTATTGTCCCTTTATCTGGATCAGAAGCCTATTGGCTAGGTCAACTACACAGCCGTGAAGGGCTAGGAAGTCAATTCCTAAATTGCTGGGGTGATGACGTAATACCATGAGGTCAAAAATGAAATCTGTAGTAAGGGCCCCCAATACCACTGGAAGTACAATAGAGTGATAGGTAATCAGTGTAGTACTGTCTATGACCTGGGCATTGGTCCTCCATCCAGTGGACCAAGATGAGGAGGAAGGGTCCTCATCATGTAATATAGACATGGCTGCACCTGTATCTAAAAGTACAACAAAAGTTGGCAGCCCCTGACTATGGCCTTGGTGCAAGGCTGTCCATTAGTATCAATGGTGATTTTATTGAGGATGCAGAATAGGACCTGAAATAGTCAAGTATGAACTATCATTGTCAATTGCATAATTCTGTGGCTGCTGGACCTCTTCCAGGTCCTGGATGGGATGCAGACGTTCCTGTGTGGTAGTGGCTGCAACTGACAGTGGGTCAGAAATCGAGCCTGGTACGTCCTGGCCAGAGGAGACTCCTATGGCTCCTTGGCCTAGTGAAGACAGGGCCGGAGGTGGGAGTACCACTATGGCCTGTTTGGGGATAGACTCAGCCATGGACTGGACTTCCCAAATAGATTACATAGGTTACTGTTTTCTTCCACTACCTGTGAGTAGGAAGGGCCTGTACAATAATTCCGGTTGCCCTGATTACTGCTTTGGTTGGGGTTGTTCGCATTTCATCTATTTCTGTTTTTGTTTCATTGCCCCCCCTTTGATGAGTTTTTCTGTTTTCAGAGGCAGTGGCCTTCCAACTCTGGGCCTTGACTTCCACAGTATATTGGGTCGTGGGCTCACTGGTGTATTGCACAGTGGCCACCTTGGATTTCAAACCGGAGTTGATATCCCTCAGGTAGAGCTAGAAAACTCATTCCATTCTCACAAAGATATCCTCAAACTTGTCGGTTCTGGAAAATACCACTGGTTCAACTTTGTCACAAACTGCTGGAATCAAGTTCCAGATAAACAAGGATTTGTACTCAGTTTGGTCCTGGCTGGCTCCATCCTCTGAGATAATCTTTCCTGGTGTGGTATGCTAAGCAAAATCACTGGTGGTATGATGTCAGGCTCTCCTTGGCATACTGCTTGATGGGGTAGGCCAGCATGATGCCGACCACATCAGAATAGTGGGCAGAAATTAGGGCTGCGGTGACACCATTGAAATTTGTATTCGTGAGTCACTGGATTTCTTCTGGAAGTTTTCCTCAGAGGCCGGGGTCGACAGTTTGTCAAGAAATCTGGACTTGGTAATCCACAGGGAGACTAAGCATTTCACACTCAGAATGAACCTTTTCCAAGTGATAGCTGAGGTTGTTACTCAAGCCCATGCAGCCTACACTGTCAGTGGTTTGCTGAACAGAGTGGGCCGATTGAGGAGAGTTGTTTACAACCACTCATTGTTGGTCGGGTAGCAGGGAAATACATGTGCACCATGAAGGGTGGCCTCTGCTGTGGCATCAGGCACAGTACGGAACAATAGCTCTTGGGTTGCTTTTTCTTTCAGCATGGCCTGCATTTGCTCCTGCAAGGGGGTTTGCTGTTCCTCTGTCATGCGGGACTTGAAGATTCATTCTCGATCATGAGATCAATTTCCAATTTGTCTTCCTTTTTCAAGATGGCAATGGGTGGAGGATGTGTCCACCCCCCCAGTCACTGTCATGGGGGTCTCCATCTTGGTGATGCACATGGAAGTCACCATGTTAAAAGTGACTTTGGGGAATGCCGTCTTTGGAGTGGCATACATGGGGTCAACATTTTGAGGGTGACACTGGGTGTCACCATCTTGGACGCTGTCATCATCCATATCATCATTACAGATGAATATTGTCAATGGGCATGTAATAGACTCCGCCCATGACTTTGACATAACCAGCCAACACCACTCTTTGATAACACAGCTTCACCATCTTGGATCTACAGTACGTATGACTAACTTTAGCATTGTTCTGCCCAACACCTCTAGTAATCTCTTTCTGTAACACTCTATACATGGGACTGAGTTTGGAATTGTTCCTAAGCTCCCTGTCCAATTCACCACTTACCCTTTTCAGATCGTCTCACAGCTCCTCATTCTCATCTCACAACATCTCATTTGTTTCAGTCAACAAATCATTCATCTGTAATATCTGCCTCTTATCCTTTTTCAACCTGTCACAGTCCTCCCTCATCATACATAACTCTCATTCATTATCCTGTACGGCATAATGAAACAGTGTCTCATTCTTACAGTGGAGAGTTTGGAGTTCTTTCTTCCATTTTCTGTTGCTTTATGATCATTTCAGTAGCCTGCAAGCTCAACTCTATTTTTAGAGCTGAGTTGTGCAGTTCAAGGAAATGGAACCTTAATTTGGATGCTTCTAAAGCAGCAAATAGGGCCATGACCTACAGACCCTTGTGGGTGTGTTTCTTAGCTGTTTGTCACATCTTCAAGTACTGGGTGAAGATCACTAGTATCAGGTTGGCTGAATGTTTCATGTCCAGCACAAAGTCATTCCAGCCCCCAAGGGAAGCAAGAAAACTCAAGACATCAAGCCTCAAATCTGCACAGATATTAGACATGGTAGGGAAACTCAAATAACCCATTAGTGGTGCCCCGTTGTGTATTAATCCACATCAGATAAACCAAAGGACAGTCTGGCATCTGTACTCCTCAGTCCTACAATTCAAACTGCTGTGGAGCAAGGCAAGAAATAATCATTCTTGCCCGGTGTGCAGCCAGACTTTGGAGGGTGCTACAGAATGTACGGACTGGTGAGGGCAAACCTTCTTACAACCAGTCCGAATGCCAGATGAATTATGAATCCCTGTTAACTCTGCTGGCCATTGGCTCATGGTTACCAAAGATGTAAAGGAGTAATACCTCTCAGGTTCTTGTTGGTCAGAGGTTAACAGAAGAAACTATAGAAAAATGGCATCAGTGAGTAATACACAGGTTTATTACAAAAAATCAGAACCAAGCCCTACACAGAATCTTACTTAGATATCAGGAGCCAGAGTATTCCCTATACCCCAGAAAAGAAAGATGGACTTGGGGCAAAAATGTCTGACAACAGTTCTTATACTAAAGATAGTTATTCTAGTAACACATTCCAGTGACGCACATTAGATGTATAAACAAGCCTTATTGGCTAAAATACTAGGAGGCTCCCTGGTATCAAAGATATACAGTGAAGCACACCAAGATGAAGCCTAACTTTGCAGAATTCTGCAGTAGAATTACTGGAGAAAACAATACAATTTCAATGTGAGTTAATCTCTTTTGTCATGCAGGAAATCTGTGACACTGCACTTCATCCTGGCTGGCTTCACTGTACATTTGTAGTAAGAACAGCTAAAATTGTAATCACAGTGAGTTCTTACAATTTGTAGAAAACAAGTGTGGTGTTACATAAATCTGCATGGTGGTAGTGCAGGCATACATAAGACTTCTCAGAAGATCATAATATGTGTTAGAATCAGAACACAGTAATACATCATTAGTACATTGCATGTATCTTTCCAATGAATCATAACAATAATCTTTTATATTGTCACTGATACCTTACTCTTATATGGTAGGTACCTATGCCCTAATAGATTAGTACTGATTGTAGCTCGTATTGGAGCCATGATCGGATAATACTGTGGGTGCTGTCAGGGGTGTACTGTAGATTTCCAATATAGGTCAGGAGACCAGGCCTAACAACAATTATTGTAAGAACTGTATAATACAAGATGACTTTGATAGGAAAGAACGGCTTTTTATTCCTGTTTTTCAACTGTAATGCCACAAATGTATTCGACTGCCCAGCGATTAATGAAAACTGTGCTCCATCACATTGACATCAATATGATAGGTTTAGTTTTATTATATAAACACTTTAAGATGCTCTATGTTCAGATGTTTAACTCTTAGGGTAAACAATGTGCGATAATTATTTCAAATACTCTAAGCATCATACTGTCTAAAGAGAATTCCTATAGCAACCAAGTATTTAGCTTTTCTTCTGAAAATTCAAATAAGTTATTATTGTAAGTGGTCCTTGAATTAATTCAGATTTTGCATTTTTGAACTCATACAAACATATAGCCATAGAGTATAGGAAAAATGTCTGCATCCTCATTTCACTGCGACTGCTTTGCCAGTGGTTTCCATTTTGAGGTGCGTAGTGCAGTGAGGACAACTACCGTATAGTTTCTTCATATTTACCTATTTGGGGTAGGGAACACCCATAGCAGATATTTTTATTGCACTGCTGTCCTATTCAATCATAATGACAGAGTTCTGGAAAACTAATGGTAATTCCCCAAACTGGCACATTTGACCATATTGCTAAGGAACAAGCCTCATAAAGTTAAATGACTGGTGCTGCCTTGATTAAATATAGTGTTCCAACATGAAAATGGAATGCAAAACACACTCAGCAAAGTATTTTTTATTGTTACAGTGCAAGCAGTGTTTATGACAGATAAGAGATTGGTGCCATTAAAAACTGAAGCTTTTTTAGCTTTGGTTATAATGGTTGGTCATGTGGCATGTTTCCTTATGTTATTCAGTGAGGGAAGCTCATCACTGACCTGCAGGCACCAAGTTTCCTTGAGTAAAGTATTGGTTTACTTAAATCCTGTAAAAAGAAAACAGTCCCCCTCCATCTTTTTATTTTTTTACCTGAAAAAAAGAAAACAGTCCCTTGATGTCCTAGCCATCCCCTCCCCCATTCTGACCCTCCAACTGAGCACCTGCCACCCCCCACACACCCTTACCCTATATTTACCACTGGAGGTTGAAGGCTGTCATCTTCTGTGGACCCAGACATGTCTGAACTCTTTAAAGACAAACCATGAACTGAGGAATAAAGGTAAGTGCTGCATGACGTATTTCAAGGGCGTTTTAAACTTATGTTCATAACTTTGCCGATTTTTTGAATTTTTTCACCAACATTTCAACATGGCCTTTTTGGGACCCCCCTCATGAACACTGCAACAGTCATTTCATTAATTGGACCCAGAAGGTAATTTTGCAGTCACTGGCCAAAATCACCTTTCAGGACAGAATAACGACATTTCACCACCAGTGTTCATGAGGCGGGGTCCCAAAAAGGCCATTTTCAAAATTTAGTGAACAAATTCCTAAGAATGTCCAAGTTACATGCATTCATTGAAATCTTTCTATGCACATGCATAACTGTGGTAATTTTCAATATTTTGACTCAGAATTTTCAACATAGTCATTTTTCACATCATCTCCTGAACAGTGCAGCTGTCATCATTCTCATCCTGTTTGAAATGTGTTTTCACACCTGTGGTGCAGAATGATGTTTTGCATGGATTTGAAAATGTTTATCTCTGGGGTTTATGAGGTGAGGTCATAAGAAGACTATGTCAAAAATTTAGGGCCAAAATATGAAAAAATGCCAAAGTTATGACCATCCATTGCAATTTCACTACCCCCACGCATAATTTGGAAATGTTACATAGTTTTATCCCAGATTTTCAACATAGCCTTCTTAGTACCCCACCTCATGTATATCACAGCTGTCATTTTTCAAATCCTGCCCAAAATGTGTTTCCGTACCTGTAGTGTGGAATGGTGTTGAAGTTGTGCAGAATTACGTTTTGGCATGGATTCGAAAATGTTCTCTGCCAGGTACATGAGGTGGGATAATAAGTTGGCTATGCTGACAATTTGGTCACTGTTGTCCTATAAATGGAAGCACAGGGTCCTACACATCTATGGAGGGAAGGGAGTGCAGGGTCCTCCTGCACTCCTACAGTAAAATAAGGATACTATTATATTTTCTCAAAAAATAAGGACATAAGTTGCAAAAATCCTCATTAATGCTCCAGTTATGGTCAAAGTGACAAAAGTTGGGAAATGAAGCACTAGGGTTTCCCTAACACCCCACCCTCCCAAACCAGGCAGGAGAGCAGGTGTGGGGTGTGCCTTGGGCTACTCAAGCTGAATGCTCACTCCATTCTCATAAAGTCTACACATCTAACCTTATTTGCAGATGGAATGGGTGAGTGTTAGGCTTGAGAAACCCAAGGCACACCTCACACCTGCTCTGCTGCCTGGTTTGAGAGGAAGGGGGGTTAGGGAAACCCTAACTCCTCATTTCCTGGCTTTTGTCACTTTGACCTTAACTGGAGCATTAACAAAGTTTTTGGCAGTATATATATATATATATATACACATATATATAGATATACAAACATCATTTGTGCATCAGTTAGAGTTCAAGTGACAAAAGAAGGGAAATGTGGCATGAGGGTTTCCAACCCTAACACCCCACCCCCCTTCTGCACAGATGAAGAGGGATCGAGGAGTGGAATTGGCATCTCCAGCCCTAATGCTCACCCCATTCTCCTATGCTATACCCACCCAGCTTATTTTATAATGGAATGTAGTGAGAGTTAAGGCTGGAGATGACAATACCACCCCTCAATTCCTCTTTTTCTGTGAAGGGTATGGGTGGGGTGTTAGTGTTGGAAACCCTAATGCCACATTTTCCTACTTTTGTTGCTTTAACTTATTCACTCCACAGGAGCTCTTTGAGAGTTCTACCACTTGTGTCCTGTATACTCTTAACAGTGCATCCTGGGCCTTTCTAATCAAAATCAAGCCATAAGCAGCAAACCACAAACAAATGCAAATACCTCATGCATCATAAGTGCTACACACAAAGTATAAGAAACAAAGTTGTTCGGCACAAATTTACCTTTCCAACACTGCTATGAAATCAATTGTAATCAAATCAGTTTTTATTTCATACTAGTTGAAATACAAAAAAACTATTTTTTTTTGGATGTATTCAAGGTGCTTAGGTGAGGCTTCAAGACAAATGTCAGCCATGCTCACCATACCATAAACAAATGTGAATAACTCCTAAAGTATACGTGATAGACACAAAGTATCAGTAAAAAAGTTGTTCAGAACAAAATTACCTTTCTAACGATGTTATGCAATCACCTGTAATCATTTTTTTTTTATTTTATACTACCTGAAATAATAAAAACCTTTTTTTTTCAGATTTATTCAAGGTGCTTAGGTGAGGCTTAAGAGACAAATGTCAGCCATGCGCACCATACAATAAACAAATGCACATAACTCCTAAAGTACACATGATAGACACAATGTATCAGTGGCATAGTTGTTCAGCACAAAATTACCTTTCTAACGGTGCTATGCAATCAGTTTTAAGCAATTCAGTGTTTTTAATATTTAGGTAAAAAACTGCTGACCTCCACAGACATTTCCAGGCATGAGTGAAAGCCAGCTGAGTATGTCTACAGTTGTTATTGGCCTGAGTGACTATGCTTTCAGACTTCACCGACAGGTGTATCCAGGCCTGAATGAGTTAACCCTAACTGATGCATTAATGACATTTTTTTGGAATTTATTTCCTTACTTTTTGAAATAGTATAATAGTATCCTTATTTTATGGTGGGTACACAGGGTCCTTTGGACCCTGCATACCCATCCCTCCACAGAGATAGTATAACAGCATCCTTATGTTACTGTGGGAAAATCCAGAGTGAAAATATGATTAATTGGCACAGTTACGCGCACGTGCATAGAAAAATTGCAATGACCTTGAGTAATTAGATATTGTTGCACCAAATTTTCAAAATGACCTTTTCAAGACCCCATCTCATGAATACTGGCATTGTCATTTCATTACGCAGTCCCAAAAGCTGATTTCATGCAGCAGTTGCACCATTCCACACCACTGCTATGTAAACATGTGTTGGGCAGGATGTGAGAAATGAAAGCTGTATTGTTCATGAGGTGGTGTGAAAAACTGGCAATGATGAAAATGTTGAGTGAAAATATTAAAATAAGCCAATGTTACACACATGCATAGTGAAATTCCAATGGCCATGTTTAACTCAGGAGTGTTTGGGGTATTTTTTTTGCCAAATTTTCAACATTGGCTTTTTGGGACCCCACCTCATGAACAGTGTTACTGTCATTTCATTATTCAGTCTCAAAAAGTCATTCCATGCAGTGACTGCAAAATCACTTTTTGTGACTGAGTAATGAAATAACAGTGCATACATTCATGAGGAGGGTTCCCCAAGAGCCCATGTTGAAAATCTGGTAAAGAAATACCAAGAAATGGCAGATATCAACATAAGTTCAAAACACCATTGATAGTCATTTACAGCACTTACTTTTCTACCTCAGTTTGTGGTTCAGCTTTGAAGAGTGCAGGCATGTCCCAGTCTGCAGACAATGGCAGTCATTGACATCCGGTGGTAACTATAGGGAAAGGGGGTGTGGGGTGCTCACTGGGAGCATCTGGGTGGGGGGAGGGGTGGCTGGGTTGATGAGGGACCATTTTCTTTTTTGTAGGAATAAAAAAATAAGATGTCGGGGGACTGTTTTCTTTTTTACAGGGACATGCCACATTTTGGGTCATGTCCCACAGCACTGAGGGTTGTTTAAATTAACTGGGAACACTGGGAGTGGGCTACCCAGTGTCTCTTACTGCATTGGAAGGGGGGTTGGTACTAGAGCTGACACAGGGATTGGGCACCTCTGATGTCAGCAAACAAAAATATATATATTTTTTGGGACACTGGGAGTGGTCTACCCACTGTCCCACACTGCTGGGGGGGAGTTAAATGCTGGCAAGGGGATTGGGTCCCTGATGGTGGCACATATTTTAAATCAATGGGGTGCATGAGGTAGGGATCATCTGACACCAGGGTTGGGCATCCTGGTGTCGGAATGTATCAAAAATATTAAAAAAGCCAGCAGGGGACTGCGATTTCAGGGTGGGGGGCACCACTAGACTCTAGGGATATAAAACAAAAAACATAAGGAATCTCAGAGGGCATTCTGAAAAGCTTTAATATTCCTTTTTCATGACTCACAGAAAGGAATTGGCTGGTGAAAAGGGAATGGTTGCAAAAGAGGAAGTTAGCGAGTCACGAACTAGGAATATAAAAGCTTAAAAATACACCCTCTGAGGTTTCTTGACTGTAAAACAAGTAAAGAATCCATGTAAGAGAGTCCCGATGAGCAAGATACATGGGTTGGTGTATCTTGTTGTGAACATTTTTGTGGGTTTTCAAATTTTTGGGGGCAGGGAACGAAAACAAGATGGTGACTCACAACCAAGGATTTTTTTCTAATGAAGGGGGATTCCAAATCTCGTGAAGCAGGAATGGTCTCATGAGACTCTATCCCTCTTTGTGAGACAAAATCCTCCTCCACATAAAATACCTCTATCCTAGAAATGAAATGTGCAAAAAAGTCCCATAGGATAAAATGGGAACTAAGAAACTTAATAACTTTACAACAGATTAATGTTATTGCACACAATTTTCACTCTCTGTTCTTCTACCACAGTTATTTATACCCTAAAAAAATTATTGAGAAATTCTACATGGTCTCACTGTAAGGCGATGAGGAAAAAACTGCAAAAACTGTTTTTTTTATTTACTTTTTTCACTATCTGTATCTCAGAATTTGAACATCTGAATGGAATGAAACTTGCCAAATTAAGAGATCTGTTCCACGGGACAGCTCATACCAAATTTTGTGCAAATCCATTGATCAGTTGCAAATTTATTAAAGTGCACAAGTTCAGGTTTAATATAAAAACTGCTGCTCAGCCGTAACTATAGAGGTGCTATCATGCCTCTATAATATATATGTATATATCACAAAATCATGCTACATCAATGAAGCAATACAGTTATTTTCTGATACTATGGAGTAATAGTATGTCTATTAAAGATAGCTACATAGGAAACACAGCAAAATAAAATCTGTAGCGTTAAGTAAGCAATAAGGCATGACAGGGTGTTTGTTATTGTGTAATGACATCACTTCTGGGGTGGGTTGAAACACGAGGTAAAGCCAAGTGCTTCCTCCACCCCAGGAGTGACATTATTACACAATAACTCACATCCTGGAGTGCCTTATTGCTATTATACAATGGCACATTGTGAAAAAAAGAAATAGTTTCAAAAAGTTGTTTTCATTACATTTCTATTCTTTTTTCTATGGGAGGCATATATGTTGAAACAAGGAGGAAAAGTAGTCCCCAGTAGGTGGTGCTGGTGCTGCATGCTCCCCACCCCCTCCATCTTCCTGTCAGGCTCTGAGTGTCTGTCTTTGTATGCATGTCTCCCCCTCCCCACAATACTCACACACTTATTGTACCCATATCCTTTAGTTGCGCTGGTTTCTGTGATTGCCCTGATAGCGGGTGAAGACTGTGTTGTTGTTTTTTTCAATTGTGATCTGTGGGGGAGGGGTGCCGAGGAGTGAGGGAGCATGCACTAAGGCAGTCACAAACAGTGAACAGCATTTTCAAACTGCATAGCCATGTCACCGCTTTTACTGCTCATCCCTTCTGTTTACAAGCAGCAGTTGTTTGCTTGTCTTTGTGGTTCTCCCAGTACTACTGACATGTACCGGGAGAAGAAAACAAAAATAGGTAAATAAAACTCTGATTTAAAGGACTGTGTGTTCTTGGTGGGACTGGGTGGGGTAGGACAAGGTACAGCAGAAGCAGTTCTGGGGGCAGTTTGCATAGGGAGCATTTATTCAGTGTGATTTTCTTTCAACAAAGCAAAAAGGCTATGAGAATTATGGGATTTTGCATGTTCATTTTTAAATAGTGGAAGCAATAGTTTCTCAGTTTGTTTTGCAACCGTGGGAATGTGAAGCCATGTCAGTATCAGGGTAGTGCAGCAGGGAGGGGTATCCTTTAGTGTGCTGCAGTCATGTTTGTGCCTGCCCTAGATACAGTGATGTTATTATCTAATAACATCACAGTCTCTATGGGTCAGTAGCCAATCAGAGTCTTAGGATTTTTCTTGCCATTGTATAATATAATACATTGAGTCTATATATATACCTATACACATGTACCAATAACTGCAATTTGCATAATTACCAGTATATACATTTTTTGTGATGCATTAAGATGATTTAAAATTAAAATATAACTTTTCATCAGTTATTAAAGGAATAATGCATGACGGGGTGTGTGTCATGCTGGGATAATGTCACGCATGGGGTGATTGGGCATGAGGCTGCAGGCCGAGTTTGACCAATCACCCCAGAAGTGACGTTATCCCAGCATGACACACACCCTGGAGTGCATTATTCCTATTATACAATGGCTCAATTGTAAAACAAAAAAAAAATGAAAATAAAAATACATTAAAAGTACATTTTTTGTAAATTATTTAGGATTACATTGTAAAAAAATAGTGCTTCGACCAGTAGATGGAGCTGTTTTGTTTTGGTGTGGCTCTGGTGTCCTGACAGCAATCTTTGCCACTGATGCTAGTCTTTTTTAATCAGCCACATTCCCTTGGGGTTTATGTTGTGGTTTGCAACATGGTTTACAGCTTTTGTTTCTGTTTATTTTGTTGCTATTAATGCTGATACGGTTTCAAGAAGTTCACGCCACTCTTCACTGGACAGTTAAGGCTGGCCACATGCTTCTGTGAGGATAAGTGGATAGGAGGTAAAGACTCTTGACAAAATTGTGAAATTTCTGTTACAGAAAGAAGAGGATGAAAGTTAGTTTTAGGACCGAGAGATTGAGAGCCGCATGGTGAATGTTTGAAAACGCAGTTGCTTGCTCGCTCACTCATTGGACCAGGCAAGCTCGATCTGTGAATGGGTTTCATAAAATTTTATTTGGTCAGTCTATGTGGTGGGAAGCAGGGTTTCATTCACTCGTATGTTGTTTTTTTTTTTGTTTCCGAAAAGAAACTGCGAAACGATGGCTGGAGTGTATGTGTGACCATGGATTCCGAGTGGGGCAGGGATTGTTATCAGAGTGCAAAGCAGATGGCAGTAAAGCTGCTCATAGGCAGTGGAGTAATGTTTTTTAAAAAACTCCATGCGGTCATCATTGTGTTGGCACTAGAGCCGTGATGTTATGCCAGGATAACATCACAGTTTCAGTGCCAGACTGACCAATCGGGAAGCAAGATTTTTTTATTTCCGTTGTATAATATTTAACTATTTTAATGTTGAAAGGAAATGTAACCACACATACTATTCAGTTATAAAGCAATAATGTGTATTGCTTATAAACAGAAAGAAAGAAATGTACAAAATAATACTGTTTTGATTTCTTTTTTAGATAAGCACACCAACAGATGTGGAACATTCAAAATCCCTCTCCCCAAAAAAAAACAACTGCCAAGCAAAGCTATGAACATAGACAAAGTCTATTAGAGGAACACATTGCAATGCATAGACAGCAGCCAAGGGAGTCCATGAAAAAAAGGCAAAGTCTGATTAAACCAATTGGTAACCCAAGTACTGACATAGGTATGTATGACAGTGATGGATCAAGTACATTGGCAGCCCCTCTGCAGCTAACTGTATTTTCTATTAATGTGCCATCTGCTGAATTGATACTTCAAATACAGAAGTGTATCAAGATAGTTTACCCAAAGTGAATGGTCATTGTATTATTATCTTCACAATTATATACAGAATGGCCCAAAATATATACAGTATGTTCATGTTTTAAATGTCTAATGTGGAGAATTTCAGTAACCATATGAAGTGATGAGATAATATGAAGAGGTGTTCTGTGGCTTGTTGAATATTACAGCTGGACCTGCCACATATAGAAATGACAGTTCTAAAGAATAAGGTGCCACATCTATGTAAAAAAAATTGCACATGGATACTGGCCCTCATGAATTCATTTATCTTAATAGTTTACAGCTGAGAATCATTAGCCAACATTATGAATTTCAAAAATGGTGCCACAGCAAAAACAGGTAGTTATTGGCAACTGTGTTGATGTGCCTGTTAACGTAGACACAGTCATCAATACACTGCTGTGTTTATTTGAGGACAGTGGCTTAGTCCTCTTAAAGTTAAAAAAGAAACAACAGTAGAAAGGACATGTTTATTATGATTCAATATCAACTGAAAAAATTAAATAAGATCCAGAATTGTTAAAACAGCACAACCCACCATATAAAGATCTTAATGTAGACCTTAGTAGATGTGAATCCAAACAACAAGAAATAGAAAAAAAATTACACAATTTCTCATGATGACACTGAAGGGAAAGATGATCATATTGATATCCATGACAGATTAGATGGCAATGAAATGGATACAATGCTAGTGTGTACAGGTAACAATCACATTAATCTATTGCTATTCTCAGTTGCACCAGCAGAAAACATGATGCCTAGCACATATCCTTACGAAAAAGATGCTGTAATGTTAGCATTTCAATGTTTATTCCCTCATGGACATGGCAGCAATGAAACAGAATGAGCAGAAAAAATAACTATTCATGAATAGTTTGACATCCCTGTAAGCATCATGGTAAGCCAACATGGTTTCTAATATTGAGTGTCACTGAGCTGAAGTGGGAGGAACTGTTATATATACTTTTGCACTGTAATAGTAAAAATGACGATGTGACTACTATCATGGATCTGAAATACCTGGAAAAATGCAAATTGATACAAAAATATTATTGGGAGGTAGCACATTACTACAAAAAGCAGTCTGATGAATTATTGAAAAATATTTTGTGTGTTAATGGGAATCATGAAGGATCATTAGGGTTCTTTGAAGAATATTTCTATACAGTTGCTGCCTAGCAGTGAGGGTCACCACATATACATATGCAACTATGGTGCAAGGAAGCGCTACTCATTAATGTGTGTAATGTAACACAGTGAAATACACAGATACATATGTAACCTTTACTGTAGAACATGATGAGCGAGACACTGCATCATTAGTACAGTTCCAGAAACATGCGCATCATGCTGCATGTCAAAAGAAAAATTCCCAACCTCAAGATGATGACTGTAGACTTCACTTTTTAAGGGAGATATCTTCATGTGCAAAATTCATAATAAAAAACATTTACAATGAAGGAAGTTCTAACTCAGCAACAAAGCAGAAGTTACCTTTACAAATAAATTGGAAATGAAATGAAAACTACATTAATGCCTACAATCCCACAGTATTGAAAGCTTGAAGGGAAGATATGAATATACTGTATCTTGCTGAAATGTATGATGCATCTATGTATGTCAGCAAATATCAGACAAAGACTAAAGAGGACATGAGTGAAGGTTTTAGAGCTATATAACAAGAAAATGAAAACCACGGGCCCAATTTTCAAAGGTTGATGCGGGGATTGTGTCAAGCCCTGCATCAGCCCCGATGTTTGACACAACTGCACCAAATGTCTTTGATGCAACTGCATCAAATTTTAGTACATTTGGTGCAGTGGGACAGCTTCCACATTTTAAAGCAGCTTACACCAAATACTTGGTGCAAATCCCATAAATTGGGTCCCCCAAATGGAGCAAGTTACACCAGGGTGGAGCTGATCTAATTTGCAACACTTGGCGCACCTGAAAGAAAATTGTGATCGGCACCACAGGAATGCTGCTAGCCTCCTGTGCTGTAGGTTTGCTGCACCACGGACTTGAGGCATCTGCAAGTCTTTTTAAAATTGGACCCCATGTGTCCAAATTGAGAAAATGTGGTAATGTCTTCCCTAGTGCCCAAAAGGCAACGTATATTCTATGTAAATTACCGCAGCATGGCTTCTGGAAGTCTTTTAGTATGGGTACTGCTTTGGGCTGTTTTACAGACCATGTCTTCAGATCTATGGACTATGGTAAGTTAACCAGTGCAGTTTTTATTGACCTATTGAAGAATTTTGATTTGGTTAATCATGCCATGCTGCTCCGGAGACTGAATGACATTGGCCTGGTGGAAAGCCCTTACATGTAGTTCAAAAGTTACTTGTCAAATCACCAACTGAGGGTTAATTTTGGTGGTGTGTGGTCTCAGACTAATGTATTAGAACAGGGTGTCCTCCATGGGTCCCTATTGGGACCCCTGCTGTTTTCATTATATATAGATCCCATTTCAAAAATTCCCACTAAGTCTATCCTACTGTTATACGCAAATGATATTATTCTTTTTACTAGTTCAAATTCAGTTGCTGAAATAAATTCATCCCTAAACAATACATTTTCTGCTTTAAACAAATGGCTGAAGTTGCATCGTTTGCTGTTAAATACATCAAAAACACAGTGCATTTTTTTTATTCAAAGCCTAGATTACGCAAAAGGAAACCTTTTCAAATATTTGACTTGGTCAGTACAATGCTGCAGCAGGTTAATATGTCAAAATATTTAGGAGTCCAATTGGACCATAATTTGCCCTTTACATTACACATAAAGAAAACAGTAAAACAAGTAAACCAGAAATGAGGTCTTTATAACATACAGGAATGCTTAACAAGAGAAGCCAGGGAAACTGTTGCCAAGAGTGTACTCATGCCAATGTTGTATTATAATGAAGTTTGATTTACAGTGTTAATGGGAAATTATTTGTATTTGGTAAACAAATCTTTTAATGCATCTGTATTTTTGTTAGAGCAAAACCATACAACATCCATCACTGTTAGCTTTTTAATGAACTTAGGTGGTTATCCCCTAGGTTGAATTTTTCACATAATCTGGGTTGCTTACTAAATAATATAATGAAACTTGAACATCACTCCCCATTATTTAAGTTAAATGAATGTAAACAAGTGATTAGAATATTATGGTCTTCATCAAATGCTCTCTTAGTTCTAGCCAAAATTACAACTTGTATGGGTGAGCGGGCTTTTTCATTTCAGGCACCTAAGCTATGGACTACCATGCCTCAATCCTGTTTAGACACTAAAAGCCATTTAAAATTCAAAAATGAGTTAAAAACTCACTTGTTGCATCTACCTATTTGTAAGTGTTAATGAAGTAGAGTAATTTATATGTTATCATGCTGTTTCATATTTTGTTTTTATATTGTATGTATTCATTTTAATTTTGTAACAACTAAACTGCTTGATAAGTGGTTCCAGCTCATTCCTGAAAATGGGTCTTGGCCCAATGTGCTTACCCGGCGAGCAAAGTGAAAATAAATAAATGAATAAATGAATAAATTTTGGGTTTTTTGTGCACAAAGGTAGTTTTTATTTCTTCATCACCCAGAAAACAGGCTTATGTTTGTAAAAAATAGATGTGACTTGCAATCTATGAGAGAAGATGAAACTGACATATTTGCAAAAAAAACCACAATAAATCAGTATGAGGCATGAAATTGAGAAGATGAGCATATATTGTTTGCAGATTTTGCAAGTATGTATTATGTGTCTCCACCAGAACATCCAAGCAATGGATTTACTGTTAAACAAGATCAATCCCAATTAACTCAGATGGCTGTTTTCCATTCTAATTTTGTATTCACCATGGCATGAGCAACCAATATTACAAAATGTAGATATTAGAACAGCATACAATATTAATTTCCACACATGAAAACATGCAACAAGATGAGAAATATTATTTGGAGGTGGGTGGTGCTTTAACATGGATTATGGAGGCAGATCCATACCACAGTGATGGTCCACAACATAAGGAGGCAGCAACAACTCCTGCAGAAGATTGTTTTGATGTTTTAACAAATGTTGACATCATTTCAGAGTTACCAGAATTTAATGAGGTACCTAAGTTCCATAACTAGCTAGTCACAGATGAAGTCTATGCTGACATGATAATGTCACTTAATGGAGGTCAATGCAATGCTCACCAGCCAGTAATATGCAAATGCAAGGAAATTCAGCAAGGAAATATGTCTATGTCTGATATCATGTAATTCTTTTTTTTCTAGAGGAGTGGGAACAGAAAAATTATTCTTAATAACATTGATTCACAACATTATACATGTTACCTGAAAGTGCTGAAAAAGTTTTTGCAGCTGATGCAGCCCCAACAGGCACAGCTACTTTTGGTATAAATGGAATTACAATTCATTTGTTGCTGTGCATTCCAATTAATACAACTACATATATAAGCAAAGAAACCTTATCATGTGAAAAGCTTAGTGAACTTCAAAAAGTTGTATGTAATGTGAAATTTGTGATCACTGATGAAACGTCACTGGTTTCAATGAAGATGCTCAGATTATTAATGAAAGACTGCAGGACATATTTATGCCTGGAGATTCAACATCATTCATTGGCCATAGACATATGATAATATTTGGTGATCTACTCCAACTACAACTAGTGATAGGTTTGCTTGTTTATTCAGAAATGCAACATCTAGATGTGCATATCTAGAAAGACCTTTTCATCTTAATGGAACTTAATACCTCAATGCACCAAAAAGAAAACACTTCATGTTTGAACATATTGAACCAACTGTGGGTTGTGAATGATACAAGAGATGACACTGATATTCCTAATTCTTAATACCAGAGTTATGCACGAGGATCACTTTCCAACAGACTAGGCCTGATTTTACAAAGTTGATGCAGGGCTTGCAGCAAGCCCTGCATCCAACACAACAGGGACTGCAGATGTGCCAAAACCCCTAGGATGCAGAGCAGTCTGATTTTCAAAGGGGTGGTGCATTTGCAACAATTCTCCACTTTATGGCTACTTATCCTGAAGGGTTGGTGCAAGTGCTGCAATCCAGGATGCAAGGGTAGATGAAGGAGATGGTGGTCTAGCTCCTTTCATCCCAGGTTCTGGACTTGTGGTGGGCATTTGCAGTATGAATATTAGAAAAACACGCTTGTCACAATGTTGGTCGCAAGTCACAACTTGTGTCGAAAACCCACTGCAGGTCTGCTACACCACAACATCCCCTTATACAATCGAGCCCACTGTGTCTGGATGTTCAAAACTAATAAAGAATGTGGCATTCACATTAAAAGAATGATTCAATGTCTGTACACAGTTCAATATCAAATATGTGCCGAGCATTCAAGTACTGCACCAAATGAGGCAACTATAGCAAGCAGTTTATCTACATCAATAAGTATTGCAGACGGAGCACATGTCATGTTACAAACACACATCAGTATTGAAAATGGACTTGTTAATGGCACACATGGAGTAACACAAAGAACTGTGTTCAAGAGTTCAACAGTTTCATAAATCAACACAGTGACAGTTTCATGTATACAATATGTGCTGGTTAAATTTGTTCATAACAACCACATTTATCAAATTAAACCAGCTAAATGCAATTTCATCCATCTTGGGGGAACAGGTTTTAGAAAGCAGATACCCCTCTCAGTAGCATATGTGTGCACATTACATAAACAGGAAGTCAAGACATTGCCAACTGCGATGTTTGAAATTGGTACTACTGGGGATACACCTCTAGGACTGTACATGTAGCTCTCAGCAGATCTAAAATTCTGAATAGCCTGTATTCACATAGACAACTAGGTGAATGTTACTTGAAGTGCAATAATAAAGCTTGCAATGCAATGGTTAAACTAACGTTGTTGTAATCAGAAGACTACAGATGTCTACCTCTAAAACAAATATGCTCCTTGTATTGCTATATTTAGATATAAATAAGGATGAAAAAAATGTGTATTTGGTCTGAGTGCATATAGATTTGAAAGCAGTATTTTAACAAATATCAGTGTCTGTGTTTTTATACAATTATGTAATGTTCAGTTGGTTTGCACCAACATTGTTACTAAAAATATGTTTGTATTATTTCTGTCAGAATACACAATGTAACTATTTAATGAATATGTTCATTTTTTCCCACATGTGCTTAACCAATTGTTTTTATAATGTTTTCAGTTTGATTCACAAAGCCAATAACTTCATAGATGGTTGAATAAGTATGTGTTATTCAACAGTGTTTTCTTGCAATTTTATAAAATTTTTTTATTGATACAAATATTAGCTGTTTGCTTAATGGTTTGTTTTAATTGCACATTGAGAAAAAAACACAACATTTAAAAAAATAGAAGTTTGTATTCTGTATATTATGTTATATGCAAACATATGATATATGCCGTCGGAAGATATTAGTGTTTGTTAAAAAAACAAATAAAAAAAAAACACCCATTTCTAGCTTATTTAAAAACTGGTTACTGGGAGAGGCACACTGAGCCAAGGCTCATTTCCAGGTGTGACCTGGGGAAGGGGGAGAAACACAATTACAAAGACCACAGCAAGTCAGACGATGTATTTACAATGACAATAACAACAGAGTATAATAGAAGAGTGCTTAACAACAAGAAAGCAAGACTGTTGCATATAACAATGTTAAAATAAATTAACATACAAATCAGCTATATAATTGGACATGATCAAACATGTGCTTACTGGCTGAATGAGTGAAAACTGACCTAGTCTTGAATGCAGTAGTGGAATAGACTGTTACACTAATGCAAAATAACCAAAACCATGTGGCTGGGGATGGAAATGTAAGGGGAGGGCAGAATCAGAAGGGAAAGCTTAGAAAGGGTTCAGGTAGAGGGTTGGCAGGAGTGGCCAAGGGAGAGTTTTAGCTGCTGCCTGATGGAGAGATAGGTTTGCCACCTGTCCAGTTTTAGACTGGATAATCCAGTTTTTAGGTTCCTTATCCAGTCATCCAATTTTGTCTAAATGTAGTCAAGTTTTTGGGCCATTTTGAGTACCCACATACTCTTAAAAACTGATTGTATCAAATCATTCACTGTTTGTCTGCATGTCCAGGTTAAAAAGAAGCCCTGATGTCAAAGGCCTTTGTAAACCAGTCTAGGAGGTGTAAAGCATAGCCATTAAGGACATTAGCAGTGAATCAATCTAATCTTTTTTACAGTCTGAAATTTAAGTATGATCTTTTACTGCTGCAATATAAAACAGTTTATATACCTTAATATGTTTGCATGTGTTCCTTTTTGCTTGTACTATATTACAATATGTTTTAAACCCATTTGTTTGTTAAACTGATCATTTAATGTGTATTGCCTTTATCACTACATTGATTACTTCTCTCCAGAGTCCTTAGCAGCTAATGCTGTCATTTTTTATGCTACCAGCACATCCTATGATATTAGCTGAACCATTACAGGATATTCAAATGAATAACATTGAATGGAGTGTCTGAAATTATGGAATATCTTAGAATGGGATGCCTGGATATTGTGGCAGTCACAGAAGCATGGTACACAGAGAACCATTACTGGGATGTCAACATACCAGGATACACAATCTACAGGAGGGTTGGGGAGGGTATAAGAGGAGGAAGATTAGCTCTCTACTTAAGAGAAGGTATTAAAGCAATGGAACTAAAGGGTAAACAGAGAGGAGAGAAGGCACTGTGGGTGACCCTGGAGATGGAAAATGGCACCACAATCTGCATAGGAGTTGTATACAGACCCCCATCTCAGGGGGAGGAAATGGACAAGGAAATGATAGAAGGCCTCCTTAGGATAGGAGAAAAAGGGGAGATATTGTTGATGGTGGACCTGAATCAAGTGACCTCCAAACAGTGTGGTTCATGATAAACACAGAAGTAGAGTCAAGCCCTACGAAGGTGTGGTCATTGGACTTTAGGAGGGCTGATGTTGTCAAAATGGGAGAGTGCCTCAGAAAAGCACTAGCAAATGGGCAAGAAGGAGTCGTGGAGGAACAATGGGGAAACATCAAAACAACTGCAAGCTGGCAGTGTGGCCCTCCAAGTGCCTATAAGATAAAGAAGAAATCTCCAGGAGGGTTCATACTCGAGTGGCCTCAAATAAAAGTAAGCATAGAGAATTGGAGAAAATAGACCCACTCACTGGATAGGGTTTTAGTAATAATAATAAACTTATAGGCCTGGATATTCAAACTGCGTCAGGCTGTGGCGCAAGCCTGGGCGTAGCTCAACTTTGTTGCACAGGGGTGTGGCCTGGGTGATATTCAATGGAGCTGCGCTATGGCACAGCAGCTTTGAATATCGCACCCTGGCCACCCCCACTGTGCATGGCGAAGTGGCCAGAGTGGAGCATGGAGATGCACTAGCGCGAGTGCCATTGCGCCATGCACAGCACCTGCGATATTCAAGGACATGCAAATGGGGCCATAATTTATGCAAGGCACACATGGGGTCATTTGCATGTCATTATGGCCTCATTTGCATTCCATTAGCTTGCAGGTGCGTCGATCTAACGACTTGTGCCTGGTGCCCTGCCAGGCAGCAGCTGTCGGGGACCGACACCCCCTGCAGCCCAATCGCGGGCATTCATCTGAAAGAAAAAAACCCTCTAATATCCCTGGTGGTCCAGTGGACTGCTATGTGCCTGACTGCAGGCATTTGTCTCACTAAAGAATCCTCATCCAATATCCCTGGTGGTCCAGTGGACGCTATGTGCCCGATCGCGGACATCGGCATGAAATCCTGTTCGATCTGTCTTCGGTGGTCCAGTGATCGATCATCGTCTCGACCGCGCATCTGTTTGAATCACAGACACCTCTCTGTCAATATCCCCGGTGGTCCAGTACACAACTGCCCACTGCTGGCATTCAACACATTACTCCTGTGGCGGTGGTGTACCACCTTTCCCACCCACCCACCGCGCATCAGACTGTTCCCGTCAGTTTGTAGCACAGCACTACCCGCTCGTCGCCTTCCGTTGCTCATCAACCGATAGTCGGTGGTTGCATCTTTGTTGCCCGCCAGCCCGAGCCGCCAGTGTGCTCGCCCGACAGGCAGTCCAGACACGTGGAATGAACGTCCTGCGTATCTGACTGAGATAGGGGGTGGCACTGCCTATTGTCTCTGCGCTGAACCAATGGGCATGCAGCCTACTGAGCTGTCAGTCGGGAGGTGGCGGGTGGCAGGTGGTGGGGGTGCTGCCGCCGCTGGCTGACGGGGTGGGTGGTGGGGCCCAGTGGGTGGTTGAAGAGGGGGTACACTAGACCACCAGGGTAATAGGACTGTTCTATGTTTTACAAATGTCTGGGATCGGGCAGAGTGCGGTCCACTGGACCACCAGGGATATTGACGGGGGGGTGATTTCAAAAGATGCCCGCAATCGGGCAGTGATTGGTCCACTGGACCACCAGGGATATTGAAGGGGGGTGTCTTTACACAGATGCCTGTGATGGGGCATGGGGGGCACCGCCAGGAGCGGCAGGAACACAGGTGGCCACCCACAGGTGGCAGCTGCTGTGTTGCACCCTGCAATGCGGCAGCTCACCTGTGGGTGGCCATCATTTGTTCCTTTTTTTGGGGGCTTAACTTTGTGCAGGCGCAGGTAGGGGTTGTGCATGCATGACTCTGCACATCCTGGGCTGAATATCAGGCTGTGCAGGTTATGCATGGGCACGCCCCCCCCACCTGTGCCTGCATACATTACTAATGTGTTCTGGCGCATCAGGATTTGTGAGGCGCACTTTTCCCTTTTGAATAACACGGCGGGGTGCATCAGTGGGTTGTGTATGGCGCAACACTGTTGCGCCATGCGCAACCCTTTTGAATATCTGGGCCATTGTTTGTAAGTTCAAAAAATGGTTTTATTTCAACCATGTATCAATGTTTCACAGCTAAAACACACTGCTTCTTCAAGATCAAGGGTTCAAATAATAAAAATGTAATTTTTTCAACTCTATAGACATAAATCAAAAGGTGATGTCACACAATTATTTTGTATCTGATTAGTTATTCAAGTAAACTCATTCAATAATTCATCAGATATTTAAAAATGTGATTAGAGGGTGATGTTTGAAGAATCTGTAAAACTATATTAAGATATCAGAAATAAAAAAAAGACTTAATTAGTTCCCATGTTAATGAAAATAGTAAATCCATTCAATTGGTATGGCCTTTTTGATTTTCTTCTCTTAATCTCACAGGCCCAGATATTCAAAAGGGTTGCGCCATGCACAATAGGGTTGCTCCAGCACAAGTCTGAAAATGCACCATTCTGCAATATTCAGCGGGAGGCAGATGCGCCCCCCCAAATCACGCTAAGCAAGAGTGCAATGATAATGAATGTATGCGCAACTGAAGGGGGAGGAACCATGCATAAATGGCGCAGTGCAATATTCAACAACATGCGCCATGCGCAATAGGGGAGCAAGCGGAAGTTGCGCGATAGCGGAAATGAGTCAAAATAAAAAGGAACAAGGGAGAGGCACAAGAACGCTACAGGGAAGGCACATGAGGCTGAACTCTAGCCACACAAACAGGGCAGGAGGGACACACAGGGCAGGACAGGGAAAGGGCACCCTGAACACACAGGCACAGGGAAGGTGTGGGGAGCCATAGCCAGTGCAGAAGGGGGAAGTGCCACACAGCACAAAGGCCACCACAGGAAGGTGTTCCCGGTGCAGGGGAAGTAGCAGCCAGGACAGTGGGGGGAACACAGAAACAGCTGCCGGGGGGGTGAACACAAACCAGGGACATGGCCAGTGCCACCATCCAGATGGAGGCAGTAATGACGGGGGTGAGAAGGCAGGCAGCAGGGGGGCGCAGCCATGGAAGGGCCGGTCGGTGGTATGCCCCCAACAGGCAGTACTGAGCCCACATCAACTTTGAGCCGTACAGCGATACTGAGATCGTGGGCCAGTACCGCCTGTATCAGGCAAATTCTGAGGTGGCTCTGTGGGCTGTGCAGTGATGTGATGCAGGCACCCACACGACAGAGCCATGGTCTGTCAGTGGAGACTAAAGTGACAGCTTGCATGTGCTTGCTCAACATGGGTACCTTCCAGAGACCAACAGGGGACACCACAGGCATAACCCAGTCGGCCGCGTCATGCCACCTCACCCAATTCCTCAGCGCACTGCTGCCACATGCTGCAGAGTACATCCATTTTCCCAGCACACCGGCAGAGCACACAGCAAACATACAGGAGTTCCACAGGGTAGCACATATGCCTGGCTGCTAGGGGCAATAGACTGCACCCATGTGGCTATCCGCACACCACCTGGCCCTGAGGTGGCCGGATATATCAATCGGAAGGGCTATGCTAGCATCAACTGCCAGGTGGTGTGCGATGCCAGGGGGCGCATAATCAATGTCTGTGCCATGCACCCTGGGGGAACCCATGATGCCTTCATCTGGCACCAGTCAGCACTGTGCCACAGATTTGAGAGTGGGGACATCCCCACTGGCCACTTAGTGGGTGAGTATGCAAACCACACAGACAAACATAGAGCTTGGGAGGGGTATGGTCAGAGGTGACATGGGTAGTAGCCTACATGGCCTGAGGCAGGGCAATGCTGATCACCAAACTAACCTCCACCCTCTACACACAGGTGACAGTGGATACCCACTACGTCCCTGTCTGCTCACACCATACCGGCGTCCCGTGACCCCATCGCAGCAGTGCTGCAATGAGGCACATGCCACCACATGCAATGTCATCGAGCGGGTGTTCAGGATGCTGAAGGCACGTTTCCATTGCCTGGACACCTCCGGTGGTGCCCGACAGTACAGCCCCTCAAAGGCCTGTGGGCTAGTCCTGGCCTGTTGCATCCTGCACAACATGGCCAATGAATGTGGGATAGCCATACAGGTTGAAGAGGGGGACAGCAATGGGGACAATGAGGATGCCGGTGACAGTGGTGATGGGCAGCCCCCCCTTGGGTGATGGGACCCCTGACTGCACTGGCTGACACAGCTGTACAGGGACACCATCACAGAGGAGCACTTCAGCCAATCCAGGTAAGTCATGGGGCCATGTGCAATCACCAGTGGCAAAGGCACAACCCACAAACATGCATGTACACACACCAGGGGTGCGTGCCATCAAGGGAAGTGGCCGAGCATGGAACCACACACACCGCCAGGGATGGGCGAGGTCTAACATGGCACACGGTCACACACACACACACACACACACACACACACACACACACACACACCTCACAAGACATGCACAAAGGGTAGGAGGCACGCCGACCCAGACCGCCACCCCTAGCCACACACATGTCCACAGACTACCACGCCCACTGCCTGTCATTGTGCATGTGTCAGATGCTGGGGCACCATTGCAGTGGTGTACAACTGCTTGTAAAACCTCCATCATACACCGCAACAGTGGACAGCAGCCCGGGAGGGTGTGCAGATGGAATGTATGTGTGCGTGCAGGGCCAGGTACCCCACCCGTGCATTGCCTGCTGAATGACACAATGTACACAGGGCAGCATCAGACAGTAGCCATGCTGGGAGACAGGTCAGTCATGCGCCACAGTGCCACAGCTGCCACGGATGCATAGGCAGCCCCGCCGAGACCCGCCAGCAGTGACAGGCTGACCACTGGCCTCATGGGGTGGCACTGACGGTCCCCAAGGGGTTCCACTGTGTGAACACAACTGTGCTCATGCAGGGGTCTGCAGCACACCAAACATGCCAGAGCCAGGCATGCTTGGGATGCTCACAGCTGAACCCGGTGTTGACAAGGATGGTGTGGCACAACACTGGGAACTGGGGATGGACGTTGCACTGCGTGGTGTCTGCGATGCATGGGCAAATAACTGTGTGCCCATTGTGGCCATGACAGCTGTGAATGCCTGTGTCTGCCTGTCAATGGCAGCGGCCACATACTCCAGCAACCAGTCCATCCCTGCCAAGAGCAGAGCGGTGTCTCTGCTGTGCCACTCCTCTGCCTGGCACAGAGCTGCACTCAGTGCATCCACCACCATCACAAGCCGCATCTGCTGATTGACTGATGCTTGCAGTATGCGGGTGTGCTCATCTAAGAGGTCATCTGCCTGATCGGCATGCTGTCCCTCGGGGTATTCATGGCCCTGATGCTCATCACCCCTTGAGGGTGGGCACTGCACACCAGGGCCAGTCCTGGGCATGTCCACAGGCAGTGCACTGACGCCGCCCCTAACACTGTACCCCCATGGCCATTGGCTGACTGCGGATGCTGCCCCTCTGGCTGCCACTCTCCAGGGCTCAATTGTGCCACTGCAGTGGCTGCAACAGTCCCACTGTCCTGGACACACACACCAGTGCTGCCCCACTGGTGCAGACAGGCACAGGCTGGGACTGTGATGACACGCAGGCCTCCACGGTGGCACCACCCACAGCCATGGCCATGATATCACCTGCTATGTGGCCATCCTGTGGCAAAAATGTGTCACTGCCCATGATGTTAGTTCCATCATCATCGGTGATGGATCTGGCACCAGCCCAAGTCTCAGCATGCCAGCATCCATGGACGCTGGCATGCTGGGACATGGGCAGGACCTCCTCCGCACATGCTCCAACAACATCAGTCCGGATGTTCAGGTGGGCCCAATGTTGCCTTGAACCCCGTATTCCTGTGGAGGTGGATGGGCCCTTCTCCATCTCTATGTTACTGGCTTCAGTGGAGAAGCCCACCACCACTGACCCATGCAGACGCTCAGGAGCTGTAAGTGAAAAAAAAGTATCATTACTGCATGTGACCTACCTTGTCCCCCCCAATAGACAGACCATGACCTACCATGCAGTGATGGGCTACCACCTGTCTGGAATCCACCACCCGGAACACCCTCAATGGCACAATGTTGCATGCTGCCAGCAACCCGCTCTTCCTGTGGGGTCAGGCGTAGCACCTCCGGCTGTCCCCAACCGGTCGCAGACCGTGCTGGCCTGATGGCAGCCAACTTCTCTTTAATCCTCTGCCTGTCCATGCCCATCTTCTTTTTGCACTCCTGCACAGAGTGCTGGTGGCTGCAATGCAGGTTTACAGCATGTGCCACCTCCTCCCTTGCAGCAGCATGGGCCTGTGTTGTTCCCTGGTGTCCACTGAGAAGTGGCTCCTGGTCGAGGTAGGCCTCAAACAGGGCATCTGTCTCTGCCTTTGTAAAATTTGGCCTCCTCTTTCTCCCACAACTCTGTTCCTCTTCCTCCACCACACGCTTGGTCATGATTCATCCTGTGAGAATGACAGGTGTTACCTGTGACTGTGCAGTCCCATGACTGTCCCAAACACCACAGTCCACACTCCCAAACAGCATGCAACTCACCATAATAGACTGCAGTAACCGACTAAGGCCAGTGCAGCCCAATGTTGCATTTTTATAGCGCAACCCATGCAAATGAGGTGAGACACATCTTTAAGTGGATGCAAATGCAGTGACTGTGCCATTGAATGGCTGATTAGATGATTTGCATATGCCAGCTGAATATCGCGCTGTTGCGCTTTGCACAATTGTGTTGAACGTGCTGAGCCAAGGGCGCAGTTCTGTGACATGCACAGTACACACCTAATTGCACATGCCCGGGTTGATGACGCAGGCGCCTGCCATGCTGCTGATGTGCTGTGCATGGAAGGCAATGCAGGGCACAGCCACCATTGTGCAGTGGTGCTACAGCGCTGTTCACCTATATGGCGCTGTGACACTGGGGCGTCATAGGAGCAATGGGGCAACAGCACTGTAGGCCGCTACAGGAGGTGGCACACAGGCACCCAATTGCACTACATGCATTGGGTTCCAGTCACGCTGTGGCTGTCCATGAGCCAGAGACCCTTGACCCTGTGCCTGACCTTTGCCCCTTAGGCACCATGCATCAGGCATGGGTGCACCACTATCGTGCTGCTCTGTGACAGTGCAATAGGGAATGGCAGAGCTGTACTGCGCAGCATCTGCACATGGCAGGACTGTGCTGCAGAGCACCATTTTACTTGAACCGGGCAGCAGAGATGGTGTGGAGGCGTGCTGTTGTTTGGAGCCAGATAGAGCTTGCCAACCTGGTGGTAATAGTTGAGCCCCATGCTGGGGCTTTGTCTGGGGAGGTACCCCTGGACAGGGCCAGGAGTGTGGTCTGGCAGGAGGTGGCCGACACCCTGGAGGAGGCCAGCGGTATGGGGCGGAGGGTGGAGCAGTGCCGCCACCGTTATGGGGACCTGATGTGCAGGGACCCGGACCTGCTTGCCTGCCTGTGGGCACATGCCAGGAGGGGCATGGTGCCACGGCCAGGTAGGTGCAACATCCATACACTTTTATCGTCCATACAGGTAACATGGTTGCATGTGTCCGGCACATGGGGGGGCCATCCGGTGTTGGCCGTGATGGTGGTATCGGGGTGTGGTGTGGGTGGGTATGGCTGTGTGGGATTGCACACACATGGGGGTGGGGGTACTTTGCTACCGGATTGTACTGATGTTCCTCTCTCCATGTTTGCACCTTAGGGCCAGAAGAACGGTGGCGCAACAGGGAGGGGAGGTGCCACATCGTGGAGCAGAGGGACAGGATGGGTGATGGTGGTCCACAGTGCATGGACCAGCCTGCTGATGGTGAGTGCCTTACATCCATGATTACTATTGCATGCTGTATAACTGGGCGGACAGTGGGGCATGGCCACCATCCATTGACACCACTGCCATGCACGCAACTTGTTACAGTCAGCAATGTCCAGTGGCACTGCATGTCTGGGAGTGCATCAATGGTGGTCCATGCATGCACTGGGCACATGGCTGTGGCAGTGCCTTCACACCACATAGCCAAGTCACTGTACGGCCATGGTGGTGCTGTGCAGGACATGGGCAGTGGGTGTGTGCAGTGGTCCACATGGCTGTGACTGCCTGGGTGGGCAGGTCTTGTGGACACGGTCACTGTGGGTGGTTGCACACCATCACAGGGGCGTGTCACATGGCTGTATGCCATGCACAATGGGTGGACTGCAGAGGGATGGACAGTCACACCTATTGACTCTGCTCCCTTGTCCTAGGTGGCCAGTGACTCCTGCAGATCCAGCAGGACATTAAAGAGCTGCTGTGGGTGGTGAAGGAGACGTTGTAGCTCCTGTGCCACATACACCGCCACTGGGTCAGGAGGAGGAGCTCGCATCTGCACCAGGAAGAGGAGGACTGGGGTGGCCATTGAAGTCCCCATGCCCCGACTACCACCTTCCCCCCCTTTGACCCACCCTCACACCCCTTCTTCCCTCTCCCATATGTTCACCCCTGCCCCTTACCCGCCCCCACCTGTTATGTGGCCCTTCCCCCATCTTGAATAATATTGTAAATAGTTTTACTTGAGATTTTTTCAATATATAAATTTTGTCATAACAACTGTGGTGGTCTCTGATTTGCAGTGGGCTACAGGTGCTCAGCTGCAGTGGTGTGCATGGCAACAGGGGTGGTGCACACATGGGTGTGTGTGTGTGTGTGTGTGTGTGTGTGTGTAGAGGTGAACCACCTATGGTGTGGGCAGGGGGATCAATCACTGTCTGTGGTTTGTGTGCTGTACTCTGTGCGCTGGATGCCTGTGTGCAGTGGTCCATGGGACCTGCACTGTGTGCATGGCATCCCTGTCAGACCATCCATGGCCTGTGCAGCTGACACCCTTGCATGTCTGTGATATGCACGGTCTGCTGGCATGTCAGTGGTGGCTGTCCATGCTGGATAACAACTGTACCCGGCACAATGCCAGTTTGACTGCCATCACTAGTATGGTACACATCTGCCTCCTGTGGCACTGTGGCCTCCACTGTAGTTGTCCCCCATCCATGCTGTCGCTTGTGTCTGTTGCAGGAGATGTGCTCCAGTGTCTGTCACTTATGCTCCAGCAGCATGCTGGTGGCATACAGCTTCATGGTACCTGTGCAGGGTGGCTGGCACACCTGTGCAATGTAGGGGTGCTGGCTGTGTGTACAGGTCAGCCATGGCCACATGCCAGTGGCTTGGTTGACCCACTACTGTGTCCCTGTGTTGGTGTGCCCTTGGGTATGGGTTGGTGTTTGTCCATGCACTGTGTTGCATCCTGTGTGGTGCATGCCTCCATACTATACTGTGTGTGTCTGTGCTGGCTGTTGTGGCCAGTTCTGGGATGGGATGTGTCCTTGGAAGGGTGTGCAGGGTGCTGTACCGCTGGAGGTGGGGTCCGGGGCATGTCCTGTCACATGTGGGGTACCTCATGTGCTGATGCATGGTCGGTCTCTCAGCTGTACCTTGGGGGGGACGTGCAGGGCAGCACTGTGTATGTATCTGTTGCATCGCTGTCTGCTGCCACCCACTGCAGGGTGCCCATGGTGGGGCTGCCTTGCATGGCTCCATGGTGCACAGGGTTGCATTGTCACAGTGGGGGTAGTGGCATACATGGGGTGTCCTGCACTATTGGGTGCTACTCCTGGGCAGGGTGTATGGGGATCATGGTGCAGGGTGTACTCTGCATTGGTGGGATGGTGTGGTATGGGGTGGTCGGCCCTTCTTGTGTGCCATTCACAGCTTGCCAGGGGGTGTGCTAGGGCACTATGTGCCAGCTGTGGGTAGGTTGCTGGTATCCATGGGCCAGTGGTTATTCCAGCTCTCCCCCAGATGTGCAGTGCATGGGGTGTAGGGGACGATGTCTGTTCTGCTGTGTGTTCCTCTGCCCATCTGTGGCATGGTGCTGGACCCTTGCATCCCTGGTTGTGCTGTTGCATTGCTGCCCTGCTGCTGGGGGCATCCCTGGTTATGCTATGGCACTTCTAGACTGCTCAGCTGAACATCCCTTGTTGCACTATGGTGCATCAGATATGCTCAGCTTCACCTCCCTAGTTGCGCTATGGCACAGGTGGTGCGATATTCAGTCATCGGCCATAGGTGCATCTTGGCCTGTGCAGTTTTTGAATATTGTGCTACTTGCACATGGGCACAGTGGACTTGTGCTTGCTCCTGCTGTTGTGCACTTTTTGGGCGCAGTTTGAATATCTGGGCCACAGTGTTTATAGCAAAAGACTACAGCATGAGTCACAACAATACACAAGAGGAGTGGATATAACAATATAAAGAAGAAACTAGATGCTTTTCTATAAAGAAATGATGCAAGCAAACACCGTGTGAAGCTCCATGTGGTGGCATCAAGAAAACTCTTACACAACATGAATATAAAAATTGTGAGATTGAATGAGTTTACTTGATTAACTAAATACATAGAAAATAATTGTGTAACATCACCTTTTGATTTATGTCTACAGAACTTAAAAAATTACTCTTTTATTATTTGAACCATAGATCTTGAAAAAGCAGTGTGTTTTGTGAAACACTGAAACATCAAAACAGCCATCACAGAGTCAACAAGCCTTTGTGGGAAGCAAATAAACAAATCAAAATGAAGGAAAAAAACACTATGGTTCTCAAAAGAGGTGGTGGGGAAGGTTAGGAAGAAAAAGATAGCATTCAGGAAGTATAAGGAAACACAGAAGGAGCAGGACAGAGAACTTTACTAGTTAAAGCAGAAAGAAGCTGGGAAGACAGTCAGAATAGCTAAGGCCCAAACCGAGGAAAACTATACAACTCAGTTAAAAGGGGGGAATAAAACCTTTTATAGGTACATTAGGGAGTGAAGAAAGACCAAGGGAGGGATAGTGAGGCTTAATAAAGGGGAGATTGGGTGGGTAGAGGGTGACAGTGAAAAGTCAGGGTTACTGAACGAGTACTTCTTCTCAGTATTCACAAAAGATGAGGGGGGCTACCTAATCCAATCAGTAGAAGCACTCTGGATAGTGGGGTCAATATCAGTCCATTCACAGAAGAAAGGGATCTGAAAGAACTCCTAAAACTGAAGGTGAACAAAGCAATGGGACCTGATGGGATTCGCCCCAGAATTCTAAAAGAACTAAGGGGAGAAGTGGTGATACAATTGACTACCCTTTTTAACAAATCATTGGAGGATGGTGTGATACCTGAGGAATGGAGGTGGGCAGATGTTATTCCCCTTCACAAAAGTGGGAGCAAAGCAGAGGCAGGAAACTACAGATCTGTTAGTTTGACCTCAGTGGTATGGAAAATGATGGAATCACTGCTGAAAGAAAGAATTATTGAGTATCTAGAAGTCAGCAGGGCACAGGATTCAAGGCAGCATGGATTCACAGTGGGAAGGTCATGTCAGATGAATCTAATAGATTTCTTTGACTGGGTGGCCAAAGTAGCAGATCAGGGAGAAGCTGTGGACATGGTCTACCTAGACTTTAACAAGGCATTTAACACAGTCCCACATAAAAGGTTAATAAATAAGTTTGCCAGGTCTGGCCCATTGGTGAAGTGGCTGGATTTCTGCTTGTGACACTGGCGACCCGGGTTTGGGAATGGATCTGAGACATTGGAGGACCAGCTGGGGGAGAAGGTTGGAGTGTCCTGAGAATGGCTCTCCTTCTCTGGGGGGAAGGTGGGGAGTGCATCTGGTGCTTGATGGACAACTGGCAGAGGCTGGAGGTACCACAGCAGTTGGCACCTGAATGTTCTTGGGGGCAGGGCTGACCTTGGACATCATTGCATGTCCCTGTCAACAGAAAAAAACAGGAAAACTACTTGTTGGCCACTGAGGATGACAGCCGCCCCCAGTGCCTGGTCTCAATTGCTCCCTGCCTCTCCTCAACCTATTACGGCTCCACAGATGGCATCTCCAGGCCCTGAACCCCACCCTGGGGGGAAAGCCAGGGAGGCAATGTCAGCAGTAGTCGACACCTTCTCCTGTCATACACAGGCCTGGTAAGGTGCCATGGCCCCACCCTGGGGGGTAAGCCAAGGGGTATCCTGGAGGTAAGGCACAAGGGAAGTGAGGTGGATTCTAGGGGGTGGTGCTGAAGGAATGGTGACCAAGGCACAAAAAGTATACTAAATAAAAAAAAAGTTAGCCAGCCTGGGAGTGGGTGCCAGGGCAGTAGCCTTGGTAAATAATTGGCTGGACAACAGGACACAGAGGGTAACAGTAAACAGAATCCACTCTGAAGAAAGGGAGGTTACTAGTGGGGTACCACAGTGTTCAGTACTGGGATCAGCCCTTTTTAATGTCTTTATAAATGACATTGCAGAGGGACTGGATGGAAAAGTATGCCTCTTTGCAGATGACACAAAGACCTGCAACAGGGTTGATACACAAGGGGGGAGGTGGAAAGGATGAGAAGGGACTTGGCAAGGCTGGAGGAATGGTCAAATGTATGGCAGCTTAGATTCACTGCAAAGAAGTGCAAAGTAATGCACCTGGGAAACAAAAACCCAAGGGAAGAGTATAAAATGGGGGGGTACTAACAACAACAAAAATGGAAAGGGACCTGGGGTAGTCATATCAGATGACCTAAAGGTAAGCAAGCAATGTGAGAAGGCAGTAAGGAGGGCTGGGGGAAAACTGGGATATAGTGAGAAGCATCACCAGTAGAAAACAGTAAGTTGTTATTCCTCTGTACAGGCAGTTGGTGAGACATCTGGAGTACTGTGTGCAGTTCTGGAGACCCCATCTCTTCAAGGACATAGACAGGATGGAGGCAGTCCAGAGGAAGACAACTAAGATGGTGCAGGGTCTGCACCAGAAGCCATATGAAGAGAGACTAAAGGAGCTTAATATGTATACCTTCAAGGAAGGGGGGTGACATGATAGAAACGTTCAAGTACCTAAAGGGAATCAACAAAGCCCATGAGGGTAGCATCTTTCAGAAAAAGAGATGTGCAAGAACAAGGGGGTACCATTTGAAGATAGAGGGGGGATGGCTCAGGGGCAATGTGTGGAAGTATTTTTTCACAGAGAGGGCAGTGGACACATGGAATGGCCTTCCTGAGGAGGTTGTGGGGTCAAAAACAATGGGGGAATTCAAGAATGCATGGGACAGACATAAGGGAATTCTGGTGGGGGTTAGGAAGAAGTAAGCTGTTGGTTAATTAGGCTCTGCAGCTTATCCAATAGGTAGAGAAATGGGCAGACTGGGTGGGCCAAGCGGTCCTTATCTGCCATCAAAGTCTATATTTTTATGTTTCTTAAATACGAAAAGAAACAGCAGTAGCTTCTGAGGGTAAAAAGAACACAGTGCAGAATTAAGGGTACCACAGGCACCGATAATTAATCAAAAACTGGTCAAAGCATATCAGAATACATGGAAAATGGGAGAGCATTTATCAAAGGTTAGAACAGCAAGCTGTGAATAAGCTTTGTACATCCAGAACACTTGTGCTTGATTACCACAGCCTCCGCTTGCATACTTTGTGATCCTGAGCAAGTCACTTAACCTTCCTGTGCTCCTGGGTCAAGCCTGTCAATGGGCCTTGTGCCCAGTGGGAGCTACCTGGATACCAACAAATAAAAATGAATAAATAAATAAAAATTAACAGTATGAAAATATTTTCTATCAATTTTAAATCCTATTCTGACATCACAAATGGCTTTGGAGGAGGAGGAGTGATATACTCATCAGTCATAAAAAGGGGTGGAGCCAGAGTCAGAGTTTTGCATGTGGCTTAGCATCCCGTTTACATCATCCAATGGTGGCCACCCTAATGAGAGAAGGGAGGGAGTAGGGAGGTTATCCTGCCCTTGTATAGGTCTCTGGTCAGGCCTCACCTGGAGTATTGTGTGCAATACTGGTGCCCATTCCTGAAGAAGGACATCAATTTGTTGGAGGGGGTATAGTATAGATCTACAAAGATGATCAAGGGATTTGAGGGCATACCATATGAGGAAAGGCTGGGGGAGTTGAATATGAACTCTCTGGAAGAGAGGAGGGACAGGGGAGATATGATTGAGACCTTTAAGTACCTCAAGGAAATAAACAAAAATAATACAGAAAAGATTTTCAAGAGGAGAAAGGGGAGGGACACAAGAGGACACCAACTGAGATTGGATGAAGGTAAATTCAGGAGAGAGATGAGGAGACATGTTTTCACAGAATGAGTGGTTGGCAAGTGGAACTCCTTGCTGGGTGAGGTAGTGGCCTGCAAGACGGTAGACAGCTTCAAGAAGGGTTGGGATGGGGATGGGGATGGGGAAGGGGTAATATGATGGGGGGAAGGGAGGGCAGCAGCATTATAAGGTGCTAGCTGTGCACTCGAGCAGACCCGATAGACCATGAGGCCTGTTTCTGTTGGCATTTTTATATGTTCTTAAGGGAGGTTGAGAGACAGATGTTGGAAGGTAGCTGGTTCTAGAGGAATGGGAGGCAAAAGATGAGTGCAGATTTCCTAGCTTAGGAGTGATGTTGGGGGAGGGAGGGAGAAGGTGCAAGGGTTCCTACAGTGTAGGGAGTAGGAGGAGGAGGAGGGGATGGGGAGAGAGAGACATGCTGATAGGTATAAGTGGAGGAATGTAAACTAATATTTAAAGATGATGGGAGCACAGTGAAACTGTCATTGTGAAGAGAGAGGGAGGATGGATGTTCCTGCTGTTTTTGACAGAGAGCTTTGTTTTCACAGCAAATAACAACAGTCTAGAACTTTAGAGCTTTTTTACTGATAAATCAATTCTATCTCAGCAGGAGTTTGTACCTGTTCGGATTAAGCAAACAGATACTCTATTAGAAGAAGGAGGTCTCATTTAAGTAAAAAAAAAAGCAGAAGAAAGTCACTGTGTGTTTCTCTGAGGAAGGGAGCAGTATCAGCTTAATTTACATAGTCAGAGCAGATGGTGAATCTTATTGGGGGTGTGGCTTAGCAGCTTAGCAGTACTAAAGCAGCTGTCTCCAGTTACAGCTTCCTGCTGTTTTTGACAGAGAGCTTTGCTTTCACAGCAAATAACAGCAGTCTAGAACTTTACAGCTTTTTGTTCTAATTGCCTCCTTCCCACCTCCCCCTCCCACCCAAAGCCAGTTCTAGTTTTATAGCCACTGAATTTGACTGACAACATGAACTTCCTATTTGGCAGTAGGAAGGAAGGATCACTGAGACACATTAGTTTCAGCAACCTTGAAGGAACCTAAAAAAAAAACTCTTTATCCCCTGGCTGCTGGAGGTCTGAATCTAAGCTGGAAGAAGGAGACTACTGAAGACTACAGGAAGTTCCTGTCCCAGAACAGGAAGGGCGAGAGTTGTAAGGGCACATAGGCAGTAGGAAAGTAAGTGTAAAAATACATAGAGGGAGGTGACAGTAAGCATACAAAGCAACAGGAGAGGGGACACAAAATAAGTAAAGATGGGAGTGGTGCAGTGCAATGACTGTGGGGCAGCAGTGTTCTGGGAGCCATTCTGGAGGCTGTGATGCTGCCCTGTTTTCAGGCACCTCTCTGGTCTGGAGGAGGAGGTTGCCCGTCTCCAGGCTGACCTGGCTAGGATTCGTGAAACCTCTTCCCCACCCAGGGACCACCAGGGCCACCACCATTACCTCAGAGGTTGTCAAGAAAGAGGAGTGGTTGGACCAAGGTGGGCTCAGGGAGGGAGAGGGTGGTGCAACAGAGGTGCATCCCTCCACTTGTACTGCTCCACAGTTCATATGCTGTTCTGGCCAAGATTGGTTCCTCTATGGAGGCACCTGCAGTGGAGACCAAGGAGGATGCTGAGAACCTCCACAAAGGAGACCCACAGGAGGGTGGCATGAGACCCCACAGGGGAAGGAAACAACTCCTGGTGGGGGACTCAATCTTTAGGGGGGTAGAAGTGGGGGAGGAAGGGGATAGGGAGGTAAGGTGCCTGCCTGGTGCCATGGCTCAGAGGGACAGGAAGTGAATCCTTAGGATTGTGGGAGCAGCTGCATGAGGGAAGGATCTGAATGTCATTGTCCACCTAGGGCCAAATGACCTGGCTGTGAATGGGATCAGAAAGGGGAGTTTGTGGAGTTGGCGAGGGGCCTTAGACAAGTAGTATGTATGATAACCTTCTCGGAGGTGCTGCCTGTCTATGGCAAGGATGATGCTTGGGTATTCCACACCATGGAATTCAATGAATGGTTGCATAACTGGTGTGGAGCTCAGGGTTTTGGCTTCATTGGGGACTGGGGAGCCACCTGGAGGGATGCAGGCTTATACTGGCGTGATGGTCTGCATCTGTCCAGGGGTCGAACCAGGATCCTAGGTGACAGGTTTAAATGCTTCATTGCCAAGTATTTAAACTAGCCAAGGGGGAGGCACTGAAAAGAAACAGGGAAATCCCAGCCTCCCCCCACAAAACTCAGTAGTTAGAGAGGTAAACACAAAAGTAGAGATGTCAGTAGGGAGCAGGACAAGGATAAATGCAGAAAAAGGCATTAAGGACAGGGATGGGGCTAAAAGGGGTAAGACCATAAAAAATAAATGGAAGGTGATGAGTGCCAATGCCCACAGTCTGTGCAACAAGCTCTCTGAACCAATGGCCTTGATGGAAAAGGGATGCCTGGATATTGTGGCAGTCACTGAAACATGGTACACAGAGAACCATGAGTGGGATGTCAACATACTAGTATACACAGTCTACAGGAGGGAGAGGGTGGGTAAAAGAGGAGGTGGAGTAGCTCTCTATATAAGGGAAGGGATTAAAGCAACAGAACTAAAGAGTAAACAGGAAGTTGATGAGCCACTATGGGTCACACTGGAGACAGGAAATGGCACCACAATCCGCATGGGGGTTGTATACAGACCTCCATCTCAGGGGGAGGAAATGGACAAGGAAATGATAGAAGGCATCCTTAAAATGGTGGAAAAAGGGGAGATATTGTTGATGGGGACCTGAACATGCCAGATGTTAACTGGAGCACCTTTGCTGTAGCTGCATCCAAGAGTAGGGTCATTCTTGATGCCCTACAAGGGGCATGCCTTAGACAGCTAGTTTTGGAACCCACTCAGGAGGGATCAATCTTAGACCTGGTACTCTGAAACCGGGATGGAGAAAGGATCTCAGATTTAGAAGTGGGTAGCCATCTGGGAAAAAGTGACCACCAAACAGTGTGGTTCACAATAAGCACAGCCATAGAGTCAAGCCGTACAAAAACAGAGTATTGGACTTTAGGAAGGCTGACTTTGGGAAAACGAGAGAGTGCCTCAAAAAAGCACTAGCAAATGGGCAAGAAGGAGGGGTGGAGGAACAATGAGGAATAATCAAAACAGCCATTGCAGAGACAACAAGCCTTTGTGTGAAGCAAATCAATAAAACAAAACGAAGGAAAAAACCACTATGGTTCTCAAAACAGGTGGCAGGGATGGTTAAGGAGAAAAGGACAGCATTCAGAAAATATAAGGACACACAGAAGGAGCAAGACAGAGAACTTTATCAGTTAAAGCAGAAGGAGGCAGGGAAGGCAGTCAGAATAGCAAAGGCACAAACTGAGGAAAAGATAGCCAACTCTGTTAAGAAGGGGGATAAAACCTTTTATAGTTACATTAGGGAGTGACAAAAGACTAAGGGAGGGATACAGAAACTTAATAAAGGGGAGAGAATGTGGGCAGAGGGTGACAGTGAAAAAGCAGGGATACTGAACAAATATTTCTGCTCAGTATTCACAACGGATGAGGAGGGGGAGGTACCTAAACTAAACAAGGGAGAAACTCTGAATAGGGAGGTTGATACCAGTCCATTCACAGAAGAAAGGGTTTTGAAAGAACTCTTGAAACTGAGAGTGGACAAAGCAATGGGGCATATTGGGATTCACCCAAGAGTACTAAAAGAACTAAGGGTAGAACTAGTAACACCACTGACTACTATCTTTAACAAATCATGGGAGGATGGAGTGGTACCTGAGGACTGGAGGAGGGCAAATGTGATTCCACTTCACAAAAGTGGGAACAGGGTAGAGGCAGGAAACTACAGACCAGTTAGTTTGACTTCAGTGGTAGGGAAAATGATGGAATCACTTCTGAAGGAAAGAACTTTTGAGTACCTAGAGGCCAGTGGAGCACAGGACCCAAGGCAGCATGGTTTCACAGCAGGAAGGTCATGTCAGATGAACCTAATAGATTTCTTTGACTGGATGACCAAAGTAGTAGACCAGGGAGGGGCTGTAGATATGGTCTACCTAGATTTTAGCAAGGCATTTGACAGTTTCACACAAAAGATTAATATACAAGTTAGACAGCCTTGGAGTGGATCCCAAGGTGGTAGCCTGGATAAAAAACTGGCTGGACAACAGGATGCAAAGGGTAATAGTAAACAGAGTCCACAGTGAAGAAAGGAGGGTAACTAGTGGGGTACCACAGTGTTCCGTACTGGGACCGGTCCTCTTTAATACCTTTATAAGTGACATTGGAGAGCACCTGGAAGGAAAATTATGTCTCTTTGCAGATGACACAAAGATCTTCAACAGGGTTGCTACACAAGGTGGGGGTGGAAAGAATGAAAAGGACTTGGCAAGGTTGGAGGAATGGTCAAATAAGTGGCAGCTCAGATTCAATGCAAAGAAGTGCAAGGTAATGCATTTGGGAAACAAAAACCCAGGGGAAGAGTACACAATAGGGGGTCAGTTAATAACAACAACAAAAATTGAAAGAGACCTAGAAGTAATTATATCAGATGACCTAAAGGTGGGCAAACAATGTGAGAAGGCAGTAAGGAGGGCTGGGGGGATACCGGGATGCATAGAGAGAGGCATCAACAGTAGAAAACAGGAAGTTGTTATCCCTCTGAACAGACAGTTAGTGAGACCCCATCTGGAGTACTGCGTGCAATTCTGGAGACCCCATCTCCGCAAAGACATAGACAGAGTGGAGGCTGTTCAGAGGAGGGCAACCAAAATGGTGCAAGGTCTGCACCAGAAGACATATGAGGACAGACTAAAGCAGCTTAATATGTATACGCTTGAGGAAAGGAGGGAGATGGGACATGATAGAAACTTTCAAGTATCTCAAGGGAATTAACAAAGTACAAGAGGGAAGTATCTTTCAGAAGAAGAGATGTGCAAGAACAAGGGGGCACAATTTGAAGATGGGGGGATGGCTCAGGGGTAATGTTAGAAAGTTTTTTTTCACAGAGAGTTTTGTGGATGCATGGAACAGCCTTCCTGAGGAGGTTGTGGAGTCAGGAACAGTAGGAGAATTCAAGAATGCATGGGACAGGCACAGGGCAATTCTAATGGGGGGTAGGAGGAAGTAAGCTGTTGATTAGCTAGAATCTGCAGCTTATCCATCAGGTAGGGAAATGGGCAGACTGAGTGGGCCAAGTGGTCCTTATCTGCCATCAAATTCTATGTTTCTATGTTTCTATGGATAAGGAGGAGTATAGGGAACAATGGTGAGTACAAGATGGTGAGTTAGTAAAAAGCAAAAGAAGGCATTGCAGAGGGTTCATGTCTGGCAAGGGAAGTGGAGAGGGTGGAGCCATAGACACCATCCGAGTAGTCGAAAACCAGATAACTATTTTGGTGACCAGATCCCAGTGGATCTCTGAGTAAGGCAGTCCTTGTTGAGGTGCAGACCACCGAGTTTGAGATGGAGTTTGTCATGGATGGTGTCAATGTGGGCAGAGAGGTCAAGCCTACTATCTAACTACAGATCGAGGTACTTGAAAGTTGGGCGTACTTCAAGAGGGTGTCATCCAGTGTGGAGAAAACAGGGAGGGGGAAGCCTCGCCAGCTTTCAGCTGATACAAAAAGACATTGACACTGGGTTTTTTTCAGTGTTGATCTGAAGCTAGTTTAACTGGAACCAGCACAGAACCTTGTGAAAGTCTTGCTGGAGTGAGACTTCCACAGATGCAGTCATGGAACAGAAGTGTAGAGAAGACTGTGTCATCTGCATACATGTGAATATGCAAGTTGGCACAGGCAGAAGGGAGGTCTTTTAGGAAGACAGAAACTAGTATTGGACACAGAATGGAGCCCTGTGTGATTTCAGCCTGGATAGGTAGGAACGGGGCACCTCCTACCTCTACCGATTGTTGCCGGACCAGGAGATAGGAATTGAGCTTGTCGACAGCAGGGGTTGAGAGGCTGGCAGAACTCAGCTTTCCCAGGAGGAGTAAATGGGACACCAAATCAAAAACATTGACTAGAGTAATGAGAATTGCTGCTGTGATGTGTCCCTCATTCATCCCAGAGAGGATGGAGTCAGTGACCTGAAGCAAGAAACAGATGGTGGAGTGGTACTTCCTAATACCAGACTAGAATGGGGAGAGAAAGTTTGCAAGCTGTGAGTAGACCAGTTTATCTTGCAGCTTTGCAAGAGAAGGGAGGATGGAGATACAGCAGAAGTTGCAAGGTGTGAAGAGATCATCCCCCTCCCCCATGTGGAAGGGGAAAACTTTGGCAATCTTCCAAGACTGAGGTACAGTGCAGAGGGTGAAGGAGTGGTTTTGAAAGTGAGTAAAGAGAGGGGCAATGGCAGGAGCTGGCAGATGGAAAAGTGTGGAATCCATACCATCTGGACTAGATTTGGACAGGTTGAGTGAAGAAAGGGTAAGTAGGGTTTCCTGGGGAGTAACACATGGAAATTCAAACTCCAAGGAGAGTGAGGTAAGGGGGAGAGAGGAGACTGGGAATAGGAGAGGAAACTCATTGAAGTGAGGCGCAACAGAGGGAGGGAGGGTCAGATACTGGTAAACCATTAATCATGAGCACCAGGGGAGAGGACTCGGCTGGGTGGACAAAAAGGGAGAGAATCAATCTTAAGGAATTTCATGGGAGAGTTAAGATTATTCTGTAGGTTAGCCTTAAAATAGTGGGACTTATTGTTATGAGCACCCTTTGTACAAGAGTTCCTACTTAGATTCACTTAGATTGCTGGGAGCAGAAAAATAGGTGTGAGCCCAAAAAACAGCTCCTTTAGGAAAGGGTATAGAAACACATGTTTACCCCATTTAAAATGTATTTGTCTAAATTATTTTTGAAAGTATCTTTATTTTCACTTATGACAAAGAATTCTGATAGTCTGTTCCATGGGTTAGCTGTTCTTTGAGTGTAAAAGTGTTTCCTCTTATTAGTTCTGTAATGATCAATTTTTACTTGTAAGGGATGTCCCCTGGTTGTAAATATGTCCATTTTAAATTCGATGTTTAAATCAGACATTAGGACTGTGTCATTTATGATATCATAATAAAACAAAATATCACCTCTCTGCCTTATTAACTCTGAACTATACACGCCTAAGTTTTTAAGTCTCTCATCATATGGTAAATCTTTTCAATTCCTAATCATCTTAGTGAACCTTCGTTGAACTCTTTCTATTTGAAAGATCTCTTTTTTATTGTAAGGATCCCAAATTTGACTGCTGAAATCAAGTTGTGGTCTTACATAAGATAAAAATAAATGCATTAACACCTCTTGGCATTTACTTTTTATCTTTCTCTTTATTGATCTAAGAGTATTGTTTGCTCTCGCTATTATAGCTGTACGATGTTCTTTCAATTCTAAATGTGTGTTAATTAAAATTCCCAGATCTTTGGCTACCCTTTTTCCTGTATTATTTGATCATTTAAAGTGTAGTTATAACCTGGATAATTTTTCCCAAAATGTAACACAATAATTATCAAAATATAGTGTCATTTCCATTTTTTGGTTTACAAGGCAATGTTTTTGATGTCATTCTGCATTAAGGCAATGTGTTCAGTAGTGTGACATGGTCCCCCTAATTTGGTATCATCTGCATACTTTGTTAGGTAATTTGTTACATTTTCTTCCATATCAGCTATAAATATTGAAAAATGATAGGGCCAAGAACTGATCCCTGTGGTCCTCCACTTGTGACAGTACCCTCTGCTGATAAATGCCCTCTTACAGATATCTTTTGTGATCTGTTACTCAGCCAAGCATCTACCCATCTAATTATAATGTTATCAATTTTATATTTAATACACTTTTCATGGATGGCCCAGTGTGGCACAGAGTCAAAGGCATGACTGAAGTCCAGTAATAAAATCTTCATTGGGATAGCTTTGTCAAGATATTTACTTATATTTTCATAGAAGCATATTAAATGTGTTGTGCATGAATGTCTGCTTTTAAATCCATGTTGATTAATGTCAAAGTAGGGAATATTTTGTAACTGTTGTTGGATTTTTTCTACTGTAAGCATCCAGTAAGAGAAGAGGTTTGACGGGGGGGGGGGGGGCAGAATAATTTATACAGTAGCTGGCCCAGTCATGATCATGGGACTTCATATGTCTGTGAGATCATAGAAGATCCAGGGGTGGTGGGAGGATTCAACCTGAATTTCCTGATGGGGGCATGCTTGTCCCAGACAGAGGTAAAAACAGAATGAAAAAGGGAGAGGGCTATATCAATGTTTGGGGCAGACGGCATGGGGGACCAATCATTTGCAGCCAGTTCACTCAGTAGAGCTTCTTTGTTCAGCCATCAGAGGGACCTGGACCAGACTTGCTTGGTGGAAGAGGGTGGGAGACCGACTTTTCTGACACAACATGTTATGCAGTGCTAATTCAAAATTTAATGCAGTGGTCACTGAAGGTGTCTAACAAAATACCTGCTGCAACAGTGCTGTGGGGGTGTGAGAAGAAGACCCAGTCCAGGAGGGTATGGTTTGATGAATGAGGATTGATGCAAGTGGATTTAGTGATAAGCTGTGAGAGGTTAAGAGACTCAGTCCTGTGGGAAGCTGGCCTGAAGGCCAGGGAAAGTCAATTAATGTTAATGTTCCCCAGGAGGATGAGCACTCCAGCAGAGGAGAGTGAGATAAAAGAAGAGAGTGAGTTCACCAGAGAGGAGGGGAAAATTCAGACAAGCATAGAAAATATCAGTACAAATAGGTAATGAGGAGGGAAATGAAAGTCTGATGAGAAAAAAAGGTGTATTTTATTTCCTTTGACTTCCTACCATTATTTGTTTGACATGCATGTGTTTATCCTAAGTAGGGTGCCTTCCCCTTTCCCTTTTCAACCCTTTTAGAAGATGTCACCTTCATGATGTCTACTACTTCCTAATCACTAGTTGTTACCCTACTACCTGTATCTACTTAACCATAGGCTGTTTATTCAGTATATTCATACACGATACTGTGTTATCTCATATCTCGTACCTTGGGCAGGCACTCCTCCTGAATAGTTAGGATAAGACCAGGATAGATATTCTAGCAGAGCCATTGTAGGGTGGTGGGGGGGGATCCAGGAGTGATGGGTACTTCTTTTATTTAAGTAATTAAAGGTAATGAATGAATTGTGCTACTGTACAGAAAGGCATACAATTGTGTCTTCTTGCCATACAGGAATTATACTACCACTGGGGCTTGCTAAGCCCCAAATAATGTTTTTAGCATCAAAACCAAAACTGGAGAGGACTCAGAGTAGGTTCTCTATTATAAAATGAAATGCTAGCATTTCTCTGTTATTAGTATAGTATCAAAATAGTCTAGGAGACATCTGTTTATTTTAGCACTCATATCAAGTATGGCAAAGTAGGTAAGGACAACTACAGCAATTTATCCTCTGCCAAATGTAAATGTTTACGAAAAGATCTGTGTGAAGACATAATAAAATATGTGCAATATAGATGTCTCATACACTATTTTGATAATATACTGATATTCAGAGAAATGCATGCATCTATTTAAATTTGTAGAAAACCTACCCTGAGTGGTCTCAAGTTTTGATTTTGATGTTAGTAAATAGATTGTGACCTGTTTCATGAGCCATATTGCTGATTGCTGAATTGATCAAATGAACCCTGCTCAGGCACTGGGATTCTGGTGTGTGTGTGTGTGTGTGTGTGTGTGTGTGTGTGTGTGACAGAGAAAGAGAAAAACACTGGTTCTACAGTTGATGTTGCATAGTAATTAATTGCTATACTTGGTATTGTATATTCGATCTGGGGAAATTAGATGCATAACAATCTTTCAATTCATATTTGACTCAATTGGGCCGGCCCTGTGGCAATGAGGGTTGAGGCACTGGATGCCACACCTTGCGCCACGCCACCGACCCAGGTTCAGGTACGAGCCAGGAGCACCGGGGGTCAGCAGGGGTGGGAAGAGATTGAGCATCTGGTGGACTGCTCTCTCTTCCCAGGAAGGGACAGAGGAAGCAACTGCTCAGGGAGCAACCTCTGGCAGCTGGAGGTAGCCCAAAGTAGCATTGTGGCATATGCTTGGGAGTGGAACCAAGGCAGTACGTTGCTTTGACAGCCGAGTTCCACAGGGGGATTTACTAGTAAAACACCCACCTCCTCCCTCCGATAGGCAAAGGCGCTTCCAACCTAAGGACCACACTCCAGAAGTCAGACGCTGCTCTCTCCTCAGTCCTCCTCCACCCTGGCCCAGAGCTCAATACTATAAGAAAGAGTGCCCTGGGTGGGGGCGGCCCTTCCCCAGAGGTTAGACCCGGGGGATACTCAGTGCCGGGGGGTAGTGGAGCCGAGTTGGGTCACGCAGGGAGGTAGATTCCGATGAGTGGAAGGTCACTGGAGAGAGTTCAGTGAGGCATAAGGATGGGGTGGAACAAAAATAAACTTTGGAAAAAAAAAATATTTGACTCAATCATGCAGTCTACTATGGGCCAGATATTCAAAAGTTAGCGCAGAGCGCAAACCATTTGTGCAGGGTTAGAGCAGAGTTAGCGTGGGACCACCATATTCTAAAAAGAAGACAGCATGCACAAAATGCAATAGTGCTGGGCTAAAAAATAATGTATGCAAGGGGCAAAGTGAGGGGCAGGTACCTGCATATGGGCACAATGGGATATTCAGAACATAGCACTGTGCAATGCACCATTGCACAAGATATAGCGTAGCGCTAGTTACCACCTATAAAAGGCAGGCCTAATCCCAGGGCAATCCACAGAGGAGGCAGTGGCCAGACCAGGAAATGAGGCAAAATGGCTTTGTTTAGAAATTCTGTATTAATGCACCTCATGGAGCAGGTTGTGGAGGGGGAAGAAAGGAAGCCGGCACAACAAGGCCCACTATGCAAGCAAAGAAGGAAATACGCTGCACACAGATGCTACAGGCCCAGAGCCTCCTTTGAGACTCTGCCTGATGACCACATCATTGGCCGGTACATGTTGGACAGGAGAATTTTGAGTCAGTCATGCGAACTCCTGCATGAGGAGCTGTAGCCAAACACCAGGCACAGCCACGCCATGTCAGTTGAGGAAAAGGCGATGGTAGTGATGTGCATCCTAGCCACTGGGACATTTCAGCACCCAGCAGGGGACACCATCAGAGTATCAGCAGTCTGCCACATCATGCCTTCTGTCCTGATCCAGTTCCTTGATGCTGTCCTGCCACATGCTGGTGAGTTGATAGTATTCCCTAGCATGGCAGCAGAGCGCACAGCAACCATGCAGCAATTCCATCGAGTTGCGCACCTACCCGCTGTACTTGGTGCCATTGACTGCACCCATGTTCCCATCCATGCACTACCTGTTGATGCAAGTGACCTATATGTAAACAGGAAGGGATGCCACTTCATCAATTGCCAGGTGGTGTGCGATGCAACTGGGAGCATAACCAATGTCTTTGCACAGTACCCAGGCAGTGCCCACGATCCCTTCATCTGGCACCAGTCCCGGCTGTGCCAGGCATTTAAGGAGGGCAGGATACCTAGTGGGCAACTAGTCAGAGAGTATGGGCAACCACAACAGGGTAAGAGCACAGGGCAGGGGGGGATAGGCAAGAGTACCTATGGAAGGGGCTGGGAGCTATGTTACACAACAACAATAAGCACTGTACAGAACAGCAACACTAACACCTGGTATCTCTCCACAGGGGACAGGGCCTATCCCCTACGACCCTGGCTGCTGACACTGGTACCTCAGCCAGCAACAGTGGCTGAGGAATGGTACAATGAGGCACGTGCTGCTACAAGAAATATCATTGAGAGGGTGTTTATGATGCTCAAGATGTGGTACTGCAGCATAGACCAGTCAGGTGGTGCCTTACAGTATAGCCCTCAGAAGGTATGCCATACCATCCCAGGCTGTTGTATATTACACAACATGGTTATGAACCATGGGATATGTGCACCTGAACCTGAGGAATATTCTGACAGTGAGCCACAGCCAGGAGTAAGGGGAATAGTAGAGCAATTCAAAAGGCAGGATCCGTGAATGGCCCGCCGGGCCATTGAGCTCAGGAGCAGCATCATCGAGACACTAACCCAGAGTGGATGGTGAGTAAACACAACACAGACAGATAATATGATATCAACAGTACATTTAATGGTAGTGCAGATACAGTACAGTGTGATCAGTGTAATATGCAGGTGCTGTGCAAGTGATGTGTGATGAAGTGTGATGAAGTGATGTGGTGCGGTGTGTGTGTGATGTGTGTTGGCTGCCACTCAGGTGCGCAGATCAAACAGCTATGTAGACAAGTGTTGGCAGGGGCTGTGGCATGGTAGTGAACATGGAACATGGAGGATATTGTGTGTGAGTAGGGGACATGGGATGTGGGTGTGTGCATGGGTGTGCAAGTGAGTGGGACATGGCCACACCGTGCATGTGGTGGAGCACATCAGGTGCGCCGGCCACCACGCACATGATGCACACCATGTGTGCGAGGCACACTGGTGGGCATGCTACGTGCTGAGGACAATGATGGGGTGGACTGATGTGAGGCTGGGAGGGCAGTCTGTCAGCGGCCATGCTGCGAGGCCTGTACAGGTGTAGAGGAAGGGCGGCCATGATGCCGTGCATGGCCTGTGGACGACCAGGACATGGGGTAGAGGAGGTGATGCCCTCCCTGTGTGCACCTCTGCCACGCTGCTACACATGTGAGGTACGGCCTCGCTGGTGTCTGGATGCACCCTGCAGTGCTGCTGTAATTGTCTCCCTCAGCATGGGCCTGCACAGCAGTGATAAGTCCACCAAAGCCACACTCAGTGGTGGCAAAAACATTAGTCATTTGTTCCTCTGACCACTACTCAGCATGGGAAGGCTAGTGCCCACTGTCTCCCACAGCTGTGACAATGCATGACACAACTCCCTGAAGAGGTCATGCAGGTCCTGCTGGGCAGCATGCTGCAATGTCAGGGCCTCCTGGATCATGGGCTGTGCACCCTGGCCATCCTGTGCAGGTGGTGCATCAGCATCCTGCACTGGTGGCAGAGGTTGCAGCTGGTGTTGGGCAGGGTGTTGCGGATGTGTTTGGACCTGTGGGGGCAACTGGCAGGGCAGCAGCTGCTGCAACTGTGGTCTAATGGGTGAAGAAGCATGCTGCAGGACTGGCACTGCGGCCATTGCCCTGTGGGACATATCCAGCGAGCAACACTGTGTGGCCACAGGAACATCAGATGAGGTCACCAAAGTGGCATGTGCCTGAGTACCTCTTGCCCTCAATTCAGGCATGGTGCCAACCCCCACTGTTCCCAAACCAATGGTGCCACTGGCCAGTCCCAAAACTGGCAGGGTGGGGTTGTCCTCTGCATCTCCTGAGCCATGGTCACTTGTCACAGTCAATATCAGCACCTGCTCCCCACTCAGGTCCTTTACCTGGGTGTACTCGCGTGGATTCAGGGACTCCAGGAATGACATAGCCTCCTCTTCTGAAGTTCCTGCATACACCAGTCCCTCATGTCATCTGTGATCAGACATTGTGCTGACTGTCATGTCCACTGCAGGTCCACCTGTGGCAGCCATGCCTAATGTGGAAGGGCGCACCTCTGCTGTGTTGCCATCCTCCTGCACCACTGTGCCTGGCCCCACCTGGAACATGGCCTGCTGGGCATGCAGTGCTGCAATGAAACAGACAGATGTGAGTGGCCACTACAGTGAATAGACAACCCACCATCAACCCAACCCCCAACAATGTCACATGCACCCCAGTAATGTGTGCCCCACAGCATGCCCATGCAGACCCCATTGTGCATCCCATGCAAATGCAGTCAGTGCCCTATGAGCCCCCTGCACCATGGCAGACATGCACTTATGACATGTGCCTGCCAGCAAATGCCCACCACTGTGCAGCCCCAACACCACTCACACAATGTGACATACCCATGTGAGCCCCATGCATGCACCTTGACAGTGGCGATTTGTGCCTCAGTCCCACTGATGTTGCTGTTGAGTGGTGGATACATGCCACAGACTTACCTGCCCTGGGTGGCATGAGCGGTGTCTCACACCCACCACCCTCAACCCCACCAACTGCCACTGGCCGCAGGGTAGAGGCTACTATAGCCATCAGTGAGTCCCAGTCCCACTGCTCCATTGATTGTGGCTCCCCACCAGTCTGCAGCCTGTCCCTGAGTCATTGTGGCTCCTCCTCCTTGGCCCTGCATAGTAGATCATTCCACCTCTTTTGGACAGCATCGGTGGTACGCCCATCACCACCTATGGCATTCACCATTGTGTCATTCTCTTCCCACATCAACCGAACGGTGGCATCAGTTGACTTATTACATCATAGGACCATTTGCCACCCCTTCACAGCATGTACCAGGGCATGCAGCTCATCCCCTGAAATCTTATGGGCCCTGAGCTGCTCCTGCCCTGCAGCCTCACCTGTTACACACAGTTGTGGACAACACATTGCACAGCTGTAACAGTATCAAATGGCCATGGGGCAACACATAGCTGCCATGCACACTCCTACCCCCTGAGGAATGCCAGCAGGACATGCATGATGCAACTCAGTGTTGTGGAGTCCTGCAGACCAGCAAATGTGGAGGCCTGCTATGTGTGTGCAGCACACAGTTGTGCTTCCTATGCTGGTGACCTGTGGCATGTATCTGTTGGCCTGGCTGCATATGGTGGCATGGACAGTGGTGCACCACCAAGCAATCACAAGGCCTATGGCCATAGACAGTGTCTAATGTGTACATGTGTGTGACTGTGCAGACATGGCTGTAAATGCCTGTCCCATAAGGTCCACCCCAGGCACGTCCAGTGCCATGTTGGGCCTGTGCACAAGCAGCACTGTGGAACACATGCTGTGGAACCGTGATGTGCATCCCCACAACAGGACTAGATGGCTGACCACAATACATGTGCTACTAGTGGCGCTGTCTAGGCATTGTTGCATGTACCAGTGCAAGTATCAGTGCAGCCACAGTGCACACACACACACACACACACACACAAACACACACACAGGTGTGGTGGTTGCATAGGCAGTACTGTCACAACTGTGTGTGATTCACCATGTGGAGCTGTAGTGGGGACTGTACAGCAATACAACACTGGGATAGTGCACCACCGACATGTGTGTAAGTGCATGTCATTCAATGGCCTGGATATCCACATTGTACATGCACTGTCCTGTCATGGGGGTAGACACCTTGGACTGCAACACCAGTGGTACTGCCCCTGCCCCTGCTGCACAGTGATGTGCACACACAGACACCAGCAATCTGCTGTTCCTATTCGGCTGCCATGGTGTCATGCCATATGTCAGAGCACATGTGCAGCCATCGCAGCATGACTGACTGACATGCTTGTGGATTGAGACATGTCCTGGCACAGTCAGGACCATATGTGTCCAGACACTGTGCACCATGACTGTCTGACATGGATGCTGGGGGTGGCCCTTGCAAACAGAGAGTGTGACAGCACATCTGCAACACAGATCAGCAAGGGACAGTACTACTGGGTGCAGACCCAAACCAATGGGGACCACAGGGATGGAGTGGTGGGGTCTGTCCACATCATGGCCAGCCTGTCATGTGGAAGACCCCCTACATAAAATGTGAGGGGCAGGCTACCTCACCATGACAGGCCTGTTAGAGTGTGGGGGGGGGCCTGGACTTGGGCAGATAAACAGGTGCAGATGACCGTTGCCTGGCACTGAGACCCATCTGCATGTGTCTGACATTGCAGACATGGTCCCCAATCACATGGTCATCTTAAAACACACAAGCACACAGTAGCAGTCATGGGGATAACTATCCAGCTTTCAGGTAGGATAGGTAGGCTTACAGCCCAACACATGTCGTGCAGTGTGCTGCAGAGTGGCACATCCCTTCCAGACTGCTGGTGCTCCACATAGTGATGGCTGTGACCTGAGATGCAACAGCACAGTGATACAATCACAGTATAGCAACTCTAGTGACTGCATGAGTCCTGTCTGATGTGACCCACTTGCACTTATCACAAACATATATAAGGGCTGGGGTGGACTGTACGTGATGCAGATGTCAGTCAGTGACATGGGTAACAGCACAGGTACCTGTGACTTTTGTCACAATGGATATCATGTAACCTACTGTCACTGTGGATTACTGATGCACTCCAGAGTGCAGCCTCCACACTGCTGATGACATCATACTGCCTTGTGCAGCACCACAGTGGGTGGTCAGTCAATCATGGGCTCCACAATGGGCGCTAAACAGTGCATAAAGGTGGTGGGGCACCACTACTCACACTGGGGCAGCCAGGAGGGGCAACACCCCCCCCAGTCCTCCCACCGCTGCCATGTACAAGCACAGACAGACAGCACCAGTTAGGAATCACCTTCAGTCTCAAAGCCATAACCTGTATACCAATGTTGGACATATCACATATACCATAGCCTGACACACATCAGGCAGTACAGGAACAACTTGTGCGTGGGCAGGATTGTAATGACACATACGTGGCACTACCACTCCTGGGTTCTGGTCCTGTCCTCTCATGCATGCAGGTGACTGACATTGTCTGAGTCAGCCTATTGTCCATCCAATACAGTACTATACGCTAGGAACATTATTGGCTGTACAGCTCCATGCACAAGCAGTGTGTGTTGCCACCTCTGGTCAGGTGTCCATATACCCATGGATAGTTGGGACAGGGTATGGCAGGGCCCCTCTGTGGCAGTACATACTGGTTGTGCAGACTGTCCCATACATCATTCACAGTAGACTGGTTTCATGGCTGTACCCTGGATGTCTGACATCATCCTGTGCCATCAATCCAAACACACATGACATAGGGATACTCAGCAGTTGTTTGCATGGTGATTACACATATAATTAAATTTGTCCCTGGAAGTCGGATACAGTCAGGTTGTTTGAAGCAGCCCTCATGCAATACATATCTGCCTGCCCTTGTGATTGCTCTTGTGACATCCTGTGTGCTGCAGCAGAAATCCCACATCAACATGTATTACCTATCAGCAACACAGGTGGAGCACTGTTAGCCCTTATATAGCAGTGCCGGGCAATCAGACCTGTTAAGCATGCTAATAAGCCAGTAATGATATGCTAATCACCATGTTAGCACCATGCATACACAATGAACATCATTTGCATATGCCATTTGAATATTGCAGATGCTAGCATCGGGCAAAGCCTTTAGCGCCGGGGAATCCGTTAGCACTGGGCTATCTTGCCTGTGCTTGGCACAGCGCTGTTGCGATTGTGCAGCACTAGGACTCATAGTGCAGGTCCTGCACATGCGTGGGTTGGGCCAGTCTGAGCAAGCATGGCAGCTCTATATGACGTAGTGCCACGCTAACCCTGTTAGCGCGATAGTAGTGCGCATGCCTGGTATGTCAGCACAGGGGTCATGGCAGAGTCATGCATACACATTGCGCACACTTCCGGGTAGCATGGCGCTATTGCACACTTCTGCGTGGTGCTAGTCAGACATGTTGGGGAGCTCCAGGGTGTGGCCCAGTATTTGCCATCCAGCAATAACTTTTCTTCCTCCTGTGTCAGCCATGTCTCGGAGACATAGGCAGAGGGCAGTGGTGGGCCATAATAGGTGCTGGGATGTGGTGGAGATGGCAAACCTGGTGCAACTTTCCCAACAGTGGTATAGGTGCCTGTTTGGGGAGGTCCAGGAGGGGGACCACCCACGTAGCCAGGTGTGGGCTTCAATTGCTCATTGCCTCACAGCCCTGACTGGAATATCACGTGACAGGGAGAAGTACCGCCACCGCTATGTGGATCTGAGGTGCAGGCAGAGCCCACTTCTGGAGTGATGCAGGGCATTGGTTCGGGGAGGGGACTGTGCCTGTGCAGGTATGTGAAGCCTCTCACCACGGTGTTGTCTTGGTGGGGGGGTGTTTGTGTGTTGGGTGGTGTGCCTGTGTGTGTGCAACATGGCCCATTCACATGCTATCTGAGGAGGCTGTGGTGCTGTGACAGTGACATTGGGTACATTTGTTGGACTTGTGCCATGTGAGCCTGAGTTCAGAGGAGTGTGTATTTTGTGGGCCAGGGAGACATAGTGTTTTGGGAGTGTTATATGCAATGTTCTGCAGTGTGGTGGCTACGTGCACCATACCACCTACTGTGGCTGCATGGACCCATGACACCTGGCCCCCCTGCCACATCCACTGTGGTCTGCCATGCTGCAAGTGTGCTGCATGCATATGTGCCTCCTTTGTACATCTGCAGTGTGTGGTTGGGTGTGTTGTCTAGGTGTGGGGCACACCACCACTGCTGTGCCTGTGCCACCATGACACTGGCCACCTGCATGTGCAAACAATCCATGGTATTGGTGCCTTGCTGTGCTGCACACTTTGGCCATGCACTGTGCATTATGCAGTGGCCTGTGTCATGCTTGGCATGGCTTGGATGCTGCACTGTGCCAGGGAGTCAGCTGTGCATGTGTCATGCCACACCACCAGGGTCAGGGGTGTGCTCTAGTGTACCATGGTGGCTGACATTGTAGTAATGCTGCTGTACCATCTTCCCACTGCAGAGCACAGTGGCCACACTGGCACTGGCAGGGACAACCAGCAGGCTGACCAGGAGCCCACCAGAGACAGGTGAAGCATGCCGTCCATGACGCAGCATGCAGAGGAGAGCAGTGATGGTGACAGGAGCGTATTTCATGAGTACTGTTTGACATTGCACATTATGACTATGTCTCTGTGTAGCCACTGCAGGTATTGGACTGCTGTGTCTATTGTCATGGCACAGTCAACTGGGTCATCCAGGTCTGCTGTGGTTTTGCTTTGTTGCATTGGGATTCCAGGGTGATCACTGAGAGGGACCCCTTTGCCATGGTGGCTACGATATGCACATGGGGCCACAGTGTTCACACATGACTACATGCCAGATGGGGAGGGGGATTGCACTGGATGCTTCACACCAGTGGCACCATTCTGTGCACCCATGGCTGTCAGTTATGTGGGGACTGCTACAGTAGCTCGTGCATTTGCGTTGTCATCTGTGCATCCACTGTCTTGCCTTATGCTGCACAGCTTGTGGCATGGGTGGATCTATCCATGGTCTACTGTTGCTGTTACTGCCATGTGCACTGCTGTCTGCCTGGTACCATGGCATGTGCAACATGTTGCTGGGTCTTGCACCATTGTGGCAGGATGCAGCATGTCTGTGCATGGACAGCAGCCATTCACTGTGCCTGCAGCAGGGGGATGTCTGGGGTCAGCCAGCTGTACTGGCTGTTTCTGTTGCTGTTGCCCTGTATGCCATGGCTTCACTGCTCTGCAGTTCACATGGCATGTGTCATTCACTTTACCTTGTATAGTGTGTCAGCGTTCATGTACGGCATGTTGAAGATGCATGCTGGTGCTGTTCAAGCTGTGACCTACAGGGGGTCACAGTGTAGCATGTTGCTTGCATCACCCTACCAGTGTGTTGTCATTGCAGTGTGGACACTGGTATATTATTGTGTGCCCTTGAATGGACTAGGTGGCATACATGCACAGTGGCTGTTGAGGGGGGCATCTTGGGCCATGGTGCCATACGGTCCTGTGTGGCTATGTATGTCATGTGTGCCTGTTGCATTCAGCTGTGTTGCAGGGGCCATGTTCCCCAACAGGGTGATGTTCCTCTGTCCCTGCAGTACATGGTGTTAATACATGGGACATGCATGGGTGCTGCTGGGGATGTTCTTTGGTAGCATGGTGTACTGGGTTTCAGACTCTGTGGCAGGTGCTGCTCCCACCAGTGGGGGTGCGGGCCCAAACATGCCTTGGCCACCAGGATGGCACTGTCCTGTATGTGTCTTTGGCCTACCACTGCCCTGCCACTGGTGGCCCATGGCCTGTGTCTCTGTTTCACATGTGTGTGTGTCTCCTTGCATGTGTGCCTTACATGTGTTGCTACTGTGGGTGGTGGCACAGCAACATGCCATGCTCTCCTACAGTATGGGCTAATCATCCTTGTGTTGTTTCAAACAGTTTGGGTAGGCATTGACACATTACACATTTGTGTACAGTTTGGGTACCTGTCCCACATTCTATACAGTTTTGTTGCCACTGTTGTTGTACTCTTTAGTATTTGGATTTCTGTAGGACACTTTGTGCCTCTATCTGTTTCACCTGCTATTGTTTTGCACTTATTTTAGTGTCCAACCTGTTCAGGGATTACTTATATAATTTGTTCTTTTGCTATGTTATGGCATTGTGGGTAGCAGTTTGGCTGGGTATTTACATTTCTTGTAGGGGGACTGCAGTTGGGGGGGGCAGCACTTGGGGAACATGTGTACAGAACAGGCATATCTGGTTTCACCCCTGGTTGTGGCTGTGGCCCTTTTTCCAGTGGGTGTCATCTGTGTTGTGTATCGTAGCTGTGTAACTGTGGGCAGCATGTCCCAACATGTGTCATCCCATGTGTGTGTCGTTCACTTTGTGATTGTCATTCACATCTGAGTAGGTGACTGACTGTTTGCACTGTTACAGTGTTCACGCTTTTGTGCTGTGTGGGTTCCACTGTGTTGCTGGTTTATCGGCATACATTCACACATGTCTGTGTACATTGGAGTGCTGCATGCTGCCTGTCTCATACTGCCTTGTCCTGCAAGCACATGTCAGTGTGCATTGTGGTTTGTTCTGTACTGACACATCGGCATGGTTGTTGGGGCATGATATCCATCCACGTGGTGGCACACGGTGCCTTTGTGTCATTGTCATGTCCTGATATGGTCCCCTTTTCTCCTGTAGATCCATGACGGTCGTCACTATGGGCCACTCATCCAGAGGAGGCTGAAAGGAGGGATGAACTCTTGCGGAGGGTGGTGCATCAGCAGTGGACGCTTATTGAGCAGCAGGCCATCCTGATAGCAGAGACCAGATGGGTAGTGGCCATCTTGGAGGAACGGCTGCCAGCACCCGCCTGCACATAGGTCCTGTGTCCCATTTTGTTATCCTGCTTCCTGACCCCGGCCCACTTTCCATGGCCCTATTTGTGACATTCTGTTTTCCTCCATTGCTTTCTGTGTCCATGTCCCTCTCCCGTCCACATCCTTTCACTGTTCATCTGTATATAGTGTACATAGTTGCCTTTTTGCAGTGTCACTACTGTGTTTACCATTGTTTTCAGTCCCTTTGTTTTTCCAGCCTTTTTACCTTTATTTGGTTGCTGCGTTGTACCTCTTATTTGGCTATTGTATTCTGCTGTATTTCACTTTACTGTTTTCAGTACATCTGTTCCTGTTGCTATTGTGCCATTCCTGTTCCCTGTTTGAATTATATTTTCTTGTACTTGGCATTCCTGTGTCCTGTGTCTTTTTGGAGGAACTCAAGATTTGACAGTGTTATGTGGTCTTCTGTTGTCACTTGTGGGTCCTGGTGTTCCTTGCCATTCACTGGTATTGCATTAGTATCTGCTCCTGTGTTCACATCCAGGGCTATTTTGCTTTCCTGTGTTCCTGGACAGCTGCTTACACCTCTGCATTGTGTTTCTGTGGGTGTTTGCACTGCATCTGTCTGGGAGCTATATTCAGCGCTGTCTTAATTGTTATATTCAGTGCTGTCTTATTCCTGGGCAATTTTTGCCCTGCACTCCTGGCCCTGTTTGCCTGGCTTCCTTTGCTTGCTATATTCAGCTGGTTTTGCACGGGGATATTTCCTTTTGAATATAGCTTGCTTTGTGCTCCAGGCTAAGTTTGCCCACCAGGCAGTGCTAATTTAGCCCCAGGGCAAAGTTTTGAATATCTGGCCCTTAATCTGCCAAGTAGTTTTTAATGTATTTGCTAAGTGTGGTAAGTGGTACTGAGAGACACTTAGCAGTTACATATCATTCTTACATATTACTGTTATGAGTAGCTACAAGCTTTTAGACTATTTAAGACCATTTGTAAATGTCAGAGACCATCTCCCTGATAACGCACTAGTTGCAAAACTGGTTGGGGTCTCTAGCTGATAAAGCCATTTAATTTGTGTACACATTTTTCTATGGTATGTGATTTTATTTAATAATGCTCTTTTTGGTACAGTTGGTGTGGTGCTGATTTTGCTGTTGTGCCTGATTCCTTTTGATCCTGCACACGCCTCAGCAGTAGAGCTGCTTGACTGGATTTTTTTTCTTTGCATTTAGTAGTGTACATGTTGAAACTTTTTTATCTTTTATGCTATTTTAAATTGCTGCTTTTTTTTAGCCTTCAAGGTAACCGTTTTCACAGTTTTAAGTCTGCATTAGCACTTATTATTATTTTTTTTTACATTTGAAATCACAAAGGAGCATTCAATATAGCTATTGTTGGTTTTAACTAGTATCCACATCAGTTTGAGGTAAGCAATAATACCCAACAGGGTGGGTGGTATTGGGAAATACCTGACAGCCCAGGGGCATAATGAGAGAAGGTATTATTGCACTTAGAAAATGGGCACTGTAAAAAAAAAAGTTTGATAAAATTGTTAATAAAAAAAATAATTTTAAATGAGTTTTATAATTAAATAGTTCTTCCACCTTCATTAGAATGATAGCCTTTTGTCCTACTGCAGATGCCATAGTTTTAAAAAAAAATCCAGTTGTGTGCAGTTACTGCCCCAACAGCAGACTATTTCTGTTTTTTCAGCTGGAACACCTCCACCCCCCATCATTATCATGCAACAGTTTTGTCCCCCCCTCTACACTTTCTTTTTTGTTTCATTTTTATTTAATAGACTCATTTTCTCTCCTGCTACTTTTTTCAACACTGGGGCCAGGAGATGTTGTAGTTTTGATCAGGAGAAGGAAGTGCACTTTGGGAGACTGAGTGTGGTCAGGGAGGCAGTTGTTCAGGCTGCAGATGAGAGAGAGAAAGTTGTTCTTGCACAATTTCAAAAAAGCCTGTTAAAAGCCACTCAATTTCATTAATGTTCATTTCAGAGAAGCAAGTTGTTGAACAACTGGGTGCTTTTATTTAGAATACTGTTTTTTTATTAGTCAAAGTTCAATCATATTTAGGGCAGGATGGTGCCGGGTGGCAGTAAATCAAATATGTGCAATGTAATGCTCTGAATGGGATCGCATTTCAGTCACCAGAGAAAAATAGAATGGCACTCATTTAGTGTCACTTATTTAGTTGATGTTACCATGGGAAAAAAGGTATGGGACGGGGGTGGCCTGGCCACTAGTTTACAGCTCACTTAGACAGTAGGGAAAAATGGTGGCATGCAAGTTTGACAATTCAGGGTGCCCCATGATACCTTAAGTGATGGGGCACTCCAAATTTGCACTTGTTTTTCAGTGGGCTCTATTGAAAAATAAATGCATGCCAGACCATGGATTTTAGTCAATCAGGATGCTTTATTTTTCAACCCCATTTTCTAATTACTATTATTTAACATCCCTTTTTGTGAGGCTAAAATTAACTAGCATTTAATAAGCACTGCTTCCTGACATTATGGAATAATGGATATGAAAACAGAAGGATTTAAACTGGTGAATAGCATTACTCAAGGTGCACTCTCCTTGTTCCAGATCAATTGTAAAGTCTGTGCTGATGCAAACCAAAATTATGAAATGAGTGTATTTCACATAAACAGAGAAAACCAAAATAGTGTCACTCTGATATAGAATAAAAGAATAGGTTATCATTTTCACTGTAAATCCTGCTTTTAACATGTATTTCATTTTTGGGGAGGGGACTATATTAACTGCACTGTCACAAGTATTCTGAAGAGCTACTAATGAGTCATGAGTTGGCAGAATCACACATTTTGTCACACATTTGGAAAGGTCCTCCAGGTTTGGAATTTGGAACCTTTAACCCACAGTCAACCAGAGTATGAGGGAGAGATGTAAACATCTTTTTATCCATTTTTATATAATGGGTAGGGAGTTTTCTGTACCCTGATTGGCTAAGAGGTACCTTTGGCCATGCCCTTTTCAGTGCACATTATGCCAACTGGTACTTCCTCAATCAACCAGGACATATTGCTGCCTGAGATCCATGCTTTCCAGAGAGTGTACACTTGTTTTCTTGTGTTGGCTGTGAGTTGCTCAGCTGTCCACCATCCACCCACCAGCCAACCGAACTGCCAGCCTGACTGCTATATTGTCTGGCCACAGTATTGCCACATGATTGGAGAAGACATTTATTTTAAATTACAAAACAAGTCAATACAATATGAATGCTTCCGCTTGAGCAAACGGCCTAATGCAAGGAAGCACTGTGATTGGGAAGACACTGGCTCATACATAGGACACTAGGGTCCTATGGCAGTTTACAAGGGACATGCTTGGTCTCAGTTTACAATGTTAGCATTGACCAGCTCCTAAAAGACAGTCTCAGAACAAGAAACAACAAAACAATTGAAAACAACTGGCTGTGGTGGGGAGAGGTGGTCAGACAGACACTGCCACAGCTTGTAAGAGATATGCTCACTATCAGTGCAGAAGAATAAACTCATCCACCTGTTGAAGAACTAATTTTGGATATTTACTGCCATTTTTATGACTGCATGGTGACATCACCATGCTGGCATACTGCTATGACTAAGAAAGAGAGAGAGAAGAGGAATTCTGGAAGCACATGACTGGATACCTAGACTGTCTTCTTCCACTGAGTGCTTCGAATGGAACTGAACCTCATCTCTCCACCTCTGTAGTGCTGTTCTTTGCTGTTACTTTGTCTCTCCTCCCCCTTTCCCCACCACCATCGCACTAATTGCACTATTTCTTTTCTTGGAACTTTAACTCCTGAGCCACAAATGGTTGCTGTCAGGGTTTTAAAGAGCAGATATTCTCTTGATTTGTGTTTTATTTAGGGTTCTGACCTTTCATTCAGTGGAAGATCAGCCATTAATTGATTCTTGAAGATGATGGAAGCATTTTCTTTTGCTTAGTTGTCAGCCCCGAATGCTCCTCCAATGCAGAAGTCAGTCTCCAGTTTGATAAAAAGATTCTAGTGCTCTTCAGCAGGTCACGTCAGTCTGAGATGGGCTGGATGCTGTGTGGGGGAGAACAGCATGAGCATTAGAGTAGGCACAATCTTCTGTTAGTGCTTGTCCTTGTAAAGTGAGCACTAGTTGGGGAGTCAGTTTTTTATCAAATATTTATCAGTTGGAGAGAAATCACAGTGAGTTCATGACTGAAACTTATCTTTTTTAGTGTCTGAAAGTCAAGATTTACTAACTTTTTTTAATTTAAATGACATTTATTTTTTATTTTATTTATTCAATCTTGGATTACAATACTTTTGAGCACAAGGCAGCTCATTTACAATGGTTCCACGTCAGTGGGGAAGGGAAAACAAACAAACAAGGAGTAAAACAATGTTACAAAAAATCAGTCAACAATATTTACATACTTTAAATAAAAATCTATTAGATCAGAGAGGAAGGGGTAAAGTAAGGGATCTAGAAACAGTCCAGCCCAAAGGCCTTGTCGTAACCTGGGAAGATAGGGAAAGGGTCAAGGCAAGAAGTGTTCAATAGTTGAAAATAGGAAGGAAAGGGGTAAGAGGGGAAGGGGATAGGAGGGCTGAAGGGAGGGTGGGCAAGGGTAGGAAGCACTGCAGATAGCAGAAGAAATGAGGGAACAGTTGGTTGATTGCACCTGCAGAAGGTGGCACTTAGGTGTAGCAGTCACAGGAGCTGTTAGCCGTGAGAGCCTGGCAAAGCAATTGTTGGAAAGGTCCTAGCTTTGATTGGGTTAAGATTTCTTTGTTAAGTGTGTTGGACCATAGTGGTCCTCTGTAGGCAAAAGAGCACTGACCTTGGGATGTCAGGCATCATGGAACGTGCAGGGATTGGGAGGCAGAGCTTCTAGTATGCTGAGAGCTGCAATAAGGGGTGAGGAGGTTTGTAGTACCAGGAGGCAGGAGGCCAAGAAGAGCTTTTTTAAATAACAAGCAAGTTTGGTATTCTATCCTTTCGCTAAGTTAAAGCCATCCAGTTTGAGCATAATGGTCACAGGTATGGGTAAGACATGCAGCACCTGTAAGAAGTCTGCAGGCCTTATTTAATGCTATGGCTATTCTATGTAGAGAGGTGGCTGTAACCAGGCCATAAATGACCAAGCCATAGTCTACAACTGATAAGACAGAGCTGTGAACTGCAGCTTTGAAGGCTTCAGGAGTCAGACAACATTTATGTTGATGTAACAAACCAATCTTGATGTTGACAGCCCATGCAACATTGTCAATGTGCTGGGCAAAGTACAGCAAGCAGCCCAAGGTTACTCCCAGGTATTTAAAATCTTGGATTTGTTTGAGAGGGACACCCAAACAGTTTCTGATGGAAAGCAGTTTGGATTTGTGCTTGCTGCACACACTACCGAACATCATGACTTTAGTTTTCTTGTAGTTAAGGACCAATCTGTGATTGTTGAACCAGACCATAAATTCATTAAAGCTTTGTTGTAACTGATGTTCCAGTTGCTGAGTATCAGGGTTACTAGTGAATGACAGCATCATCCACATACAGGAGGATCCTTTGTTGGCAGGCCTGTGGGAGATGGTTAAGGAAAATGCTAAATAGTAGAGGTCCTAAAATAGAGCTCAGTGGAGCACCAGACTGGATGTGCTGCTGGTCAGAGATAACATGATATTTTCACCTGCTGTGTGCAGTCTGTCAAGTAACTCTTAAAACAGGGCAGTGTGTCACAGGAGAGGCCAATGGAGGACAGCTCTCAAAGAAGTAGCATATGGTGAATGGTATCAAAGGCCTATGTTAGGCCTATGAAGGCCGTATCCACTAGTTCACCATGGTCTAAAGATTTATTTATGAAACAAGTGAATTCCAACAGAGCCGTGATGGTGCTGTGACCCTTGCAGATCCTATGTGTTGCAGGCATTGCATCACATATTTCTCAAGGTAATCAACCAGTTGATCAGCCACTATATTCTCTAGCACTTTAGATAAAGGTGGCAGGATAGAAATGGGCCTGTAGTTTGCATGTAGGGCTCGATCCCTACTTTTGTGAAAAGGGGTGACAAGGGCTGATTTCCAGATATGGGGGAATTGAGCCATTTGAAGTGAGAGGTTGAGAATCTTTGTGAGGGGTTCCAGTAGTTTGTTTAGGATGAGAGCAACAACTTTTAGATCCAGCAAGTCACCACTAAATCTTGTTCTCCCTAGGGCTTTGCTTAAGTATTTCTTGGCAGTTAGTGTGAGACCTTTCTAAAGTAAAAAAAGGAGGTGTGACTGGGGACTTATATTCGGTACTATGGGTGGAGGTAGGAGAGCTATCATCAAAGAAGACCTGATGGAGGTCACTGCTCAGATCAGTGAAAGGCATGTTAAAAGTATTTGTCACAGTAAATGGGTCCAAGGTAGGGGCACCATTGTTGTTAAGCATGGAAGGTGAGCCCTTCAGCAACTTGCCGGTTACTTTTTTGAGGTTATTCCAAAAGTTCTTACTATCCCCCCAGGAACTGGAAACAGCTTCACAGTGAAATTTATCTTTCTTGATGTGGATTGCCTTCATGCATTCATTCCATGCTTTTTTATAAGCCTGAACACCCACTTGCCTGCCCGTTGCTCTGGTTCTGTGCCAAAGGTGGTCCCTAAGATTCATCCTAGCAATGAGTTAAGGGGTTATCCAGTGGTTAGTTGTGCCACGAGCTTTCAACTTTTTTAATGGTGCATAGATGTCACAGGCAGCATAAAAGTGCTCAATGAAGTGGTCTAAAGTAGTATTGATATAGTTGGTGGAGTTGAGTAGTGACCAATTCAGGGTGTGCGGGTGTTGTTTATGGGACGCCAAGTGACCACATTTCAGAACTCTGCAGAAAATGGACTGAGGAGGGGGTTTATGGAATTTGTTAGACCAGCTACAGGTAATGGGGGAGTAATCACTTAGTGAGCCAGGATGCACTATCACATTGGAGATCCAGTCTGGGTGGTTAGTGATGATCCAGTCAAGGAGTTTCCTTGTTCCCTTCTTGTAGTTGGTCCTGGTTGGTGATGTAACAAGTTGGAAAAAATTAAGTGTGGAGATAGCATCCTTGCATGGGCCTATGTCAGTTGAGAGACAACTGATATTAAGATCTCCAAGAACTATGGTTTCAGAGTTGTGGTTCAGGTTGTGAATATAGTCCTTAATGTTGTGGAAGCCTGTAGTATACTCCTTAGTAGGGACATAGAGAGATGAGACCATTAGAGCCTTATTGTGAGCACTGAGCAGCACCTTAATTGCAATAGCCTGTGTGGAGCCTCCAAAGGTAGCCCTAGGTAAGGCATGCCCCATAAGTGACTCCTTTAGATAAGTGGCACAACCTCCTCCATGTTTTGCCAGTCTGTCCTCTGGAAAATGGTGTATCTGGGCAACTGGACTGCCATATTAAGAATCTTGGGGGAAAGCCAAGTCTCAACTACTGATAGTACATCAGGGTTATGCTGGGTGGTCCAGACTTTGAGAATATCAAGTTTACTTAACAGGGTACAGATATTGATAGTGGCCATTGTGATGGACACATGTTTTGAATTCCCCTTAGGTTCAGATGCTCATGGAGGGCTGGGATTAGGATAGATATTGCCTGAATTCATCAGCAGCATTAGGGCGATTCTTATCAGGTATTGCTTCAGAGGCCTGTTGCTCAGCTTTGATGACCATTTATGATTGGAGTGATTCCTAGGGCTGGAATGCAACACAGAGAGGCTAATGTGAAGTGCCTGAAGGGGGTAGGAGGCATGGGACCACAAAGGGGGGCCTGGTGGTATATGTAACAAGAGCCAGTTGTGTGACCATGCGCCTTTAGTTATCATAAGAAAGTTACCCATTTTGAATCCAGGGTCTTAGTGAAGGTTATGGGTAACAATGAGTTAGGGATATGGTTGAGACTTAAAATCCTGTAGGTCTCCATGGAGAAGAAAAAACAGTATATGGAGAATAGGGAAGATAAATCTGTGCGTTGATAACACTTCATACACACAGACCACAGTATCACATTAAACAGGTCAATAGAGGGCTTAGAGTAGAATAGGAAGGATATTCCCTCTAGAACAGCATATTGATTCCACTTGTTTCAACAGTCCGCGATAGGCACTTTAAATGGGGCTAGACTGGGCTTAGAGTTGAGTAGGAGTCAGTGGGGATAAGAAAAAAATGATGGGTGAAGCAAGGTGAGGGGTGCTAGGTCTGATTGTCTTTATTTAACAGAGGCTTAAATTCCATTGATGAAAGTAGAGGTATCTATATGAACAACAGCACAGATCACTTTATATAAAGATTGTGTCCCTCTAGTGGCAGTACAGTATAACTTGCTAATGGGAAAATGGACCCTTGTTTTTTTTTTTTTAACCAGGAGAGACAAACAATATAATCACTATTTAGCAATATTGTCAATATAGTCATAGTGTGTGTGTGTGTGTGGGGGGTGATTGGAGCTAAGGAGAATAGATTTGAGAGGCTAGAGTAGAGGGGATGAAAGGAATAAAATTGGTAATTTTAGCATTTTTAGCAATATAGTCACAGAATATTAACATGAGCAGAAACAGTGCAGTATAGACACAAAGCAATTTAACACAGTAACCCACAAGCAGTTTTCCCACAATCAGAAATAAAATACAGTACCCTGCAAAAAACATTTATCCATAATAGTTTGGAAACATGCACATTTGCCCATATAGTTTGGAAACATGCAGATTCAGATATAAGGAGGTTAGGCAATACAGGTTAGGCTGGCTAGCCAGCTAAAAGCCTGTCAGGGCACAGCTTGAAAATTGCAAAATCTGGTCAGTGAACAGCCAAGGTGCTTGCAAGGGTGAGTGTCCAAGTGTCCCACTTGAAGAGGGCATGCTAACCAATGGTAGTCCAGCAGTTTCAAGGGGAAATTAGCCCATGGGAAGCAGGGCTTTGGATCTGAGTAGGCAAGAAGAGCAACAGTGGGCATACCTGATATTTCTCTGTGGCAGGAGGCTAGGTATGACCGGTGGTTCCAAGGAGTGAGCCACGGCCGCATGTCTGGAGGAGGGATCCTGTCAAGGTCAAGTTTCTGATTTTCTCTGGGGCCGGAGGCTGTGTGTGGCTGGTGGCTCCAAGGAGTGAGCCAAGGCTGCAGGACTGGAGGAGGGAGCCCAGTCAAGGGCAAGTTTTTGATTTTCTCTGTGGTGGGAGGTTGGGTATGGCCAGTGGCTCCAAGGATGTTCTGCATCACTTGCAGCTCCTGCATCAGTGAGCTGACACAAAAGGGGAAATGTAGTCAGCGCTGTTGGAGATCATGGGTACCAGGATAGCTCACTCAATTTAATTGATGGTCATGTGAAAGGGATGGAAGGGAAAGGGAGAGATTTAAAAGCATGTGCATACATGAGAGTAATGGTACTTTAGAAGGACTTAGGCAGTGAGAGAGGAAGAGGAGTGAACTGAGAGAGAGTGGGAGACTAGCCTGAATAAAGTCAGACTGGCCTATCAGCAAACCTGGGCATTTCCAGATTCCCTTCCCCATCTCACTCCCCAACACCTGTGTTGGGTACCTGGCCATCTTCTGATTTAGAAGTAGCTAGATATCAGTTTCAAATGCCAGGGAATATAAATACTTACATATGTAAAATTGGTCTGCAGATGAAGACCCAGTAGTCCATTCAGTCTACTTAGTATCTTCCTGACCTTGTGCCTGCCTTGATGTTAAAATAGATTTACTGAAATGATTGCCCTAATGACACCTCAGAACCCCTCCCCAAGCTGTCTATACTCTGTACAATGTCATGTGTGCTGATGTGTTTGTTGGATGTTTTTATTTTCCTTTTTTTCTAACTTACTCCATTTTTTTATATATAAAGTTAAGGTGTTTACAAAGGTATTAAGGGATATTTAGGGTGGTAGCTTATGGGCAACTATGGATGCTTGAGTCTGGTTGTGTTTCTGCCTGATTCTGGTATCGTTTGTCATCCCTCCTAAACCTGTGCTGTTTAACTTTCCTTTTGTGATTTATTTTTTGTCTTTGACTTCAAGCTCCATGGCATTAACTGTGTATTATGGTGGGAACATGAGTAATTAAAAAATACTGTGCTGTGCTGGTCCTCTTGTGATTCAATGTTCCTGTATTGATTCTGCTGTTGGCACTCCTCCTAAATTCTGTGAGTTGATTTCAATTAAACAAACAGTGGCTCATACTGCCGTAATCCAACTAGCTGATTTCTGATCTCCAACATAGTTGAAGATGCTTTCTGGTGTTATTTGGTTCACATGGTGAGTGCAACGGCCACTGGAGGAGAGTGAGGAGTGATCCCCTGCATCAGCTGCACTCAGTGCACGTATTGTCTAACTTCTGGCTCCAATGAAGGTGTGGCCACAGTGGTTTCATTGAGTGATCATGATTGGGATCCATGGTGAGATGATGTCCCCCCCCCATTCTTAAACACATTTTGTCAATTTGTTCCTAAGGTTCACAGTGAGAGAGCACCCTACATACAGGCATACACAAATGCACACACTATTTGCCACTGGGATTATACTGTAGCTGTACATTTTGATAGTGTAATAGCTGCACATTTTTTCTATCATTCAGTGATTAAGATGTTAGGATTATTTGCTTGAGTAGACAGTCTCCAGACATTTTGATTGCTACTGTATCTGTAATTTAGCTGAGCTGTGGATTTGTTCTTGGAACTGTTGGAACACCTGAGCTCCTTTTGTTTGTCCAAGGCTTCTATCTTACCTGCTGAGAGGTCAGCTGTAATCAGCACATGCATTGCCCAATGTCTGGCTCTGGTGAAGGTGTGGCAAGAGTGGTTTCACTGAGCAATCAAAGCTGGGAACCATGATGAGATTACCCCCCCATCTTAGGCATATTTTTATGCTTTGTTCCTGAGGGCTGCGGTGGTATATATCAGTTTTTATTACAAGATATTCCTGCTGTGCATTCTGCACTAATAAATGGACTGATGCACACACTGTATTCCTGTTTCTGGATACCATCAAGAAAAGTAAGACAACGGCCTGGCAGTGTCCCTTTAAAGAAGCATTGCAGCAGTGTTGGCGCTGACCAGAGTTTGTTTCCTCAAGTTCTCTATGCAAGCACCAGTTGAAGGTGTTTCCTCTCTTTGTGGCCATTGAGGCATTAAAATTATAAAACATGCACCAGCAAGATGGTTGAATTTAAGTAAAGTGGTGCAAAGAATGACTGGCATGTGGCCAGCTCTGCTGTTTTATTAATTTCCATTGCACCCATGGTGCCAATGTCAAACTTATAACTGACCACCTGAACAGCCAAGAAGTTTGAGTAACTTTTCTATTTTTAAAATATGCACTTGAACCACTGTGCCACTTTAATAAGGAACTTTAGAGTAGAGAGAGCCAGCTGATGACTCTTCAAAGGGAAGTCTGCAAATTAATCCAGCTGTATGCAAGCAGGCTTTTGCAACCTGAGGCTGCAGTCATGTTGATAAGAAAATTAAGTAATGGATCTAAAGAATGAGAACAATTTTCTGCTACTAAAAGATATCTGTGTTGGCCCTGAAGTGATAGACTAAATGACAACCAATGAGACAGTTTTGGCACACCAGTGGAACTAAACATTTTCAAAAAAGGCAAATCCTTTTACTCTGCCATGCTACAAAAGATTTTGACGAAAATTCCTTCTAAAAACAAAGTCCTGAAAGATGTGTCAACAAAACAAAACATGTCACTGAAGTTAAAGATCTGTGGAATTACTGTACTGAACTTGGGCAAAAAGCTTGGTATGTTTAAAACACATGTGCATCTGACCAATTCAAGATTAATTTGGCACAGACCAGTCTGCAGAAACTGAATATGCAGTGCAGGCATTTGCAACAAACTCTTCAGTTCTGAAATTTTAGGGCATGGTACTTTCACAGCTATGCTGCAATGACCAAGAGCTGCCCTTATTTAGGTGTCTAATGAAAACAGTATTATGCCTAAAAAATAGAACTGAGACAATATTTAAATTTAAAGACATTGAACTTTTTACTGGTCATAAAAATATACATAGACAGAAATTGCTTTAGTGTCCCTCAAACAGAAGAAGTCCTAGAAGTGCAGGAAAAGCAACCATGATCTAAAACCAGAAGCACCTTACAGTTAAAAACAAATAAAAGTGATGGAAAGACAAACACAATATAGGGGTTTTTTTTTTACACAAAGACAAAATGAACATTTCTCCAGTTCTTCATATTTTACTGTATATTCACACTGGCACTTGTTTTACTATGGACTACAATGTAAAACATTGTGTATATGTACAGTACATTATTTTTCATTTCCATCTACCTGTCTATAGCAATGTTTAATTAAATAAATTCAAAATAGAATTTTAAATAGACAAAAATAAAGTTTCAAACAAAGCTGCAATGTTTTACATTGTGTTCTTTACTGTAGTTATGAAATAGTCAAGCTATACAAAATCACACATGCTGCCACAATGCAAAGCATCATGGGTTGCATATGCAAATCACCACAGAATAATCTACTGGTTCAACTTTAAGCAGAAATGCATGATGCAGAAAGGCCTCTCACACAGTTTGCAAAAGATGCCAACAGAAGACATAGACACGTGTTTCGTCCTACCAGGGCTCATCAGTATGCCTCATCTGTTTGACACCCCAGTGAAATGAACCAGCTACCCTAAGATGGACTATATGGGTTATATTGTGGTGGACCCAATTAAAACAAAACACTATTAAAAGACAAAGAACCTCTGTGTGCAAGCACTGAGGCAATGGTTACCCCAAAGGGCATTTGGCTGGGAAGCCAAGTTACAAAGAAATACAAAATCACACATGCCGCCACAATGCAAAGCATCATGGGTTGCATATGCAAATCACCACAGAATATTCTACTGGTTAAACTTTAAGCAGAAATGCATGGTGCCAAAAGGCCTCTCACACAGTTTGCAAAGGATGCCAACAGAAGACATAGACACGCAGATGTTTATGAATTTCATGCATTTGAATAAATGTAAAAATTGTGATGCTGTGCTATACTGTGTGTTGAGCGTAAATAGTGTCCCTGATTTTGAGTATTTGTCCCAAATTTTAATGGTCAGTGCCCCTTATTTGGGGCCTGGCAGGTTGAGAGGTATGCTGCCTGTGTCCAGCCATTTTTTTTGCACAGCTTCCAAGAATTGTTAAGTATATGAACCACCAAGACTGAAAGAAGGTGAAAAATGCACTGCAACTTAAAAATTTCACACACTGAAGTTGTCTGTTTTTCTCTCACTATCTAATACTGCAGACTGTGTAAATCAGAAGAGGCAGAAAATAGCCCTGCCCGCTGTACCTTCTCTCCCCTTATCCACACTGCTGAAAATACAGTCACATTGACCAAAATACACCCTCCTTTTCTCATCCATCCACACCTGATCATTGCCAGTACATATTATAGTACACCTACCCCCAACTGTGCAGCATTAAGCAGCCACATGCACACTCCCTCCTCATCTCTCTCTGTTCATATCTTTTGGATTGGATGTTAGATTGGATAGAGGATGGTGGGAGCTAAATGGGTGGGGGGTTGTCTTTTGTGCTAAGCTGAAGGGAGAAGGTAGGTGCCAATTGCTGAGTGAGTGGGCAGGCAAGGGATTATGTTGATCATTCTAGTTGGTGGGGATGAGGGATGGTACATGTGGGTGCTTATTGCAAAGCTAGTGGGGAAGGGGTACTATAATATTTACTGATGATGGTTGGATCTGGGTGGGGGAACATGGGGTTTAGTACCCTATGGATGGAGGGGGACTTTTTTTTTATGTCTGGATACTTTTTTTTTTGCAATGTGAATTTCTTGAAAAGTGCCAACTTCACACTGCCTATGTGTAGTGTGAAGTATGGCACTTTGTCAAAAAATTGCCAGTAAAGTAAAACTTGCAACACTCTTACTCTTGCCTTATTCACTGGAATAAAAAGGCTGGTCACATGTTAAATTCATGGTATCCCTGAGAGGAAAACTGACTAGATGCAAACAGGGATTAAAGAAGATGAGCAGTAATACAATATTCAAGTTCTTCTTTGACCCTGACACTAACAGTTTGGTTACAGAAAAGTTGTTTATAAACTTCTATGCTCTCACCTTAAAAGTAGTGGCAGGCATCTTATACAGCTGGAAAGGGAATTGAAACTGGGAATCACCATTCTGAAATCTAGGTGGAGGATTTAAGGGTGTAGATAGACAATACAAATGTGTACACCATGACCATGCTTGATGTCCTATCTGACACTATAACAAATTATTTCTGTACACAATGGAACTGTTTTTTCTATCGCTACCCATGCACTGGTAAACTGTTGCCATTCAATGCTACCTCAGACAACCTCATACCTCCTGTGATGATCAGACAACTTTTGCTGGTAGTCTGAAATATTTTGTCAAATGCAAGTACCTTCTATAGCAGTGGGGGACTTGGAGGCATTGATAAAAGGTGAAAGAACTGGCCTATTTGTGAGAGTCTCAGCAGCTTAGTAGGGTTTTTAAGTTTTGTGAACTATCATTGTACTGTCTTCCAGAAAGAAGTATAGGTTCATCAGTACACAAAGGACTCAGAGATACGTTGTCTCAACAGCATCTGAACATATACATTCAGATGCTATATAATCTGAGAGAGGAAGTTTGGTCCCTGAGAAACAGAAGACAGATAATATTGCAACATATGTGGCAACCCAGAATTCCAGGTCTGATGGAGTTTCAGCCAATTGGATGAGCCTAGACACAAGGAAGTGACATCATAGCATTGCTCAGACAAGGCACCAAGAAGAGTGAGGGAGAGTGTATAAATGCATCAACCCAGTTATTTTCTTGACTCTTTTTGCTGTGGTTCTTCTGTGTAAAGGAGGGAGCCAGACTGCCTTTCTGCAGAAAGAGGCTGAGATAACAAGGCTAGTGGATGTAACTTATAGGAAAGATAGAAGTGTTTACCTGAACAAGTGTGCAAGCTTTGTTACATAATCCTAAATGTGTACTGTTGTTTTACTATTTGTAAATAGTGTTATGCCAGATTATTACTGTTGTATTTATACAACCAGTGTTTATTAATAAATCAGTTATTTTTTTCTAAAGACTAGAGTAACTGTCTGTTTATGACTGCATCTCTGAGGGAAGGGATAAAAGGGGTGCATAGTAAAAGGTGCCCAAAAGAGTAAGGTGTGCCTACCCAGTGCAGAGACCCTCACTTTGGGGAGTCCAAGGAGTAGAATGTTGTGGAAAAGGGCCATCAGAGCACCTGGGTCTGAGCTCTTGCTAAAGAGGGGACCTTGACAGCAGTGACAGTGATCTAGACAGTCACAGTGGCAAATGCTTGAGAGAGAGAAAGAGACTCATTAGAGACTGCAGGGAGCTGTGGCCATCTCACCACCCTACAGCATGTTGGGTTCTATGGTACCTGGGATTCAAAGACAGTCTAAGTGGCCAACCCTTCTAGTTTTGACTCCCAAAGAATGAAATTACAGAAAGGGTCAGCTGGGCTTGTGTTGTGTTGTATCTAACAATTATATCAGTGCAGATCCTTGGTGCAGCCCCCTTAAAAAATACAGTTGTACACTATGGCGTACATGGCATATACCTTTCTCCACCCATGCAAGGTTTGCTGGGAGATGGCCACAAAGCATGCAAGGATAATCTGAAGAGGCTAATCCAAGATAAAATTCACTACCACTGGTATGGTCGAGCCACAGAGGGGAGGAGGTGCGATCCGTGTCTATCCATTTTATGGTCTGTGCAAGTTTGAAGGCCCATTGGTATCCCTGGAACCAAGGCATGTTCCAGCCACCCTTACTTCAGTGGGAACGTAGTATAAATCTGCTGTATCGGGGAGTGTGGCCTTCCTGCAGGAAATGTCCAATCATTTTATTAAGCTGTATCAACCATTGTTGTGAGAAATGTGTAGGCAGATGTCATATGAGGTGGATGACTTTGGGTGCTGTGATTATCTTAACTGCTTCTATTTTGCCTACCAGTGAAAGATGTAGTTGTTTCCATCTGTTCAGATCTGATATGAGCTTAGAGAGTATCAAAGAGAAATTTAGGTTGTTCAATTTGTGTAAGGCTGGACTGAATGTGATTCCTAGGTAGGTCAGAGAAGATGGTGACCTTTTGAGGTCAAGATTGTTAAACATACTGGGAAGGCATGACTTATTCATGGGTAGCACCTCAGTTTTGAACTGGTTTCTCTTTAGTCCAGAGATGGAGGTGAACTTGCAGAGTATGTGAAGGAGGGTAGACATTGAGTGATGTGAGTTACCCAGTGTAACTAGGATGTTATCTGCATATAGTAGTGTTCTGTACTCCTGTTTCCTCACTGGCACTCTGGATATTTATGGATGTTGCTTAATTGTGGCAGTGAGTGGTTTGATTGCTAGCATGAACAATAGTGGAGAAAGAGGACAACCTTGACGTGTACCACATGCCAAAGGGTAGGGGGTGAAGATGGTGGAGTTGGTGAAGACCTGTGCTGTGGGAGAGGAATACTTAGCCTTAATGGCTGACATGTAGGCCACACTGAAACCCATGTGATCTAGGAACATGTAAAGGTAGTTCCATTCGACGGAGTCAAATGCTTTTTCAAAATCAATTGCGACTGTAGCCACAGATACTGGAAAAGAGAGAGGGTCATATATATTAGCTTCATAAGGGATCACATGTGGTCTGAGCAAAAGTGGACTTTCATAAATTCTACTTGTGAGAGGTGGATGAGTGATGTGAAGAGTGGCTCTAGATTGTCCACCAGGACTTTAACGTATTCTTAGCTGTCCGCCATAATGAGGTAGTAGTTGTCTGGGTGGAAGTGGTCTTTCTGAGTTTTCGGTAGTACAGTGATAGTAGCCGATGACAGTGAGGGGGGAAACAAGTTGGAGAATTTGCAGTCTGCATATAGGCAGTGTAGGATCAGGCTAATTTTGGGGGGAAATCAGCTTATATAAATCAATGGGGACTCCGTCTCCCTCAGGCGCTTTCTTTGGTTTCATGGATGCAATTGTGATTTCAATTTCCTGCACAGTGAAATCTTTGTCTAAAGATTCAGCCTTTTTTGGGTCTAGTCTGGGGAGATTTATGTCATTAAGAAAGGTGTTGATGTGGTCTGGTGGGGAGTTATTGGATGTTGTGTAAAGTTGATGGTAGTAGAAGGACATGATGTTGTTAATCTCCTGTTGTGAGGTGTGGAGCTGGCCTGTCAGGTCTAGTAGGCCTGGGATGAAGCGTTCCAATTCTTGCTTCCTAAGATGGTAGGACAGGAGTTTACCATTCTTCTCTCCACTATCCCAGTATTCATGTCATAGACACCAGATGGCCAGCTCTGCTTGATGCATTGATAACTGGTTAAGTTCATTCCTGATTGATAGGGTTTCTTTCCAGATCATGGAGTGTTTGGAGACACAGGTGGTTGTCTTGATTTGAGCTTCAGTTGGCTCTCCAGGTCAGCCATCTGTTTCTCCCGCTGTCTACGCCTGTGTGAGGTGTAGCTTATAATATGGCCCCTGAGGTAAGCCTTGAAGGCATCCCACAGTATCTGGCCTGTGGTTTCCCCCTATCATTGATGGAGAAGAAATCAGACACTTCATGCTGTAGTCATGATTTGAAGTGTGGGTCCTGAAGGAATAGGGAATCAAGTTGCCAGTCAGTGGGGTGCTGCATTGATGGGCAAAGTGTAAATTCAGTTTGTACCAAGGAACACCTGACTAGGCTGGGTGACAAACTATCATCTATTTCGTCCGGCATCTCCTTCTCTGAGATCCTGCCAGTCTGGGAGAAGGGAGCAGATGGACGGAAGGTCAGAGAAGGGGAGATAGGGGAGCTAAACACGTGGCTCAAGGACTGGTGCCAGGAAAAAGGACACAGATTTGTAGGGAACTGGCAACAGTTCTGGGAGCGAAAGTTCTTTAAATTTGATGGACTGCATCTGACTAAAGAGGGAGTCAGTGCATTGGGGCAAGTTTGACGTCTTTGCAGAATATTTAAACTAGCAAATGGGGAGGGGTGCAGCACCCTACCGTCGAATGGAAGAACACCCTCCCCCTCAGCTAGTGGTCAAACAGGAATTCAGCGTGTTTGCCATTCATTTGCATCACCAGGTAAGAAAAAGGTTTGTCTCCCCATACGATGCACAGGGTAATGCCAAACTTCACCCAACAACTAACACACCAAAATCTGGCCAATGGAAAATCATGTACACAATGCTCACAGCCTGGGAAATAAGATCCCAGACCTGCAGGCAATAATGTCAGAGGCTAAACTGGACATAGTAGCAATTAGTGAGACGTGGTTTACCAGTAACCACACTTGGAGACTTCAGTACCTGGATATGTATTGTTCAGAAGAGACCGAGGTGCAAAAGGGGGGGGTGGCCCTGTATGTTAATGAAAATATCAAAGCTACAGAAATTCAGAATACATAAGGAGCCAGAAGAACTGTGGGTCACCCTGGAAACAGGTAATGGGACAGCCATAAGAACTGGGGTTGTCTACAGGCCCCAGACCAGAGGGAGGACATAGACACATTACTGTTAGAAGATATACAAAACATGACAGCTAAAGGGAGGTTCTGATAATGGGAGACTTCAACATGCCAGATACAGATTGGTCAATACCAGCAGGAACATCTGCCAGAACTAGACTCATAGTGGATTCCTGCAGGGGAGGGCCTCAAACAACTGGTACAGCAACCCACAAGAGACAGGGCTATCCTAGATCTAGTACTGACTAACAAAGAAGGGATCACAGATCTCAGGTAGAAGGTCACCTGGGGCCAGTGACTATCACATGGTATGGTTCAATTTGGCTACTACATCTAAATCATCCCATTCCAAGGCAAAATATGGGACTTCAGAGGAGCTGACTTTGATAAGATGGCCAACAGAGTTAAGCTAGCCCTGGCAAAAAGAAACACAGGTGAGGAGATACAGGCAAAGTGGGCAAGCATTAAGGATACAATACTTGAAGCAACATCCCATTGTGTTAGACAGAAAAGGAAGTGCAAAAGAAGAAGGAAACCACTTTGGTTCTCAAATATAGTAGCAGAAAAGTCAGAGCCAAAAGGCTGGCCTTCAGAAAATATAAGGGAACACAGCGGATGAAGATAGGAGGCATACCAAACTGCCCTAAGGGAAGCAGGTAAGGCAGTAAGGCAGGCAAAGTCCCAAACTGAGGAAACACTAGCACGAACAGTAAAAGAAGGTGACAAGACTTTCTATAGATACATTAGTGAAAGGAGAAAGTCCAGAGGGGTATTAAGCTTAATGGAGAAAAGGGAGCATGTGAGGAGGAGGACCCTGTAAAGGCATCTATCCTAAATAGATACTTTTGCTCAGTATTTACTGAAGAGAAGGTAGGGCAGGGCCCACAGCTCAGCATCATGGACACAGGGGAGGGAGGTGAGCACTACTCCTTCACAAAAGAAAGGGTCCTACAAGAGCTTGCTAAGCTCTAGGTGGATAAGGCAATGGACCTGACATACATCCCAGAGGTACTTAAGGAGCTAAAGGAGGAACTAGCAGAGCCATTAGCAGAATTGTTTAGTGAGTCTCTGAGCACAGGAGAGGTCCCAGAAGACTGGAGAAAGGCTCATGTGATCCCACTCCACAAGAGTGGTAGCAGGAGGAGGGGGAACTACAGACCGGTCAGTCTTACCTCAGTAGTGGGCAAGATTATGGGGCACTCTTAAGGAAAGGATAGTGCAACACCTGGAATCCATAGGGCACAGGATCCAAGACAGCATGGGTTTAAAAGGAAGGTCCTGTCAAACTAATCTCATAGATTTCTTTGACTGGGTAACCAGAGTGGTGGACCAAGGGGAGCAGTTGATGTCGCTTACCTTGACTTCAAGCAGCTTTTGACACTGTTCCACATAGAAGATTGATAAATAAGCTAGGTAGCCTGGGTGGGTCAGAAGTTGGTCAACTGGGTGGCAAACTGGTTGACTGGCAGAAAACAGAGAGTGGTGGTAAATGGTATACAGTCAGAAGAGATGCAAGTCACAAGTGGGTACCTTGGGATCAGTCCTGGAGCCAGTCCTATTCAACATCTTCATTAGTGACCCCGCAGATGGACTAGAGGGAAGGCTTTGTCTGTTTGCAGATGACACCAAGATCTGCAACAGAGTAGATGATCCAGATGGGGTGGGCAGAATGAGAAGAGATCTGGATAAACTAGCAGAATGGTCAGAAGAGTGGCAACTGGGTTTAATGCAAAGAAGTGCAAAATCATGCACATAGGGAAGAGAAACCCTGAAGCACTTATAGGCTGGGAGGGAGTTGCTAGCAGTCACAAAGGAAGAAAGAGACTTGGGCATCATCATCACTGATGACCTAAAATCATCAAGCAGACCTCTAAAGCAGTAAGTAAGGCTAGGGGGTGTTAAGGGTGTGTAGTAGGGGGTATCACAAGTCGTAAGAGGAGGTAATAATCCTCTGTACAAGACATTGGTTAGGCTCCCATCTGAGTACTGCGTGCAGTACTGGAGGCCACACCTTCACAAGGACATTAACCAAATTGAGGCAGTCCAGAGAAGGGCAACCAAATGGTGCAGGGACTGCATCAGAAGACATATAAGGACAGATTAACGGAGCTCAATATGTATACCCTTGAGCAAAGGAGGGAGAGGTGATATGATCGAGACATTTAAACACCTTAAGGGCATAAACAAGGTGAAAGAGTCTAACATGTTTAAATATAAGAAAAATAGCAGGACAAGAGGACACAGCATGAGATTAGAGGGAGGCCGATTAAGGGGAATGTGAGGAAATTCTTTTTCACAGAAAGGGTGGTAGATGCATGGAATGGCTCACACAAGAAGTGGTGGCTATGAATACAGTGCAGGGCTCAAACAGGCATGGGATAGGCATAAGGGAGCAATACAAATGACTATGAATAGATAGGTCACTGACTAGAGCAAAGGTCGGCGGCACATTTATAAGGTAGAAAAGAAATGGGCAGACTGGATGGGCCTTGCGGTCCTTATCTGCCGTCAACTTCTATGTTTCTATGTTTCTATGTTTCTATGGGGGTGTGGTCTGAAATGACTAAGTGCAAGATATCTACCACTATGACTTTGGGAGTGAGGGAGGAGGAGGAGGAGGTAGGCTATATGTCCTGCTGGCTGGGTGTGTCATGGGCCAAAGAGGAGTACATGTAGTCCCTTACATTAGGGTTGAGCATTCTCCATGTGTCTGTCAGTAATTGGTCATGAATCCATTGTATTACTGCTGTGGCTGAGCAAATATGAGGTTTGGGCTTGTTACTGCTTCTGTTGTTGCTGGGTCAAGAGTGAGGCTGAAGTCACCTCCAATTAGGGTGTAGATCTGCTGGTCAGTGAATGTGGAAAGTTATGATGCTAGGTGGTGTAAAAAGCGGTGTTTGTCTTGGTCTGTGGTGTACAGGTTAAAGTTGGCCAGGGCACCCTGGGGAGTGTCAAATAGCACCAGAGCCCAGTATCCTTTCTTGTCTGTTAAGGATTTGTTTAGAGTCCAGTGCATTACTTTGTGTATTAGGATAAAGACACCTCTCTTTTAGGAATGGGCCGAGCTGTGTCCCTCCATACTGACCCATCCATTTCTGAGTTTCTGGGCCTTTTCTGAGGTCAGTTTTGTTTCCTACAGTAACACCACCTGAGGGCGAAGCTTGTGAAGATGGGTCAGGACCTGCTTACATTTAATGGTGGAGTTTAGCCCCCGGACATCATGGTTGACACAACGGATGTCAATCAGAATCTAAAAAGGAGGTGAAATGGTTTATACGTGGTGGTTGTGCAAATTGTGCAGGTTGATTTAAGGTAGGGATTTTGCAGCAAGTGATAGGTGAGGCATGGAATACTGGACTAATCCCCAGCCTGGTTCGTGCATGTGTCCTCCATAACATCTGATTCAGATAACATCCATCAGTTTCAACTAAGCTATCAGCCGTATAAGTAACAAAGTTAACAACTAAATAAACATAACATTTCTAGTACAATAATGCTAAAAAAAAAGAAGAAAAGACTGTACAGTACAGGTGATCCACAGGTATGCAGATAAAAGTGGGATTGAGAAAGGATAGTATGGTGGGTGTGTAGAACTGAATCAGCTGTGCAAGCATGCCAATGGTTCTCCACATGCTCACAGAGGTTGTGGGACAGCTTTGCGCCAAGATTGTCACTGCTTGAAAGCTGTACTCAGCTGTGTCTTCAGTTCTTGGTGGCACCGAGGACTGTACTTGTACTTACACTACAGGGAAGGGGAGAAGGACTGTTAGATTCCTACCGGTCTTCTCAGGCATTGCTTAGGTGGGATCTGTAAATGCCATGAGCCAATCTCAGTCAGGAAGACTATCTCTTTTGTAAGGAAGGGGTTGGTGGGTTTCAGGTGCCTGAGTGTGCCCTGGTTCCTGCTATAATGGTCCTAGGGGGCTGTTGATAACACAGGGGTGGGTGTCCAATTAGGGTTACTAATATATAGGTGCCATGGATTTGAGGGAGTCAAGGGTGCATACTGGTGGGTCAAAGAGGAGCTGGGGAGTGAAACAGTGATATGTGGTCCTGAATAGTTGAGTAGTATGGTTAAGGGGAGGAGTGACTGCCTCCATTAGGCCCCAACTGTTATATCATGGTTGGTTTGCCGGGGGGCAGGATTGTGGAGGGTTGGCTCTTGTGGCAAAGGAGGGGTTGCCCCACAAAGATTTTTCCCCAGTGACTACTGTGCTGAGCATTAGGTTTTAGTGGGTGCAACATAGTGGCCGTGAAAAAATGGTTTTACAAAGCCACCCCAATGTCTAGTGCAAGTGGTAATGGCATCTTGTGCAGGCTGTGATTTTTTTTCCCTGGCTGTCTTACTTGTTGTTCCTCTCCATGGTGGATGCAAGATGGAATAGAGGACAGTGATAGTTTCAATCTGAATGAATTCTTAAGGTGGAGCAGTGGGTCAGTGGTAGCGAGGGAGGGGTGTGTGTGCATGTAGGAGTGCGCTCTGTGACATTTGGTGAGAAGGTGGAGAGTGGCTGAGCGCATTCCTTTCAGAGCACTAGCTAGGCTGGTGTCAAAGGATTCTGAGGGGGCAGGGAAGGTGGCCGGCCACTATAAGGAATGCAGAATGAGGCAGCAATAGAATTTCAATGGTGTGGGGGTAGTTATAATGCTAGGGAAGGGGAAGCAGTGTTTAGGAGAGAAGGTGAGAATTGGATCCTTATCTCTGCCATTGTAACTTCTAATGCAATTGTTAGACTGACTTACGACTTCAAGGAGCCTGAAGGAATCTTACTGGTCTGCCTCATCTCTGGAACACACACCTAACACATATATGCAGTATTCTAGTAAACACATTTAGTCCAGTTTAAGAGCCCCTCCCATGCCATCTAAATCACAGCTCAGTTAAGTTTGAAGCTGGGGTTGAGGGCATGCTGGAGTCACTCTTCCCAAATGTCAGCTTTGAGCGTATACCTTATACGGGATAAGTAGGTCCAGCAGGGTCCTATGTGATGGGAATTTACAGCTACGCATCTCTGAAACTCGGTTTGGGAAAGAGCCTCCAGCCAGTATTCAATGCGGGCTCTGTTCTCCATTGTTAGGGATTCAGTAATGCAGATGTCTTGGGTACTATTGAGCTGTGAGGGGTTGGGCCAAGATTACCCCACAATGGGCAGTGGTGTGAGCGGTAGGTGGATAATACTCTTAACATTAACATTGTTATGCAGGAATCTAAATGGCTTCCTTTCATAAGCTCATATTGGTCAGAAGTTTATTCTAGTCTGTGTTCTTCACTGAGCAGTATTATTTGACCGGTAAGCTATGCAACGGATCTTTGCTAGGTCTCACCCTTCAGTGTCCAGAGCTTATAGGTTCTGCCCTGCCCTCCCCACTCTCATCTCCAATATAGCACTGGGTACATAACAATAAATGGTCTGCTATACAATTACTAATAGGACAAAACTAGTTCTAGTAATAAACTCAGATGTATCCATTTTTTTCCCCATCAGAAAGATATGCAAAATAGAACACAAAGATACTGTTAAAACATCCTGCAAAGGTAGGGCATGCAGCATAACCTCCTGATTTGTAAGAGTTAGTTATTCTGTGACAATAGTGGTATGTTGCTCAGTAGAGTTAACCTCATCTTGGCTGTCCTGGCTGTTGACTTGGGGCATGTGGGACTGTGGTAGGAGAGGATGGGTGTCCGGGGGTCAAGCTGCTCTCCACAGTGTGGAAGGGCAAGGTATCCATTTTGACTTCCTGCAGCAGAGGGGTATATTTATTCAGCTTTGTCAGATGGTTGGTTACTTCATCCAAATCTTCAGATGTGCCTCCCATGCTGCAACTCCTGGACCTGGAGCAATGGTGAGTAGATGGGGTTTTCTGTCCCGGTCAGATCTTCCTTTTCTATTTTGGCAACTGCATTCACAGATCATCCAGGGTAGAATGTTGGGAGAGAGATGTGGAAGAACTATGTGTGGTGGGTTTGAAATGTCCTTCTTGTGATGGAGGGTAGTCAGTGCCTCGTTGTCTGGAGCAAGGGTTGGAGGGCACTAGTCACTGCGACGAGTGGGTTTTTATGTAATCTTTGGACACCTCAGAGTTCAAGAAATCCTTATGTTTACTCCTGTGGGAAATCTGAACAGTGGCTGGGTAGCAAAGGGCAAATGTCACCACTGCTTTGTGGAGAGCCTGGTGGATGTTTTTGTAGGTGTGGCGGCAGGTCGTTCTATCTTTAGAGAAGTATTGAAAAATCATTATTTTATGGCCATGCCAGCTGAGTGCACCAAGTTATTTTGCCCATTTAAGGATGTTCACTTTGACTTGAAATCTGGTAAAGGAAGCTATTATGGGTTGGGGTAGTTCTCCTTGCTTAAGGAAAAGGGCTCTGGTGCTATGGGCTCTGTTGATACTGAAGTTGGTGTCCCCAGGTAACTTGGGCAATTCGGGTAGATCCATGCTCAGAAAAAGGACAATATCCCATAAGTCTAGGTATTAAGGGAATCCCAAGAATTGAAGATTGTTGCAGTGACCTCAGTTATCTAAATTGTCCACCTTGGCTTGTAGAATCAGAATTGAAGGTTTCCTGCACCATGAGGGTATTGCGCAGGGCCTGGCATGAGTCCCAGTTTAGCAAACTTTTTTGTCCATTGCTGGCATTTTTTGCAGGAAGGTGCTCCAGTTAGGTTGCTTGGTTAGTGGTTAGCAAGGAGGGTTGGGGGGATACTGGGATGCATAAGGAGAGGCATCACCAGTAGAAAACAGGAAGTTATTATCCCTCTGTACAGACAGCTGGTGAGACCCCATCTGGAGTACTGTGTGCAGTTCTGGAGACCCAATCTCCGCAAAGACATAGACAGGATGGAAGCTGTCCAGAGGAGGGCAACTAAAATGGTGCAGGGTCTGCACCGGAGGACATATGAAGAGAGACTTAAGGAGCTTAATATGTATAGCCTCGAGGAAAGGAGGGAGGGGGACATGATAGAAACTTTCAAGTACCTCAAGGAATCAACAAAGTCCAAGAGGTAGCATCTTTCAAAAAAGAGGTGTGCAAGAACAAGAGGGCACAATTTGAAGATGGGGGCGGCTCAGAGGTAATTTAAGGAAGTATTTTTTCACAGAGAGGGTTGTGGATGCATGGAATGGCCTTCCGGAGGAGGTTGTGGAGTCAAAATCAGTGGTGGAATTCAAGCATGCATGGGATAGTCATAAGGCAATTCTGGGGGGTGGGGGTAGGAAGAAGTAGGCTGCTGGTTAACTAGGATCTGCAGCTTATCCAGTAGGTAGGGAAATGGGCAGACTGGGTGGGCCAAGCGGTCCTTATCTGCCGTCACATTCTATGTTTCTATGTTTAGTGGTTGTAATTTTGAAATCCTGGATTTCAGTTAAAATGAGGACTAGCATATCCTCAATTTTGCTGGTTGGGTTTATCCTTTGGTGGCATGGCTGGTTTTGGCTACAGACAAAGGGCTTTGCTGGGTGAATGACTTTAGCTGTTTAGAAGTTTGGTTCCAAGCATGTGGCATTTACAAAATTCAGCTCTGGATAATGTGGTGTACAATGTCTTCCTTTTCTTTCAGTTTGCAGGGTTATAGACATCGGGTGGTGGCAGATGAAGCAGGATTATTAGCCTGGAGGAGTGGAGGATTAGGATCAAGTAGCCATCTCGATCATAGGCTAGCCATGCCCCCCCCCCCCCCCCAAAGTTTTGGTATTATGATAACTATTTTGCATTAATTGAAAGTGGTCTTTGCTCTTTTTTGCTTTTTTTGTTCCTTTACCTTTTACCACTGTTCTTGTTTGTCTCTTAAAACATTTTTTTTTTATGATATGATTACATGTAAAGACTTTGCTGCATATTAATCATTTTATCATAAATTCATAGTAGTTGGGGGATGGGGGTAGTACACACAGGATAGTCAGTAAGTAGTTGAAGTTCTGTGTAAGGGTATCATTATGATAAGACATCTCCCTGAGTTACACATATTTTGTATGCAGTATTGTGCATTGCACATGCTATTGATTACATCTATCAGGTAAATGAGTCCACATATTTCTACACATAGTGTAAACTTCAAGCTCATTCTTAACTGTTTAGCACAATACTGTGTCAATGAATAATCAGTAATCACACTAGAAACAAAAAAACATCTAATTTGATGACAGATAATGATTGATTTGCCAACCTTGTAGGTCCACTCAGCCAACCTTCTGTAATACCATAGGCCCTACTTAATATCTGTCTTGGCCTTCCCTTCACTAACCAGTGGTGTTCCCTTATGCCCATCTCATGAGTTATTACATCACACCACAGATTTCTCTCATGCTATGTCTGCTTGAAGAGTGTTCCATGCACCTGCCACTCTGTACGTGAAGAATTACTTCCTTACATTTCCCTTCACATTAACTCTTTCCATCATAATACCATTCCACCTTGTTCTTCAGTATCATTTCATTTTTGGTAATTTCATTCACCATGTAACCTACTTATAAATGTGATATATCTGAAAATCTATACCATTTCCCATTTTTCAATTCTTTCATTCATGCTATACATATTGAGGTCCTTTCATCTCTCTCCTCATGTGGCCTCTGATGCATGTCCTGCACCATTTTTTGAAGCCCTCTTCTGGCCTGCCTATATTCTGTGTATGTTATTCCAGAGATGTAGTCTATAGAACTGTAAACAGTATTCAAAGTTGAGCCTTCCAAAATATGTATGTATGGATAACACCAACCCCCTCTTTCTGCTAGTGGTACCTCTCTCTATATATGTTATGGTTTTCATCTTGCGTTACCCACAGCACTGCCACACTGCTTGGTTACCATTACGTTATCAGATATGAGTACCCCATGTCTCAATAATGTTTAGTGATAGTCAGGGTCTTAAAAGTTGGATAAATGGATACAAGTCAGTCTACTGGGCTTCAATGCATAAAGGTAAGCAAACATGCATATGGGTCACAGGATCCCTATTGTTAGGCACCAACTAGTTTGAGAAGAAATGCCTGCCATGAAACAGGAAAGGGACCTCAGGGTAATCAATTCTGATGCCCTGAATATTGCTAAGCATCGTGACAAGGTGTTATGAAAAGCTAACAGGATGCCTGGATGCATAGGCAGTGGGCCCACGAGCAGAAAAAGTGAGGTAATATAGGGAATACTGGATGGGCAACTATGCAGAACCAGTGTGTTCTGCCATAGAGGGATTCTGATTCCCTCTGACCTCAGTAGAGAAGCTTGAGAGGTCCATGGGAATCAGAACCCCGAGGTGGCAAAACACACTGGTTGTGCATAGAGTTGCTCATCCTGTATTTTTTTATAGTGTATAGTACTGTGTGAAAAATGTGTTTTGTGAGTTCTTTTGCTTTGAAAATGAAATGGACTCATGCAGTCTCTGGAGGTTCTAGAATGCTGTTCTACCACAGTAAGGTAGAACAGCATTCCATGGCCTTGGAACTGTGGTAGAACAGCATTTTGAGAGAGATGGAATTCTATAAAGAACAACATTCCATTATACACTATAATACCATTGTGGATCATTGGTAAGACCCCACATCGAGTACTGTGTTTCTATTCCCTAAGTGCATGATTTTGAATCTACTTGTATCAAGATGTAGTTGCCACCCTCTTGCCAACTCATTAGGATTTTCTATATCCATATACATTCTCTTGAAGTGTCTACTCCCAATCTGCTGGGCATGCAGTGCGCATCGGTAGTTCCCAAAAAGTAACATAAGATTCCTGTCCCCAGACCAGGAAACTGTACACAAAAAAATAAAAACGAGGCAGGGAAGGCAGTGAGAGCTGAGTCTGCATTGTTATGGTGCACAACAGCTCCCCCTATTGACATCTAGGGAAAAAACTGTTGCCAGCAGTACAGGGACTACTTTGCAAAAATGGACTAAAAATTCAATTACAGTCATTTTTCATAGCATTGCTTTAGTTTTTGTTTTGTAATCCTATGAAAAATGTCACATACAGCCTGTGCTACAATGCGCAATAATGCCTTCTATGGTGGGTGGTGTTGGGCCTCATTACGCCCCTGTGTGGTCCAGCATTGCCCAATATCACCCACCCTGTTAGGTATCAATGTTTGCGTGTCGCATTAGCTGCATTTCTAGTATGTTACAACAACAATAATTCTGTAGCCAACTCAGCACAACACTTTTATAGTGAATAGTAGGGTGTTATTTTCTATAGAATTTCACCCTTTCAACATGCTGTTGTACCATAGTTCAAATGTCATGGAATGTGAGTGTACCCTTCTGTGGTTCAATAGCATTCTGAGACCTCTATAAAAGGTACAACTCAGTTTCATTCTGAAAGAGAAAGAACCACTGTGTGTACATTCACATACTGTAATACTTTACAGTATAAAAACTTCAGCATGAGCAACTTTATGCACAAACAGTGTGTTCTGCCACCTCGTGATTCTGATTCCCATGGACCTCTTGAGCTTTGCTCTCAAGGTCAGAGGGAATGAGAACCCCACTGTGGTGAGCACATTGGTTGTGCATAGTTGCCCATCAAGTATTCTCTATGCTTTGGTTGCAACTGAAATACAGCACAACATCCCACAATACTAATTAATGTTGTTACACTAATACTTAGAGAAGTAAAAAAAAAAAGTTTCTATGTTAAGACACAGTTTTAGGTTACTCCTCTAGGTAAGTATTTCAGATATCTTTGTATGTTTGTATGTGGATGCAACCATATAATTTGTATGCCAATTGTTATTACTATATATATATATATATATATATATATATATATATATATATAATTAGAGAGCACCCTATAGTTATGGTTGAGTAGGCACTTTAACACTAAACCTCAAATTTTGTGCATTAATAACTTTGCAACCATTCAAAGGACTTGCACAAAATTTGGAATGCACAGTCTGGTATGGTAGACCCCTTGATTTACCAAGTTGCATTTTGGTAGGACATACGGTTTTGCATGGTTTCTGCACAGCAAAGCGCCAAAAAATGCACTTTTCACCACTTTTGATGCATTTTTTGCCTGTGGTGCTTTGTGTACACTGTATGATCTATTATTCTGAAACTTGAAACATAGAAAGAGGTTGGGTTAAAGAACAATCCAGTATTGGTTTAGTGAGAAAATATTAATCCAGTCTAAAGTTATTTAATTTTGAATTTTTTAGTTCTGAACATGCTCAGTTCACAAAACAATGTATATGTACATTTTGTGGAAGAAGAATGGCCTCAAGGATATCTGGTTGACCCTTCACAGCCAAAGATTTTGCATGCTCATGGCAGAAAATCTTCCGCCACAAGAAATTTTTCAGCGTCAAGAGCTGCCATCTTGTTTTCAGTTTTCTGACTGAAAAAATGTTGTAGTTCTCTCCACGGGTGACTTTTGGGGCAAATGAGGCATGGGTTTTGCTGAGGGGAACCCCCTCTATCGAGCCATGCCTGTGGTTTGCTTCGGTTTTGTCAAAAAATATAGTGTTAAAATTTAAAATTCTCCGTTCATGACTTGCTAACATTTTTCCACTGCAAGCCTGCAAAATCTTCAACTGAGAGATGATTTTCAGCCGTGAGCTTCCTCCATGAGGGGACAATCAGATAGCCAGATTGTAATGACCAGATGTCCATGGGGAAGACCAGATGACCCTAGGGATGACCAGATGGCCCAGATTGGTGAGATCAGATGACTGCTTGCGGCCAAAGATTTTGTTAGCTCACTGCCAAAGATTTTCTCGTGAGTAAGAAATTTGCTTTCTCAAGACCAAAAAATGTTTAAAGGTGTAAAAAATTTAGAATTGCATATCTCAATAATGATTTGGTCTTTTTACTTGAAATTTGCAGCGTGTTGAGGGGATATGCTAGAGATGTGAAATATGCTGTTTAGGTGTCGGGCTATTAATTGCTTGCACAGACATTCAATGACATAGCTGACTTTTTCACATAGGATTACATTAAGGTCTGTGTCACGACTTTCGGTGCCTTTATCTCGAAAATGAAGCGAGATACAGACTTTTCACTACTGGTGGCTTAGACGCAACTGGAACAAGATTTTAATCCACACAGTAAGCCTTCAGTGGAATTTTTTTGGTAGGTTGCACAGTTCATGAGATATTGTTACATTTGTGTTCCAAGGGTTTGTTGCTGTATAGGGATACTGTATAGCTATGCCAGATGTCTATTGTTATACAGTAATGGGGCCTCATGCTCCCACCAATACATGTTTTACTACTTATATTACAGTCGTATGCAGTAATGGGTAACTTGGTGGAAGGGCCTGGGCCTCTCTCTCCCACCAATACCCCTTGGCAACACCACGCTCCTACCAATATATGTTTTTTACTACTTATATTACACTTTTTCAAAAAGTAAGGAAATTTATGGCAAAAAAATGCATTTAATGCATCAGTTAATGCATCAGGCACGACAAAAGTCAGGAAATGATATGTTGGGGTGAGCACCTAACCCTTTCACACCCCTCCTCCACAGACTGACAGTCTAACTGAAAACAAGATGGCCACTGCATGAAAGTAAAAGGGCCACTTGCGAAAGTAAAATGTACTGGTGGCAGCTTTTGTGAGACACATATACTTTTCCCCCTTTGACTATAATGGGAAAATTGTTTTTTGAATAACTTTTGAATGGTTTAATATTTTTTCACCCAATCTTTGAAAGGCACATCAGTGACCCAGACTGCATGTTCCCTGAAGATTTCAGACAAAATGGAAAAATTGTGTAGGCTGTAGGCACGAGCAAAGAAATGCACAAAAAGTCCTTTTTGTGTGTATTTTTTTAGCATTCTGCAGCTCTGTAACCACTCATCTGACCGTAATGTAACTTGCCAGATCCAGATATCTATAGTACTGGACAGTGCATGCTAAATTTCAGGCAAACCCATCATACAGTGATAAAGTTATTAACGTTCAATATTTTGGGATTAACATTAAAGTGCTTACTCAACCTTAACTATACTAGCTACTGCACTAGTATATATATATATATATATATATATATATAGAGAGAGAGAGAGAGAGAGAGAGAGAGAGAGATCTATCTATCTATATACATATATATTAAATATATATATATACACACACACACACATACTTATGCCATACCTGTGAGGATAACAAAAGACATATATTCAATATTCTAATGGTGGTCAGCTCTACAGAAGGTCACATTTACCCTCACTGTAGGTAAATTTATCTACACAGTAGGTGGAGATTGGCTCATTCAGAACTCATTTGCATATTCGGCCACAGTTGCAGTAGTAACCATATTCAAATGAAAATAACTTTAAAATGAAAAATGATACCATGGTACTGTGAGCATGAAAGTTGTTCAGCACAAAAAATATCTACAAAATGAGTGGTATTTCATTTATGGTTAACTTTTATTTATTATTTAATTAGCCAAAAAACAGCAAAAAATGCATGTTTTTCACCTTTTTTGACAAACAAATGTGAATAACTTTAAAACGATAAATGATAGCATGGTCCCGCGAGCACAAAAGTTGTTCAGCACAAAAATATCTACAAAATGAGTGGTATTTAATTTATTACTAACTTCTATTTTTTTATATTATAAGCAAAGAAAAACAGCAGAAAATGCAATTTATTTTACTTTTTTGACAAACAAATGCAAATAACTTTAGTTGTTCCACAGTGACAAAAATGAAGAAATTCAGTGTTAGGGTTACCACCTCTTGCACCCCACACCAACCCCGCCCCCACCAACAGGCATCGGGGTGTGCACTGTGTTCATTGGTCCTAACTCTCACCCCATTCCATGTGTAAATAAGCTGAGGTGGTGCAGTAGGAGAATGGGTTGAGAGTTAGGACCAATGACCCTAATGCACACCCCAATGCCTGTTGGTGGGGGCAGGATGGGCATGGTGTGCAAGGGGTTGCAACCCTAAAACCAAATTTCCTCACTTTTGTTTGCTGTGGAACAACCCTAACTGATGCATTAAACTGAGTTTTTTGGAATTAAATTTCCCGTCTTTTTGAGAATGTGCACTATAAGAAGTGAATGGAATGTGCTCTCCCACCATGTGAATTTTTGTCACTTCACTGCACAAAAACTGTTTGACCAACTGAAATGAAAATTGGTAAATGAAGACATGTACCATACCACAACATGTATAACAAATGTTATCTGAATCTATTCAACAGCTGCACAGCGTCAAGCCAGGAAAACTACACAGGAGTGCCGAAAAGAACATTTTTGCCATTTCGCTACACAAGAACCATATATCTGATGGAACCAAAATTTTTTTAAAAAGACATGTACCATAGTACACCGTGTGTCCAGATTTGTGTGTACATCTGTTCAACAATCGCACAGCACCATGAGCAATGTAACATGGACAATTCAGAAACCATAAGTGCCAGCAACCCAAAAATTGTCATTGTCAAAGATGTATTATAAATCTTAGCGCATAACAAATGTCAGGCAAATTGGCAACACAGTTCAGAAGTTATTGAAGCGTAATGAACCAAATTTTCATTCATCGGAGTGGCATAATTCCAGACCTGTTAATGTTTTACACACCAAATCACTGCAAGGCATCTCCATACCACTAGGGCTACCTATGCTATAAATTTCAAGCCAGTTGCACCATGCAGAACACTATGCACAGAACTTTAAATGTGTCATGCAGTTCTCCACAGTGAATTACTTTTCCAGCATGTAAAGAGAATTATTCATATACCCTGGACATCCACTCAACACCTTCCAAATTTCAAGTGAAAAGACAAAACCATTCCAGAGATATTCAATTTTTACATTTCTGCACCTTTAAGAAGTCTTCCATCACAAAATGGTGGAAATCTCACCCGCAAAATCTGTAACCATGAGGGGGGCCAACTTTAAATGGTAATAACTCTGGAATGGAACATTTTTTCACCAAACAAAAACGGGTATGTTCCTTGAGCAAAGGTCTTTGTACGTGGCAAGTTTCAGATCAATTAACCACACACTGGCTGCACTACGAATCGCAGAAGACAGTGCAGAAAAATAGCAAAAAGATAATGTTTTGCACTGCACTGTGCAAACATAAAGACACAAACAGTAATGTTAATGCAAATGATGATGACAACAGTGAGGTAAAAGAAAATAGTAATGCTAACAGTAACCCAAACACAAGCACAAAGGGTAATGCACATGTTGACACAAACTGAAATGATAATTCGAATGGTAAGAGAAATGCAACCACAAACATAAATGAAAACAGAAATGATAATGCAAATGGTAACACAAATGCTAACAGCAACAGAAACACAAATGGTAACAAAAACGGTAATAAAAATGCAAAAGGTAACAGAAATACAAACAGAAATGCAAACGGTAATGGCAGCGGCGATGCAGAAGGAAACAGTAACGCACTCAACAACAGAAACACTACCAAAAATGTAAACGCTAAGGCCAACAGAAACACAAATGGTAACGAACACACAAATGGTAATGGTAACACAATTGGAAGCACAAATGGTTACGGTAACACCAACGATGACCCCAAAGGAAACAGTAACGCAAATGGAAATGCAAATGCAAGCATGTACTCAAACGCAAATGGTAACGTACATGGTGATACAAAAGTAAATGCAGACAAAAACAGTAACAGAAATGCAAACAGTAACAGTAACGCAAACACAAGCACAAATGCAAACACAAAGGGTAATGCAAATGGTGATGTAAACAAAAATGCAAACGGTAACGGAAATGCAAGCGGTAACAGTAATGCAGATGCACACCCTTTTTTTTCCCAAAAAAGGTGCATTCAGAAGCACAGTGAATACAAAGAATGTATGGATAATAATGGCCTTTGGAGCAGAAAATGAGCACTTGGAATACTAAGTTCCTTATAGCTCAGGAACCATGCAGTGTAGACAAAAATTTAAAATCTCGTATTAGTTATGACTTTCCAGGCTAGATTTGCACTTAGCCTCCTAATGGGGGACTAAACATTCTTCTGATAAAAAATCTGTATCTCGAAAACGGTTTTTGAGATACGGGCCCCAAAAGGCACAGCGGATGCTGTAATGTTAGCCTATGGGAAAAATCATCAACTTGGAATGCTGTAACATTGCAGCCCTCTAATATTTTGTCAACAAACTACCAAAATGAACATCTGTGGAATCTTGACTTTCTTCCATCCAAATTTCAGCCCAAAAGACCAAACCATTCTTTTGCAGCAGGGTGGCAAAGATTCCCTATTGTTTTGGCCATAGAGACGCAAAGTACTTTCACAAATCACAACACTTTCAGAAAAAAAATCACAAAATTATCATATATTCGAAAGTACTTTGTGACACTAATGTTTATAAAAATTAAAAAAAAACATTTTTGTGGCATTTAACCCCACAAAAAAGACATGGTTAGCATCCTCAGGGCTCAACAAGGTGAACATAACACGAATTGTGTCCCTAGAGGGTCCCAAATTTAAATGCCAAGCATTTCTGTGACCATCAACTGAAAACAAGATGGCCAATTTGTGACACTGCAAGGGTAATTTGCGAAAGTAAAAAGTGCAATTGTGACACTTTCTCATATTTTGTTAACTTTTCCCATAGACTATAATGGGAAAAGTGTTTGTTTGAATAACTTTTGAACCATTTAATATTTTTTCACAAAAACTTTGAACTGCACATCAGGGACCCTGACTGCATGTTCCCTGAAGGTTTCGGACCTGTGACGCAAATCATGAGGGCTGTAGTTGCAATCAAAGAATGTGCAAAAATGCATAATTCATGTATTTTTTTGCACTCTGTAGCTCTGCAACTGTATATATGACTACAACGAAACTTGGCAGATCCAGAGATCAAAGGTACCAGACTGAGCATGCCAAATTTCAGGCAAATCTGTCATATGGTAGCAAAGTTATTAAACTGCAAAATATCAGATTTAACCTTAAATGGGGTACTCAACCCTAACTATAGTGGCACTACCATGCCACTATAATATATATATATATATCTATATATATATAGATATATATATTCAATGCAAAAACTTTGTTAATGCATCAGTTAGGGTTCTTCTACAGCGAAAAAAGTGAGGAAATTCAGGGTTAGGGTTGAAAGCCCCCCTTGGACCCACCCCCCCCAACCGGCATTGGGGTGTGTGTTGGGCTTGTCAGCCTAACTCTCATCCCATCACATGTGTAAAGAAGCAGAGGTATAAGAGAATGGGGTGAGAGTTTGGACCGACGACCCCAACACACACCCTGATGCCAGTTGGGGGGTGGGCTGGGGGTGCAATGGGGGGCTTTCAACCCTAACCCCGAATGTCCTCAATTTTTTCACTGTAGAAGAACCCTAACTGATGCATTAATGAAGTTTTTTGCATAGAATTTCATTACTTTTTAAGAGAGAATAGAAAAGTAGAAAGCTGCACTAGTTGGTGGGGGCCCCGCGATCCCACCAACTTGTAAGTATCAGGCCACATTTCACACCCAATGGCTAAAAAAATACATTCACAACAGCAAGACCAGCCACCAAACAAATGTTAATCTAGTAGATCAATAGAAAATGCTGTCCACAAAATGTAAACTGCACCACACAATATGTCCATAAAAAATATATTGTCCAACATGTATACACCTCTATTAACATCTACAGGACAGGCCATCAACACCCTCCAAATTTCAAGTAAAAATACAAAACCGTGTCCAAGATATGACATATCAAAATTTGAAATTTTTATTCTGCAGAGTGGCACAGTTCTGCATCTGTTGATATTTAACACACACAATGACTGAAACTACATCCATAACACTAAGGCTATGTATCCCATCAATTTCAAGCCACCAGCACAAGCAAAACACTGTTTGCAGAATGTAAACTGCACCAAGCCATGTCTGCACCAAAAAAAAAAAATTTCTGACATAGAAACACTGTAATTTTCATCCACATGACATTTTGTCATCACCCTCGAAAATTTCAAGTTGAAAGACCAAACCGTGTCCGAGATATAACATTTTAATGTACGAGATTTTCATTCATCAGACTGGCACAGTTCCACACCTGTTGACATTTAACACACACAATAACTGAAAACTACATCCATGACACTACGGCTAGGTACCCTATCAATTTCAAGCCACCACCACAAGCAAAACACTGTCCGCAACATATAAAGTGTGTCACGCAATATCTCCGCAAAAAAATTTTTCTCCGACACATAAACACCATAATTCACATCTACAGTAAATGCCGTAAACACCCTCCAAATTTCAAGTAAAATGACCAAACCATTCCCGAGATATTCAATATGAAAGATTACTAAACTTCCCCTATCTATTCCATTATAAAAAAATTCTGGCCATATTGTCCCTCCCTCGTGATCAAAGATGGTGATCAAAGAATCTTATGATCAAAGAATTTGCAGGCTCATGATCAAAGAATTTTCAGGTTCACGAACAAAGAATTAAAAATATTATAAATCAAATAATTAAAGAAATTGCAGTATACCACCATCATGGTTCAACAGAACGAACCCCCCTGAGTAAAACCCACCCTCATTTGACTTCCTAGGACACCCCGTGGCTGAGAAAATTGATTTTTAAATTGTGAGATCTCGTCCCTCACTCACAATGTACGATCGCGATCAAAGAATCTCATGATCAAAGAATTTGCAGGCATGCGATCAAAGAATTTGCAGGCTCACGAACAAAGAATTAAAAATATTATAAATTAAAAAATTGAAGGAATTGCAATAAACCACCACCATGGTTCGACAGAATGAAGCCCCCTGAGTAAAACCCACCCTCATTTGACTTCCTAGGACACCCCTGGGCTGAGAAAATTGATTTTTAAATTGGGCCATCTCTTCCCTCTCTCACGATGCACGATCTTGATGAAATAATCTCACAATCAAAGAATTTGCAGGCTCATGATCAAAGAATTTGCAGGATCAAGAACAAATAATTAAAAATGGTGAAAAGCAAAATTTCCACCGATTTGAACTGAACCAACAGCATGCTTCAGTAGAACATACCTTACTGAACAAAACCCACCCTCATTTGTGTCCCTAGCCCACCCTTGAACCAAGATATTAGTGTTTTTAGGTTGTGATTCAAGCTCAAGATCAAAGAATCTCAAGATCAAAGAATTTGCAGGATCGCGATCAAAGATCGTTAGCGAGCCGCGAATTAAGATTTTAAAAGCTTATAATTCTATTTTTTGACTGATTTGATGTGATAGATCAGAGCCCCCTGAGTAAAACCCATTGAAGTTTACTTCAGAAGTGACCCCTGAGCTGAGATATTTGTGTTTTTAAAATTGGAAATTAAAAAACAAAATGGCGGACCTCAAGAACAAAGAATTTTGAAAATCCTCGGGGACAAAGATTTCATGAGCCATGAGGCTACAAATTCTTTGATCACCAGGCGAGACGAGATGGCCAAAACCCCCATTCTTTGATTGCAAGATATACATATACATTTTCCCATTGACTTATAATGGGAACTTAAAAGTGCCATAACTTTTGAATGCCTTAATATTTTTTCACCACATAAAATGTGGCATTTTCGGCCACCAAAGCTCTTTCAAAAGAGCCATCTCACAGAGTGCCATGCCACAAAATGGCCATGCAGAACCACATCAAGAATGCCAAAATGTGACTCCAAAAATGGATAATTTTGCATTTTTTAGTGCTTTAGTACACAAAGATCGGCACTCCGACAGACACATAATTTGGCAGATCAAACTATCTAGTGCTCCCAAACATGTGTACCACATATCAGGCAAATCCATTGAACGGGTCCAAAGTTATTAATGTCCAAACTTTTGACTTTAGTATGTAAGTGGCACACTAATCTCTAACTATAGTGGCATGACCATGCCACTATAATATGATATATATATTCTATGTATGTATACATATATAATATATATATATATATATATATATATATATATATATATTCCTTTCAAAAAACTTCATTAATGCATCAGTTCGGGTTGAAGCAACAAAAGTAGATAAATGAGGAGTTAGGGTTTCGAAGCCTAACACCCCCCACCCGTACCACACCACCATGTCCCCACCCTCTACACATCAACAGGCATTGGGGTGTGCCTTAGGGTCATCGTCCCTAACTCTCACCCCATTCCATGTGCAAGGAAGTTGAGATGATACAGTATAGAAGAATGGGGTAAAAGTTAGGTCTGATGACCCCAAGGCACACCTCAATGCCTGTTGGTGTGTGGAGGGTGGGGGTAGGGGTGTGGTGGTACAGGTAGCGGCGATGTTAGGGTTTAAACACTAATGCCGTATTTCCCTACTTTTGTTGCTTCAGCCCTAAATGATGCATTAAAGACATTTTTTGCAATGAATTTCCTTACCTTTTGAGAATGTGTAATCTTACTATTACATGTTTGTGGAAGCCCTGCACTCCCATCAGTTTATAGGGTATTGTGGTTGCAGCTCACTGTGGGAGTGCAGGGCACCAAGGACCCTGCACTCCAATCCTTCTTCCATCACTCCATAATGGGATCCATTAGTGGGAGTGCAGGGCCTGCGCTCCCATCTATCCATAACTGTACAGACATTGTAATGAACTGTCATCTCCCCCAGTACTGCATAATGGAGGACCCTGCACTCCCATTACTGCAAAAATGGTATCCATAAATGGAGGTCCCTGTGCTCCCACTATCCTTAAGTGTAGAGACACAGCACAGACCTAGAGATATTCCAAGTAACCCTTGTGATGCAAATTGTGCAATATCTCAGTAACCATAGCAATCTTGCAAAAAATTCCACTGCAGTTGTAATCATGTCCTGGCAACCTGCACACATGCAAAGGTGTACTAAGCTGTGTTTAGCGAAAAATCTGTATCTCGAATGGTTTTTGAGATATAAGCTCTGAAAGGTACTGTGTCTGCTACAAAATTATCCTAAGGGAAATTTCCAAACTTCAGAATGGTATAACTATTGAAGCAATGTAAATGTTATCACCAAACCAGCAAAAGTCACATCTGTGGGCCAAGCCCTTTCTACCCTGAACATGTCTTCCAGATTTCCAAAATAGTTCTTTTAGAGTGGCGGTAGCAAGAAATAGCAAACTTTAAAAATCCCTTTTCATGAGCTGTCAAAATCTCTTTTTGAGGCCAAATCCCTTTTATTAGGTGTCAAAATCCCTTTAAATGACTCATAAACTAGATGGCCTTGCCAGAAAGCCTTTGAAATGCCGAAAAGTAATTTTTGACAGCTTGGGCGGTATGAATTCAGCAGGCGAAAATGAATTTTGGACTGTTCACAAAGAGGGATTTGAGTTGTCAGACCAGATGGCCCTGGCAGGTAATTCCTTTTCATGATGTGAAAAGGATTTTGACACCTCATGAAAAGGATTCAGCTGGACGGAGGATTGACAGCCTCACGAAAAGTGGTTTGAAAAATTAATCCCTTTTCATGAGGTGTCAAAATCCCTTTTCGTGAGGTGAATCCCTTTCCTTGAGGTGTAAAATTCCCTTTTCATGATAGTAAGGCACTTGGACCATGCATGCTGGAATTGGCAGTGGGGCCAGGAGCAAAACTCCCTGTTATACCCCAGCAGCATTTTTACAAGCCTCCTGTCTTCTTGTCTCCTCCCCTTCTGAACAAGGTGTCCAGGTGCAGATTCCAAGCCATAAATCTATTTACCTGGTGTCCCACTTCACGTCCCTAAAATGGGCCATCCTCTTCCTAAATGTTTTGTCATATTTTATCCAGCTGTATCCCTTCCCTCAATTTATATGCATTCGTTATGATTAAGGAGTATATTAATAAAGGGTGGCAAATTCTGTTTTTTTCTCTATCACAATGGCCATGTAATTCGTGAAACCTGTCAACCATGTGTTCCAGTTCTTGCCCTTTAAGGACTTTTTGTCCTCCCCTTTTCCCAGCAACACCACAGCCACTGCCATGTCTTTTTTCTCAAAGCTCTCCTTCTCCTCATACTTATTAATATTATCTACATTTGCTAATACGAATATGTCGACATATTCCCCTTTCCATATCCTCTCCTTCTTGGTGAGCAGAACATGGTCACCTATCCTCACTCCTGGGGCCCCTATCTTACCCCCCCATCACTGTGTCACTGCCCCCTTTCCTGTCTCTGTGCCTATCGCCACCCCTTTTTCAGTCTTCTTAATGTCCCGCCAAAACCTTCTCCAGCTGCCCCAAACTGTTATCCCCCATTGACTTCAACCATCTGTTCAACATACCCTTTGACACTGCTTTCAAATGTGAAATCCATTTAACCTGGAATCTAGGGCTATGGTTATGGGCCTGCCCTGTTGGTAGTACTGGTGGAATATTGTTCTTCAGAGTGATGGGAAAAAGAGGGCTCACTGGCATCAGAACTATGGTGGGCATAGGTGGCTGCTGTGGCTCAGGCAGTAGTAGAGAAGTGGGTGTCGGTATTGGCACAGGCAAAGGGGCAGGAGGCAGTACTGGGGGAACTGGCACCGGCTCTATTGAAATGGGGTCTGCTGTTCCTGGAGCAGGATGGTTCTCTGGTGCCTTATTATTGTTGCCTTTCCTGCCTTGCCTCCTATCTGCCTTCTACTTCTCACCCCTCACTGGTATGGTTGGGTCAGCAGCCTCCAGCAACTTATTCACCTTCTCCACCAACTCCATGACAGCCTGGTAGCAAGCCTCCTTATTTGGCTTTGACTTTCTGGGTGTCATTATGCCTAGTTGTATAAAGACCTGGTAATATGAATCAGAATAGCACAGGTTATTATCTCTTCCATTACTACTGCCTTTTTTTGTTTTTGCAGAGGCCCCCATGGCTGTAGTCTCTACCAGTTAGGTCTGGCATATGTCTAGCAGACAATTCCCCCATGAGTATGTTGATCCTCCCCCCAGCAGTGCCCTGTAACTCATAGCTGTCCATCACCTGCTGGCATCTCAGGCCTATTTGCTTTGTCCACTGTGGCTGCTCCCAGAAATCATTAAGTAATTATCAGTCAGCTATAAATGCATTCACAGATACATCCTTGATCGACTATGGCAGCCTGAAACATGACCTGCGTGGCTGGCCCCCCACCTGTTAAGGCAGGCCCTTGAAGCCTTCTTGACCACATGTGGCCTGGAGGGCATCCTGATGGTCTTCTTGTCTGCAGCCTAAGATGGTGGTGTCCCCCACCCTTACAAAATGGTGACCATCCTTTTGGCATTCGAGGCCCCTTCATCCCTTGACACCGAGGACCATCTGCGTGCCCCTCTCTGGGCCTCCTCACCAAGTTTCTCCCCTCTCTCTCTGGAACAGAGGTCACTGTGAGGCCATGGCCCTGTATTCCTCTGTCTCCCCCCCATCCAATAGGCATCTGCAGTCCTGTCCCTGTGTTAACCTTCCTTCAGGGTAACTGTCTCTTATCACAAACATTCCCCCCATCTTATGCTTCCCTAGGCCTTTGATTCCAGCCCCTCCCATGCCTCTGCTTGCATTAGGCTGAGGAACCATGCAACTCTGACGCAGCTGCCCAGCCATGCGGTCCACCACCATGGGCCTTCACCCCACTCGGCCCACCGTGACAGAATTCCCAGTCCCTGACATGGAAATCTAGCAAAAAAAAAAAAAAATAAGGAAAACTGAGAGCCGCCTGCAGGGGCCCGTTTCAGCGTGACCAAATCATCACAGAGCACAAACCACTCACTGAACTCACCCAGCAAAAAATAAAGCTGCTGTCCACACGAAGAATATTGCTAATAATACAGGCAGTTTTATTCACAAATCAGGAGGTTAAACCTAAGCGCCTCATCTCAAGGACACCCACACAGACTGATGTTTCAACCTAAACAGTTCTTTGTCAAAGCATAGCATCCCTAGTGGAGATAGATGTTTTTAAAAATTCTTCAAACAGTTCAAATTAATTAACTGCAAATATTTAAAGTGACAGTGCCTATAGATAGTGCAAGACAACACTTGAATGGTGATATTCAATTATCCAGAATGAAACCTAAATTCAGATACATATCAAACAATATAGTTCCCACCACTAGCGAAAGCAAAACTTCATCCACTTCACATTAAGTTTTAAAGTAGTATTTGTAGCAGACATAGACAGTTTTAGATAGTTATACCACAGACTTGTGTGTAACTGATAATACAGACTACTTTAAACTACCTATAGCAGCAAATAAACTTCCTCAACAACACAAAGTTTACTGGAAGACCGATTTCTAATATATAAATCCAAGCAGCAATTACTGTGCACACCTATGCTCAGCCATGCAGCCTCTCAAGAAAAAGGTGGCTAGCCTCAATAAGACAGAAAACCAAAAAATGTGGTGCGCACAAAGGACAACTCAAATACAAAAGTGCAAATAAAAATTAAACGTTTACTGTTGCATTACACACAATCTGAGTACAATCAATACTGCTTCCTGGACTAGCACAATCCCCTAGTGTCTCGACTCAAAGGAGCCTTCAATGGGGGTGAGGCAAGTAAGGAGCACTTGTATATTTATAGTACAATTAATTAAACAATCTGTTAATTAATCAATCATTTCTGTAAAGCTTGTTTCACATTATTTCAGACTTATTCCAGACAAAATATCATTTCTAATGTTTACTAACTAAAGAACAATCTAACATGTTAACAAGTCATATAGACAGGGTTACTGTTAAGAGACCTGCAAGGAAAACTAATAGTGGTAGTTCAATTAGCTTACACATTTCAGAAGTATATTTATAACTAATACCATTATGTTTTTATATTATGTGCTATACTTTATTCCTTGGAGTTAAATATTAACAATCCATTAAATTATTCAAAACTTTCAAGCTTTAAGATGTATGTATGTTTTATAAGAAGATGTTATTGTTGTTTTAAATTGTCATTTGTGTCCAGTGGTAACCCCCACCCTCATGTGCCTGACAATTTTAATGTTTTCTTTTTCCATTGGTGCCTGGTGGTTCCCCCATCCCATCCTCACTTGTCTCAAACATCTTGAAATTAATAAAAAGGTACCTCCATGTATTGTTTTTTTTTAATCTAAATCTGAAAGAAAGAAAAAAAAGGCCCACCACCGATGCTCACCTGTCACCCACCGTCACCTGATCTCACATTGTATGCCCACCACCCTGCTACCACCTAGCCCCACCTCCAATCCCATACACCGTCATTCACCTGAACAGGTCCCGATGGGGAGATCCACTCTCTGATCGAAAACACGTATTGCTGCTGGAACCAAAAAGTGCTGCATAAGAAACACCTCATTATTATTCAGTGGCAGTAAGGACTTTTACTAATCAAAACAATTTTCCTTGAAAAGCATAGAAAACCAGAAATTAAAAAATGTTTCAGAAAGAACAGCAACTTTAAATAAACTGTTTTGTTATGGTTTTCATCTGTACTACACTTCATCACTTAGTGTCATTGTGACACTGTGATCATGCTCTGTGGTTTCGATTATGAATGTATATTGCAAAGTGGAGCATTGTTCTGCAAATAATTCTGTCTCTTTCAAAATGCTGTTGTACTACAGTTCAAAGGTCATGGAATGTGATTGTACCCTTATGTGGTACCTTAGCATTCTGAAACCTCTAGAGAAGGTACAGCTCAGTTCTGTTGTGAAAGCTAAAAAACACTGTGTGCACAGTTCACATACTACTGTACACTATTAAAAATACAGGACAAGCAACTTTTTGCCCAAGCAGTGTGTTCTGTCACCTCAGGGTTCTGATTCCCATGGACCTCTTGAGCTTTGTTCTTGAGGTCAGAGGGAATCAGAACTCCTCTGTGGAAGAACACGCTGGTTGTGCATAGTTGCCCATCCAGTAATCTTTATATTTTGCTTCATTCTTTTTCAGATTACTGCACCCCATTACATGGATTTTTGTAGCTCCTGACTTGGTGTCAACTCAAGCCCTTTTAAGGTAACTGTCATTATTGTATGGCTTGAAAGGAAGTTCCAATCAGCATGGTTGTCAAAAGACTATGAAGAATGCTAGATAATTATACCTCCAGTACCTGATCACCAGTGCAGTTCTTTTGTTTTTCATGGACTTGATTTAAATAAACCCTGAGGGAACACACACACACCAATGTGTAGTGGCTTTTGAAACACACTTTATGGGTTTTTAAGACCTCTGTTGTTTGAGCTTTGACGTGATATTGTGATTTTTTTTGTTACTTCAGTGATTTGGAATTATCATACACTGTTTTATGTGTGTGACAGTGTAGCATGCTGGTCAAAGTACAGTTAACAAAATTTGAAACATTACTTGTCCTTTTATTCATTCTTTTTATGTTATTTTATGTTTTGATGCTTACTGATACTCTATGGTGTTTTTTCCCCACTTTTTCTTTGTGAGGGGGGAGGTGGAATGAGATTCTGTACCTTACTGTGCATTTCAGTAGTTGTCTTCACTGCATGGTCAAGTGACATCTACTGGTCAAATAAAATCCTAGATTTTTTTTCTGTCAGTTTTATAAAAAATACTACTCATTTACAAAATCAAGATACCCTATTAGATTTCCAAAATGCCTGATAATGTTTGCCTATTTTTCATGTTCTCATCTCATTTACAGGAGAGAATATCCAACATGGATTTATCCTCACTATGTGAACTATGTCTGGAGTTTGCAGTCCAAACTCCAGGGTTTATCTTCAGCATTATTGAGGGCAGGTCATCAAACACAATGAACGGCCCACCATTTTCAGCTAATGATGCACCAGATTGGTGTATATGCAGAAGATGTCCAGAGAAATTGAGAAAGTCTGCTGTAGTTATGTTCCTGATTATTGTCTTTCTTTACTGCCTGTAAGTGTGATATTATATGTAGAAAGCAAATGCTGTTGAAAATATATTTAACATTGTATGGTGGCTACTTCCCAACAGCACTAGCATTGCACCTAGTGGTTAACATGGCTTCAGAAAAAAAAGAAGCTCAAGAAAGAAAACATCATGGGCCGTATTTTTCAAAGCCGTGTTCAGAATGATCTGTATCCCTGCACCACAAACCCGGGAGTTGCCACACTCACAGGACAGTGCCAAGTCAATCAGTGCAACTTCAGAAAATGCCACAGTCATCTGTCTGCCCCCTCCCCTCACCCCCATCTCCTGTCGCAACAAAGAAAGGAGACAGGGTGATGAGGGGGTGCTATAACTGGCTACACAGGAGAGGTCTGGGGATGGAAGTGGGTGCCATGGAGTGAGGTAGGGAGGCTGTGTGCATTGCAAGCAGTGAAGTTGCACCCAGGGGTGATGCTGAAATATATAGCATGTACACAATGCCACAGTACCTGGGTGGGAGGAGGGGACACACAGATCCATGGCCTCATGTGAATACAGCCATGGCAGCAGACCCAACCTTCGGGTAGATGCCATGGCTGTGCCCACATGACCCATGAAACGGTGTGTCAGATGAACCACCCACACCCCTACCCTGCTGTACCATAGCATAGTGTAATTGGTATATAATTGGCACCCCTGCCAGGTGCAGCATCACCTCTTTGCAATGCCTACAGCCTCCGTACTTCACTCCATGGCACTGTATGCCCTATCCCCCCTCAGTAACACCCTTCATGTCCTCCCTCACCCGAGTCCACACAGTGCATGCCAGTGGTGCAAGGGGCTTAGAACAGATAAGTGCTGGTCTAACTCGAGCCACTTGCTGCGACCACAGTGGGACTTTCTCTTTCCTAGAAAAGGAGGTAGTACAGCACCCTTGTGACCCGCCGCTTCCTGCTGAGTTACCAAAGAGGGGGCACAGTGGCAGATTGCCATAGTGGCTCCTGATTCAAATGTGGATCATGTTATTTAACCTGGAATACCGCTGATGCAAGGTACTAATTGTATCAGAACTGTTTGACCCGAGTACCTTACTTCTTTCCCATGGCTTTGACAATCCGATCCCCTGATTGCATGAAGCCAATGTCAGACATGCATTTATTTTTCAGTGCTGTCTATAAAAATATGAGTGCTACTTAGTGATGCCCTATAACTTAGTGAATAATTCTGGACCTCAAATTTTCAAATTCGCCTGCTGCCATTTTTTAACAGCAAACAAAGTGATCCATAAACCAACGGCCAGGCACATCTTACCCTCTTTTTTTTTATTTGTAATTTTTGGTATTTTTCAATTTTTCTTCCCCTTCCTTCCTGGGACTATGGCATACACATGTGTGTACGTGCATGGAGGCGCACACACATGCCAGGATCCGGTGGCCCCTTCCATTCCTCCCCAGTCCTGTGTCACCGCTACAACCACCTACGCTACACGCCGGACCTCCACCTGATGGGAGTGCGACTACAGTGGAGAGGGCTTCCACCCTTTTAGGGGAGAGCCATAAGTCAATCTTGCTCCAACCCTCCCTCCCTCCAAGCCAGTACCCCAGTGATCTGAAGTTATTCCAGAACCCGGGTCACTGGTGTAGAACGAGGTAAGGTGCCAGTGCCTCAGCCCTCTGCATCACCAGGCGGGCTTCTTCTTTTTTTTTTTTTTTAAATTACTACAATTTACTGTAGTACTTAATTAAGAAAAATTACCATAGCATTACAACTGCCTGTGCCTTAAATGCAGCATAAAGTGAACTTATGAATCTCTGATCATACTCAATCTCCCAAGCCATGTATTCTAATAAAGACTGCAACCATAAACAGCTACTGACATCAGTGTTTCAATAATCTGGACATAAAAAAATGTAATGTCTCACCCAAAAAATAAAAGAAGGCAACCACCCCTCAAAAAAGGATTATGTGAACATAACTGATACATGATGATGATGCTGGGGATGTGGAGGGGGTGGTGGTGTTGGTGGTTTGGGGTCGACCGAAGAAACAGAAACAGTATGCTGCAATGTCTGTAGCAACACAATCCCCTCTTTTTTTTGGTGCCCTTCCATTTTTTCTAATACAGTATACAATATGAAAAAATTGTTATCATTCTAATACAGATGCATGATCTAGTTTAGTACAAAAATATTTGTTAATACACTTTCATCAAATTGTGTTTTTGTCCATTTTCTAAACTCAGTAGTTCTTGACAGAGCAGGTGGTTTGGGGGCCACACCATGCCTTCCATGTGCTATAAGGCATTCAGACTGCAGCATTAGGACTCATTATAACATTGTATGGATTGGTATTGACCAGTTCCATTCACCATAACAGGTATAATTACTTACTTGATGGCCTCATGAGATAAGTATGAAACAACTCTTCATAGGTATGTAACCCATAAGGCTCAATAGGAATGTTTTTGTGTAATTTATAAAATGAGTATGTTGTGTATTTTGGCTTACATAACCACCATACAGTATTAAATATTATGTATGAAAAAAAGCAAATGACATTGCTTATATTTTGGGTTTATTTAAATCAGACTTTACACTACTCCACCAGTAAATGACCACTATCCACCTGATGGTCGGCATTAATATGCAACACTTCAACTGCCCACTATCATATGAACAATGATGTTGTTAACCCTTGCATTGGGAGTTGTCTAATGTAGCAGAACAAAGAATGGTGCTGCTGTGATATACACTTATTTAATGTGGCAGGATTACTTTTATTTAATGTACGTGTTTACAAACACAGTACAGTGAAGACTCGATGAGTAACTACTCACAACCATTGTGTGGTGACTCAAGTGATTCTGATTTACCTGTGACCTCAGTTATGATGCTGTAGAGGTTCATGTGATTTTTGTGAACCCCGAGGTGACATAACATGTGCAGTAGCTATGGAATTAAGTAATAATGCATGACAGGGAATATGTGTTATTGTGGGATTTACACATGCCTTGTGTGGTGTGTCACGAGGTGCAGCTGATTAACTTTGACCACACAAGAAGTGTGTGAATCCTACTACTACACATGCACTGAAGCATTATTGCAATTATAAAATTAATCTGATATTAAAAATAAAAATAAAATAGGTTCTAAGAAAATAAACATTTGATTACCGGGATGTTTACCTGTTGTCTGTTGCAGGATTTACACACAGTCATGTGACATGTTTTGATCAATGAGGTTACAGGATTTTCGAGACCCATTTTATAAGAGACATTTCCTCATTGTTAATGTAGCCATTTATTGGTTTACAAGCGACTGATTTTATGATTTTTCAACAATAAATGGTTACATAGTAGCATTTATTCACACTTAATGGGAGGTAGTTTACTACGAAATCAGTTCTTACATTTTAAAAGTTTATGGTACATGCCAACAGCTGAAAGGCTGAAAGAGTGAGGAGCTGATAGTTTTGTGTAGGTCACATGTGAGGCATAACCTATAATGCTGTGTATAGATCTGGACACCTAATCACATGAATGTCATATACAGATTGGATGCAGACAAGAGGGCGGCAACTGAATGATGCTGTACTTTTCATCATGATGTCCCCATTCCCAATGGCACCCCCTATGCCCATCACTGACCAATCTTGAAGATGCATAGGTTAAACTCCACACTAACCAACACTGGGCATGTGGCCTGTACCTTTGAATCTTTTGATGTGCACACGGAATGTACAGCATGCTGTGGTAGTTTCTTCATGATTTTCTATCCTTGCTTCATGCATGCATGCACGAGATATGTTTATTCATGCTGCACCTGCCAAAACCATGAGTACATTTTAATTTAATTTACTGTTCCCACTGGAAGTGCTATCCGGTCTCTGCCAGGTGAAAATTCTGTATTAACCATTCTGCTATCCACTTACAGGAAATGGATCAATTTTTTCATTGACCCTGGAGTGCTTGCCCTTGCAATTTTATATAGATAAGATGTATTTGCCCTGCCAGTGGATCAAGACATAAACCATGCTTGTCGCCATATGGGATACCGTCAGTTCATTTTACAGAAACAAGGTCAGTTTGGATGCACCATAAGATTACCAGTGCCAAGCTGCTGCATCTGGAGAATTTGTGATGCATACCCAGACCCATTTGGGCATTATAGTGGCAGTTCTAGACTAGCTTGATTTGAATTATTAAAATAATTTTATATGCTATCCATATCATTCGTCATAGTATATTTATGATTCATATGCCATTCAAATGTTTCCATTGATTAGTTTTAATCTCATTCAGTTTAACATATTTGCATTTCAGTGCCATACAAATTCAGTTCCATTAGACATAAATTAATTAATTCTTATTATATATGCTTTATGTATATTAACTACAGTGTCAGATAAAGTGTTTTAGCAGCAGTTATTTAGAGTGGTTATGTGTTAGACTCGTGAAGGGACCGGTAGTGCTCTCACCACGCTCATTGAGAGTGGGGATTTAACTTGAGTATGTGTTTTGCATTGTGTGTTACAAAAAGAGAAAAAAAAGTTTATGTCATTTTAAAAATAGATAGTCAACAGTCATTATCAACAGCTACAAATGACAGTAAAGGGACATATTAAGTTACTTGTTGCAGGTAGCCACTATCAGCTTAAAGAGCTAGTGTACTAAGACTAATACTAGATTTTAAAAGCAGTCAAACATTGCCTTTTATATCTGAGGTAATTTTTCTTTTTCCTTCATTTAACTAGAAGATTCTTTATTTGATGTTAGTAGGTGTGATGTGTGGAACAGCACACTGCATTGCAGCTGACATATCTAACTCTACTGCCCCCACTACATCACAGACATTGTAACCTCATGGACTGTGACATCACTGCTGCTTAGAAACAGCAATTCAGTGACTGCCAGGTTGTTCACCTATGACGTCACTGTCAGTGAGAACACAATGCTGATGATGTAGTGGTGGGCAGTGGAGCTACTGTAGATACAGTATGTAAGCTGCCAGGATAAGAGCTGCGTAACACATCCAGCACAATATTATCAAATAATGACTTTCTGATAATCAAAAGGAAAAAGAAAAATACTTCAAAATTTAAAATTTACAACTGTCTACTTCTTAAATTTTATAATATTTTCCTGCCTGCCTGTTTTGACTCTTCTAGCCATTTAAATCCAATACCTATCCAACTGTACTGGCTCATTACAAGTTAGATAGGACACAGAGTAGCAGTATTGTTAAAATGGAATGTCTGCTTTACATTTGGCAAAATGATAGTCATGTGCACACTGTGGTTTACTGCGTCAAGCCTGTTTGCTCCAATGTTAATTATCACACATACAAGTTGGAGATTATCCTAAACCCTCAGGGTCCAATTCTTAAAAGTTGGAACAGGCCACATCAAGTGCCACTTGTGCCAAATGACAGCGTGCCAGAGACCCTGCAGCTGATTTATTATCATGTAGTGTCCCAGAGGTAAAGTCCCATGGCTTGTGACAAACTTGACCCTGTGCCAAACAGATGGAGCATCAGGAAGGTTTGCCACAAGCCACGGGTGGGCTATGCAACAATAGCTCAGCACACAGCTGCCTGGTAGCCAGTGACCTACCCTGACTCAATCCCTGATTGTAAAAAGAAATATTTGCCTGGTAGGCTAGGGTAACCCTATCCCTGCTCCAACCCCTGATCCCCTTGTATGAAATAAAAAAATAATGTCTCCAGTAGTCTAGGATCCCACCCTAACCAGATCCCCGATGTCCCTCAAACCATTGAAAACACATTCCACTGTGGTTTAGTTGTTCCTCCACCCCTCACCCCAGCAGGCAGTACCCCATTACCCTCTCCTCACCAGAACCATCCCATGCCGGCGACCAGCACAGCCCTCCCCACACCTCCATGATTGGCTGCTGACTGAGCTACCAATGAGTGAATACCATACAGTAAATGGTCACTGATAGCTCAGTCAATGGCCAGTCAAAGTGGTGTACAGATGGCAGTGCTGGTCACCAGTACAAGGATGGGCCTGGAGGGGGAGCAGGGTGGTGTGGAACTGCCTGCTGGGTTGGGGTGGTGGGGGGCCACTTGACCACCACTAACTGCATTTTCAATGCTTTGGGAGACATCAGGGACCAGCCTTGGGGGAGTAGACTACCAGGGACATTATTCTTTTTTTTCACACAATGGGATTGGGGAGAGAGGCTATGGGGATGGGCCATAGGCTACTAGAGAAACATTACTTTTTACAATCAGGGATTGGGGCTGGGGGGTGCCATAAACTTCCAGAGAAACATTCATTCTGTAGTCAGGGATCATAGTTGGGGGATTTCTAAGACTACCAGGGAAACATTAATTCTACAACTGGGGATCTGAGCCGGGAGTGGTGCCCTAGATTACTAGGGAAACATTCATTCTACAATCAGAGATTGAGGCGTGGGGGGATAACTAGACGACAGGGACATTATTGCTATATTTCATATATGGGGATTGGGTATCGGGGTTGTGGAGTGGGGACCGCAGCACATTGCCACAACTAGGTCATCTCTTCCGGTGTAGAAATTTTTAAGTACCATTACACCAGTCATCTTGGAGAGTTTTGTTTTCTTTTTTTTTTTACATGATTGATCCTTGTTCATTACACTTATCATGATTACTAACTTTGTCACCCATTTTCCCTGGCTTCCCAGTTATCTAATGACAGGATTAACATACTGAGCTCTGGTGAACCTCTGTGTGCCTGCAAGTCACTTTTCAGTGTTATGGCGTGAATGAGCACACAGTGGTGGTTCATTTTCAGGAACAGAACACACCATGCTATGGCATTCAGAACTGGTAGATGATTTGTGATATTGTGCTCATTCACAGTAAAAATTCAGAAACATACTTGTCAGCACATAGTGGTTCCCCATGGAACAGTCCATTACTTTGGTCATCAGAAAGGTGGTGGCCAGTGAAAATGAGAGATGCATCAACTTTGAATGACTGGTAGGAGGGGTGCAGGATCAGTTAAATGAACAGTTACACTAAGGCACATTAACTATGTAAAAATGTTTTCTTCAGCATCTGCTTTGTTACACTGGGATTGAATGCCATGCAGGATTCCTGAACAGCTCATGATGATTACATCAGTAATGCAGGTGATATACCAAACATGATACATTGCTATAAAGCTGATATATGTTATTATGACAGAGAGACAGCTTATATCAACAGTTGAATTGTTCCAGATCCCCCCTTCTCCCACAAAAGACAGACCACCTGTGTGTTGTTGTGCTCAGATCAGCAATCAATTTATTATAACACCATATTTCTTCAGCTTACATCCCATTATCATCTTTACTTTTGTCTTATTACACCTCTTTTATTATATTGCATTACCTATCAATATTGGTTCAAATCGTTCTCTTCTTCTGCTTCTTCTCGCCTCCCCCGGTGGAAACCTGGGAGCCTTCTTCTCTTTCTTCTAGGTAATGGTGAGAACAGAGACCGCTTTCTTCTCCTTCTGTTGCTTCTCCTACTACTTTTTCTTTTTCCTCTCCCCTCCCATTTTCCCCAATAGCCAGTCTCCAGCTTGCGTTGGATGACCGGTCTTCCCCTTATCTTTGCCCCCCCCCTTATTTTCTAGCTTTGTTGTCACCTCCAGGCCTCAATAAACCCCATCATCTCTGTGCTGAACATATATATGGCTAGGTCTGATAGATGTACTCCATCTGGTCTGTAAAAGTCCTTCACCCATTCTTCCACTTCCCTCAGTATTACATGCCCTCCCATGCCTCTTACCAATGTCCCCACTCTCCTGTTCATCTTTCTCCTAGCTCTATCTATTGGTACAACTCCATGTGCATGTCTCCAGACCCTCTGAGGTATCATGTCGGACCATGCCAAGGTTGCATCTGGCCACCATTGTTTTACCTTCTCTAAATTACTTTTAACCCTTAGATATGTGTCCACTCACTGTTTTTCCCCAATGTCATTCCCTTCCAGGTGCATGATAACCAAATCTGGTGTGGGTCTTCATTGTTTCATCTCTAGCAATGTTGGAAGTAGCTGTGCCCACTTCATTCCCCGGATGCTATGCCAAATTAACCTACAGTGTCTGACATTCTGGTAGAGCTGCTTTCCCCCGGCCTTCTTTTCCTCTCTCTTTTCTGCCAAGTAAATGTAGGAATGCCTGCAGATCCACACTTCTGTGATCCTCCCTCTACCTACCGAATTAGACATGACACGTTTAGAACCTTAACTTTCGCAACTTGTTTTTATTTAACCCCAGTCCTCAGTGACCGGCCCCCTTTATCCAACTTGTTCCTACAAAACAAACAAAGATGACACGTCTGTCTTCAATTCTTAAAAGAAAGAATGTATCTTTTGTAGCTGGCAGACGACCAGCGCCCCATTTCCAACATACTGTCAACTGGTTCTCCTTCTGTCACCCATTTTGACATGGCTCCTACAAAAGGATTGGGAGGACTAGCTAGCTGGGTCCTCACCCAGAAATTCCATGCCCTTCTTAAGTACAGCTGTTGCCTGGTAACTGGTCACCTTCCTCCCATCTCCATGTACAAATAATCTCCCCTCTTTTTTGCATCGGCCGGTGGCGTAAGCCCACAGTGCCTTCACTGGACACCAGGGCCCTTTGGTATGCGGTTTCAATGTTATCATGCTCCCTTTCCCGGCCTGGTCTGTTTTTGACTTTCTGATTATTATCTGCATTGTTTCCTGTCCCCAAATTACATCTCCCTATTCCAAACCTCCATCTTCGGCCTTTCTGCTATGCTCCACTGCCTCGCTCACTCTCAATGCCCCTGCAAACATATCACATAAACTGTAAAAAAGAGCTGTGCTTCATCCTTTGATTTACACACCTTTGACAGTATGTCCCGTAATCTGTCCAACCAATGGTAGGCTATTGGTAGCCGGCCATCCCTGTCCTTTTGTCTTAATCTGCTCCACCCTTGCAACATCCTCCATATCAACATTGATTTTGTGGGATCTTGCCATATCTTTAGGCTACATACTACGCTGATCCCAGCTAGGTATACACCCTTCTGCCACTGATCTACCACAAACTTTCCTATTTGCTCATCCCTAACTGGCCCACTTACCTCCATGTGGTGCGCTGCCCTGAATGATTGCAATGCCCGCCATGCCCCTTCATAGGCCCTCAAAGTCCTTGGTGCCCATGAGTTGTGAAACAGTGTCTCTGCTCCCTCTTGCCAATGTCCCAGATGTTTGTTGGACTAGGTGTTTTCCATTCCTCTGCTTTTGGCACCAGTGCCTGGAAACAATCCAGCTGCAGACAGGAAAGGCTGTCAGCCAGGATATTCCTCACCCAGTCTATATGTTTTGCCCTAAATGTCATATTCTGCTGTAATCCTCTTAATACTAACTGCCTCAGAACCCACCTTACCAGTTCTGACCTGCCCCCTTTGTTATTCAGGAGATCCACGACCGCCATAGTATCGCACAAGAATGTGACCTTCTGGTTCCGTAACTCCTCCCCCCACACTACGGTACAGGTCCAACTCAGCATTTTTTCCAACAGTGTAATATCCTTCACCCTGCCAGTTCTTACCCAATCCTCTGCCCATGGTTCTGTGAACCATTTTCCTGTCAAATATCCCCCCATCCCCTTTCCCCCTGCCGCATCCGTATATAATTCCAAATCAGTGTTATAGACCCACTCTTCCTGCCAAAAGGATATGCCGTTGTAGCTGTTTTAAAATTCTTCCCATACCTTGAAGTCCTCTTTAACCCCCTGTGTTATGTCCACCCAATGGTGCGGTCTAGCCACCCCTGCTGTTGCTCATGCTAACCGCCTCATGAACACCCTCCGTGGCCCAATTGCCCTGCATGCAAAATTCAAATGCCCCAGCACTTGCTGCATCTGCTTCAATTGTACTCTCCTCCTGCTCATGTGTTGTTGAATCAACTCTCTTAGTTTTTCAACTTTCTTGTCTGGCAACCTAAATACCTCTCTCAATGCATCTACCTCAGTCTCTAAGAACTCCACCATGTTGCTAGGGCCTTCTGTTTTTTCTGGTGCCAGCTGTATGCCGAGCTGACCACATAATTGTTGGAAGCTAGCCAGCATCCTTTCTGACTCTTCTTGCCCACTACCTATCAATAGAAAATCATCCAAATAATGTATAACTGTCTTGCACCCAGATTTTTCTTGAAAGATCCACTGCAGGCACATGCTGAATGTTTCAAATGTGGCACAGGCAATCGAACAATCCGTTGGCATGGCTTTGTCAAAATAATACTGATCCTCTATTTTAAAACCCAATAAATCCCAGTCCTCTCTTCTAACTCTGAGCAAATGAAAAGCTGACTCTATATCAGTCTTGGCTAGCCATGCATAGGAGGTTGCCAGTATGATCTGTACTGCATCCTCTAGAGTGGCTTAAGTCACCCTGCTGTGCTCTTCTCCTATGAAGTCATTGATGGAGTCCTCTTCCAGAAATGACAGGTGGTGAATCACTCTGTATTCCCCCTCTTGGTTTTTTGGGACTACCCCAAAGGGGAAATTCTCAGGTTTTCTAATGATGGGACCGGGAACAGTCCCTCCACCCTCCCTGCTGATATCTCTTTTTCTATCTTCTGTTTCAAGATGTCTTCCTTACCCCTGACTGATCCCAGGTTACTAATAGGTCTGTGCGAATAATGAATATTATTTCCTGAATACCACAAATAATGAGGTATTCGTTATTCGGATTCCGTATAATGAATAGTGCACTATTTGTCAGGTATTCAGGAAACATGTCTAAAAAAGCTAAAATCACCTCCCATCCTCCTCCCTAGCCCAGATCTGGCAAGATAAGAAAGAACCCCCTTCTCGCTACCCTCAGATAGCACCTAAACCCCCCTTCCCCATCCCAGTCATAATAACAAAAAAGAAAAGAGAAGCAAAATCCATTGAGCGACTGGAACAACACCGCCTGCCTCCACAGCCGGCCGCCAAGTTTCAATACTGTGTCCCCCCCAGACCACACACACACACACACACACACACCTCATTACCTTCCTCATTCCGTAGCCAGTAGCACTGAGTGTCCACGCCCCGCAGCTAAAGAGAAGTTTTGGTGCAGCCGGTGCAGTTCACCTTCTCTCGGCCAGCGGCCTTCTGAGAATGATCACTTGCTTGGCTATAGTAGAAACAGCTGATCACATGATCAGCTGTTCTACTATATAAGCGCAAGCAAGTGAATGATTGAATTCACAAGAAGGCAGCCAGACAGAAGGAGGGCAGGCTGCGCTGGCTGCCTTTATTTCACTCTTTCTTTAGCTGCAGGGTGCAGGGTGCAAGCCACTACTGGCTACTGGGGTGGGATGGATGTGTATGGGGGGACAGTATTGAAACTTACGGCCGCAGAGGCGGTGGGGATGTGCCAGTCATCCATTGGATTTTGCTTCTTTTTTGTTGTTCTTATGACTTTTTGGGGGGAGGGGTTTGGGTGTTAACTGAGGGTTGGGGAAGGGGGGGGTTCTTTCTTATCTTGCCAGATCTAGGTAAGGAAGGAGGATGGCAGGCAATTTTAGTATTTTTATAAAAAATTAGCAAAACTGCCCAAATAGAATATTCGGCCAAATATTCGGATGCATGGGCTCCGAATACCAAATATTCATCCAAATATTTGAAAAAAGGCATTTGCACAGCCCTGGTTATTAGCCTCCCTCGCTTGTCAGTGTTCCTTGCACTGTAACGGAAAACCCAAACTAAACCCCCCCTCTTATGGTCTCTGCTCCTCTTTTGTCTGGGTATTTCATGAATCACTTGTCCCAAGCCTCTATCTTAATGGGAGACCTTGCTGACTGAAATTGTCTTGCCTTTCTCTTGGCCCCCGACCCACCCCATGCATTAGCCCCCCTGGATATACCTTCCCTGTCTCTCTTTTCAATAGGCTTGTGCCCCCCGCCCCAATACCCTCTACCTCTCATTCCTCTGCTCCACGTCTGCCCTTTATAATGCTGCCCTTCATGAAAAGGTGGCTGCCCATTTGCTTGTGTTCCCCCAGTCTAGGTACATTGGGCCAAAGAGGTCCTGCATCTTGATGCCAGGTGAGAACCTCCACATTTTGAACATGCATGTCAGAATCGGCACTGCAGCCATGAGCAGAATGCCCTGTTGTATCCCCAACAACACTTCTGGAGCAGCCTCCCCTCTTACCCTTCTCCCCTTCTGGTGTGGATTGGTCATTCACATAGTCTGTCCATAAGTCCAGCTGTTTCATGTCCCATCTAACATCCCCATACGTTGCCATCCTTTGGCGGAAAAATTCATCATGATATATCCATCCCATGCCCTCTTTTGCCTTTGCCCTCCGTATGTGATCAGCAGGATACCCAACTCTGGATTCTTTTGCAATAGCAAAATTCTTTTGGCAAAGCCCACAAACCACCCAACCCCATGTCTTACCCTTTGTAAGTTTATCCTCCTCTTTCTTCCCCAATAACATGACAGCTGCAGCCATCTCACTCTTCCCTATAGTTTCTGTCTCTTCATATTTGGCCGCTGCCTCCCTACATACCAAGGCAAATATGTCCACATACTCCCCCTTCCATGTTTTTTCTTTTGTGGCCAGTGGCATGTGCTCCCCTATCCTCATCCCCGGGGACTCTATCTACCTCATACCTTTTCCTGCTCCTTCCAGCCCCTTCTCCACCCCCGCTGTCATGTCTTTTTCTGACCTGATCTCCACCAGTGCCATCTCCATCTGGCCTAGACCCACTGTCCCTAGAGCTGCTATTATTTGCCCAATATACTCTTTGATGCTATCTCCAACAGAACCTGAAGCACTCACTGTTGGCATGTCCATCCCCTGTGGTCTGCTGCTGTCGGGCTCCACTGGTCCAGTTTCCTGGGTTGGGGTCACTGGCTGAGGCATCAATGGCAAGTGAACGGGTACTACAACCGGGGGCTCTGTCCTGGGTTCAGTCAGTGGCACCCAGATCAGTCTGGGGGGAGGTACTGATGGTCCAGGTAAACAGGGGGGTGGTGGTACTGGACTGGCCACATGGGGAGGAACCGCTGCTGGTGGATGTGGCCTTCTTGGGTTACGCGGCCTTCCCGCTTGTCGCTTCCCCACACCCACTTTTCCCTTCTCTGCTTTCCATTTCTCCCCTGACCTACCCAGTTCAGACACTTCTACCAGCTGCCACAGCATGCTAGCCTTCTTTGCCAGTTCCACGATCACTTTATATGCCTCCACTCTTGAGGGCTTGCTCTTCTTGGGTGCCATTCTCCTCAGAGCCTGCCTGCACAAAAATGCTGTGAACAAAATATCCAGATTACAATGACGCCCCCCCCCCTCGGTTATCCCCAAGTCTGACATGCACCTGTTTTCAAAATCAAACCGACACTCCGCCTCTAGGTTCTATTTCTTAAACCCATTATGATCCTCCCCATCCCCTGTTCATAGGCTGCCAAACAAAGCTACACCCTCTTTGTCTTCTTACCGCCCCCCCTTCGGCACATAGTATGATGTCAGATGCAATCCCACTGCCCACGTGGTGTCCTTTGCTAGGCCCACAACCTCCACTTCACTTTGGTAAGACCCAAATTCCTCCCTGCATTACTCCGTCTTTAAACCAGCTTCCTCATGCCTGCAGACAAGCACCCTTGTGCAGAGTTTGAAATCTGCACCTCCTACTGCTGAGCAGACATGTATGAACAGCCTGTGCCACTGCAGCTGCAATGTGGCTCACTCTTGCTGTAGTAAGGCTTCCCTTGCCAGGCCCCAGCCTTCATTTGACTATGTGCAGGCACTAGGCTCATCACCGTTTGCCCCTTATTTAAAAAAAAAAAAAATCTTCCCTCTGCTTGCCCCTATGTGACTCACCTTCACAAACCCCCCAAATGCCAGCTTTTTTTCCAAAATTCTCCTCCTCCTCAGGGAAGCAACACTCAGCCTTCACACTCAAACCTTCATTCTCTCTTTTTTTTTTTTTAAAAGGAAACTGCTTGAGCTAATGAATTTCCCCAGCCAATCGCCACCTGAGGCCTGCATTGTCTCTCCCATGCCCCCCCATGTGGTCTGACATCAGATGTCATCTGAATGACCGCGTGGCTTCCCACACTAGGCCCCAAGGCTCCATACCACCCTCAAAGTATTTCTCTGCATAGAAAACTGCAAAAGCCTGCCAAATGCTGGCAAAATGGTAAGATTGCACTTAAAAATGTATTCTGGCAAAAACAAACGCCTCTTCCTTTGAGCCCCTCGTGAACATTCCACCACAGCAACCTGACTTCGCCTCTGCCGTGCTGCTCGCCATGCTACCCCAACTTGGTTCTCTCCGCTAGGCCACAAAAACAGTCCCTAACCTTCTTTGGCCCTTCTGATAGCTCTAACTCTGGCTCACTTTTCACAGCTGGCCGCCCAATACTCAGATTGCACCTTGCCGCAACCTCCGCATTTTGAACACTTGTAGTGCTCACTTACACCTGCTTCTGCATTGCACCATGAACTATACCATCAGCTCACCGCGCGTTGCACCAAACAAAGCTTCTAACTTCTTACAGGCTATCCTATATAAACCTTTACCTTAAAGAACAATGAGCAATGCTACATGAGCCATTACCACTGAAATGTTCCCTTAAATGCAAACACTCAAAGCTTGTAAATTCTCACAGTGATCTCAAACATTCTCTATTTACCTCCCAGCTGTACTCCTCATTTTCAAACCTTGTCTTGCTGCTCTCTGTAAATCCTCCGTGATTGCCAATCTGACCTGCTGTTCTGTTGAACTAGTTCCAACAAAATTATCCAGCAAAAAGAGGCTGAGCAACTCTGTGCTGCCTGTTATATACCCTGTATTTTCCCCTCCCACTCCTTTAGTCCACCTATGCTTCCCTAGCTCCCCTCTTCACCCCTCCCCTTCCTGTTACCGGTCAGTTGTCTCTGTGGCTCCCCCCTCACCCACCTCTCTGAGCATGCCAAATTGTCACTAGGGAAGGGGTCACCCGGAAAACATGGTCTGCCCCTTAAAGGCCAAACTTCTTTGTATTAACAGGATTATTTCCATTTACTTACTATTTAAACTAGTAAATCTGTCTGATTACATGTATTTCAAACCATAAGACTGTCATCAGATATTGACTATTTGAATTCACATCTTATTTCAGATACTGTTGTCACATGTACTATCCAAAAACAAATACATTGATTAATAAAACATTCCACTATTTTGCTTAGACTTTTTTTTCAATTTTTCACTTCGAGTATTGAAGCTATTACTTAAAAAATGAAAGATATCAAGGGTTTTGAACTGTGTGGTTTCTTATCAATGTTTACAATGTTGCAAATGTAACAACAATAAAACTTTCAGCAAATGTCCTTCAAATCAGCAAACAAATGTTATCATGTTGAGATAATTGGCAGTTATTTTTTTTTTTAAAACCACACTGTAATATTTTAAATGGTGACATGGGGCCCTGATTCTCAGATCATTTAGACAGATGCTGGGGACTTACATAAAAAGTGTTTTAACTAGAGTAGCAACTGGTGCCAAATGTGACTGTACAAGACAGCATGTGACTAATCCAACATCACTGCTTCAAAGCCCTCGTGTGCAGAGGTTATGGCAAGCAACCAGATCTGCTTTTATGTTAGGGGGATAACCCCGTGCCTTGGTTATTACATCTCATTATTTTTTTTTTTAAAAGCCACACCACGGGTGCAACTCAGGGCACCATGTAGACTATACTGGAGGATGAGCATGTGGCTTGAGTCAGCAGGAAGGTATCTAATTCTGGGCTGCCAGCAGGAGAAGGACTATGGTATGTGTCATTATGGGGTGGGGGTGGAACCAATTGGCAAAAACACGAGTTATGTCTCACTCCATGATGCGTTGGCATTGTAATTGATGTAGAATGCTCTATTCATGATGCATGTATAGTGAACATAACTGTCTGGTCCCTCCTTCCCCCACCAATTGACCCATAAGAACGCTAATGCCACACATACTGGTAGGGTCAACATGACCACTATTGCATGTGTTATCAATGAATTTAGAGATCAGCAGCAAAGGGGGCTGGGTGGTGGTGAGGGTGGGGGGGGCATAGACCGCAAGGACAGCTAATTTCACTAGACATTCATTCTGGACATTATTTTCTTCAAAAGATCACAATGCAAGCACAACCCACAAGTTGCAAAAACTTGCGCTGGCACTGAACTGTCTCCATGCCTCATCAACTATAACAAATCCAATGCCACTTCATCAGCATGCCCACTTATGTCCATCAGTTTCACCCCATGCCTCTTTCCTAACCAAGCATGATGGACCCTCTAGTGCTGCACCGTGGAAGGAGGAGGGCAGGGACCTTGTGGTATATAGAGCATGCTCATCATCTGTGTGATGCTGTAGGTAACATACATCATACACAGCAAGTAGATTTGATCAGGGACCCACATTTTATGGAATCAGGAGCAAGGTCCCTGGCACATCTGGGTTTTGTTGCAGCTACAGATTGATGAAAATTGTGGTGATCAAATGACTTATTGAGATTTAGGTCCTTACTGGCCAATTGAACACAAATGCAGCAGTAAATGCAGGGCTGTGTTTATATAATTTTAATATGTTGATGTTAATTTGAGTCTCATGTCATTATTATCTTCTGAACCTGGACATGTGTTCATGTACCAGATTCTTTGGGCCCAGTGCCAAGTCAAGTTACACATTTCTCAAGGTGACTTGCACCAAACCCAATGGTGCAAGTTGCACCTTGCAACATGCGCTTCGCCGTTCGGGATTCCAGAAGGTGTTCTGCACCCAAGGGGACATCAGCCAGCTGCAGCCCCTATGGTATGATGGAAGGAGGGGTTACAGCAGCAACTGCACCCTATTCTGAGAGGGCAGTGGCCGTAACCTAGTTACACACTTCCGAGACACACTGTGGCACTGCAGGGTTAGACCAGCTGTTTGCTGATCTAAGAGGCATCCATCCTGGACAAACAGCAGTTGCCCCCCACCCACAATGCCACAACCCACACACAGCTGTGCCTCATGGACCCCCGCAACACTGAGAAGCCCCCCACAATACTGGGGCACCACTGGCACCCAGGTCCATTTTGCAGTGCCCCTTCACCTGTGCCACACTTCTGATGTCCCGCATGGCCGCCAGGGGAGCATGCAAACTTGTTTTGGGGCTGGGGCTCAAGGGCTGCTCCTCATGAGCAGCCAGGCACCCAGGCCCATTTGCACCATTCCCATGGCGCAACCCTATGGCTGCCACAAGTTGCATGGCATAAGTGTCAGGGCCCCTGCCTGTTCTGGAATAGGACGCAGGGTCCCCGGTGGAGTGGTGACTGTCGCAACTCGCATATGCCTGCGAGTTGTGACATTCATCTTGGAATCTGGCCCTTTGTGTCTGGAGGAGGAAGACAAGTAATGGTCCTCTGAATTAAGATTGGATCATCTGACTTAATCAGTGTTCTTGATATAAGTCTTTGCTTTGCATTCATTTCTCTTAAATTATTGTCATCCAGCTTTTGATGTAGCTGTACATTTTCTTAGTTTTCTTACACACAGCAGTCCCAGGATTTGACTTTTTATTGAACATCCATCTATATTTGTTAAAACAAAAAAGATTATAATAAACACTTACTCAAGTACTGAGTAGAAGTAGCTGTTCCATATTTACATGATTTTTTGGTTGCCCTCAACTACACAGCCCCACACCCGTCGTGGATCGGAGGGGGGGAGGGGGCATTATATGACTGGGGAAGTTTTAGAATTATACTGTGGTGATATAGGGGGCTGATGTCAGTAGGGGGGTCCACCACACCACTATGGATGATATGTAAAGATTGGGAATCAGTGTGGGTTGGGGATGTGGTTGGTTTGTTGTACTAGACTATCAGGGAAGAGATGACTATAGTACAGGATCATTGTAATAACAAAAAAAGCTTTTATTTCAGCACACTATGTTGGCACCTCACCCGAGGCAACATCTCAGTGGCTGATGCCCAACTGTGATCCGACACCCCCACTGCATTCTGTTGTGCACCTTGGCCCCAGGTCGCATTCTGGCAACATGTCTATTCCCCCCCACCACCAAACAGCCCAACTTCTCTAGTGAACTCTAAGTGATTACATTTCTCTTCAAGTTACTTGCCCCTGGGGTCAATATGGCAGTAGACTATGTCTAGTATCCCATTATGCTACTTGTGTGTGTTATTAAGTCGAACACTGATGTTGCCCTCTTTATGCAATATGGCTTTACAGCATACTAAATTATAGTTATGAGTAGCGAACAAAACAGCTCCACAGTAAAGAGTGTGCAGACCCAAAAATTCATATAAGGAAACAGCAAAAAGTCACACCACTCGTCATCAGGAGGATGACGCTAACTGAGCAAAACCGGTAGAGATTACCTTGCTTTTCACACACCTGTTGTGGTCATAGTGGAGCAGCGGTGTTATTTTATAAAATAAAGTTAATATTGTCTTTATTTTGGTCTCCCGAATGGTGCGACTTTTTGCTGTTTCCTTAAATTATAGTTATCCATGCTTTACATACACAGTGGCAATAAATGAGATGTGTAATGAACAGTTATTGAACATTCTAAATTCATCATTTGCAAGTATGTAAGTTATCCAAGAGAGGAGACAGAGTGTGAAGGGAGTCATAACTGGCCACCTACCCAAGAACATATGAATATCAATGGTAGTCTGGATGGAGAAAGACCAGCTAAGTGCACAAATCAATATGAAGTAAAGTTCCTAGAGGAAATGATTACTACTAATAAGGGTAGTGGGCAAATAGGGATAGGCAAAAAGGATAAATTTAACCCTTGTTATGCTGAGGACTGATATGTCAGTCCAGAATCCCTATACATTCTAATTCTGTTGGCTGCCTAAGGGTTAAGGGGGTAGAGTTGGAGAAAGCACATCCATGAGAACCATGTGTATAAATGATCAAAGTATGATCAAAAATATAGGTGACCATGAAGCTAACTTGACAGAAACAGACCATGACATAGTAGCTATCACGGAGATACTGCACAAAGACAACATTGACTGGGAAGTGGCTGTACCTGGTCACACTCTGGACAGAAGGGACAGTGTAAGCTGTAAATGGGGTGGCATGGCTTTTTATGAGAGAGGCAAGATAAAGGACACAGAAAATAAATGAGAGCAGGAAATGGAGGATACACAGTGGGTCTAATTGTAAAGGAGAAAGGAGACAGCTATCAATGCAGAGGTGATCTACAGACCTCCATCACAAGGGAGAGGTGGTAGAAAATGGAAATGATGCTAGCAATACTAAGCATGTCACACAGGGGGAGAGGTGTTGCTGGCATGAGAATTCAATCTTCTGGACATGGATTGGAAAATCCCTGCAGCAACAGCAGTCAATATTAGGAACAAATAACATATTGGTCTCCATACTGTGGTCATTTGTCAAAAAACTGGTCATGGAACCCCCCCCCCAATGAATGGACACTACTGCATAACATGGGGACAATGTTACAGAGGTTGCATTAGGGGAACACCTGAGGAAAAGTGATCACCGTACAGTGTGTTTTGATATAATAAATAGGTCAGAATCAAATGACATGAGGACTAGGATCCTATACTTTAGGAAGGCTGTTTCTAGTTTAATGGGAGAATGCCTGAAATATGTCATAGCATGACTAGGGTAAATGTGGACAATATAGGAACTATGAGAGAAAGCAGATTAACCATTGTTGTACCAGAAGGACCAGGTTTGGTTTGGTCCTCTTCAATGTCTCTATTGGTGACATTGCATAGGGTATACAATGGAAAGTATGCCTGTTTGCAGAAGACACAAAGCTTTGCAACAAAGTGGATACACCAGAGAGGGTGGATAGTATAAGGGGAATCTAAAAAGGTACAATGATTGGTCAGTGGGTTGGCAGCTGGGTTTCCTGGAAAAAAGTGCAAGATAATGCACATGGGTCTCTTAAAACTGGGTGTGAGGGGTAAACATATCACTTGGGAGGGGAGGCAATAGCATGCTAAAAGCAGGAAAGGAACCATGGGGTGGTCATCTCTGTTGACACATGAGTAACTATGTACTCTATCAAGACAGCAAGGAAGGCTAGATGGATGTTTGGATACATAGGCAAGGTAATCAATAGCAGAATAGAAGCAGTAATCATTTGACTGTGTAGATCATTAGTGAGGCCACACTTCTAGTTCTGTGTCCAGTTTTGCAGGTCTTATCTTAGGAATAACATAATCTGGTTGCTTGCAGTTCAGAGTGGGGCAACAAAAAAGTGGTGCAGGGCCTATATTGAAGACACTATGAGGAAATGATTAAATAGTTACATATGTACTAACTGTAAGAAAGGAGGAACAGGAATGATTTGATAGAACATTTTAATTAACTATAAGGGAAGGGTAAGGTACATGAGGGCACATTTTTCAAAAGATAAAGGGGCTAAAGGGCAGTAGAGCACAATATGATGTGGGGGAGGGGCTTGTAAGGAAACGTGGGAAAATATTTCATCTAGGATAGGATGTTGAACAAATGGTACAGCCCACCAGGGAAGATGGTAAGATCTGAAACAGTTCCATGTTTCAAGATCAAATGTGATAGGCTCAAAGAGATTTTGGAAATTAAAGAGTGGATTTGGGGTGCTGGCGGTATAAGACCAATTAGGCAATGCATTTAGGAATGGAAGGGGAAGGGAAATTGTTTAACAAGGAGAGGTACACTAAGCTGAAGCTTGTTTCCAGATGTGACCTGGGAGCACAAGGAAGTTAAGTGACTTATTCAGGGTTACACAGCATGCAAGTGGGGGGCTGTGGGATTCAAACCCAGGTCTCCAGGTTTGCAACTCAGAGCCTTAAACCACTGTGCTATACTGCCTCCCAATTCCCTGCAGTTATATTGTAGTTAGTGAAAATAGTGCAGATTAGGTGGGACTAGGTGCCGTTAAAAATCAACAACTTCTATGTTTCAATGTCAGGAGGAAAGGAAGTCAGTGAGGAGAGATATAATATGAAGGGGATTATATATCACTTTGTACTCAGAGGATTGATGTAGTGACTGGCAAGATCAGTATGTTCAGCAGCTGAGATGACAGACAAGTTTTGAAGTGCTATATAACAACACTATGTTGAACTGAGAATTATTTTTTGGGGAGATAATGAGAAATGCATTGATACAAATGAGTTAAGTGTAATCATGCAAGGAAAAAACAACATATATTGGGTTACTGATCAACATTGAACAATGGTGGAAAAAAGGATCTATATAATAACATACTGTATAAATGTAATGAATTAAGAGACACATATACTGGGACATATAATTCTATGGTCTCTGTTGACCTGTGATAACCAACTGGGCAGTTGGCTGTCTGTGCACATCAATGTAAATGACCTGATAGATCCATTTTCTATGCACATAAAAATATCACCATAATAACAAATACATTTTGCAATGCATGTACATTTAAAAAAAAATTATATGTATATATCTATATATATATATAGATATATATATGAATTATTAACTAACATTGGTTTTCCATGTCTGTTTCTCATCACTGACTTTCCTGCATAATGGTTGTAATCTATTGTGGCCAACATATTTCTTGCACGATATATGGGAAATGTGTACACTTGTCTCTTAGAAGCATACATGAGAATATGCTGCTGGAATTGTTTAAGATCTGCAGTACTCCAATTAATGAAAAAAATAAAAGACATACATAAGATTCTATTCATACACATTACCAACTGGTGACTCTTCAACCTATCTCCATTTAATTGCATCATATCTATTGGCCCCCTAGGTAATATCTTGCTTTACACATTGATTTTGTTGCTAAGCAAATTCATATAGGAAACAGTAGAGCACTATTGTTAAATGGAATACAAAGCAATCTGATGTGTACAGACTGGTTGAATGACTGTGTTTATTGTAATTCCCTATATAGCACAACATCAGCTGTCCATTTTCCCTAGGTTTGAAAGTTTTAGAACCAATTTAATAAATGCAATAACACACTCAAGGAAAAGTGGTAATGACATAAATTACCAGACTCACTCCTGGCTGTGTATCGTATCACACAACCCACTGGTATGGCTTCTCTACAGTGACACGGACAAAGCGAATCCCCCACAGTGAACCCCCAACTGTGTGTATATTGGCAGCGATGGGGATTTCACTTTGATGGACTTTGAGGTGACGGGGGATATATATCTAACTTCACCGTCTGTGCCACATGGAGTTAGATATCTAAAGTGGGGGGGGTGCAGGAGGGCACAGCCACCCTGTGTTGGGTGTTGTGATGTTGCCGGTTGTTGTGGGGATGTGTCAGTGCCTGGGGTATTGAAGGGTTTCTAATGCTGTCAAGGATGTTGCTGTGGGGGATATTGTGCCAATGTTGTAGATCCCAACCCATCTGAGGTGTGTGATAATAAAGCAGTAATGCTGGCTATGTCATGTGTTATTGCTTACTTAATGTGCAGTCAGCTGATGCCTCCTGACCATTAAAAATACTATGTTCTTATCTTGCCATTTCATAATTTTCATTAAATAAATGTCTGCATGAATTTGTAACTGTGCAAAATCCACAGGCAGCATTTCAACACTTTATCACTAACATGTATTTTGCATATGCCGCAACATACAAACATGTTTGACTTTCTGGAGTAAATTGAATATCTGCATAGTGCTCATAGGCTCATCATAGCATGCAAAAACAGTAAATAAATTATATAAAATGGGCAAGGAATTCCCTGTGTCCTAATTGGCTGAGACTTGGTTCTAGCCATTACCTTCAGAAAGCACTACCAATGTCTAAGACCAAGTCTCTGTCAACCGGGGCAACTCACAAGTCACACACAGAATTCATAAGCCACTTACTTCATGATTTCCATCACAAACATAGATGCAACATTTACACATATATAAAAACACTCAACTAGGCCCTAAAATTAAAAGTCCATTACATTAAAGTAAGTAAATATTGCAATGTTATTTTCACACAAGGACCCCTTCTTACACACATACATTTAAAAAATCAAGTGCTATTCAGAGTTTCTATTGCTGCTGATTCTTTGATGCCCATGAAAAATCCCCCTCATTTCCCTACCAGTTTGCCAGATAATGGCCTGCTCCTTAACTGGAAACAGATACAATTGAAATACTGGCTCCACCTGAGGGGTGTGTGTGTGTGTGTGTGTGTGTGTGTGTCAGTGGAACGCTGAAGGATTTTAAATTAATGTATTCCATGTTACCATATAGTACTGTGTGGTGAAAAACATCTGTGAAGGGACTATTTTACATAATTTAGTGACATTTTATTATATTTTTCATGACTTTGAAAACTTTTAGTGTGTTCATTTATTAAAAGTTGCCTATGGGCCCATTTTATATTAACAATAAGGCACCTTGGGGAACATTGGTGGTACTAGGTGGTACTAGGTTTCCCCACGGTCAGTGGCAGAAGGCACTCAACTTCACCTCATGCCTCACTACACCCTCACCATAGGGGAAACCTGGTACCACCAATGCCCCATTCTGCCTTGTTGCTTACATCTAGCATCATTGGTGACTGGTAATGTTTCTAAACAGCAGTAATTTAATCAATAAACCAGACTTAAAAAGTGGGTACTATATACCGATATGTCAAGTAGTGCTTAACTGACTTTAGAAAATTATTGCTTAATGTCAAATTTCTTAGCTTCACATGAGCAGCTGATCCAGGCTCAAACCATTGTTTTTCATCATCTGTTTCAATGGGACCTTCTTCACAGCTAGCTGGTGTGCACTGTGTCCTAATATCCATTTGTGCTTGTTCATGACATGTTGTAACATGACCATGCATTTTCCCTGTGAAAGTAACCGCACTGCAGAAAATAACACTCAAATGCTTACTATAATGATGAAAATAATAGAGAATATTTGTAGGAAGAAATTAAATATGTAAAGTAACACAATACTGAAATAGAAAAGAAAAAATATTGAATGAAGACTGTAGTTTGGTACTCCTCTAACAGGCATTCTATCTGTTTCAAACTGCTGATGAGCGTAGCATCAGAGGACATGAGAATCCAGATTCAAAAATTGTGATGCAGTACCTGTATGTAATAATTATAAATTCATTGCATGTTTCATATTTGTTATGAAAGCCAATTAGTCACCACACTAAAATCTAACATTCTTGGCATAGATATTCAAAAGGGTTTTGCCTGGTGCAACTGAATTGAAGCAGCGCAACCCTGGTAATGAGCCCCAGGAAAATGTTCAAAAGAAGGAATTGCACAGCACAATTCCTGATGCGCTGAGAATTAAAGTTAATATCAGTGCATCTCCAGGGGCATGCCCATGCATATGTGGCATATCCCGATAGTCAGCGTAGGATGTGTAGCGCATATGCCTGCACAACCCTGAGATGTGCCACATATCAATGCACAAAAATTGAGCCTAAAAAATAAGGCTGAAATGGTAGTCACCCTCAGGTGAGCTGCCATAATGTAAGGCACATCACAGCAGCTGCCAGTCGTGAGTGGCCTCCCCCCAGTACACCATGCACAAGCACCCTATAAGTCCCTGGTAGTCTAGTGGTACCCTCCTCCCTCCCCATAGCCCTGATCTCCAGTATTTCATGACAGAAAACATCCCTGGTAGTCCAGTGGTACCCCCATCCCATCCTGTAACACTGATCTCCATATATCCATGCAAATCCCATCCCTGATGGTCCAGTGGAACCCCACTCACACTGCCTGTAACACTGATCATCCATTTTAACCCTCAAAATGTGCTCTGGTAGGCTAGTGGAACCTTCCACCCCAGACGTAGCCCTGATTGCTGAGTATTCAACCAATTACATTCCCTGGTAGTCTAGTGGAACCCCCCACCCCTCCTGGCACTCTGATCACCAATCGTAATATAACAATACCTCTCGATGGTCCAGTGGCATCCCCCACCCACCACCCACTAGAACCCCAGCCCACCCCAGCTTTCCACCGTTATCGGTGGGCAGCAGACATATTCACCCGCATACCTCCATGCCTGCCCGCTGAATAATAGTGTACAGTATAGGTTGTAATCCATTGTTCACACTGGACCAATGGGCTTGCAGTGCATACTGTATTATCATGCAACAACATGTGACAGAATGACTTCTATTCATATTTGTGGCTGACTATTACAATATGCACTGCAAGTCCATTGATCCACAGTGTGGAATAATGGGATTGCAGCCCATACTGTATGCTGTCATTCAGCAGGCAACGGTGGAGGTATGCAGGTGGGTATGCAGCTGCCTGCCAATGATAGGGGGGAGCTGGGTGGGCTGGGGGTCCTGTGTGGGCAGAGGGTTGGGGGTTGTCACTGAACCACAATGGTCTTATTGTTATATTACAATTGGTGATCAGAACACCGGGAGGGTTGGGGGGTACCATTAGACTACTAGGGAATTTAATTGGTTGAATACTTGATGAGCGGGGCTACGGCTGGGCTGAAGGGTTCCACTAGCCTACCAGGGCACATTTTGAAGGTCAGAATTGATGATCGGTGTTACCAGCAGGGTCGGGGTTCCACTGGACCACCAGGGACTAGATTTACACAGATATATGGTGATCAGTGTTACAGAAGGGGGGTACCACTGGACTACTAGGGACATTTTCTGTCACCGAATACTGGTGATTGGGGCTACGGGGAGGGAGGGGGTACCACTAGACTACCAGGGATGTTTCTGTCAATTTATACCAGTAATCAGAGCTATGGGGGGCCACTAGTCTACCAAGGGATCTACTCTTCTATGCTACTGGCATGTAGTGGCACAGAATGGGGCGGGGGTGGTACTGCAGTGTCTGTTCCAGGGACATGCTGTGCAGGGAACCATGCTCATTTAGCTGGCTGGCCCTGCACAACTCATGCAAATGAGGCCATAATGACATGCAAATGGCCCTATTATCACCTTGCATACATAATGGTCCCATCTGCATACTGCTGGCTGAATATCAGGAATTTGTGCACTGTGTAACTCTGTTGTGCTTACGCAGTTCCCATTCCCGGTATTCAGCCCTATCTGGGGGGATGCACCAGCACATCATATTTGTGCAGTGCGCATTACTTGATATATTCAGAGGAGATGCGCCATGGCTCATCTCTTTTGAATATATCCCTGAGTTGCACCAGTGGAACTCAGTTGTGCCGTGCCACCACTTGTGCCATTGCCAGGCTCAAGTCTGAATATTGGGGCCCTTGTTTATAGTATGAAAGAAATAAGTACAAAATAGTTTTAAGCTAAATGGATGTGTAATAATTACTCGGGTGGTGGGGGGACCAGATTTTCAAAACCACTAGATCATTGCAAGGTGGCTGTGTCAAACAGAAATGATGAAAGTGAAAAATTGCATCAATAAAATGTGCCATGTGATATCCTGCAAAACATCCAGTGCCAAATGCATTCTATATGCAGCAAAGGATACTTGCCCCTGCCTTGTGCTTGAAGTATTGGTAGTGGTATGGCACTATGGAGCTTGCTGCAGACCCAGGCTGCCATAAACACTAATTTGGTATTCTCAACATCCTCCAAGGGGTGAATGTATATGTACAGCTACACCAGCCATTGGCTGGTCTAACAGTAATCAGAAATGCTCTGGGATGATATACCAATGTGCCACGCTCCACCCAAGTCCTGATACCCTTATTAATATGAATATTATTGTCCCTTGAAGTCTAGCATCCCCTCAGACCTGTTCCTCTTATGATTATAAGTATTAGTGCCCCTGGCAGTCTAACGGTCCACCCCCAGCATTGATACCCTTATGAATATAAATATTATTATCACCGGTTGTATATTGTTGCCTTCCCCCAGCCCTGATCCCCCATTATCTAGAAGTAAGAAACTCTGATGTATAGAAGACCTGACCTAACCCCCCCCGACAAGCAGTATTCCACCACCACCACCGGCCCCCAATCTGAAACCGAGCCAGTGACCTGCTCATCACTCCTCAGAACACTGTGTCTGGTCAGTGATTCAGCATTTCATAAGGAGCACATACTATACACATTACACTCTCCTTAGTGACAGATCAGTTGATGACCAGACACGGTCATGGGAGGAGTGATGTGTCTGTCACCAGATCTGTTTCTGGTTGTACTGGGGGAGGATTGGGAATATGCAGGGTGATTGGAAACTGCCTGCTAGTATTGGCATAATACATCGTTTGATTTGTTATGTCTTGTTCATGGATGAACTTCACTTTTTTAAGCTTGCATCCTGAATGACAATAGTACATGATCATCTTCACATCTTGCAAATGTTAAAAAAACATAAGGTGCCTACTTGGAATTCCTCATATGTTTATGTTTCTGCCAGCAGGATCAGAAATGATTAACAATTTATGTGCACCATTTCTATTTTATTTTGCACATTCTTTGTTCAGATGGCTAGATAGTGGATAATCGTACCAAGTTTATGGTATGTGATCACACTTTTCAGTAGTTTTCCATTTTTGTATTGCAATAATGTATTACATTACACTTTATAAAGATGGCAAGCTACAGGGATATTTATGTAAAGTGCATGTTTTAAAGTAAAGTAATTGTTGCATCCAGTTAGAGATTAAATTAAATTTCACGGGTGAAATTCCCACAAAACCATCAATTTCACCTTGCGAAACGTTTTGCGTAATTCTTCCATTCCTGTGAAATATTTCACGGGGTGCAAAATTGTGAAATTTCTCCCACAAAATATGAAATTTCACCCAAAAATGGTTAAATTTCACCTGCAAGTGGTGAATTTCATCATTTTGTGGGTGAACTTTTGCACTCTACAGGCAAAATTTCGTACTCTGTGGGTGACATTTCGCACTTTGCTTCCATGAAAAATTTCACAAAATGGCCGAATTATGTAAAATATTTCACGTTACGAAATTCAGCAATTTTGCACATCTCTACATCCAATACTATGTGATTAATAATTTAATATCTTACGCTGTTACCAAACCAATACATACAAGAGTGCCAAAGTCTTGAAATGCAAATGGACAATATCTGCTACTTTCACATAATATGTCTGCAGGTCGATCATTGATACCTGACCATGTACTGCAAAAGCACAATAAAAAAAGACTAGGTGACATGGTGAGAAAGAGGGACATCCAAAGAGTTATACTGCAAATCGGCCCAATACTGAATAACCCCACACAGTTCTCATGAACCAGGTTCATGAACAAGACTGGGCTGCAGATCATGTTACTCAGGACTGATAGCAAGACAAAGCATTAATCATGCCAGGGTTTTAAATAATTGGTTAGCAGTTTTTTTCTTGGGACAATATTAACTGTACAGAAAGCATTTACATAGGTTTTCTACAAGTGTTATGTTTGTTAAACACAGTGAGGCAAGTGCTACATATTTTCACAGTGTTTTAGAACTTTTATGAGCAAAATGCTAATCAATTTTTAACATTAAACAAAATCCTGCATGCATCTCTCACTCCAAGTATGAACACTTGAAATTACAGACTCACAGCAGTCAACGACTGAAGGATCAGTGCTAACATAATATATACTAATGACCAATCACCAGGACAGGCAGGCAGAGTGGAGCCATCAGGGCTGTAACTCATGACCCCGAAATGGAGTCAGCTGCAGATCAATGCATGCATGAATACATTGTGAAAAAACTTGAAAAGGTTAACATAACTGGATAGATTGTCACTGAATGTGTGTCTGTGGAAAGGTGATTGGACTGCAATTGGAAGGCAGACTGTAAAAAGAAAAACAATATTATTAGACTTCTAATGCAACTAGGTAAGCAACAGTAGACGGAGAAGGAGACATCTACAAATATTGCATAAAGAATGTCAACAAATGATATTAACTAAAGGGAATCGTTCAAAATACAAAACAAGACTGTCATATATATTGTTGCAAGGTTTATAAAAGCTCAAAGCAAAATTAAAGAAATATACATCCCTTTAATACCTTCTTACGTACATTTTTTGGCAACATGCCAAATGTCTAATGAATGTTTGATGTCGCTGTACTCATTTCCTACATAAAATGTATAGGTCAAGATTAGCAGTGCACTTTAACATATTTACTATTTATTTTGCTTGTTTATTTATTGGCTGCAATCTTATTGTTTGTAGTCGTAAATAACACAGAGTTAAAAATCCTTCCAGAAAAGACATATGAAGAGTCTATATTGCACTAATCCTATGCAAATTTAATCATAGAAGCAATGAGCAATTGAATAAAAAAGATGTTTTTACCATCAGTAATTCTATGACTTACTCGTTAAACATGAAATCTGTGTGTGAGCATCTGTCACCACTTCATCAACTTGAATGTAATTTTCTATTAGGAAATCAATTGATTTCTTGAAAGCCAATTTCTCCATATTAGTAGATTTTAATCCATTTGATGTTTATCTACTACTGTCATTCAGATGATTTTCTCTGTATCCAAATCCATGACTATGTATGTGCAATACTTGGCTGAGTGCCTGGGGCTATCGATCCTACCATCAACTGTACTGGCTGCCAGTTAGGTGGAGGGTCCTCTTTAAGGTGGGTTTACTCACCTTTAAGGCCCTACATGGCCTGGGCCCTTGTTACCTGAAGGACCTACTCAGTCCAGCTGTCTCGGTCCAATCCCTCCACTCCTCCTCTAGGGGCCTCCTTGTGATTCCCAAGACAAGGTTAATAACAGCTGGCGATAGAGCATTTAGTGTCGCCACTCCAGTCCTGTGGAATTCATTCACTTCAGCTGTTAGGGAGGCCCCTTCTGTGGAGGTATTTAAAGCCCACCTCAAGGCCTACCTGTACAATCAGGCCTTCCCAGACTGTGCTTTGTAGTCCTTGCCTATTTTTAGAACCTATGTTTAGGTTAGCCTTGGCTTTTTAGGTAATTGTTGTTGCTGCTTAGGTTATTGTTTATATATATTTTGTTTAATTGTTGACATGTTGTGTGTCTGTGTTTGATTGTATTATTATGTATCTTTTATAATGTGTAGTATGTATTTTTAATATGTTCAGCACCCAGAGCCTCCGGGATGGGCGTCTCTTAAATAAAATTTGCCTTGCCTTGCTATCACCCAAAGCAATGCATGAATACATTCTCTCTTAATATGTTTTTATAAGTCATTTACACACTTCCAACTCAATGATCGTCAGTAAACCTATTTGACACATGATATAAATCCAGATTTGCAAAAAAGATAGCTGTGACAATACAACATTTCCAGCAGAAATGACATGACTTCCTGTCCAATGTCAGAACAGTAAACCCATGCATATTTTTTAAAGACACACTGACCAGGTTTCATGTCCAGTAAGTCTGCTTTTTATGGATTATGGAACAGTTATATCAAAACAATACAAATGTAACCATATTCAACAACATACAACCTCTAACTCACTGTGCAGATGCAAAGAGACAGGGACAAATACAACCTGATATCATCCATAAAGTACTGAAATGCTACATTGTACCATTGAGTAGTATGTAATACATAAGGAATATACACAGAAACGGTGCGAGATATGGACTTTTTGTCAGAAAAATGCTTAGCCCCCTAAAGGCGGCTAAGTACAAAACTAGCCAGGAAAGTCATAAATCATATGACTTTTAAATTTTATTTCTACGTTGTACGGTTCCTGAGATATAAGCAATTTAGTATTCCAACTCCTCATTTTCTGCTCCGAGACCCATTATTATGCATACATTCATTGTACTCACTGTCTTTCTCTGTGCAGCTTTTGGGGAAAACCGGCCTGTGTGCTTACATTACTGTTACCCTTACTGCTTCTTCTTGCGGTTCTGTACCCGTTTCTCTTACTGTTCCTGTCTATGGCACCACGTGCATTACCCTTTGCGTTTTCATTTGTGTTTGTGTTTGCATTATTTTAACCATTTGTGTCTACAGTACTGTTTATCTTTCTGTTTTGCTTTGCGTCACCATGCGCATTACCATTTGCATTTGCGGGCACTGTGTTACTATGTGACAAGACATCATGTGGCAGGAGCACGGGGCCCTCTGCCGCCATATTACATTCCCTATTTCTCATTATCCTTCTCAAAAAGAAGGGAAATTAGATGCAAAAAGCTCCGTTTAATGCATTAGTAAGGGTTGTCCCACAGCAGCAAAAGCAAGGAAATTTGGTGTTAGGGTTGAAAGCCCCACTTGGACTCCCCACCCACACCCCCAACCAGCATTGGGGTGCGTGTTGGGGTTGTCGGTCCTCTCACCCCATTCTCCTATACCTCTGCTTCTTCACACATCTGATGGGGTGAGAGTTAGGGCCAGCAACTCCAATGTGCACCCCGATGCTGGTTGGGGGTGTGGGCAGGGGGGGGGTCCAAAGTGGCTTTCAACCCTAACACCAAATTTCCTCACTTTTGTCGCTGTGGAACAACCCTAACTAATGCATTAAATGGATTTTTTTGCATCTAATATATATATATATATATATATATATATAATAATTTGCAGAAATTAAATTTTTATGCAAAACAATCAGGTACTATTTTAGAATAGTGTTATTTTTTCACCATTACTTAAACTCCTCATTTGCAGTCATTAGCATGGCTACCATACAGTACATGCATAAGCAGAAAACTACTACTTACAACAACTAAGCAATATGACACCATGGAGTTTGCATTGAACAGATTTTGCTGCATGTACAGGGGCTTAGTAAGGCACGAGACTGCAGGCTGAATGACTTCAGACCCTGGAAGTGTGGTAATTTCTGTTAAATGCACACACATGGAGTATCTTACTGCACTTATAAAATGGACTACTTTTTTTTCTTTTTTACAATTAGGAAAATCATGTTTATGTGTTCAAAAAACACATTTGATTATGGGAGTTTATAATAAAGTAGTCCTTCCACTTTTTAAAGCTCAATACAAAAAGGTACACAACCTGGGCACTAAAAGAATTTCATGATTGGGCACAAACAAAAAAATATATTTATTGAATAAAAACCTTCAAGCCCTTCTAAACTGAAGGAGATGATCTGTAAGTTTTATGCTAAGGTGAGGAACAGCGACTACAATTACTGTAGTATACCCTCAGTAGTGTCTTCAGACTCGGTGTGACCCTCAACCAACACTTAAATTCAAAGGCAGTTGGTAGAAAAGTAAACCTTGTTAACGATCAAACATTTACATTGAGTAATAATGTATCTGCAGCCAAGATAAAAAAGTACAGGAAATCCCCAAAAAGATTGCCCAAAATGCAGCAAAGGCCCAAACCGAAGAAAAGATAGCCAACTCAGTTAAGAAGGGGGATAAAACCTTTTATAGGTACATCAGGGAGCGAAGGAAGACCAAGGGAGGGATAGTGAGGCTTAATAAAGGGAGGGAGGGTGGGCAGAGGAGACTGTGAAAGGCAGAGATACTAAACAAATATTTTTGCTCAGTATTTACAAAGGAAGAGGGAGGTGCATAAAACAAACAGTAGAAACACTCTGGATACAGAAGTTGATACCAGCCCATTTACAGAAGAAAGGTTCTGAAAGAACTCTTAAAACTGAAGGTGGACAAAGCAATGGGGCCTGATGGGATTCATCCCAGAATTCTAAAAGAACTAAGGGTAGAACTAGTGACACCACTGACTACCCTTTTTAACAAATCATGGGAGGATGGGGTGGTACTCGAGGACTGGAGGAGGGCAGATGTGATTCCCCTTCACAAAAGTGGGAGCAAGGCAGAAGCAGGAAACTACAGACCTGTTAGTTTAACTTCAGTGATAGGGAAAACGATGGAATCACTTCTGAAGGGAAGAATTGTTGAGTATCTAGAGGCCAGAGAGGCACAGGACCCTAGGCAGCATGGATTCACAGTGGGAAGGTCATGCCAGACGAATCTGATAGATTTCTTTGACTGAGTCACCAAAGTAGTAGATCAGGGAGGGGCTGTGGACATGGCCTACCTAGACTTTAGCAAGGCATTTGACACAGTCCCACACAAAAGATTAATATACAAGTTAGCCAGCCTGGGAGTGGGTCCCAAGATGACAGCCTGGGTAAAGAATTGGCTGGAGAATAGGACACAGAGAGTAATAGTAAATGGAGTCCACTCAGAAGAAAGGAAGGTTACTAGTGGGGTACCGAGGGTTCAGTATAGATCGGTCCTCTTCAATGTCTTTATAAGCGACATTGCAGAAGGACTGGAAGGAAAGTATGTCTCTTTGCAGATGACACAAAGATCTGCAACAGAGTTGATGCACAGGGTGGGTGGAAAGGATGAGAAGGGACTTGGCAAGGTTAGAGGAATGGTCAAGTGTATGGCAGCTTAGATTCAATGCTAAGAAGTGCAGGTAATGCACCTGGGAAACAAAACCCAGGGAAGAGTACACAATAGGGGTGAGATACTAACAACAGCAAAATGGAAAGGGACCTGGGGTAGTCATATCAGATGACCTAAAGGTGGGCAAGCAATGTGAGAGGGCAGCAAGGAGGGGTTGGGGATACTGGGATGCATAGGGAGGCATCACCAGTAGAAAACAGGAAGTTATTATCCCTCTGTACAGACAGCTGGTGAGACCCCATCTGAGTACTGTGTGCAGTTCTGAGACCAAATCTCGCAAAGACATAGACAGGATGGAAGCTGTCCAGAGAGGGCACTAAAATGGTGCAGGGTCTGCACCGGAAGACATATGAAGAGAGATGAAAGGAGCTTAATATGTATAGCCTCGAGGAAAGGAGGGAGAGGGGGACATGATAGAAACATTCAAGTACCTCAAGGGAATCAACAAAGTCCAAGAGGGTAGCATCTTTCAAAAAAAGAGGTGTGCAAGAACAAGAGGGCACAATTTGAAGATGGGGGCGGCTCAGAGGTAATTTAAGGAAGTATTTTTTCACAGAGAGGGTTGTGGATGCATGGAACGGCCTTTCGGAGGAGGTTGTGGAGTCAAAATCAGTGGTGGAATTCAAGCATGCATGGGACAGTCATAAGGCAATTCTAGGGGGTGGGGGTAGGAAGAAATAGGCTGCTGGTTAACTAGGATCTGCAGCTTATCCAGTAGGTAGGGAAATGGGCAGACTGGGTGGGTCAAGCGGTCCTTATCTGCCGTCAAATTCTATGTTTCTATGTTTCTGTGTTTCTATGCCATCCAGCAATTACTAAACCTGACATGGTTAATTTGATGGAGTCACCGGCTCTATCTTCAAACACCACAGCTGGTCTGGTCTGAAATGTTTGGCAGCCCCTGTCAAGTTTAATGAGACAGTTAACTTCATCTGCCTGGTCAAGTGCTTTTTTTTGTTATTGTTTTTATCCTTCTCCTGACACAAGTGAGACATGTATTTAATTGAATTTTGGTTTATTCATCTCTGACAGTGTTTGCTATTTTTAACCCTTCCATGACTACATTTCTGATTAACTAATTTTTTTAACACAAAGTTACTACCTAAATACAATAACAGTTCAATGTTTTTAAATAATGATTATTGAATTTGTTTTAATTAGTAAAGTAATAAACCAATTGTATAAGCACAATACAACACTCTGGGAGCTTCCTCCTGACTAAGTATGCCCCTGGGCATGCAGTAATATATGTTCAATGCATACCCTGTCATGTCTTACTGCTTACTTAACAAACATGTTTCCTAGTTCCCCATTCATCACAGTCTCTAAATATGTTTACATGAAGGGGGAATGTTGTAGACACGTAGGAGTCTACTGCTATTTTACTGTCAAAATAAACCAAATGCTGCATAGTGCCAACCAAAATGGAGAGGATACAGACCAAGAGCAAGTGCAGAACATTGGGTAAGACTTTTACTGCTGTGTATGTCACTGGCACAGATGTTTGGGTCAGGAAGTGGAAAGAGAGATGGATATCACAATCCCACTCCCCATAGCAATGTTGTTGCTAGACAGAATCTCCCTAATGACAGAGAAAAATTTCACATAGTGGAGCATTACAAATAATAGAAATATCATAAAATAAGTAAACAACTGTTTCGTGTGTAGAGATTTTTTGCAACAAAAAAAAGGGAAATTGCATAATCGCAATATACCAATCCAGGGTGTGGGTGGTGATGGGATTTAATGAGGTGGTTTACAGACTCGGCCTGCAGACCAATGACTCGACCAAACCAGGTGTGGGTAAAACCCAGCATAACCCAACAATGTGTCATGATATATTGCTTAATTACAATGCAAGAAGTTCATGATCAACATCAGCAAGGCAGAATTAAATATATGCATTCTTAGAATGCCTTTTTTTAGATGTCATATTGAATCTATTTCAAATGTAAGTAACCACCATCACCTTCCACAACCTGATACCTGTGATAGAAATAAAACTGACTGTTCATCATACCTATCATCGATATTTACACCAATGAGGAAAATACAGACATAAGTGAAAACTGATCAAATGTCAGTCTGAGAGTTAATCCAGTCAGCTCATGCAATGGTATGACATATTAAGTCTTTATGATAATCAAATAAAGTGAAAACTAGCTTAGAATTTAAATGAACTGAGCTACAATGTAAACCATTTTCATGTCAATCTTTTTTTGTCATTAAAAACTATATAAGTGTGCTCATACTGGAACAGTATGCACACAGGCCTTTAAATGCAGTAAGAATGTTTCTTGGAGGTGCATCATTTACTGACACCTAATCTTTTAGATGTTTATTGTTTATATAATGTTGTACATTACTTTTAGTTATAGTAACAGTAAAGTTACGAAGTTGCAATTATTACCAAATATACCATAAAGGCAGGTGACTCAGTTCACTAATATACACTCACACATACCAAGTCGACATACTGGCAACTTTGTATGTACCGGACTATTCAAGTTTTAATTTCAAGAAAAAATTATTCGTGCATAGAAGGGCAGAAGAACATAAACCACAAAGTACAAAACAAGTAGAGTTGGAAATAATAACATCTGTCAAATTCAGCAGTGCACTTGACTGGTAAATACACCATTATGTGGACTACTTTATAAGGAAATGAATTTGCTTATCAATCTGTATTACTTTTTAATAGTTTTTCTAATTAGCAATCTTTTATTAGTGTGTTATTGGAAGCATAGTATATAAGCTCAATAATATCACCACCACAGGATGGGCATTATGGGCTATACCGTACCCTACAGGGATTATACGGTCTTATTTATTTATTTCAGATTTGGATTCAAGACCTTTGAGCCAAGGGCTTGTCTACAAAGGTTTCAAGTCAGCCAGAACAATGCAAGACATAGCAAAAAAAATCCCAAACATAATTTTAGATGGGATTACACAGTAAATACAGGTAATGCTGAGACAACAAGACAGGGGTATATTAGCAGCATGGAAGTACAAAACATTAACATCACTCCATGAGTGAGGTGCAGCATTTGGGATAGCGCAAAGTACTATGTAGGTTCACTACTGTGATGTAGAGAAGAAGCAGCCAGAGAAGGCTTTGTCAAGGGTGGATAGCAGGGAAGTGGAGAGGCAGGAAGGGAGAAGACTGGAGAGAACAGGGAAGGGGTGAGGGGACATAGTCAATGTAAAGGAGGTGTAGGGATTGCAAGGGTATGCTAAGTTAGAAGTATCACTGAGGGGGGAGAGGGACCAGGGAGAGGAAGGATAAATGAGGATGTGAGGGTGTGGGTAGCAGAACAAGAGTGGTGGTGGGTAGGGGCATGTTGGTCAGCATATGGTAGAGCAGGCACATACATTTTCTTAATCCTCTGTCTATGGTGTACAGCTGATCATGCCTCTAATCATTTTGTTATATCCCAAATTCCATCTGCCAATGACAACTATTTTTTTTGCTTAATACCACAAAAATACTAATAAAAATGTGCACCATTTTATGATCACAATAAGACATTTCTTGTCATCATGCGTATGGGTAATGTTGTAGCATAATGTATGTCTAGTACTATTTAAGTACAGAAACAATAGGGGAATACAAAAAAAATCATAAAATTTAAAAAAAATATATACGGTAAAAACTAACTAAGTTAATCCCACAGCTTCCAAAAGGTCTTATGCATGTTTTGGCAGTAGCAGTTGTTACCTTTCAATGATCTGTACCTCTCATGAGTATTCTTCCCAAACATTTTACATTATGGAGGAAGAGCAGAAAGCGGCAGCTAGCATGTAACTTGTTACATATAACTAGCTATATAGTAGGAACAAGTTAATTTTAAAAGTACTGCACTGCTTGACCAACCAAGTTTTAAACTGTCTGTCATATGTAATGCTCACCATGGACACAATATATAGCCATACTTACTCCTTTGGGTCCAAATACAAAAAGCTGTTATCCCCATCTTTGGTAAGTATGTATCTAAAATAACTAGTGATGTTTAATGTGCAATTGACTGTGATGTCATCATTGGAATTATCACTATTAACCATTGATCTAAAACAAAAAAGAAAGATGCATACAGATTTGTCAAACATGTCAACATCAGTAAATCACATATACATAAGGTCTCAAAGAACATCATCTAACTTACTCTGTAGTGATTGGTGAAGATGCTGTCAATGTGTCAAATGACATGTCAATCTTGTGTATAATGCAAATTGTCTTTGTTTTCTTGTTGAGGGGAAGACTGGAAATGTGGACTTTTAGGCATATCATCTTCCTTTGAGATCTCAGATACGTGTCTGTAATACCTATAATTAAATAGGATTTGTTATTTTGAAGTCAGATGTCGATCATATAGCCTTTAACATAAAACAGGTGTAAAGTGACTGTAAGAATTACATGTCAGGTAGATATTTAGCTACTTTGCAGTGATGTTTGACATGAAGTTCTCCCTTTAAATTTTGTCACCTGTGTACGTCAGGGTATCCATCCAGAACATTGTTTTAAAAACATCACTGCAATAATATTGTGGCTTAGTATGTCGGGAGCTTTTACAGTGACAGGGGTATTGCATCATTGCAGAGTTACCCCTACCCCTGTTGCTGTATGTGAAGGCAGGGAAGGGAAAGCAGTAGTTGGGAAGGGATCAGGAAGCAAGAGGTGTGGTGCCTGGCCGAGCTGCTCCTGTGGTGGAGTGGCTAAGGTACTCATTCCTGGAGTTGAGGAGACCTGGAGACCAGGGTTTGGTTCCCAGAATCTGAGTTATGTGTTGTTGTTTTTTTTTTCAAAGACAATTCCCCCATCCCAAGTTTCTCCCGCCACTGAGTTCCACACCCCTCAGAGCTGATTATATTAATTCCAGGGGGGGAGGGTGCGCAAAACAAAGAACTCCTCATGGTTGTGCCGGTATTTGTACGGTCAGTGATTTTACTAACATTTTAATTTGTTTTTAGGGTTTTGGTTGCAGCATTTTGTGCCACAATGTCATCATAGGTGATGTTATCACCTAGAACCATATTTTAGATCCATTAGATATTCTACATTTGGCATGTGCTGAATCTATATTTGCCTTTTTACGTTTCTTTGCTGAATCAGTGATGCACTGTTTCTGTTTCTTTTTCAATGTATACATGACTGGATGTGCACATAATGAAGAGGCAAATAAAGTATGTACTTAGGCATGCACATACAAGACACACATACTGTATGCTACATATCTGACTCACTCAATCACTTATCACGTCAATTCAATTATTACTCTGGGTACTAACAGAATTGACACATGAAATATATCACCATTAGATTCTTTTTTTTCCATCATGTAATGGTTCCTATCATATAGCATAGTCAAAAGCAACATAACAGGGAGTCCTTTCTACTCCTTCTGGTTGATAGTGACTGAAAAATTTTGAATACTAAAATTATTTTGATATGTTCCCATTGACAGAGGTTTCACAGTAACATCTACAGCTTGAAATTATTGAAGTTATGTGATAAGATGGCCATAGGCAGCTCTGCTCCCGGTAGAAAACGCTCTGCATTGCATGGATTTTGATTAAAATAAGGTTTTTTTGAGTTTCTCGAGATTTTATGAAATAAACACCAGATGATTTAAGCTATATATTCGAGTTGTGAGCCTATAGCTTGAAAACCAAAGTAACCATAGAAACCGAACATTTATAGTATTGAGCATTTTGCTTTGATAATGGCATTTTCCGAGCACTGCTAGTTCCAGGTTATGTTGACCTACAGAGAACTATTGTGTGTTGTAGTTTGTATTTAAGAATCTAATTCTCAGGTCCTTTTAATTCCTGCTCAAGAAAGAGTGGTGCGTAGGTGGCAATTCGAACTTGAGACTTCAGTTGGACTACTCAATAATGGAGAGTTATGTTTATAATGGGCATTTTTGCCAGAGTTCTCGACTCATGAGGACCTTGGTAATCCTTGAGGAAGAACGGACACATAGTATACATTGGAGATGAGGAGAAGTGAGCACTTGTGTGCAGATATGCCCATTTAAATAATTTGTAGCTATGGAGACTGATTTGTTGGGTTACGTAATCTAACATTAAATGGCTAATTGGCCTTTTATTTGATTATCTTAAGAGATGATAGTTTTATTGTTATAATAACTGTTAGTGTGAATTATTGTATTCCTATTAGCACTAGGAAATAGGGGTATATTGGTATAAAGAACATTTAAGTAGCCAGCAAGTCATTTCAATATGCTGCTGTAAAGTCTGCTAGAAGGGTGTTAATTTTGTTATACCTGGGGAGGTATCTTGATTTCACCTGGGACATGTCGGGAGAAATTGATGGACAGTAGAACTCCCAGCTGTGATATGCTGAATCTAGAAATGTTGGGGGGTAATACATTGTAATTGAAGCAAATAGTGCAGTCTGGGAAGGGACGCTAGTTGCCCTATGCCCATGGCGCTTGGATAACTCGCTGTCTGACTTTCCGTGGTTGGTGCCTTAGGATCATAAAAGACCCAAGTGAGGTCTCTCTGAGAAGCCTGCCCATGGGAGCCTAATAGGGGGTCTTATTGGTATGCACTATCCAGAATTTTAATACATAGGAGAGTAATCCTTTAAGCATATTCTGAACCTTTAAGGAAGAGGCTTGAGATATTGCACTAAGTCCTTTTTTGCATGACAAGCCTCTAAAGAGTAAAATACAGGATATTGACAGTGGGGGGTCAGATGTTCTCTTTTTTTACCTGCTGTATACGGGCGTTTCTGGGGTATATTCCTTGGGGGGGTCATTATGACTCCTTAAGTAGATAGACTGAGGTAGATATTGTACTGGTTAAAAATTTAATATGTAATATAAAATGAAATGGCAAATGTGTAATGATTTTATAACTTGAATTTGAAATTGTAACGACAACTTCATGATTGTCAAACAATAAACTCAACTCTACTGAACTACAGCTTGAATTACTGCAGTGGCAAGATAAATAGTAGTTGTGATGTAATACCAAGAAGTCATAAACTGACTGTAAGTACACATTTTGGTAAAAAAACACCACATATATATATATATACACATAAATATTATTCAAAAAACATTCATCTAAAAATCATCAACTACTTGGTGGTGTCTTCAACCTCTAGTCCATTGAGACTTGTGTATAGGGAAACATCAGGGCAAGATGTCATTCACCATTCAAGAACACAGGTGGAAAGATACAAAAAGTGATCATGTTGGATTGCTGAGCAAATCAGAAAGCAGTTTTCATATAGCTAAGCAAAACACAGTTCATAGTGCTGCACTAAACACTGCTGTAAATAAAAACATAAACAAAAAATAAAATTAGGAAACATGGATAAGACATTAAGAGATCCTACATATTTGAAATCTCTAAATTGTAAATCCCTGTTGTGTATACAAAAACAATAAAGAAACCTGACTCAAAAAAGGTAATTTATCATCAATTGTATGTGGGCATGACTGTCATGACTCAATTGTGGATGGGACACTAATGAGTTATGGTCATAACTCTTCAAAATTGAAGGTAAAATGCATATGTTGATGCAACCCACACCAAACTCCACAAAATGCTGCTGTCTTATGTCCAGAAAATTCAAGATTACACACTAAGAAATGATGAGAGCATTGTGTGCTGAAAAGTCTGTGGTCTTTCTTGATGCACTAAATTATGTGTGCACACAGTCCCCATAATTGTGGACCAAAGAAATGGTGCTGTATAAATGTGATGAAAATTCCAGACTCCACATATTGAAAAAAATGATAAGACCATTAAATGTGATGAAAAGTTTCCATGAATTCATGCTGCATTCATTCATGCATGCACACACTCCAACAAGAACTATGTCACCTGCTGCTGCTCTTGGAAGTTCATGTAATGCTCCTTGTACTGACTGGGCTGATGTACAGTGTCTTGCCAAATGACATGATAGCAAAAGATGACCATTGACTTAACCATGATGATGTGATGATGTTGTTGGTTACCCAAAGTCTGCTGTGCTGACCCAAACAGGAAGGATGCCCTATGTGTGTGTACACATACTACCCTTGGCAAGTTAATGTACCTGGCACCATCAGGGTTATCCATAGAACCTGACCTTAAATGTTTATATACCCACATATTATATATGCTGTATGTATATTTACAAATATACATGTAATCATTGCTTTTTTTTCGTATCACAGGTCATCATATAGTCGAACTTGGGGTGCACATTTTTTGGCTTCATGAGGAATTTTGCCATTGGAATATTGTCAAGCCAGGCAAGGTAAGTATTTTGTTTGGGGGTGGGTGGGCGTGTGGGGTTTATCATTTGGATGCAAGTTGAATTAATTGTTTATTTTTTTGTGAATTCTTCACAGGTTTTCTGTGTATCCTCCAGTCCAGTTCTGATGGTCGGGATTCATACCAGTTGTGGATGTGATGTTGAACTTCTTATTTAGAGAAAGCACCGATGGCAGCACACAGCACTGAAATGTTTACTGCAAAAACAGATGAACAAGAAATTACTAGTACTTTATTGCAGTAACGCATTCTGTTCAAAGTGTGTCTGTTATTCTCTGTTACATATGGGTATGTTCATGAAAATGGTGTACCAAAGAGTGACATGAAGGTCAAATTGTTTAATTTAAAATATATCAAGTTTTAAATGTATTTTGATATACCATGCTCAAACCAGTAAAAACTGGCCATGTGATAAGATAACTGCCTTAATGGTTCCCATGAACAGGACAGCTCACCGTGGTGTATGTACAGCAGACACCGTTGTGTATGTATGTAGATACCGTGGTGTATATATGTGGACACAAAATGTTTGTGATGTGTGTACATGGACACCAGTCAGCTGCTGTAATTGCAAATAAAAGTTACTAATAATAAGTCCATTGATACATTTCAATGTATTTTAAGATACCATAATAAAACTGGTTAAAAGTGGGCATGTGGTAAGATAACTGACTTAAAGATGACTGGTAACAGGACTGCCCACTGTGGTGTATGTACAGCACGCACCATGGTGTATATACGTGGGCACCGTGCCGTATGTATATGGACACCAAACATTTCAAAATAAACATTTCTGAATAAAAAAAGAGGCAAACAGTACAATCCAGCCCCAACCCCCACAAGTCAAACTGCATGGTGCACAAAATGGCTGAGCGTCTCTGAGCAAACACACCTGGACAAAGAACCAGAATTTGCAGGCTGCGCTTTCAATTAATTTGTTGAGGTGTGCTTGCCCAGCAACAGTCAAACATCATCATGGCAAGTTACTGACTGCTTCATAAATCAATATTTTGTCAAACAAACAAAGGCAAGTAGTACAATCTGCCTCCCCCCAACAAGCCAAGATCGCATGGTGCAGCAAATGGCGGAGTGTCTCTGGGCAAATGCACCTGGACAAACAGTGGCAGGGCCATAATTTTTCTCTTTTTTGTTGTCCTGGTGTGCTTGCCAGGTTACAGTCAGACATCATGCTGGCAATCAACATGTCAAAATAAACATTTCACTAACACACAAGAGGGAATAGTACAATCCAGTATCTCCACCCCCATACTCACAAGCAAAGGCAGCATGGTGCACAAGATGACCAAGCATCTCTGAGTGAACGCACCTGGAAAAAGAACCAGAATTTGCAGGCTGTGCTTTTAAATTACTTTGTCCAGGTGTGCTTGCCCAGCAAAAGTCTGACATCATGATAGCAAGTACATCAAAATGACCATTCAACAACAAAACAGAAGCAAACAGTACAATCTACCCCCTCCCCACAAGCAAAGGCCACATGGTGCACAAGATGGCCAAGCATCTCTGAGCAAACACATCTGGACAAAGAACCAGAATTTGTAAGCTGTACTTTTAAATTACTTTGTCCAGGTGTGCTTGCCCAGCAACAGTCAGACATCATGATGGCAAGTACATCAAAATGACCATTTCAACAACAAAACAAAAACAAATAGTACAATCCACTTCCTCCTCCCCACCAGTCAAGGCCACATGGTGCACAAGATGGATGAGTGTCTCCGAGCAAGCACACCTGGACAAAGACTGCATGTTAAAATTATATAATATGCCCAGGTGTGCTTGGTCATGAACAGTCAGCCATCATGCAGATAACATCCATAATCAACATTACTTACAATTAGCAGTGCAGCCAAACCCTTCAACCACCAGCAACACCACCACCACCATCATCACAAAGACCTCATTGAAATTTAGTTTCTGTTCATGTGCTCAACACCAGGAATTTACCAGAAAAGCATACAAAAAACATGTTTGCACTGAGGACTAAGATTAAGCAAATTTTATTTTAGCTCCATACACAAGCAGGTCCATCTGTGCAAAAACTGTGAGCAATAAAGTTCTCCAAATGAGGGATAGCACAAGGCAGGTGGTGCTGCTCAAAATCATTCAATTCAACAGCAATGTACTCAACCAAGGCGACTGTGGATTATGTACAGAGACACCAAGCACTCATTGTGGTGTATGTACTCAGACACCACTGTACTTGGTGTCCACTGCAATCATTTACTGTAGCTCATTTATTTATTTATTTCACTGAACTGCCCCCAAAAAAAAATCATACCTTGACTGCTGTTCTGATTAAAAGACAAATAATCTCAGGACTCCTGGTCCTCCAGTCCACAGTATGATTGAGAAGTTCCTTGAAAAACATGGCATTTGTATGCTAATGGGAAGACAGTGGTGTTTGTATGGTGGATGCTGGCAGTGGACACCATGCTCTTTCAGAGTGATAGTCCAGTGGCAAGAAAGGCTAAGAACTCTGGAGTGGAACCTTTTAAGCAGTGTTCTGAGTACTCCTTACCACATCACTGCGATGCTTCCATAGGCTACTAAGGCCAGTTCCCAACTCCTGACCATGACATATGTACATCTTCAAGAGCTGGACACCATGGTTGGGGTATGTCAAAAGTCATTCAGGAGGAGTTGGGGGTTGGGATATTAAAACAACAGGAAGGGTGTTTACACAGTATGGGGTGGGGGGAAGGAGGGAGAGAATTGAAAAAAGCACAATTTTAGAGCAAATGGCTGCAAACTAAATCAGAACCATGCTTGGCCTTGTGGACACTGTCAGTACAAACGCCATGGGGAGTTTGGCTGCAAAACATTAATATCCCTGTGAACACCATCAGGCTATAAACACAAATAAATAAACAAAAAAACGCAAGACACCTTGGATTTCAGCACTGATTCATTTATAAATAATGATTATTCACAGGAGTAAGTACAACACAAAATGTCATAGGTTTTAATGTCATGTATCAGACTAGAAATACATGACACCTTTTGCATATTACATGTAAATAACTAAAACAGCTGTTATGCTAGGCTTTTCATTTTATCTTTTTTATCTCTGCTCAGTATCAGCAACAATCCATGCAAATTTTTGCTACTAACCACTTGGTGTGCCAGTTATAGGCTGGTGAAGTTAATTTCTAAGTTGGTACTCTGTTTCCATGAACATACCCATATCCAGCTTAACAGGTACTAAGCTCTTAGTAAGCCACACCAAAACCAAATCACAAATTTAGTACATGTAACCCATGCACTGTCCCAATGTCTTAACTTAAGTTACATTTTGAAAAATGTCTTGACACGACCTGGATAAAACTTTGTTCCAGACTGCCATGTCCTGCTGCAGCAATACAGTGTCTAATGTGCATGAAAAATAAATTATGTGACATACATGTCACCTGCTTTCTATGATTTACAGTCTCTCGAAAAAATGAACTACAAAAAAAAGACCTGATAAAATAAAATTGATATACTTACCTGAAATGGATATCCTATAGGTGGTTATAGACAGTACTGCAGTACTACAGTCCTCCGGTCCAGGAGAGTGCTTAAAACTGTTAACCTGTTAAAAAAGAAAATAAGTTGACCGTATGTGCTTCTCAAGTGCCTCTCAGAAATGCAACAGGAAGCACAACACAGCTCAAGGAACTTACACAGTATGAAAAAGTAGTACACATACTCACTGTAAATTATTGATAGTAAGAAGCCTTGCAGCTGTGGCTGCTGGATGCAGTCTCCATCTGTCATGGCATGGACAGGGCACAGGATGGAAAACGATCACATTCCCTCTCACTGAGATAGTATCTGGCATGTTTGGCTGACTGCAGTTTACTGGTGGTGGCCATGGGTACAATATGACATTCTCTCTCACTATCTGGTGGCTTTGGCTGACTGCGGTTTACTGGTGGTGGTCATGGGTACATGATGACATTCCCTTTCACTATCTGGTGGCTTTGGCTGAATGAAGGTTACTGGTGGTGGTCATGGGAACAGCTGCAACACATTCCCTCTCACTGTCAAGTACACACGGTGGTGTGTGTGTATTGTGCTACAGTATTTCACTCTCAGACAGGAGGCAGATATCTTTAATCAGCAGGTTTTAAGTGGCTAACACCTAGCACTACAAATGGACAGTTGTGTTTAAAAGGCTGATTGTGTTTGCTAATGACAGCAGCACACATTCTGTTAAGCCTAATCAGAAATAATACCAAGGTGAGGAAGGTAAAATAGAAGGATTGTGAATTTACTTGTGCCAAATTGCCAATAAGAAATTATGGAATGAGACTCATTCGGGGTGGGACACTGATTTTACATTATGAAAAATAAAACACGTACGATTGAAAAAATGTGACAGCCTTTCAATCAGTTAACTTAAAACCCACCAACATCAACTTCATTATCATCATGCAGGAAGCTGTCCTCACAGTCATCAATGTTGGAATTGTTTCCACTTGGGAATTCTTTCTCCATGATTTCATCATCTATCTCAGTGGTAAGCTGTTTCATGTTGCCACCAGGATGGTCTGCTTCTCCAGCATCTCCACAACCATGACTGTGATGGGGTACAAATACAGAGGTTGCAGTTCAAGTTGGTATGTGCCTCTGATTCATTTTTATGAATTTCAGCATGCTGACATTTGAAGGAGAGAGGTTTCTATGACAGTCCAAAACTATTGACCCCCAGAACTGAATACCTTCTCGACACTTACACTGGACGGTGGGCAGGTCAGGTACTTCAGTGCCACTGAGGTCACCTCTGGCTATTCACTGACCTTTCCACTCCAATATAAAAGAAGATAATCAATTATTGACAGATGCCTGTTTTCAGCCAAATATGAGTCCATCATTCGCTGTGCTGCATGAAGTCCGGTGGTTGACTCATCATCCTGTTGTCTGCATTCATTGATGTCACAAATCCAAGCTTGGCACAAAGCACCCCAAAGTGGGTTAATGGCAACCAGTTTTGATGACAGACCACCAGGAACTGCAGCCGCCTTACAGGATGTGCTTGGTACTACTCCAAACTGACCTTCAGCCTTGTTATGCTGCTGAGGTTTGCTGACATTGGCACATGACTTCTGTGCTCCATGAATCAAGTGCACCAGTTGCCCACTGACATTTTTAACCTGTTCAGGCCCACCCTCCAGTAGTGACGCAATTCCACATTTGTATCGTGGGTACAGCATTGTTGCTATTTCGAATTCATCACTTAGCTGAATGCTCAAGATGTGCAGATTAAGGTTGAATACTGTCAGCATGTGTTTCAATAACACACTGCTGGCACTGTCTCAGGAACCATCAAGGCTATGCTGTAGATTCAGCAATGTCTGCCTCAGCACCCACAGCAGTGAAATTGATTGGCTGATGGAGGAAGACTAGCCGCTCACTGCCCATATGGCATGTTCAAAAGGCCTCAAAATTGTTATGACAGAGTCCATAAGGAGCCACTGTTCAGTTGTGAGAGACATGGAGGCCTCGGAAGTGTCACAGCTAGTGTGCATGACAAGATATTCGGAGATTGCTTTGTATTGTTCATACAATCTCTCTGCCATGTATAAAGCTGAGTTCCACCGTGTGACAACTTCCAGCTTGAGGCGGTGCTGCAGGAGGCTGTTTTTGTTCTGCAGCTGCCGAACTTGGCCACGGGCCTTTACAGAGTATGAAAAATGTGAACCGATACGGTGTGCAACTGTCAACATTTCCTTTATATCAGGGTGCTACAGAAACTCCTGGACCATCAGATTTAAACAGTGGGTCATGCATGGAACCTGAACAAAGCCACCATTCATGATGCATTTAACCACATTTGAGCCATTGTCACTTGCTTTAAATCCAGCTCTCAGGGACGGGTTGTTCAGCCACTCATCAGTTTCTGTCAGTAGCAAGTCCAGCATGTTTTCACCAGTGTGGGAAAAGGCCACACTGCGCATTGCACTTGTTGCATGCTGTCAAATTCCAGGAAGGTTGCTACCATGACAGTCTACCTTACTACACTGATTATTCCCACTACCACCAGCACAAACGACCCCCAGCACCTGCGCCCAATGTGCAGTAATACCATATATGTACCCCTCGTCATTTTGCCACTTATCTACATATCCATATTTAAATGGATGAATGGTGAGTAGGAGTGATGAAGGGCATGTTTTACAGAGTCAGCCACAGTCCGGTATTACTCGAGGACAGCACAGGTGGAAAAGTATGTCCTGGATGGGACTTTCCATTTTGGACGGGTATGTGCCGCAAACTGCTGGAATCCTGAATTCTCCATGAAGAAGAAAGGCAAAAGATCAATTGCCAGCATTTCAGCTACAGCAGCATTAAGTTCATGTGACACTGCATGATTGGGTAGGTACTTCAGGTTAAGGGGAAAAACACTCTGCAACATGGACTGACTTGTTGTTACACGTTTTGCACGGGGTGTGCCAAATGGCTGTGCCCTGGGAATGGCCGGGGGGGGGTACTTTGGACATGGGATGAAGCGGGTGCACAGGTGACAAGTACACAAATTAAGTTATTTTCTCTGTTTTAAGCACAGGGGTTGATATACCACTTGCACTAGACATACTGCATAGACCACCACCACTGCTGCTACTCTGACCACCAATTGACAAGATTTCTAAATCATAATCCTCCTCCTCATCATCATGCCTATAGTAATCCTCTGGTGTTATTTCAATGATACTACAGACATTGCTACTTGATCTTACACTCATGGAAGGGGATAACACGCTTGATAAGGTTGATGTTGAGGGTGAAGGCCACACCATGACATTAGCTGCCCTCTGGTGACGAGTCCACAGTGCCATGTGCCTGTTTTAAAATGTGTATGCTGGCCTCCCCCCATGCACAGATGACTCCCCTTTTTACCTCAGCTCACACACGCATGTCAAACCTGGCAGATTGCAACTGAGTCATCATTTGCATCTTGGACCAAAAAAATCATAAACAAATGTTTTTGATCCCCTGCTTTTAACATGTCCCTGATGCTGCATATTGGACTCCATGTGCCTGAAAATAGGCATTCCCATACCTAGTGCACCCACCTGGTTACCAAAAGCAAATAAATAATTAAATAAACTACATGATTTCTCTTGCTGGACACACTTGGGCTCTGACTGACCACCATGACTACCTATGATTATTACTGGGTCTTCATCATGATCATCATCAACAGGAACCGCTACATCACAACGTTTTTGAGGGGGTGGGGATTTAACACCAACAGACCCAGATACAGCCACCTTGACTTTCTTTTTCTCCAGTTTCCAACTGGGATCACTGACATCATCATCATATTCATCATCCACATCCACAATTTCAGCTTGGATGTTGTCCTGTGGAGAACATGTTCCAACCACAGCTTCATTATCATCACCCGATATTTTTGTGCCACACTTTGAATCATTGGATGGCAAAGACATGATCTCAACAATGCTGGAAATGTGAGATTGTGAGTCATCATCGTCAGGATCAGAATCATGTTAAACTACCATGGGGATGTTGGGGGGTGTGACATCATCTACACTGTCAGTCACAGCTTTAGACTCAACTATATTTTCTAAAATGTTCTCTGCTATTCTTTTCCTATGAATTACCAGGTATCATCACACGTTATGTACCGATGTATGATTTGTTGCACTGTTTATGACTTGCGAGATGCAGGTCCACCTTGCGAATGAGCTTGCTCAATGGTGTTCGCCTGGATAAATAAAGATTTTGATTGATTGATTGATTGATTGATTTGATTGAAAATGGTTAACTGGTCAGAAGTGGGACTTGGGGCAGCAATACTCATGCCAGCAGCAACTGCACTAACACCACCAGCAGGGACAACATCATCTCCTTCAACTATCATTGAAGCAACAGATTGTGCTGTAAAAAATTATTGATGGAGAAATCCCTTTACTGACATCAGCTATGCACATCTGCATATTACCACACCGATGGCCAATCTTGTCACTTGCAGCAGTGCCATGGCCAGAAACAGCTTTGCTTGCACGTCTCTTTGCAGGCATTTTTGGGGATCACCAAGAAAATTCGAAACAAATTTAGATTTATGAACTTTCAGTTTGGGGTGGATGGGAAGCCAAAAAACAACAACTGTAGTTTGCAGATGGAGATTGGGCACTAAACAGATGCAAACACACAGACAGATTAAGATTACGCTGAGCACTCAGGAGATGCAGATACAAAGTCACAACAACACCTTAACCAGTGCTAACAAATTAAAAACTGGAAAATAATACCTTTTGCCTGTTGGGGAAGGGGGAATGCACTGCAGTAATAGTCCACTACCAAGATACCGCAAAGCAGTAAAAAATAACACATATGGATAACAGGTTCACAGTGCTGCAATTACTCTGTGGCACAATAAAATATGTATGACTTGATGGCACTTGTCGCGCACACACTCACACACAAACTACAGGTAATGCCCAGCAAATCTAAAACTTCAGTAATATAACCAAATCTTTTAAACAAACTGAAATTATGCACTGCACTACAACAATCAGCAAAATAATTTCAAAAATTACTGAAAATGTTACTTGCGTACATGAACACAGTTATACAACAAAAATATAACCAAAACAGTTAGAAAGACTGCCTTTCTCCCAGTTTTTCTACCTCTACCATAGATACGCCCCTCCACCCAAGCACAGTTCAACAGTGTCTGTCAGTGCACAGACTGAATGTTCTAAATTAACATTTAAAATCCTCCTAAAAACAATAAACACTAGATGATATGAGCACAGGAGAGTTTGCTACAATCGATGTACAGTATAATCCCAATCATCTGAAAGCCTCAGGAGACATGGAATTATTTCAGATAATCGGGCTTTCAGATAAACAGGAACAAGCTGTTTTCAATACAAGTATGATGGTACTGAACTTACTAGTGCTGTAATTCTACACTGAACAACATATTGGCAAGTTTTGTGGTAGTATTAGTTCAAGTTTCAGACAGTAGTTAAAACATTCCATATTTAGAAACAGTTTGATAATAAATAACATGCAGTACAGTGCTCATACATAAAGTGAATAGCAGTAGCGCAATGCAGAAATTAAATAAAAATCACATGTCTGTTAAAATCTGATGCACGCAACCAGTTCTGCAGTCTACATCACTATGAAAAATTGTATTATGGCACTCTGCTTCTTTGATTTGTTTAATTTTTCTGCTGCTTGTAATTTAAGTTTTCGAAGAGGCAGAGTATGTAGATAATCAGTGTTATCTTGGTTTTCGAGCTACAAGAGACATTTGTTAAAAGCCTCCACAGTTTCTGATGCTGCCAGTATCTGAATAGCTGTGGTTCCCTGTTCCCCGGTGTCCTCGTCCTCCTCCTCCGCAGTGGTACCCATAACCTCTGGGTTGTTCTGGGCAATTGTGACAATATCTTCCTCATTCAGTTCTCCATAGCCATCATCTTCAACATCACATTCCAGCCACTCATGCACAGCCTCTGTTGAGCAATCGGTTTGCTGTGCAATCCGGAGAAGTGTCTCATTAGCTTCTTGTTCTTGTATTAAATTTTTAGCAAAATAAATTGCTCAAAAAGGCTTTTTGAATGTTTTTAGAGGGTTTGACTCTCAGAGCTCTGAGAGCAAACTGTCTCCAGCTGCCACTACACACACACTGCACAGAACAGAGGCTGTGCAGAAAAATCCAGAGTCTATGTGACCTGCAATCCCATGAATCACTACAAAATTCTCCTTAGAGCTTACAAACAAGGTGAAGTAATGTGAAGTACATTGAAATCAATGTACTTCACATTAAAATTGGTGTAGAAGCGGTTGGGGAAAGGCAAAGTAATGCAGAGTCAATGCCTCCAATGGACTTCGCGATAATGATTGGAAGGTGGAGTACTCTGCTTCACGTTGAGGATTACTCCATGGGTTCCACTTTAATATGCAAATTGGCCACTTTGCCTGCCTATAAGACCAACTATCTGTTCAACTTCTTTTATTTTCTGCTTTTTAGTAAATGTGCAACCATTTTGTTTTCCTGTAAATATATCCTGTTGTAAATACTTTCAGTCTTTTAGTAAAGAATCATATTTTTTATAGAATCAGTGACTGCTTGTTTAATTTAAAAGGGTAATTCTGCTATTTCTGCTGGACTCAGTTTGCAGTCCATCTCCGAATGGCAATCTACCCACAGTTATTGTGTTTGACCTTTTTGACCTTGTGCAAATGAAGAAGTAAAAAACAGGTTTCCTGGGTCCTGTTGGTAAAAAACAATTTTGGTGGCAGTGAACTTGATGTTCCTGGTGAGGAATTTTTGTCACATTGGTGGCAGAGTGGTAGGAACAGTGCTGCAACTGATACCAGTGAAGTACAGAGCAACGTAGAGTGTGCTTTCCTGTGAGGCAGGAACTCTGAGAGAGACATCACACTGGTGACATAGTGCCAGCAGAAATATATCTTAACAGTCGTGAAACAAGATTTCAAAAGGTTGCCTTGTTTACTTCCTTTTGTTTAATTTCTTGACAGCTTAGAGCAGCGTAGCTAGAAAATATGATCCTCAGGCTATGTTAAATTTCATGTACAATAACTTCATGAGCTGTGCACAGAGAGGGGAATTGTCTATGAGGGCATGACAAAGAGTTCACTATTGCAAGCCTTGTTTGCACATGACCAGCTGCAGGAGGGGCAGACAGTCTCAGATGGGTGTGGCCCAATACCTGGTCAGCAGGTGGTCACTGAGGATAGTGACCCAGATAGTAAGACTGAGGTCTCAGAAGCTGAGCATAGGAGCACCTTGTGGCACAAGCTGGGGGAGCTATGCAACCCAATCAGCCTCAGCTGGAGATTCTGAAGGCAGAGCTTGCACTGAGGGATGTTGAACCGCAGAGTGCAAGGCTGGAGGCTGAGGAAAGAGAGGGCTTGGCAGCATGAAATCCAGATGTAGGAGGAGAGAGCAAGGCTGGAGGCTGAGGAAGGAGGAAAGATTTGCCAGCATGAGATCCTTATGTGAGCAGAGTGAGAGAGAGAATGGCAGCATGAGAGCAAGATGGAGAAACTGTGCCAGCAAACACCACAGCAAACCATAAGTAATGGCAAAGGAGGTTCAATCCATGAAGCCACAATTAAGTCTAAAGTGTTCCTGCAATACTGGGAAGGAGACAATATGGATTTTATTTTAAAATCATTTGAGAGGGTTTGTGGGCAGTTTAAATTAGACAAGGCTTCTTGGATGATCCACTTGATCCCATTCCTTACTGGCCATGCTTTGCAGGCATTTGTTAAAATTGATCATAATGTTTGCATGGACTATAATAAAGTTAAAAGAATGTTATTAACATGTTTTGAACTGACTCATGAGGCTTACAGACAGAAATTTAGAGAATTAAGAAAAGGCTCAGGAGACAATTATGTAGAACTGCATGCCCAAATGTGTGCTTATTTAGACCATTGGATACATGGGGCTAAGGCAAGGGCTGTAGAACAAATTAAAGATTTAATTGTAAGGGAACAGTTTCTTAAAATTGTATCTGATGACCTGTGCATTTGGCTACTGGACCAGGGGTGCAACTCCACAAAGGAGGCAGCAGAAAGTGCTGATTTGTATGTGGCCAGCAGACCACATTCGCAGTGTAAGAACTATGGGGGTAGTGCAACACATGGTTTCAAGGGGACCCAGGGAGGGCAGCCTAAAGGGAACCAGCCTGCACTCAAGCCCAAAACAGAACCTACCAGTTCAAAGGGGGGGCAAGGAGCTGGGGGCAAGGGAATGCTGGATTTTCCAGAAAGTGGGGCATCTATCCTATGACTGCCCTAAAAAGAGGAGTAAAGAGCAAGAGCCTGGGGAAGGGGGTGACCAAGACAGTGCATCACAGTTGGTAAACTACACACACACTGAAGTGCCACCAAACTCCACCAAGCATATGCACCCCATTCTAGTCAATGGGACAGTAACACAGGGATTGAGGGACATGGGTGCCTCCATCTCGATGGTGAGGCAGGATCTGATCCAGGCAGAGCAGATTCTGCCAGGGAAGTTCTCCAAGATTCGGGGAGTCACTGGTCCAGTGGTTAAAGTGTCAATGGGTCAGGTCTTCCCAAGTTGGGAAAGTGCCCATAGGGTACAAGAGGTAGGAGTTGTATCTGATCTCCCTGTGGATGTGATCATGGTGAATGATTTTGACCACAGGGAAAACCTAGTATGTGTTACTACACTGCAAAAAATGCCAGTCTTAAAATTATAAAAAAAAAAACCTTAAATCTGTATATTTTATGCTTACAATAAGCAAAATAATCTGCCAATGTGGTAAGATAATTATCTTAGTAAGACTTTTAAAAAATAAGATATTATGACTTTAATCTAGATGTTGCATAAATTCTTAAAATTTGTTAAAATAAGAATATAAATCTTGAAATATGATGGTTTCACTAAAAGCTTGAGTTGTTAGACATACGGAAATAAGTCTAAAAAAATCTTAAATTAAGGCCATTTAGCCAAAAATCAAGATATTTCTCCCCTTAATTTAAGTTTGACAACTCTTACAAATATCTTGAAACTAGTTCTTAAACATAATGAAGTAAGTCCAGAAACTCTTAAATTAAGACTGCTTCCCCAAAATCAAGACTGTTTTGCTTTATTTAAGTATGACATATCTTGAAGATATCTTGAAACAAGAGTTCTTAGACATCCTGAAGTACAGAAAATCTTAAATTCGGACTGCTTTCCTATAAATCCAGAAATTTGTTTGCTTAATTTAATTATGACAGATCTTGCAAATGTCTTGAAACAGGAGTTCTTGGACATACTGAAGTCAGGAAAAATCTTAAAATTAGGACTGCTTCCCTAAAATCAAGATATTTCTTTACTTAATTTAAGTATGACAAAGCCTGAAGATGTCTTGAAGCAAGATTTCTTAGACATACTGAAGTCCAAAAATCTTAAATTCAGACTGCTTTGCCATAAATCCAGACATGTATTTGCTTACATATGACAAATCTTGCAAATGTCCTGAAGCAAGATTATTGATGTAGGGAAATCAAGGCTATAAATAAGGATATTGCCAACTAACATGTGCTCAATTAATCCATAAATAAGTTACCTGCTCTCAAAAAAAGGTGCATTAATCCTATAAGAAAATGAACTTTTAAAACACAAATATTGCCCCAAAATTAATATTTAAACCTGCTTATTGATCTGAAACTAATAAATTATCTACCAACTTTAAAAGTGTTTCCCATACTGTGCCTTGCATTCCCTGGTGTACAGTGGTCCCAACTTCCATCTCTATGCCAAACACTATCTACATGGCACCTCTCCTCTTGTTCCATTAAGCACTCCCTGGCATCAGTAGCACCTGTCCCTCTTCTTACCCTGTGCCACACACTCTCTGGTGTCCAGTGGTACTGGTCTATCCCTCCCCATGCAGTGGTAAGCACTCCTTGGTGCCAGTGGCACTTGCCAAGCAATCTCTGCATCCCATGGCACCCTTCTCCATGCCTGTTATTTGAATCAAACTTTAAAGAGCCCCATCTACAAATCACTGCAATTCCTTACTGGAGTAAATGAGATTAGGGATTAGCTGGACAGTAGCTGCATTAGCTCAGTGGTAGCACATGCTATAAAAGCGTTACTCATGCCTGTTTGCACTTTTCAGAAATAACCCCTTTCTTTGTTTTTGGCAATACAAATATGCATGCAAGGAGTCAATTACAGCCCACCTTTAATGAAGTTTAGAACCCGAATATGGCTTTGCAGCAAATGCGCAGCATTCTTTTTTGCAATGCTAAGGAGGCAGTATAGCGCAGTGGTTCAGGGCACTGAGCTGCAAGCCTGGAGACCTGCATTTAAATCCCAACAGCCCTGACTTGCATACTGTGAGACCCTCAACAAGTCACAATTTCCACATGATCTCAGGACACCTGGAAACAAGCTCCAGCTTAGTGTGCCTTTCCTAGTTAAGCAATTTCCCCTTCCCCTCTTTCCTTAGGACAGACTTTCATGCTGTAAAAAGTAACAGAAAAGTGTTTAAAGCCCTGTTGAAATGTTCAGACATTTGATTTTGTTAGCACCTTTTTCCAAAGAACTTTAGGTTTCTCTCTCCTCCCATATTGTAAAGCATTTTGGGAAGCATTTTGCATGAAGGGTGCTATGAAAAAACAAAATTGTTTCCTTTCTACAATCTAGGAGAGTGAAGGAAAAGAATGCTGCTGCAGTTTGGTGCACAGGGAATTTTAAACAGCAGAGAGAGAGACACACGGAATACCAACTACAATCCAAGCCCCCACCCCGATCTGACAATCACAGAGTAAATATATATAAAAAAATTAAATCATGTGACATTGGTATGTCACTTCTCTAATGTTAGTGGTGCAGAATAACTTACCTATAGGAAAGGGAAAATAGTTTAACCAGGAAAGGCACACTAAGCTGGAGCTTGTTTCCAGGTGTGACCTAGGAGTACAAGGAATTTAAGTGACTTGCTGAGTCAGGGTCACAATATAAGTATGTAAGTAGGGGCTGATGGGATTCAAACCCAGGTCTCCAGCTCAATGCCCTTATTCACTACACTATACTGGCTCCTTGCTTGCTTATGGCCACAGAGTGCCAAAAACACATGTCCCCTCCATATATGCATATGGTATATTTATTTATTTTAATTTTGGTAACCAGGTAGGCCCACTGAGCCCAACAAGCTATCAGTTTTTCAGGGGTGACAGAGTTAATTACAGGTAGTACAAAAATAGCAGAGTAAGAGATATGCAGGGGTTACAGAAAAACAGTAGTACACAAAATAACTTACTTAGGTACATTACACATGACAATTTTCAACAATTGTTAATACACAATACCATTATGTGGTTCTAGCAATACAGCAAGCAAGACAATATGTGGCTCTTGCAGTACAACAGATAAGTTATTTGCAAAAAAACATTCATGCAGACATTAGGGTTGAAGAATGCAAAGCGCACAAAGAAGGAAACAGGGTTTTGTGCCTCAGGATTCTTGGCAAATCGATGGTATGGTGTCCCTTAGGATTACTAACCTTAATGCCCACCCCCTCCTTACAGCCTGTAGCCTTCTGTCTGAAGCACAAGGTACAGCTCCAACCCACTGCCTCAGAGGCATTTACTGTTTAAAGAAAAAGTATGGCTTGGCACATGTGGCCAACATTTTCAGTCATAGCTTTCTTCCCACTGGTCCCTGTGTGATGCAAGAGATCATGTTTGCTCAAGGGAGGAGGTGTGCATTAGTCTTGACTACCCCAAGGGCCACATCACTGATTCATCAAAACTCCTAGGACTCAAAACCCTAATTTGTTTCCTTTTTATGTACTTAAGAGTGCTTTGCATTCTTCCACCGTGTCTGCATTAATGCAGGGTTCGTTTGTTTCTTTGCAGTAAATTTCTCTCCTTTTGTGATAGTCAAATTTTAACAGAATAGTGGAGATATTTCAAACCCTGCATCACCAACCACCTAACAAGTGAAAGCCTAGCGTCATAATACTTGGAGCTGCACCATTACAGGTTAACAGCTTAGCACAGATGACAGATCTCTTACCTAGCTCCTGTGGAGCTTGGGATGAGGGGGTCTCGGGGGAACAGCCAGTTACACTTATAAAACAAGAACAGCAATGGGGTCACAAAGGATCTGAAGCTCTTTATGAACAAACTATTACAAACAATGTAGGGTAAATAAAAAAACAATACTTATCTGATACATATGCTCGGTGTCCTCCTACACGTGGGTCAACATCCTGTCAGACTTGTAGATATAAAAAGGAAAATGAGTCAGTACGTAGGATAAAAATACTGATCAGCTGGGTCAGTTGGGAAGGACCCATAGAGGTTGAAAAAGAAAAGTGGTGTGTGTTTGTTGGGGGGGAGGGGAATACCAGAACAGTACCACACCATCAACTTGGATTTTAGAATGGACTCAGGGGACATCGTGGGGGGTGGATTCAGTGTTCCTAGGAATGATACCTCTTTTGGGATGGGGGTTCATGTTGCTCTATCCATCAACCAACACAGGACAGGATGAAGACACTAGGGGCCTGATATTCAAAGCTTTGCCCACGCAAACCGAGTTTAGCATGGGTAAGCAATACTGAAAAGACTGGTTAGCACAGGCAATCTCTGTTTGCACCAGGGCAATAGTCACATGGGGTGCAATGCAAATGAAGGGGCAGGGACCTGAATATTGGCACAGTCCAATATCAAGAGTATGTCCACTATGCAAGGCCATTTTGCTCTGTCCCCTTGTGCAGCGTGCATACTGCCAATCCAAACCTCAGCTTACTCCATTCAACCCTAGTTGTTGGTGGAGGAAGTGAGGTGTCCCCCCCGACCAGGGACAGCACCAACATGCACCAAAAGGGCAAAAGTTGCATCCTGACCAAAAGTGACACCTCTTCCTTTTGTCAAAGGGTCCAAACTGATGCATGAACATACAAAAATTGTCAGCAGCAAAAGGCCATCATAGTCTATCTAGGCTGCTCATGAATGCAGCTAGCTCCCTATTCAGAAATTGCACCCCCTTAGTCTCCTCTTTGCCCTGTCCCACCCCTTCTTGAAGCATTCCACTGTAGTACATGCCACCACTTCAGCTGGTAGTGCGTTCCACTTTGCCACCACCCTCTCCGTAAAGAAATGCCTCCTCACCTCCATCTTAAATCTACCCCCCTTCAATCTGTCATGGGCCCTAGTCTCTCTCTCCCCATCCTCCTCCTGAATAGACCCTCTGTGTCCATTTTGATTATCCCTTTCATATATCTGAAGGTCATAATCATGTCACCCCTGTCCCTCCTCTCCTCCAGTGTGTACATGTTTAAATCTTAGTCCTACTTCATATGGCAATACCCCCAGGCCTGAATCATCTTTGTTTCCCTACGCTGCACCCCCTCCAGCAGACTAATGTCCTTTTTGTAGTTACGGACACCAGTACTGCACACAGTATTCCAGATGGGGTCTAACCAATGATCAGCACAATGGTAGATTAATCTCCCTTCTTCTCAAGGTAATTTCCTGTGCAATTCACCCCAGCATTTTGTTGGCCACTACTGCTGCCTTTCTGGATCGTGCAGAACTGTTCATTGCTCCTGTGATGAGTACCCCCCAGATCCTTTTCCTCTTCTGTTACCTCCAGCTGCCCTCCCCCCAGATGGAACTTCTCCTCAGATATTTTTTTGTTCTGAAGTGCAGCATCTTGCTTTTTTTGCATTGAACCACAGCTGCCATCTGTCAGACCATGCCTCCAGCCTTTTCAGATCCTACTGTAGCCCCCACCACCCTCCCCGGTCATCCACCACCACTCCCATCTTAGTGTCATCTGCAAATAGGCTGATTCTGCTTCTGATGCCCTCTGAGATGTCTGCACCTACTCTGTAACAGTATCTAATGGGAACATGAATTGTGCAAAATCTGCCACTGATTATGTTTTGACCCAGTAGGTTCCTCTTTAGAGCCACATTTTTTATACCAATGGGTCCAATTTGACCCATGTTTTAAACTTCCCCAATGCTGTCACTGCCCCCGACTGAAACACAGTAGTCTCTGTCATCTAGTGGTCTCACCACCCTGCTAATTGCCATCCTTGAAGTGAGACAAGAGTGTTTCCCTGGTGCTAGTACCTTCCCCCCTCGCCAATCACCATCCCAAAGGTAAAACTGCAAGATTCCTGGTGTCCAGTGGTCACACACACACACCATCACTGGCCAAAATGTAGTTATTAACAATCTCCTAGTGCTAGTGCCCCCCCATTTTGCTGCCTAATGTTAAAAAAAATAATAATTCCCTGGTGTTCAGTGTATCCCCCCATCCTGATCCCCTGTATGAGAAAGAGAAACCATTCCCTGCTGCTCTAGCAGACCCCCCCATGCCCAATCTCCCACAGCAATACATTGAATGCTTCCCTGGTAGACTAGTGGACCTCCCGTCTATCCCCGATCTGCCTTAAGAATACAATCTGTATCTTTCCCTGGTGACTAGTGGACCCCCTACCCTGGAAGTAGTTCCCTACCATCCCACTTCCTCATATCCCATCCCAGAGCCGATGATTGGCACAACCCTCCACTCTCCATCATGACTGGCCACCAATTGAGCAGTCAATGAGCACCTACTATATACAGTTCACGCTCATTGACAGCTCAGTTAGTGGCAAACCATTATGGAGAGAAGAGGTCTGTGCCAGTCCCCAGCTTGTGAAGGAGTACCAGGGTGGTGGAACATTATCTGCCAGGGTGGGGTGTCCACTAGACACTGAGAAAGATGCAGATTGTATTCTATGGGCAGTTGTCTGGTGGATGAACCACTAGACACCAGGGAATACTACTGTAGTCATGGGGCATGGGTGCAGGTGGGGTGTGGAACCACTGGACACCTGGAATGTCCATTTTCTCTACCACTTCAGGCTGGTGGTCGACTGGGGAAGAGCAACACTAGACATTAGGGACACTTTCTTTTTTAACTCTGGATCAGCAATCATAAGAAGGTGGGACCACTGGACACAAGGGAACTTTCCATTGACCACTTGAGATCCTCCCGCTAGTTCTCCCCATCCATGATATCATACTGACATCAGGTCCTCCCCCCCAGTTCTCCCTCCTCCATGCATGCCTCTCACACCCTTCACTTTAGCTCCCCATGCCTGCCTCCCCCTTCACCAGCTCCCACAGAACTTAGATCTGCTGCTGCACAATAAGGACCACACATGCAACAGTTGTAATAATTTTGAATCAATACTTTTAGTGATGCTAGATCATTATCTATCATTATTGATCAATACCCGAAGCTGCCATAAACCATAACTTTTCTTTCACTGCTGATGGTATATTGTTTTTATCATGATTAATCATAGTTAATCAATACCTGATGCAGGTTATTGGCAGCCAATCAGAGTCTGCTTCAAATATCATATTTGGTCATAGGCATTCACAAAAAATAAAATAAAATACCACTAACAACTTAATCTAGTTCAGTTTCAGCTGATTACCATCTGTATCCCCCCTTCCCCCAGTCACCCCTGAAAAAGGGACTTCTAGTCTCAATGGACTTACTGGGTCAACAAAATTCAATAAACAAAAAATAAATAGGCTTGTAATATTTGGCCATGATTAATCATGAGTGATGTACCTGGCTCTCATTGGCTGCTCTGCTTTAATTTACATAATTTGTCATATTTAATTATGATCAGTCATTGTCTTTTAAAATAAAGGTGTGACATTCTGTATTGGGCTTCATTAAGCCCATCCAGCAGTGGTGATAGTCTGTCCATGCAGAAATTATAAAATTTACTGCTGTCCTGTTAGGGAGGGAAGGGATGGTAACTCTGGTGAACTGCTGTCCAGCTGACCCCTTTCCACTTCCTGGTCTGCTTGCTCTGCCCCCACATTCTGACATTATGTGATGTCTCTAGAAAGAGCACGTGGAATGTCCCATGCAAGTCTATGGAGCTCGTTTTCAAAATGTTTTTTACAGACATTTAAGCAACCTCTGATAGAAAATGAAAGCCACTGCTCAACAAATAGGGACCCTCCTAAATGCTAATGTTTTTGCCATAACCTTCCCCAACACTTCCTCTGAAAACCATAGTTGTATTTTTTCCTTCTTGCTTCTGTTTACATTTCTAACACCTTCACTATAGTTCTTTTTAATTTCACCCACTGTTCCTCTACTAATCCCTAGTCCCCCCCCCCACCAGGGCATCCCTGTGACAATCCCCCATCTTTGTAAAGTCTGTCCTCCTGAATTCCATGACCACCACCTTTGTGTGGTTCAACTCTGCCCATTCTTATACTGAACCACACCATTCAACGATACTGGTCCCCAGGTGGCCACCCACTATTGCATCTGCAACACTGTCCCCATTGGTGAGTACTAGGTAAAAATTGCTCCCTCATGAATAGACTCATTTAATAATTACCTAAAAATGCCCCTGCAGGGAGTCCAGGATATCCCTACTCCTAGCTGAAGTTGCAGCCAGAATATTCCGGTCCATATCTGGCAGACTAAGGTCTCCCACCTGCAGCACCTCCCCTTTAGTTGCCATTTTATGGATTGCTTCCAGTAGAACACTGTCCATTTCCTCCACATGTGCTGGAGGTCTGTAGATCACCCTAGTGTAAACAGCAGCTCCATTTCCTGGTAATAGGGAAAATTAAGATACTTGTTCATGGTTATATAGTTTGTAAGTGGGCGAGGGCTGTGGTATTCAAACCTGTGTCTATGTTTGCTGCTCAGTGCTCTGCCTTCAAGGATGTGGTGCCTGAGTACCCCAAAAACAGCACAATGTCCCCACCACATAGTGTGTTTAGTGTGTGTTATATATGATAGATAGTTAGATGTACTTGTTGCAAAACAAAAACACTACATTAATGCAGGCATTAGAATGCAAAGCACACAAAGCAAGAAAATGAAAAACAGGGTTTGAGCCTCACAAGTCTTGGCAAATTGGTTGTGTGGTGTTCCTTGTAGTTCCCAACCTTAATGCCCATCCCCTAACCCCCCTAGTCCATAGCCTCCTTTCTAAAGCACAAGGTACAGCTCCAACCCAGTGCCTCACATAGCAGCCATTCATACCAACAAGAACAGCAATGGGCTCTCAAAGGATCTGCAGCTCATTATGAACTACTGTATGACAAACAATGCAGTGCAAACAAAAAAGCAATATTTATCTGATATGTATGGTCAGTGTTCTCCTACATCTGGTCAATGTCCTGTCAAACCTGTAGATATAAATGGGAAAATGGGTCAGCATGAAAAATAAAAAATACTGATCAGCTGGGTCAGTTGGGAAGGATCTGTAGAAGTTAAAAAAAAAAGTGGGTTTTGTGTGTGTATGTGTGTGTAGGGGGGATACCAGACCTGTACCACACCATCAACCTGGATTTGAGAATGGACTCTGTCACTCAGGAGATGTCATGGTTGAGGGAGGGAGGAAGACTCATTGCCCTGTGCCCCTAGAACTGATCTTTTTGGCTGTAGGAGGCCATGTTGCTCCACACATCAACCAACATAAGGCAGGATAAAGACACCAAGGGACAGATATTCAAGGCATAATGAATGCTTCCCTGGTGGTGTAGTGGATCCCCCCTCCGTTTTCCCAGTCTGCCCATAGAATACATGGAAACATAGGTATGTGATGGCAGAAAAGGAAAGCCAGGCCACGTAGTCTGCCCAGTTTGCCTAGATATCCAGTGAGCCTTTTCAGTAGTCCTCCCCCAATGCCAGTTGCCCTCTGTGCTTATCCCATGCCCTTTTGAACCCTCCCACTATCCTCTCCCCCACCACTTCCCTCGGCAGCCCATTCCAGTTGTCCACCACCCTGTCAGTGAAGAAGTACTTCCTAATCTTTCCTCTAAATTTCCCCCTGATTTGGAATTTCCAACCATCATCTTAGCTGTAGAGTCAAGCCACACAAATGAACAGGTACGCTGTGTTAACATCTCACATTAACAGCAACTGCAGCCAGACTAAAATAACTCTGTGCCTGTGTGTGACAGTGTATTTCTGTGCCTAAGCTCCTTCCTGCAGCAGCCCTGCTAGCAAGAGCCTGATTACTGAGGTTTGGAGAGTGTCATCAGCTGTGCTTGGTGGGACTTTTGTTAATTTCATCAGTGCAGGAGGAGGGACAGTAACAACATAAAAGGCTTGTGCTGCTACTGCGTGAGCGTGAGTGGCGCGAGCGCCACTCAGAAGAGAAACGGGAATAAGTTTGTAACATTTTAAAAAGCAGGTAATCTGGAAACTTATAAAACTGGGGTAACAGATCAAAAACTATTGTTTAAAGTATTTGAGACTACAGACTGATTTTAGAAGAAGCTTTAGAGTATTAAATGAGAAAGTATTTATTCTAAATATATTGTTAATTTTTTGCATTATCTCTGATAGTAATTAGTGATAGAGGAGTTACTCCTGAGAGTATATTATTAGTTAAGCTTACCATAATTGCTAAACATATCTTTATAAACACTTACTGTATATAGCAGTATATGGTAACCTTAAATAAGATATTTAATGCTTAAATAAGTCTCCAGTTTGAGGTTTAGATTTTGGTAACATTGACTTATGTAAGGTACTGTTACCTAAATAAAAATTTGAATGTTCTGATTGTTTTTTACTTTTATAAACAGGCATCTATAGATTATTTCCTTTGTATTTGGGTGACTGTAAAATGAAAAAGATGTTGTCATCTAAGATGATGGGGTTGATAGTGGGTTTGGTCTGTGTCATTCAGCTATTTGTCATCATGAGAACTGATGTTTTGAGAAAGATCAAGTGCTCATGTAAATTGTTCTAATAATTTCAAGTTACAAACAGCTAAGCTGACCTCACGTGAAACCCTTTCAACCTCATCAGAGAAGAACTTCGTGTTAAGGACATGTAATCCAAACAGGGTATATCTGTTCAAGTAACGGGCATTGTTATTGTCCTTGGCTCTCTGTGGAGATATTGAATTGAACCGGTCCTGTAATTAAAATGGTCTTAGATAATGCTTGAAGTATGATAAATAAAATGGACTATTTTAGATCCTGGGTAGAACATGAAGAGCCGGACATAATAATGTTAATGGAAACCTGGTTAAAAAAGGGAATTGAATATAAAGAAATAGAATTAAGGGACTTCTACCACTTTAGGAAGGATCGGGGAACATGGGGGGGGGAGTTTTGGTGTACATAAATCATTCAATTGGTAACTCCAAAATGATGTTCTCTGGGTCAATTGAGGGCATTGAATGCCTCTTAATTGAGATACAAGAATTAAAATTGGTTATTGGAGTAGTTTACTCTCCACCTAAAATAAACCCTATCCATTTTGACAAATTTTCACATGTTTTAATGGAACACCTGGGTCAACTACAAGTAGTTCTGGCTGGTGATTTCAAAACAGCTTGGGGTTGTCCCAGGGGTCAAAAGTTGGAAAAATCAATGAGCTGTTTAAGCCTGATACAAATTATAGATACACCTAGAAGGAAAGGTTCCTTATTAAGTAAAGGTAATATTTTGGATTTGATGTTTGTTTCACCTGAATTGACAATCTTGGAGAAAAGTGTATGTGCACCCAGTTTAGGAGACCACAATATAGTTAAGCGTGTATTCTCTATGATTAAAAATTCTATTCCCATAAAATCAGTACCACAAATATGTAAAAGATGTTATTTAAAATTTAATAGTTTATCTTTTAGAAAGTATCTTCAGGGACTTCCTTGGTATAGGATTTTTCTTATCCCAGATTCAAATGAGGCTGTATTAGAATTTACAACAATGTTTATTAATGCTTGTGATAAATTTGCCCCATATAAAAAAGTAAATCATAGAATAAAACATTTACCATTGCTAACTGTAAAAATAAAAAAAAAATGATTAGGATTAGAAATCATTAATGGAAAAACGCAAATAAAACATTAAACAGTGAAATTTGGGAACAATACAAAAGGTTAAGGAATCAAGTAATACAGGAAATCAGGAAATCAAAAGCTCGTTATTATAAACAGCGGATTAAAGAATCAACAAATCCAGGTGCTTATTGGTCTGTTATAAAAAATCTTATGAATCCAAATAGTAAACAAAGTGAAATAAAATTGAGTCAGAATGGAAAAGTGTTTGAAACAAATAAAGCTGAGGAAATTGTGAATGATTATTTCATAAACCTCCCCAATCTGAAATTAGATCTCATAACTAAATCTGATACCTTGAATGAGGTAAAGGGTGAGAGTCCCCAAGATATGAAAGAACCCAAATTCAGGTTTAAGAGAGTGATAAACAATGAAGTTCTAAAAAATATAAATAGATTAAAAATAAATAAAGCAAGTGGTCCAGATAGAATAGATAATAAATTATTAAAAGAGGCTGCTATGGAATTGTCACCTATACTAAGGGACATTTTAACTGGAGTCTAAGAGAGGACAGTTTCCTCTAGTTGGAAATGTCAAAGTGATACCAATAGATAGGGAGGGATCCAAAGGATGTTTCAAATTACCATCCAATAGCCTTGTTGTCCACAATATCCAAGTTATTTGAAACAATTGTCCATGATCAGTTAATGGACTACTTGGAAAAATATAATAAATTGACTCAACAACAGTATGGTTTTAGGCAGGGTAGGTCCACGGCTACCGCACTCACTGACTTTTTGGATCTCATAGCAACCCCTCTTGGGGAAGCGAAGTCCGTGGATGCGGTATACGTGCATCTATCTAAAGCATTTTATTTAGTAAACCATAGTATTTTGATAAACTCATTAATGAAAATAGGGGTGGAGGAAGAAACCTGCAATTGGTTTAAATCATACCTTGATAAAAGATCATAATTTGTTGTCCTAAACAGACACCAGTCAAAAATGGACTATGTAACAAAAGGGATTAAACAGGGATCTATCCTAGGCCCACTCCTGTTCATAGTCTATTTAAATGACTTACCAAAGAAAACTGGATATTCAAAAATTCGTCTGTATGCAGAAGATACGGTTTTAGTAGCAGAGGGAAAAACTACAAGTGAAGTAGAACTAAACTTACAGATTGACTTTAGCATCATGCAAGGTCACTTTTCATCTCTGGGTTTATTAGTTAATAGTAAAAAGACAAAGGTTATGTCATTTGTATTGGACTTAAAGGGAATTTCAAAATTAAATATAAAGACACAAGAGGGTAAGTTTTTAGAACAAACTGAAACATATAAATATTTAGGGGTACATATAGATCAATGTCTTACTTTCCAATACCATATAACAAATTTAATAAAGAAAACACATGTTAAGATTGGAGCTATGAGACGCATATCAAATTGTAAGACAAGAGAAACAAGATTGATTATGATCAATCAATTAATAATGCCGGTTATTGATTATGGAAGTCATATTTACAGACATACAGCAAGAAAATATTTAAATAACTTGGATACACTTTATAATAAGCTTGCAAGATTTGTGTTAAGGTGTGATTTTAAAACTCATCATTGCACTATGTATATGGATTTGGGTTGGATTCCATTAGACTTACAGGCCAGGGGAATCTGGCTAAATCAGGTTCATAATACATTTAAAAATCAATATTTAGATAACTTAAAAAACAAATTACAAAAACCAAAACATGGTTTAAATTTAAGAAAAACTGGTACTAGAGATTTAATAATACCAAAGTTAAAAAATCAATTTAGTGAAATGACCCTTCAATATCAAGTAGCTAAAAGTTGGAATTGTCTTCCTCCTTTTTTACGTGAACTAACAACTACTGATCATGTTTTTTAAAAATGGCCTGAATCACGAACTTAGTTTTCGTTGTTGTTATGTGAAATTGAAATTAATGTAAATCTAAAAATGCTAACATGCCTGTTATTGATGAGTTTGTAAAATTCTGATGTATTGTTTTGTATTTTTCTGTAACTTGTATTGTTATAAATATATAGTTGTAATAATTTTGCATAATGTAAACAGGTAAGCCTTGTGAACAGGGATTTTCAGAACCCTAATGGCTGTATCACTGTATAAATAAAATTTTACTATACCATACCATACCAAAAGTGAAGGTACTGGACTTCAAGAGGGCTGATTTTGTCAAAATGGGAGAGTGCCTCAGAAAAGCACTAGCAAACAGGCAAGAAGGTGGGGTGGAACAACAATGGGGAAACATCAACACAGCCATCACAGAGGCAACAAGTCTTTGTGTGAAGCAAATAAACAAATCAAAGCAAAGGAAAAAAACACTATGGTTCTCAAAAAAAGTGGCAGGAAAGGTAAGGGGAAAAAAGATAGCATTCAGGAAGTATAAGGAAACACAGACAGAGCAGGACAGAGAACTGTACCAGTTAAAGCAGAAGGAAGCAGGTAATGCAGTCACAATAGCAAAGGTCCAAACTGAGGAAAAGATAGCCAACTTAGTTAAGAAGGGGGATAAAACCTTTTATAGGTACATTAGGGAGCAAACAAAGACTAAGGCAGGGATACCTTGGCTGAACAAAGAGGAAGGTGGTTGGGCAGAGAGCGACAGTGAAAAAGCAGGGATACTGAATGAATACTTCTGCTCAGTATTCACAGTGGAAAAGCAGAGGGAAATACCTAATCCGGTCAATAGAAGTACTCTGGATGGGGGGGTTGATATTAGTCCTTTCACAGAAGAAAGGGTTCTGAAAGAACCCTTAAAACTAAAGGTGGATAAAGCAATGGGGCCTGATGGGATTTACCCCAGAATTTTCAAAGAACTAAGGAAAGAACTAGTAACACCACTGACTACCCTTTTAATAAATCATGGGAGGATGGGGTGTGCCGAGGACTGGAGGAGGGTGGATGTGATTCCCCTTCACAACAGTGGGAGCAAGACAGAGGCAGGAAACTACAGACCTGTCAGTTTGTCCTCAGTGGTAGGGAAAATGATGGAATCACTTCTGAAGGAAAGAATTGTTGAGTACCTAGAGGCCAGTGGGGCAGAGGACCCAAGGCAGCATGGATTCACAGCAGGAAGGTCATGTCAGACAAATCTAATCAATTTCTTTTACTGGGTGACCAAAGTAGTAGACCAGGAAGGGGCTGTGGACATGGCCTACCTAGACTTTAGCAAGGCATTTAACACAGTCTCGCACAAAAGATTAATAAACAAATTAGCCAGCCTGGGAGTGGGTCCTAGGGTGGTAGCCTGGGTAAAACACTGGTTCAACAACAGGACACAGCAGGTAATAGTAAAAGGAGTCCACAGTGAAGAAAGGAGGGTTACTAGTGGGGTACCGCAGGGTTCAGTACTGGGGCCAGTCCTTTTTAATGTCTTTATAAGTGACATTGCAGAGGGACTGGAAGGGAAAGTATGTCTCTTTGCAGATGACACAAAGATCTGCAGCAGGGTTGATATACAAGGTGGGGTGGAAATGATGAAAAGGGACTTAGCAAGGTTGGAGGAATGGTCAAATGTATGGCAGCTTAGATTCAATTCAAAGAAGTGTAAAGTAATGCACCTGGGAAACAGAAACCCAGGGGAAGAGTACACAATGGGGGTGAGATACTGACAACAACAAAAATGGAAAGGGACCTGGGGGTAGTCATATCCAACAACCTAAAGGTGGGCCAGCAATGTGATAAGGCAGTAAGGAGGGCTGGGGGGATACCGGGATGCATAGGGAGAGGCATCAACAGTAGAAAACAGGAAGTTGTTAGCCCTCTGTACAGACAGTTGCTAAGACCACATCTGGAGTACTGTGTACAGTTCTGGAGACCCCATCTCCACAAAGACATAGACAGGGTGGAGGCTGTCCAGAGGATGGCAACCAAAATGATGCAAGGTCTGCATCAGAAGACATATGAAGAAAGACTAAAGGAACTAAAGGTGTATAGCCTCAAGGAAAGGGGGGGGCATGATAGAAACTTTCAAATACTTCAAGGGAATCAACAAAGTCCAAGAGGGTAGCATCTTTCAGAAAAAGAGATGTGCAAAAACAAGGGGGCACAATTTGAAGATAGAGGAGAACAGCTCAGAGGTAATGTGAGAAGTATTTCTTCACAGAGAGGGTTGTGGATACATGGAACAGCCTTCCTGAGGAGGTCATAGAGTCAAAAACAGTGGAGGAATTCAAGAATGCATGGGACAGACATAAGGCAATTCTAGTGGGGGGTAGGAGGAAATAGGCTATTGGTTAACTAGGATCTGCAGCTTATCCGTTAGGTAGGGAAATGGGCAGACTAGGGGGGCCAAGTGGTCCTTATCTGCCATCAAATTTTATGTTTCTATGTTTCATCCACTGCAGTACAGCAGACTGCAGCAGGCTAACTGTGACCATCTCTAGGCAGATATCCCCAGCCACAACCAGTCCCAGAACTCCCTGCAACTGGCACCAAAGCAACAGGCAACAGAAGCTCCAATAGCCCACAGTGCACATTTAGCTTCCACAATCTCTGATAAGATGTTTTCCACTTCTGCTGTGCTCCAGGGTATAAGTTAGTCCATGTCAGAACTTAATCCAGTGAGTACAGTGGAGCCAGTAACCAAACATGAGACCCTATATAAACTTAACATGCACTGTAGGACAATCTCCCACCACTGTCCACCGCAGAGGACTCCAGGATCTACTGTAAATGAAGCTGTCAGTGCTGAATCAAGCAAAACCAGTTCACCATGATCCACTACACTACAGCAAACATCAGGCAACACAAAATGGCTCCGCATGCAAAGTGCACGTTGGCACCAGACCCACACTTGTGTGGAAACCTGGCACAAGCAAGCCCATGGGTGCAGTGGTAAGGAGGAACACAACCTTTTACAAGCAGGTACATCTGGGAGAAAAGGAAGGCAAGGGGAGATATTGAGTATCTGAAAGGGGAGGATGGAAGGAGGGTAAAGGATGACCACCAAAAAGTAGAAATACTGAACAAATACTTCTGTTTGGTTTTTTACAAGGGAGGGGGCAGCAAATGGGCCAACATTAAATAATAATGATGGGGAGATCACAGAAATGGACACAGGTCCCTTTGCAAATGAAAGATCCTCATGGAACTGGCAGCAATAAGGCTATGGGGCCAGATAGGGTGCACCCCTGGACGCTGAGGGAGCTCGCTAAGGGAGGCGTTAGTAGGGCCTCTGACTACCCTGTTTGACCTGTCATTGTAAACAGGTGATGTGCCCTGGGATTGGAGGAAGGCTGATGTGGTCCCGCTATACAAAAGTGTTAACAGGGAGGATGCAGGGAACTACATACTGGTAAGCCTGACCTCAGCAGTCAGAAAAGTAATGGAAACACTACTGAAGGAAAGAATAGTGGAACACCTGGTTGTCAATGGTCTACAGGGGAAGGGGTGGAAGAGAAGATTTTTTTCACCAGGAGTAGCACACTAAGCTGAAGCCTGTTTCCAGATGCCACCTGGAGCACAAGGAAGTTAAGTAACTTGCTCAGGATCTCACATATGTACCTGGTTGGCTATTGGATTTGAACCCAGGTCTCCAGATCTGTAGCTCAGAGCCTTAACCCACTGTGCTATACTGCCTCCAAGACCCAAGGCAGCTTGGTGTTATGGGAGAGAGGTTGTGCCAGACAAACCTAATCTGAGTTTTTCGACTGGGTAACCAGGAGGGTGGATGGGGGGAGAAATGTGGCCTACCTGGATTTCAGCAAGGCCTTTGACACCTTGCCTCACAGAAGGCTGGTAAATGAGCTGGAAGACTTAGGGTGGGACATAAAATAATGTGGGTGGAGAACTGGTTGAAGGATTGAAGCCAGAGGGTGGTGGTAAGGAAACTGGGGTGCATTCCAGGGTGGGAGTGGTGTGCCCTAGGGGTTGGTGCTGGGACCCATCCTGTTTCAATATCTATAGCAATGATATAGTGGAGGGACTGCAGGGGAAGGTGTGCCTATTTTTTTTTTTTTTTAGCTTTTTTTTTTTTTGTTGACCGGGTAAGTGCACTAGACAAATCCTGCCTATTTTCAGGCATGACCCGGGGGAGGGGGATACAGATGAATGCCAACTGACTTTGAACCAGATTAAGCTGTTGGTGGTATTATTTTTTAGTGAATGAGGGAAATTTGGCCAGGACACCGGGGAAATTCCCCTACTCTTTTCGATAAGTGCCATGGGATCTTTAACATCCATCTGAACTACCACCAATCCAGGCAGATGGGACCTCGGTTTAACGTCTCATCCGAAAGACAGCACCTCAGAAGTGCAGCACCCCTCTCATGCTGCACTGCAGTGTCAGTACTGGGATATTAACCCAAGTGCCAGATGTGGGAACTGAACCCACAGCCCTCTGATCTCCCGGCCTCAGAGGTGAGTGTGCTACCTACTGAGCCACTGACACTGACACTGATTTGTAGAGGATATGAAGATCTGCAATAGGGTAGACACCCTGGGAGGGAAGGTGGAGGCAGTGAGGGAGGGCCTAAAGATTCTGGAGAGGTGGTCGGAAACTTGGCAGCTGAAATTTAATGCCAAAAAGTGTACAGTAATGCACATTGGTGTAATAACCCACAAACCAACATAGACTCAGCAGGAGAGAGATCTGGGGATTATAATTTCAGATAACCTTAAGGCGGGGAACAAGTGCAGCACAGTGGTGCAAAGTGAATAGAATGCTGGTGTGCATAGGGAGGGGTATAAAACAGAAAGAGGGAGGTGCAGATGCTCCTTTATAAATCCATGGTGAGGCCTCACCTGAAGTATGTGGTTTAGTTCTGGAGGCCTCCCCTACACAAGGACATAAGACAGGATTGAAAGGGTTCAGAGAAGGGCAACCAAGATGGTGCACACTATGCATAGGAAGCCCTATAAGGAGAGGTGGAGGGAATCGTATCTGTACGTAGTGGGGACTAGTAAGGTGAGAGTGGGAAGCTTATTTGCAAGGAAATTAAATGCTAGAACTAGGGATCACAAACTAAGATTAGAAGAAGGAAGGTTTAAGGGCAATGTGAGGGGGCATTACGTCACTGAGAGGGTGGTGGAATTCTGGAACAGACTACCGGAAGAGGTGGTGGGTGCAAAAATGGTGAAAGGATTTAAGGGGGCATGGGTCAGACATCAGGAGCTGACCAGTGAGCAGAGTGGGGTGTCTCTTGACAATGGAGATGAGTGGGGGGGGGGGTAAGAGGCAGACTTGATTGGCCAAAGTTGTCCTTTTCTGCCACCAGATCTCTATGATTCTATGATTCTAAGGAAGTTAAGTAATTAGGACTTACTTACTCCACCAGAGTTGGGGTGTCCTTGGTTTGGGGTATCCTAGTAGGACCTGAAAAGGAAGAACAGATAAGGTTGTGGGGTCACAAAGGGTCTGAGGTGCTAGAGGAGAGGTTTGGTGTTAGAATTAAACAAATATACTTATCTGATTGGTATGTTTGGCCAGACATGTAAAAATAAAGGGGAAAATAGATCAGTATGGGTAAGTTATAAAAGCAAGATTAGAGAGATACAAAAAGGGTACAGTATAGCACAGGAGTAAAAAAAGAGGAGTTTTAGAGGAAAAGACAAACTAGGTCAAAGTAAGGAAACTAGAGATAGAAAAAAAATGCAGACAGCTAAGAACAAAGAAGAAAGTGATATTTGGGACTCATCAAAAAAAAACCTTAGTGCCCCTAGGTGACTTGCAGGTAGCCAGTAAATTTAAAAAGTAATCCAGATGGGCAGGTGGGGATGCTTTTGGTCTAGTGGCCTCTATATTATTTAAAAAAGGGGACACTGGTGGTTCAGGAGTCTTGAGTTGCCCCAGGAGGAGAGTGGTTTAAAAGGTATAGCTCTGGTGGTGTAATGGACCATCTCCTTCATGGACAGTGGCAATTTATTTTTCTGTTTTCCTGGCAACTAGTGTTGGGGGGGGGGGTCCTTGGGTCCAGATTGTATGTAGCAGGCAGGAGGCTGTTCAGAAAACTGCTGATCAAAAATGCTGTGGCTGTTGCTATGCAGCCAGTTTAGTGCTACCGAATGACACTGACAGTTATGGCAGGCACTTTCAACTGCCAGCCCAGATGAGGGCAACTAAAATGTGAAGGGTCTGCACAGAAGCCACAAAGAGAGCAGCCGAATCGTATGCCCTTGAGGAAGGGGGGACATGATAGAAAATTTCAAGTACCTCAAGGGAATCAACAAAGTCCAAGACAGCAGCATCTTTCAGAAAAAGAGATGCGCAAGAACAAAGGGGCACAATTTGAAGATAGAGGGGGATGGCTCAAGGGTAACATGAGGAAGTATTTTTTTCACAGAGAGGGTGGTGAACGCATGGAATGGCCTTCCTGAGGAGGTTGTGGGGTCAAAAATAGTGGGGGACTTCAAGAATGCGTGGGACAGACATGAGTCAATTCTATTGGTGGGTAGGAGGAACTCAGCTGTTGGATAACTAGGATCTGCAGCTTATTCACTAGGTAGGGAAATGGGTAGACTGGGTGGACCAAGCAGTCCTTATCTGCCAAGGTCTATGTTTCTATGATTCAGCCCAAAGAGCTCAGGCTGTAGCCTGCTCCATGTATGTGGGAAAGAAGATGGGAAATTCTTGGGAGGGAAAGGAGGTTAGAGCAAATATGCCTCCCTTGACCCATCAGCCACAAAGTGCCATGTGAAGAACCCACAAGGGGCAGGTTAAGAGGGTCTGGAGGGTGCCCAGCCAGCAGTAGGTGGCAGAAACCTTTAGCTAAGCTGCATGGTGGCAGACTGTAGGTGCCCTGAGGGACCTGGTAGAAAGGGACTGGCAGAGGAAATGCATAGGACTGGGCCACAAAGGGAAATCCACAGTGCAGCTGAAGGTCAGTGCCTGAAATTGGCTTAAAAGTAGCTGTGGGTGGGAGGCAAGCAAGGGGAAATCAGTGGGCTTCCTGAGGGGAACATGAAAGCAACAAGCACTGCATACAGTAGAGTTGCACAGCAGCTAATGTCGAAGTGCCAGGGGCTAAAAAAAGGATTTGGGGGAGAAAAAGAACAGCATAAGGTGTCAGACAGTCCATAATTAAAAACACTGAGCAGTAAACATAAAGAGCCCTGTTGGGCTATAAATACAAGTAAATGTATGCAATAGGGGTGGACATAAATGGAGTGTGATAAATCCATTTATCCGAGTATGTACATGCAGAATCCTGCATTTATGCATATAGTTATTATTACGTCATCCTTGATTAATGCACATAGTGGATTGCGTCACACATCCCCAACCCTCACCTCTGCCATTTGGCAGTACTTACTGGTATCTTGTATTTAGTTTTGTTTCTTTCAGGTTGCCAGTCCCTCAGCCACACCACCTGCCATTTAGTTATACTTCTCCCCATTATCATACAGTGATCATTTGTTTCTGTTCAACAGTTTCAGTTTTTTGCTTTGTTACCGAATCTTTTTCAACTGGCTGTTCCAATCTGCGCTCCGATTGACACACTCCTCTGCATACTGCTGCTGTGTCCTATTCACACCTCTCGATATACAAAACAGACTTTTTTTAACTGCTTCCTCAAAAACTGATAAGCCCGCACTCTTACTCTTCCACTCTGGTTTCCCCAGCCTTGCTACAACTGCCACCAGATCTCCCCTTCAACACATAGAAACTGTCAGATATTTTTTTCCCTTAAACTGCATGCTCACAAATCCCACTGCTGATGACCCCTCACTCTAGGTCACACTTCTGCTCTGGTTTCCAGACCTCGCTACAACTGCAACCAGAGGTTCCTGAGAAGTCCTTCTCTGCAAACTCTAAATGGTCTCTTGTGGCCCTTATGGCCCTCCCTCTTCCCTGCTTATTTACTGATATTCCCATATGTCTATATGCCAATCATGTTTTAAGCCCCCCACCACCATTTTTCACTCCTGACCTCCAACACTATAATGCTGTCAGTCTGATCCAGGTGTCTACTACCCTTTCAGTGAAGTAGTAATTCCTCACATCCCTCTTACCCCCACCACAAGCTTCATCACATGCCCCCTGGTCATTTTTCCTATTTGAAGGAGCCCCGTTCATCCTTATAAGGTACTTTGGGTCTCCCATCATGTCCCTCTCTTTCAGGGTTTGCATGTCGAGATCCCAGCTCCTCACAGGACTTTTGCCACAGCCCATGTATAATTTTAGTTGCCCTTTATACTGCCTCCACCCTATGGCCTTTCTAAGGTGCAGCCTCCAAAACTGGACACAGTACACTAAGTCAAATCTCACTAATAAGGGATTACTTGCAACACCACCACCTCCCTCCTCCTGCTGAAGATAGCCCTCCCTATGCAGCCCCAGCATCCTCCTTGCCCTACCCACTGCTTTGTCACACAGACCAGCAACCTTAAGATCATAATAACCCCAAGGTCCCCCCCCACTTAGTGGTCGTCAGTACCACCCCCAACCCTATAAAGAAGCTCCTGGATCCCTATACCTTAGGTGCATGATTCTGCACTTTGTCATTGAACCCCAACTGCCATGATCTTGACCACTTTTTGAATTTCTCCAAGAGGTATGTGCATGCTTTCTGCTCCCTTCTTAGTGCCCACCCTTCAGATTTTGATATTGTCTGCAAAAAGGATTTCCTTCTCTGACAGTTTTTCTGCAATGCCACTTATGAAGACACTGAAGAGGATCCACCTCAGTACTGAGCTGAGCTGCTCACTGTCCCACCACTGCAATGAGTGCCATTAATCATCACCCTCTGACACCTTAACCCCCCCCCCACACCCAGCTACTGCTCTTTTTTTTCAACCTGAATCTCTGGTCATCCCCCTTCTGGTTCACCTACCACAACACCATCACTCTGGCATCTGCCAGGACTTGCTCCACCATACAGTGAATCCAATATGTGGAGGGGCTGCCTAGAGTGCCAGGATACATTCACATGTTCCTCCATCCCCTAGGACATAAGCAGCAAGTGTGCACAAGCACCATCCCTAGGACACAAGCGGCAAGTGTGCACAAACACGTGCACAGACATGTGTAGTGCAGCACCAGTCAATGTCCTGACCCACCCATGAGCTGCTCCTGCCTACACTGCCACTTGTGGTCACTCAGTTGCCAATCCATCTTTCGGATGAGACGTTAAACCGAGGTCCCATCTGCCTGTTCTGGTGGTAGTTCAGGTGGATGTTAAAGATCCCATGGCACTTCTCGAAAAGAGTAAGGGAATTTCCCTGTTGCCCTGGCCAAATTCCTCCTCCCATTCACTAAAATACCACCAACAGCTTAATCTGGTTCAAAGTCAGTTGGCATTCATCTGTATCTCCCTTCCCTGGGTCATGCCTGAAAGTAGGCAGAATTTGTCTAGTGCACTTATCTGGTCAACAAAAACTAAATAAATAAATACTACAGCTGAGTTGGCTGTCTTTCTTCCCCAGAAGAGAGCCTCTTGTATATCAGTTGATCCTCGTCCTCTCTCCAGAGAGCCCCTGACGTGAGCTAATTCCTGAAATCAGGTCACCTCTGCTGCAGGTCAAAGCACTACTGTTGAGCCGAAGGGCCAACATGTTAACCAGTTTGTAATTAATGTCACCACTGTGGATCCCTCCTAGGCTGATCAATCTCTTTAGCCTCACCCAACCCCCCCCAACAGTTAACCACCCTCCTCTCTGCTAGATCACCCTTTCAGGCACCATATTATCCTCCATGCAGCTGGACAACCCTTCTAGCCCCAGCCTCTCATGTGATGAGCAACCTCACTGGAGCTAGAGCACCACACAGGCCAGCCTCTTCCCCAGCCAGCCACCCTCCCTACATCAGGACCAGCCTCCAACTGCATTCTGTACAACCTCCATGTAGCTGAAGCACCACCTCAAACCTCCACTCCAACAAACCACATAGCTGGACCTCACTTGCAACCTCGAACTAGCCCCACCACCACCACCAGCCACCCTCCCTGTAGCTAGCTCACTCTTTCATGCCCTGGATTAGCCTCCACCAGCAGACAACCTTCCCTGCAGTTGGACCCCGTATTCATTCTTACCCACAGACCAGCCCCCTTCCCCTCCACAGATTGAGTAACCTCTCCAGAGCTGGACACCCTTTCCAAAAGCTGGACCGCACCCTCCGTCCAGAGCAGAACCTCCCCTGACCACCCTCCCTACACCTACACCCCAATCACCCTTCTGCAACCATAGACCCCATTCTTCTCAACGTAGTATTAAAAAAATAATATTAATATGTGACACTAACATATAAAATATAAATTCATGCAGTCTTCAGCAAAAGAAAAAAGTACACTGATCCCCAGATTACAAAATAGATTAACACATGCAACTGTTTTAATCAAATGCAAATATTAAATGCAACAAAAGCAGTTTCCCCACAAACACACTCAAATATCTGCAGTAAATAATTCTTCCTTTATCTGCAGGTAACTCCAGATTTTCTCAAATTAAAAAAGTTGTAATCTTTTCTCTGTATATATAATTAAATAGGTTACTGAGTGGATTCACACAGAAAATGCATTCTGAGTTTGCTCATTTATACACTCTTCCTGCTGTTAATTCCCCTGTCCCCAACACTACTTTAAAGTAACTAAATCAACAAAAATTCCACAAATAAGTAATTTAGAGTCACAATGCATACTAGACACTTTAAGGGTGGGATTTGATTGAAAATAAAATGTGTATTTCAAATAAAAAAAAATAGCCACATGAGTTCGGAGCAGAGAAAATGTCTTCATGACAAAACATTGATGGTGAAACCTGCACAGCATTTCATTTTGAAAAAAAAAACTGAGTGATAATTCCCTTACTGTATTCAACATTTCAGGGAGTTAAAAAGATGTAATTTTTAAACATAAGCTCTTACCTTAATAACATGTAAATCTTAGCTGCAGAAAACCCCAGTTGTTCAAAAATGGAGACCACAGAGTGCTCATGCAGTTTCTTCAAGCTGGAAATAGATGGGAAGTGAGCTGGAAAATGTAGTTCACTGACTGAGTAGACTTCTGGAAAATGTAGTTCAGTATAGACTTTTAAAGGGACACTGCAAACTTTTTTGCATCATATTATTTCTAGGCAAAAACCCACCTTTTATGATTACTTACCTTCTCTAAAATTCAATGGTGTTGCTGGTTGTTTTATCTGTCTCCTTGCTTAGTAGAACTGAAATGCATGGTAATGCACCCAGCCTTGATTGGCTAATTTAAATCCTGAAACTACTCCGATGACTGTAATCTTCATTTATGATTCAGTGGTATTAAAAAAATTGTACTTTGAAGAGCATTACAGTTTGATAGAGCAGTACTAATGTCTTAGCATTCTTGATAGAGCAAAAGTTATTGAAAAAGAAGTGATCATACTAAGGATCATACTAAGGTAATGAAGGAGCTAGAAGGCTAATGAAGCCCATGTATGCTCCTATCATCTACATTGCATAATAATCAAGGTGTTGCCCCATGATTAGAATGAAAATTAACAAGCTTGCATATAAAACAAATAGAAGTATTGAAAAGTCTTAATTTATCGTTCAAAAGTATTCAATAATGTGTACTTCTAAAATCACTGTATAATATTCATTTAGTAATAATTTACTCTTAAAAAACAATTACAGTTGAACTTCTTAGAAATAAGTATTCCTACAGGCAGTATTCTTTTGGTGATTACAGAAGATTAAAAATGACTAAACTTAGTCTTAAAAGATGAATTAATTACTGCTTTAAGACTAAATGTAGTATTCCACTTTGGTGAGGGAAACAGTCCTTTGATATCACCATCTACCCCACTCCCTCCCACATCACCACACCTTGGCTTTATGCCAGGCCACAACTGTTGCTGTACCAGCTTCTTGCTGTTATCTCGGCTCAAGGCACCACCCCCCAAACTACTAGGCACCTGTGTCTGTGTGCTGCTGCACTGTGTGATTGCCTCTTTTTAGTGTCCCAGAGTTCCAAAATCTGAATGCACCCACAAAGACCCAACACAGCAGCCCCCCCCAGCCTGGCAGCAGCCCAACCAGCTGCTCTGCAACTGCAGCATTTACTTTTTTTATTCAGTCAGTCGAGTCAACTCCTGAAGTTCTTTGTTGTTCAGTCTGAACTGAAGAAGACTCGAAACTCCACTGACTCATTCACAGGCTGCAACAGTACAGCTGCTAGCAAGCCAGCAGTGACTCCCCTTCCCCAAGCAGGCCCTTATCAGTTCTCCAGCTCCTGCTCTATCCTCTCTTCTCTGCCACGCACCTCCAGGCTGGCTAAGTCTAATTCCCACTCCAATGACACTGATATCCACAGACCTCACCACCACAGTCCCACTGACTCCCCCAGGCCCCCAATGATTGTCCGATCAAAAATCAACCTCAAACCAAGTCTTAAGAGGCTTTTCTAAGGCAAGCCAGTGCCCAACGGCTGGAAGTGCAGCTCCTTGAATTTATTTTCATCCCCCTTTTGGTGTTAGATCTGGTTGGGTTGAAGTCTGGAGTCACGAACAGACTGACGAAAAAATGAACAACAATGAGCAACTCACTTGCAGAGTCACAGGCAGGCAAGGTAACTTGACTCAAGTCACAGCAGCAGGCCACTTCTCTTTCTCTCCCACTCTCTTTAACATCCCATGGTGAGTCAGGTTGTCGCGTGCATGCGCACAAAAGCTCACAGCCGCTGTGAATCTTGGGACAGTGTTTTTTTTTAAATAGTGTGGGCGAGCAACCACAAAATGTGGGACAATAAGAGTCCCATATGGAAAGCAAACAGGACAGAAATTTTACCATTTTGAATAGGGAATGAGGGTTAGCTGGCCCAAAAGTGTTTTTTTTGTTTATTCTTCTGTTTCTATGTATTTAATATGTTGTTTATGAGCATGGCATTCATAGGAGGGTGTTTGGTGCCGTGGTTTAAGGCTCTGAGCTGCAAACCTGGAGACCAGGGTTTGAATTCCACAGCTCCCACTTGCATACTCTGTGACCCTGAGCAAATCACTTAACTTCCTTGTGCTCCCAGGTTGCACCTGGAAGCAAGCTTCAGCTTAGTGTGCCTCTATTGGTTATTCAACTTGTATGACCAGTTTAATTGTGTATAATTGTGTTTTCCACTACCTGCTCCCCCAGGACACATCAGGAGATTAGCAACTTGTTTATTCAGTTTGCTTTTCCTGGTGAAACTTTTCAATAAAGAAATAAAATAAATAAATGTATTCAGAAATAAGCACAGGGGACCAGTTAGGTTAAGTAAAACCCAAAGTATAAAGTGTGAGTATCCAGGGTGATAAAGGTGGTTATAGCTAAGTGGCAAACAGTAGCCAAACTAGTGTTGTGAAACTGTAGTATTTACGGATTTAAAATGCTCTTGGGAATCAGTTTCAGTCAGGATCAAGGAGAAGGGAGAGGATCAGGCAGTTACCTACATGGCCAGCATAGTTGCCACAGCCCTAGCAAAGGGCTAGTAACCTGAGTAACTGATCCAGAGACACCCCCATAACACTAGCCTGACTACTGGAGGCAACTTGGCTACTAGTCACCTGTATCACCCTGGGGCACTCTAACTTTATAATCTGTTGCTAAAAAAAACTCTGGGACAGATAGCAATTATTCACTAGCCCAATTGGCTAGCTTGGCTATAACTGGGGTTTTACTCTACCCTTACTCCTTCTAGCACCCTGTTTACTATCTAATTCAGGTCCTGCCTCCCATCTGTGACATCTCCGATAGCTACTTCATTTGAATGCTGCCCACCCCTATGCTCCATTTAGGAGTGTGAGTAAAATAAATTTATGTAATTTTGAATAAGGCCACCATCTCACCATATGCTCCCTTGCTGGACCGATTTTAAGTACATTTAAATAGAGCCACCCTTGGCAGTCCCTTGCCCAGACCATACTAATGTCCACGGCTGTCCTTTACTGTATTGCACTCACTGTGTGAAAAAAAAAACATGTTTGTTTTATTTCAGTATTAGTTCAGGTGGACAGTGTCTGCTTTATAGCACTGTCACTGACTTACTGCCCTAAACCGGGGAGAAGTTGAGGAGACAGGAGGTGGGTTAAGTGTACACTGGATGCCCTGCTGACTGCAGGTAGGTGGGAGGTCTTCCCTTGATGGGTAGCTGGCTCACCTAATGTTCGTTCATTTAATGATGCTTTCCCGCTTGTGAGGGCCACCACCAGGGGACTGGCATTTACTTTTTCTTTACAAAAAAAAAAAAAAACAACAGACGGGACTAAACAGAACCCAAACTGTGGCTGCCAACTGCTGATCTTGGGGACTGCAACAACTACTGTATTTAACCACTGACACTGCTGGGACCACTGAGATTGACACAAGGATGAGAGAAGGACTGCAGGTACTACCCTTTGCTCTAAATTTACTTCCCTGTGTCCGCTGTTCCTTCAGCTGCACTTTCTTCATGTTTTTTTGTCTCCTGGGCACCTGAAGTACACTGAGTGTTCCCCTTCACAGTCAATTCAAACTCCCCCAATGGCCACTACTGACCATTACTGAACACTCTCAGTATCAACCCTGGCATTCGGGATGCTGAATCCCTAACAACTAGCTGTCCAGTGTAAGCTGGACTTTACTGTAGATGTGACACTGGCTTGTGCCAGCTGCAATAAGGAGAAAAAACACTTTTTAATTACAGACAAGCACTTTATTTTTATGAGGCTCTTATCACTATGTTCACCCTCCCCTTGCAACCTAAACTATAGGGGGCACCTTACTGGGGCTTGCTGGCATCAACTGAGCTTGCTGGCAACCCCATCTTAAGGGATATTACACTCCTGCCTTTGCTGCCCACTGAGCCAGGACCATTTGCTGTTGCTACTCAAATATCGAGGACAAGTTGTCAACCTCCATCAGTGATAGATTTATGTTGACTGCAACTTGCATTTGACAAAAATTCTGACTGAAGACCCAGCTTTTTTTTTCTGCCTCTGGCACCCCCCAATCTATAGGATTCCAACTCTGAGTCAGAGTTAGATCAGGGAGGGGTTGCAGAACCAGGAGACAGAGTGCTGGGGTTTCATGTGGACTATTACAATGAAAACATCAATGTTGTCTGCATCATTTTCACTGTTAGTGTCACCACACATGGGGAATACCAGGCCTATCTACAATATCTTCAGTTCAGAGTACTCATCATCAAGAGCACACTCACCTCTCACTTCCAGACACTGTTTACCAGATTTTGCCACCAACATAGAAGGTAGGGATCTCCACCACAGGCCAGGCTTCAGGGACAAGCCATTGAGGAACTAGGAACTGGCAGCTGGACTTTGTGGTTGCCAATAGAAGCATGAAGTAGGGCATCTAGCCACAGAGGATAACAAAACCTTGGTGAAAAATTATTGTAATACTTGCTCACTTGCGACAGTTCATTTGGATGCATGTTCCATAGGTTTACCACTTTCTGGGTGAAACCTCTATCCCTTCTATGGGTGGGGTGCCGCAGGGATCAGTATTGGGACCAGTGTTGTTTGGGATATTCATAGCTGATATCTCCCATGCAGTCTGGAGAAAGATCAGTCTCTTCGCAGATGACACAAAAATGAGAGCTGTGGTAGATGACATTGAAGGGTGGTGGGGGCTGCAAAAGGATCTGACCAAACTACAGGAGTGGTCAGAAGCATGACAGTAGGAAATTAACGCCAAAAAGTGCACGGTATTGCACTTTGGGGCTAACAACCAGGGGAAGAGCTATCAGCTGGGGGTAGAGTTGGAATGAAGGATCTAGGGGGTGCATATAGTGGGAAGTTTGAACAATTCAGCTCAGTGCAGGAAGGTGGCAGCAAAAGCCAACAGGATGCAGGGATGTATAGCAAGGGGAATCTCCTCCAGAAATAGAGAGGTGATTCTGCCCCTCTAAAGGTCGCTGGTCAGGCCAAACCTGGAATACCGCTTGCAGTACTGGTGCTCATTCCTGAAAAAGGACATCAGATTGTTGGAGGGTGTACAAAGCAGAGGGTGACAAAGATGAACCAGCGATTAGAGGGATACTCCTATGAGGAGAGGCTGAGCGAGCTAAACATGTATTCGTTGGAGGAATGGAGGGATGGGGGATATGATCAAAACATTTAAATAAATACTTAAAGGGGATAAAGAAGACTAGTAAAGAAGAGATTTTCGAGACTAGAAGGGGAGGATCATGAGGGGCACCAGCCACGATTGGAGGGGTGTTTCAGAAAGGAGCAGGAAACATTTCACGAGAGGGTGGTGGATAAGTGGAATACTCTGCCTGAGGAGGTAGTAGCCTGTAGTGTTTAAGATGGAATGTGATGGAGTAGGGGGATAATTATGAAGAGGGGAGGGGTGGGTGGGGCAGCTACAAGTTGATGGGCTAGTTGCACAATTGAGCAAACCGATCCCCCCCCCCCGATTTACCATTACAATCCCATTACTATTTAAAAAACTGAAATCTTACATCCTCGTAACCTTTGTTTTTCCAGGATCTTGCCCTCATACAATAGGTTCAAAGCCTCTCTCCATGTGAGTGATGGTTGGGGGCGGGCAAAAAAAATGTATCCTACACAATTTACCTGTGCTAATAAAAGCAATTTGAACCACTTGTCTCCATTTGGCTCATCTACTGTTCACCAATTTCAACAACTTTATAAGCTAATATACAATCACTCACCCTTGGGTGCACGCACTCACACACTCACCCCTGTGACAAACAATAGGCACCTTACACGCAAACAGAAATATACACATATTCTCAGACAGCAAGTAAATCTTGTGTGACCCCGCATCTCCTGACAGCCCTCAGTTAGTACATCCACAATCCCCCTGTATCTATAGACCCTGTCCCATCCAAATAAGCATATCTCCAGTCACCCATCCCATTTGCTGTTACCCTCCCATTCCCAATCTGCATACTCATAAGCCCACTCTATCATACGTATCCCTGACATTTATCGGCACCCTCTAGTTGCAATCTATATTTTGGTTACCGTAACTCTTTTTACCTCATCTTTCCCACCTGCACCAGGTCAGTGCTGCTGCTGGTCAAGACCCAACCATGCACTATTCCCTGTCCATCACTAGCTCAATCCCACACCTCCCATCCCCCACCCAGGAGCATCTGGTTATGCGGGTCTGAAGTATGGCTGCCAACACTGAATTTCAAAAATATGGAGACCCCAGCACACACACACACACACACACACACACACACACACACACGAAGGGTGTATAGCATGCAGCAAGCAGAAACAAACCCAAAAGCCCAAGGCAGCTTACTCTCAGACCCCACTCATTCACTGTAGCTTGTAAACTTAGCTTTGGCAAAATACCAGTTCCTCATCAGATGGAGCGCAGCGTGGGTCCCTAATTCAGTGACCCATTTAGCAATGTCAGCACTTAAATGGTGAACCATTAACAAAAAATGTTATTGTGTTATTGTAGTAGAGTTTTTTCTGTCTGTAAATCGTGAATCACATCCATAAACCCCATCATCAGTCGCTGATTTGTCAGGTTTACTGAGGCACTTCAGTTCAGCTTGATCTACTGTCTCCTTTATCTAGGATCTCGACCTTTCACTGGTAGTCCCACCAACTCCCCTAATCTGCAGTGCCATTGTCAGCAACCCTCCCTACCATGACCCTCGCCTCTGCTCCAGCCGCCTTTTCCTCAAACTCCCAAGCCAAGCTGACGCCCCCTCCCCTTGGAGCATCCTAGTGTGGAGAAGAGCACCCGCTTACAACACTTACTTTTTCCTCAGTGTCCTCTCTGTCTCCTGAGACTGATGTGATTATTCCAATTTCAGGCCATCCAGACCCAGGGCAGCTTTTGCTTTCCTTCTCTCTTCCTCTCTCCCTCCAAATCCGATAGGGCCACGCAAGGACCAGGCCCAGTGGGCAACAGCCGCCTCTACAGCACATGCACACAATCGTTGCCTAGTCTTCAGCACCAGCAGGCCAGTCATATTGGATCATGCCACTATGAATCTTGAAGCTGCAGCACTTGCTGGAGTCTTTCTGCTTTTTGTAGAATAAATAAATGCAAACTCTCAGAGTTCAACAACAGATTTTGCAACAGTGCATCTGCAAGGCATACACATCCCCATGCTTCCCGCTGTGTAATAACGTCCCTGATCATCCCACATGCATACACACTGGCTGCAGCTATCTTCTGCCACTAGGGAAACTGGGAATTTGAGTCTTTTAGAAGCCCAACCCAAAAACATGGGATAAAAGGAGTCCCATAAGGATTTCATATTGGGCAGGCAATTTTAGACTAAAATACAGGAATCAGGGTTACCAGATGTCCTCTTTTTCAGCTGCCAAATATTCTTCATGCACCTTCTCTATCCTGTTATCATAGTTTTCATAGAAGTATGATGGCAGAAAAGGACTGACAGGCCCACCTAGTCTGCCCATTTGTCCAGCTATCTGCTAGGACATGCCCCCCATCTTCAAAACTACCCTGTGTCTGTCCCATGCCCTTTGGAATCCCTCCACTGTCTTCTCACCAATCACTGCCTCCGGGAGCCTATTCCACTTATCCACCACCCTTTCTGTGAAATAGTACTTCCTAATGGTGCCCCTGAACTACCCCCCACCCAGCACCTGCAGGCCATGCCCCCTTGTCCTCTGATTATCTTTCAGCTGGAAGATACTTTCTGCTGGCACCCAGTTTTATACCCTTAAGGTACTTGAAGGTCTCAATTATGTCCCCCCTCTTCCTCCTCTGTTCCAGGCCAGGGAGTACATGTTTAAATCTCTCAGCCTTTCTTCATAGGATAGGTGGCTGAGCCATCTTACCATCTTTGTTGCCCTCCTCTCAACTCGCTCCAGCCTCCCCACATCCTTTTTGAGGTATGGCCTCCAGAACTGGACTTCATATTCCAAATGTGGTCTAATTAGATGGGTGTACAAGGGCACTATGACCTCCCTATTTCTACTGGTAATCCCTCTTCCAATGCATCCCAGCATTCCGCTGCCGCTAGCCACTGCTCTCCTGCAGTGCCTTTCCACCTTCAGGTCCCCTGATATAGTGATACCCAGGTCCCTTTCTTGTTCTGTTACTTCCAGATCTCTACCTCCCTTGCAATACCCTGCTCTCCAGTTCGTGAAACCCAGATGCATGATTTTACACTTTTCTGTGTTGAAGGAAAGCTGCCACCTCTTTGACCATGCTTCTAACCTCCCCAGGTTTCTCTGCATTTTTTCTATCCCTACCTGAGTGTCTACCACATTACATATCTTGATATCATCTGCAAGCAGGCTCACACCACCTTCAAGGCCCTCCACAATGTCCCTAACAAATAGATTGAATAGTAGGGGCCCCAACACCAATTCCTGAGGGACCCCGCTTGTGACCATGCCCTCCCCAGAGGCCACCCCATTTATTTTGACCCTCTTTCTTCTTTCCCCCAGCCAGCTTCCCACCATTATTATTATCATTATTATTATTATATTTGTACTCTCTTCTACACAGGACCTTCTTGTAAATGAGCTGTGAAGGCGGTGGAGACTTTAAACCCATTTACTTGGGGTCTGGCACAAGAGCTCATCAGGGGAGGGAATAGGCATTGTTTTTTTGGCATTCTAAAATATGGTACTGCTATACAGTGTGTCCCTTAAAATATAAGGCTGTTTCATCCCCCCCCCCCGTGTATCCCACCAACATGCATGCCCCTCTATTCCACAATATATAAGTGTGTATAGTTATCTAAAACACCCACCACCACCACCAAATCTTCTTCCCAAGTCTGGAATTATTGGCTGGTACTTTTAGGACCCCAGACATCCTGTGGTGAATAATCCAAACTCCCTGCATGCTGGATGTCACACCTTCCTCTATGCCTGCAACCTGGGTTTGGGAATGAGCCCAAGTTGTCTGGAGCTAGCCGGGGAGGAGTGTGGGAGCTGGACTGAGCCACCGTATGACAGCTCTTCTCTCCCAGGGAGGGTTAGGCTCCACTGGGGTGCAGTGTGGGGAGGGAGTGGTGCCATTAGGCATTTGGCTGGAGCCATGTCCTGAGCATGGCTCCATGGCTGGACGTTGGCCCTCCAACGCCCACAAAAAAGTTATTTTTAAAAGGTTTTAAACTTTAATTTTTACTGAAAAACATTTAAGCCTGTTCATAATAGCAATGATGTACTCCAGAGTGTGGTGTATTATGGGATGTTGTCACGTCTTATGTGCACAAGGCACTTGGCCTGCAGCCTCAAACCTCATAGCACACCCGGGGCGTGATGATATTCCATGCTATACCATGCCCTGGAGTGCATTATTGCTTTCACACACACACACACACACACAGAGTCAACTCAAGGTGACTCTAGCTAATGGTCAAATCAAATCAAATCAAATCAATCATTTTTATTTATAGAAAAAGGCACCTTTCTGAAACCAAGGCACCTGTACAATAAAATACATAAAATAAAATAAATTATTATAAAACAAGCATACAATTCTACAAAAAGCAATATAATAGCAGCATAGTAAAATAAAATAACCTCTTCAATCAGCAACAGCCAGGTTAAATAAATAGGTTTTTAAAGCAATTTTAAAACTCTGGACTATGAAAAATACCAGGGACAAGGAACAGAGGGTGGGGCACAGTGGGACAACTCAGATAACAAGGTGGCTACTATAAATAAACTGGCTTGGCTACCAGATTTTGAAAGTGTGTGGCCACTCTCCCACCTGTCGACAAACTAACTTGTCCTGCCCTGAAGTGGATAGCATGTAGAAAAAGGGAGCTGGACTTTTTTTTGTTTAACGTAAACCAGGAATTGAGGGGGATTGAAGAACTCAGTAGATTGGGGTGGTTAGGCACTGGAGCAGTGGTGCTGCTGTAAGGTCAGTTAATTGTAAAGCATAGAGGCAGCTGCACCCAGCAGTCACTCTGGGTCTTTAAAAATTAACTGATTCAGCTTATTTCATTACAGTTCTTTTATTCTAGCTACATTTTTTTTGGTAGATTATTTCTCTCTCTGACCAGCCCCCTTCCACCAGCCTCCCCAACCCAGTCACCCTGGTATCCACTGGACTAACCTCTGCCTCATAAGATCCCGGCTGGCCGGGTGTGGTGCCTGTGGGAGATCAGCATCATCCCGTCGATCGGGGTTCCTTTTTCCCATTTTTCCTTTTTCTTGTCCCCAAGCATGGAGAGAAGGCATGCAATGACACCAATGGCTGAGCTGCACACACTTCTGTGTGTGGCACACTGGGCATCTGCCCCGCATCTGCCCCCTATGTTCTGGGTCTGCTGTGCCAGCCTCCAGTCACCGACAGGGGTCAGTCAAGCAGTGGACACCATCCCATGAAATTAACATAGATGTATAGTTAATCAATATCAGTAGATAGCAGACACTATAGATACTTACATCACCTGGCACAAACCCGGACAACCAATGTGTTCAGGACAGGAAGGGGATACCAGAGGGATTATAGAGAAGGAGGAGGAAGGGGGAATAGAGGCAGGGGGAGTGGGAATAAGGGTTCAGGGGGTAATATTGAGGGACCACAAGATGTCACAGGGAATAATAAAGACATCAGGAAAAGAGGGAAAGGTCTCAACCATTGAATACGAAGAACCCCTACCATATAACAGAAGCCAGGTAATTACTATATAATGAGAAAGGCAGAAATAAGGTATAACACTGACGAAGGTCAGGTAGAAATGATAAGAGAAGAGAATAGGAAAGGTAATAGAAGAGAGGAAGAGGGGGATAGGAACCAAGAGACTTTGGCATGATACAAGGAGCCAGGCAGGATAGAGGAACACAGCAAACACATAGGCTGACTAGGGATGGGAGAAGCAGCTGCAAGGTTCCTTAACAGAATGGGCATATAATGTCTTGAAGGTAGTCAGGCTGACAGGGATGCTCAATTGCAGCATTTTTTGCAGTTTATTCCACAGAGAGGGCAGCATGAAGCTTATGGCTGCTCTACCAAACCGTGATTTAACCTTGGGTACTTAATTGTACTTAGTTGTACTTAATTGGGTACTTGGGATTCCTATTTGTATATCAAATGTAACTGATGTGTGCCACTTATTGCAGGCTTGTTCCTATGGCCATATATGAGGAAATACTGTTTTTGTATGATTCATGCAAGCTAATAAACATAAAGTAAAAATATTTAACTAGAGACCCCACAATTTATGATTCCACTACACAGAGATATATGCAAGGTTGAGGTGTATGTTCTGTGAAACAGCTGACATGTGCAAAACAATGCTCAAAATAATAACCAGAAGTGGATTTAACACCTCGTGGCTGGGCACTGCTGCTTTTGCTGTGTCAAGTCGCAAGCACTGCCTTGCTTGAGCAACTACCTCCACACATCCAGTCACTTACCTAAACAATGGTCACCAGCCTGATGTTCTGTTTGTCCAGGAACTTGAGTGCCGACAGCATGTTTTTCCTTGGCATCTGTGAACCTGAAGGTAGGTCTCAGCTGTACTTTTGAAATTGGTACATTGTTTTTCTGGTTTAGCACCAACAAGCAGGGTGATCAGCTGTAACCATAACCCATTGGTCAGCTCAGATACAAGCATCTGCAAGTTAGCAATCCTCTTGTCAACTGGATTTCTCTCCTTACCTACTGCCTGCCTGCCTTGTCTGAACCTGCACATACTTCATTCTTGTGTTCATGCAGCACCAACCATTAGCATGGGGGGGGGGGGTAGGAGAATGAGGTTTGGTGCACATTGAATTATTTTTATTAAACGAAAATATGTTGTCATTATTTGTTTGTTTATTTTATTTATTTATCTCCTCCACTCATCCCCCTTCTGGCCAATTGCTCTGAAGACCTGCACCTCTCTCGTCTCTGCTACCCGACAGCATATTGCAGCCACCACTGAGTACCCCAATGTAACCCTTTGTTGGGTGGGTCCTCCTCTTCCGAGGAGAAAGGGCCTGGTGGCCTGGGCATTGGATCTGAGTGCTGCTGCAGTCAGTCACAGCGGAGTCTGTGGAGGCACTTGGCCTGGGGCAGCCGTCATCCTGTTGGGTGGAGATGCCATTTTTCTGAGTTTTTCCTCCTGCTTTCCCCAGCTTGTGTTACCTCTGTGCTTACCCTGGTCTCCACTGGGGGCCACTACAGAGCAATGCCTTTCCCCAGCCCACCCCAGGAGAGGAGAGCTGTCCTCTGGATGCTCGATCTAACTCCTACCCCAGCCGACCCACCAGCGCCCTAGTCCGTTTCCAAACCCGGGTCGCCGGTGTGAAAAGAAGTAAGGCTCCAGCACCTCAACCCTCTGCAACACTGGGCCGACCTATAATTTTTTTATTATTATTCCTTTTGGTCTAGTTTATCCTTCATTTTCCCATATACCCACCTTTTATACCCATGGCATCTCCATCCTTTCAGATCCTCTGGTACAGGGTGAAGTATTCCCAAATGTGGTAGTCAAGAATCCACCCCCCAGGAATGGGGAGCTCCCCAAGTGATGCAAGCTGATGGACAGAGAGCAGGAGCCTGCGTAGGAAGATGTTACCTATGTGTAACATAGTTCTAGAAGACTGGTAAAAGAGGGCTCCAGTTTACCACCAATTTTGACCTCTCCCCTCGAACACCAGGGGGTAGTTGTTACAGTCCCTCCCTGGAGGCTTGGTGCATACATTTATCCTATGTTGGTCCAGCTGGGAATCCCAGACTCACCTCATGAATGCTGGTCAACCCCTCATAAGAGTAAAGTGCCTTAGATCAGACCATTGAGTTGGCCCCTCCTGTCTGCTTTAACCCTGACTTGTGGATATACCATATGACCCCTTGTAGTAGCCATTCTCCAATCCTACCTTCTGTTTTTACCAGGCAGGTGAATCTGTGCTAGTGTGGCTCAGTTGGTAGCACATCCACCTCTGGACTAGAAGGTTATGGGTTCTTGTCCTACACAGGGATTGAACTCTTAACTAAATGCCGGCACCCAAGTGCAGTATTAGGAGGGTTCTGTACAGTAGGGGTGTGCGATCCTACAGATCAGACATTAAACCAAGGTCCCTGGTGCTGTCCTAGTGGGTGTCCAGGTGGAAGTAAAAGAACCCAGGACATTCTTCACGAAGAGTAGGGAACATTCCCGGTGTTCTGGCCAACATTCCCCTTCCCATAAAATCAGTTTATGCAATTGTTCAGGTTCTCTGTGGGTGCTGATATGCGATATGGCCATCACTACACATTCAGTCACTTCATTACCAGTCTAGCATTGCTTGTAAAACACTTTGGAGTACATTGTGTATGAAAATCTCTATATAAATGCTGATTCTTCTTATCTAGGAATTCATCGACTATGGGAAGCAAAACTGGATACATATACAGTGGGTTACCTAGCTCTAGAATTGTATTTAAGGATGCATATTGAAGAAAATTAAGTTTAGTTTCCTAATGAAGACAAACTTCACATTCCATTGAAAAACAGGATTGTCAATCCATCACACAGTGCTCACTTGAAAATGTTTCTCCACAATGATATGTTTGATTTGGTCTGGGTATGATTACTTGGCAAAGGATTGACAATCCTATTTTCTAGATAAGAAATGCAACAGCTCCATTGTGCACCTTTGAAATGTATCATCCCAAACTCGATAGTTGAACAAGTTTGCCACATGGCTAAAATTCTTTTTTGAGATGGGAACGTCCCTGAACTCAAGGTTCAGCTCCATCTGGATGCCTCAGTTTCAGCAGCTGTTTTGCCACTGTTGCTGCCCAGTTCTGATCATTGCTGTTCCTCATTGGTCCCATATTACATCACTAAGAACTACTGCAGCAGCAGCTGTGATGGTGACAGCAGCTTGGGTGCTCACAGCCTGATGTTTCCATGTTTCAGTCCCAGTGATCCTGAAGTGGAGAATAATTCCAGCACTTTTTTTTTTTACTCAGTTTCACCTGGCTGTTCACAGAACTGAAACAGACTAGCGCAATAATGCTGTAAATCAGTCACGTAACAGCAGGGTGCCACCCCAATGCCTCGGTGCCCATACGATTGCATAGGTCGCATGTTCATAAAACTGCTGCAGCAGAGTTATCAACTTCAGAACACTACAAATCCACTCAATTATGGCTGCAATTCAGGGCAGTTGGAACTAATTGCAAATGCCTTGGATTGCAGCCCATGATTCCAATGGCCAATGGTGGCTCCAGGCTCTAATTCACAGTATCTTCATAATTGTTAGCACCTTTTTTGTTTTATGGTGTTGCATTTTACTAAAGGCAGAACCTTTAGCTGCACAGTGTATGTGTTTCTTTTTGTAACTTCACTGCACAGTATCAGATGTTACAGTAGATGATGGCGGTCAGCATAAGCAGTGGGGATCCCCCTGTGGGAGATTAATCCCAGCTGAGATGTAGGGTGAGAAAGTTACAATGTGGCACTCACTGTGGGACATATGTCCTGATGATGACACTTTCTTCCACTTCATCCTTCTCCATGTTGCTTTTTTTCCAACTTCACTTTTGAACTGGCTGCAGGCAGGCTACTTACCCAATTTTTATCCCACTCGCCTCTCAACAACATCTCCCATTCAGCCACCCAGGTTGGAGGTCCCATAGCTTGCCCTCAATGGTGGTGCTCCCTAGGGAGTGACTGTGATTCACCTGAAGCCTGCGCAGGACTTGTGCTTCCTGACATCATTCATCAGAGGTCAAGGGTCATCATGAAGTGCAACCACATGGAGTGTTTACCTTGTATTGGTTTCCCCAAGGTGCAGATGTGCAAGGATATCAGCATGCAGGCATACATGATTCCATGCATGCCCTACAGATATCTACCACTGCTGTCCTTCTTCTGTTGTGTTCCTGGCATGGAGTACACCCAGCTTCCTCATCACCATCCCTCTCCACCAGAGGTAGACAGCAGTTCATGGGATGCTCATCCAACCTCCCCCCAGCCAGCCCTCTGATGCACAGATCTTGTTCTTGAACCTTGGCTGTCAGTGTCACAAGTGGTAGTGCTACCGCTGCACCAGTCAGCTAGCCGACCTCATGTTGCTTTTACTCATGACATGGAAACAAGTAATAGTGATGTAGGGGACATGTGAAACTGGGAGAGGGGATACAAGAGGGAGAGAGGGATATGAATTTTGAGGGAGTGTGATATGGAGAAATGGACAAGGACTTTGAAAGGGGGAGACTAGAGACATGGAATGTAAAAGGGAGACAGGGAACACAGAAAGTGAAAGAGAGAGTGAGGGGACACTGGGTGTAACAGGGAAAGCTGGACACAGAGTAAAAAAGAGGAATCCAGAGAGAGAGGGAATATGGCAAGTGTGAAAGGGAGACAGAAAGGATATGGAGTGTCAAACAGAGAAAGGATACAGGGGTAAAAGCAGGCAAGCATTTGTCAATGCCAAATGTTGTCTCGCTGGCATTGAATTGGTAGTGCAGGAGTTAGAGATGCATAATAGAAATGGCAGTGAAGTACTGAACTGACACCAACCACACCCCTACCCTGCAGATACTGACAGGCGTTGGGGTGTGCCTTTGGGTCATCAGCTATAACGCTCATGCCATTTTACCTCACCGTACCCTGTAGACACTGACAAGTGTTGTGGTGTTCTTTGGGGTCTTTGTGCCTTATAGTTACCCCATTCCATAAGGAAATATACTAAGATGGGTGCAGTATAGGAGAATGGGGTGAACTTTAGGGCCGAACACTCCAAAGCACACCTCAATGCCTGTACTGGCTGCAGGGTGGGGGTGGGGGTGGAGTGGCGCATGCATTACAGCTAATGATTCCAAGTCATACCCCAACCCCTGCCAGTCTCTATGGGGTGGGGTGTTACTGTTGGAAACCCTAACGCTATAGGCGTTTGTTGGTATTCTCACTCCAAATTTTCAATAAGGACTTCTTGTGACCCCCACCTCATGAAGAGCAGCACTATCAGTTTGTTAGCCGAAAAGTGGTTTTGCACAGTGATTGTGCCTGAGCTCCAGCTGCAAGCAGAGGAGATTGCCACCAGGGGTAGTTTTCCTCCTGAAGGGGAACTAGAGAAGGTCAGATGGGCAGAGCTGGGCAGGGCATGGCGAGCTGATCCTACCCTCCAAAACTGAGAGAGATAGCAGATTATGCTGAGGCCTCTCAAGGGAGGAAAAAGTCAGTATATTGGGAAAATGGACTGTTGTACAGGGAGTGTACATTGCAGAGGGAGCTACAAGGAGAGGTACTCCAGCAACTGGTAGTCCCCAGGACTACTGAAAGCAGCTTCTGTCTCTGGTCCATGACATTCCTTTTTCAGGCCACCTGGGAATTAACTGCACAAAAAAGCAGCTTGCCAACAATTTCTTTTGGTCAAGCATGTACACAGATGTGGTAAATAACTGTCAGACTTGTCCACAATGCCAGAAAATTGGAGAGGTCGGGGACAAGGCTAAGGCAGCTTTGGTGCCCCTGTCTATTATCAATGAACCCTTTAAGAGGGTAGCTCATGACATAGTGGGGCCCCTAAGTACCCTGAGTCACATGGGCAAACAATACATACTGGTTGTGGTGGATTATGCAACCAGGTACCCTGAGGCAGTGGCCATGTCCTCCTTTGTGACAGAAAAGTTGGCTGATGACTCCTAGGAATCTTTAGCTGAGTGGGATTTCCCCAGGAGATTTTGTCAGATCAGGGGATGAATTTCATGTCACCCTTAGTGACCAGTTTTTGGGAAAGTGCTGGGTGAAACAGCTCCGTGCTTCACCCTATCACCTTGAGACAAATGGACTGATTGAACAGTTCAATGTGACCCTTAAAACTATGCTCAGGACATTTGCTGACCAGCACAAAAGGGAGTGGGGCAAATATTTGCCCTACCTCCTGTTAGCATACAGGGAAGTCCCACAGGAGTCCACAGGGTTCTCACCCTTTGAGCTATTGTTTGGTCACAGGGTGAGGGGACTACTAGATTTAGTCAGGAATGAATAGGAAGGTAACCATGCCTTGCAAGGGGAGTCTGTTGTGGAGTAGGTCCTACATTTTAGGGCCAGGCATAAGGAGCTCATGGGGCTCACCCAGGAGCACTTAGCCACTGCACAATAGCAACAGAAAGCCTGGTCAACTGTGGGGCCACAGCCCAGAAGTATGAAGTCGAACAGCAAGTGATACTACTTGTCCCAGTCTGACACAATGAACTGCAGGTAGCATGGGAGGGCCCATTCTCCATAATCAGGAAAATGAGTGATGTTAGCTACGTAGTAGGGCTGCCTGATTGAAGATGCAGGTAGAGGGTATACCATGTGAACATGATGAATCCCTACTACGATAGGGAGGAGATGGTCCTCGTTGTGTGCAGCATGCTAGAGGAGGGGAAAAAGGCTGATTCCCTGGTGGACCTCCTTGGGAAAGCTCAGGAAGGATCCTCAGTGGATAACCTCACCCTCTCAGGGCAGCTGACACTGGCCCAGGCCGATGAGATGAGGGGGGTGCTGCAATGATTTGGATACATGCTCACGGGGAAATTGGAGTGGTGAGCAGAATGCCAATACAAATGGAGTGTTGAGGTGGGCTAAGAACATAGCAAGTTCCCTTAGGTGCTCCCTAGGCCCTACATGAATGGCAGTGTCTCTTGGGGGTCACTGAAAAGGGACACACTTTCATTTCCCAAGGGTGGGAGATGTGACCGACATGCAACCAGATTGATCTAGTACTTTCTTTTTGTTAATGTATTGTGTTAATGTAATAATGTTGCTGTCATACAGTAAGTGGGCACAAAATATGGTTCTGATGTCACATGATCAAAAAAGTCTTATGGGAAACATTGGCTAAAGTTTTTTGCCATTCACTTTTTATTAGACTTTAAGATTACACAGAGGCAATGAACAGAACTTAAGAGACAGTATATGATGTACATTTGCATATTTGTCCAACAAGAGTATGAAAGACAGAACACACCCAGGACAAGTGCCTCTGTAACCCCCACCCCCAGAGCCTCCCCCTTCCCTCCCCAAAAGGAAAACAAGAAAAAGAAAACCCCCGGACACAAGGTGCTGTATAATACATGATCAGCCAGGGAAGTATGGTTCTCAATGATCATAAATAGGCAATGGCTAGCGGGGACCAGATTTTCTCATAGCGAGGCAGCTGGTCGTGCAATATAGCTATCCTTCTTTCTATCCTGAGTGAGGCTAACAACTCTGATAACCATTCCGAGTAGGAAATTCTGTTGGAATCCTTCAATGTCTAAGCACTAACCGCTTTACTGTAATAGAAATCAGCGATATATGAAACTTTCTCAGAGTAACGAATGTCAGACATGATTCCTAGGAGACAAACCTCTGGATTAAACATCTCTTCTAAGCCCAATAGAGGACTAGCCTTATCTTTAATATCAGACCATAATGGGCGACCTTTGAGCAATACCAAAATATATGCAACAGGTCACTTTCTCTTGAACCGCACCTATAACAACAGGGTTCAGGCAGCACCTTTAAGTTGGATAGCTTTTGGAGATAATAAACATTGTGTAATATCTTAAACTGTGTTAGTTTGAGAGGTCTTGCTTCAAAAATTATGACAATTGTTCCAAATCTGTAACCAGTCCAGAGTAACATTAGGAAAGGCACTAGTCCAATAAGAGGGAGGGTAAAACTGTCGGGAAAAGGCCCATTGCAGTAGCACCGGTAGATTTTAGAAACTGCATGCGGAGTACCTATTAGGGACTTAACACTACCCCAAAATCTATCCTGGGTGGGGTGATCCCATTCAGTCTAATTTCTGGACTACGGTGGCGCACCTGATATACCTTAAAACTCACACTTACAGGCAAATTGAACCTGTTAAGTATTTGGGGAGTTGTACAGGGCCTACCTTCCTCATCTAAAGGTCATTTAACCTACATTCCCAAGACTAGGCAACCACCTGTAGACAATAGGTTTCTTTCCAATCATCCATTGGGGGTTACCCATAATAGGCTGATAACCATCCATACTATAGTCATATTTCAGGTAACTACAAAGCTGATTATGCATCCTTAGGGAAACACCAATAGGGGAATCCTTAGTGAAGGGAGATAGCTTCGGAGGGGTAAATAACAAGGCTTCAGGGTTAATACCCATTTTCCTGATATTGGCAACTTCAAGGTTAAACCAAAGAGGGACATAATCATTACGTCTGGCAGGAGTAGATGGGCCGGTCCATCTACCATATTTGTTAATCTGTGCAGCCCAATAGTATAAAGCAAAGTGGGGCAACCTTAATCCACCCTGGGCTTTGGGCGCCGCTAGTTTAGTATATGACATCCTTGCCTTTTTAAAATTCCAAATAAGGTCGGCTATTAACTTATGAAGTCTATTAAACCACTCAGTGGAATCCAAATATTAAGCATGGATAATGGGTAAAAGAGCCTGGGAAAATATTCATTTTGACGACGTTTATCCTGCCCCAAAGTGATAAGGGAAACTGTGCCCATCTTTTCATGTCCAAATCTATAGTCCGAATTAGGGCATCCAAGTTAAGTTGACGAAGACGATCTGGGTTTTTTACTAGTATGAGCCCCAGGTAATTAAGAGATTTGGAGTTCCAACCCAATCCCAAATCAATAATGTCTTTTTTGAAAACTTCGCTGGTCAGGGGGAACACCATTGTCTTTTCCTGATTCAGCTTGTAATTGGATAGTAAACTAAACTCCTTGATTACATTCAACAACACTGGGACTGAAGTAGCTGGTTTTGACACATAAATCAGCAAATCATCAGCAAAGGCAGTAACCTTTATTACCTGATCCCTCACCTTAATCCCACTGATCATATGGTTAGAGACTATATGTCTTATTAAGGGTTCTAAATAAAGATTAAAAAGCAAAGGAGATAAAGGACAGCCCTGTCTCGTCCCCACCTGCAGTGCAAAAGGTGCAGATATAGCACCATTACATGCCACTCTTGCCGTCGGATTTGAGTATAGGGCCCTGATCCATCCCACAAATTTTCCAGGAAAGCCCACCTTCAACATCATCTGGAATAGGAAGGACCAATGAACCCTATCAAATGCCTTCTCGGCATCCAAGGAGACCAGTGCCAACGGGGAACCGGTCTCCTCGGAAGCCGAGAAGACGTGTGACAACGTCCTGAAGTGATCTGCTGAGGATCTACCCTTCATAAAACCCACCTGTTCCGAACCTATTAAACATGGCAGCAGTTTACTGATTCACTCGGCCAAAACCTTAGCTAAAATTTTAATATCATAATTTAACAAAGAAATAGGTCGGTAACTACCTGGGTTGTCAAGTGGTTTGTTGGGTTTAGGGATCAATACTATTAACGCTTCAAACAAATGTTTATCTGTATCTGCCCCCGATAAAATATGTCGGTATAAGCTTGCTAACAGGGGAATCAAATGGGAAGAAAAGGTTTTATAAAAATTGGGCGAAAATCCATCAGGACCAGGTGTCTTGTCGATAGGTAAGGCTTTAATAGCAGCCTCAATCTCAGTATGAGTAATATCAGCAGAAAGAAAACTGATATCAGTTTCCTCCAATTTAGGAAGTAGTATCCTATCTAGGTATTTTTGGATGTCACTCTGTTGTGGCGGTATCTGCATGCCCCCGTACAAGGATTCGTAATAATTCCGAAAAACAAGAGCAATATCCTCTGGGGATGTTTTAATGGACCCATCCCTCTCCGATCTAACCCCTTGAGATGCTTCCAACTGTGCTATACACCTGGCCAGAAGCCTACCAGGCTTTTCACCTTGATCTACATACATGGCTTTGGTTTTGATAATGGCCAATTCAGCTTGGTCTCCCAGTATTTTGAGATACTCATCCCTGACTTTGATTAGCTTAAGCTCTGTCTCTTCATGTGGGTTAGAAATCAATGCTGCCTGCAACTCCTTAATCTGTCTCAACATCTCCATCATTGAGGCATTCCTCTCCTTTTTCCTCATAGTGGCCTGACTTATTAGGAGACCCCTCATGTATACCTTGACTGTTGACCAGAGAATGTCTGGCCGGGTCTCTTCTTTCAAATTAAAAGAAATAAACTCTTCCAATTGGGAGGTCAGATGCGGACCACCTTAGGTAATCTAAGCAGCTGATTGTTTACTTTCCATCTACTGCCCTTGCCCAGGGCAGAGGAAGCAGATCACAGCCTCTACCGCTGAATGGTCTGACAGAGGGCTGCCACTATCTCCGGTAATAACACCTTTAAGCAAGGCACGAGAAAGAGTATAATCGATTCTCGAACCCGACTTGTGCACGGAGAATAGAAAGAATATTCTTTTGCTTGTGGGTGGAGAACCCTCCAAACATCTGCCAGGCCCATACACGCCATTAAATCAGTTAAAGCCAAAATAGCCGGGGTGGAGTATGTGTAAAGCCCTGAGGACCTATCTAGTATAGGGTCAAGAGTCAAATTGAAGTCCCCCCCTAAAACTATAGGCAAATGGTTAAAAGGTAGTAGTACCTTCAACAAGTTGGTTAAGAAATCATGACTGTCCGAGTTAGGCCCATAAACTGACCCTAGCAATACCTCCCTTCTATAGAGTTTCCCAACCACTAAAACAAACCTACCCTCTTTGTCAGAAATAACCCTATTAGGAACAAAAGGTACCGACCTATGGATTAAGATTGAAACCCCTTTGCTCTTTGTGGTGCCCTGTGCAGAAAAAACTTCCCCATATTGCATTCTTCTCAGACCTTTGCTTTCATCCTGTAGCAAATGAGTTTCTTGTAAGAAAGCTATCTTGACCCTAGCGGCCTCTAGATATTTCAGTATTCTATATTGCTTCACTCTATGTCTGGCTCCCTTAACATTCCATGTACAAAGTTTAATGCAAGTATCAGTTCCCATATTCAACAAACACAAAATAAAGTATAATAAACATCCTACATCCCCATCTTGTCCCGCAGGACCAGCCACCTTGTGTCCCCTCTCCCATAAACAAAATAAGAATCCCCAAATTCCCCAGAGGCCCTCCACCCCTTATAGTCCCCTCACAGTAAACAAAATCATTCCCCCCCTCTAATCCAAGAAACCCCCTATAACCCCTCCCCTCCCCCATTTCACTGTATGGCCCATGATAACAGGATACTCCGCCCCTCTCTCCCCGCCCGTCCTTTACACCCCACAACATCAAGTCCCAACAACGAAACTCCTATTATCATCTTAAAGTCCTATTCTAAAATTCCATATTAGCCAAATATATCAATACAAGTGTAACTGAAATAATTGATCCTATGCTCTACCATGCCCATCTAAAAGTGAGCAAAAGAAATGTGAAGGGAACAAATAAATCCCCCTAGAGCCAGAAGTAAAAGGGGGGCCCTTTCCCGAGGAAAACATCTAGAAAATAAAGTCAGTGGCAATAAAACAATCCAGTCCCGAATATTGTCCATCCGCTTTATACAATGACTAAACACCACAGTCGGATAAGGTGATCCAAAAGTAAAAAGTAAAAAAAAAAAAATATCCAGCGGAAAAAGGGTCCTTAATATCCACAAAATAGCGTGACATTGGAATTGAAACATAGAAGGAATTCCGTCCCAAGCGTCTAGATGCCCTGATTAATGATCACTGCACTGCATCAATCGGAACTCCAGAGCCAGAAAATGAAATTAAGCCTTGGGCCCTCCAAAAGATCGAGGTTCAAGTCCCTTCCTTTCGACCATCAGTCCCCTTTAGAGAGATCGCACTATAAGCCCCATAATAAGGCCTTACAAGAGATCCAGGCCCACCTCATGAGCCCCTAAACAAGTCAGGGAATGCTTCCTTCAAAACTGCTGCAGCTGAATCTGAGGATTCAAAAGATTCCCTCTTTCCTATATAAACCTGGAATCTTGCTGGGTATCCATTTTGAACTTCACCCCAGCAGGTATCAGCCTTTTAACAGTGGGTGATAGGTAGCATGCTTCTGTCTGACAGACAAAGGAGATCTTGGACTACCCTTAACTTAGTACTTTTCCAGAAAATCTCTTTATCTTCTCTTGCCTTGTTAATTAGCAGCTGCTTTTCCTGATAATTTAGAAATTTCAAGATGAGCAGTCTTGGAGGGTGATCTGGTGATGGCTGTGGGCTCAATGCCCTATGTGCTCTCTCACAATATATTTAGGCCCAAAAGGCGAGGCCCTGCTATTTCAACCAACTTCAGGGCAAAGGTGATCGGGTCGTTTGCTTGGCTTTTCAGGCAGTCCGATGAAAACTACATTATTTCGCCGACTCCGACCTTCTAGGTCTTCCACTTTGCTCTCAATTTCTGCAATTTCTGTGATATTTTACCACCGATGTTTCCATTGCGTCTTTGCTTCTTTCCAGCTATTTCACTCGCGCTTCACTGTGGGAGGCCCTCCGAGAAAGATCCTCAATAGCGGTATTGATGTTTTTCACCTCCCCTGCTACTTCCAAAATTGTAATTTTCAGAGGTCCCATCTCATCCAGAAACCGCGTAAGCGTTAAAGGCTCTTCCGGAATGCTGCTCTCACTCACCCCGTGTCCAAGCTCAGAGGCCAAGGCCTTGGATTTTTTTGCAGCCTTTTCGGGGGTTGCAGGCGGGGTGTGCTTCGGGGGCTGCTTGCGCATATCTGCCTCCATAGGATTCAACCCAACACTCTCCACTGACGGTATCTTAGGCTCCCTTAGCAATTTAAAACCTCGGATGGAGTTTTTTTTTTTTTTTAAATAAAATAGCGAGGTAGAGGATGGAGCTCTAGCGGAACCAGCTACTCGGCGTCCCGCATCACGTGACTCCAAACATTGGCTAAAGTTGATCAAGGGAATGTTCCCTCAAGAACAATCAGCCACAGATTCAGTAAGGCAGATGGGAGAGTGCCAGTTTGAATGCCTCAAGTCAGCTTAAAAGGCAAAAAAGTGTTGGGTTACACACCTCGGACAGTCTTCAAATAGAATCATAAAAGTGGATAGAGCAGGGTGGATGTGGGGAAGCCAACTGGTCTGGATGAGGTCATCCATCCACACACATACATCACGCACACACACACCATACAGAGGCACACCCATTTGGGGGGACGGTGGAGGACTGTCACTCAAACAGGTTGATACCTCTCCCCACAGGAGTAAGAAATACTTTGAGGTGCTGTAAGGAAGCACTTCTTCTTTGACTTGGAATATCTGAAGACCATGGGCCCTGCCATACAAAGATTAGGTGACTGGTAAAATAGCACAGTAAGGGGCAAATGCAATTCTGTAGCTAGGGCAGGTGAAGGATTTTAGGTGAGAATATATCAGAATTCTGCTGTACACCAACTGTCTGTTCAACTTGTTTTATTTTCTGCTTCTTAATAAATGTGCAACCCTTTTGTTTTTGTGTAAATATATCCTGTTTTAAATACTTGTATTCTTTTAGTAAAGAATCATATTTTTATAGAACCAGTGACTACTTGTTTTATTTAAAAGGATTATTCTACTACTTCTGCTGGACTCGGTTTGCAATCCATCTCTGAAGGGCACTCTACCCACAGTTATTGTGTTTGACATTCTTGACCTTGTGGAAAGAAGCAGATAAAAAAACAGGTTTCCTGGGTCCTGTTGGTAAAAACTCACGGTGGTGGGAGTGAACTTAAGTCCCTGGTGAGGTATTTTTGTCACATTTGTACCTTTTAACTTGTGACAGTTTGTAAGCCTGGGCCTTACTACACAACCAGTGTTGAGAGTTGTGCCCTTTAACTTGTGGCACTTTGCAACCCTGCACCTTACTATTCACCCATTGCCAAGAGTTGAACCTTTGTACTCATTGCAGTTTGAAAGCCTGCACAATACTACTCACTGAGTGCTGAGAGCTGCATCATTTAACGTGTGGCAGTCTGTGACCATGTACCTTACTACTCACCAAGTGCCAAGAGATGTAAAATGTAAGCAATTAAATCCAGAGCTTTGCAGCTGGAGTCAGATTATGGACAGTATTCCTTCAACATAAAAGGATAAGGTTTACAGCAAAGATAGTGGAGTCAGAACCAAAGTAAATGAACAGAATCGAACACCAGCAAAGTTGACCCTCAACTCCAGAGTTTGCAAGAATAGCAATGATACAGCAAAGTAAAGGCAGAATATGCCAATCGATGTGTGGGAGATATATACATATACATATACACATGCAAAAGTATTCAACCCCCTTGAAAGTTATCAGATTTGTCTGGATTACAAATGAGACTTACATATATTATTCCAGTCAGTATTTTTATTGCAAACTCATATGCTCTAACAGTATATTGTCAAAGCCAAAATTAATTTTCCGTCAGTAGATCTTTTAAAGAAAATTAAAACTGGAAAATGCTGCTTGCAGAGGTATTCAACCTACACATTAGTATTTGGTAGAGCCACCTTTGCTGCAATAACAGCTTTAAGTCTTTTGGGGTAAGTATCTACCAGCCTTGCACACTGTTCGGGAGTGATTCTTACCCATTCTTCTTGAGAGATTGTTCCAGGTTGTTTAGGTTGGTTGGTGATGCTTGTGGACCGTAATCTTCAAACAGTGCCACAGATTCTCAATGGGATTGAGATCTGGACTTTGACTTAGCCACTGTGGGACATTCACCTTTTGTTGTTTAACCACTCCTGTGTTGCTTTGGCCTTGTGCTTGGGATCATTGTCCTGCTGAAAGGTGAAGTTTCTCCCAAGCTTCAGTTTTTCAGCAGACTGAAGCAGGTTCTCTTGCAGTATCTCCCTGTATTTTGCTCCATCCATTCTTCCTTCAATTTTAACAAGATGCCCAGTCTCTGCTGATGAAAAGCATCCCCACAGCATGATGCTGCCACCACCATACTTCACTGTAGGGATGGTGTTTCTCGAGGCATGGGCAGTGTTAGGTTTGTGCCACACATAGCGCTTTGAATTTTGGCCAAAAATCTCTATCTTGGTCTCATCAGACCACAAAACCTTGTGCCACATTTTAGCTGGGTCACTCTCATGCTTTCTGGCAAACTCCAGACATGCTTGATATGGTCTCTTTTGAGCAATGGCTTTTCTAGCTACCTCCCATACAGACCAATATTATGCAGAGCTCTTGATATGGTTGACTGGTGCACCTTCACTCCACTCTCAGCCACTGAACTCTGTAGCCCTTCAAAGTGATTGTTGGCCTCTCGCTAGCTTCCTCACTAGTCTCCTTCTTGTTCGGATGCTGAGTTTTGAGGGGCGGCCTTGTCTAGAGTAGTGCCTGGGTGGTGTGATGCAGCTTCCACTTCCTCACTATTGATCCAACAGTGCACACTGGGATATCCAAACACTTGCATATTATTTTGTGCCCTTTTCCTAATTTATGCATGTCTATTACTCTATCTCTAACTTCCTTAGAATGCTCTTTAGTCTTCATTTTCACACCCTTCCTTCAGATTCACAGTCTGACCAATGGCCATTAAACTAGGGGGTTTATCCAGAAAATGTGAGCTACTTTAATGTTTCAGAGGTGAGGCCAATTGTAAGCCAATTGTGTCCTCGTTAGAATATTTTCATCTGTGTAAACTTGGAGCTTCCAGAGCACAGGGGTTAAATACTTATGCAAACAGCATATTTCAGTTATTTATTTCTTAAAAATATTTTCTAACTTAAAACCAATGTCACTTTAAAATAAATATTTTGAGGTCAGTCTTTTTAAATAAAATATTACACAGAACAAAATCTCAATGTATCATTTGTCATTCAGACACATCTGACAACTTTCAAGGGGGTTGAATACTTTTGCAAGTCACTTATACACACACACATATATATATATATATATATATATATATATATTCATATATATATATATATATATACATATATATATATATATAACTGTGAGAAAAAAGGAAGGAAATTCACACATAATATTATTAATTGGAAAACTTTATAGAAAACATTGACTTATCAGAGGCTTTCAGCTCAGCCAATGAATGGCCAAAATAGAGATATGCACAAGGAATAATGGATAGTAGCCAGATCTTTTTCTATGTTTGCTTACATGCACAGCACACAAGAAACATTCTGAGGTGAGTAAAGTATTGCAGAGGTGTGGCAGTGTTTGGCCAATCCAGCCAATGCTTTCAGGAGCTCAGCCCTTGGCCACCAATCAACAGGGAAGCTGCTGATGACAGCACTTTCAGATTGAGTGCCGGACTTGAAAGAAATCTGTCGCTCCAATCATGGACAGTTTCGTCATTGCAGTGGCATACCCCACCCTCTCCCACACAACCAGGCAAATTCCAGCCATGTGCATTACAGTGCACACTAATTCACTTGGCTGGAAAGATCAACTCATTTGCTCAGTGTGCTTTTCCAGGTGAAATAAATGAGCCCCACCACATAACTAGCAGCTCCTGCCACCCATCACACACTCCCCCCAAAGCTGACATCTGGGTGCCAAATCCCCATGTCTGCATGCCCCCACAAACCTGAACATATATTTTTGCTGACAATGGCTGCCCAATCTCCATATCGGCATACACACCCCACCATTGTGACACACTGGGAGCCCACACCAGTGTGCCAAAGTACTTATCTTTTTTCTGACACCGGGATGCGCACTCCTGGTGTCGGACGTGCCCCCTACACCTCTTTTTGTCAGCTGCCCTCGGGGTGCCCAGTCCCTGAGTCAGCATTGATCTCCCCAGTCTACTAGTCTGGCACACTGGCAGCCCACTTCAATGTGCTGAAATCCATTTTGGTTTAACCTGTTAAACAAGAAAACAGTCCCTTGTTGTTCCTGCCCCCTCCAACAACCTGCCCCCTCCCTCTTGCACCCCACCTCCCCACACCCCCTCATACTTACCTCCAGAGGTCTGGTGCTGCGATCTTCTGTGGACCTGGAACACATCTGCACACTTCAAAAGCCAGCCGCAAACTGAAGAAAATCATGCCAAGTCCTATAATGGCAATCAATTGGGGGTTTTAACTTAGGTTGATATCTCAGTCATTTGTTGGAGTTTTGGCCCTAAATTTTCAACATGGGTTCTTGGGACCCCACCTCCTGCCCACTGACACTGACATTTCATTTCTCTGTCCCAAAAGGCGATTTTGCAGTCGCTGTGCAGAATCACCTTTTGGGACCAATTAATGAAATGACACTGCCACTGTTCATGAGGTGGGATCCCAAAAAGCCTATGTTGCAAGTTTGGGAAAAAACTCCAAAAAATGACTGCGTTATGAATGTGTGTTGCACACTTTGAGTGCATGTTCATAACATCACCAATTTTTAATATTTTCACTCCAAATTTCCAGCATTGCCATTTTTTCACACCTTCTTATGAACTGTACAGCTGTAGTTTTTTTTTGCATCCTGCCTGAAACATGTTTTCACACCTGTGGCACAGAATGGCACAGTTGCTGTGCAAAATCAACTTCTGGGACAGATTAATGAAATCACAATGCCACTGTTCATGAGGGGAGGTCCCAAAATGGCCATGTTGACAATTTAGTGAACAAATTCCCAAAAATGACTGCGTTGCAAGCGTGTGTTATGCAATTTCTACGCATGCTCATAACTTCACCACTTTTTCATATTTTCACTCCAGATTTTCAACATTGCCATTTTTTCACACCTCCTCATGAACAGTACAGATGTCATTTTTCACATCCTGTCCAAAATGTCTTTTCACAGTTGTGCCGAATGGCGTATTTGCTGTGTAAACTCACCTTTCAGAATTGAGTAACAAAATGATAGTACCACTGTTCATGAGGTGGGATTCCAAAAAGCCCATGTTGAAAATTTGGAGTGAAAAAACAAATGCCTGGGGCGTTAGGGTTTTCAATCATAATGCTCCATCCTGTACAGACTAAGAGGAGTCGGGGGTGACTTAGGGTCATCGGCCATAATGCTCACACCATTCCACTCCAACCCCCACCCCCATCCTGCAGTCACTGAAAGGCATCAAGGTGTGCCTTGGGGTCTTCGGCCCTAACGTTCACCCCATTCTCCTATACTGCACCCATCTCACCTTATTTCCTTATGGAATGGAGTGAGTATAAAGACTCCAAGGCACACCATGACACCTGTCAGTGTCTGCAGGGTAGGGTGAGGTGGAATGGAGTGAGTGCTATGGCCGATGACCAAAAGGCACACCCCAACACCTGTCAGTCTCTGCAGGGTGGGGTGGGGATTGGTGTCAGTTCAACACTTCACTACCATTCCTATTATGCATCTCTCTAATTCATGTAGTACCAGTGCCAATACCAACACACAAACATTCAGCATTGACAAATGCTTGTTTTGTATGCTATTGATAGTGATTGGTAATGAGTCACGATGGACAAAATTCACCAGATTAACCTGAGACTGCACGTATTCTGGGAATATGCAGATCTATTGAAACTTAAAAAAAAATAAGAAAACTAAGGAAAAAAAAACATGAAAACAAATAAAACGAACTTGGTAAAGTCTGACCTTTGGTCCCTCACAATGAAACTGAGCCAGCTCAAAAAATAGAAATAAAATAAATAAGACTGCAATCATATTTAGTTGAAAGCCAGCATCTCGTAGTGTATCCTAAATGAGAGAGCAAAATAAAATAAGATGGACAAAGATAACATCTGATTCATATTTGACATCTGCTTTGGTCAGATGTACAATAGAAAAAGATATTGTAGAAATGTTTCACTTAAACAACACAACACATTGCTTATTACATACTTAGAATGCTGATCAAAATTGTGGCTACAGTAAGTTTGCAACACAGTATGTCTCAAACATGACTAAACTGTGAAATGATTACTGTAGCTGCACTAGAACTTATAGTCAAAGAGCCCGCTGAGCCCCAAACCCACTGAAAACACACACACACACACACACACACACACACACACACACAAAGATCTCCAATACACTTCCCAAGATATAAACTGTTCTCTGAACACCCGTTTTTTTAAATAATCTGTTCCTGCAACCCACACTGCTGAGATGGAGGTGTATCATTTTTTTTTATTATTTCCCACTGATAGGTGGATGGACAAAGCAGGAGCCCTATTAATATATTTTTAAAAAGAAATCTGATTTCTCTGATGAGTGTCAACAAGCCTTTTTTTTTTGTTTTGTTAGTATCTCTTTACCTCCTCTGCTGGGGAGAGTTCCTATGGTTCCCCATTTCAGGCTTTCTTGCATTGGCTGCTGTCCCAGACCCAGTCAGAGCTCAGACCCTTTTCACCCTGCAATCCCAGGTTGCTTCACAGCTGGGATATATCCCGTGCACTGCAGAAACCTGGAGGCTGGGGGCTGAAGGGGAGCTTACTTCAGTGGGTCTGCCGTGGTGCCGATGGAGTCTGCCATCATCACACCAGAGGATTGTTTGTCCCTTTATCCCCCCCATGTGTGAGCATGCAGTCAAAGGCGTACCTGCACACGCGATCATCCGCAGTACACCCGACACCTGCCTGTGCTAGCCCACAGTTTGATCCCTGATCCTGCACTTGCCACTAGCCACCACCAGGAGCCAGTGCCTCAGCGATCGTCCCCACCCTTCCTCCCCAAAGGAGGAGAGCAGTCCATAGAATGCTCTGTAGAATGCTCGATCCTCCTTCACCTGGCTGACCCCGATGTCCCGGGTGTTAACAAGACTTTTATATAAAACACAAGTAATAAAGCTAGCAATTCTGACCCCGCACCTACTAATTGTATACTTGATTCACTGTAAAAATTAGATCTGCACCACAGATATCATAGTTTATGTCACCAGCAGTAGATGACAGGTAAAACTGAAAAAAAGTATAACTATTCATTCCACAAGTTTGCTATTTGAATGAACCTGTGCCACATCAAACTAAATGTACTGTTTTTCATTCATAACGAGCTGACACTGACATTTATCAAACTAAAAAGGGAAAAAGGGACCACTATGCACCCTCAATATACCTTGGATACCATCCATTTCTCTAACATAAGAATATGACAGCAGATGGGGACTGCGTGATCCATCTAGTCTCACCATTGTTTGACCTACTCCCTCCAAGTATATTCCCTTATTTCAATATTCTGCTATGTCTGTCCCAAGATATTTTGAACTCCTTAACTGTCTTGGCATCCATGACCTCCTGTGGCAGCCTATTCCATGGCTCTACCACACTTTCGGTGAAGAAAAACTTCCTAATGTTGCTCTGAAATTTCCCTCCCATCAGACATGTGTTGTGACCTCTAGTACATGCCTCCTTATTTTCTTGGAAGAGGTTCTGATTCTGTGTTGAGTTGATGCCCTTTAGGTATTTGAAGGTTTCTATCATGTCTCCTCTGTTCCATGGAGTACATGCTTAATTCTTTAAGTCTTGTCTCATAGGGCTCATGGTGGAGGTCCTGAACCATCTTTGTAGCTCTTCTTTGCACAGTTTCTTGATGGTCTATATCCTTTTTAAAGTGAGGTGCCCAGAACTGGACACAGTATTCCTGGTGTGGCCTCAACAAGGATCTGTAAAATGGGATTATCACTTCGCACTTTCTGCTTGTGATCCCTCTTCCAGTGCATCAGAGAATGTTACTGGCTTTCTATGCCGCTGTGGCAGGATGAGAATGTCAACATAAAATTAAAATAAAACATTTATTCTTTTCACTCTGTCCTATTCTCTTAAACTTTTCTGTCTATCCTTAGTTTCTTGTCAGGGTGGCCAACCTGACAATTCTGTTCTATCTGTGCTGTACCTTTAATCTGTTGTCATTCTAACTATCAAAACTGTCACATGAAGTTAAAAGCAGATACCCTTTAAAGCCTCCAGCTATGTAGATTCTGTGGAAGATTTTGAATCCCCCAAGAATCAAGAGTGTTTCCAACACCAGAGCAGATTACCAGACAGCCCCATTTTAAAGCAAGTCTCTGCAAGGCTGGAAGATGAGCAAGCAGGCTGTTGCAAGGGAAAGAAAATTCTCCCTGCAGCTGCTTGCTGTAGATCTCACTTTGCTGCCTAAAAAAAACAAGAGAGTAAATAAAAGTTAAAATAAGGACTGCAGCATTAGTGCAGACTGTTCCTGTGTATAAAGACATGATAAGGGTGTTGACTTGTTATTGTGTTTATGTTCAAATCTATCAAGAAGTGAAGACAGTATGGGGAGTGAAATAGTGCAAAGTTTGCTGACTGCTGAAATGGCAGAGCTGCCATGGGGGTGGAGAAATGTAAAACATAAAAATGTGTTTAAATACAGTCCTCTATAAACAAGTTTGCTTTTCTTGGTTACTTTACCTGAAATGGTGGCAGGTAGCAAAAGATGGCTTCTATAGAGCTGGTAGCCCAGAAAATGGCTGCTAATATAGAAGTGGTGTGGTGATGTCATTAAAAAGGGGAGGGGCTAAAAAGGTCCTTGATGATGCTTTCACCACCAATTAAGGTTCCTCTAAGTTAAAATGAGTACCTATAGAGTATTGCTAATATTATGTTGGAAAAAAGACACCATAAGTTTTAGATTTAGAGAAATTGAAGCCTAATCTTAAATTCCAGAGTAGAGGAGTAAGGTTTTTGGTATAATTGATAGTCACATGTCAATGATGTCATGATATTTGTGCTATTTTAACCTCCACACCAGGAGGCTAATTCAGGTGTGTTGGTCAGTTTCTTCTGACCAAGCAAGGGAGAGGAGGTGTGAGTGCCTACACACCAGAGTGGGAAGAAATACTGAATATACAGAAACGAGCAGGGAGTCTGAGGAAAGACTAGCCTGATTATTTTGTTTTGTTTTATTTTATTTGTTGTTATTTTGGTGTGAAAGTTTAAACACCCATTTATTTACTGTAAATATTTTTTTTGAACAGTTAATTTTTATCATTTTTTGGAAAATAAAATGATAAATGCTATCCAAGCATTTTTTATGCACTTGATTTAAGGACTGGTGTCTGTTATTGAACCCACACGCTTACAGCCGCCTTCTTACATTGTCTCCCTACTTGTAGGTTGGATACCATGATCTCTAGGTCCCATACTAGGTTTGTGATGGCTAATTGTTTACCACCTATATAGTAATAATTTCCTGGGTTTCTTTTCCCTAGGTGCATGACCTTACACTTCTTGGCACTGAACTTCAACTGCCAAGTTCTGGACCATTCTTCCAGTTTTATTAGGTCTAATTCCATCACTATTGCCACTTCCTGTGTGTCCACCCTGCTGCAGAGCTTGGTGTCATCTGCAAACAGGCATACATTCCCCTCCAATCCATCTGCAATGTCACTGATGAACATGTTGGAGAGGACTGGTCCAAGCATCAAACCCTGCAGAACCCCACCGGTCATCATTCCTCTCTTTATAGGGTGCCATTCACTATAACATTCTGGGTCCTCCCCAAAGCCATTTTCTCACCCAATTAACAATATTCTCCCCTACATCTGCATTTCCCAGTTTTTAATAAGCCTTCTGTGGGGAGGGATATAATAAAAGGCCTTACTAAAGTCTAGATGCACTTAATTGTTTATTTATTTGAATTTTGGTAACTGGATGAGACCACTGAGACCATGCAGTTCCTTTTTCAGGGTTGACCAAGGGAAAGGTACAAAGGATAAGGGAAAACAAAATGTGTAATACAAAGCCATGTGCAAGGTAAACTAGTGCAGTACAATACATACAGTGTAAGACCCAGCTCAGATCAGGCACACTGAAGTCTAGACATACAACATCTACTGCCGCGCCTTGGTCTACTGCTTTTGTCACCCAGTCATAGAACTCTATCATGTTTGTCTTGCATGACCCACCAGTTGTGAAGCCATGCTGCTTAGGGTCTAGCCTCCCACTTTTCAGGTATGCCACTATCTTTTCCTTTAGTAATGTTTTCTAAATTTTCCCCACAATTGAGGTGAGGCTAACAGGGCAGTAGTTCCCTGCCTCTTCCTTGCTTCCACTCTTGTGTAGGGGTACCACACTAGTCTTTTGCCAGTCCTCTGGTACCAGTCCCCTCTCCAGTGATTTATTAAACAGTTTGGCCTATGGAGCGGCGAGTTCTTCCCTAAGCTCTTTCAATATCCGAGGATGAATTCTGTTTGGTCCCGTAGCTTTGTCTGTCTTCAATTTGTTTAATTCTTCTAGGACCCTCTCTTTTGTAAAGGGTCTTGTGTCTCCTTCCTGGATGTGGAGATCTGTAGCTAGTGTTGGACCATTACCATTCTGTTCTCTTGTAAAAACAGAGCAGAAGTATTCATATAATACTTCTGCTTTCTGTACATCATCCTCCACCTGCTGTCCTTCTTTGTTTCTTAGTCTGACTACCCCCCCCATCTTTCTTTTTTCCTGGATATACATATAGAAGGTTTTGTCACCCCTTTTAATTTCTGCCACAATTTTTTCTTCAGCTTGTGATCTGGGTACCCTGATTGCCTTCCTGGACTAAGACAGCCCCACTACTGAGGGTTTCAAGAAGGGGCTAAACGCACACCTCAGGAAGGGACCTCAGTGCTGCTGTCTCACTTAGAGTGCTACCAAAGGACCAAATGCAGGGTGTTATCTCTGCAAAAAAAACAGGTACTTGGATGGATGGGCCCGTTAGTCTGATGGTAGAACTGTTCCTCACACTTATATAGGCTTATAACTGTCAGTGGTCTGTACCTAACAAAAGTCTGGAGTATTGGTTTTATCAGTTTCTGTACTGTAATGTGTGTTTCATGCACTCAATGTAAGCCTTTCTGCACTGTACATATCATATGCATTAGTTTTTCCCTCCCTCTAGGTGCATGTAACTAAACCCAGGTCGCCCCTGAAAAAGGGACCGCGAGGTTCCAGTGGGCCTAGCTGGTTACCAAAATTTAAATAAATACATAAATCCTGTATTCTTCCCTATCACAGTCTTTCTTTGTTTCTTTATACTGTCTGAAGGTTTTTTTTTTTATTTTATTTTCAATACCACCTCTTTTATAAACCAGAGAAATACCAGAGACATTTTCTCCTTCTTTTGGTTTTACTGATTACCTTTGAGTATTTTACTGTGACAGTCTTTAACGACATCTTCAATGCTGTCCATCTCTCCTCAATGTCTCCATCTTTCCTGTTGTCATACAGGCTTTAAAATGTAGACTTCATCTTTTTGAAGTTTGCATTTTTGAAGTTGAGAATTTTTAGTGTAGTGTGGCTGGTGACTTCTTGTCTGTTGACTGCGAACCATATTGATCTGTGATCACTGGAGCCCAAATTGATTTCTACTTTAACGTCGGATATCCTTGTGCTTTTTGTTAGCACAAGGTCTAGGATAGCACCTTCCCTTGTTGATGAATCTACTAGCTGTGTTAGACCCACCTCTTATAGAGCAATGAGGAATTCCATGGTCTTTTCTGATGAGGCTGTGTAGGAGACCCAGTTCACATCAGGCAGATTGAAGTCTCCTACAAGCAGTAGCTCACCTTTGCCAGCCATCATAAGGATTGTTTCAAGAAGCTCCTTATCCCTTTTCTATTTTTTGTAATGGGGGTCTGTAAACTATTCTCACCTGTAATGGGGTTTTATCTCCTGCTCCAAGAGTTACCCACAGGGACTCAGTATTGTTGCTAGTCCCCTGGATCTCAGTGGCATTTATTTCATCCTTGACATAGATTGCCACACCTCCGCCCTTCTTGCCTTCTCGGTCCCTCCTAAACAGAGTATAACCTAGGATTGCAACTTTCCTGGTGTGGTTCTTTTTGAACCACGTCTGTGTCACTGCTATGCAGTCTAGTTGATCTGTGCCAGAGCAGGGAGTTCACTCCATGTGCTACCTTAATTTTCTATTTTCACTCTTTCCTATGTTCTTCCCTTTTCTCTGACAGTTTTTTTTCTTATTTCTATATCAGGGTGGCCAACCTGATATAACTTCTCCTTTTTCCTTTTCTATTGCTGTAATAAAATGGATTTTTGTTTCTAGCACCTGTACCCCCTCCCCCCGTCTAGGGTAATCCAGAGAAAAGAATTACCTTTTAAGTGAAGATAGATGTCCCCCACTTGCTATAGAAACAAACAGGATGAAAGGCGGCTCTCCAAAAATGGTTGCCTCATGATCACGGAGCGGAATTTGTCACGTTCTCAGTTTTGCACGTTCACACATTCACACGATCGTGCAGGTAGTAATGCGCATGATCGTGCAGGAAACTAGCGCAATACTAGTTCATCCAATATTTGCAAAGCCTCAAAGTAGTTTCCCCAGGAAGTTTAGTGGCTCTATGGATGGAAATTGAGCCAACTAAACAGGAAATGAGCAACTCTAAACTCGAGTGCTTTAGTGCTTCTGTGTACTGTGCAGAGCTCAGGTGACGTTCAATGCAAAGAAATATACGGTAACACATTTAGGTAAAGGAAACCCAAGGGCAGAGTAGTACCTCAACAGAGTCCAGCTCAGCGCCATGCAGGAAGAACAGGACCTAGGTGTCATCATAAGTAGCACCCTTAAATAGACAAGTTAATACAACAAAGCTGATAGCAAGGCCAACAAAATGCTGGGGTGCACAGGGAGGGGATTCGACAGCAGGAGGAAGGAGGTAATACTGCCACTCTACAGGCCCCTGGAAAGGCTCCATCTGGAGTACTGTATCCAGTTCTGGAGACCACATCTGAAAAAGGATATTAAGCAGGTTGGATGCTGCTCAGAGAAGAGTGGTCAAAATGATTCGGGGCCTTCAAGGGCACTCATATGGGGAGCGTCTCGAAGCATTAAATATGTTCTCACTGGAGTCAAGGAGGGAGAGGGCAGATATTAAAATATACAAGTTCCTGAGAGGAATAAATAAGGTGACATCCTTGGACCTGTTCAACAGAGTCTCTGACTCTAACACTACAGGGCATGCATGAGTGGAAGTTGGGGAGGGAGCTTCTAGAGGGAGCTTAGGAAACACTATTTTACAGAAAAAGTCATGGAGCCATGGAATAAACTGTCAGCTGAAGTAGCAGAAGCAAAGTCTGTGACATCATTCAAGCTGTGGTGGGACAATGCTAAAGCATGATGAAAAGCAACAGGGGCAGTAGGAGGCATTAGGCAGAAGGGGGTTAGGTCCTGGGATCTGAGAAAGTCCAAGGAACAGATGGGCAGACTAGATGGGCCCGTGGTCTCCTTCTGCCATCTTTTTTTCCATTTTTCTATGTTACTATGTAGTTATGTCTAATTTTCAAGATATTAACATGCCTGGACACAATTTTCTTACCTAGTATAACCTGTTCTGTTATTTTCATTTGTGTCTACCATTATTTTATCTAAAACCGAATATAAAGTACCACAAAACAGCTACTAATTCTGCACATAAGCCCAACATTAAAAAAAAAAGGACCATGTTATGACTTTTGAAAATCCCATACAACATAACTAGTGGTGCACCCACTGTTTGACTTTGGGAAATCCCACAGGCGGTAACTAGGAGTTGCATCCATTTTATGACTTTTAAAGCTCCCACCCCTAGTGTTTGGTTTCTTCTGTCTCTGTAACGTACTTCTAAATTGGGATGCATTGTTAGTACTGTAAATATTGTTTGGATGTATTTCCTATGATTTTGTATTTTTTCTCTCCCCCATCTTTTATTTTCAAGCTGGTCTTATCCCTATTGCCACTTCATTTCCTTCTTGTTCCTTTTTGACTTTTCCTCCTTCCTATTTCTCTTCCCCTTCCATGTCCCTCCTGCCCCTACAAAACCCATTCAAACAACCACACCCCCTTCCCTCCAATGCCTTACTGTTTCTTCATCCATACTGATCATACTACAAAATGCAGAAATATCATGTGATATCTTTAAGATTTCCATGCGTTAATTATTCAGGAGTATATTATTTTGTTTTCCCAACTATATGGATAATTTTTAAAGAGGTTGCAATGTAATAACACTTTAGCCTTAAGTATTAACCAAGAATCTCTTTAACTGCTGTAGTTATAGGTTCAATAAGATATTGATTTTTTTATTATTATATAATATTATAAGCTGATATTATAGATACAGACTCAACATTTGAAGTTACAAATTAAGCATGTACCATGAACTATTTGGTCTGTATGGGTAACTACAGTATGATATGTTTGGTGTTTTAATGTTGGGTCATCTATTTGTAACCACCACCTCACAAAGTTTTTCACTGGAGATTTTTTTGAAATGTATTCTTCCAAATGACAAATGAAAGCATCTGAAAGGACTGTTATATTTGGAAATGTCACTGTCTTTGTAATAATTGCTGGGATAATAAAATATCTGCAATGGATATAAGTAAATGAAGTATTGTCATTTGCTGATTACATAATACTTTTAAAATCAACTTACAATCTAGAGTTTTGAGTTCTTTTATTTAATTAGTTGGTGTTAACCAGGTAAACACACTAGGCAATCAAATGCCTATTTTCAGGTATGACCTAGGAGGTAACATACAAAATGATGACAAAGCAATACAATACACAAAGAGTAGAATGAGGCCTAGCACACATTTCATTGCAGTATGAAACAATAAAAGCAACATACTTTGTTTTGTGCTTCAGTCAGAGAAACTGTGATGGGTCTGTCTTGTTTCAAATTTTTGCATTTTCTATTGAAGCAGCATACCAGTCTAGAGTGCCACTGTCAGGATAAAGTGCAAGTATCCCAGCTTCAGCCAATGACATATTGAAGAATACTGCAGAAACTAATGAAATTAAATGGTAATTACTCCAAATTGCTATGCAGGAAGCACTCTGTCCTGGCTGGTGGCATTATATATTAATGTCCCCTACAAAGATGAGTTCCTGTCTTGTAGAAATTCATGGTTTAATGCTCATAACAAAGGTTAGTGATACATTATGAATGTTTGAAGGTTTATACAAACATTCCAGGTAGAGGTTGTTATTAGCATTTGAAGTGTGATGATTGGTTGATTCTGCAGCTCAGCTTGGAATTCTAAAGTGGAAGTGGGGTGACATCCATTCTGATACAGAAAGCTACCCTTCCCCATCTTCTGTTACTTTGATCTTTTGTGTGCAACATGCAGTATAACCATTCATACTCACTGCATTGCACACCCAGCTTATATAGACTGGTCCATGTGTGTAACAGAGCAATTTTGGCAAATAAACACCTAATGTTCACACAGGCTATCTGGAGTATACTTTTGCAAGAGATTACTGGGGCCAGGAAAGGATCTGTTTCAATGTTGCCACCTAGAAATAGCAGTAGGAGGCACAGTGCATTACTCATCAGTACTAAAATACCCACGCTATCAACTCCTCCCTCTCAAGTGTTAGACAACTAAACAGAACACCCTAAAAAGTGGCTCCAACTCTTATTATTACCTACAGGCAGTATGCCCTGAAACACAGCCAAAGGGGTTTGGCCTGTGATGCTTGGACAGCTGGTTCTGATTAATCTATGCTTTTTGTAATTCAAAAATGTGTTATTAATGTATCTCATGAGACATGCTAAGACAGCCTGTGGGTTAACATTCCCCCCTTCCCCCAGGTTTCAGTTAAAAGATAAAAGCCAGGAGATAATTAAAGGTTAGAAGCGACCTAAATTAAGGATCTCCTGTTTATCTAGCTTAATTTTAGCTGCCAGCCACTAGGCTGGAAATCATAAACTTTTATGATGTTTAGAGGGCGAATACAGGTATGTCACTTAGGTACTATGTCATACATGCTCTTTGATGTCTGTAAAGAACAGGATGCTGTGCATGGATGAAAGAAAGAACATGGAAAATTACAGACTTGATTGGGAAGTCATGTGGGGACATGAATTTTTGCTGATGTCACCTATTAATTTACCTCCAGCTTGATAAGATATCCTGATTGTATAATTTTTAATAAACAGAGGAGGAGTTGGGTGTCATCATGGAGAAGGCAGGGTCAAGACAGTTTTTTTAATTATGCTGTAACTGACCTTTAGACACACACATATTTGGACTCTGAAGCTACAACTTCTTTCAGCACTGTGAGAATATAAGTATACATTAGCTAGGCATGTCTAAGTGTATGGTTGATAGGAAATTATACTTGTAAACCTGTTTTTTTAAGTGATTGTAATGTTTTGTGATATATTGTTCTGATTTTTACAATTTAAATTTTTATCTATTTTTAAGTAAACACCTCATTTGTAAGAGAATACTTGGTGTGCCTTTGAAATTCTTTATTTGACAAGTGAAGCATATATGGTTAAAACTGACATTGTGTGTAAGCTTACTGGTTTACCAAATTGGGAAAAGGTAAGAGTTTATTCTGAGGTCTTTAACAGAGTTTTTAAGGGTTCATTTGGTACACCTGGTTAGGTGCCCGTAGGCAAAAGATATATGGCCCCCCTGAAGAGCAGAATTATCTGAGCCTGTACATTGGGTATGCTAGCAGGATGTTCACAGTTTGAATCCTTCCAGAACTTGAGACCAAAGTTTGATTCAAACCCACAAAACAGACAGGAGGGTTACCGTGTTTCTGTTCCTGTTCACAATACTGCACTCGGAGGTTGGCACTGTGGGAGCAGACAGCCTGACCTGCTGAGTGGGGTTGTGACAGATTTGTTGGCAGCGGTGTGCATACGTTTGGTATTACAAGCTTTTATTGATGAGTGTGTCGGCTTGATACTGTCAGCTCACTTGCAAAAAAAGAAAAAGGCAATGATTTATTTTTAAAAAGGAAACAGAACTATGTCACTTGGCTTAGAGTTGAGCTTCTACCTGTTTTACTTTTTTTCTAAACTGCAAGTCAGAGTAGCCGTAGTTAGGGAAGAAGATAGCTTCCAACTACAGCGGGCACACTGTAGACTATTTAAAGCAGTTGTGCAGGGACAGAGGAGTCCCATTCAAGGTGAAAGCCACCAAGCAGAACCTTGTGGATGCCCTGATGGTAGCAGAAACCCAGAGCATTAAGTCACAAACAGTGACTGTAAAGGATGAAACCTTGAGTGTGGAAGGGCTATTGGCCAGGGCAGTGTCCAGATCTGATGAGGAGGGCAACAGGGCCAGTGCCAGTGAAGGGCCACAGCAGCAGGGGAAGGTCACCAGCATTCTGGAGCCAGAAGTACTCAGTCTGCAGACTGAGTTGCACAGAATGGAGCTTGAGTTCCAGAGGGAGGCAGAGCGAGAACGCCGAGAGGCAGAGAGAGAACAGCGAGCTGCAGAGGAAAAGAGGGAGCAAGAATGGCGTTAGGCAGACTGTGAACAGCAGAATGCAGACTGTGAGGAGCTTGAACGCCAGAGGCAACATGAACTGGAGAAGCTATGACTCTAACATCCAACACCAGAGCAGGTAAGTGGCTTGGGTTTAACTGGGACTACAGGACTGGGTTACAAATTGAATTCCAAATTGATAGCCAAATTTAAAGAGGGGGAGGATATGGATGTCTTTTTAAATTCTTTTGAAAAAGTTTGCATTCAGGCTAAAATTTCTAGAGAGTCCTGGAGCTTCCAGCTATCCCCGCTACTTACCGGGAAAGCTCGGGATGTATTTGGTCAAATGGACAATGAGGACAGTGATGATTACAGCAAACTAAAAGCTTCACTGTTAAAAAATTTGAATTAACTGCTGCATCATACAGAGCTAAATTCTGTAAGCTCAGGAGAAGCCCTGACTTGAGCTATGAGGAGCTAGCCATGAAACAATGTCAGTTTTTAAAATGTTGGTGGGAAGGAATTGAAGCAAACTCTGTTGATAAAATTGAAAATGTGATTTTATTAGAACAGTTTATCTGGGCATGCCCAGCAGAGCTGAAAACCTGGCTGGAGGACCGAGATCCCAAAACAGTGTAAGAGGCTGCTGAACTCTTGGACCACTATGCCAAGAGCAGACCAGCTCTGAGAGTGAATGGGGTGGGTGTGGTAGCTCAGAAAGGGAAAAGCACACCTTCAGGGCAGCTAAAACCCTCACTGCTTCCACCAAAACCAGTTAGCTCCAGGTTTCAGAGAAAAGATTTATCTGAGAAAAGAAATGAATATTGGTTGTGTAAAGAAATTGGGCATATTGCCAGACAGTGTCCCAAAAAGGTGAGCAATACATGACAGGGGGCTAGGAAAAGAAGTGGGTTATTTGTGTGCAACTGGAAGCATTCCTGTGAACATGAGGGAGCACATGCACCCAGTCATGGTGACTGGTGTACAGACGCAAGGGTTAATGGGCACAGGGTCCTCCCTGACCTTGATAAAGGGGGATATAGTAGAGCCTGGTCAGCTTATACCCAATAAATACATCACTGGACAGGACTTTTCTGGCGAGGCAAAAATATTGCCCCTCGCTATTGTTCTCCTAGACTGGGGTGAAGCAGGGGGAACTGTGCAACAGGTGGCTGTAGCCAAAACCTTAGCAGTGGATGTGATCCTGGGCAACAATCTCCAACAGTGGATGGTGTGTGCAGTTACCCGTAGCCAAGTGGCAAGAGAACACTGTAGTTCCCTGGACCCCACAGAAGCCATTGTGGAAACCACTGAGAGGCTGGCTCCCCAGCCTGTGTCTCCTGATATGGAGGCTAACAAAAAGGGGGTAGAAATTTCCCCAGTAACAGTTAACCACACAGCTACAGAGGGTTGCTCCGAGGAGGAAGGGGTGACCCATTGTCATGGGGTTGGGATTGACAGTGATCCTGAGTGCCCTGATGCTAGTGCTAGGGACCCAAGTTTAATGACTGAAGGGGACCTGTCCCGTGCCTTGGGAATGTGTGAGGAGTTTGCAGCTACTCAAAGAAGTGATGCTAGTTTAGAGAAGATGAGGGCTTCAGCAGACTCTGATGGAGCACAGTGAGGTGATGGCAGACATATGGTTTATTGGGAAAATGGACTGATGTATATTCAGGCTGTGCAGACAGAGGGAGGGGTGCTAGGCAGGCAGCTTGTCATTCCCCAGGGGTATCATGAGCAGTTGCTCAAGATTGTACATGATATTCCCTTGTCTGGTCTTCTGGGAATCGCATGCTCTATGCAGCAGTTAGCCCAGAATTTCTATTGGCCTAACTTCACCCAGCAGGTGAAGGAGTATTGCAGGTCTTGTCACCGGTGCCAAGAAATAGGGAAGACGAGCAAGAAAACCCAAGTCACCCTGATTCCATTGCCCATAGTGGAGGAGCCATTCCAGTGTGTGGGAATGGATATTGTGGGGCCTTTAAATACCCCCAGCTCCTCATGGAACAGATTCATCCTGACTGTGGTGGATTATGCCACCCAGTACCCAGAGGCAGTCACCCTATCCTCTCTTTGGACAGACAAAGTGGCAGATGCCTTACTTGGGATTTTCTCCCATGTTGGGTTTCCACAGGAGGTTATCACTGATTGAGGGGGTTCCTTCATGTCAGGCCTGATGAAATATTTGTGGGAGAAGTGTGGGGTGGTGCAGAGATGCATGACACCATATCACCCACAAGCCAATGGGCTTGTGGAACGATTCAATGGTACCCTGAAGTCAATGCTCCAGGTGTTTGCTGAACAGCATGGGAGGGACTGGGAGCAATACCTTCCCCACCTGCTGTTTGCATACAGGGAGGAACTCCAAGAGTTGACAGGATTTTTACCCTTTGAACTCTTATATGGATGAGTACATGGTACGTGGACCCCTAGACTTGATCTGGGAGGACTGGGAAGGCAAGCACGCTACCCAAGGAACTCCCATAGTGGATTACGTCCATAGATTTAGGGAAAGGCTGAAGGAGCTTATGGGGACAACCCAGAGCAACCTGGCAGCTGCCCAACAGAAACAAAAAGTGATGTACGACCACAAAGCCAGAGCTTGCTCGTACATGGTGGGTCAGGAAGTCATGGTCCTTATTCTGGTCTGGAAAGACAAGCTGCAGGCTGAGTGGGCAGGATCGTACAAAGTGTTTAGGAAGATAAATGACATGAACTGTATTTTAGAGTTACCTGACAGAGGAGAGACGGAAAGAATGTACCATGTCAACATGATGAAGACATATGCAAATAGGGCTGACATGGTGTTTACAGTGTGTAGTCCTGGGGAGGGGACGGATGAAGGAGACCCCTTCTGGACTTGCTGGAAGAAAGTAAGTGGGATTCCTCTGTGGAGGCAGTTAAATTGTCCCCCCAGTTGACCCTGGACAAGATCCAGGAAGTAAGGGAAGTTTTAACAAACTTTGCCCCATTGTTTAGCGCCAAGCCTGAAATAACCCCTTAGTGACTCACAATGTGGAGACAGGGACACAGACTCCCATAAAGCCTACAGCATATCGGGTGTTGAAGGTTGTCCAAAAGGACATTAGAAGGGAAGTGGAGGAGATGCTGGATTTAGGGGTAATCCAGAGATCCCACAGCCCCTGGGCTTCACCTGTAGTCCTTGTGCCCAAGCAGGATGGCTCCACTCATTTCTGTGTCGACTATCATGGACTGAATGCAGTCACAAAGTCAGATGCCCACCAGATGCCATGGACAGAAGAACTCCTGGACAAGTTGGGAGGAGTGACCTACCATACAACCATTGACCTGTCCAAGGGGTATTGGCAGGTAGAGTTGACAGACAGAGCTAGGGAGAGGTCGGCCTTCATCACTCCAATAGGCTTATTTGAATTTAAAGTAATGCATTTCAGAATGAAGAATGCCCCAGCCACTTTCTAAAGGTTGGCAAACCAGGTGTTAAACGGCGCTGAGGAGTACGCCATGGCGTACCTGGATGACATTGCCATCTTTAGTGCCAGCTGGGAGTAACACCTGTCCCACCTTAGGGAAGTGCTGGGCAGAATACATAAGGCAGCGCTCATTGTCAAAGCCAGGAAGTGCCAGGTGACCATGGGATAAGTGGCATACTTTGGGCATGTGGTAGGCCAAGGACAGCTCCGTCCTAACCAAATAAAAATAAAGGTAATCCAGGTGTGGCCCAGACCAGAAATGCAGAAGCAGGTCAGGAGTTTTCTTGGGACAGCAGGGTAATATAGAAAATGTTTGCCCAATTACAGTGCCCTGGCTGCTCCCCTATCTGACCTGGTAAAGAAAAGGATGCCAAGGAAAATTACCTGGGGACCAGCCTGTGAAGAAGCCTTTACCAGATTGAAGGAGGCACTGTGCAGTGCTCCTGTTCTGACAAGTCCTGACTATAGCAGACCCTTTATAGTTCAGACTGATGCCTCAGACATGGGTACTGAGGCAGTACTGTGTCAGACATTCAGCCAAGGGAAAGATCACCCTGTAGTGTATCTGAGTAAAAAGTTACTTTCCAGGGAGCAGGCATACTCCACTGTGGAAAAGGAGTGACTTGCCATAGTGTGGGCCCTAAAGAAGTTGGAGCCATACTTATATGGGCAACATTTTGTGGTACAGGCTGACCCTTGGTTTGGCTGATGCAGATGGGAAAAAACAATGGTAGATTGCTAAGATGGAGTCTTGCTTTGCAAGGGTATGATTTGACAATTCTACATAGGGCTAGAGCGAAAAATCTGAACTCAGATGGGTTGTCTCGCATCTATCAGGAGTGAACTGATTTGGGAAGCTTATCCCATGCAGAGGATAGAGCCCCCAAATTCAGTCTAGGTAGGGAGGATTGTGACTCTTGGGCAGCTGGTTCTGATTAATCTATGCTTTTTGTAGTATAAAAATGTGTTATTGAGTGTCTCTAATGAGACATGCTGAGACAGCCTGTGGGTTAACATCCCCCCCAAGGTTTCAGCTAAAAGATAAAAGCCAGGAGATAATTAAAGGCTAGAAGAGACCAAAAATAAGGATCTCCTGTTTATCTAGATTAATTGTAGCTGCCAGCTGCTAGGCTGGAAATCATAAACTTTTATGATGTTTAGAGGAAGAATACAGGTATGTCACATAGGTGCTACATCATAAATAATCTTTGATGTCTGTAAAGAGCAGGATGCTGCTCATGGATGAAAGAAAGAACTTGAAAAATTACAGACTTGATTGGGAAGTCATGTGGGGACATGAGTTTTTGCTGATGTCACCTATTAATTTAGCTCCTGCTTGATAAGACATCCTGATTGTATAATTTTTAATAAACAGAGAAGGAGCTGGGTGACACCATGGAGAAGGCAGGGTCAAGACAGTTTTTTAATTATGTTGTAACTGACCTTTAGACACACACATGTTTGGACTCTGAAGCTACAACATCTTTCAGCACTGTGAGAATATAAGAATACATTAGCTAGGCAAGTCTAAGTGTATGGTTGGTAGGACATTGCACTTTTAAACCTTTTTTTTGAAAGTGATTGTAATGTTTTGTGATATATTGTTTTGTGTTTTACATCTTACATTTTTATCTATTTTTAAGTAAACATCTCATTTTAAGAGACTACTTGGTGTGCCTTTGAAATTCTTCCTTTGACAAGTGAAGCATATATGGTTAAAGCTGACATTGTGCATAAGCTTACTGGTTTACCAAATTGGGAAAAGGTAAGAGTTTATTCTGAGGTCTTTCACAGAGTTTTTAAGGGTTCATTTGGTACACCTGGTTAGGTGCCCATAAGCAAAAGATATCTTCCCCCCCCAAAGAGCAGAATTATCTGAGCCTGTACATTAGGTATGCTAGCAAGAGGTTCACAGTTTGAATCCCTCCAGAACTTGAGACCAAAGTTTGATTTGAACCCACAAAACAGACAGGAGGGTTACCCTGTTTCTGTTCCTGTTCACAATACTGCGCTCAGAGGTTGTCACTGTGGAAGCAGAGAGCCTGACCTGCTGAATGGGGTTGTGACATGGCAAAACTGTTAAACCTTAACTGCATATGGAGTTACACTTTATAGCCAGAGAATGCTCAGAAGCATACACCAGTTTAGATAATGTAATGGCTCTTATGTTTGGGGTTCTTTTCCTTGCAGTTCATATCCATTAACATAATTTTGCTAAACATTTCTACATTAAAGGGTCATGCTCATGAACAGCGTCTGTCATAGTTTTCCAGCTCATGAAACAGTCTTTTAAATAAGGTACTTGTAGGTGGCAGCAGTCCAGAGATATCACTGACTGACTTCCTGTTATTGAAACTACATTTTCACAATTGTTTGAACCTCTTTATGCCATCCTAAGTGAATCTGTGCCTAACAGCTTGAATACTTTCTATGTTCCTATTTAATATGTCACATATTTATACAGATGTCCATTTATCAAACTTGTTTTTTTCCAATTTTACACATCATGGACCAGATTTTCAAAGCAGCCAGTAGATTAATGCAACTTGTTGCAAACAGCAGGTTGCATTGATTGCCATGACACCAGGGACCCTGCATTCAATTTTAGTATAGGTGGGGTCCTGGTGCCAATGTCAGCAGATTTGCTGCAACTGCTCCCATGCACTGAACAAGTGGCACACAGAAGGGGTTTGATGGAGGCAGCACCACAACCCCAAGTCAGTGCTAGCAAGGTGGGTACAGTCCAGCATGGGTCACCAGTGTTGTAGGGATGGAACCAGGGTGCTCCAATGCAGCCACAGTTGGCTATCCACTGCCTCGTGTACTGTTTCCCCACTGTCAGTCAGCAGTGGCTCTCACAGAGGCTGCACCGAGTGCAACTGTAGGACAGGGAACATCTGGCTCTGAATGGTCAGGGTGTGCCAAAACAAGGGGCAGGATGGCACAGCAGAAGACTACATGTGAGTGAACAGGACAAGGCACATCTGCCAGGTATGTTTTGGACAGTGCCCCACCATTGGACTTGAAGTACAGCAACCCCCTGGCAGGTCAGGCACTATCTCCTCTGTGGGATTCCATGGATGGCTAGTGTCTGCCAGGCATTGTTTCTCACTATGATTGCCTGCTTTGGCATATGGGTGAGGGGGTTAGATCAGTCCTGTGCTGGACTAAACCTGGAGAATACCAACCTGCCTCAGGAATCCCAGATAAGGGGATGGTGCTGCAGGATCCTGGTCCAATCCACCCTTATGACAAGGCACACCAGGGTGGGCGGTGCAAGCCAAATTAGCACAGGCTGACCCCTGTCTGCCTCTAGTCCTCTTCAAAATAGGGAATGATGGAAAGTGTGGCACAGTGAGTCACTTGCATCAATTATCTTTGACTCATGCACGTTGCATCATTCCCAACGTTTTTGAAAACTGGGACCCATATCTTTTTATGACTGACCAATTTCTAACTTGGTAGATTTTGCATGATGTAAATGTTTTATGATTAGATCTGGTGCTGTATACTTTATTCAGTTTGGCAATTTGGCCTAAAGGTTACAGCACAGAGCTGTGAATCTGGAGACCCAAGTTTGAACCATAGAACTGCTACTAAATGTGAATCCATGAGCAAGTCACTTAACCTCCTTGTAGTTAACATCGCTACATTCTCTGTACTGTAAACTATCTTTGTATTGTTTGAATCTCCCAGTGTTCCTCAAATGGAAGCAACATTGTACGATGCCCCCTTCAGCTCTGAATTGCAGAGCACTTTTGGATAATGTTTGCATGTAAAGTACTATATAAAATCAAATTCCTTTCCTCTGCAAATGAAAATAATAATTGGTTAACTTTCTGCACTTGAAAGAATTTGTGAAATAATTTAAATAAATGTATGCAAACCATTTTTAGTTATGAGACACTGATAATGTTCTTCTAAGCAGGATGAATGAGGAATACTTCAGGGGGAGTCCCACACAAATGTGATTGAGTTTCAGGACAAGCTCAACTGACAGCATCAATAATTCAGGAATATAAATATGAGGATGTGGTAGAATTTGATTCAAGTAACCCTTCCTGTCAGTCATCCTTGTCATAATTCTATTTATACATTATGTGGATTAGGAAGTCATAGGGACCACGGAAGAGCTCTAGAATATCATCAGAGGCCAATCTAATGTTTACATGATTTAGCAACTTTTTCATCTTTATGAGGTTGATATTTATTGCACAGACATGAAGTATACAACTTTAAGTAAGCTTATAAACTTTCAAGTCAAATTTGAAATTGTTTTCTCGAAAGCAAAAGGATATGTTAATGGCAAATGTTTTGTGTAAGACGTATATACTGTAATCACTATATTTGACACTGCACCTTCAATATTATAAATGCATTTATTCATAAATCATTTTAGTTTGGCTTTTATGCGATTCAAGGCGCTGGTACAAACTTGCTAATGATAATTATAGAACTGATACTGATTTAGTCATTTCAAGAAAAGCATAGAAGCATAATTAGTGCCTCAATAGCCTCAATATTGCATTATTGGAAGATCAGGGTGAAACTTGAAATGAGAAAGTCAAGGCTGATAAGATAAAGCATGAATACATAATTCATTCATTTTGAAACATTTTACTGGTTTGTAACCTTAACAAGGGTTGCAATTCACTTATATAAAATGACAATTACCCACCACATTTAATAAAATTAAACTGGAAGAGAAAATTGTGAGCACATTCCTTAAATCTTATTATTCACATTTATGAAGATACATACTAACAATATTTGTTGTACTTACAGTATGCTAGAATTCAGTTATATAATCATTCTCCACTTAACCCATATGGTCTTTGCTTTGTTGACTGATATACAATTCACATTCAGGTTTAGCCTACCACCCCTTACAAATGCCCTGTAGCTCTTCAGCTCCTTTAGAGTGAGAAGATGCAGTAAATTTGAATACTCTAAAGACCAACCTTAGAACTCTTGCTTTATATTTAAATGACTAGATTTCTTTACATAATGCATTACAGTACATTAAATTAAAAACTATCCTAGAACAAAAATGTATAGTGTTTCACATGTACTGAAATCATCTGCCGTCATTTGGATGACACTTTGAAGATCAAATAGTATTTGCTACTATTCTGAGTGATGCTTTTGTAATAAGGTACAGTACCAGTAAACAGACAATGTTTGCTTCTGGCCTGTCTTTAACAACACTACGATTTATCTGCAGGGCCCTTTACCTTGATAACAGAGAGGCAAAGACAGTTGTTCCTTCATTTTTATAGCTGAACTAACATGTCTCTCCATGTCTTTGTCTTCATTTTCAGCCTTCGCAGATCATTTGAGAGGCCATTAGACCTATCACACACCTGTGTAAAGCAAAACCTTTCTAAATTCTTCCATGGTGATTTGCATGTACTCCCAATGATTTTTTGCATTGTTGGGGTATGCGTGGTTTTGTATTTCACACCACATTAATGTCCTTGAGAAACAAACTGTCTCTCTGTATATCTAGGTTTGCAGACAGACTTGGCAAGGCAAGGAAAGGAAAGGAAAGGAAAGGAAAGGAAAGGAAAGGAAAGGAAACATTAGGATTTAAAGACTTGTTAACCACTTTTACACTAAAAAAGCAAACTCCACAAACTGAAAATGTGTATCATACTTTTATTTATATTACTTTTACTATTACAAAACCATTAATACCTAGGAATAATGTACTATGTTGGAGTTAGATTCATATGCATTGGTGTGACCACTGTTCATGAGTCTTTAAATCCTAAATCTGCAATCTCCTTCTTTTTAAACTTTGTCCACAAAACCTAGCATTACATTAATGTCAATTTTTTTTTTTATAAAAAAAAGTTTATTTCTTTTCAAACACCAAAAAGACATACAAAGATGAAACATACCCGGGTAACCGGGAGCACAACCCCAAACTGGCTGCGTGAACTATATACATCCCCTATTTACACACACACTGGAATGCCACCCCATCCTAGACCATCCCATCACAAGGAAGCTATCAAATGCCATTGTTAGTTGAAACATCTCCTTCTCTTTTACTCATACTTCCCCAATATGCCACTCACAGCGTTTTAACATCCCAAGATCCCAATTGACCTTGCCTTCCCAGGCGGTTATCCAGTGTGTCCCCTGAAAGAGAGAGAGTCCCACTCCAGTGAAACCCCACCAACCTCAAGTGTTCATCCTTGTGAAACATATACCCTGTTCGAACCAATTTTAACGCCAGCACTAGTTAACGTTTAGAACTACCCATGCTATAGGGGATCTTCATAGATAAAAGGGAAGATCCTAATACTCCACGGTACCAATTCTTTAGTACAACAACGGTTCTAACGTGCATCCATCTACAGCCATTGTCCGACAGACAGATCTGTGTACTATAACTTGTGTCCTGCTAAGTAGTAAGCTGTGTCTAAAATTGCCCACCTTTAATGTAAACCTCCTGTCTTCCCTCAGACAATAGGGTGTTTTTAATCTTAGCCAAGGCCCCCAGCAAGTCCTTCACCCATTGTTCATATGGGTAGACCTGGCCATCTTTCCAGTGTTTCACAATAAACGCCTTGACTATTGACCCCATTAAGGCAAGGTGGAATCTTGGTGTGACCCCCTTAACCAGGGAGTAGTCACCTAGCACACAAACTTCTGGGGTTAAATAACCCAAGTAGTCTAAAATGGGGTCCAAGCCCTGTCTAATCTCGTTCCATAAAGGAGAAATTTTATCACAACTCCACATAATATGAAACGGATCTCCTGTTACTGTCCCACACCGAAAGCAGAGATCTGTCTGTCTCAAGCCCCTAGAACATAGCTTAGCAGGGTATAATAAATGTTATGAACCACAAAAATCTGCATGTTTCTATGTTTAGGGATTACATTGTATCTGATAGCTTTCCAAATGCTGTCCCACCTTAACCTGAAAGCCAGCACCTTATCCCAATAAGAGACAGAGGTGAGGGCACTAAAACATCGGGAATTCAAGAGAAGTTTGTACACTCGAGAAAGTGGACTAGTTCTATGAAAAGCCTCCTTCAGACTTCCCCATGAGAGAAAGCTATCTGTAAAGTCCCCCTTTCCCTCCCGGACTCCCGCAATCACTTGCTTGAGCTGTAACCTTTGAAAAAAGGAAAGGCCATCACATTGTGGTGGCAAAAGTATTTTCCCCCCCTGTTGCATGTCCCTCAGACTAAGACCCTTCAGATATACAGCCCACCTCTGTCCAAGCACCTGACCTCCTATAGTCAAATTAGGGTTACCCAAGATGGGCTGATCCCTTGATTTCACCTGGCATCCTTTTTGAGCTGGGGTGAGAAACGACCACCAAGCCTCCAGGGTTTTCCTGATTGGATTCCCCACCCCTACCTTGCCCAAACCTTTTTTGGGCCCAACATACAATAAGGAGTCGGGGGAGTAGCTCATACCCCTCAACAATTTCCTCTCAATTTGTAACCAGGCAGGTAAGTATTCTCCCTCACCCAAATCTACCGCCCATTGGGCCATCAAGCCCAACTGACCCGCCACATAGTAAGCCTGGAGGTCAGGCAGTCTAAAACCTCCCTTCTCATAAGGCCTACACAATACCTTATATTTAATCCTGGTAGGTTTGCCACTCCATAGGAAACCAATCATCATTTTCCTAATTAGCTTAAACCACTTAACAGGGATAGTATATGGAGCTAGATAGATCGGATATAACAGCCTCGGCAGAACGTTCATCTTAATGATGCCTAAGCATGCGTAAGATCAAAGGTAGCTTGTTCCACCTTAAAATATCCCTGAAATCTCAGAGATGATTCCCCATGTTGGCAACTGCATGAGATGCTTGGTTGCAGTAATCCAGATTCCCAAGTACTTCAGCTTATCCTTATTCCATTTACTTCAGGCAAAGTCCGCTAAAGACATGTGGAGTCAGAGGTAGGATTTGCGCTTTTAGTGAGATTCAGCTTATAGTTCAAGACCCTAGAGTACCGCTCTATTAGATCTCTCAACGGTCTCAAACCGTTGCTGGATCTCAAGATGGAGCAATATATCGTCCAGAAAGACTGAGAGTTTTAAATCTAAATCACCAATCCTAATTCCTTGAACCCGACCTCCTGTTAATAGATCTTAACAAAGGCTCCAGGTAAATATTGAACAATATCGGTGAAAGAGGGCACCCTTGCCGAGTTCCATTCTTAAGCTGGAATTCCCTCGATAGATAACCATTACATAAAATTCTAGCTGTGGGAGCCGCATATAAATTCTTAATACCCCTAATTAAACCTTGGGGGAACCCCATCTTCTCCATTGTAGTGAACAAAAATAGGTGTGAGACCCGATCGAATGCCTTTTCAGCATCTAGGGAGATCAGGGCTAAAGGAAGCTGAGAGTCAGGGGCGAAATACATTAATGTCATTTTTAATACAACTTCCTATTTCTTTTGGTCATCAAATTTCGAATTATTGTGCTCCCTGTTCTTCACTGGATCGATGATGCTGCAGTGACAACTTTAATGCGTTGCAACCTTACTGCGAGGGATTTATGTCAACTACAATTGCAGTCAGCATAAACCCCTCCAGGAAACTTTGTTTCTTTTCAGGGCACTTTGCCACTGAACCCAGCATGCAGGGGGCTCTGCCCTTGCACCCCACATAATAAATATAATCAACTCTGAGTTGGAGTTGATTCAGAATGGGGGTGCAAGACCCCGAGAAAGCAGTGCTGGGGTTCCATTGGTACATTACAGTGGCAGCAACAATTGCCGTTGTAATATACCTCGATTTCAAACTGTCGTGGAGACAGTGTATGTCCTTTTGCTTATCCCCCTCCCCACCATGATGATCAAGGATCTCACAGCTGTACCCTACCTTTAAATGAGAAAGTAAGTAAGTGGCTATCTTGATGTACCCTACCTCTAAATGACAGGATAAGTGAGTGACTGTCTTTATACCAACAACAATGCCAGGGGTGCAGAAATCCTTCTTCCTAAATGAAAAGCCAATTGCCTTATATGCATGATGCACTTGACCCTCAGCCTACTCCTTTGAAGTATTCCGGTGCTTGCAGGTAAACTTCTGTTTCCCAGGTGACAGCAGGACATGCTACCCACTTCATAAAGGAGGTGCCACGGATGACCGAGTAAATTACTGTCCCATATCTCTACTCCCCTCCCTCTCCAAATTATTCAAGAGGCTGATCAATAATCAACTCTAATTATTTTGAAAAAGCAGGATTTATCACTCTTTTCTTGTCAGGTGTCTGACCTATCCATTCCACCTCTACCTCCATGCTCAGAATTACCAAACACATTTACTCACATATGGATGCTAGTTGGGAGACTAATGCAGTCTTCATAGACTTGGCCAAGGCTTTTGATACAGTCAGTCCTTTTCTTTTCCTAGCCAAACTACAGAAAAAGCAAGAGATGGGCACCCATGTGATCAGCAGTAAGAGTCTGATGACTTAATACATGAAAAGAGGACTTTTTTATTGTGTTCCAATCTCATGGTTAAAATGACAGCACAGCACTCCATAAACACCATTTGTGTGCTGTAATTTTAACTGTGAGATCTGAACACAATAAAAAATTCCTCTTTTCATGTATTAAGTGATCAGACTCTTTTTGCTGATTATACAGGTGTTCAGCTCTTGCTTTTTCTGTGGATTTTCATTTCTACACTGAGAGCACTGTGGCAGAGGTTGTCAGGGCCACCTCTTCTGCCTTGATTTTTCTTAACCAAATTGGCATCATCTGGTATCTCTGCCACCTCTTTATGCTGGTTTAGTTCGTACCACTCTGATGGGATCCAATCAGACAAACTATGGACATCAGCTTGGCCCCCTTGCCCCCTCTTGGTCCCATCCTCTGCTTCCTCCTCCTCCACCCCCCTACCCCACCACACATATTACTGCTCTCACCTTACCCACCCTCCACCTGTACTACCCCCTCCTCCTTCACTGCCCACCCCCTTTCAACTTCCAAAGTCCTATTTCTTCCCATCCACTAGCTCTCACCACTGACCCTCCCCTCTAATGACAAAGCCCTCTCAGGCTGCCACTCAAGCACATCTTCAACAAAGCCTTTGTTTCTAGTGGCCCTACCCTACCCAAGCACGAGTTCCTGAAATCCTTTCTGCTCACCTGTGCACTCAGCATAGGGAAGTTTACTTCTTGGAACAGACTTAAACTGCCAGTCTATATAAGTAGGACTGACGGTGAAATTTCATTGTAAATTTCAAGACAATCTGTAACAAAAGTGTAACTTGACAATTAAGCACAATTGTTTTTTATGTAACCTATGTAACCTTGAAATCAAGTTATCCTTTGTACGCCAATGTATTTCTGTATATATACTGTAGTTGCTGTTTATTCTGTTCTGTACTATGTTTGACTTGGAACCTTTGTAAATGAGCCATTGCCTCACAGGTATTAATCACAAACTGAAATAAATAAAAAAATAAATAGATAAAACTTGCACACAGCTCTACCTCTTTAGGGGTCTCCCAGGGGTCAGTCCCAGGCCTCCTTCTTTTCTCAGCACTCGTAGATGATCTCCCCAACTCCCTAAAAGCCTAATACCATTATATTCTCTTCTAGTCACTCCCTCTCAGATATAAAGCAATCACTTCAGTCCTGACTTCTTCATTGTACAAAAATGTTTCCTCACAAATCAACTAGCTATGAATCACAAGAAAACAGTTACTATGCTCTTTGGCACTGCTCATTGGTTGCAATCAACTCCCTCAACTCTGAAACTGCTTTCCATATCTGGTGACCCCATTGACTTCATTAATTTTTATAAATACCTTGGAGTGTTCCTCAGCCAACAACTAGACTACTCAATTCACATAAACTACATAGTGGGTAAATGTTTTGCCAAACTTGGGGCCATCTATAGGTGTAAAAATTATTTTCCTTTTAGCACCAGTAAAACTGTTGTTGAGCACTGTATCTTCCCACTGCATGATTATGGAGACCTGGTTTTCTATGGAGCCTCAGTTTCTGTCCTAGTTAAGCTCACCCCTCTTTTTAACGCCCTCTGTAAATTTTGTTTTTGGTTTTCCTTCCCCACACCTACCATTACACTATGCATAAGGATCTAGACTGGACCCCTCTCCTTTAAGGCATTCTTTCCATTTTGGTTTGCTAGGTGCCAAATATGGGTCTGGGAAATACTGGGTGATTTGTTCACCCAGTCCTCTAATTCCTCTTACTACTTATGGTCCAAGGAAGGAAATTGACTTTAAATTCCTCTGTGTAGATTTACTGCAGGTCAAGCCTCTATCAGATACAGACTTCACTACTTATGGAATAGCCTTAATTCTTCTATTACTACCATAACTAGCTTCCAGTCTGTGAAGTATAAGCTCAGGGATTACTTCAAGGCCCCTTTGACCTAGATAAGTTACCTTAGAGGCATCAAATAATTCCCATCAGTGGGTCCCAATGTTAGAGCCAGTCTAGTCTTGGTTCCCTCTATTCCTTCTCTGACCATGTCTGAGATTGTCTTTCCTTAAGTGCTACTAAAATTTATCATGTGTTTAGGATGTGTTTTTGATCCTCCATGGCCTGTTTCTACATTTGTATCTGCAACTCTGTATTTAGATTGAATTTTTCCATCATACATACATATATATTGCACCCTCGTGGGTCTATGTTTACATGTGTACTTGAGGAATTTGTATGTGTACTGACTTGGTACATCACTTTTATTGCAACATATGAACTGTATTTTCTTCTCCTGTGTTCACCTCCTCAGGTTGCAACTGGAAATGAGTCTGTCTGGACTCTGTTTGCTTACCGGGTGAAAAATGTTACAAATAAATACAATACTGTATTGTACAGGGAGAACAGACGTGGACCTGGAAGAGAGCATGCAAAACACATATAATAACTTGCAGAACTGTTTTTCAGGCAATAGAATCCTGCTGAATGGAAAAATGACCAAGACAATGTTTTTTTCAAATGAAGCAAAAATTGGTAATGAAAGGGAATATTATGCAAATAATGGGATTAAATGGGCAAAAATTCGAAGTTGTTGAGAATTTAATTAATTGGGGATAAATGTAAATCAATCACTTACATCCAGTGAATACAGTATGTAAAAAGAATGGCTGGTAAAGTAAACAGCAAACTGAGTTTGCTTCACAGAAATCAGTCAAGTATAGTTTGTCACATTGCTGTCAAGTGTACTTACCTGGTTACCAAAAACAAATAAATAAATAAATAATTCCTGCTGTAATGAAAACTATTGCCAGACAAGTACTACTTTCAACTCTGAAGTATAACTCAGTATTGTCATATGACTTACCAGAAACAATAGTGCAAAAATATGTCACTACCTTTAATAATATTTGTACATTTGGCACACAATCAAACAGATGCACTCATTATTGCAATTTGCATTATAGATTATGGGATCATCACCCAACCAATCATAGTCTTCCCTTCAGTTGTGCATGAGGTACTCTTATTACCATAACAGTCATTTACATGCTGAGCCTCCATAAGGGGCTTCTCACTAACCACTCTTGCCATCAGCATTTTAAATAAAAAAAGGATTTTTTTTAAATTGAATACAGTCTGTGATCTATAATAATTTTATGGATCCATTTGGAGGGCCTGTTATGGATCTAATGTGTAGCCTCTTGCATCCATAGGACCTCAGAACTGCTCACCTCTGGTTCACAGTCCTTTGGCCCTAAGAATACATGAGGTGACACTCTTAGATCCAGAAGAGGCCCTTCAAATGGACCCATAAACACATATCAGTAGCTTGAAGTTTTTCCACCTCTGCAATGGACTCACTATACAACCACAGTTTTTGTACAAAGGGCTGTATTCACTGATGGGCTAGCTGTGCACCAGCAGGGGCATGTACCAGGCAGTGCAAGTGCACAACACATAACTGGCCTTCCATGACTTCATTATGCCGGTATGCACATCCCACTGAGCCAGACCAGGCACCACTAGTGCAACTGTATAGTACAGGGGGATGGAAATTAGAAGCCCCAACCAGTTGCATAGTGGATCCCCCACTCCACAATAGCATGAGATCATAGGACATGGTTGCCCATGTACAGGCTGCCATATCCCCAGTAGATTGATACAAATGATACAGTTGCAAAGTTTGGCATCCCTCAGCCTGCCACCACCTCCAGCCCTCTATGGCATTGAAGGGGGCAGGGTCCATAGATGCTGAGTGCCATGCAGCTATAGGAGCTCTGGTCAGAGGAGCACACAAACATTATAGCAACCCTCTGGCAGGCATAACAGTAAGTCCCTGACATGAATACAGCAGAGCACAAATGGCATTGTGCATGCCACACTCTGCTGGACCTCCACGAGCATGCTCTAACCCAACCCCCTGCCCTGACCAGCCCACATAGTTGCATGGAATCCCCCTCGGATGGTCTCATGCAGGAGTGCAGAGTGGGTACATGCCATTAGTGCATTCACAAATGTTCATTAGACACTGGGAGATGCTTATCCTGGCCCTATGCAGTGTGTAAAAGGAGTGTAGGGCCAGGATATCATTAATTCATAGGGTCTACTAATTATATAAAACTGGAATTTCAAACATTTTGAACAATAAACTAACTCATACAAACCACTTTGTAAATCATTTACAAAGCTGTTTAATGAAAAATTAACCAAAACCAAGATAGCTGAGCACTCTTTTTATTTGCACATTATGAACCTAGAGTGTTAAATTAGGCTGCTGCTGTTGGACTTGATCTATGAAACAAAACTCAGCATTTTAAACAAAAACTCAGAAGCAGTTTATTGGATGCTTTTATTTGTAGGGGTGATGAAGTCACTTGAACAATGTTTGTTAACAGTTGACAATCATGATGCTTTCTTTTTTTGGAAAATTGTTCAAACTGTAGAATTATAGGGGCATTATAGTGCCCCTATAGTTAGGGTTGAGCAGCCTGTTTAGTGTTAAACCCATATTTTTGCACCTTAATAACTTTGGCATCATTTGACAGAAAAGACCAAAATTGGGTTTGCATGGTCAGGCTGTTAGAGTCTCAATCTGTGATGAGTTTGCCTAGACGCAGTGGAATTTTTAGTGAAATGTTCAGGGTTGAATGGGCCCATGCCAAGGATGTGCCTTTTGAAGGTGTTGTAAAAAAAATATACAATTCCAGAATTATAATGATTTTTGAGTTAATGACCTGACATGAATTGTAAAAAAAAAAATAGTTTGTCCTTGTTTTCATGATTTACCTGTCGTGCTGAAACAAATACCGATCGTGCGGAAAAAAAATACTGATCATGCTGTCTGCCTTCTTGTTTTTTCTTTCACACTGAAAAACACTGAAAACATAAAAATTACACATTTTCAAAAAACAAACACCTGAACCTAGCTAAATGTGACCCATTTAGCTAAAGTCTGGTGTGTTTCTTTTTTTGAAACACTTGCCAGGAATACCTTTTCTGGACACCCAAAAATCCAAGGTGCCCAGCTTAGCAAGAGAAGCCATTCACCCACATTCTCTATATGAGAACAGCAGGACTTTCTTGACTTCTACAGCTATAGGCTCCAGTCAGAGCAGTGAGCCACCAATGCCCTTTTCTGTCTGCCTGTCTATCTATCAATCTATCTGTCTGTCTGTCTGCCTGTCTATCTATCTGTCTGTCTATCTATCTATCTATCTATCTATCTATCTGTCTGTCTGTCTGTCTGTCTGTCTGTCTGTCTGTCTGTCTGTCTGTTTGTCTGTCTGTCTATCTATCTATCTATCTATTCTTAGCTTTTGTCTTGCCTTCTCTTCACTGACCCTTGGTGTCAGCAGGTGGGATGCTTGTACCTTCTTCTGTGTCAACTCCTGCTTTGACTGCTTGCATACTGTTGGATTGCTGCCATATCATCTATTTCTGCCAGCGTAACCATCCCAAACTAGATATGGCTCTACATTTCTATGTTTTAAATTACTTTGGGATGCTGCTCTGCATTTCTACATTTAGGTTACTTTGGCATGGTTACCCCATACAGGTCAAAGTGATGTTATTTCTGTTTCAGTATAACTTGAATTGCCAACATAATGTCAAGGCAAACAACACCATACAACAACTGGCTTCCATTTAAAACAGTGAACTGAATTATTTTCAAACATGAGGCTTTGATGAGCTGTGAATGGGAACAGGTAGTATTAAAAAGTAGGTCGCACTGCTGTAGTAGATCACAGAATGGTGTCTAGTTCCTTGGCATCCATCCAGAAATGTGATCTGTTGCATTGCTTAACCCACTGTCTACAAGACAGCAGAAAACTTCAATCATCAGAGAATGTGGATTCATTTTTTGTGTGTTTTTTAAGTAAAAAAGATATTCTGAAAATAATCTGTTGCACTTCATTCTTTACCTGTTCCATATGGGATGAGAGTTTCATCCTGCATGTACATTAGTAGATCTGGTTCCCAGTCACTTATGCACTTCATATGCAGCAGTTGTGACACAAATGTTCATTTGCCCCGTTGTCAGCAAATGATTCCTGTGAATCATCTGAGTCTGCTTGACTCTCCCTCTGGTTGTATCCATTAAACTGGCAGATAATGAATTTGTTTCCTAACTGTGATGACCTTGAGACACCTCTTAATAGGTTTCTGAATGACAGTATCTAGAGCATGGCATGTACGACATCCACAATGCACTGCCAACAAGGCCAGGTGGTTGGCTTTCTTCAAATATTCTAGATCCTGCTACAGGTAAAACATGCCTTGCTCACATAGTCAGCATCAATCTGCAGTGGTGTCCTCCAATGATGCTTTTGGCTGCTGTATGGGTTGGCTTTCCACTTTCTCCCTCATTGCTTTTCATTATGAAATATGTTCCACACCTGTCTATGGATTCTCAGTGGCTCTCTTTACTTCCAAGGCAAAATAGGTGTCCCTAGCACTCTGGGTTACATTGTACAGCCATTTCTGAGGAGTATCATGCATTCAGGGCTCCACTGTGCTCCTTTACTGATCCCTACAGATTTTATTCCTTTTTTTTTAAACTTTCTTTATCCTCCTACTCTGGAGACCTGAACTCTCTCCAGCAGGACACTCAGTTAGGTCTTTTTCCCATCTGCCGGAAGCCCCCAGACTCCACCTTCCTTACCACACCACCTGGCTGTCCAACCCCCTGGCTCTGAGTCCCCACAGGACAGGACAACCAACTCCTCTGGTGCTTTATCTACAATTTAGAGGGGTGACCAGGGAGTGGAGGTAGTGCCTCCGTAGAGCTGGGAGTCCCAGCATTGGACATGGGGACTGACCACTGGACCTACCATCACCTATCAGGCACTCCGGGGATTTTTGCTTGTTCTGTTCCCCCCCACAGAGCTCGGACATACAATGATGACCAGCATCCACCGAGCTCCACCCTGTTGCCTTCCAGCTGTGCCACCCTCTTCTGGCCACCCCTGGCCATCACCAGGGGTTGCTCAAGAGTGATGCCATTCCTAAGTCCACCCCAGGAAGGGAAAGCCATCATTCAGATGCTCCATCCCTACCTTCCCCTGCCCATCCCCAACCTCCTGGGCTTGCTCCTGAACCTGGGTCATCAGTGTGGCACGAGGTGAGGCAGCTAGCACCTTAGCCCTCAGCACCACCGGGCTGGCCACACACATTTTAATCTGATGTTTCAGTTTTCAGATGAACTGCTTGTTCACTTTGTGGATATCCTCTGTGCTTCACTGAAATGTTCATCAATATCTGACCTGCATATATGTCTGTCCTGAACACTTGCTCCCAACAAACCAGGTCCATATTGGAAGTGGACAGGTTTCTTTTCTGTTCTGCCCAGTGTATGATTTCCTTCATTTGTACCAGGAATTCTAAATGCTTCTCACCTTCTCTTTGCATGAGAAATGATAGCTTTATGAGGGTCTTTTCTATTCTCTCCATGTTCCCATATGTGCATCCAATCTGGCAATTACTGATCCAATCAGAAATCTGAAAGGTTGGCTCTCTCATCAGTGGCTAACACCTTGGAAGTGTGAGTAGCAAGGCAGACTTAAAGGTATAATAGCCCCAGTGGGTTACACACTGACCTCATTATCCCATTGAACTGCAACCTTAAAAGCAGAGCAAGGACTGAATAAAAAAAGGAAAACTTTCCCCTTTATCCCAATGACCTGCAGCATTAAGAATTACAGTCAGTACAGTCTAAAATAGAAACATCACCTAATACAAAACTGCCAGTATTATAGACAATTGTGAAATTTACATAAGGTCAGGATAACGTCTACTAAGGCTTCCTTCTTTAAATAGCTGCTGTACAGTCCACACACTTTAAAAATCATAAACAATTTTTGCTTACAATTACACATTTGACACATCACAGTTCAGCTAAATAAATTGACATAGTATCAGATGGTATTACTCTACAAACCTCATTGGATATAGCAAATACATTTATTGATGTAGAGCAACCTTGGGTGGAGCTGGCAAATTCCATTACTGTTGTTTAGCAACTTTCTCACCAACCCCTTAGACCTTTTTTTCATTGTAAAACAGTTATTCCCACTGAAATATCTAATTCTTTTGATGAGAATATTCTGGCAGAAAAAAAAAACAGCCCTGGGCAGCATTGAAAAAGCCAGAACACTCTATGAGAGGTCATTACTGACCTTTAAAATACCATTAAGGGTTAAAAAAAAAAAACTTTACATACTTCCAGGGAAGAAACTAAGGCAGAGGGTTCACCATCACAGAATGTGCCTCATAACTTACAACCTAGAACCTTATGAGTGTGAGTCAATTAAAGATAACTCAAAAATCAAGGACCTACTTATCCCAATTTCTCCTAAATGAAGGCTTAAAACTTGACCTTATTTTCCATCATCTCTTCCCTAATATTATTAATCAAATGAGCAATCCTTATGTAGCAGTTTGAAGATTATGAAACAGCCAGTATTTATCCACACAGAAATGGACACTATCAGAGAAGATTTGGCCTAATGTTATAATGTTATATCTAATAATGTTGCAACTTTTGCTCTTCCATTTTGTACGCAGTTGTATTTTCTGTAACTCACTGTGACATGGCTCCATTGGACCAGCTCTCTGTATCTGCCTAATCTATGTAAATTTCATATATTTGATGAAGAACCTTTGTAAATGAGCTAGCTAGCTCAAAGGTGTGTCTTCTATTAAATAAATAATACAAAGAAATAAATACATACATAAAGAAACCTGGCAATTAACAGGGCACGAATGGATGACATTATAAGAATGTTTAATACTCATTTTCCCCCAAGAGAAACTTCATCCATTGAAGACTAGGGAAACTCAGAAGGTAATATATCTGGTGCCCAAAGACCTGATTTTAGTTCAGTCATATTCCAAGATATCAATCTTTCGATGGACCTTCCCAAAACTAAAAAATGTAGAGGGTTAACCATGGAGGGAATTAAAAGAAAAAATAATAATAATGAGAACAATAATAATAATCAGAATAAAAATAATCAGGCAGAAGTAACAAAAAATTAAAATAAAATAAAAAGTGACCCTGATATAGAAGGGAGCCGCCCTCTGTATCCAGTGTTAATCCACGTGGTAAACCCAAACTAGTGAAGCATCTGATAGATATCACAGCCCCTCAGCAAACAGGAAAGGTTGAGGCAACTGTCTCTGTCACAATACAGACTACAAACACTTTGGGTCTGGTTCCTCAAATGAGCACACCTGGTGTAAAGAATCTAAATACACAAGGCAATTAGAGCTGGGAAAATAATGTAGTATTGGATGTAGATCCTGGCCCTGTGACCTCGGGTGGACAAGGAGCTCTAGAAAGGGATGTCTTACCTGACAAAAACTTTTAGAGAATGATTCTACCTGAGACAGACACAACTCATTTGGAGTGTAGGATTCTATTATTATGTGATGTTCAGGAGAAAGATTTCTCATATAAAGAGTCTCCCCTAAAGTACATAATTTCCTTGTTTAATCATAAAGACGGCTTCAGTTAGAGAAGGGGGATGTCCTGAAGGCAACATGGCTTTATGATGAAAATGATGGGGACTGTATACAAATTCACTGTATTAATCACAGAATAGCAAACTAAATTTGGAATAACAGTCACCTGATAGTAACTCTATCTTAACTTATGGAAATAGGGGTCTGACCAACTAATTCACAGCTCAAATTCACTGAAATATAATCCCTATTTTCTTTCTATATTCATTTTGAAAAAAAAAAACTTGTGAGAGGTTCAATTCCCACATCTGGCACTTGGGTTAATATCCCGATACTGACACTGTAGTACAGCATGAGAGGGGTGCTGCACTTCTGAGGTGCCGCCTTTCGGATGAGATGTTAAACCGAGGTCTCATCTGCCTGGATTGGTGGTAGTTCAGGTGGATGCTAAAGATCTGATGGCTCTTATCAAAAAAAAGTAGGGGAACATTTTATTGAAACACAAAACAAGCCAAACGGTGTACAACAGAGTAGTAAAAAAATTCTGCATTAGTGTAAACAAACTCAAATTCCCAATAACTCAGCCGACTCCAGTTTCAGAATCACCAACCTACTAGAACATAAAAAAGGGAGGGAAAAAACATACAAATAAGACCCAAACCCCAAATATAATATATATAAGGGTAAACAGGGAGGAGAAGAAGCACTGTGGGTCAATTTGGAGGCAGACAATGGCACCACAATCCACACAGGGGTTGTATACAGACCCCCCTCTCAGGGGGAGGAAGTGGACAAGGAAATGATAGAAAGTATACTTAGAATGGCAGATAAAGGGGAGATATTGCTGATGGGTGATCTGAACATGCCAGATGTTAACTGGAGTGCAGTTGCAGCAGCCACTTCTAAGATTGGGGTTATTCTGGATGCCCTACAGGGGGCATGCCTTAGACAACTAGTATTGGAGCCCACTTGAGAGGGAGCAATCTTAGACCTGGTTCTCTCAAACAGAGATGAAGAGAGGATCACAGATGTAGAAGTGGGTAGCCATCTGGGAACTAGCGACCATCAAACAGTATGGTTCACAATAAACACAGCAATAGAGTCAAGCCATACAAAGACAAAGGTACTGAATTTTAGGAGGGCTGACTTTGCCAAAATGGGTGAGTGCCTAAGGAATGCACTAGCAAATGGGCAGGAAGGAGGGGTGGAAGAACAATGGGGAATAATAAAAACTGCCATCACAGAGGTAACAAGCCTTTGTGTAAAGCAAACAAAATGAAACGAGGTAAGAAACCACTATGGTTCTCAAAGGAAGTGGCAGTGAAGGTTCAAGAGAAAAAGAAAGCATTCAGGAAGTACAAGGAATCACAGAAGGAACAGGACAGAGAACTGTATCAGTTAAAGCAAAGGGAAGCTGGAAAGGCAGTCAGAACAGCAAAGGCCCAAACTGAGGAAAAGATAGCCAACTCAGTTAAGAAGGGGGATAAAACCTTTTATAGGTACATCAGGGAGCAAAGGAAGACCAAGGAGGGATAGTGAGGCTTAATAAAGGGAGGGAGGGTGGACAGAGGGTGACTGTGAAAAGGCAGAGATACTAAACAAATATTTTTGCTCAGTATTTACAAAGGAAGAAGGGAGGTACCTAAAACAAACAGTAGAAACACTCTGATACAGAAGTTGATACCAGCCCATTTACAGAAGAAAGAGTTCTGAAAGAGCTCTTAAAACTGAAGGTGGACAAAGCAATGGGGCCTGATGGAATTCATCCCAGAATTCTAAAAGAACTAAGGATAGAACTAGTGACACCACTGACTACCCTCTTAACAAATCATGGGAGGATGGGGTGGTACCTGAGGACTGGAGGAGGGCAGATGTGATTCCCTTCACAAAAGTGGGAGCAAGGCAGAAGCAGGAAACTACAGACCTGTTAGTTTAACCTCAGTGGTAGGAAAATGATGGAATCACTTGAAGGAAAGAATTGTGTATCTAAAGGCCAGAGGGCACAGGACCCAAGGCAGCATGGATTCACAGCAGGAAGGTCATGCCAGACAAATCTGATAGATTTCTTTGACTGGGTGACCAAAGTAGTAGATCAGGGAGGGCTGTGGACATGGCCTACCTAGACTTTAGCAAGGCATTTGACACAGTCCCACACAAAGATTAATATACAAGTTAGCCAGCCTGGGAGTGGGTCCCAAGATGACAGCCTGGGTAAAGAATTGGCTGGAGAATAGGACACAGAGAGTAATAGTAAATGGAGTCCACTCTGAAAAAAGGGGTTAGCAGTGGTACCACAGGGTTCAGTATTAGGACCGGTCCCTCTCAGTGTCTTTATAAGTGACATTGCAGAGGGACTGGAAGGAAAAGTATGTCTCTTTGCAGATGACACAAAGATCTGCAACAGAGTTGATGCACAAGGTGGGGTGGAAAGGATGAGAAGGACTTGGCAAGGTTAGAGGAATGGTCAAATGTATGGCAGCTTAGATTCAATGCTAAGAAGTGCAAGGTAATGCACCTGGGAAACAAAACCCAGGAAAGAGTACACATGGGGGTGAGATACTAACAACAACAAAAATGGAAAGGACCTGGGGTAGTCATATCAGATGACCTAAAGGTGGCAAGCAATTGAGAGGGCAGCAAGGAGGGCTGGGGGATACTGGGATGCATAGGGAGAGGCATCATCAGCAGAAAACAAGTTATTATCCTCTGTACAGACAGCTGGTGAGACCACATCTGGAGTACTGCGTGCAGTTCTGGAGACCCAATCTCCACAAAGACATAGACAGGATGGAAGCTGTCCAGAGGAGGGCAACTAAAATGGTGCAGGGTCTGCACCGCAAGATATATGAAGTGAGACTTAAGGAGCTTAATATGTATAGCCTCGAGGAAAGGAGGGAGAGGGGGGACATGATAGAAACTTTCAAGTACCTCAAGGGAATCAACAAAGTCCAAGAGGGTAGCATCTTTCAAAAAAAGAGGTGTGCAAGAACAAGGGGGCACAATTTGAAGATAGAAGGGGGGTGGCTCAGAGGTAATTTAAGGAAGTTTTTTCACAGAGAGGGTTGTGGATGCATGGAACAGCCTTCCAGAGGAGGTTGTGGAGTCAAAACAGTGGTGGAATCTCCAGCATGCATGGGACAGTCATAAGGCAATTCTAGGGGGTGGGGGTAGGAAGAAGTAGGCTGCTGGTTAACTAGGATCTGCAGCTTATCCATCAGGTAGGGAAATGGGCAGACTGGGTGGGCCAAGCGGTCCTTATCTGCCGTCAAATTCTATGTTTCTATGTTTCTATGTTATATATATATATATATATATATATCCTACACAGGAGGTCTTTCTACTATGAAGGATCACTTGAATTTAATAAATGCAGAGAACCCTTTCCACCATTTAAAAACATTTGATCTTGGGTTCTGATGTATTTCATAATCATAAATGTCCTGCAATTCTACTTCAACAAAAACTCTAAAATGTTCATACAAAACCAGATGTTGTTGTAGAACCCGCTTACATCTTGCATTCGAGATAAAATGTAAGCACTGCAAAAAATACATGTAAAGTGCCAGTGTCAAAGCATTGAAAAGTGGAGGGGTATATGCCCAAAGCTAAAGACTTCTAAGAGACAGTGGCCAGCCAATGTAATCCCCAAGATTGTGCTAAATAAATCCATAAGTTACTAGAGTATGTGCAAAAATCAAAAAATGGGCGCTATCTTCCACCACTGCAATACAATCAAAAAAGGGACAATAACGTTCTACTAAAGGTTTATGCTTATTATTCCCTCTAATTGCTAGTCTGCCATAAACACAGAACCATACCATTTCCCATATTTTCATTGGGATGCATTGTTCATTTAGAAGGTGTTATACTTTCTAATGCTCTGCTTCAGGATAAAGTTTAAACACTGGGTGCTCCGGCACACATGTAGACATCATATTCGAATAAAGTTGGGAACAGGACACTTTATAAATTGACTCTTTATCTAAGTTCCATTTCTTAAGTTTCTGAATCGAACTGGTAAAGGAAGATGGAAAGGTGAAATATTTAGATTGTCGAGGGATGCAGGCAGACCAAACTTGAAGAAAATCTGCTAAATTGTTCAGTAACCATTTAGTAGGTAGAGCAGTTGAGGTTTGTAGGGTCAGTTTAAAGTTCTGTGAAAAAAAAACAGGGAGTGAAAAAACACCACCGGGTCCACCATCCCCCACCCATCTTTTTCTTTCTTTAAATAGGTATAAAGCCTTTTAATGGGGTTTAATCGACTGCCCCTAAGAGGTTGAAAAAATAGACTATAAAGTTTGGTTTCTGCAGTAGGGGCTAGGGACCATATCATCCCTGTATACAGGAGTGCAGGAATGAGAAATTTATTGATAACTGCCATGCGCTTTAATTTCGATAACCTCCACCCTTTCCATTTATTCACCTTGTACTCACAAGCCGAAAGGGATACTTCCCAATTATAACAACCCAAATCATATCCTGAAAAATAAATCCCTAAAATTTTTACTGGGAAAGTGACCATTTTATTAGTCTCAAATGGAATCTCTGTACATTGTTCCAAACCTAGTCCAAAACCAACACATTTATTAAAATTCAGTTTGGCACCAGACACCATCGAATAGGTATAAAGTTCTGACAGCATGAGTGAAATACTATCCCTGGTCTCTGCCAGTAAACAAATATCATCTGCGTAAGCTAGAATTTGTATCTCATCATGTGGTTGAGATCCATGAACCCCCTGAACCAGAGTATTCATTGAAATGTATTGAATCAAGGGGTCTGGAGAAAAAAAACATACAGGAGGGGGCTTAAGGGGTAGCCTTGTCTGACACCTTCAGTAAGAAAAATAGCCTCCCTAGTTTTACCTAGTACAATGCGACTAATGGAACCAGCAGAATATAATATCCTTAACCACTGAACAAATTCCCCCTGGGCACCATAGAGACTTAGAGTGTGAAACAAAAATTCATGGTGCACTCTATCAAAAGCTTTACTGAGGTCAACCGAAATCAAAAATCCAGAATGGCTGTATGTGTTATAAAAATTCACCACTTCCCTAATTATAATAAGGCCCTATTGAATTCCCCCCAATAGCCCACACAATTGGGCATAATGTAATTTGGTGGCAGCATATTTTTTTAACCGGGTATTAAGAATACTGGATAATAATTTAAAATCCACATTTAACAGCATAATAGGCCTCCAATTACAAATTTATTTCCTATCCCCTGATTTATAAAGAAATATTACCAATCCTGTAGTAAATCAAACAGGTATAAACTACTGTGTCAATAAAAAATTAAACACCATAGCTAAGCATGGAGCTAGCTCAGTTGAAAAGGTACAATAGAGCTCATAAGGTAGTCCATCTGATCCAGGTGATGAACCCAATTTTGACAATGTAATGGCCTGTCAAACTTCCTCAATTGTTTCTAACCCAACTAGAGCAGATGCTCTCTGTGTATCAGGTATCATCTTAATATGGGACAAATATTGTAATATTTGTGTAAGATGTGGTTGTTCTAAATTTTGAAAGGACTTAAGGTGATTTAGGACAATTTTGTATAATTCCCATGGGTCAGATGTCACATCCCCAAGTGTATTGTGTAATTCCTGAAATGTGGTAGCATCCCTTTTATTCCTACACATTTCAAAAGGGTCTAATTGTGGGGACTTCTGTGTCCCATATAATAAATTGACTGCAATAGATCGTGCCCTGTCACACTGGAATTTTAGCAGTTCTAGCTTCAAATTCTTAATTTGATCCATAACATTATTATCCCTACCATACGCCAGAGTCATCAAATTTTGCAAGCATGCCCATAATTTTAAATATTGAAAAAAGGAGTTTTGTGCTCTACGTTTTCTGAATTTTTGAAAATATTTTACCAATCAAATTTGGTGTCCCACCACCAATCCCCCAAATTCTCATATAATTCTAAAACAGAAATTCTAGCCGCCAAAAGACCGCTAATGGCCTGTTGGACATCGGGGTCTTGGAGTACTGAGGAATTTAACTTCCATCTTTTACTTTTATATTGTGGGGTAGAGGAATCCAAAAAAGACCCGATTAAAAGTAAATGATCTGAAAACTCTAAACATGTAGAGGTCATAGTAATATGTTTATGGTGTTTGCTAGTGAAAATATAATCAATACTAGATGTCCGCTTCCCTCTCTGAAATGTGAATGAGGGACCTGTTGATTTGAATTCAGCACATTTAATTAGACCAGCAGTGGCAATACATATAAACAGCATATGAGAATCACAATATACTTTTTTATCCTTCGGACAAGCGGAATTGGTGAATAAGGGGCAATTAAAATCACCGGCAATATACAGAATCCTAGAGGTAACTAAAAAACGTTGTATATTTTCTAGCAGTTTCACCCTATCCACCTTTGTTTGAGGGCCATAAATGTTAATCAGTCTGCTTGGCTGAGAAAACCAAATACCATCTAAAATCAATACTCTTCCCTGGGACAAGATGCACTAGTTTTGTTAACATGAAATCATAACCTGAAAAAGTATGCCAACTCCATCTGCCCTATCTAACCCAAAAGACCAGAAGGATGAACCCCACTGCCATTCAGAAGAAAACAATTCGGCCTTATTGGCTGACCACATCCATGTTTCTTGAATAAAGCAGACATCTAAAGCAAAGTCATGCAGGGTTTGAAATGCAAGTAATCTCCTTTTATGATTTAAAATGCTGCAGACATCTAAAGAGGCTACAGAATGCATTTAGAGGGTCATGACAGAAGGCCTTTATTTTTTCCTCTCTTTCTTCTTCCCTTAATATTGATATTCCACCATTTTAAAGGAGTCCGATGACCCTGGGATTGACTTCAAGTCTGTCACATCAACCTCCAATCCCCCCCCCTATTTTTGAGAGTTTAGAACTGAAAAGGGATTTTCTGAGGTAAACTTCAAAGTTCCAGTGGAGGAGCAACTCTGAGTAGATCTTCTTCTTGATGTTGGGGGGGGGGGTTCCTGGTGGCTGGAATTGTATATCTGCATCCTCCCGTGCCGTCTCTGAATAAGTAACTGGAGTTAATAAATACGGTTGTAAACCCTTCTCATGCCCAGAGAGCTCTGTGGAGGCTTCCAGTGAAGTAACAGGAGGAAGTACCAACAAATTTGTACAGACTGTTACTATGTAAACCTTCTACAAGTTTTGTCACTATAGGGGGGATCATCTGGAGGAGCATCCTCCTGGCAAGCAGATTACAGGGGGTCTTCATACTGAGGTTCCTGCTGTGGTCCTTCAGATTGTGTACTAGGGACTGAAGGTGTTGCAGCTTGCTGGGCCTTATGGATAAGATCTTCAGGGCCCAATTTATCAGTTTTATTTTCTGAGGCCCAGGGGCATTCATGGAAAAGATGACCAGACAGTTCGCATAGGGAGCCTTTTGTGTAGTTAATACACTGCCTGCTCCTATGGCCCACTTCCCCACAAATCTCACAGCATAGTTTGTCACAGACATATGACAAATGGGTCCTAGAGCTACATTTATAGCAAGCTCTAGGTTGCCCAGCATTGAACCATACCCCCCATCTCTTCCGAGAAAAAAACAATTAGGAATATGTACAATCCCATTATCATCCTGTGTTAGTTTAACTTTGTATTTCCAGCTACCTGTCCAAAATTCTTCAGCATCTAAAATGGCTTCAGGGATAGATAGTACTGTGCAACACTGTTTTAACTATTGTGTAATATCATCAACGTAAACTCCCTCATTGCGAAAATTTATTGTTACATACTTTACCAAAGGTTTGGTAAGAAGGATTACTAGAAAGGGGGTCCAGAGTGGTGAAAATTTGATCTGATTATGACGTGCCCAGAATAATTCTAGCCAGTAGGGGGATCTGAAGCTTAAGTCAAAATTGTCCTCACCAGAAATGTTAATACAAGCAAAGACGTCAGCAGGAGTGAAATTCAATGATCCTTTCAATAGCTGTTTCCCCACATTGTATCTGTCCGGCCTCACCTCCAGACCCCCTTTATACCTAATGCGAACCACATTCCTTCATGGTGCTGCTTTGGTTGGTTGAAAGAAATCTGAATATTTATTCCTATCTTCATGTCACTTGTCTATATGCTGGGATTCAGTCTGATTTTCCCTGTGAGGGTTCTGTGACTGTGTGGCCCTTGCTGATTTTTTGGGGGATGGCGTCCAACTACAGGACCCTTATTGTTTTTTTTAGCAGTAGGGGCAACCCCTTGGTTCAGTGGTTTCCATTCTGGACTACCTTGCGACAATGGGGGGGTCCCAATCAGGATCTGTGTGCCACCGACCATCAGGCCCTTGTTTCCAACCTGCCTTTCCTAAGGCTTTCCCTAGGATCCAGTCATTATTGGTATCAGGGTTCACCTCAGGTGAAAAGGCAGTATCACGCTTGTCAGACCCATGTCCATATGTAAGGAAGGGATTGATATCCACAAAGTCCTTCCCATCTTCAGTTACCAGGGTAGATAAAGCAGTTTGTGTGGAAGCTAAAGCAGAAGCTAAGGACATTTCATCATCCTCTTGTCCACTAATACCTGGGGGGGTTACTCTCTCCACTTCCCCGTTATCTACTGACCACTGACTATTCCTTTTATCAGTTGTAGATGCTATTACAGAACTTGCGGCAGAAATATCAGGGGCTCGAAAATTAATGGGTAGCAAAATGTCAGACTGTACCATAGGACCTGGCTGTACCATAGGCCAAAACCAGTGAAAACAGTTTCAGATACATTTTTAGCCAAAATAGGATTAACTTTTCCCCCGTTAAAAAAAAAGACAGTAGCATTGTCCTGATCATACCAAGATGTTTGATACTGAGTACCTGTTGGAGATGCCGCTGTTGCACTCAGGTTAGACAAGTCACCACTCCAGTAGACGACAGAAGGTTTGGAAGTCCTGCATCTGACTCAGTTCACAATATTTCCAAGGTGACTTTCAAATTATCCTTTTTCTTATCAATCTGTCAAACTTCATTTTCCAGATGGCTTTTCAGCACTTGTGCCCATGATAAAGCATCTGGCACCATAGACTTATTATCCAAATCCAAATCCAAGGCAATTTTCACATAACTCGTCACAATGGTTGAAACTAATCCAGTTTCTTGGTCACCAGCAAAGTCAAACCCAGTGAACGATCCATTTGCATCTCGAAATATATCTTCAGCCTCTAGAGAAATAAGAGCAGAGGAGGAGGCCTTCTCCTCAGCTCTCTCCACATCCATCCTGATCTGTGACTCAGGAGAACTGGCTATCTGCTCACACTCTGCTCACAGGAAGTCAAGCCCCCTGCAGGCAGAGTAGGGGAATTTCCCCGGTGTCCTGGCCAAATTTCTCCCATTCACTAAAAAATACCACCAACAGCTTAATCTGGTTCAGTTTCAGTTGCTTACCATCTGTATCCCCCTCTCCCACTGGTTGACCCTGAAAAATGGACTTCTAGGCCCAGTGGGCTTACTGGGTCAACAAAATTCAATAAATAAATAAATAAATAGATTTTCATTCAACTAAATTTTTGAGTTCCTTTCTTGAAAACTACTTTTACATTGTCCTGGGCCCATGAGATATAATTAAGGCCAAGAGAAGAATTGATCAGGATAGAGCCCAAGTGGATGTTATCTATAAATCATGACTAATTGCAAAAAGAGTCCTGGAAAAATGCCCAGTTTTATACACACTGGGCATTTGTGTCATCATGAGTGACATCCTGTTCTCTCAAGTCCCAACATATTCAGGCCTGGAAAATCACAGGAAACAGTGGAATCTACATTGCCACTGTATAATAGATTTAAAATGCTGGAAGGGTACCAGTGACTAAATTCTAACTTGATCACTGATACAGGTGCTCATCAGGGCTATACATGTCAGTCCAATTTGCCAGCAAAACTACAAGTATTATCATGCAATATTGCAGGACTGGGCAGACAAAGAATGGCATGATTTTGTCTCATCCTTCTCTATAGTGTGCTTGTAGGAAATCTGGCATCTGGCTAATCAGGATATATCCATAAACAATCTTAAACTCTTTCAAATCCCTGCAAAAAAAAATCAAGCCTGGGGAAGACCATCTGGGGACTGGCCTGCTATATTAAATTAGAGGGGCATTGCTCTGCCAGACAAATTATGTCTTTGGAGTTTTGCTTGGTGCTTGCTGTAAAACTTTTTAACCTAGACGTCATCCTTATCAATATGAATATTACTCAAGTCAGCTCTAGTTACACAGTTAAAGACACATGGAACCCTTTGAAGACCCTGCTAGAATCATTGTACTCACAATTTTATAATACCCCGATATTGATGTGTGCAGATTTCAATGCCAGGATTGATAATTTTAACGGCACTTTGTGTAACTTTGCAGTTATAGTCCTTTGTAATGAGTCCACCCCCAAACTCAGGTGCTCATATGACACTAGAGTAAACAGGGGCAGGGAATTATTTTATAAACACTTCACAGGGTTAAACAAGGTACAGGAGGGAAGTATTTTTCAGAGGAGAAGGTGCACAATGACAAGGGGACAAATAATGAAGCTGGAAGGGGAAATTTTGGAGGGATGTGAGGAAGTACATCTTCATTGAAAGAGGTGATGGATGCCTGGAACAATCTTCCAGCAGAGGTAGTGGGGCCAAAACAGTGGTGGGCTTCAAGCATGAGTGGGATAGACACCAGGGAATCTTGTTTGGGAAGCAGGGGGGAGGGAGCTGGAGATCAAGTAGGGTCTGCAGTGACAGTATATGTAGAGACAAATAGGCAGACTTGGTGGGCCAAGCAGTCCTTAACCGCCATCAGAGTCTATTAAGTTTATGTTAGAATATGATTTCTTTCCCCTTAGTGGGAGGTTAACTGGCGACAAACCGGGACAGTTCACATATTTCTCTGCTCAAAGTGCTTAGGTAATTGATTATGTTTTTTGCAATTGGATCCTGGAGCTTTGTGACTTTTTATATCTGATCAACAGATCAGAAAGTGATCATCTTCCTCTGGCTTCAGGTTGCACTCTAAGTGATTTTAAAAAGGAGACACACTCCAGTTTACATGATAATAACTTTTTTTTCTCTAAATATAGGAATTAGGAAGCAGCATGACTTTGCCAACCAAGATGGCAACAGTGTTTTAACCTAGCTATTCCTAGCACCTTCTATTATTGGTAACTACAGCATATTCTGGTATTTATTACAGTGGAAAAATAATTTATCTGTTAGATTAAAGCAATGGCAACTCAGTGCTATCAAAATAAACAGACTATCTTACCTTACAGCCAACATTAGAGGTCCAAACATCTGCAGCTCCCGAGATGGCAGGACCAGGGCCAAAGCATGGCAGCTTCTGGAGTCAATAGGGCTGGTAATCCATCAGCATCCAGTTCATTGGCAGCAATTTCCAGCATCATCACTAACCTCCAGATGGAAATGAAGGCAAGCTTTACAAATCTATCAACACAAATGTTACCTCTACAAAATATTGTGACTGGGCTGTCAGAAACTTCTGTTGCCTATGCCACGAGGATTGACAAGGCAGAAAAGCAATTTATTGACCCTGAAGACTCAGTAGCCCATTTGACTCATTAGTGCAAAGAGCTGCTAGAAAATATGGCAGCCCTGCTTGAAAAAATGGTTGACCAGGAAAATTGGTCTCAATTATCAAATATCCGTCTAGGGGGTCTCCCAGAGGGGCTGGAGGAAAAGACCCCTGAATAGTCAATTCAACTGCGGCTCATGCAGCACCTTGGTCTGGGCCCAGAGGCTGCTAAATCTGAACTTGAAAAAACCCATCGCATTGGTCTCAAGCCCAGGCTGGGGAACTGACCCAGGCATTTTCTTATCATGTATCTCCATTTCCAAGACAAAGAAAAAATGCTCTGTGCAGCAAAAACCAAGGGCCCCATAAAAAAACAGTAATGGGTTGGTCTTTGTGTTCCGGGATTACAATCAAGATCTGCAAACTCATCAGCAACAATTTTCAGGGGTTAAATCCAAGTTGCACTCCCCAGGCTGGGAGTTCACCCACCTATATCCCTCAAAACTCAGAATTAACAGACCGGGATATCCTTCAAACGTTTTCACCAAATACAAAGACGCAGAAAACGTTGTCAATATAGAGGAAGTCACTCAAGAGGGCCAGTCAGGAGTTAGATGCATGACTCCAGCAACCTGAAAAAAGTTTATTACTTTTATGTTCAAAGTCTGTTGATGCCTGGTCCTTGGTACACAGACACCAAGGGAAGTATTTCCAGTTTGCTTCATTTAAATCACTGGTCCACTATCTCTGATTATTAAAGCAAGGGATGCTGTCACATATTGTTAGAATAATGCTTCATCTCCTCTACCCACCAGTCTCGTTTTTATCCTTATGCACAGACTGGCCTGTTTCTCTCTGCCACTCCTAGCAAAAAAAACATGGATTATGTATTCTGCAATGAACAGCTATCCTTAAGATGTAGAGATTTGTGCAGAACAGAAGACCTTCACTTCACTTTGCTTCCAGTTGTCATTGCATTCCTATCTAGTCTAAGGACTGCATGACTGACAGTCTCGATCCAAGTCTTTCCCACCATTCTCAGCTCCAGTAGTGACCACCTCAAGACTGTAAATACCAATATCACGCTCCTCATTAGACTTTCTTTGGTATGTGCCACCAAGGCCTGATATCATTTGAACACTGTCTCAACACCTTTTTTTTTAACCCTAAGGGATACCAAGCATCTCCATGATGTAAAGTTCAAATGTTGCTGGCCAACCGATGACAGTGTACAAGTGGAAATCCTCTCTTCAACCACAAATTGCTCCTATAAATGATGTTTCACTGAGGATAGGACACCTCTCAGAGGGTATGTAATAGAACACAGTTTTGGAGCTCATTTTGTGGGAGACAGTCTCATTGGCTAAGCTGGTCCATGATTAATACTTGGTGAGGCAGTATTTGTTAGACATCGTGCAGGTTTTTTCCAGCAATAATGTATTTCTGGCAAAGATATCAATATGACTATTATTCTTTCCATTGTCTATCATTCCTGAACTGAGATATGGGAGTTGGAAGTTTTTACTTTTCCTGCTCTTTGACTGCACTTCTCATGATAAAAGTTAATACAGTAATGGTACATTGGTGCACTGTGATGCTGATTTGCTGTAGAAATGTGGTAACACCATCCTAATACATTTCAGCATGAATCTAATATGTACAGTCAGGGGGTGGCTTCAGCAAAACAAATTTCTAAACATTGTGAGTGATGGCCATCTTTAATGACTTGAGTCATTAATTACAAAAATAATTGTAAAATCTGTTTCAAAAATATCCAAAGTAATTAAAAATACACTATTGATAAATCTAAGGCTGACAGAAATAGTTTTTGCTACAAACTGGATGATGAAATTTACCACTAGCTGATGGATGCTGCTGCTTTAAAGAGCCCCTGATGCTGCTGTGACAACTTTGAAAAAAATATAATATTTAGACACAATTCAACTTACCGGTATATTTAATATTTTTTCTGTAATTCTCACCCTTACTTCTTTTTTACTAAGGACATGTGCGTGTAAACAGAATCACTGGCCTATCTGTTCTGGCTGCTTGCCTACACCTGATATCACAGTTCTGCTTATGATATGACAATCTATTGCTGTGGAGACAGTTATGATGCCATCAACAGGGGATCATGATGTCAGGTGTAGGCAAGCAGAAAGAACAGATAACGTGTAAGGGATAGTAATCCTCTTTCATATAACTGTCCTCAGTAATAAAGAAAAATGGGAAAAAATCATAGAAAATATGTAAAATAGAAACATAATTGTGTCTAAATCTCTAATAATTTTCACATTTTTCTAATAGTGTCAGGAGTTCTTTAAAGATGTGTGGAGAGACTACCCAACAGTAGGTGATTACTGTTGTCTCTTTCAAGGGGGGAGGTACAGAGGGGGGAGTGGTGGCAGTTATGATTGGCAGACCATGGTTGGAGCATTGGAACTGGTATCCAAGGTGAACAATATAGGGGATTAACATGGCTCATATGGAAAGGAACAGGGAAATCCTAGACTCCCCAAAAACATCAGGGTAGTAAGTGAGGTAAACACCAAGATAAAGATGTTGATAGGAAGAAGGGCAGTGGTAAATGGAGAAAGTGATAAAGGCAATAAGGACAGGGATGGGGCAAAAAGGAGTAAGGCAATCAGGAAATGGAGGGTAATGAGTACCAATGCCCATAGTCTGGGCAACAAGTTCCGTGAACTGGTCGCCTTGATGGAAGAGGGATGCCTGGATATCGTAGGAGTCACAGAAACATGGTACACAGAGAACCATGACTGGGATGTTAACATACCAGGGTACATAACCTACAGGAGAGACAGGGAGTGGAGAAGAGGGGGAGGAGTAGCTCTCTATGTAAAGGAAGGGATAAAAGCAACTGAACAAAAGAGTAAACAGGGAGGAGAGGAGGCACTGTGGGTCACCTTAGAAACTGAAAATGGCACCACAATCCACACAGGGGTTGTATACAGACCCCCATGTCAGGGGAAGGGAATGGACAAGGATATGATAGAAGGCATTCTTAGGATGGCAGAGAAAGGGGAAATACTGTTTATGGGAGACCTGAATATGCCAGATGTTAACTGGAGCACATTTGCTGCAGCCACATCCACGAGCAGGGCCATTCTCGATGCACCTCAGGTAGCATGCCTCAGACAGCTAATTTCGGAACCCACTCATGAGGGAACAATCTTAGACTTCTTACTCTCAAATGGGAACAGTGAGAGGATCTCAGATCTAGAAGTGGGTTGCCATCTGGGAACAAGTGACCATCAAACAGTGTGGCTCAAGATAAACTCAGCTACAGAGTCAAGCCATACAAAAGTGAGGGTACTGGACTTCAGAAGGGCTGACTTTGGCAAGATGAGAGAGTGCCTTAGAAAAGCACCAGCAAACAGGCTAGAAGGAGGGGTGGAGCAACAATGGGGAAACATCAAAACTGCCATCACAGAGGCAACAAGCCTTTGTGTGAAGCACATAAACAAATCAAAATGAAAGAAAAAGCCACTATGGTTCTCAAAAGAGGTGGCAGGGAAAGTCAGGGAGAACAAGACAGCATTCAGGAAGTATAAAGAAACACAGCAGGAGCAGGACAGAGAGCTGTACCAGTTAAGGCAGAAGGAAGCAGGGAGGGAAGTCAGAATAGCAAAGGCCCAAACTGAGTAAAAGATAGCCAACTTGGTTAAGGAGGGGGATGAAACATTTTATAGGTACATCAGGGAGCATATAAAGACAATGGGAGGGATAGTGAGGCTGAATAGAATGGACAGTGGGTGGGCAAAGAGGGACAGTGAAAAAGCAGGGATACTGAATGCATATTTCTTCTCAGTATTCACAAAAGATGAGGAGGGGGAGGTGCCTAATCCAATTAACAGAAGCACTCTGGATGGGGGGGGTCGATCCCAGTTTTTTCACAGAAGAAAGGGTTCTGAAAGAACTCCTAAAACTGAAGGTGGGCAAAGCAATGGGGCCTGATGGAATTCACCCCAGAATTCTAAAGAGGAGAACTAGTGAAACCATTGACTACACTTTTTAACAAATCATGGGAAGATGGTGTGGTACCTGAGGACTGGAGGAAGGCAGATGTGATTCCCCTTAACAAAAGTGGGACCAAGACAGAGGCAGGAAACTACAGACCTGTCAGTTTGACCTCTGTGGTAGGGGAAAGTGATGGAATCACTTCTGAAGGAAAGAATTGTTGAGTACCTAGAGGTCAGTGGGGCAGAGGACCCAATGCAGCATGGGTTCACAGAGGGAAAGTCATGTCAGACGAATCTAATTGATTGCTTTGACTGGGTGACCAAAGTAGTAGACTAGAGAGGGACTGTAGACATGGCCTACCTAGACTTTAGCAAGGCATTTGGCACAGTCCCACACAAAAGATTAATTGTCAAATTAATCAGCCTGGGAGTGGATCCCAGGGTGGTAGCCTGGGTAAAACTTTGGCTGAACAACAGGACACAGAAGATAATTATAAATGGAGTCCATTCCAAAGAAAGAGAGGTTACTAGTGGGGTACCACAGAGTTCAGTACTGGGTTCAGTCCTTTTTAATGTCTTTATAAGTGACATTGCAGAGGGACTAGAAAAAAAAAGTATGCCTCTTTGCAGATGACACAAAGATCTGCAACAGGGTTGATACACAAGGAGGCATGGAAAGGATGAGAAGGGACTTGGCAAGGTTGGAGGAATGATCAGAAGTATGGCAGCTTGGATTCAATGCAAAGAAGTGCAAAATAATGCACCTGGGAAACAAAAACCCAGGGGAAGATTACACAATGAGGGGAGGAGGTAGTAACAACAACAAAAATGGAAAGGGACCTGGGGATAATCATATCAGATGACCTTATGATTAGCAAGCAATGCAAAAAGGCATTAGGGAGGGCTTGGGGTATACTGGGATGTATAGGGAGAGGCATCACCAGCAGAAAACAGGAAGTTGCTATCCCTCTGTACAGACAGTTCGTGAGACCCCATCTGGAGTACTGTGTCCAGTTCTGGAGACCCAAGGCAGCCATAGTAAAGTGACACTGTGCTCCCATCATCCACCATGGATGCCCCGTGTCGGATGCCCCCCCACTCCCCCAAAACCCATTTTAATTGCTCTTTGCTGACATCGGGGTGCCCAGTACCACTGTTGGCATTTACTCCCTCCCTGTAGTGTGCCATAATAACATTTTTATTAACCTGTTAAAAAAGAAAACTGTCCCCCTATGTCTTTTTTTAATCCTGTGAAAAAGAAAACGGTCCCTTGTCATCTCCTCCGACCCCTTCCCCTATTCCAACACTCCTTCTGCACACCCACCTACCTGCAACCCCCCTTACCCCATACATAACTCCAGAAGTTGGGTGCTGTCATCTTCTGTGGACTGGGACATGTCTGCACTCTTCAAAGCCGAATCGCGAACTGAAGAATCAAGATAAGAGTCGTATAATGGCAGTCAATGGCATTTTGAACTTATGTTGAAATCTCAGCCATTTTTAGGAATTTTTGCACCACATTTTCAACATGGAGTTCTTAGGATCCTACCTCATGAATACTGTCACTGTCATTTCATTAATTAGACCTGTATGGTGATTTTGCAGTCGCTGCATGGAACAATTTTTTGGGACCAGTTAACAAAATGACAGTGCCTGTGTTCATGAGGTGGGGTCCCCAAAAGCTCATAACCAAAATTTGGTGCAAAAATAAATAAAAAAAAAAACGCCTGAGTTATGGGTGGTCATTGAAATTTTTCTACACACGCATGTAACTTTGCTATTTTCAATATTTTCACTCCAAATTTTCAACATAGCTATTTTTCCACACCACCTCGTGAACAGTATAGCTGTAATTTCTCATACCCTGTCCAAAACGTGCTCTCACACCTGTGGCGCAGAATGGCGCAGTTGTGGTGCGAAATCACCTTTTGGGACTGAGTAATGAAATGATAATGCCACTTTTCATGAGGTGGGGTCCCAAAAGGCCCATGTTGAAAATTTGGAGCGAAAATACTAACAAATGCCCAAGTTACGTGCACTCATTGAAATTTTCCTACACACATGCATAACTTTTTGAGTTTTTAATATTGTCACTCCAGATTTTCAACATAGCCATTTTCCACACACCCTCATGAACAGTACAACTGTCATTTTTCACACCCAGCCCAAAACATGTTTTTACACCTGTGACACAGAATGACGCAATCTCTTCATGAAATCACATTTCAGGATCAAGTAACAAAATAATAGTGCCACTGTTCATGAGGAAGGGTCCCAAAAAGCCCATGTTGAAGCTTTGTAGTGAAAATACCAACAAATGCTTGAGTTACGCACACTCATTGAAATTTTCCTACACACGTGCGCAACTGCCTATTTTTCATATTTTGACTCCAAATTTTCAACAGAGCCATTTTTTCACACCACCTCTTGAACAGTACAGTTGTCATTTCACACATCCTGCCCAAAACAAGTTTCCACACCTGTGGCATGGAATCGTGTTTTGCAACAGATTAAGACATTTTCTTCTATGGAGTTTATGAGGTAGGGTGATAAGTACACTATGTTGAAAATTTGGGGTCAAAATGTGAAAACATTACAAGGGTGTATGGGCAGGGGTGTCACCAGCAGAAGGAGGGAGATAGCGATGCCATTACATAAAACCCTGGTCAGGTCTCACAGCGGGTAGGTAATGTCACATGAATCTGATGGATTACTTTGACTGTGTGACAAAGGAAGTTAATTGGGGGGACGGTGGATGTTACCTACCTCGATTTTAGCAAGGCCTTCGACACTGTCCCACATAAGAGGCTTGTTAACAAGATGGGTAGTCTGGGCATGGGAGACAAGGTGGTGAACTGGGTTAGGAACTAGCTAACAGACAGGACACAGATGGTGGTGGTAAATAGAGTACAATTTGGGGAGAGGGGTGTGACCAACAGGGTGCCGCAGGGATCAGTCTTTTGGCCAGTCCTGTTCAATGTCTTCATTACTGACATTGCAGAAGGGCTGGAATGAAATGTCTGCCTGCTTGCAGATGACACCAAGATCTGTCACAGGGTGGACACTCCAGAAGGGGTGGAGAAAATGAGAAAGGACCTAGGGATGCTTGAGAAATGGGCTGAGGAGTGTCAACTGAGGTTTACTTCAAAGAAGTGCAAAATTATGCACCTGGGGCACAAAAACACTGTGGACAGCTACAAAATGGGGGGGGAAGTTGCTGACAGTCACCAAGGAACAAAGGGACCTGGGGGTTATTTATTTCAGATGACCTGAAAATGTCAAAACACAGTACAAAGGCAGTGGGGTGGGCCAGTGGCATGCTGGGGTGCATTGACAGGGGTATCACCTGCAGAAGAAGGGAGGTAGTGATGCCATTATATAAAACCCTGGCCAGGCCTTACATGCAGTACTGTGTGCAGATCTGGATGCCTCATCTTTGTAAGGACATAAATAGGCTGGAGATGGTCCAGAGAAGGGCAATTAAGATGAGATGGTACAGGGCTTGCACCACAAAACTTAGGAGCAAAGATTAAGGGACCTCAATATGTACTAGCTGGAGAAGAGGATGTAGAGAGGAGACATGATAGAGACATTCAAGGACCTCAAGGGTACAAACAAGGTGCAAGGGGAAACATCTTCCAATACAGTAGGAGTACAAGAACGTGGGGGCATGATATGAAATTGGAAGGTAGCAGGCTGAAAGGGAATATGAGGACATTTTTCTTCACAGAGAGGGTGGTGGACACATGGAATGATCTGCCACAGGAGGTGGTTGGAGCGAGCACTGTGGTGGGATTTAAACATGCATGGGATAAGCACGGGAGAATCATAGAAGTAAAGCTGAGGTAGGGTCAGAAGCCGTAGTCAAGTACATGGCTTATGGGCAGACTGGATGTGCCTAGATGTCCTTATCTGCTGAGTTTCTATGTTTGAACCTCGGAGGAGTACAAGACTTAGGGAGGCTTGACAAATGGTCTAAGGAGTGGAAACTGAGGTTTAATTCAAAGAGGTGCAACATTATGCATCTGGGCCATAGAAACTCTGGGGAGAGCTACAAGATGGGAGGGGAGTTGCTGGACATCACCAAGGAACAAAGGGACCTGGTGATTATTATTTTAGATGACCTGAAAATGTCAAAGCAGAGTGCAAAGGCAGCGGGGAGGGCCAATGGTATGCTGGGGTGCATAGGCATGGGTATTAACAGCACCAGGAGGGAGGTAGTTATGCCATTATAGAAAATCCTACTCAGGCCTCACACAGAGTACTGTGTGTAGTTCTGGAGGCCACACCATTGAAAGGACATAAACAGGCTGAACACAGTCCAGAGATTAAGGGCAACTAAGATGGTAGAGGGCTTGTATCATAAAACGTATGAGGAGAGATTAAGGAACCTCAATATGTACTCGCTAGATGAGATCAAAGAGAGAGGGGACATAGAAACATAGACTTTTATGGCAGATAAGGACCACTTCGCCCACCTAGTCTGCCTGTTTCCCTACCTAGAGGATAAGCTGCAGATGCTATTTAACCAACAGCCTATTTTTTCCTACCCCCCCCACAAAAATTGCCTTATGTCTGTCCCATGCATTCTTGAATTCTCCCACAGTTTTAGACCCCACAGCCTCCTCAGGAAGGATGTTCCATGTGTCCACCACCCTCTCTGTGAAAAAATATTTCCTCAGATTGCCCCTGAGCCATCCCCCCCTCTATCTTCAAATTGTGTCCCCTTGTTCTTGCATATCTTCCCCTCTGAAAGATGCTACCCTCTTGGAGTTCGTTGATTCCGCTGATAAAAACATTCAAGTACCTCAAGGGAAAAACAAGATGCAGGGGGACAATATCTTCAATTACAGGAGGAGTACAAGAACAAGGGGGCATGACATGAGACTGGAAGGTGGCAGGTTAAGAAGGAATGTGAGGAAGTGTTTCTTCACAGAGAGGGTAGCGGATGCACAGAATGGTCTGCCACTGCAGGTAGTGAGAGCGAGCACTGTGGGTAGATTTAAACATGCATGGTACAGGCATAGGGAAACCATACAAGTAATGTAGAGGGAGGGTAAGAAGCCGTAATCAAGTACAGGGCTTACAGGCAGACTGGATGGGCCTAGCAGTCCTTATCTGCTGACAATTTCTATGTTTCTATGCGTTTCCACACCTACATACACTTCCACATCTATGGAGGGATTGGAGCGCAGGGTCCATTACTATTACAGTATCTCAAAAAGTAAGGAAATTCATTGCAAAAAACATTGTTAATGCATGAGTTAGGGTTAGTACTATAGCAGCAAAAGGAGGGAAATGCATTAGGGTTTTCAACCCTAATGCCCCCCCACCCTGCAGGGACTGACAGGTATCGTGGTGTGCCTTGAGGTCGTCGTCCGTAATGCTGACACCATTCCACCCCATCCACACCCTGCAGACACTGACAGGCATCAGGGTGTGCCTTGGGATCATCGGCCCTAATGCTCACGCCATTCCATAAGTAAGTAAGCTGAGATGGATACTGTAAAGGTGAACGGGGTGAGTGTTAGGGCCAATAATCCCAAGACACATCCTGACACCTGTCAGTGTCTGCAGGGTGGTGGTAGGGGTGGAAGGGCATGAGAGTTATGGCCGATGAGCCCAAGGCACATACCCGATGCCTGTCAGTCCTTGCAGGGTGGGGGTGTGGCACTAGGGTTGGAAACCCTAATGCCTCATTTCCCTCCTTTTGCTGCTATATTACTCACCCTAACTGATGCATTAACAACATTTTTTGCAATGATTTTATATATATATATATATATATATTTTTTTTTTAAAATGGAGATAACAATATCCTAGAAATCCAAACTTCTGATTGTATGAAACACATCACATGACAGTGCGTATATCAGATCGCGACTGCACACCTCAACTTTAACCCCCTCCAAAACAATTTTGACATTTTATAAGATAGATAAACCACTCTGAGGTGTGCGGTTGCGGCTCTGATATCGCACACCTTGGGTGGTTGATGCACTCGGACTGAACACACGCCAAGGCGTGAGTATATCAGAGCACCATCACACCCCAGAGTGGTTTATCTATTATATATATATATATATATATATATATATATATATATATATATATATATATATATATATATATATATATATATATATAATAGATATACTACTCTGAGGTGTGCGGGTCACGCTCTGATATACACGCCTTGGTGTGTGTTCGTCGAATCGTAGAACCACCCAAGGCATGCGTATATCAGAGCACGACCGCACACCTTAGAGTGGTTTATCTATCTTATAAAATGTCAAAATTGTTTTGGAGGAGAGTAAAAGTACAGGTGTGAGGTCACGCTCTGATATATGCATGGTCATGTGATGCTCATCATCTAATAAACGAACAGCAATTTCCCTACCCATTTTATAAATATATACATATACACAGTATAGATATGTGTGTGTGTGTGTGTATGTATATATATATATATATATATATATGTGTGTGTGTATATTCCAATGCTTTATATAGAGCTTTTTACATTGCTGCAGTACAGCCTAACTCAGTAAAACAATTGGTGGTTTGTCTCTGCTTCGGCATCGTGCTAATTGGATAATTACAGTGTAGAGAATCCCTTTTTAAAACACTATGACAATAGTAATAAAGCCTGTCCTGTTGCTCGGTATGCCTGGACAAGCCCCACTCCCAAAACCCAGGTCTGCTGATAATGCTGATCCAGCCACTATCTGTCCTCTCCTGCAGCTCTCTCTTTCTCTTGGCCAAACATCTGCTTGTAACATTGATCACTCTCCTTCTGCCTATCAGCCCAGACAACTCCCTCCCTTACTCCACATACACAGAAATCATCATTTAATACCCCCCCCCAATGCTGGCTCACCTACTCACCCTTTGCCATATGCCACAAACTCTCTGGGGAGGGGTACACTGTTTTCTTTGTCCGCACATAGTGCATTAGAGCAGGAATCACACACACACACACACACACACACACACACACACACGTAAATCCTGATGTTTACCAATATTGCTACTCCTTCTGTCCCTTTACTTCAACTAAAAATACACCCCTGCTCATACACCATGCAAGGAAACATTCGGCACTGACAAATGCTTGTTTGAAACTACTTACAATGGCTGAAAAATTGAGCATACTGACATGGAATGTTAATGGGCTGAAGCACATGGTAAAAAGGAAAACAATCATGTCTACAGTTAAAAAACTAAAGATCGACATCCTCCTAATACAGGAAGTGCACATGACCAAGGCAGCAGCTGATCGCACTAGCTGTGAATGGAAGGTAACCTGGATTACTTCATGCTTCACCTCTTGTGCCAGGGGTGTGGCCATTTGGTTGAGGCCCGAGTTTCCTGGGATAGTAGTAAATTCTGTTGTGGACCTCAAAGGTAGATATTTGTTGGTTCAAATAGTCATGAATGATGGGATATGCCTGTCAGTAGCCAATCTTTACAGCCCCAATGTTGAAGATGTGTCATTTTTCCAACAGGTGACCATGGAGATGTTACAGATTCCTGGTCCATCGGTTGCAGGTGGTGACATGAACTGTGTATTTGGATACTATTCTGGATAGATCTAATCCCACTCTGGAGTCACCCTAAAAAAAATGTGAAAAGCCTAATCTATACTATGCATACCTTTTCTTTAGTGGATGCCTGGCAGCATAGGAATCCCACTAAATGTGAATTTAGTAACTACTCTCACTCTCACAGATACTATGGTAGGCTAGATCTGACACAGTGCTCTAATGACCTTCTTCTCCTTCTAGGAATCCTCACCTATCAATCCTCCATTGAATCTGACCACTCACCCCTACTATTGGAAATAGGTCTGTCTGCCTTAAGAATTCCAAAAAAGGTCCTTGAGATTGGACCTAGATGGAATGACCTGTGCTATAAATGATTTTTTTAAATCCCAACAAAAGGGGGGATACTTCCCATTCAGTAAGATGGGAGGCACTCAAGGCCTTTTTATGTGGGAAAGATGTATTGTATGCTAAATATAAAAGTGGATTGGAATTGCAGGAGAAGGAAAGACTTGAGATCAAGATCAGAGAGGTTGAGAAACTCCACATGGATTCCCCAACCTATTCTACATAATCTTTGGAAAAAACTCAAATTTAAAGCCAACATTGTGGCCTCAGCTACTGTTGAGATGGCAATCTTCACCACTGAAGCTGGACATTACTTTGATAGGGACAGGGGAGTGGAAACTTCTTACATGGCAATTGCGCGTATGGATTGTGGCTTTTGTCTCAGGATCAAATATTAGGAAGAAAACTGTCTTAATTTTGTTCTTGCCCTTGTTGTTTCTTTTGTGGGCTTTGCTTTGTCAGAGCAACACAGCACTTACTACCAGGAGGAGGGGGCTGGGCTGTTGCTGGGGCTGGGGCTGGGGGAAAGTCTGAACAGAAAAAAAACAAAGGACAGGAGATTATCAAGAAGAAGACCAGAGGACTCTCAGAATTGTGGTCTGGAGCAAAAAAGAAAGGCAGGCAAGAAGTGGTGGTGGGCGTGGTTGACTTTTGAAAGTGGGGAAAACATATATCCCAGTGAGAGGGGAGAATACAGTTATCCCCAGCAAGTGTCAGGCAGCCTCAGGTAACCCCAGGAGACAGTTGGCAGTGTATATATTCTAGAAAGCAGCTGAGGTGGTGTGGTACTGAAGACCCCCTCTTTCAACAACAATCACTATTAAATTAAGAAAAAAGTATCTGTTATTAGTTTTGCTCAGAGGTGGCTGAGGTGGTGCTAGGAAGACAATAGAAGGAGCAAAGTGGGGGAAACCTACTAAAAGGCAGCTGAGTGCTGGTGAGATACTGGTGAATACCCTCACCCCTTTATAACAATTTCTATAAAATAAAAAAAGAGTAATCTGTTTGGGTCAGAGGTGTCTGAGGTGGTCCTAGGAAGAGAACAGAAGGAGCTAAGTTGGGGAAGCTCACTAGTAGAAGGCAGCTGAGTGCTGGTGTGATAATGGTGAACACCCACACGCCCAACCACTTTTCAACAATCCTTATTAAAAAAAAGGTGATCTATTTGGGTTGCAGGTGTCTGAGGTGGTGCTAGGAAGAGAACAGAAGGAGCAAAGTGGGGGATGTCCATTAAAAGGCAGCTGAGTGCTGGTGGGATACTGGTGAATACCCACACCCCTTTATAACAATCCCTATTAAATAAAACAAGTGTGCTCTATTTGAGTCAGAGATATCTGAGGTGGTGCTAGGAAGAGAACAGAAGGAGCAAAGTGGGGGAAGCCCACTAGTAGAAGGCAACTGAGTGCTGATGTGATACTGCTAAACAACTGCTCTTCTCAACAATCCTTACATAAAAAGGGGGATCTGTTTGGGTCATACTTGGTGCTGGGAAAAGAAAAGAAGGTGGGAGAAGACACTAGAAGCCTGGTGGTGTGGTAGTGCTGAACAGTCCACCCCTTCTCAGGAATCCATAGCCATCTAACTTGATATTAAATTAAAACAAAAAGGGGCCAGGCCTGCATCTGCTGGCACTTCTGTCGCACTGGCAGAGGCTGCGGCTGTGTTTCACTGTAGTAAGAGGAGGGCCACAGCAGCACCTGCTGCTCCACCAGCACCACCCCAACCCCCACCACCACCAGCTGTACCACCAGTGAACCCCACAGAACTGCCTGTAACTCAGGCCAACATTGCAGTTCTGTGGGGTGCCATCGAGAACAATGAGAGGGTGAGTGCTGTCCAGCAGCAGTTGGAGCAGATAGAGAGACATCAATTGCAGATTGTGTCCGTGCTCCAAGTGCTGCTGGACCAGCAGGGGATCCCACATTAGCTTTTTTTCATCACACCCCCCCGCTATGTAATTGTACCCTTGCTCATAAAAGTACCATAAAGGCAGCATGCTAATTTAGTAAAAATTCCTAATAGCAGACAGAGGGAAGGACACAGTAGGACTTCACATACATATATACATACATGCATACATGCTCCTTATTGCCCTGTTATTATAATCCAAGTTAAGAAAGTGTACCCTGACATATTTCCGGTGCATCAGTAATGTTTACTTTCTGTCATGGAGTGGTTGTGGAAAAGCAGGACTGAGCAGTGCAAGTATAATGTGCTAAACTGCATGTGTGCGGTCAGTGTTCTTTCCTGTGTGTGGACTGCAGACTTTGTCCAGCTTCTTGCAAATATATGTGTGCTGACTTGCTGCAGCATTTATGGTATAAAGAATAAAGATAAGAATATATAGTGTGTATTTTATTGGTACCATTATCATCAGCAGACTAAGTGATATGATATTTTTTCAGAGGTCTCTGGCCAGAGAGAATGCACCTTAGTTATACAGTGCACACGTGACTTTTAGGAGATCTTATAGCAAAAAAAAATTATCCTGCTTTTCAACAAACCGTACCCAAGAGACATGAAGTATTGGTGATGGTAAGGCACCCAAAATATTTGACAGACAGTGTACAGACACTATAATGTCAAAAAATACATAAGGTCCAGTTCACTGCCAAATGCCAACACACTGTACTACCACAGTTCTTCTTTTAATTTTTTGTTCTGGAATAAGTGATGTGTTTTTAGTTTAGAATGGCAGTGTCAGCTTTTTAGCAAGCTGATGTGCACCATAACACGACACAGTGCCAGTGATTGCACAGTGTGGTGGCAGTGGACTGCAGGACCTGTTATATATTATGACTTCAAAATGTCTGTACATCATAACATATTTTGGGTGCCTCAGCAATATTTAAAGTCTATTGGGTATGGTTTGTTGAAAAGCATGAATTTTTTGTGCTATTATCTCCGCAAAGTCATGTGTGCATTGTGAGTGACTGAGATGCACACTGGCCCAAGACCTCTGAAAAAATATCATATCACTTACTCCACTTATGATGATGGAACAAATAAAATATTCATTATATATTCTTATCTTTATTCTTTACATACTGCAACAAGTCACACCGTATATATGTTTGCATGAAGCTGGAAAGTGTCTAGACACACAGGAAAGAACACTGACTGCACACATGCAGTTTAGCACAGTATACTTGCACTGCTCAGTCCTGCATTTTGACAAACACTTCATGACAGAAAGTAAACATTACTGAGGCTCCAAAAATATTTATTTTTGGAAATAGACATTATGACATTACATACTCACACACAGTCACCAGAAATAATGTGCATCCCCAAAAGGCTACTGTCTCATGTCCAGAAAATTCTCCAGTGCTGACAAAGTAAAATGAGAGCATAACATGAAATGCAAAGTGCCCCAGAATTAATGGTGTACTCAGTCAGGCATGCTGTGCTCACACACAGTCACCAGAATTTTTGTGCATCCCCAAAATACAACTGTCTTGTGTCCAGAAAATTCCCCAGTGCTGATGAAGTGAAATGGGAGCGTTCACCAAATGCAAAGTGTCCCAGAATTAATGGCACACTCAGTCATGCACGCAGTGCTCACACACAGTCACCAGAATTTTTGTGCATCCCCAAAATTCAACTGTCTTGTGTCCAGAAAATTTGCCAGTGCTGGCAAAGTGAAATGGGAGTGTTACAAGAAATGCTGCTGCTGTTGCAATTACATGTAATGCTGCTGTGTATTGACCTTACTGTGATGATGAAGTGATGATGCACAGTGTGTTACCAAACCGTATGAAGGAAGGATAACATGAATGACCATTCAGTGTACCGTCACAAATGATGACACTGAGAGAACTGTTGGTTGCCCAAAGTGTGCTGCGATCACCTCAACAGGAAGGATGCCCTTTGTGTGTATAGTAGGCTTGGTGAGTTATGTATTTTCTTGGGGGGGAGGTTGACATACTGTATATATACATGTACTCGTATTTTTTTCTGTCACAGGTCACATATTGTTGGCATGCACATTCCTGTGCTTGAGAAATCGTGGTGTTGGAATTGGAAATGGAATATTCTCAAGTCATTGAAGGTAAGAATTTTTTGGGGTGGGATGGGATGGGGGATTGTCATATTTTCAAGCAGGTCTCATTAATGGTTTATTGTTTGGTTACTTCTTCACAGATTTTATCTTCATCCTTCTCCAGTCCAGTAATGATTGTCATGGTCATCATCGATTCACATGACTTCCACTTGTTGCATGTCTGCCAGCCCGGGGGGTGGGGCATGATGTTGAAGTTCTTTGGATAAGACAATTATGCCACAACAAAGCATCTGGAAGTTTCCTAAGAAAAGAAATGAAGGACTTATTACAACTTGATTGCAGCAGTAACACATTATGTTTAAGCTGTGGCTGTTCCACCATGGGTATATGGATTAACACAGCTAGCAAGCTATGAAGCCACAAGAACACCAAATCATCAGATCACAATTAAATTTCATACCAGGCTGTAAGAAATACACTGTATCAGTGTCCCTGCATCTTAACTCAAGTTACATTTTAAAACCACATCTTGTCAAGTCACATGACCTGAGTCAAACTTTTTTCAGCACTGACATGGCTGCAGCTGCAAATCTGGAATACAGTGCATGATGTGTTTGGCAAATATTTTGTGATGTACATGTCACCTACTTTATGAATTATCAGTTGGATTTTTTGCACTCTTATGAATAAAAAAAGGAACAGATTAAATAAAATTGATATACTTACCAGTATGGAAATGGATATCCCATAGGTTGCTGTACACAGTAATGCTGTACCATTGATACAGATCTACAGCGAAGGAAAGTCGTTTGTTAACCTGTGAAAAAACAAAATAAGTTGACCATATTTGTTTGACCATTGCAGCTCGGAAAAGCAACAGGAAACAAAACACACAGCTAAAGGAAGTTCAATAGCATGAAAAACATTAATACACATACTCACTTTATAGTATTCATAGTATGAAGCCTTGTGCCTGTGGCTGATGGACGTGGTCTCCTGTTCAACTCCCTCTGCCATTGCATGGTCAAGACATGTAATAGAAAACATCATCAGAATGGTGGTGGTGGATGGTGGTGGTTATAGCTTAGGCACATGATGACATTCCCTCTCACATCTTCTTGCATCTGGTGGTGGTTGCAGTGGCTAACAGCAGTCTTATGGTGGTGGGCCAGGGGGGCACACAAAGTCATTCCCCCTGGTGGCAGTGGCTAACAGCAGTTTTATAGTGGTGGTCCAGAGGGGCACACAAAGTCATTCCCCCTGGTGGCAGTGGCTAACAGCAGTTTCATGGTGGTGGTCCAGGGGGGCACACAAAATCATTCCTCCTGGTGGCAGTGGCTAACAGCAGTCTTATGGTCATGGTCCAGGGGGCACACAGTGACATTCCCTATAGTGGCAGTGGCTAACAGCAGTCTTATGGTGGTGGTCAAGGGGCCAGTATACATTGTGCTCTGTGTTACAAATGTGATGTGACATATGGAATTTGAGTCACTCTGAGTGGAACACTGATTTAACTTTATATAAAAGAAAACATGTATCATACAACAAATGTGACAGCCTTTAAACCACTGAAGTTAAAACCTGCCAATAGTAACCTCATCATCATCCTCACAAAGAAAGTTGCCCTCACAGACATCTATGTCTAAATTCTGACCACTGGGAAATTCTTTCTCCATTGTGTCATCATCTAGGTAAGTGGTAGGCTGTTTCATGCTGCCACTGCCAGTGCCACCAGGATGGTCCATTTCTACATCAGGAAAACCATGACTAGGCCGGGGACTGGGTACGAATACTAAGGTTGCAGTCTGAGCTGGTATGTGCCTCTCATTCATTTTTATAAATGGCAGCAAACTGACATTTGCAGGACAGAAGTTTGTACGATGATCCCAAACTACTGCACCTGCTGAGCTGAATACCCTCTTGACACTTACACTGTAGGGTGGGCATGTCAGGTACTTCAGTGCCACTGTGGTCAGCTCTGGCCATTCACTAACCTTTCCATGCCAGTATTAAAGAGGATCATCAGTTATTGACAGATGCCTGTTTTCAGACAAATATGACTCAACCATTCTCTGTGCTGCACTAAGTCCAGTGGTTGATGCATCATCCTGTGCTCTGGAATCATTTATGTCACAAATCCCCACTTGGGACAAAGCCTCTCAAAGTGGGTTAACACCAACTGGTTTTGATGACAGACCACCTGGAACTACAGTCCCCTTCCCCTTACAGAATATGCTTGATACTACTCCAGGTTCACCTTCAGCCTGATTATGTTGCTGAGGTTTGCTGACCTTGGCACGTGACTTCTGTGCCCCATGAACCAAGCGCACCAGTTGCCCATTGGCATTTTTTACCTGTTCAGGCCCGTCCTCCATTACTGAGGCAATTCCACATTTGTATCATAGGTCCAGCATTGTTGCTATTGCAAAGTTGTCACTACGCTGAATGATCAAGATGTGACAATTCTGGTCGAATATTGTCAGCATGTGTTTCAGCACCACACTGCTAGCAATGTCTCTGGCAACATCAAGGCTATGCTGAACATTCACCAATGTCTGCCTCAGCAACTGCAGCAGTAGAATTGATTGTCTAATGGAGGCAGACCCACCACTCACTGCCTGTATGACATGTTCAAAAGACCTCAAAATTGTTATTACAGAGTCTATGAGGTGCTACTGTTCAGTCGTCATAGACATGGAGGCCCTGGAACTGTCATGGCTAGTGTACATGACAAGATATCCTGAGATGGCTTTGTATTGTTCATATAAACTTTCTGCCATGTATAAAGTGGAGTTCCACCAGGTGACAACTTCCAGCTTCAAGCGGTGCTGCAAAAGGCAGTTTAGGATCTGCAACTGCAGAAGTTGGTCACGGGCCTTTGCAGCGCATGAAAAGTAAGAACAGATATGACTTGCAGCTGTCATCATTTCCTTTATATCAGGATGCTGCAGAAACTCCTGCACCACAAGATTTAAACAGTGGGCCATGCATGGAACCTGAACAAAGCCACCATGCGTGATACATTTAACCACATTTGACCCATTGTCACTTGCTATGAACCCAGCTCTCAGGGAGAGGGGATTCAGCCACTTGTCAATTTCAGTCAGTACCAAGTCCAGCATGTTGTCAGCAGTGTGTGAACAGGTCACATTGCGCTTAGCAATCATTGCATGCTGTCAAATTTCTGGAAGATTGTTACCATGACATTCCACCTTACTACACTGATTATTCACGCTACCAACAGCACAAACAACACCCAGCACCTGCCCCCAATATGCAGTTATACACAAATATGAACTCCCCGCTGTTTTGCCACTTGTCTCCATATCAATACTTAAATGGATGAATGGAGAGGAGGAATGTTGAAGGGCATGTGTTACAGAGGCAGACACAGTATGGTACAACTCAGGGACAGCACGGATGGATAAGTATGTCCTGGAAGGGACTTTCCATTTTGGACAGGCACATGCTGCAAACCATCAGATTCCAGAATTCTTCATGAAGGAGAAGGGCAAAAGATCAATTACCAGAATTTCAGCTACAGCAGCATTAAGTTCACATGACACTGTATGATTGGGTGGGTACTTCAGCTTATGTGCAAAAACACTCTGTAACGTGGGCTGACTTAAATGTTTTACACGGGGTGTGATGACAAATGGTTCTGCTCTGCTAATGGCAGGGTGTGGAGTGTGGATATGTGATGAAGACGGTTGCACAGGTGATGGAAAATCCACAAATGAAGTTATTTTCCCAGATTTATGAAAAGGGGTTGATGTACCACTTGCACTAGACATACTGCATTGACCACCACCACCACTGCTACCCTCATCACCACTGGACAAGATTTCAGAATCATTATGCTCCTCCACCTCATCATGCCTATAGTAATCCTCTGATGTTATTTCATCGCTGTTGCACACATTTCATTTCCTACATGATCTTACAGTCTTGGAAGGGGATAACATGCTCATTATGGTTGATGACAAGGGTGAACACCCCACTGTGGTACTAGCTGCCATCTTGTGCTGGGTCCACAGTGCCATGTGCCTGTTCTTAAGATGTGCATGCTGTCCCCGTGCCCAGATGACTCCCCTTTTTACCTCACCTCACACATGCATGGCAAACCTGTCAGATTGCAACTGAGTCATCATTTGCATCTTGCACAAAAAAAATCCCAAACAAGGGATTGTGATTCCTTACTTTTAACATGTCCCTGATGCTGCTTATTGGACTCCATTTTTTAAGCCCTGAAGTAGGGGTTGTGCCACATGATTTTTCAGGAAGGACACACTTGGACTGCAACTGACCACCACGACTACCTATAATTATTATTGGGTCATCATCATCATCAACTGAAACTGGTAAATCACAACTTTTTATTGGGGGGGGGGTTAATGCAAACAGACCCAGACACAGCCACCTTGAATTTCTTTTTCTCTAGTTCCCAACTGGGGTCACTGACATCATCATCATATTCATCAACATCATTCACATCCACATCTTCTGCTTGGATGCTGGCATGTGGACTGCATGTTGCAACTGCAGCAACATCAGTATCATCAGATTCATCATCAACACCAGCATCACCTGATATTTTTTCACCACATTGTGAATCATTGCATGGCAAATGCATGACCTGAACCACAGTGGAAGAAATGTGACATTGTGTGTTATTGTTACCATGATGATCAGAATCCTCTTATTCAGTTACCAATGGAATGTTTCTGGGGAGTATGACATCACCTACACTGTCACGCACTGCTTTACACTCAACTATATTTTTGGACACGGTCAATTGGTCAGAAGTGGAACTTGAGGCAACAATATTTATACTACCAGCAACTGCACTAACATCACTAGCTGGGACAACATCATCTCCTTCAACTATGAGTGAAGCTACCGATTCTGCTGTAAAAAACATTGAAGGAGAAATACGTTTCATCACATCAGCAATGCACTTCTGCGACTGCATACTACTATGCTCACAGACAATCTTACCACTGGCAGCAGTGCCATGGCGAGAAACAGCATTGCTTGCATGTCTCTTTACGGGTATTTTGGGGGATCAACATGACTATTCTAAGCAAATTTAGATTTTGGAACGTTCACTCTGGGCCACTGGATGTGAAGCCAAAGATACAGACGCAAAGTCACACCAAGTTTAACAACACCTTAACTAACCAGTGGTGCTTAAGTCACAATCCAATCTGGAAAAGAATACCTTTTGTCGGTTGGGGGGGTGGCACTGTGACTGCAGATTACAGTAACAGTGCAAAGCCAAGATACTACAATGGCAGTACAAAATCACGCAGGTGCAGTGGATAGCCAATTCACACTGCTGCAATTACACTGTGGCACAATAAAAGGTGAATTATTTGATGTCACGCATCGCACATACACTCACACACACTTTGTCTAAGCAAATTGAAAACGTCAGTAATATACCAATATACCAAGTGTTTTAAACAGCCTGAAATTATACACTGCTGCACCAGATCCACAACATAATCAGCAAAAAAAGACAACAATTACTGAAAATATTACTGTGTGTACATTAACACAGTTATACAAGAAAAATTTAACCAAAAAACAAAGAACTCCCTTTTTCTCCAACTTAAATCTACCTACACCACAGATACACCCTCCCCCAAAGCACACTTCTACTGTCTGTCAGTACACAGACTGAATGTTGTACATTAACATTCAAAATCTACACACAAACAATAAACACTCCATGATATGAGCACAGGAGGGTTTCCTACAATCGATGCACTAAAGTTTGAGCAAAGAAAAATTACTCAAAAAGGCTTTTTTAACAGATTTTAGAGGATTTAAATTGCAGAGAGCTCTCAGAGCAAACTGTCTCCTACAGCTACCCACACACACTACCCTGAACTGAGGCTGTGCAAAACAATCTAGAGCCCATGTGACCTGCAATCCTATAAATCACTGCAAATTTCACCTTTGAAGCGCACCAACAATGCGAAGTGATGTGAAGTACATTGATTTCAATGTACTTTGCCTTAAAATTAGTGGAGTAGTGGTTTGGGGAAGGCAGAATAATGTGAAGTCATTGCTTGCACTAGACTTCACATTCCTCATTATGATGCAAAGTACTCAGCTTCGTGTTGCAGCGCACTTCGCAAATTCCACATTACTCCACGAATCACTTTGCGGAGCAAATTGGGGCCACTTCACCCACTACTAATAGCAGCTGAAATGATGCTTGTGTTAACTTTAGAAAACACAAGTGCACTAAGTGCCATAAAAATTTTGTTTGCAAGGTTGTAGCAGTTTCCAAGTCATTCCCTGATGTCGGTGAATGTCTGTAATCACTCTAGGAACAACAGAAGTGGGATCAGCGTTATTGTTTCCTAAAAATTCTTCAAAATGTAAAATTCTTAGCTAGAAAAGGTTTGGCTTTACATGGAAATGGTGATGAATCGGATTTAAACGTTATGCAGACAATTAAATTAAGAGCCAATGATGACCCGAGGCTTACTACCTGGACTGAGCAAACAACAGACAAATACACATCCTCAGAGATTCAAAATGAGATGCTGAAAACATTAGGCTTAAAAGTCATGCCAGAAGTTACTGGAAAAGTTTGATCAATTACATTTTTCTCAATAATGATTGATGAAACCAGGGATTCCCCAAACAAGGAACAGGTTGTAATTTGCGTTAGATGGGTAGATACCCATTACGAAGCTCATGAAGAATTCCTGGGACTTTATGAAGTTGGGGGAAATTATTCAAAAATGCTAGTGCAGGTTATCAAAGATGTTTTGATGTATGCTAACCTTAGCATCACAAAAGTCAGGGGGCAGTCTAATGATGGTGCTGCTGCTATGGCTGGAAGGAAGTCAGATGTGGCATAACAGATATTTGATACAGAGCCTAGGTCACTGTTTGTCCATTGTTGTCATTCTGTAAATTTAGCATGCTGTGATGCTGTTCACAAATGCAAAGAGGTCAAAACTGCTCTTGAAATAACTCATGAAATAACAAAATTGATTAAAACTCTCCTAGCAGAGGAGCCTGCTTTGAGCAGCTTAAAACGGATCTCACACTAAATGTCCCATTGCTTTGTACTCTGTATCCAACAAGGTGGACTGTGAAAGGGAAGTCATTGAAGTGTTTTGGATAACTTTGAGGTGCTCCAGAACACATGGCTTGCTTATGAAGCCCGTGCTCCAAACCCATAGACTAAAAGCAGAATACAGGGTATTTCTTCCCAGATGAAGTCCTTTGATTTCCTGTTTGGTGTTACCCTTGGTGAGGTTTTATTTCATCACTGAGATAACCTCAGCATGTCTGTACAATCTCCAGAAATATGTGCATCACAAGGACAGAATCTAGAAAGAATGACGAGACACTTTAAAAGCACTCAGAAGTGAGGATGAGTTCAAGAAGTTTAGGGGACAAATAAGAGAGATGGCCAGTAACCTGGACATGGGTGAACCACAGCTTCCCAGAAAGAGGAAAGCACCACACAGACTTAATGACTATGAAACTACTTGTCCAGAACCAACAGTGTTTCCCACTTCTGTTGAAGACCACTATTCCCAAGTCTACATGATGGCATTTGATGTTGTTACTACTTGCATCAAAGACCATTTTGAGCAGCCGGGATATCAGACTTATGTAAGCTGGAACAACTGATTTTAAAGACTGTCAATGTTGAAGAATGGGAGGAGGAATTTTGGCACATCATGACATTTTACAATGATAACATTGATGCTTCATTCCTGTGTGCACAACTACAAGCTCTTGCTGCAAACTTTGCTATGAAAAAAGGCAGCTTGCAACTCAGGGATGTAACTGACTTCATGAAAAGTCTGTTTCATGCTGAACAGCAGTTTTTCTTAAATGCTACAGTTTTGCTTAATGCTTGTGATTCCAGCTACAAACACAGTCAACGAATGGTCTTTCAGTGTGTTGAGAATAATTAAACATCATCTCTGTACAACTATGACACAGGCCTGCCTAAATCACCTAAAGCTTCTTCACATATGCAAAATTATAACAGACAATTTAAACCTTGTGGATGTTGCGAATGAGTCTGTAGAAGGGTTGGAGCACTGCCACTGTATCTTCAGCAAATTCACTGCTGAAGATTTCAAAGTAAAATGACTAATAGAAAAACAGAATTAAAATGTGTCTTAATTCTTCAGTCTTCTTTCTTTCTTTTTTTTTTTTCTTCTTCATTGCAATTGGTCCACCCATTCCAGTACAGAGTTGGCCTGGGGCTGATATACTGCAGTGGTACTAGTCAATACAGTAAACAACCATGTACAATAACTTGGCATTATAAATTTCCATCAATAAACAAGGTCGTTGCAGGTGACATGAGCAATAAGAGAACATCAATCAATCATTGTTATTTTACCAGGAATAGCACCATTGAGAAAGCTCATTTCCAATGTTGTCCTGGATGGACACTAAAGAAAAAAACATTTCAGTACATACATTGGTACAATGAGCATATCATTACACAATACAACCAGACATGGTTGTAGATAGGATGGCAGAGGATACAGGGCAGTGGAGGAATATATAGGAAGATTCAATAAAATGTCTAGTTGATGAGAAATAAATACATTAATGACCACAGTCAAATAGGAACAAAAATTACAAGTGCTATGCAGGCAGTGGTGCGCAAAACAGACATCCCAAGGTGGGCCATTAAGGACTGTAATGTAACAGGAAGGAGAAAACAGGATATATACAGCAAATACATTTCTCCTGTATAAAGCAGTACAGTAAGGATTTGAAGATCTGAAGACAGATAGTTGTAATGAGTTTTAGGGAGCATTGGAGATTATTCCACAAGACAGAGAGCATGACTAACTGCAGATGTGCCATATCAGTACCCTACTCTAGGTACATCTAGTAGTATATATGAGTATCCCCTCAACAAATAAGCGCAGGGTGTACACTTAAAGAATTTTGTAATATAAGGAGGGAATTTATTTAGGATAGCTCTCTAAGACGATAGTGTGACATTTTTTGTCCTTCTATTGTGAAGCGAGGGCCAGCCAAGTTGAATGTAAAGAGTACAATAGTGAGTTCTGAAGGGGGCATTAGTAATGAACCTTAGTGCTCTGTTGTAGAATGTGTCCAATTTGTTAAGGGCTGATTTAGAGCAGTGACTATAAATGAAATCAGCATAATCGATGAGGGGAAGAAAAGTGGTCTGATCTGTCTTATTTTTGCTTCATAGTTAAGAAGGTGCTTGATTCTAAACATAGAAGCATAGAAATTGTCATCAGAAAAGGACTGTCAGGCCCATTTAGTCTGCTCTAACCCTACACTAGTTTGTGGCCTTTGACTCTACCTGGTCAATGGCTACTCCCCCCTTCTTCCCACCTCTAAGGTTCCCCTATGCCTGTCCCAGGCATGCTTAATCCCCTCTACTGTGCTATCTCCCAGAACCTTCTGTGGCAGTCTGTTCCATTGGTCCACCACCCTCTCTGTAAAGAAAAACTTCTTCACACTTCCCCTTAACCTGCCTCCTTCCAGTTTCTTGTCATGCCCCCTTGTCTATGTACAACTCTTGTATTGGAAGATGCCTCCCCACGTACTTTGTTTATACCCTTAAGGTACTTGAATGTTTCTATCATGTCCGCCCATCCCTCTTCTCATCCAGTGAGTACATATTGAGGTCCTTGTGTCTCTCCTTGTATGTTTTATATTGCAATCCCTGCACCATCTTAGTCACTCTCCTCTGGACCACCTCTGACCTGCCAATGTCCTTACACAGCTGTGGCCTCCAGAACTGCACACAATATTCTAGGTGCAGCCTCACCAGTGTTTTATACAAAGCCATCACTACCTCCAGCCTTCTGGTAGTGATAGCTCTGCCTATACACCCCAGCATGCCACTGGCCCTCCCTGCTACCTTTGTACTCAGCTTTGACATCTTTAGGTCATCAGAAATGATGACTCCCAGGTCCCTTTTTTCTTTGGTGATCATCAACAACCCCCCCTCCCCATTTTGTAGATTAGCTCAGGGTTTCCTCTTTCCAGGTGCATTATTTTGCACTTTCCTGGAATTAAACCTCAGTTGCCACACCTCAGACCATCTTTCAAGTTTTTTCAGGTCCCTCCTCTTCCTTTTCACCCCATCTGGAGTATTCACCCTGTTGCAGATCATGGTGTGATCTGCAAATAGGCAGACCTTTCCCTCTAGCTCTACCACAATGTCACTAATGAAGACATTAAACAGGACTGGTCCCAGAACTGATCCCTGAGGTACCCTACTGGTCACCCCCCTCTCACCTAATTGGATCCCATTTACAACTACTCTCTGCATCCCGCCCATTAGCCAGTTTCTAACCCAGCTTACCACCTTATTCCCCATTCCCAGACTACCCATTTTGTTAACCAGCCTTTTGTGTGGGATGGTGTTGAAGGCTTTGCTAAAATCTAGGTAAGTGACATCTAGGGCCCCCCTTAATTAATTTCCCTTGTCACCCAGTCAAAGAAATCTATCAGATTCATCTGACACAACCTTCCTGCCATGAATCCATGTTGTCTCACATCCTGGGCTCCCACTGGCTTCCAAGTGTGCCACTATTCTTTCTTTAAACAGTGCCTTCATGATCAAGATCATAATCAAGAAGAGGCCTAGCCTATTTTTTAGTTTCTTAGAGAGTTCCTTGAAGTGTACTATGAATGATAGCTGACAATCAGGCCAGAACCCCAGATATTTAAACTTGTCCACTACCTCAAACGATTCACCTAAGGGAGTCGTTATCTGGAAGGGAAGGGCTAGTGGTAGAGGCACTTGCTGCTTGGGCGTGGGAGGTAGAAACATAATCTTTGTCTTTTTCATGTTTAATAATAATTTGAGCTGGAAAAGAATGTGTTGGAGCTGGTTGAAGTCATGTTGCAGGTCTGCACACATAGAAGCTTGAGAGAGGGCCTAGAGAACTATAGTACTGTGTCATCAGCAAAGAGATGCATGTTAGCTATCCTAATGTTAGTGCTGATAATATTTATATAAATTACAAACAGTAAGGGTCCAAGTATTCATACCTGGGTTACTCCTCTGGGCAGAGTTTTGAGATGGAGAGATCACCTTGCACCTTGTCTTGTTGCTGTCTATCTGTAAGATAACATGAGAACCAATGCATGGTGGTAGCATCTAAGCCGATGTCCTTTAGCTTATGGAGAAGTATTGTGTGATCCATGGTATCAAAGGCCTTACTCAGGTCCAGGAGGATTGTGCTGACATGACGTTTAATATCAAGTGCAGATTGCCACTTATTAGTGACTTTTGTAAGTGCAGATATGGTACTGTGTTTTGGCCTAAAGCCAGACTCTAAAGTGTTTAGGAGGAGTCCAGGTATAGCCTTAGCTGCATGTTAACTAATTTTTCAAGTGGTTTAGATAGTAAAGGTAGAAGTGATATGGGCCAGCAATTGTTGAGATCACAGGTATCGCCTGTCTTAAAGAGGGGGATTATATGCATTATTTTCCAAGATCAGGGAAGAACCCCATGGGTGAGAGACAAGTTGAAAAGATGTATGATGGGCACTGTAAGGTAAGGTGACCTAGTCTGAAGAAAAGAGGTTTGAGCCAGTCGGTACAAGCACTTTGTTTGGTATCTAGGGAGATTAGAAGGTCCTCTACCTATTTAAATGAGATAGGGTCAAAGCTAAACTCAGAATGTGGCTCGGTACTCAAGGAGATGGTTAGAAGGGGGTCAGTAAAGGAGGATTTTGCATAAAGGTGGTTAGCTGAGGACATATCAAAAGCAAGCCCTGCAGTGGTGAAATGGTTACTTAATTGTTCTAGTATCTGATGCTTATTTGTGAAGGTGTCTCCATGAGAAACAATCTTACTAGGCAGTGAGGGAGGTGAGCTGTGCCCTTCAATCTCCCCTAGGATTTTCCAGAATTTTGTGGCATTATTTTTTGAGGAATCTAGTGCATTTTGAAAGTACTGTGCTTTGGCAGACCTTATGAATTTAGTACAATGATTCCTTACCACCCTGAATGCATGTCAGTGGAAATAAGAATAAAATAAAAAAGATTTAAAAAAATCAAAGAACAATGAAAAATAGCAACATGACTCATAATGACAACAGCCCCAAAACTCAATAATGCTCATCTGGCCGGCCTTAAAGTCTGCAGCTGCAACTTGGGAGGGGTGGGAATACACCTAGCTGATCAACAATGCCATCTCATGGGGTGGGTGGTTGGTGGATGCCATCCACCAAACACCCACTCCATGAGATCTTATTCTGAGTAGAATTATGCAACGTCCTGTGAAAGAAAATATTTTTATATAGTCTGAGTGAGCCCTGTGGGCTGCTAGTCCAAGCTAAGCTCTGGGGGTCTAAATGCTGTTGGTGAGCTTGGGGGCCTTTATAGAAGATTAAATTGTAAACACACTGTTTCCTACCCATGGCTCCTAGGGGAAAAAAGAAAACAAATTCCCTGGAGTTATGGGTGTGGGAGACTCTGGCTGATCTTAGAGCCTGCAGCTGCAATGGGGAGGGGGAGGGCACAACTGGCTGACCAGCAATGCTATCAACCACCCACCCAGCAACCCACCACATGATGAGCAGCATCATTGCAATGTCTTGTGTGAAACATTTTTATATAAAGGCTGGTCTGTCTGGGGTGGTGAGGACGCAAGGTCCACAGAAGTTCTAGGGGTCTACATGCTCTACGTTAAGTTTTGGGACTTTTATTGAAGATTAAAAACACTTTTGTTATGTCTTTCCTACCCCTGATTCCTGTAACTTCATAATTTCCCCCCCTTGAGTCAGGGGTATGGGACACTGTGGCTGCCACATTCTCCCACACTCCTGAGGAACAAATTATTTTTTCCCACTCCAGGAGTTATGGGTAGGACAGACATAAGAACAAAGGTGTGTTTGCCTCTTCAATAAAAGCCCAAAACTCACCACAGAGCATCTAAATCCTCAAAGCTGCAGGCGACCCTCCCCAATCTTTATAAAATTGTTTCTAAGGACATTGTAATAATGATCATCATTGAGTGGGTGGGTGGGGTGGGTGGTTGATGGCATTGTTGCTCTGTCAATTGCTCCCCCCTCTCAGTTGCAGCTGCAGGCTCTAAGGCAATCCATAGTCTCCCATACCCCTAACTCCAGGGGAAAAGAAAACTCTCAGTAGTCAGGGGTAAGAAAGACACAAATGAATCTGTGTTTTATCTCCAATAAAAGCCCCAGATCTCACCACAGAGCATCTGGACCCCCAGAGCTTCTGGAAGCCTAGCGTCCCCCAGACCCCAAGACTGAATATAAACATGTTTCACAGAACAGTGTAATAATGATCATCATGGGGTGGGTAGGTGGTTGATGGCATTGTTGCTTAGTCAGTTTACCATCCTGAGTTTCAGCTGTAGGTTCCAAGGCCAGCCAAGGTCTCCCACACCCTTAACTCAAGGGGAATCCCCAGGAATCAGGAGTATGAAAAACACAACAAAATTGTGTTTTATCTTCAGTAAAAGCCCTAAAACTCACCACAGAGCATTTAGATCCCAGACACCCGGCCTTAATGTCTTGGATATCGATGTTATGGCCTTACTACTTTCAAAATACTTCCCATGGGCCTGCAGTCAATCCATATACTTATCTTGGATTTAAGTTTACTGCCAGTGGTCTATGTTGCTCACACTACCTTGACAGTATCACAAAAGTGAAAAAGAACTCTCTTGGTTCAAAAAATCCAACTTTAAGTATGGAGGCTGTAGTATTGGGCCTCTTATTCAGGCAATCTGCTCTGACTTAATCCCCAATTGCTGTTTGCCTCAAAAATCTGGGTCCCCTATATGTGAACCCTTAGGCTGCCAAAAAAATTAGAATGTACAGGAATTCTAGACTAATACATCTGTCTGAGGCACAGCAAGGGTTAAATGATTTGGAAAAGATCCTTATTCAGCTTTTGAAATCCTCTCAGAGATTAAACAAATCTATTCCCTCTGTGTATGTCAGAGCTGAATTGGACCTTGATAGTTTTCAGACTTTGGCAGACTTCCTTTTTATAGGTTGTTGGATTACATGTACTAGGGGTACTCCAGATGGTCTGATAAGGATGTGTCTAGAAGAAAAAGAAAGGTGGGCACTTCTAGGTCTTCAAAAATCTCTTTGGATATCTCAGCTCCATGATTTACTGGAAAAAATATCAATTACAATATCTTTATAATTATCATAAGAAAGGCATCACCATCAGCTGGAAACATAACAGGTACATCAAGAACAATATTAGAAACATTAGTCAGGTACTTGATTTAGAAGTGATAGTGCATTCCAGATTTTCTTCATGGTACTATATGCAGCTAATGAGATCTAGTTTGGCTATAGGCCCTATCTAGAATACATATCCTGGAACCCAAGAAAAGGGCCATCTTTTTAATGTATAAGTTTGAGGTTTTTCCAAGCAACATTAAGGTAGCCAGATTTTCCCAGGCTCTGAAGGCTGCAGAGACCACCTGTTCTGGTTCGCTGGAGGGCAATGAAAACTTAGAACATGTCATGTTTCACTCTCTCTCTGGTACTCTGTCTTTTTAAATCACTGTTAATGATGCTGTAATTGTGAATAAAATTGTAACTATTTTTGTATTGTGTACAGAATTAGAAGGAGTGAACCCTTCATATGTATTAAACTGTTTTTATCTTTTGTTGTATATTTGCATATTTTATATTTTTACATATGTGCAATTCTTTAAATGTATTTTTGAACTGGTGCTTGTAATGACATGATGCTGAACAATAAAGCATTTGAACCTGAACTTGAACTGAAGTATTCAAATTACTTAAAGTAGAAAACAAGATAAGACAGTGGGGAAAGTTGGTGTGGTTCCTAGATTAAATTCCAATGCAGCTCCATTTATATTTGGACCATTATTTAACTTCTTTTTTTTTTTTTGCTTACTAGCCAGCTTCCAGATGCATATAAATATTCTCATATTCCATGAAATACTGATTCACAAAGGTGGATCAACATCCAGTAGTCAAAAAGACAATATATAATTGGTGGCATGGTAGTGGAAAGGACAACTGAAGAAAGGAACCTGAGTGTTTTTAGAAACATAGACTTTGACAGCAGATAAGGACCGCTTGGCCCACCTAGTCTGCCCATTTTCCTACCTATTGGATAAGCTGCAGATTCTAGTTAACCAACAGCCTACTTCTTCCTACCCCCCCCACCAGAATTGCCTTACGTCTCTCCCATGTATTCTTGAATTCCCCCCACTGTTTTTGATCCCACGACCACCTCAGGAATGCTGTTCCATGTATCCACAACCCTCTTTGTGAAAACATACTTCCTCACATTGCCCCTGAGCAGTACCCCCTCTATCTTCAAATTGTGTCCCCTTGTCCTTGCACATCTCTTTTTCTGGAAGATGCTAACCTGTTGGACTTTGTTGATTCCCTTGAGGTACTTGACATTTTCTATTGTGGCCCCCCTCTCCCTCCTTTCCTTGAGGGTATACATATTAAGCTCCTTTAGTCTCTCTTCATATGGCTTCTGTTGCAGACCCTGTACCATTTTAGTTACCCTCCTCTGGACTGCCTCCATCCTGTCTATGTCCTTGCGGAGATGGTATCTCCAGAACTGCACACAGTACTCCAGATGGGGTCTCACCAACTGTCTGTACAGAGGGATAACAACTTCTTGTTTTCTACTGGTGATGCCTCCCCGTATACATCCCAGTAACCCCCCCTAGCCATCCTTACTGCCTTCTCACATTGCTTGCTTACCCTTAGGTCATCTGATATGACTACCCCAGGTCCTTTTCCATTTGTGTTGTTGTTAATACCTCCCCCCCACATTGTGTACTCTTCCCCTGGGTTTTTGTTTCCTAGGTGCATTACTTTGCACCTTTTTCATTGAATCTAGGCTGCTATATTTTTGACCATTCCTCCAACCTTGCCAAGTCCCTTCTCATCCTTTCCACTCCTCCCTTGTGTATCAGCCCTGTTGCAGATCTTTGTGTCATCTGCAAAGAGGCATACTTTTCCTTCCAGTCTCTCTGCAATGTCACTTATAAAGACATTAAAAAGGACTGGACCCAGTACTGAACCCTACGATACTCTGCTAGTAACCCCCCCCCCGTTTTTCTTCATAATGAACTCCATTTACTGTTACCCTCTGTGTCCTGTTGTCCAGCTAATTTTTTACCCAGGCTACCAGCCTGGGACCCACTCCCATGCTGGCTAATTTGTTTATTAATCTTTTGTGTGGGACTGTGTCAAATGCACTGCTTTGGTCACCCAGTCAAAGAAGTCTGTTAGATTTGTCTGACATGACCTTCCTGCTGTGAATCTATGCTGCCTTTGGTCCTGTGCCCTGCTGGCCTCTTGCTACTCAATAGTACTTTCTTTCAGAAGTGATTGTGTCATTTTTCCCTACCACTGAGGTCAAGCTAACAGGTCTATAGTTTGCTGCCTCTGCTTTGCTCCCACTTTGTGAAGGGGAATCACATCTGCCTTTCCCCAGTACTTAGGTACCACACCATCCTCCCATGATTTGTTAAAAAGGGTAGTCAGTGGTGTCACTAGTTCTCCCCTCAGTTCTTACAGAATTCTGGGGTGAATCCCATCAGGCCCCATTGCTTTGTCCACCTTCAGTTTTAGGAGTTCTTTCAGAACACTTTCTTCTGTGAAAGGACTGGTATCAACCACTCTATCTAGAGTGCTTCTATTGATTGGATTAGGTACCTCCTCCTCCTCCTCTTTTTCTGGGAATACTGAGCAGAAGTATTCATTCAATATCCCTGCTTTTTCACTGTCCCTCTCTGCCCACCAACCCTCCCCTTTATTAAGCCTCACTGCCCTTCCCTTGGTCTTTCTTCACTCCCTAATGTACCTATAAAAGGTTGCATCCCCCTTCTTAACTGAGTTGGCTATGCTTTCTCTTGGTTTGGGCCTTTGCTATTCTGACTGCCTTCCCCACTTCCTTTTGCTTTTACTGGTACAGTTCTCTGTCCTGCTCCTTCTGTGTTTCCTTATACTTCCTGAATGCTGTCTTTTTCTCCTTAACTTTCCCGGCCACCTCTTTTGAGAGCCATACTCATTTTTTCTTTCGTTTTGATTTATTTACGTCATACAAAGGATTGTTGCCTCTGTGATGGCAGTTTTGATGTTTCCCCATTGTTCCTCCACCCTTCCTTCTTGCCTGTTTGCTAGTGCTTTTCTGAGGCACTCTCCCATTTTTACAAAGTCAACTCTCCTAAAGTCCAGTACCCTCAATTTTGTATAACTTGACTCTACGGCTGTGTTTATCATGAATCACACTGTTTGATCACTTGTTCCCAGATGGTTACCCACTTCTAGATCTGAGAACCTTTCTCCATCCCCATTTGAGAGTACCAGGTCTAAGACTGCTCCCTCCCAAGTGGGTTCCAGCACTAGCTGTCTGAGACATGTCCCCTGTAGGGCATCAAGAATGGCCCTGCTATTGGATGTGGCTGCAGCAAAGGTGCTCCAGTTAACATCTGGCAAATTCAGGTCTCCCATCAACACTATCTCCCCTTTTTCTGCCACCCTAAGGATGCCTTCTATCATTTCCTTGCCCAGTTTCTCCTCTGAGATGGGGGTTCATATACAACCACCGTGTGGATTGTGGTTCCATTTCCAGTCTCCAGGGTGACCCACAGTGACTACTCTCCTCCCTGTTTACCCTTTAGTTCCATTGCTTTGATCCCTTCACTTATGAAGAGAGCTACTCCTCCTCCTCTTTTACTCTCCCTGTCCCTCCTGTAGATTGTGTACCTTGGTATACTGACATCCCAGTCATGGTTCTCTGTGTACCATGTTTCTGTGACTGCCACGATATCTAAGCATCTCTCTTCCATCAAGGCCATCAGTTCAGGGAGCTTTTTACCTAGACTATGGGCATTGGTACTTATTACCTTCCATTTTTTGATGTCCTTACCCTTTTTGGCCCCATCCCTGTCCTTACTGCCTTTGCCTTTTTCTCCATTTACCCCTGCCCTTCTCCCTATCGACTTCTCTATCTTGGGGGGGCTAGGATTTCCCTGTTCATTTTCAGTGCCTCCCCCCTTGGCTAGTTTAAATGACTGCCAATGAAGCATTTAAATCTATCACCTAGGATCCTGGTTCCCCTCCTGGACAGATACAGACCATCGTGCCAGTATAGGCCTGCATCCCTCCAGGTGAACCCCTAGTCCCGAATGAAGCCAAAACCCTGAGCTCTGCACCAGTTTTTCAACCATTGATTGAATTCCGTGGTGCAGAGCACCTTAGCCTCACCCATGCCATAGACAGGCAGTACCTCTGAAAAGGTTACCACACATGCTACTTGTCTAAGGCCCCTCCCCAACTCCACAAACTCCTCCTGCACTGCCCTGATCCCTTTTACAACCAGGTCATTTGTCTCTAGGTGGAAAATGACATCCAGCTCCCTTCCCCATGCAGCTGCTCCTGTGAACCTGAGGATTCGCTCCCTGTCCCTCCAAGCCATGGCGTTAGGCAGGCACCTTACCTCCCTCTCCCCCCTCCCCAGTTCTACCCTCCTAACAATGGAGTCCCTCACCAGGAGTTGTTTCCTTCCCCTGTGGGGTCCCACGCCACCCTCCTGTGGGTCTCCTTTGTGGAGGTTCCCAGAATCCTCCTTGGTCTCCACTGAGGGTGCCTCCATAGAGGAACCACACTCTTCCAGAACGGAGTATGAATTTTGAAGAGGTACAACTGGAGGGATGCACCTCTGTTCCACCACCCTCACTATTTCTGAGCCCACTATGGCCCAAATGCTCCTCTTTTTTGGCAACCTCTGAGGCAGCGGTGTCTGCCCTGGTGGTCCCTGGGTGGGAGAGGAGGTCCCTCGAATCCTGGCCAACTCAGCCTGGAGATGAGAAACATCCTCCCTCAGCCCAGAGAGGTGTCTGCAGATGGGACAACACCGCATCCTCCAGAATGTCTCCTGGAAGACTGCCACTCCACAGCCACTGCACTGCACCACTCCCATCAAGTCTTATTTGTTGGCCATCAACTATTGTTTTGTATGCTTACTCTTTCCTTTCTCTCTGTTTATTTTTTTTTGTATTTTTTCTCCCTACTTTTCTATTTCCTTCATGCCCTTAAAGCTCCTGCTCTTCCTGTTTTGGGACAGAACGTTCCTGTATTCCTCAGTAGTTTTCTTATTACTTGCTCAGAGTCAGAACTCCAGCAGCTGGGGGGGGGTGGAGAGCTACTCTTCTCCTTCTAGGATGGTGAGTCTTTTGTGCCTCTCTGATCCTTCCTCTCTGCTCCCAAACAGGAAGTTCCTGTTGTCAGTCAAATCTTGTGCCTATAAAAGTGGAACTAGCTAAGGGTGGGGGTGGGAGGGAAGGCTATATAGTCCCAGTAGAATAGTAAAGTCCTATCAGCACCTCCTTTCTCTTGCTGTTCTCTGCCAAAAGCTATCTAGGGCAGTTTGAAATCCAAACACATGGCTTCCTGCTGCCTAAGCCACTCCCCCTATTTCACAGTTCCTGTCTTCACCTAGCTAACTGCACAGATAATAGTTCTCTTCACCCAACTCAAACACACTAACTCTTGTTTTTTTGTTTGTTTGTTTTTACCCTAAATTGAAGGTCCCAGTAGTAGAGTCCTAGTTATTAAGTCCCAGTAGAGTAGTTAAGTTCTAACAGCAACTCCTTCCTCTTGCTGTTCTCTGCCAAAAGCTATCTAGGACAAGTTTAAATCCAAACACCTGGCTTCCTACTGCATAAGCCACTCCCTCTAATTCACAGTACCTTTCTTCACCTACAGTAGCTAACTGCACAGATAACAGTTCCCTTCACCCAACTCAGACAAACACACTAACTCTTGATTTTTTTTGCTTGTAGTTTTTACCCTAAATTGAAGGTCCCAGTAGTAGAGTTCTAGTTTTTAAGTCCCAGTAGAGCAGTAAAGTTCTAAAAGCACCTCCTTCCTCTTACTGTTCACTGACAAAAGCTCTCAGGAAGCCTAAAAATGTGCTATATATATAATAATACATGGGGTTGTGTGCTTAATGAGAATTTTACATATACCCATGTAGAGTTGATCGCCATATTAAACCCCGAGAGCGAAGTCAGGGTTTATTTAAGCATCTAACACCAAGGGTGTGTGTAAAATTTGAATTTTATACACAGACCCATGTTTTATTTTATATAATTGCTGGGTGTTGTTTTTTTGCAACAACAATTTTATAAAATAGAAGAGTAAGACGTCCCTGTGCCATGGCAGTCCGGTCATGGAGGGTTCAGTGTGGTCGGTGGCTGTTGCCGAAAAAGGTTGCCTTTTTCCCCCACTGATGATATTTATTTTTAAACAAATTTCATTGTTCAAATCTTTTAGCCCAGAGATTTTGTTAAAAAAGACTTACTGCCGAATCCGAGTGGCAACAAAGTCCGTCTCCGGCGTAAGGAAGGTGGCTGGCATTGAGAAACATCCTGGAAAGCAGCAGCTAGCACATGTGGAGAACAAGGGAAACCCACTGCATATTCACCATTATAACCCATGGGTTATAACAGCGAATTATACCGGGTTTCCTTTAGGGAAAAAACAAGACCCAGTTATTATATATTAATATGTATAGTGAGGGTGCCTCTTATGGGACATGTAGGTTATCTAGTGCTGTTTTGGGTGAGAGGACCACAAAGAGAATCTGAGCTGTTCTGTCAGCCCAAAACAGCATGAGAAAACCTTCTTATCCTATTAGACACAACCCTCGCTATACATATTAATATATTATGAAGCAGTAGAACTGACTCCAGCCCCAAAACACCACTTCGGAATTCAAATGTTGCTGTGAATCTGATTTATTTTTATAGTTTTTGCTGGTCTCCCCCACTCTTTTGATATAGTGGTACATCCCATGAGTGGTCATTACATTCTGACACTGCTTACATAGCATGTAATGGTGATTGTTTACATTCTGTATAACCGTGGTGGTGGGGGCTGATTGTGGATAAAACTTTTGTATAAATGTAATCCACTGAATGTAGTTGAAGGTAAATTTAAGAGGGATGTCCAAATGGGGCAAAATGGATTTGTTTAGCTGGATATCATGTATATGTAAAACATGTTTCTAGATTAAACTGACAAATTATAACAGTTTAATTCCATTTCATTTACAGTATACCCAGACATCCATACAAATGAGGCATGGATTAAAGAGGTATGACTGTACTTTTTCAATGAGAGAGTGGTGTTCAGGTGAAATGTATTGGCAAAAGAGGTAGAATGACTGAAAACAGTGGTAAATGTTAACTGGGGTGGGACCAGTACAGTGATCTGATAAGATCAGTAAATGATATGGACGCTGTTTGAAAAAAAAGTGTGGCTGGGTAATAGGACCACCCTTTAAGTACTAGTAAAGACAGCATAGAAACATAGAAACATGGAAAGTGACAGCATAAGGGGACCATACGGTCCATCTAGTTTGCCCTTGAGGCAGACAGCATAGGCTAAAGGGCCTTTGTCAGTCATTACATTCAATGTTTCTGTTGATGTCTATAGACCAAAAATTATCTTGTTTCTGGAAAAGAGTCAAGAAATATTGGTACATACTCAATTTATCAAGCATGTAGAAAATCATACCATCCTCAGTGAACATCAGCATGGGGTTAGGAAGGGGCATGGGATGACACTGTCTTGTTCAGGTTATTGGATGACTTGTTCCAAGCCATTGTCCATGTACAATTCACTTGCACAGTTTTTGTGGATGTGGCCAAGGCATTTTCATGTTAAACATTTTTACTGAGACAAACAACAAAACAACTTAAATCATCAAGCAAGAAGAACTAAACTACATGGGTACATCAAGTGCAGTGGGGGGGCCCTCCTTACAGTGTCGGAAATCATGTGGCAAACCATAGATACAGATAAACCCGCTTCCTCCCACAACTGAGATCAGAAAATTCCTAGTCAGGATACTAGGGAAGGAAAAAAAAAAGAGAGAGAGATATCACCCTTATATGTCAAGTTTGCTCTTGTATACCCAACCAGTGGCCTGGGATAGTGCGTGGGGGATGTGTACGGGAACCTCTAATGTCAATTACCCATGCATTGTGACTGTCAGATATCTCTTTAACTACTAAAAATAACTATATACAGGCAGCAATCAGGGTTTCAGCAGAGAAAGAGTTGCCTTCAAAGGAGCATCAGATAGAGTAACCAGTTCAGGAGTCATTGGGCGATACTGTCGGGGTTGTTGTAGCAGAATCCCTGCAGCATCTTGGCAGAACCTGGACTTCAGGAAAGGCTGCCAGCAGAGGTCAAACCTGTCCAATGTACCTGCAGCAAAGTCAGACATTCTTTCATACATGGCTACTTGTGCCATAGCCTGCTGCAGTTCTGTCAGGGAGGGGCAGCTGGTAGATTTCCAATGCAGCAAAATCAGACACTTCACCACCACACCCACTGCAGTAACCCATTGAGCCAGAGGATCATGTTTAGTGTGGGACTCTGGGGCACAGCCCAACAGGAGCAGCTGGGCATCCACTCTGAGCTGTGGTGCCACTGCCAAGCACATATGGACCACTTCATCCCAAAAGGGCTGGAGTCATGGGCATGACTATAACACATGGGATAAGTGGCCCCTACCTCACTGCAGCACCAACATGTGTCTTCTTGGAGGAGCCCCAGGCTCTTAGGTTTGGTTGGGGTGTAGTACTATCTTAGTAATGTTTTATTCATTATTATATATTGGCAAGAAATTTTCCTGGACTCTGACTGGTCAGTGTCTGCCTGAGACAGTGATGATATTACACAATAACATCACTGTGTGGCTCTCATGGCTGCCATCCACTTCTTTTTTTCAGAAACAAAGATATATTGTCACACGAAAAATCTACTAAAACCTTTCTTAAATATTTTTTTATTTTGTATAACATTGAGCCATTGTATAATTGCAATAAGGCACCTCATGGTGTATGTTATTGTGTAATAACGTCACTCCTGGAGTAGTGGAAGCCCTCAGCTTCACCTCGTGCTTCAACCCACCCCAGGAGTGATGTTATTACACAACAACACACAACTTGTCATGCCTTATTGCTTAATCAGTCGGGATCTACCATACCTGAAGGCATAGTGAATTCTGTGCCAGCAATGAGTCCACTGTCACACAGAGATCTGCAACTCCAATCTCCATTCCCCACTGGGACTTAACTGGAAGTGAGGGATCTGTTGTGGCCTCTCTGAGGGCAGAGTATATCCGGCTCGTCCGACCTTTCTCTAGTTTCAGCCATCCATGCAGTGTCATGGGTGCTGGAGAGGCCTGGGACTGGGCCGGCCTTTTTATAGCATCCCTTAGCTGCAGGTATCTCCAAAAATGGTTGGAAGGGAGTTGGTATCTCTCCCTCAAGGAAGCAAATGTGTCAGTATCCAGAGTGCCTGGGACCAGCATGTACCTCATCAAACTAAGCCCTTGGACCTCCCTTAGGCACCAGTGGATCTGGCATTTCCCCACTGTGACAGACTGGTTATTCCACATTGGCATATAGGCCCAGGGTGTGGGGTTGGAGCACAAGAGTGAGTGTGTTTTCTTCCAGTATTTAACTGAAAGGTCAATGGGTGGAGCCATGGCCCTCGGAGCTCTGCTGACCCTGTAGAACACGGTGACCAATAAGGGAGAACCTACTAAAGAAGCCTTGAGGGGGACCCAGGTTGGAGCATAACTACTCTCCAGTATGAACCATTTCACAGTCTGTGCAGTGGTAAAAGCCATGTGGAACCCCTGAAAGCAAGGCAACCCGACCCACCCCTAAACCAGTGCTGGCATAATTTTTGTTTGCTAATGTGAGGCTAATGACCTTCCCATAAGAACCCCCCCCCCAACAGGGCCTCCATCTTTGCAAACCACTTGGGGAGAATTTGTAATGGGAGATATGCTAAGAGATAGAGCAGTCTGGGAGCTATCATGAGTTTTAAGGAATCAATTTTCCCTGCCAAGGAGAGTTTCAGGGCTTTAAGCAGTCCAGGTCATTACGTATCTCTGCTAGGAGTGTTTGGAAATTGGCTGCCACTATTTTAGGAGTGTTGAGATGCATGATGATCCCCAGATACTTAATACCATACGGACACCACTTCAGTTCTAAACCAGTGGTGTTCTGCCCTGTGCATGCCTTATTCAGTGGCAGCACCTCAGTTTTACCCTGGTTCACCTTCAGCCCTGACACATCAGTGAATGTGGATTGAGTGTCCAAGATCTTCTGGATGATCTGTGGGGAATAAGCCATAGTGATTAGGAGGTCGTCTGCATATAGGAAATTCTTTAGGTTTGCATCCCCCACGTTAACACCCGGTGTATCTTGGGACTCCTGAATTGCAATGGCTAGAGGCTCTATCACTAAGACAAACAGCAGGGAGGAGAGGAGACAGCCCTGATGGGTTCCTTTTCGGAGGTGAACGGCTGGGGACATAAGTTTATTGGTTAGCACTGTAGCCATTGGGGAGGAGTAAAGGAGTTTCACCCAGGATCAGAAGCTTGGGTCTATCTCCATTTTCTCTAGTGTGAGCATCAATTAATGCCATTCAACAGAGTTGAAGGCTTTCTCAAAGTCCACTGCTAATGCTGTCATGGGGATGCTGGTGTCCTGCACCTCATGCATAAGCGTGATCAGGGTCTGGTGATGATCTGACCTCAGTATCCCCTTAACAAAACCTGCCTGTGATAGATGTATGAGGCCTGGAAATAACCTCTCCAGGCAGGCTGCCAGGATCTTGGCCAAGATCTTGGTATCCGCATTAATAAGAGATATGGGGTGATAGCTACCTGGGTCGAGGAGGTCTTTCTTTTTTGGGGGAAGGACTGTGATGACAGCTTCCCTCATGGATGGAGGGAGAGCTCCTTTAATTAAGGAGTCTTGGAAAGCCCTTAATAGGTAGCCTACCATATCTACTCCTGAGGTCTGATAGAAATCTATCGTAAGCCCCTATCTCCCCGGGGCCTTCTGAAGGTTCGCTGTTTTAATGGCTGTGGTCACCTCTCCTTATGTAAGATGGTCATCCAAGAGAAAGGCCTGAGCAGCGGCCAGTCTGGGGATGCAAAGGTCTGCCAGGAATGCCTCTTTGGTGTTTGTGTCTGGAGGAAAAGGGAAGCAGTAAAGACACTCAGAAAACTGAGCCATTACCTTGTTGATTCCTTTTTGGGAAGTGGTCAGTTTCCCCCTCTATCCTTCAGACCTAGGATCATTCAGGTCGACTGTCTGCTTTTCAGGTGGTAGGCCTAGAGCTTGCTGGTCTTCTTCACAACCTCCCAACAGGCATGTCTCAGCCTTCTGAGGTTGATCTCTGCTTTCCTTGTCAGGTGAAAGTTAAGGAGGAACCCTGCATTAGTTAATTGGGCAAGAAGGGCTTGTGAAACATAGAAACATAGAAACATAGACTTTGACGGCAGATAAGGACCGCTAGGCCCATCTAGTCTGCCCATTTCCCTACCTACAGGATAGGCCGCAGATCCTAGTTAACCAACAGCCTATATCTTCCTGCCCCCCACAAGAATTGCCTTATGTCTGTCCCATGCATTCTTGAATTCTCCCACAGTTTTAGACCCCACAACTTCCTCAGGAAGGCTGTTCCATGCATCCACTACCCTCTCTGTGAAATAATACTTCTCTCACGTTGCCCTGAACCGCCCTCCTTCTATCTTTAAATTGTGTCCCCTTGTTCTTGCAAGTCTCTTTTCTGAAAGATGCTACCATCTTGGACTTTGTTGATTCCTTGAGGTACTTGAAAGTTTCTATCATGTCCCCCTCCTTCTTTCCTCAAGGGTATACATATTAAGCTCCTTTAGTCTTTCCTCAATCGGACTTCTCTTGCAGACCCTGCACCATTTTAGTTGCCCTCCTCTGGATTGCCTCTATCCTGTCTATGTCCTTGTGGAGATGGGGTCTCCAGAACTGGACACAGTATTCCAGATGGGGTCTCACCAACTGTCTGTACAGAGGGATAACAACTTCCTGTTTTCTGCTGCTGATGCCTCTCACTATACATCCCAGTATACCCCCGGCCCTCCCTACTGCCTTCTCACATTGCTTGCTAACCTTAAGGTCATCTGATATGATTACCCCCAGGTCCCTTTCCTGTTTTGTTGCTGTTACTACCTCCCCACCCATTGTGTATTCTTCCCAAGGGTTCTTGTTTCCCAGGTGCATTATTTTGCACTTTTTTGCATTGAATCCTAGCTGCCATATGTCTGACCATTCCTCCAACCTTGCCAAGTCCCTTTTCATCCTTTCCACGCCTCCTTGTGTATCAACCCTGTTGCAGATCTTTGTGTCATCTGCAAAAAGGCATACTTTTCCTTCCAGTCCCTCTGCAATGTCACTGATGAAGACATTAAAAGGACTGGACCCAATACTGAACCCTCACGGTACCCACTAGTAACCGCCCTCTCTTCAGAGTGGACTCCATTTACAATTACCTTCTGTGTCCTGTTGTCCAGCCAATGTTTTACCAGGCTACCACCCTGGGACCCACTCCCAGGCTGGTTAATTTGACTAATAATCTTTTGTGGGACTGTGTCAAATGCCTTGCTAAAGTCTAGGTAGGCCATGTCCACAGCCCTCCCTGGTCTACTACTTTGGTCACGAGTCAAAGAAATCTATTAGATCTGTCCTGACATGACCTTCCCACTGTGAACCCATGCTGCCTTGGATCCTGTGCTGCACTGACCTCTAGGTACTAAACTATTCTTTCCTTCAGAAGTGACTCCATCACTTTCCTACCACAGAGGTCAGACTGACAGGTCTGTAGTTTCCTGCCTCTGTCTTGGTCCCACTTTTGTGAAGGGAATCACATCCACCTTCCTCCAGTCCTCGGGTACCACACCATCCTCCCATGATTTATTAAAAGAGTAGCCAGTGGTTTCACTAGTTCCTTAATTCTTTTAGATTCTGGGGTGAATTCCATCAGGACCCATTGCTTTGTCCACCTTCAGTTTTAGGAGTTCTTGCAGAACCCTTTTCTTCTGTGAAAGGACTGGGATCGACCCTCTATCAAGAGTGCTTCTGTTAATTGGATTAGGCACTTCCTCCTCTTTTGTGAATACTGAGCAGAAATATTCATTCAGTATTCCTGCTTTTCACTGTCCCTCTGCCCACCCACCGCTCATTCTATTCAGCCTCACTATCCCTCCCTTTTGTCTTTCTCACGTCGCTGATGTACCTATAAAAGGTTTTATCCCCTTCTTAACTGAGTTGGCTATCTTTTCCTCAGTTTGGGCCTTTGCTATTCTGACTTCCCTCCCTGCTTCTTTCTGCCTTAACTGGTACAGCTCTCTGTCCTGCTCCTTCTGTGTTTCCTTATACTTCGAATGCTATCTTTTCTTCCTGACTTTCACAGCCACCTCTCTTGAGAACCATAGTGGCTTTTCTTTCATTTTGATTTGTTTATTTGCTTCACACAAAGGCTTGTTGCCTCTGTGATGGCAGTTTTGATAATTCCCCATTGTTGCTCCACACCTCCTTCTAGCCTGTTTGCTAGTGCTTTTCTGAGGACTCTCCATCTTGCCAAAGTCAGCCTCCCAAAGTCCAGTACCCTCACTTTTGTATGGCTTGACTCTGTAGCTGAGTTTAACGTGAACCACACTGTTTGATGGTCACTTGTCCCCAGATGGCAACCCACTTCTAGATCTGAAATCCTCTCACTGCCCCGTTTGAGAGCACGAGGTCTAAGATTGCTCCTCACGAGTGGGTTCCAAAACTAGCTGTCTAATGCCTGCCACCTGTAAGGCGTCAAGAATGGCCCTGGTTTTGGATGTGGTGCAGCAAATGTGCTCCAGTTAACATCTGGCATATTCAGGTCTCCCATCAACAGTATCTCCCTTTCTCTGCCATTCTAAGAATGCCTTCCATCATATCCTTGTCCATTCCTTCCCCTGACATGGGGTCTGTACAAACCCCTGTGCGGATTGTGGTGCCTTGCCAGTCTCCAAGGTGACCCACAATGCCTCCCTCCTCCCTGTTTACTCTTTTGTTCAGTTGCTTTTATCCCTTCCTTTACATAGAGAGCTACTCCTCCCCCTCTTCTCCCCTGCCTGTCTCTCCTGTAGGTTATGTACCCTGGTATGTTAACATCCCAGTCATGGTTCTCTGTGTACCATGTTTCTGTGACCTCACGATATCCAGGCATCCTCTTCCATTAAGGCCACCAGCTCAGGGAGCTTGTTGCCCAGACTACGGGCATTGGTGCTCATTACCCTCCATTTCCTGATGGCCTTACCCCCTTTTGCCCCATCCCTGTCCTTCTTGCCTTTGTCACTTTCTCCATTTACCACTGCCCTTCTCCCTATCGACACCTCCATGTTGGTGTTTGCTGCACTTAGTACCGTGATAGTTTGGGGGGGGCTAGGATTTTCCTGCTCCTTTCCAGTGCCTCCCCCCTTGGCTAGTTTAAAAGCTTGCCAATGAAGCATTTAAACCTATCACCTAGGATCCTGGTTCCCCTCCCGGACAGATGCAGCCCATCATGCCAGTATAGGACCCCCAGTCCCCAATGAAGCCAAATCCCTGAGCTCCACACCAGTTTTTCAACCACTGATTGAATCCCATGGTAAGGAACACCGTAGCCTCTCCTATGCCATAGATGGGTAGCACCTGCGAGAAGGTTACCGTGCGTGCTACTTGACTAAGGCCCTCCCAATTCCACAAACTCTTCCTGCACTTCTCTAATCCCTTTCTTAGCCAGGTCATTTGTCCCTAGGTGGACAATGACATCCAGCTCCTCCCTGTGCAGCTGCTCCGGCAATCCTGAGGATTCTCCCTGTCCCTCCAAGCCATGGCGCCAGGCAGGCACCTACCTCCTCTCCCTTCCTTGCCCAGTTCTACCTTCCTACAATGGAGTCCCCAACCTGGAGTTGTTTTCTTCCCCTGCAGGGTCCCCTGCCACCCTCCTGTGGGTCTCCTTTGTGGAGGTTCCCAGCATCCTCCTCGGTCTCCACTGTAGGTGCCTCCATAGAGGAACCACACTTTGCCAGAATGGCATAGGAATTGTGGAGAGGTACAACTGGAGGGATGTGCCTCTGTTCCACCACCCTCACCCTCCCTGAGCCCACTGTGGTCCAACCGCTCCTCTTTCTTGGAAACCTCTGAGGCAACGGCAGTGGCACTGGTGGTCCCTGGATGGAAGGAGGTCCCACAAATCCTGGCCAACTCATCCTGGAGATGAGCAACCTCCTCTCTCAGCCCAGAGAGGTGCCTGCAGATGGGACAACACCGCATCCTCCAGAACATCTCCCGGAAGACCGCTGCTCCACAGCCACTGCACTGCACCACTCCAATCATGTCTTATTTCCGGCCCTTAACTGTTTGCAATCCTTACTCTTTCCTCTGTTTTTTTTCTCTCTCTCCTTACTTTCTGCCTGTGTTCCCTTTAAGCTCCTGATTGTCCTGTTCTGAGACAAGAATATCCTATATTTCTCAGTAGACCACTTACTTGTTCAGAGGCAGATCTCCAGCAGCTAGAGGGGGCTGGAGAGCTACTCTTGCCTTTCTAGGATGGTGGGTCCTTGGTGGTTCTGTGATCACTCACTTCCTGCCCCTAAACAGGAAGTTCCTGTTGTCAGTCAAATCCTGTGCCTATAAAAATAGAACTAGCTTTGGGTGGGGGGGAAGGAGGGCAATATAGTCCGAGTAGAGAAGTTCAGTCACACAGCAATCCTTTCTCCTGGTGTCTTCTGCCAAGCTATTAGCAGAATCTTTCTAAGGCAGTCTTTAAATGTAGCTTCCATGACTGGGAGATGGCCATACCTGGCTACAACATATTCAGAAGAGACAGAGCAGGCAGGAAGGGAGGAGGAGTGGCACTGTATGTGAAAAATGACATAAGGGCCACACAGATCCAGGAGGAACAAAATGGGGGAGAGATACTGTGGGTTAAGCTGGAAAGGAAAATGGGGCCAGCCATCCGCACAGGTGTGGTCTATAGACCACCAGCCCAGGAGGAAGAAACAGATAGGAGTTGATGCTAGCCATCCAAAGGATGGCAGACAAGGGTGAGGTAGTACTGGTTGGAGACTTCAATATACCAGATGTGGACTGGAGCATCCACGCAGCATCAACTAGAGCAGATTTATCCTGGACTCCCTTCAGGGTGCCTTTCTCAAGCAACTGGTCATGGAACCAACTCGGCAGAAGGCAATACTGGACCTTGTGCTCACAAACAGGGACAGTGTGATGGGGGTAACAGTGGGGAGCACCTGGGTAACAGTGACCACCAGTCATTGTGGTTTGAAATCACAGAAAGAGCAGAACCAAACCACACAAAACACGTATCCTGGATTTTAGGGGGCAGACTTTGGGAAAATGGGAGATGCTTGAAAGAGGCATTAAGGGAATGGGACAGGAATCAGGGATTGAGGAACAGTGGGCAGTATTTAAATGGGGATTATAAGAACAACAGAATTATGCATTAAGCAGGTTAGCAAGAGGAAAAGAAAGAGGAGACCATTATGGTTTTCCAAAGAGGTAGCAAAGAAAGTGAAAGCCAAAAAGACTGCATTCAGGCAATACAAAAAGACACAGGCAGAAGGGGATAGGGAGAAGTACCAGGAGAAACACAGGGAGGCAGGGAAGTCAGTAAGGGAAGCCAAAGCTCAGACAGAAGAACACATTGCAAAATCAGTGGTTAAAGGGGACAAAACCTTTTACAGGTACATAAGTGAAAAAAGAAGGTCAAAGGGAGGATAGTTAGACTGAAGGTGGAGGATGGGGCAGCGTGGAGGATGACAGCAGAAGCTGACATATTGAACAGGTATTTCTGCTCAGTCTTACTAAGGAAGAGGCGGTAATGGGTCTGAAGGGAGTACAAGGGTGAGAATGGTGCAGAAATGGACACAAGTCCCTTTACACGAGAAAGGGTCCTGAAGGAACTGAAGTAATAAGAGCTGACAAAGCAATGGGGCCAGATGGGGTGCACCCCAGGTCCTTAAAGAACTAAGAGAGGTGGTGGCTGAACCTCTGGCTATCCTGTTCAGTCAATCACTGGAAACAGGGAGGTACCCAAAGACTGGAGGACAGCAGATGTAGTCCCCTTATACAAAAGTGGGAACAAAGAGGAAGCAGGAACTACAGACCAGTCAGCCTCACCTCGGTAGTGGGAAAGATCATGGAGGCACTACTGAAGGAAGATTAGTGGAACATCTGGTTGTCAATGGACTACAGGACCCAAGGCAGCATGGTTTCACCAGGGAGGTCATGTCAGACCAACCTCATTGAATTTTTGACTGGGTGACTAGGGAGGTGGATCAGGGAGGGCAGTGGACATGGCCTATCTGGACTTCAGCAAGGCCTTTGACACTGTGCCACATAGAAGACTATTACACAAACTGGGGAATATGGGTGTGGGCAGGACAGTAGTGTGGTGGGTAGGTAACTGGCTGGGTGGCAGGACACAGAGGGTGGTGGTAAATGGCTGTCACTCCACAGAGGAAGAGTGACCAGTGGGGTACCACAGGGATCAGTGCTGGGACCGGTCCTATTCAACATCTTCATCAGTGACATTGCACAGGATATAGAAGGCAGAATTTCACTGTTCGCTGATGACACAAAGCTCTGTAACAGAGTAGACACACCAGAGGTGTAGACAGAATGAGAAGGGACCTGCAGAAACTTGAAGAATGGTCAAGGGTTTGGCAGTTGAAATTCAATGCAAAGAAGTGCAAGATAATGCATATGGGGCACAAAACCCTGGCACAATATATCAGTTGGGGGTGAGGATATAGCATTCACCAAGCAGGAAAGGGATCTTGGGGTTGTCATCTCTGATGACCTCAAGGTAGGGAAACAGTGTGACAAGGCATCAGGTAAAGCAAATAGGATGCTGGGATGTATAGCAGGGCATCACCAGCAGGAAAAGGGAGGTCATAATTCGCCATATAAGACACTAGTGAGGCCCCACCTGGAGTACAGTGTACAGTTCTGAGATCATACCTACGTAAGGACATAGACAGGGTAGAGAAGGTTCAGAGGAGGGCAACAAAGATGGTGCATGGGTTTCATCACAAATCCTATGAAGGCAGGTTGAAGGAACTGAACATGTACTCCTGGAGGAGAGGAGGAGAGAGGGATATGATAGAGACATACAAGTATCTTACAGGAGGAACAGGTGCAGGAAAACACTATTTTTAAGTGAAAAGATGTTTCAGGACTAGAGGGCATGGGATGAAGTTGGAGGAGGACGATTCAGAGGAAACATGAGAAAGAATTTCTTACAGAACGGGTGGTGGATAAGTGGAACACCCTGCCAGAGGAAGTGGTGGGGGCTGAAACAATCACGGATTTAAGAATGCATGGGATAGACATAAAGGAATTCTAGAGGTCGGGGGTAAGGGGAAATAGACTTCTAGGAAAACAAACTGAACTTACAAGCTCAAATGGCAGACTAGGAGTATAGGCCCTTATCTGCCTTACTACTAATGTCTATGTATGATCTATGTATCTAAGCCACTCCCCTACTTACCAGATCTTTCTGCAAGTAATTTAAACCTCACAGCAGTTAAGTCCTTTCAGTCACCTGAGATTTACACCTAGATGACTTTTCAGTTACCCATTCAGTTCAGTTAACCCAAACACACACTTTTTTTGTTTTGTATGTTAGTTTTTACCCTAAATTAAAGGTCCAAATACAAAGTTCTTCTACTTTAGTCCCAGCAGAGAAGTTCAGTCACACAGCAGTCCTTTCTCCTGGTGTTTTCTGCCAAGCTTTTGCAGAATCTTTCTAATGCAGTCTTTAAATGTAGCTTCCTTCTAGCTAAGCCACTCCCCCTACTTACCAGATCTTTCTACAAGTAATTTAAACCTCACAACAGTTAAGTCCTTTCAGTCACCTGAGATTTACACCTAGATGACTTTTCGGTTACCCATTCAGTTCAGTTAACCCAAATACACACTTTTTTTTTTGTTTTGTATGTTAGTTTTTTTGCCCTAAATTAAAGGTCCAAATACAAAAGTTCTTCTACTTTAGTCCCAGCAGAGAAGTTCAGTCACACAGCAGTCCTTTCTCCTGGTGTTTTCTGCCAAGCTATTAGCAGAATCTTTCTAAGGCAGTCTTTAAATGTAGCTTCCTTCTAGCTAAGCCACCTTCACTTCATGACTATGCCGTTCCATTGACCCCTTGCTTCTGTCCACACTGGGGTCTAGTATAAGGTTGTAGTCCCCCCCACCACCATGACCTGGTGGCCATCTGTATTAAACTACATTAGGGTCTGGTTAAGATCCCGGAAAAACTGAGGGCAATCCTTTTTGGGTGCGTATAGGTTAAGTAGGATTAAAGGGCTCTCAGTGGTTCCCACCTAGACCAGAATCCATCTAACTGTTCACCCTCTCTCTCCTCCCTTCTGCTCTCCCTCCCTCCCTCAGTTTCCTTCTATCCCCGCCTCCTCCCAAATACCCACATACAGGCTCTCCCAATACCTCCCCTCTCCCCAGTTACCTGTACCTCCTTCCTTACTGCATGACAAGATCCCTTTGGACTGCCTCTCCCCTTACTCGAGCACACTTTGACCTGCCCTCTTCCTCACTGTCTTCCCAGAGGATTATTTTATTGCATCTGTTCTGTTTTACTTGCTTTTGTCTGCACTACATTGTCTAATCGCCTGTATATTAGTACTTGTTCTGTGTGTTGCACTGATGTCATCAACTTGTAAACTGCACTGTAATCACTTTGTTGTCCTTGGACGTGGAGCCTTTGTAAATTAGTATCTGACTCAAAGGTTTGTAATTCCGATATTTCAATAAATAAAATAAATTAATTAATTAATTAATTCATCAATCAATCAATCAATCTACCTTCTTCGTTAGAATTACGTTAGCTTACTTTCCACCCCGGATTTCTTTGACAGAGTATGGAGACTCCCTGCTTCTTAGAGAGCGCCACACTGTGGACCTCCTCCCCTACCCATCCCTGTCTGAGCTTTCTGGCTTCCCTTTAGAGATCTTAGTTTCCTGGAGGAATGTCACCGGGGGGGAGATCATCCCCTTAAGTTGTAACGTTACCTTTTTTTTTAATGGGAGAGTTGAGCCCCCTGACATTCCAAGACACAATGCTAGTCTCCATCAGGAAGTCGAAGTGTATGACGATGGCCAGGCCTGAGTATCATGCTCAACCTGTGTTGTATAGGAAGCCCCAACAACTACCCTCACCCCAGAACTGATACCACCTCCACCCTGTTTACCACCCACCCACAGTCCCTGACTGCTAGGTGATAAAGCTTCCATAGCAACACATAATAAAGTGTAACTTAACTGTAAACAAACCTGGTGTGCAAAATCCTGAACTTGCATATACCCAAACTCCCCCTCCCATCTTATCCCACAACTAAGACCAGCTGTCACTTGCTTCATCAGCTTACATCTAGCTCAGATGAAAGCGACAGTCACGGGGGGTGGAACCTAGGGGTAGACCGCTGAAGAAGTAAGTCTAATACTCCACCCACCACCATTGTCACTACCCCATAGCATAGAAACCAAAGCAAATGTGAGCCTTTTTTTTTTACTTTCTTTTTTATTCTCCCCCTACCCACAGCACCCCCACTCTTCAGGAGACACACATATGGCCTTATTAGTCCCCACCCTCTTACCTGGAGCCTAGCTCGGTCCATCCCCCATGTAGCCTTGGTTATGCCCCCCAGGCGGGCTACAAGGTTGGGTCCTTACACCCCGAGGTCCTTCCTGTTTTCATCGGGATGCCGCTACCTAGGGGCAGTAGGGGCATTGGGGATCGGGGCCGTTGTGCTCCATCTACCGGCGGCACTGCATGATGTTTTTCCCATTTCTTGGCGTGCTGTGTGCCCTGACATCAAGGTGCTAAGCGCCAATGTCCAGCACGCCACCCTTTTCACTGGCTTGGGCTTGCCGTGCCTCGGGTCTCCACCCGAGGTCAGACATGCACCAAGCCCTGGATCCCCCTTCCCCCAGAGAAGGCGAGCCTTAGCTCGCAGATCCCATCACAACTTTATTACTGCCGAGCATCCTAGAGACTCATAATTCTGGAACCCTGGGTGTGGTGGGGGGTTTGATATCTAAGGCTACTGCCCTGTTTCCTGGCAGAACTTGTATGCCCATTTATCACCTGTCCACCCCATCCCTCTCAGGCGTGTGTTCCAATCAGTGAATGGCCTCTCTGTGGTGGCTTATTCCTGCCACCATAGGAATAACCGATCCTTAAGTGCGGCTCCAGTAGGGATTGAAACATACTCCCTCACCTCGCCCAGCAACATGTGGCCACTCAGCCAAGCATTCCTTGCTGCAGCCTTCAGGACCAACACAGTCCCTAACATACTTTTGTGGAGCTCACCCCCATGTAATGACTGTCAGGGCTATCAGCCCCAAGTGCTACCCTCGTTCCCCAGGCTCCCATGTTAGTTAGTGCTTCCCGAAGCCTAAACCCAGGGATTTGAAATCTGGATAAATTATCATGCCCCGGATGGAGGGGAGACAAGACAGATCTGTCAGTACCCTGGGGGGGGGGGGTGGCTGTACAGCAATACGTCATTGCTGCCAGGGGAAATTCCTTCCCACCTGCCACCCCATTTCTCTAACGCCCTCCTGGGAATGGAAGACACTGACCGCAGTCAGGTGGCCCTTCAGCAACACGTGGAGAAAACTTACACATATGAAAATCAAAACACATGCCTCATAATGCAAAGCACATGGGTTGCATATAAATCACCACAGAATGATGTTGGTCCAACTTTAAGCAGAATTGCAATTCTGCTTAAAGTTGGACCAGCATAACATTCTGTGGTGATTTGCATATGCAGCCCATGGTGTTTTGCATTGTGGGGGCATGTGTGATTTTGTATTTTCTTGAAACTTGGCTTCCCAGCCAAATGCCCTTTGGGGTAACCCTTGCCTCAGTGTTTATGCACAGAGGTTCTTTGTCTTTTAAATAGTTTTTTACACATATGAGGCTTGTACAGCTCAGGCTCAGATCCTGATCAGCAGTGCACTGTGCCTTTAAGAGTAAGAATGGGAGCTGCATTAGAAATTGATCCCACAGTCAGCAGGGAGGCCAAATCTGGCCGAACTGGGGAGGCCTCTATTGAGTGAAGGGAGGAGGAACGGGCCTGTAACTCAAGGGCCAAACATTCACAAAACTGTTATAACATACCTTATTCCTCCCATAATCAGTGGGATGAGCCTGCCATGATCCGGAGGGTCAGTCCCATGAGGCTCATGTGTCCCTACAAACTAGACTTAACTTCAGGTGGGACCAACAAATCAATCTGCTGTGTTCAGTTCCTTGAGTGGCAGAGGGAAGGGCCCCATCTCTACCCCAAGCTCTGGGTCATTCTCCTGATCCAGGCTCAGTTGTACCGCCATGGCAGCTGCTTTGGCCCAGAAGAGCAGTTCAATGGGAGGGGCCAGCTCCAAGGGGGTTAGATCACCCTGGATCACCATAGGCCCAAACTGCAGGAGATTTTCATCAGGTAAGTCCCTGAGTGCTGCATACCTTTTCTCTCCCAGCAGCCTTGTTTCTTCCTGAGAGGCCTCAGATTCCGGAGTGGCACTCTGGCTCCATGAGCGCAGCTGAGGGGATTTATCCAAGTGCTACCCCTCTTCCACCCTCTTCCTGCAGTTGTGGTGCCTGCGTCAAAGGATCAGCCTTGTCTGGTTGGGCTTTCTGAGGGGGACTCATTTGGACTGGGCACCACACTGCAATGTGTCCCCTGGTTGGAGTAATCCATATGTGTATGCTGAGGAGGTGTTCTGGCCCTTTTGTTCTGCTCCTCAAATTTCTCCCATCTCTGTTGGGGGGGCATAGGATGCCAGAAAAGATTCAGCCACCTAAGGAATTTCAAAAGAATGATGTATGCTGTTTGCTATTAGTCTTAGCATGGCAGAGTACCGCAGTGAATATTCCAGCCCTAGATCAGCACAGGCCTTTCTTGCAGTGGTGAAGGCCTTCATTCTGTGTGGCAGTTCTTGTGAGTAATCTGCAAAGATATACACTTGCTGGCCCCTCCAAAACAGCTGTTTCTTGGCTCTAGCCACCAGAATGATGGATTTTTTCCCTGAATCATAAGAACTGGGCCAGAATGGGGCAAGGGCACCCACCGGGAGCGGGTCTAGGGGCTAAGGATCTGTGTGCATGATCTATTTCCAGCAACCCTCCTCCCCCGCTTCTGGCCCGATATTGCAGGTAGCTCCTTTGGAAACATTTTATGGTATCCTGTCGTTCACAGACCTCCAGAAAACCCACAAACTATAGGTTATTATGGTGGCTGCAGTTCTCCAGATCTTCAACCCTCTGCCACAACAGCTGAATCATGCTATCTTGCTCCCTCATATGGCTGTCCATGTGGTGGGTATGATCTTCCATGGCCATCAATCTCTGCTTTGCAAGATTTGTTCTGACGGATTTTGTGATTATATCTGCAGCATTTTGCTGATCTGCCAGTTCAAGTTTGCCCATTTGTAGAAGCATTTGCGAAAACATTTGCATTATTTCTTTCAGCTCCCCACCCACTTCAGAGAGAAGGTTTGACTCTATCATGGGGATTGAGGGATTATCCAGGCCAAGCCTTGTGGGGAACCAGTGGTGCCTCGTATCTCCTGACAGATCAGTCTCCCAGCTCTGAAAAAAAAAACACTACTCTGCAGGTAAGAGGATTAGACGTTCTCTGGTGCCCAAGAAAGAAACCTGGGATCAGCTTTGACAGGATTTAGTTCAGATTTTTTGGTTATGAACCTACGAACATATGGAAACATCAGCAGAAGCAGACCTCACAGTCTATCGAGTCTGCTTGATTGTGCAGCTAGCCTCTCAACTTGCAGCTGCCCTACCCACCCTCCTCCTCACAATACCCCTCTCACTTTATTCCATCCCTCATAAAACCGTCTACCATGCTACAGGCTACCACCTCCTCTGGCAAAGTATTCCACTTATCTACCACCCTGTCACTGAAATAATGTCTCCTGACTTCCCTCCTGAATCTCCCCCCCCTCCAATCTCATCTGGTGCCTTTCTTGACCCTTCCCCTTCTAATCTGGAAAATCCCTTCTTTACTAGTCTTGTTAATCCCCTTTAAATATTTAAAGGTTTCAATCATGTCCCCCTATCCCTCCTCTCCTCCAGGGAATACATGTTCAGCTCGCCCAACCTCTCCTCATAGGCGTATCCCTCTAATCCCTGGATCACCTTTGTCACCTTCCTCTGTAAATCTTCCAACAATCTGATGTTCTTCTTCAGGAATGGACTCCAGTACCTCACACAGTATTCCAGGTGTGGGCTGACCAGTGACCTGTAGAGGGGCAGGATCACCTCCGTATTTCTGGAGGAGACTCCCCTTGCTATACACCCCAACATCCAGTTGGCTTTTGCTGCCACCTTCCTGCATTGAGCTGAGTTGTCCATACTCCCCATTATAAGCACCCCTAGATCTTTTTCCTCCTTGGTGCATTCTAGCTGTACACCCCCTAGCTGATAGCTCCTCCCCTGGTTGTTAGCCCCAAAGTGCAAGACCTTGCACTTTTTGATGTTAAACCCCATCTGCCATGCATCTGACCACTCATGTAGTTTGGTCAGGTCCTCCTGCAGTCCCCTCCACCCTTCGATGTCATCAAGCATGGCAACCATCTTTGCTTCATCTGCGAAGAGACTGATCTTACTCGGGGCCCTGTGGAAGATGTCAGCTATGAATATCCCGAACAACACTGGTCCCAATACTGATCCCTGCAGCACCCTGCTCATCATATCCCTAGGTGAGGAGAGCTCCCCCCCCCACACCATGCCTTGCTGCCTTCCCTTCAGCCAATTGGTGATCCAACTTACCATCTTCGATCCCACCCCTATATATTCCAGCTTCCTTCCCAGCCTCCCATATGGCACGGAATCAAAGGCCTTACTGAAGTCCAAATAAGGGCATCCACTGCATGGCCTTTGTCCAGTTCCTTTGTCACCCAGTTGCAATAGGTAGAGGGACTCTAGCTTCAGGCAGCCATTCTCTAAGATGTCCAAGCCATGCCCCGTGGCCAAGGCATTTGATTAAGTTGAGTACTTAGTGTCTTACATGATCAGCACTCATTTCTGCACCAGGCCTGCTCCAGTCATCTTGAACAGAGTCATGAGTGATGAGCAGCAGCCACCATTTCCTCCTCCCCTCAATCACATCTAGACCAACACATCAACAGCAGACCCCCATTTAGCTCACCAGGGTGGACCTGTAACAGAAGCAGCCATTCAGGTGGCACAGAGGCGGTGAGATGAAAAATATGCAGTGTTTGAATCCCCACTTTGTTCCAATTGCTATTTTAAAGGCAAACATTGCTCATTCCCACACCAGACCTGTTCCAGTCATTGTGAACAGGGTTGTGAGGGGTGAGCAAGAATCATGATTTACCCCTCTATCCATGATAGCCTCCAATAAAACATGCCTTGAGCAGACCCTCAGTGTAGCAGCAGTAGCAAATTGGGTGCTGTGGAGGAGAAGCAATGAAAAAGGTGCCATGTTTGCATCCCTGCTTTGTTCAAATTGCTGTTTGAGTGCAACCAGCCTTCATTCCCATACCAGACTTGCTCCAGTCATCTTGAATGGAGTCATGAGGGGTGAGCAACAGCCACCTTTTCTGCTCCCCTATGATTGCCTGTATGCCAGCAAGTCACCAGCGGGCCCCCACTTAGCCCACTGATATGGATCTTTAGCAGCAGCAGCCAATTGGGCAGCACGGAGGAGGAGTTCCCCACTCTTAACAAGGGCCTTGTTCAAGTGTGTTTCTGTGCTGTGAGCCATAATACTAAGGGTAGGATTGACAACGGTATCACAATGTGGGCGTCATCTGTGAAGTCAGCCATCTGCCAGCTGTGCTGCCCCACTAGTGTGATATACCTGCCCATGTTTATTGTATAATGGTGTTGCCTTCCTGTGAACTGTTAACTGCTGACTTAATGATCTGATGCTAGCTGATTAGGTATGTGAGGTAGTACTAACTCTTGGTGTTTTGCTCATTCAATAGTTGTCCACTGGTTCAGAGATTGCACTCATACTATATTGTGAACATACTGGTTACTGTCTAGCTTGGCTATCCATATTTGTTTGTTGCTTATGCATAGGGGCTTAATACTGCTGCCTGTACTACCCCATACTATTCTCCTATCTAGTATGTAGCCTAGGCAACCTGTATTCCCAAATTTTGTGATGTGTGTGAGACAACCTACCTGTGTACTGCTTCTTGCTCTTATAGGTCTTCATTTCTTGCTAAGTGTTGACATTGCTCACATACTTTATTACCTATTATACAATGGCAAGAAAAAATGTAGTTTCCTGATTGGTCAGCCTGGCACTGGAGCCGTGATGTTATCCTGGCATAACATCACGTCTCTAGTACGAGCACAGTGAAGATCACATGTGAGTTTTAAACAAAACATCGCTCCACTGCCTACAAGCAGCTTCCCCAGTCCCTGCTTTGCCAGTCGGAGCTGCAATTGCACAATTGGAAATCTGCCTCAATACCTAGCATGACCTCAGAAGAAAAACGGCTGAAACAAATACCCACAGCCATCGTTCAATAAGGAAAAATACCAAAATGTCACTGTTTCTCTTTTTAAAAGAGTACATCAGAGACCCATAGTCCGAGCGAGAGCCTGCCTTGTCCAGCGAGTGAATGAGCGAGAAACCGCACTTTCAGACAGTAACCACATGGCTCTCACTCGCTCGCTACCACAAAACACTTTTCTCCATGTTCTCCTCAAAAGAAAAATTGCACCACAAAGAAAATACCCCAGACGTTATTAGAAACATGTCTCTATCTCCATGCAGCAATCCTCAGAAGAGTCTGTGTCAGGCCGTAACTGAGTGGGGGGAGGCAGACTTCTTCAATGTTACCACACATAGGGACTGCACAAATTAAAAACACATGCACGCACACACACACACACACACACACACACACACACACACACACACACACACACACACACACACATGGTAAACCCCAATGGGAAAAGGCTGATATGGAACCCTCATTGATAAATACTGGAAGCACTGGCAAAGACTGCTAACATGAGCACAAAGCCACAATAAAACAGAGTAGCTCCACCTACTGCCTAAACAAGAAAACTGCACTATGTTTTCATAATGTAATCCTACCCATTACAAACAATTACAAATAAATCTACTTTTAATATATATTTATATCTTTTTGTGTGTTTGTTTTACAATTGAGTTATAGTATAATAGGAATAATGCACTCCAGGATGTGTGTCGTGCTGGGATAACATCACTTCTGGGGTGATTAGTCGCACTTGGCCTGCGGCCTCATGCCTAATCAACCCAGGCGTGACGTTATCCCAACATGACACACACCCTGTCATGCATTATTCCTTTATTGTAATCATTTCCCTCTCGGGTACTGCTTGTGTGGGCTCCTTATAGCTGTCCCCTCACATTAATTGTTACCTCAGATTGTTAGGGTTTTAATCTCTTCATGTCTGGGGCATTGGCAGCTGAATTTGTACTTATGTTACTCCTGACTGTTAGCAAACTAAACATTGCCTAATATTTTACATACTTCCAGCATAACTGCCCTCTCCCAAATTTCTCATTCTCCAACATCCTTTCCCACCAAAACTAGTCATACAATACTACCTGGCTACTCAGGAATAAACTGTTCTTCTACCTTGGTCACTAGCATGCTTCTCAGTTTTCACCATTGTTTAGGTCCTTAACCTGATCTGAAGCAGTAAGAATATCTGGCTAACAATTTGTTGTATCCTCATTGCTGGTGACATAGACATTAGTACTGGTTCCGTTCCTTCTAGTTTTGTTACACCCCCACCTAGGTTAATGCTAATGGTCTTAAGATAGCTCACCTTAATATCCTTAGCCTGCTAGCAAATTTTGATGAGCTATCGGTCTGGGTCACCTATTATAGCACTGATGTTCAAGGAGTATCAGAAACATGGCTGAAGCTCACTATTGCTGATTCTGTTTGTTGTTTCCCTATGTTCAATCAATTTAGAGTCGATAGATCTGGTCCCAAGAGAGGTGAAGGTCTGCTTCTATATTACAAGACGCATGTCAATATTTCCCTTGTGCAGCACACTTGCCCACTCCCCCATCTGTGAATTCCTTCTCTCACTATTGCTCCTAGACAACTCCAAGAAGATTCATCTCATGTGTGGATACAGCCCTCTTCCTGTAGGCAATGCCAGTCTGGTTTACCTTATTGACAAACGCAGTCCCATTGTTGGTTTTATTGAACTGAGCATGATGGGTGACTTGAACATTAATAGGTTTGGTGGCAAATCTAAAGTTTATGATTCCATCAACAGTAATCCCAACCAAGCCTATCTTATTTTTTCACCTACTCATCAGGCCCCCAACAGTGGCTACAGTCTCTGTTACTGACTGGATGCTGTCAAATACAGTATATAGGATACAAAAATCTGGCCCCCGTCCTAATGCCATTGGCAGTCATTCCCCTACTTTCTGCATCTACAAAATCAAGTTACTGAAAGTCTCACCAAAGGTTAACTCTCTTCCTCATTACTATAACTTGAATCATAAGGGTTTTCTTATGGAGATGTGCCAACTTGACTGGTCTTATTTCTTCACCCCTGATATCACATTGCCTTGTCTTCCTTCTTGTCTTTTGTATCTCCCCTACAAGAGGCATTTCCTTCCATCACCAGGAGGAGAGTTCAGAGCATGACAACGAAGTGGCTACATGGTTACCTATTTTCTCTTATCAAAGTCGGAGACAGGTGCTAGCATGTCTATAGATTCTCTTTGAGACTGAATGCCTTACAGGAATACAGGAGGCATAGAAACCTCTGCAAGAAAGAAATTTGCCTTAGTCAAAAGTAACTGCTGTAGGGGTAAAGTGCTGTCTGCTGCCTTTGACGCTCATTGCTTTTGGAAGAATGTTAAGGGCCTTCTGTATGGATCTCATAATCACACTGTTAATGACTTGGGCATAAATGTTGTCAACTGTAATAACTCTGTTACAATTGCAAATGCCTTTAACAGTTATTTTACTGATCTTTCTGGGTGCAGTTTATCATTTACTTGTTCCCCGGACCCCTACTCTCCAGATTCCCCATCTCCTAGTCCATCTGGTCACCCACCCTTCCTCTTCAACCATGTCTATGTGCAGGAGATAACTAAATTGCTATCCATCACTCCCTCCTTCTCTAGCACTGATCTCGATATCCTGGAACCTAAAATCCTATGAGCTGGCACCCTGTATCTTACACCTCCTATTACTTTTATTTTTATCTCAGCTTTATTGAATGAAAGCTGTATCTTACACCCCATTACTTATGTTTTTATCTCAGCTTTATTGAATAAAAGACTTGACATAGTCAGTACATTTACCATGAAAAAGTATATGCATAGTCGATCAATTGGCATACAGTTCACAATGAGACTATCAAAAGAATATGAAAGCAAAAAAAAAAAAAGAATAAACATAAAACTGAAAATATACAACATAGAGGATATTGAAGGGGCATCAATGAACGACCATGATATGCTGGCATTTAGTGGTTACTTTGGCAACTCATGTAAACGTATCTAGTGAGGATAGTGACTGAATATGGGTGACCATCAAAACAGCGACTCATACTCAGCGCTTTCCCCATGGGCTACCCTGCAAGGGTAGCTTCCCTATGCAAAAGTGAGCATGGGGAAGGGTGACCAGAAGGGGGGATAGTGAGGGGAAGGTGAGGGACAGGGAAGGGGTTTTAGGGAACTGTTGTGCCTGCTGCCGGCGAGCTAGCCATGGGGTGTGGTGGTGTGGGTGGCTAACTCTGGTGCAGCAGGTACTGGGTTCAGGGCTGAGGCCAGGAGAGTGGAAATGTTGCTGCTGCCCATGGCTGCAGGACTTACTTTTTGTGCAAAAACACTTTTTAGTGTTCCGGATGTTGGGTTGCCTGGAAGTGTGTATCGCCGATTTGCTTTTCGGCGATATACACTCAACATAGTAGCGATCACTGTTTTGCCATCGCTATTATGACATGGACCACATGAAAACCTTGAGAGTGCTGCTCGAGAGGATTACAAAAGTTGCTAAAGTAACTATCCGATGCCAGCTTAGCATGGTTGTTCATCAATGCCCATTCATTGTCTTTTATAGTGTATGGGCATCGATGTCACCTTATTTTACATTACAGTCTTTCTATCATTGCTATTGTACACTTGTAGCTTTAACAGTACCATTAACAAGTGATAATTTCTTACCTTATGTGATAGACTTCTCTGTTGGGAAAAGTAAAACAGAATGGACACACAATGAAAGGGAACAAAAAAAAATTACTTAACTCAACTCTTTTATTTAACTCAACACAAACAGGCAAAAAAAAACAATAAACAACTAACATGAAGTTGAATTACAAACAACATCATGTGACTAAAAAACATCCAATAAAGTTTGCCATAAAACTGTAGGAAGTGCTGAGGTCATGAATGAGGTGTGGAGCAGTTCTTTGCTTTTCCAGGGATAAATGACCTGCAAGATAGGCACACAAGAGCCACAAAAAGGAAAACACATTCATTAATGTAGCAGCCTAGAGAAGCACAACTTTATCTATGACACCACACCGAAGGTGGGTGACTGACAGCAGGTTTGGAGTGGTGGAGGTGGGAGGGGTTAGGGTACAGAGAAAGGAAACAACAAAAAAGACTCACCATTTAGGCATCACTTTCAGAGGATGAGTCAGAAATTATGGCTACTCTTTTCCTCTTCTGTGGGCCGAAGTGATTGTGAAAGTGCATTGTGATGCCTTGCTGTAAAGCACAGTTATCCCCAAATAAATAAAAATTGGTTAAGTTAGAAGGGGGAAGGTGGAAACTTTTTGATCTTGTTTTTGCTGGGATTTGCTTGTGAAATTGATACTGCAGCACTTGACTTTGAGGAGGAAGACTGCTGATTATCACTTGGAACATGACCACAAAGTGTCAGTGGCTCAGTAGGTAGCACACTCGCCTCTGAGGCCGGGAGATCAGAGGGCTGTGGGTTCAGTTCCCACATCTGGCACTTGGGTTAATATCCCAGTACTGACACTGTAGTGCAGCATGAGAGGGGTGCTGCACTTCTGAGGTGCTGTCTTTTGGATAAGATGTTAAACCGAGGTCCCATCTGCCTGGATTGGTGGTAGTTGAGGTGGATGTTAAAGATCCCATGGCACTTATCGAAAAGAGTAGGGGAATTTCCCTGGTGTCCTGGCCAAATTTCCCTCATTCACTAAAAATACCACCACAGCTTAATCTGGTTCAAGGTCAGTTGGCATTCATCTGTATCCCCCTCTCCCGGGTCGTGCCTGAAAATAGGCAGGATTTGTCTAGTGCACTTACCCGGTCAACAAAAATGAAATAAAATAAATAAATAAATAAAGAATCTGAGAGTTTCTTTTCTGCTTGGCCTCTGACAGGAAATTGTAGTTTTTATGGATTGCAGATTCTTATGTCCAGAAAACTGCTGGACCTCAGTGGGGGGCACTGTACCATCCACAAGCCTCTAGATTGCATTTTATGAGTAGAGTGATTTGTGATGCGTTTTTCAGCAGGTAACCCTGCAGAGGTTTTTATGACCTGCATCATTGTGCAAAAATTATTTTCACCTCATATCATTGACCTGAACTACAGGGTGACACCTAGTTTGAAATATTAGTTGGGAGCCAGGTGGAAGGGGGAGTCAGCTTCCAGCATGTTTTTGGGTCTTTGAGAAATGTAAACAGTGTATGCCTTAATGGGATCTCATTCAGAGTTTTCTCTATTTTCATACATCCTCGGCTCAACAGCCCTAATGTTCCTGGAGTTGTCACCAGTTCTGATTTTTGTCTGCCTCTCTGTGTACTCAATAAACTGGTTACCATCTGTGTCATTCAGTAGGCATAGGTCCCCCCATTTGAGGGCATACTGTTCTGCTGTTCTTAATGCATTGTAGAGACTGTTGTTAAAAAATAACATTCAGAAGGGCAACTGGGCTACGCAGACCTAATGTTTCACTTGTATAGAGCTTTTCAATGTCCAATGGAGAGAGAGGGATTCTGCCCTATTAGGCTTGCTGTCTTTGCCCATCTTTCTAGAATTTTTTTTTTTTTTTTTTGCTGACAGCGTAGACAGTGTCTCAGGAAATTCTTTACTGTTGCCATAGAAAATAAAGCAGCCATAATTTATCTGCATGAGGTGGCGAGCTAAGCTACCTAACATCCCCCTCAGAGTTGATGGCTCATACTCAGTCCCATTGTTTCATTTTATTTTGTTCAGGAAGTCTGCTATAAAGGTGTCAGGATCATTTGGTGTTATCTCTCCAATGCTACGGATCTCACCCAGATCTGCAAGGTAAGATTTAAACATCCTCACATCTGAGTCAGTTTTCTTTATGGTGCACGTATTTTGCTGTTGCTCAATAAAAGTTTTGCGTTCCAGATTGTCAGAGCTTACTACAGGTAGTGCTGCCATTGTCACTGCAGAGCGGGCTTTTTAAACAGCCAAGTAACTTATACAATGAAATTAGCAACTGTCAATAGCCACAGATTTTCAAACTGTATTCTGCCCACTCATTTGTTAGAGACACCTACGACATGGCCGCACGACCTAAATCCATCTTGTACCATTGATGTGACATACCATTGATGGTATAACAACATCTGGACATCTCAACGATGGTACAACAGCACTACTAAATGGTGGATTTCTATTATTAACAACATTCTACCTTACAGTATAATGAGATATAATAGCCAGTGAAGGCATGGAACATGACTCCAGGTAGGTTGTATAGGGAGTTTGAATACACCAGTATAAAATAAAATGATGGGGAGAGATATAGGTCTATCAGATAGCTTTGTTTTTTTACGATGTGAGGTCCCCTTGCATGTGAAGGTCCCAGGGGCACCAGAATGGTAAGAAAGGGTGTAGTCAGAAGTGTAACTTCACAGTGATTCTTTTCATCTCTTGTACTTCTTGAACCCTGGTTTTCCATGTGGTCATCTGTGAAACTGAATCTAACAGCCAAAGCAGAGTGATATAGTACATTTATAAGCCATTGTTACCAATATTAATTTTTTATTTATTTTTTTGTTCTTAATAGGGATTGGTACGATACCTACTACTAGACCACTGAAGGTGAATGGTATCACAGTCTGAGTACCTAGCTGTATGATATCTCTAACTGCTGCCCAAAGCAGTGCAATTTGGGACAAGTCCAGAACAAGTGAACATGAGACCCCCCGGTCCCCACACCATCTCCCACAAGTATCTGTACTAGTCATTTGGAAGTGTTTAGTGATTGTGAGTGTGTAGAAGAATCATACTAGGACCTTGCATTTAAATTCCCTCCACAAAGGGGATGATGTGACTCTCCAACCATATTTCAGGGTTCTTTCCAGACAGTAGAAGCAATCTGTTCCCCCAGTCTCATGTGGTAGGGTCTGGGGAGCCCTTTCCTTTGTATAAAGTTTTATAAAAGGTGGCAATTTCTTGCAAAATAATCTAAAAGTTGCCGGAGATGACTCCCAGGCTATTCACATGTTTAATCTTGAGTACTGCTATATTAGCCCTCTGCTTTCATAACTGTTGGGCCAACAGGCAACCCACCTTATTTCCCTGTTCATAATACTTCTGTCATGTGAAGCATAAAGATCTCTCTATATGACATCCTATTCAACGCTGCTTTTTTTGTTGCCAAACCACTGCTTGGTAGTGTTGGACAGAGTTATTTGATGTTCTACCTCCAAGTCAAAAATGTCCCTCTCTAAGAACAGTTGTGCCTGCGTTCTCTCTCTTTTTAACTGAGAGGCATATTTTATGATCTCCCCCCAACTAGCACCTTTAAGCAATCCCTGACTGTACCCTACGAGCTATCAGAATCCTGGTGATCCCTAAGATAATTGGATATCACCGATTGTCTGTGTTCATGGCACTCCCTGCTTGGAAAAGAGTGAAGGGAACACATTTTTGAAAAAAAGTTTTAGGGTCTGGAGAGCCCTCTCCTTTGTATAAAGTTTTATAAAAGGTGGTAATTTCTTGCCCTATTAGCCCTCTGATTTCATAGCTGTTGGGCCAACAGGCACCCCACCCTCTTTCCCTGTTCATAATACTTCTGTCGAGTGAAGCATAAAGATTTCTTTTTATGGCATCCTATTCAACACTGCTTTTTTGTTGTCCAACTGCTGCTTGATAGTGTTGGAGAGAGTTATTTGATGTTCTACTTCCAAATCTCAAACATTTCCCTCTCTAAGCCCAGTCAATCCTGAGTTCTCTCTTTTTTCTAGAGAGGTATATTTTATGGTCTCCCCCTAACCACCACCTTTCGACAATCCCAGACCATACCCTGAGAGATTTCAGTATCCTAGTGATCCCTAAGATAATTAGATATCACTGCTTGTCTGTGTTCATGGTAACCTTTTTCATTAAGAGAACCCAACTTTAACCTCCAACTAGTGTTCCTGATAACTGGGACCAATGAAAGATGGAGACTCAAGGGGCATGGTCTGAAATCATGAAGTTCATAATCTCAGCAATCTTCACTGTGTGCACCCATCTGGAAGAGATGAGAAAATGGTCTGTCCTAGAGTATGCATTGTAGCAGGTCAAGTAGCATGTTTAACCTTTACCATTAGGGTGCACATAGTGCCACGCATCCATAAGCACCAATTTATGGGTCAATTTGAACAATACCTTATCAGATCTGGATACTAGGTGCATGCCCAAGCCTGTGCAGTCTATGGCCCCAGACGCAGTGGAATTAAAATCCCCCCCCCCAAAAAAAAAACATACTGTACAGGTGGTCTGGGTGAACCACTGTTTCTAAAAAGTATACTCTTCAGAAAGCTAATTTTGTCCTGCACTTCGTTTGGGGCATAAATATTAAGTAATATAAATTCTGTGCCCTGTATGTACAATCTACTGTACAAACCTCCCTTTCTTAGACTGTGTGACTTGATGAGCCTGTAATGGAATATCTATATGGATGAGAATTGCTACATCTCGCCTACTGGGATGTACTTTATATGTGGATGCAAAGACCTTCACCACCCAGCCCATGCATAATCTCAAACGTTCCTGCTGTATTAAGTGGGATTCTTATAAGAATGCAATAGAGACCTTGAGCTAGGTTAAAAAAATGTTTTTGGACTAAGTACCACAGAGCAACTCCATTTGAGGACGGAATTATCCGCAGCTATGGTGAATGATATTCATGGCCGCAGTAATTGCAGAAGATGTTATGGCTGGCCCCATCAGCTGTAACAGTTTTCTGCAGCTGAGGGGATTTCCTGGGCAACACCACTTGCAAGATGCCATAAATCATGGAGCTGGTCGTAATCTGGCTCCACCTTTGTGAATACCCACAGCTGTGGGAAAACTGTGGAACACTGAGGATTTGCAAGTGATAACACACTTGAACTGGGTTTTTCCTGCAGCTATGAGAATCTAGGGTGTTTTGTGAATCCTGCCCCTTGTCTCTATTTAGCTCCTGTGGGATATGAGCTTGTCTGACTGGGTTATTAATTCCCTGGATATTATAAGATGCTATTGTTAAGCCCCCCATATTGACACGTAAGACTCAAGTAGGCCCCCTAGTGTACCTTCAGTGCTAGCATCCCGCAACATATCCATAGCTAGAACAGAAAAGTTGCTCTCATCTGGCCCACCACCTCTAAGTTATACCATGACCCTGCAACTGGCAAAGGTCTTACAACCAAAATCAAAACACATTACAACATATATCACAGGTACATAGAAGCCAAAGCCTATTCCAAGGTATTAGAGTTAAAGGTAACCAGTGATTACCACTACTGAAGAACCATGTCGTAGTGGCTGGGATGTTTCAGATGAGATTACTCAGAGCTGTCCTGATAGTCAACACAGTGAGTGGTTCGCCACCTCCCACCCACTAAGATCGATATAGTATGGGTCTTTAGAAGACAAGGTAAAAAGATGAACAAAGTTGTGGTTCGGTCACCTGTCTACCAGTCAGGTTAGGAAAAACAATGATCAAGGGGAATGTTAACACATTATTCACGTATGAAGTATATCTCACTTCTTGTCAAACCAAGGGACTCCACGAGGGAAGTATCATTTGCCAATTGCCCTGGGGCAGAAAAAAGTCACCATTACTTGTTGGGTGGAAGGTTGTATTCCAGTCCAGTATCATGGAGTAGTGGTGTGACCAATCACCCTCCACAACCCTCCGCAACCCCCGAGACCCTGAGCTCACTGTAAGAGTAGAGTCACAGCTGGTCAACTGCCCGCCCATCTGGGATCCATCATCTGTGAGCAGCAGCCATGACTCAGAAGAAATGTAGAAAGGTCTAGGATGATCTTGAGGTAGAGGGGCCCTGGGACCCCTCCTCCAGCCGGAGCTGCATTGATGTGCCCATTGATCATAATCATTTAAATGAGGGAGTTCCCAAAAATGAAAGAGATCCTGTCTACCCACTTTTCCCCCTGCATGAACAGCCCACTGCCCAACCTGCAAAGCTCCTAGGCCTGAGTAGGGTAGCCCCTGGTCCCCCGAATCTGTGACATTAATACAAAAAATTAAAAAGCTTTGAGTACTTCTATTCATTCCTAACTCCCGTTGTGGAAGGAGAAGGCTATCACCACAAAAGGAGGAGGAGGAGGAGGAATTGTACCAGCTGGATGCTTTAGTGTTAGACCTGTCCTAGAATGTATTGTTAGAAGGAGGGCTGCCTTCCCTAAATTAGTTTTTACTGGGCTTGTCATATTAGCTTGGCTGACTTCAAAGTGTTACCTGCCACCCAGGAGGAACTGCCCCAAGGCCCCACAGAAAACCAGCAACTTGAGCAAACCTGTGAGGCAGGTCACTCTCAGTTCAACAATCAAGGTATCAATGCAGCTAAATAGCCACCCCCCAAAAACAAAGTAGTGCCAGGTAGGGGTACAGTTGTAAAACGAAAGCCTGTAGCATTTGAGAGAAAGAAAAAAATAAATTATTTAAGGGAAAATGTTTAAACACAGAACCAGGGTATTCTTAGCCCAGGAATTCCTTCCTGCCAGAACCTTACCAACTATGATGTGGTACTATGCATTCCCCTCTGACAACTCTGCAATCCATGCTTAGTAATATATAAGACTACACAAAATGTCACCAATAAAAAGAAAAGGTAATGAATGCAAACCACTATTTGTATGTTTCAGTGCTGAAACCTGTAACTTGAAGGTCCGAAAGGCCATCAGGTAATGTCTCTTTATGGGCAGATCTGAGGCACCAAAGGTAGATCAGGTAGTGTTTAGCTGTGAGGAATTGGATGAGGTACTCTCTCTAGGACTGGGCTTGACCAGTGTCTTCTCTGTATCCTGCCAAGTTTTCCTCTGAGCTTTTGGTTGAGCCCACAGCATGGAATTTGAGTGCAAGGAGCTTGTGGCACAGGATCCTGTACACTACCATGCTTAGCTCACTGTCTACACGATGCTGGCAGGATCAGAAGAATCTTCCAAACTGATGCCATGTTTCAATAAAAAGGAAGCTGCATCCTGGAAGGTTTCAAATAATTTAGTGTCTGAGTCCAGAAAAAACATCAATCCGGCCAGATATCCTAATCAAGCCTTGTTCCCTTAATTTTTCAGTTTTTTTTTGTATTACGAGAACTTTGTGGCAGTTTGACGTGGTCTGCTGCATGAAGTCAAACTCAAAAAAGAGTCGGGCATCTCCAAACACAATTTCCTTTCTCTTCTTTGCCCAGGTTCTCTGTAGCACATCCTTTTTTATACAGTAGTTGAGGAAACTGAGAATGAAGGAACAGGGACTAGCGGCAGGGCTAGTTGGAAGGGCTACTAAATATCTATGTGCCCAGATGATGTCAAACTGGTAATTCCATGGGAGGCCTAATACTTCTCAGAACAGGCCCTCAATGAAAGAAATTATATTCCCTGACTCTGCTTTCTCTGGGACACCGTGGATACAAATATTGTTCCAACTGTGTCTGTTTTCTAAATCCTTCATTCTCCTCTCAGGTTCTAGATTCTGACCATGTAGATTAAGGATGGCTGCAGATTGGGAGTCTGTGTTGGCACAATATTTGGTTAGACAGCTTTCAACTGTTTCTTTTTTCCACTATACAGAGGTCTCTCCATCCATCAGCCATTGTGGACTCAAGCTTTAATAATGCTGCACTGATAGATTTGAACTTGGAGCAAAGCCTTTTTGAGGTAATACTGTTGATGTATTCACCCTCCTTGTTCTCGCTATCATGAGACAAGAGGGTCGACGCTCTGGATAAACAACAGCTGCTGCTTCTGTCTCTGGTTTTTTCAGCCAGTAAGTGAGATTTTGCCAAGTGAACTTTCAGTCTCTGCCTGGTAGCCATCAGGTAGTCTGTAATGGTGCATTTTGTAGACAGCTTGTCTGAAACTATAGCATGGATTGTGAAGGATTTAATCAACAGGCTTTGGAGCCAGAAACTTAAGCGGCCATCACTGTGATGACATCACCAGAAGTCTCACTTATATTTTTAATATATTCCTCTCATCTAGCTATGTCCTGGACATATGGAAAATTGCCAGTCTGGTCCAGTCTTCAAAAATGATGACCCCAGGCCTATAGACAAACTTAGATGAGTTCAACTACTTATATCTTACAAAGAGGGTGCAACTTGTAAAATCTGATGGTGGGCTTTCTAGTAAGATAAAAATGTGATAGAGCATCAAAAAAGATCAATCATAGGTCTTGTTTTACATTATTTATTAATTGCATCCCAAATATTTTTTTCTGACTCCAAACTATTACTTATGCATATGAATGACACAGCATTGCTCTCTGTAGCTGGCTCATTATTACTTACTGTCTTATTACTGTGGTGCCATAACCTAGCAAATAACTATCCAAACATTAAACCTCTGTCTGTGTGAATCATTTTGTCAGTTTAATTTCAACAGAACTTTATCTTCTGCCTCCTAATTGGTGCTGGTGTGTTCAGACAGGCTGCTGTTCCTGGATGTTTGGAAGTCCCTTGCTGTGGAAGATTTTGGCATGGCAGCCTGGAGGTTCTCAGCTTGGCAGCACTGCATTGGTGTGGGCCCACTAGTCAAAGGTTTTGGCTGCGGCCAGTCCCAGTGAAACAGCAAATCTGCCTATGGGATTTTTCATCGGCCTGTGAGCAGACCGTGGTGTGAGCACAGTCTCTGCTCAGTGTCCAGCATCTTTAACTGTTGCCTTAATCCCTTTGAGAGTGAGTTGGAGGTGGGAAGACTGCATTTCAGTGTCACCTCCTGTGAATTGATGCCATTGTTTTTTCCCAGCTCAGAAGAGGGCTACACTGATAAAATGTATTTCCATAAAATATCTTTACAGCTTTACCCTGTGAAAGAGAGGAGAAAGTGAGCCATGATAGAGGTCAACAGGTACTGACCTTACTGTGATTTTTTTTGGATTTCCATTCACCTATTTGGCTGTAGTTTATCGAACCAATCTTGAAGTAACTTGGCATATAACTTTTCATTTGAGTCTTATTTTCACTGGGACCCCCTTGCAATGTTTGGTACTGATCTTTGCAGAGACAACTGCAAGTGACTTCACTAAATATTGCAGTTTGAATTGTTTATCACTTTTTGAGTGAGTGGTAATGAGTTAATGGTACAGTGGTGCTGGCCAGGATACAACACAAAACTGCTGCATACTGCACTAGGGTTACTCCAATAAACAAGGCAATTGCAATGGTAGTAAATCCCTTTTGTCATGCAGCATCACAGGATACTGCATTGCATCCTGACTGGCTCCACTGTAGATCTTTTTATTGTATAGAGTGCGTGTGGGTATGATTGGTTATTATTTGGAATTGTGAATGAGGATGTGAGGCTAGTATTGTTTGTGGTGAATAGTTACTTTTTATTTTTATTCTTCTTTTATTTTTATTTAGAATACATGTTTTATAGGTGCCAGATCCATCTAGCTGGGTTTCCTAAATCAATTTCATCAGCTGAGGCCTTTTTTGAGTCCCTCTCATGCCTTAGCTGCAGCAGGTATCACTTTCTGCAGGAGACAAAAAGCTCTCCAAAAGTGTTACTCTAGGCAAAGGTTTCCTCCATGTATGAACAGTAAAGAGTGTTGTATTGGGGGTGGCAGGTCAAGGAAGAGTGCTGGGCATAGATGGAGCCAAGCTAGTTATAACCCTTGCATGGTGCCTATCTCAATGGCCACCTTTTATTTGTGAGCAAGTAGCATTAGGGCCAGCTGGCCATGAACTGTCCCTTCAGGAAATTCTTTGCTACACCATTTCATGGGGTATGAAACCATGGTGATGGAGGCATTCATCATGAACTCCTTGGTAGACCTGCTATGTATCACACAAACTTAGTTGGAGGACATCTCTTGCCCTGTGTTAGAGGTATCTATCCCACCTGGTTACTCTGCTCAAGGTGTGAGCAGAGATGTTGCCAGTGGCCATTCCTTTTAGAGCTGCTCTGGGATTGATGGCATGCCCCATGGGAGTAACTAGCTCAACTGAATGTGTGACCATTATGATTAAGACAGGTAGAGGCTGTAGGATTATTCTTGTGTACTGACTTCTAACCAATGGGAATATTTTCCTGCAGGAACAGGAGAGTTTCATGACCATCCTAATGGTGGACTTACCTGGACTGCTTGTACTGTGCAGTTTCAATGTCTAGGTTAAAAATTAAGCTTTTCTCTTGGGAAAACAGTTCCTGAAGCTGATGACTTTATTAAGCCTTTTACATTTAACTCATAAACCCATAAACAAGGCCATGCCTGGTTCTTGTCTTCTCTTTGGATCTTGCCATTAGTAACATCAGGCTTGATCCAATCATTTGGTGTGATCATCATGTCATACACTTTCTCTGCAGAGTCCCTTGTTTGAATAGCCTCCCTTAGGAGATGGTCAAATACTCCCTGTTTGGAATTTGGCCTTAAATAATCTCCTGGTGGTTTTACTGTAGGCATAGCAGGTTGTGCTGAGGAAGTCAAGAATGCTATAGAAAGCTATAATATGGAACTTATGGCTCCCTTGGATTCTGTCACATTATCATGTCTGTCCATTGATCCCCTCAAACAGATCATCATTGTTTGATGATAACCTAGGGCAGTAGAAGACAAAGGGCAGAGGTTAGTGCATTCTTGTTGAAGATCCCAGTTGAAAGAGGATTTATTGGCACTGAGAACCAACTATGGTGTATATTAGCAGGCAGACACACTGAACAAAACAGATTTTTGTCATGGGTAATTGATGCAGGAAAGAATTGACCCACTCCACTCTTATACACTGTCAACAGTCTGCTTAATCCACTCTGTCTGCAGTCTGGAAGAGTATTTTCCACAGAAATATGAAAGGTGTTAAATTCATTTTTCATAGATATCTTCCATCCAAATAGGTCCACCTAAAGTGGACTGTCATGGACTGGTTGTACCTATTCAGTGATGGGCATGGGTACCTTGCCATTGTTGGAAGAGTTTGAGCTAGTTTTGGTGGAAGATGACTTTTGGGTGATGTCTGGGCTACATCCTACTTGCTATGTTTTGGACTTAGGACCTACCCATCATCTGCTGGGTTGCCAAGAAGTTCTCATGCTGATTGTCATCAAGATCATTGCATGTTCCTTGAAGAAAGGAGTCTTTCCAACCACACTGAAGAGGGCAGTGGTGGACTATGATTGCCTGTTGAATTGTAGGCCTGTTTCAAATTCTTCCTTATAGGGAAGATAATTGAAAAGGTGGTAGCAGTCTGGTTCCAGCATTATCACAGCACTGAATCTGACATTAATAAGGTGTTCTGTGACCTCCTCCTCCTTGCAAGAGACAGTGCACTTCATTCTGTTTTGGTCCTGTCTGCTCTCTCATTGGAATCTGACAAGGTCTACCATGGGGTGTTACTGTCTTGATGAGGTACTATGTAGGACTCATGGGGATGGTGCTATGGAGGTTTGAGTCCTACTTCTCTGATAGGGTGCCAAAGGTGGTGCTGGGCTGTAACATCTCAAGTAACATTGCACTCTTCTGTGATGTGTCTCACAGTTCAGTTTAGATCTCCATGTTGTTAACTGTGTATATTCAGCCTTTTTGTGTGACCATAAGTATTAAATGGGGATTTACTGCTATGCTGATGATGCCCAGCTGTATCTGTCTTGTGCACCAAATGGGTGGGTGTGGTATCAGTGCTGGATGAGTGTCTTGCTGAATTTCAGGGCTGCATGACTACAAAGTGGGTCAGTCCTAACTCATCAAAAAGGGAGATATTACTGATGGAACCAGATTATCGTGAGTTAGCAATGAATGACATATGTGTTACTTTACCTTATTTAAATTGCATTATGCGAAAATAGAGTTAGGAATCTAGGAGTCATTGTGGATTGTAAGCTGACAGTAGACAATTTACAACACATTGGAAAGATCAAGCCCTAATAGGTATCAACTGATTTAGAAACACTGGTTCATGCCTTTATTATGTCAAGATTGGATTACTGCAACACCCTTTACCTATGGTTATTTTGGGGGTTGGTGTATGACTTGCAGCTTAGAATGTGGCTGCATATCTGATTGCTGAGAAATCATATTCTGAGTATATTACACCAGTGTTCCGTGATTTGCACTACCTATCAAACTGGCAGTGCATCAACTTCAGGACTTCCTGACTGTAAGCACTCCAATCTGCCCTCTTCATTCTTCCATGGCATGCCTCTTATATATTCCTCACTCACCTCTAAAATCTTCTATAGATCAAGTATTTTGGAGTCATGGCTCCAGTGTTCTAGAATGCATTACATCTGAATGTACCATGGAACCCCTCATTTGATATTTATAAATCTTAGTTAGAAACCCATCTGTTTAATCTGTGCTATGTGTCTGGTTAATTTTAATTTCATTTACTGTGTCTATCTTTACTTTCCTGTAACATTTGCACTGTTTTTTTACTGTGTATGGCACCTATAGCCTCAGTGATTGGCTATCATGGAAATAAAAATGCCTTGCCTTGCCTAGTATCATTCTAATTCAGCTGATTCAGCAACTGTTTTGGGGATTTATTTCAACAGATCGCAGAATCTGATGCACCAAAATAGCTAAGTCTTAAACAAAGTAAGGTAGTGATTTTTGGCACACTATGTAAGTAAAGTTGTTGGAGTGTTGATCTGATGGTGTTTGCTCTAGATGGACCTGTTCTTGAATGTTTGAATTCTTTCAGGTATTTAGAGATGCATTTATAGCCCTCCGAACTTAGAAATCTCATTTGAATTATGTATCCTTTCATATTCATGCCAAACTTGAGTTATTGCACAGATTTAAAGATTACCTTATATTTAAAATAAGATTTGCTCTCTTGCAACAAAATCTACTCCACATTTTAAATTATGGAGGTATAGTACTGGATCAGACACTTCTCTATTTATTGACCAAAAAGTGTAAACAAATGGAAGGCAAGCAATGCCTATAGGTCTAGTTTGAATAAGCACAAATACTTGTTTATAATCAAGCCACATTGATTGTGCAAAATTCGAAAATGGGCTAATGAATCTCCGGGCTCTGACTGGCTGATAGCTCTGCCAAGGTATCTACCAGACAATAGAGCCCAGGTATTAAATGTGCCCATCCCAACCAGCCCACTTATCAATATCATGGTGCCATGGAATTCTTCCCATGTTCCTTGCCGCCATGTTTTACTATCGCTTAGTGAGTACTGACCAACTCCCCCCTACCCCACACACTCTCCTTTTCAAACTACCTCATATAGCACTTTCACAATCACTTCTCCTGTCAGGTCCTCATTGCATTCACCTCATCCATTCCTCCAGCCAGCCGCTGACTTAGATGTGACACACAACATTTCTCCCTCAGCTAGCAAAACAAAAAATGGCATAATAGAAGTCACAGTTCCTTGCTAGGCTACAGGAACTCATGCAACCCCCACTTCCCGGTTCATTGGCACTGTTTATTCTGCAAAGAAACAAATACAAAAACTGCAGAAACAGACAACTTTATGCTTTTAAGCAGTAGCACTTTCCTTCACAGTAGACTTGATTACCGATTGCACTGTCTCATGTGACTGCAGCCTTTGAAACTAGCGCCACATTTGAAACTCGAACGAAAAGAAAGAATAAAGTTACCTATGCAAAGAACATTTAGCAGTAGTAGCCCCCCTCCATCCCCATCCAATCAGCAATACACGAACAAGTATCTTTTTATTATATAATCTATGGTTTTCAGGCTCAGCAGACTGATAACATGCGACAGACCATTTGCGGCTCCCACTCACTCAAATGCCAGCCAGTGTGTATGCATCCAGGGAGCCCTAGTTAAGGAACTCCACCATGGCTACTCATCCAATTCTCCCTATCAATTCAGTCCTAACATTTTAGCCCTGCTGAGTACCCCTGTTAATATATGCAGGCGTAAACCAGTAAATACAAATGAATCTTTTTTCCAGTTCCTTTTCTTTTTAGGAGCCAGCTCACTCCACCTCTGTTGACATGCATCTCCCAGTCTTCTCTTCCTTCTAAACAGGTGCATACAGCAACAACCCAGAAGATACAGTTTGTAATTAACAAAAGGCCTGCTAAACAGAGCTACTGTCACTTAAAAAAAATTAAAAAAGGAAAGTTAGCTTTCTGATCCCTTGACCTGTTCCTGCATTGGGCCACAGTTTACCACTGGATACAGTGCCCTCTACTGTCAGTGCCAGTGCAGTGCAGGGACTACTTTACACAAACAAACTTTTTTATTCTTTTATATTACTTTTTTCACACTTTTTAATCATTTTTTTGTTAAACATTTTATTTAAATAACTGCAAGCCCATTTTCTAAGCACAATAATACCCTCCAGGGTGGGTGGTATTGGACAATACCGCACACCCTGTCGGGTAATTTTGCTTGGATAGTACCATCCAGTGCAAATCCAAATCTTACAAATGATACAAATAATGCAAATTCAGCACATAACAAATAACAAATAAAAGACTTAACCTAAACCCACTGACCAGCCAGCCACCACTAACCCGAGCGCTTTGGCACTCATTTTTCCTCTGCTAACCTTTCATTTGTGTACACACAAAGGAAGCTTTTACAATTTGAGTCCTGACCTGGTCTCATTTAAATAGCTTCTCATTCAAACAGGGCACAGGTTTTTCTACTTCAAGAATATTTGCAAAAAGTGTACCGTTCACTAAAATTAATAAGCTTACTTTAATGAAGTCTCATTGGACACATCACTTCTATAATGTTATCTCAGATAAGCTGGTTACCTAACAATATAAATGCAAAATACGTTCAATTTAGTTTCTGGGTAAAAACCCTGATTACTCAAACATCAAGTTGTTTTGCAAATCAAATAATACCACATATGAATAAAGTAAATCTGAGGTCATTGACTGTAATATGTTAAGCATAAAAAACAGAGAGAAAAAAGATGGCTGAAGGAGACCAAAGGTCCATCTAGTCTGCCAAAGTGTTCCTTGGAATTAAGTACATAAAAAGTACATATGCATACTTCAACTGGACAGCGATCATTTGTGCATAACGCATAAAAGGTTTGTGTTACATTGCCTCAAAATCTGAAGATTATGGTGATAGTAGAGAAATACAACAGGTATATCACTACAGTACTTGCAGGACAATCTCAAATTAGCATGGCACTTGATATTTCATTTTTGTCCTACAAGTACTCTAGCGATATACATTCTTATATGTCACTCTTCAACTTGTATGAGGCAGACAGCACTGGCTGTGAAGGTAAATGATGGGTAGGTGTCAGCCGTCATATTTGTGGTGAAAGGTTGGGGGACTGGAAAGGGGATCACCAATTACCAGCAGAGGGAGCGGGTACTACATGATGCAAGAACACTGTCAAGTATGCTAGACTGGAACTGTGGAGTTTGGCAGGGAGCTTCAAAACTGGATTTATGGTAACAGGGACCAGCAGGGTGCAAGAGGGCTGGGGGGCTGTACATGTTTACACTGTGGTACTTCAGTGGGAAGGGGAGGCAGAGGGAGGGGGGTTTGGACTGGCCACAGGAAAACTGTGAGGCATTCAGCATTCTGCATAACAATGGGTAGGGGGAGGGAGGAAAGTTTGACCATTGAGGAATAATGGTGGACATCTGGTGGGAGGTGGATTCTACTGTATTGGGTATTGCTAGTTCTATACCTAGGTCATCAGCAGAAAAGGAGTTATGAATAGATGCCTGGGAAGATAGATGTGGAGGACTGGGTACTCCCCAAATGTAGATGATAGCTGCATGGTGCACACAATGTTGGACAATCAGTGGTTAATGAGATGGTAAGTACCACAGATCACTTTGAATTTTAATGAAGTTAGTTTGCATTTTATGTTTGAATACTATAGGTTTGTGCCTCAGTACTATAGTGTTATGTCAAGATAACTGCCTTCAATGCAGTGTGTTTGTGTGACAAAAAAGTACATTCTATTGCCCTCAGGTAAGGGTTAGGGCCTCCACGTGTGCGCTTAAAGGAAGTATATTGGAAACCTTCTTCTGCTGCAGTCTGATTTGCATGGGCTTTCCAATATATCCCGTTCTTGTGTCAAGTGCAGTTCAACACTCACACACAGCCCTTTGAGCTCCAAGTACCACTTTGTTTTAAAATACTGCCACATTACTTGAAATCCACTTACACCTTAGAGAAAGAGGTCACTACTTTCCTTGATTTGTAATTGTCTGCTGATCTTACATCTGTGATTTCAACAACTGACTTGCTTAAAGCATATCAGGCAATACATTCTTGCAAGCAGTTAGTACCCATTACCAGAACCTCAAACACAGTGTTGATGGTCAATGCACCCAACAATTAGCAGAGGACCTCTTCCTCTCAGGCCTTTGCCACTGAGACTATATGGACCAGTGTCACTAACATCAAAGTCCCCACATTAGCAAGATCACAAATGGCAGCACTCTGATAACAATTTTCTGACACCTTCTACCCATAAGACTCCCCTTAATAAGGGTCCTTGTTCTGGGTAGTAAACATTCTACTCTCTCTGAAACCCTTTACTATGCACACCTTACCCAGGTACCTTTCCCTCATGATGCAGTCACGAACAACCAGTTATTCCAGTCTGTTGAAAAATAATTTATTACTAAACAGTTGTTGTCCCAAATATGGCTGTAGTATTTAGGTATATGCACTATTTATCTGGGCAAGAGAACAGTATTCAGCCACATGTTTTTACAGCACTTGCAAGTGTGAAAGTTCTGGAGCAAACTCGTTTTTGTGCATTTAAACCCCTAGCGCCTGGACAGTGGAATCCAGTGTGTTAAATCCAGAAAAGCAGCTCAGTATTCCTGAGGAACAACAATCTGCCTTCACACATTTCACTCATCAGGTGTGCTCTTAGAATCTAAACTCAATTTAAAATATCTCATTCCCAAAACACTTTCTGCTGCTCCTGCCGTGCAGAGTCACTACTTCTCTTTGTCTGCCAACAGCCTCAGTGCAGCTAGAAATGGTTCCACATGCTGAGCCTTCTGCAACTCATTTTGTGCCATTCCTTCCAGCTTTCTCTTTCCTGCAGCTGTCTGCAGCTGATGCCTGTCAGTTAAGTCTTCCTCTGTTCACTCTTGTGTCATTGAACTTCTGCCCCCTGCAGGGTTCTCTGATACAGTCTCTCCTGTTGCCTCAGTAGTGAGTGGTGATTTCTCTGGGTGTTGTGTCACACTGAGCTTAGGAACTACACTGTCTGGTACAGGTCTGAGGTTATGAACAGGGTAAGGTCTTGTCTCTGTACCAGGCTTCCCATTTACTTCTACCTGTTCCAGCTGTTGAACTTGACTTCAGGTCACAGCATGGCGGGCTCTCCTCCCTCATTCAGTTCATTCTGCAGTAGAATAACTAGGAGTAACCCAGAAACGATCCTAACTTCAACCTCCCCCCCCCCCAATTCAGGAATACTCTGGCCTTTGCTTCTCTGGTCCAAAGGTAAGGTTCACATTTAATTAAAGCACCTTTCCCAGGTATGTCTGATCCAGCCATGCATGCTCCTCCTCGATGGCTGTGACACTGGCCCCAGTGTCCCTCAAACCTTGTATCAAGATGTTGATTATCCAGACTAAACTCAGGTGCTTCCAAATATTCCTTGAAAAGCACTTGGAACAGTTTACCATGTGTTGCTTTTCCTTGGAGGTGTGGCTCTCACCATCCTCAGCAAGCAGGAGGTGGACCACAATGTATCTTGTAATGCAACAGTAGCATCTCCCTTGTCATGGATTTGGATTAGTCACTGTTGTGTGAGGGCAATCATAAGATAAATGCCTCAAATCCTGGAATACATAAAACCTCTGACTTTGTACTGTGTTACTTTTAGGCTCTATCGGGGTATTCCTACTAGGTTCAAAGGACTGATGGTCTTTATGGCCTTCTTGTGTCCAACCCACCCCCTTATGAACTAAACCCTTTCCCCATGTACCTTCTTGTATGTATCAGGGTGGTTGACTAAATACTGATCCGCCCATTCAGCAACTTCTCCCACAGCACTAGGATTTTTATCCAGTATCCATATTTCATAATCAGCATGCACACATTGTAAAAACTGTTCAGTAAGCATCACATCACCCATTTCTTTAACATTTACAGCTTTTTTTTCATGTATCCTAAATCCCCAGCAAAATACTCAATATCACACTAAAAGTTCTGTATAATTCCCCCAGGCTGCTTTCTTAATTGGCATAATTTGAGTCTGTAAATCACAGGGGTTAGCTTGTAATGCCTTAAAATAGCAGTCTGTATTATCACATAGTTCCTGCTATCATTACAGTCCAGGAGTGAATATGCTTGCCCTACTTCTCTCGGAGGAAAAAAGTCAGGTGTGTTGACTAGTGTTCCTGTACCAATTCTCTTTATGAACAACATTTCTCAAATTAAGAAAATCATCAATATCCATGACCTCTGTTAGTTTGGGAAACAATCTTAATCTAATATTTGAGCTTTGGCTACCCCATCTACCTTCTACTCACCTTGTCTGGCATCTGCCTCTGATGAAGTGCTGCCATCTGGAGTTCATGGTCTCTCATCTCAAACTGGTGCCTGTGTTCTTTCTTCTTTTCATATGCTTTCTCCTGGTCTGCCTCTCACTGTTTTTCTTCTGCCTCTCTCCAGGTCTGCTCTCAGGCTCCATCAAGTTTAACAGCCTCTGTTTTCTATAAGGCAAGTTCTATCACTTTGTCCTTCTGCCTTCCTACACCACAAGCTAATCCCAACTCAACTGGCAAAGTTGTCTTAGACTTTTCACTTAAGTCACCAGAGTTATCCAGGGAATCTTGGTCTGCTGCTTCCAGAGCCTGAATGAACTTGGCCCTTTTCAAGCCTTCATATGCCTCCTTCCTTGAAAAGCTGCTGGAGCCCTCACTGCCTCACCACGTCATACTTGCCTGGTGTTTGTATCTCTAACTTTTCATATAGTAAGCTCAAATAGAAAAAGATGAAGTAAGAGAAGAGAGAGGTGCAGTGTTTAAAGATTGTGTACTATTAATACTTAGTGGTGGGCGAAGTGGGCTCAATCCGCTCTGCAAAGTGATTCACAGAGTAAAGGCGGATTCTCGGAGTGCTACACAACATGAAGCAGAGTACTTTGTGTTATAATGAGTAACGCGAAGTCCATTGAGAACAATGACTTTGTGTTACTCCACCTTCCCAGACCACTACTCCATCAAAATCTTAAGGCAAAGTGCATTGAAAACAATGCACTTCGCCTCACTTTGCTTTGTTTTTAAGCTCTGAAGGTAAATTTTGCAGTGATTCATGGGATTTCAGGTCACATGGGCTCTATATTGATCTGCACAGCCTCAGTTCAGTGTAGCGTGTGTAGGAAGCTGTAGGAGACAGTGTGCTGTGAGAGCTGTCTATGATTGAAACCTCCTAAAAGCTGTTAAAAAAGCATTTTTGCAGGGTTTTTTTGGGCTCAAACTTTAGTACATCTATTGTAGGAAACCCTCCTGTGCTTATATCATCAAGTGTTTTTGTTCTTGTGTGGATTTTGAATGTTAATGTACAACATTGAGTGTGTGTAGTGAAAGACAATGAAAGTGTGCTTTGGGGAAGGGGTGTATCTGTGGTGTAGGTAGATTTAAGTTGGAGAAATAGTGATTTCTTTTTTTTGGTTATATTTTTGTTATATAACTGACTGTGTTAATGTACACACAGTAATATTGTCAGTAATTGTTGACATTTTCTTGCTGATTGTGTGTTGTGTGGATCTGGTGCAGCGGTTCATAATTTCCAGTTGTTCACATTACAATTCGTGGCATATTACTGAATTTTTCAATTTGCTACGCATTACTTGTTCACCATTGTAGACAAACTGTTCTGTGTGTGTGTGAGTGTGTGTGCGGTGTTGCATGACATCAAATTATACACCTTTTATTGTGCCACAGACTAGTGTAATTGCAGGCGCAGCAGTGTGAACCTGCTATACACAGCAGCTGCCAGATTTTGTACTGCGATTGTGGTATCTGTTCTTTGTTTTGCTGCTTGTACTGCCGTAAAAATCTGCAGTCAGTGCTCCCCTCTACCCCCACCGGCAAAAGGAATTTTTTTACCAGATTGGATTGTTTGTGACCTCATCAGCACCACTGGTTACTGAAGCTGTTTTCATTGCGTGACAGTCTCTACCTGTTGCTGAAGCCACAGTTGTTTTTTTGACTTCACACCCTGCATCCCCCAATCAGAGAGTGAACGTACCAAAATCTAAATTTGTTTATAATATTGTTGTTGATCCCCCAAAATGCCCGCAAAGAGATGTGCAAGCAAAGCTGGTTCTCGCCATGGCACTGCTGCCAGTGAGATAGTCTGTGGGAGTGGTAGTACGCAGACGCAGAAGTGCATTGCTGATGTGAGGAAAGGTATTTCTCCTGCAATGATTTTACAGCCCAATCAGTAGCTTAACTCATAGTTGGAGTAGATGATGTTTTCACAGCCAGTGGTGTTAGTGTTATTGGTGGTGGTAGTATGAGTATTGGTGCCTCAAATTCAAATTCTGACCAGTGTACCATGTCCAAAAATATAGGGTGTGAAGCAACGCAAGTGAGTGGCAGTGTAGATGATGTCATACTTCCCAGTAACATCCCAGTAACTGAACCTGAGGATTCTGATAACATGTCAATGATAGCATACAATGTGATATTTCGTTCACGTGGTGGTTAATGTCAAGCATTTTCCAAGCAGTGATTCGCAGTGTGGTGAAAAAATATCAGGTGATGGTGGTGTAGATGATGATGATGATGAATGTGATGATGCCGATGATGTTGCTGTTGTTGCAACATGCAGTCCAGATGTCAGCATCCAAGCAGAAGATGTGGATGTTCAATTTGGGGAACAGATTGTTACCAGTCTCAATAAAGGAAAGGACCTGGGAATAACTATAACACCAGACCTCCATTTTAGTGAACATTGCAACATTGTGGCAAGTAAGACAAGTCGCAACTTAAATTGTATCTTGACGCACATAGGTAGTAGAGATAGTGAGGTGATGCTTCCATTGTACAGTTCATTGGTTAGACCCCATTTGGAATATGGGGTAAAGGTATTTTTTTTTTTTTAGTCTTTGGTCACCGGGTAAGTCCCACTAGGCACAAGTGCCTGTTTTCAGGGGCGACCTGGAGCACTGGGCGGTTAAGTGACTTGCTCAGAGTCACATAGTATGCAAGTGGAGGTTGTGAGAATCAAACTCAGGTCTGGTCTGCTATATGTACCAAGATCGTTCACACCTTGCTCCTCTAACCTCTAGGCTATACTGCCAGCCCAGGTATGGTCACCCTATAAAAAGAAAGATATTATGAAATTGGAGAGGGTTCAGAAGAGAGCTACAAAAGTTATATCAGGCTGTATTGGGCTCAAATACCAGGACAGACTAAGAAAACTAGGACTATATACTCTCCAATTTAGAAGGACACGAGGGGACATGTGCATGGCCTACAAAGCACTTCAGAACAAACAAATGGCAAATAGTTATGGATTGTCAGTTAAGCAAGGAATATATCTCTGGTGAACTACAGACCTATCGCGAACCTTCCTCTTGTGGGTAAGGTTATCGAGAAAGTGGTTGCAATTCAACTGGAGCACCATTTAACCATCCATAATTTATACGAACCTCTCCAATCGGGTTTTTGTAAGAGGCACAGTACTGAGACTGCTCTGGTTCAGGTGCTCAATGATCTCCTGATGGCGAGAGATCGGAGAAACTGTTCTATCTTGGTACTCCTTGATCTCTCTTCAGCCTTTGACACTGTCGATCATGGGGTTCTGCTTGAGCGCCTGAGATCCATCTGTGGGCTGACTGGTACAGTACTCAGATGGTTTTCATCTTTCCTCACCGGTCGAACTCAGAGAGTTGTCTCGGGGAATATTTTCTTCTGAGTCTTTCTCTCTGCCTTGTGGGGTGCCCCAGGGCTCGGTGCAGAGTATATGCTGCCCCTTGGAGACATTGTAAGATGGTATGGGCTGAGGTTTCACTGCTATGCTGATGATACCCAGCTCTACCTGTCTTTTGCCCCCGACCAAGTGTGTGCTGTCTCGGTATTTAACAGCTGTCTTGCTGAAATCCAAGATTGGATGAGTTCCAGCGGGTTAAAGTTGAACGCAGGAAAGACTGAGGTCTTGGTGGTGGACCTGGGCTGCAGGACTGAGGGGCTGAAGACTGATTTGCCCTCTGGCTTATTTCTGTGGGCCGAACAGATCCTTACCTCTGAACGGGTGCATGACTTGGGAGTGATACTTGATGATGGGCTGACCCTTCATCATCAGGTGTCTGCAGTCATCAAGTTAGCCTTTTACCTTCTCAGGAACATTGCCAGGATCAAGCACCTTGTTCTATCCAGTGACTTGCCTGTCTTGGTCCACGCCTTTGTGACCTCGTGCCTTGACTATTGTAACTCCCTGTAGCTAGGGCTTCCTGGGGTTGATATCCACTGCTTGCAGCTAGTGGAGAATGCTGTTGCATGTTTATTGACTGGGGTATCAAGAAGATCTCACATTACCCCAGTGCTACATGATCTGCACTGGCTGCCGGTTCAGTGGCAGATCACCTTTAAGGTAGGTTTGTTAACCTAGAAAGCCCTACATCGACTGGGTCCTGACTACTTGAAAGAACTTCTGATCCCTTACACCCCTGTGTGACAGCTCTGCTCAGCTGATGAGGGTTTGCTGGAGATTCCGAGGATTAGTTTGAAGTCATCTGGAGTGCGGGCTTTTATGTTTGTTGCCCTATCCTTCTGGAATTCTCTACCTCATCAGCTATGGGAGTGCAGGACTGTGGGGAGTTGCAAGCAGGCAATGAAGACTTTTTTATGGGAAAAAGCATTTCCTGATTTTCTATGATTTTATCACTATTTATTGCTTAACAGAATGTTGTTTGTATTTGTGAAGTGCCTTGACATTTTGAAAGGTGCTCTATTAAATAAAAATGATCATTATTATTATTATTATTATATCCTAGCAGAGGTGATCCTCTACAACTAACATTGAAAAATGGAATACACTAAAGAGAAGGCATTGGTTCAGCCTTAGGGTTCTTCCTTTATGGAATAACTTACCAACAGAGGTAGTAGGGAGTAGTACCATAACTCAGTTTAAAACTAGGTTTGATAATTGTATATTCAACAAACACGAAATGGTATGAAATAGTTAGGCATGCAGAATATGGATGAAAGTCTAAATAAATACTTGAAAAATCTATGTAATCTATGTGTGTGATGTTGATGAATATGATGATGATGTAATTGACCCCAGTTGGGAACCGTAGAAAAAGAAATTCAAGGTGGCTGTGTCTGAGTCTGTTAGCAGTAATCCCCCCCCCTCGTCAAAACTTGTGATTTACCAGTTTCAGTTGATGATGATGACCCAGTAGTAGTGATAGGTAGTCGTGATGGTCAGTTGCAGTCCAGGTGTGCAGTGCCCAAAACATCACATGCCCCCCCCACTTCAGTGCTTAAAAGAACGGAGTTAAATAAGCAGCATCATGGACATGTTAAAAGTAGAGCAGCACAAACTCTTGTTTGGGATTTTTTTGTTCAGGATGCAAATGATGAGTCAGTTACAATCTGCCAGGTTTGCCATGTGCGTGTGAGTCGAGGTAAAAAGGGGAGCCATCTGGGCACAGGAAGACAGTATACACATCTTAAGAATAGGCACATGGCACTGTGGACCCAGCACAAGATGGCAGCTAATACCACAGTGGGGTGTTCACCCTCATCAGCAACCATAACGAGCATGTTTTCCCCTTCCATGACTGTTAAATCCTGTAGGAAATTAAACGAGTGCAGTAGTGAGGTGATAAGAGCAGAGGATTACTACAGGCATGATGAGGTGGAGGAGCATAATGATTTTGAATTGTTGTCCAGTGCTGGTGAGAGTAGCAGTTTTGGTGTTGGTGGTGGTGAATGCAGCATGTCTAGTGCAAGTGGTACATCAACCCCGGTTGGCAAATCTGGCAACCTAACTGCATTTCTGGGTTTGTCATCATCACCTGTGCAACCGTCTTCATCAAATGTCCACACTCCACCTCCTGCCAATGCCATTCGTCACAGATCACAACCATTTGTCATCACACCCCATGTGAAACGTGTAAGTCAGCCCACATTACAGAGTGTTTTGCGCATAAGCTGAAGTACCCCCCCCAATCATACAGTGTCACATGAACTTAATGCTGCTGTAGCTGAAATGCTGGAAATAGATCTCTTGCCCTTCTCCTTTGTGGAGAATTCTGGGTTCTGGTGGTTTGCTGCATATGCCTGTCCAAAATGAAAAGTCCCATCCAGGATATACTTTTCTACCCGTGCTGTGCCCGAGTTGTTCTGTACCGTGTCCGACTCAGTAAGACATGCCCTTCAACATTCCTCCTCTCCATTCATGCATTTAAGTATGGATATGTGGTCAAGTGGCAAAACAGCGGGGAGTTCATATTTATGTATAACTGCACACTGGGAGCAGGTGCTGGGGGTTGTTTGTGATGTTGGTAGTGTGAATAATCAGTGCAATAAGGTGGATTGTCATGGTAGCAATGTTCCAGGAATTCGACAGCATGCAACAATTGCTATGAGCAATGTGATCTGTTCATACACTGCTGAGAACATGTTGGATGTGGTTCTGACTGAAATTAACAAATGGCTGAACCCCCTGTCCCTGAGAGCTGGGTTCATAGCAATTGACAATGGGTCAAATGTGGTGAAATGCATCATGAATGGTGTTTTTTTTTTGTGTGTTCCATGCATGGCCCATTGTTTAAATCTTGTGGTGCAGGAGTTTCTGCACCACCCTGACATAAAGGAAATGCTGACCATTGCACGACGTATCTGCTCTCACTTTTCACAATCTGGAAAGGCCCGTGACCAACTGCGGCAGTTGCAGATACAAAACAGCCTGCCTCAGCACTGCTTGAAGCTGGAATTTGTCACCTGATAGAACTCCACTTTATACATGGCAGAGAGGTTGTATGAACAATACAAAGCCATCTCAGAATATCTTGTGTTGCACACTAGCCGTGACAGTTCCGGGGCCTCCATATCTATGATGACTGAACAGTGGTGCCTCATGGACTCTGTGATAACAATATTGCAGCCTTTTGAACATACCACACAGGCAGTGAGTGGTGAGTCTGCCTCCATTAGCCAATCAATTCCACTGCTGTAGGTGCTGAGGCAGACATTGGTGAATGTACAGCATGGCCTTGATGTTGCCAGAGACAGTGGTACCAGTATGTTGCTGCAACAGATGCTGACAGTTTTTGACCAGAATTGTCACATTGTGAGCATTCAGCATAATGACAACTTTGCCATAGCAACAATGCTGGACCCATGATACAAATGTGGAATTGCATCAGTACTGAAGGGAGGACCTGAACAGTTACAAAATATCAGTGGTCAACTGGTGTGCTTGGTTCATGGGGCACATAAGTCATGTGCCAAGGTCAGCAAACCTCAGCAGCATAATCCGGCTGAAGTTGTACTTGGAGGACCATCAAGCATATCCTGTAAGGGGAAGGGGACTGCAGTTCCAGGTGGTCTGTCATCCAAAATGGCTGGCATCAACCCACTTTGGGAGGCTTTGTCTCAAGTGAGGGTTTGTGAAATAAATGATTTGGGGGAACAGGATGATGCATCAACCACTGGATTTAGTGTAGCACAGAGCATGGTTGCGTCATATTGGTCTGAAAACAGGCATCTGACAATAACTGACAATCCTGTTTTGTGCTGGAGTCGAAAGGTCAGTGAATGACCAGAGCTGACTGCAGTGGCACTGAAGTACCTCACATGCCCACCCTCCAGTGTAAGTGTTGAGATGGTATTCAGCTCAGCAGGTGCAATAGTCAGGGATTGTCGGACAAACCTGTCTCCTGTAAATGTTAGTTTGCTAACATTCATTAAAATGAATGAGAGGCATATACCAGCACAGACTGCAACCTCGGGGTTTGTGCCCTGGCCTAGTCATGGTGGTTTTAGTGATGTGGAAATGGACCATCCTGGTGGCACTGGCAGTGGCAGCATGAAACGGCCCACCACTGATGTAGATGGTGACACAATGGAGAAAGAATTTCCCAGTGGTCAGACTTCAGACATAGATGACTGTGAGGGCAGCTTTCTTTATGACGATGACGATGTGGTTAATGTTGGGAGGTTTTAACTGTAGTTGTTAAAAGGCTGTGTACCCCCCCAGATGACCACCACCACCGGGACTGGTGTTAGCCACTGCCACCACTGAGCATGAGTCTGTCTGCCCCCGGTCCACCACCACCGGGACTGATGTTAGCCACTGCCACCACTGAGCATGAGTCTGTTCACCCCCAGTCCACCACCACCACAGGGACTGATGTTAGCCACTGCCACCACTGAGCATGAGTCTGTCCGCCAACGGACCACCACCACCAGGACTGATGTTAGCCACTTCCACCACTGAACATGAGTCTGTCTGCCCCCGGACCACCACCACCGGGACTGATGTTAGCCACTGCCACCACTGAGCATAAGTCTGTCTGCCCCTGGTCCACCACTACCACTGGGATTGATGTTAGCCACTGCCACCACTGAGCATGAGTCTGTCCTCCCCCAGACCATCACCACCGGGACAAGTTCTTCAACATCAGGCCCTCCTCCTGGGCTGGAACACACATGCAACATGCAGAAGCCATTTCATTAGATGACCATGACCATCATTAACAACCAGACTTGAGAAGGATGCAGATGAAATCTTTGAAGAAGTAACCAAATAAGAAACCATTACAGACAAACCTGTAAATATACTTCCTCCCACCCCAAAAAAAATGCTTACCTTCGTGTGCTTGATAGTTATCCATTACAAATTTCTATGCAAAAAGTTCTCATCGAGATCCTTTACTACGCACCTAGCCAGGTACCTTTCCCTCAAACATGCAGTTACAAAAACAGTTACTACAGTCATTTTGGATAATAACTAATTTATAACTACATACTGGTTGTTCCAAATACAACAATAATATTCAGGTATGCACTATTTACACAGTCAAACAACAATATGCATATAGGATTACAAAAATAAAGCCTGCACTCTCTTGCAGGTAAACGCTTCTATCTTCTATATACAAAGTTTCTTCTAAGCTCACTATCATACACTATACCTGGTTATCATTAGATCATGGATCCAACTCCCTTCTCAGATGTTCACTCACCTTCCTCCATGTGAATAAAGCAAGAGAAGAGCTGTGTGGAAGAATTTATGTCCTGTTTCTCTCCCTTAAGTGTCTTGCTTAACAAGGCTGTGACATAATTTCCCTGTACACAGATTTATCTGCTTGGATGAAGCTGACTTGAACCTGGAATTGGGGTGATGCCTACCCTGAAAAATTAGAAGACAAACCTGAGTCCAGGGAGGCTACTTCCTCTTTAAGATTATTAGTATAGCAAAATAACTTGCTATTAGAACCTGCATTAAGGGCTAAATCCAGCCAAAATGTATTCAACCTATTCATTATTAATGACCCCCTCCACATCACGATGTTCTTTTGCAATGAGGGCTTCAACACCTTTTAAGATTTTCCTGGGCTGCTAAAACTTCACAGAAATAGATCAGGCTATTGCTACAGCTGATAATACAGCCTCATGATATTGAAACTCTGGCTCCTACATGTATACAGATATTAAATTAGAAATTAAATAGGAATTTCAGACAATAAAACAATAATATAGCTTGGTCATCACACACAGTATCCCCTTTGGCTGATTCATCTGCTTTCAGAGGAATTATTTCACTGTGGAGATTTTTGAGACACAAGCTAGGGATTTATACGATTTTTTTTTTCAAAGTGGATGCTTGATATAAGTGTTGGGTCAAGCCCATAAAAAGGTCAGGAATTTGAACAAGTTGGATTTATCTTTTTCTATGAGGAGCTCCCAATCTACAAATGACATGGTTACATTTATTACTGATTATAATTGCTTAGCTACTAGTGCTGGGTAGATTGTAACCAAAGACTAACCAATTTTACATAGAGGTGATGGTAAAGCAAGGATTGTTGGCTAAAGAAATATACCCTTTAGTAAAGGGGAAAGGTTAGACAACATCCTCAAATATAACCTTTTCCTACAGTTGAAATCCAAGATGCCAATTAAACTACCAAGAAACCCTAGGGTTTTCCAAGTGTGGGGAATGCTCTGCTTATAAATTTGAAGTGAAAGGTAAACCCGTTAAGCATCCAACTAATATGAAATAAGTCAGGATTTGACCATTTACAACAGCAGGACTACATTTGTAGTGTTTGTTATGTGGTGTGATTGTACTAAGATTTATATTGGATGCACAGTTCCCAGAACACTTGAAATCCATTTCTAATTGAAGGTTGTCTACACCTGTTAGGGCCCACCTCCATGAGGGCCTTTGCAGCAGCCCCAGTAGAGTTCACTTTATGGCATGTGCCTTTTCACACCATGTTCTGGTGGTGGAGTGACAGATCAAAGGTCCTTTTGCAATGAGAGAGGCATTGGACACTAAACTTAAAGGCTGTATAACCTCATGGCCTCAATTACCATTTGGACATAGCAACTTTTCCATGATTCCACTTATGGATGATGCATACATATCAGTATCAGTAGCTCAGTACAGTAGATAGCACCTTTGACTCTTGGGCCAGAAAAGGGGAAGGGCTGCAACTTGGCACTTTTACCTTTGATGTGGTTCTCTAGAACATTTGGGCCACTTTAGATCATTTCAGATTTCTATCAGTTAACTTAAAAAAAGACTTTAGACCTTTCAATGTGATCAAGGATAGTTCCATGACCACACCTTCACTCACTCTGATCATTGTCCATCCTTCTACACCCTTACTAGATAATTTTCACAAAAAAATGTTGGTCATGGCACTGTTCTAGGTGCAGACAGTTTTAACTCCAATGGGTGGACCTGGAGAGGGTGGATGAGTTTGGGATATACTGGGGTGGGTAAAGGGTGGTTAAGGGTTGCCACTTATACCTATTTGTATCCTGCTAAGTCACAATACTAAGGACCTGAAATCTCTTTAGCCAAAGTTTTGAAGCTGAAATGAAGACAAGGGCCCAGATATTCAAACTGCCCCAGGCTGTGGCGCAAGCTTGGGCGCAGCTCAAATTGGCTGCACAGGGGTGTGGACTAGGTGATATTCAACGGAGCTGCACCATGGCTCAGCAGCATTGAATATCGCACCCTGGCCACCCACAGTGTGCATGGCGCAGTGGCACTTCACCAGCGCAAGTGGCCAGAGTGGAGCATGGGGATGCGCTAGCACAAGTTCCATTGCGCCATGCACAGCAACCACAATATTCAAAAGTTGACATGCAAATGGGCCATAATGTATGCAGCAGTACATGGGGCCATTTGCAGTCATTATAGGCTCTTTTGCATGCAGGTGCACTGATCCTCGATGACATGCCTGGCACCCCTGCCAGGCAGCAGCCGTCGGGACCGACACTTCTGTAACCAGATCGCAGGCAATTGTAATAAAAATAGAAGTTATTCCATCCTATAGCTCTGAGGTCCAGTGGACTATCTCGCCTGATCACGGGCATTTGTAGAAAGAGAAGAATATAGTCCTATATCTCCAGGTGGTCCAATGGAATGCTGTTTGCTCAACCGCGGGCATCTATAAAATTCCAGAATTCAATATGGTCTTAGTACCCCCACCAGCCCACTGAGACCCACCGCCCAACTCCCCCCCCGGTCAGCCAGCGGGTGGTAGTACCCCACCTGATGCCGCCCCACCATCCACTGACTGACACCTCAGTAGGGCTGCACACCCATTGGGTCACAGCATGAGCCAATGACATTCCAGATATGTGAATGATTTTCATTCACATATCTGGAATGTCTAGTATGGTATGGGCTGCACACCCATCGGCTCACACTCTGAACCAATGGGTGTGCAGCCCTACCAAAGTGTCAGTTGGCGGGCGGCAGGCAGGGGTACTGCCACCCGCCCGCTGACTGGGGGGGAGTGGTAGAGCCCAGTGGGTGGGTGGGGGGCACCATTAGGACCACCAGGGATATTGGAATTTTGTTTTACAGATGCCCACGATCAGGCAAACAGCAGTCCACTGGACCACCAGGGATAGTGGAATATTTATTTTATACATGCCCGCGATCGATGGATAGCGGTCCACTGGACCACCAGGGATATAGGATGTATTCTTCTTCTACAAATGCCTCAATCAGGCAGATAGTGGTCCACTGGACCACCAAGGATATAGGATGTATTCTTCTCTTATTACACATGCCGGCGATTGGGCGGGTAACTGGTCCACTGGACCACCAGGGATATTGGACAGTTTCATTAATTTGTTTTACAAATGCCCATGATTGGGCATGGGAGGGTGCTGCCAGGTGCAGCTGGAACTCAGGTGGCCACCCACAGGTGGCAGCTGCGGTGTTGCGCCCTGCAATGTGGCAGCTCACCTGTGGGTGGCCATCAGATGTTCCTTTTTTTTTTGGGCGTAACTTTGTGCTGGCACAGGTAGGGATTGTGCATACATGGCTCTGCACATCCTGGGCTGAATATTGGGCTGTGCAGGTTATGCCCCCCCTACCTGTGCCTGCATACATTACTGATGCACTCCAGCACATCGGGATTTGTGCCGTGCTCTTTTCCATTTTGAATATCGCGCCATGGCGCAACACTGTTGTGCCATGCGCAACCCTTTTGAATATCTGGGCCAAGGTGTCTAAACTGAAGCTGAACTGAAGTTGTCAATTTACAGATTTGCTCATTCTTATTCCTGGATTCCAGCCCACACCAAATACTTGGATAATACCCATACCTTGCATTGTAGTGCTGTACAAGTGGGTGCTGCACTGTAGCAGTGCTGTCCTTTGGATAAAAAATGTAAATGAGGGGCCTTCTGTAGAGCTGGGCAGATGTTGCTAATTCCTCTTTCGTTGAATTTTCATGAAATTTCATAAATATTTTGAATTTTTCTGCACTTCTGCTTTTGGCGAAATCAGAATCTTTTGAATGCTTTTGGCAAATTGTTGCCCTGTTCTGCATAATTTTCTAGCTGAATTGCAGAATAATACACCTGAACTGCAGAGTGACAGTTATGAGGAATTCCATTCTGCAGTTTAATGCATTAATCTGCAATACATGTAATTATTCCACAGTTTAGTGATCACTTCTGCAGGATTTCTTTCTGCAGTTTAGTACATTAGTCCACAATTCATACATTCATTCCACACTTCAGTGACTCACTGTACTGTGAAATTAATGTATGAATTGTGGAATAATCTATTAATCTGTGGAAAGAAATTGTGTAGAACTGACCAAAGACAGTGATCAGTTCTGTGGAATTTCTTTCCACAGTTTAATACATAGAGAATAAAGTATGGGGCTGGGTGTGTAACGAGAATTTACACACTCCTGAGGGGTTTATGCATAGCACACCCGCGCGGTGTGTAACCAAGTTTTCACACACCCAGACCCATATTTTATTTTATATAATTGTTGGGTTTCTCTTTTTCCCCTCAGCAATTATATAAAATAAAAAAGGCTGCTGTGACGCTGCAGTCCGATCACGTCATGGCAAGCAGTCAGCTTTCACTTTTATTTTAAACTATTGTGCAAGATTTAGTTTCACTTTAATATAAATCATATATTCTAGTTAATAAGGTTGATGGCAAAATTGGTCTCTCAGTGAAAGGTACACCAATCTGCACTGAATGTGTGGACCCAATTTTTTTTAACTTAAGCACAGCAAAACACCTTGGTATCTCTTTATCACCCGTCGAGTTCAATTTAATACTGTTCATAGTAACGCATTGTGTTTTTAGATGTCCAATACAATGTTTTCACAGGATGAATCTAAAACATAAACTACTCAGGAACTGATTTTCCTTAAATGTTAAACTGTCTGCTGAATCCACACACACATACGGTTGGGAAGGAGGCGGCAATCGAAAGCATTGAGGAGCGAGAGGCACATGCTAGAGTGGGAAACTGTGTGTGTGTGTTTGCCGTTATAAACGCCTTTATAACAGAAAATTATGCCATGGTTTCCCTATGGGAAAAAGAGGAAGCCATTAATTATATTAATCAAAAATTTATACATTCATTCCACCATTCTATATCAGAATTTCTGTGAAAGTTGCTAATGTGCATTCCAAAACATTGCAAAAGTGTAATTCTGACTTTTGCCAAAATTCTACTAGCAGAAGTTTAATTTTGCAAAGTCATAGCCTTCTGACTATCTCTGGTCACTGTCAAGTTGGAAATTAAAAATCCCATGACACCTACAGAAGACAAGTAGAGGAATTTCCCCATTTTCATGACCAACATTTTCCCTGACAAAACAACAGAACGTAATCCACCTCCATGAGTTATTACAGTTCAATAAGCCTTTTCTGGTCAAAAAGTATAAATAAATAAAAATGAAATACATGAAGGGTCACTTTATAATTGATGCAGTGTATGTTTGACTGACCTCTAATAATATATACTGTACCTCTTTTTTTGCTTGTTTTTTTTTTTTTTTTATGCGGCCACATCTAATTTTTGGACTTCTGTCCTGGACCTAGCATTTTGGCACCTCGTTGTTCCTCTTTATTCTCTATATGAAGATGTGCTTGTTCCTGCCCTGGTCACTCCCATTTGATGTGACTTGTATTTTGTTATTAGCATTTCCAGTTTTTTAAATCCCTACTATTCTATATCTGATAATATTATCTTCACTCAGGTATTACATCCTCCACTCTGTTCTCCTCTGCACCCTGGGTAGGTCTCAATGGTATAAAAATTACTCACCTAAATGTACACAGCCTACTAGCTAACAAGACAGACATTGAGGCATGGATGCTTCATTATTCCCCATATGCAATAGGTATCTCAGAATCCTGGCTCAAACCCTGCATGTCTGACATCCGGTCTTAAATTATCAACTACAGTTTAATCCATGAAGCCAACCACCCCTCCTTTAATAGGGGATGGGGCCATCTCCTTTCCTATTGATCCCTTCTTAGTGTCACCTTGATTCCCCACTGTGGTGGTACTGGCTCTCCCTGCAATCTATTATATAGCTACCTCTTCCTAGGTCGCTCTAAAAACATAACATAGTCTGAATCTGTAATTCACATGATATGGGTACTGCTGATCTCTCGACCATTCTCAATGCTATATGGCCCAACTAGAAAGTAATGAAGATGAAGTTCTAATCATGGGTGACATTAACCTAGATTGAATTGACCCTAACTTAAAATTCTATGAATTTATTATCTTCAAGGATAGTCTTACCCAAATTATCTATGACCCTACCCTGCTATCTAGTAATGATTGCACCACTCATTTCTGGACCAGGTGACTTCTAACTGACCTGACAGGGTCAAACATGTTGGAGTTTTTTTTTCTGACTCCATCAGTGATCACTACTCCACTTACTGTGTTTGGAAACTCCAGGTCCCAAAAGTCTCCCACAAAGTTGCCACCCTCAAGGATTTATCTCACTTTGACTCCTCCTCCCTCAGTGAAGAGATATCTTTAACTAATTGATCTCCCATACTCTCCTCCTCCTCCTCCTCCTGTGTTTATACAATTCATGACTTCTTTCAGTCCTACATTATCATCTTGCAGGACTGACTCATCCCTTATACTAAGAGGAGGGGTAGGGGCATAGCCACCCTCTGGTTGCATCGTGATCTGCTGTCCCTCTTCAAAGTTACAAATTGCTGACAGGTAGTTTACATGGCCTCCTCTAACCATCATGACAGGCTGCCCTTTGAAAGTCTACCTATGCTGCAAAAAGTAATTACTGGCCTCTGCAGTGCACTCTAGATGTGTTTAGGGGCAAATCAAAGGTCTTATTGGAGGCTCTACCAAATCAATCCAAGGTGACATGATAATTAATGTGGCTCACTGTAATAATCATGTTACCATTACTAACGCCTTAAATGCTCTCTTCACTTACCTTTTTGCTTACTCCACCTGATGCACCTCTGCCCCAGAATCTATAGCTGACATTCTAGCAGCCCAGTCCTGCCCCCAATTTTTACTGAAAATTGTCATGAGCAAGGAAGTTTTTACCCTCCTCCGCTCTCTCTCTCACCCCCTCAGTGGCAGTTCTGGGCCTGATGGAACTGAACCTAAAATTCTGTGGTTAGGCACTTGCATCTTAGTCTGCCCCTTACTCACATATTTACCCTTTCCCTTACCTCTGGTATTATCCCCACTTCCTGGAAAATGGAGAATGTTGTCCCTGTCCACAAAAGGGTAATCCGAAGCTCATCTCCCAATGTCATCCCATTGCCCTCTTGCCTATCCTGGGTGAACCACTTGAAAAAGTGGTAGCCACCCAGTTTATTATTTATCTCCCAAATTATAACATTCTCACCTCCTGTCAACATGGCTTTCAGAGGAACACAGCACCACCAGCACCTCAATCTATTTCACTAATGATACCAAGATTGCAATGGATAAAGTGTCTCTCACTGTTGCAATCTTCACTGACCATTCCAAAGCCCTTGACTTAGTGGATCATGCCTTGCTCCATCTCAAGCTATCAGAAATAGGCCTCTCTTCCTATGCCTTTGCCTGTTTCTTTCACTACCTGCTTGACAAGACATCAACCTGTCAAATTTGGTGATGTTTCCCTCAATATTTTCCCTACTAACTGAGGGGTGCCCCATCTTTTTTCTTTTTTTCATATTTATTAATAATCTCCCCCTTGCCTCTTGAGTCTGCTCTGCAACCATGTATGCAGATGATATTGCCCTATACATTAGCTCCTCCTTTCCATCCCAGCTAAATATCCAGCTCAGCCAAGACTTCTTATCAGTACAGAACTGGCTGGTCAATGACAAGCTTGTCCTCAATGCCACTATGATGCAAGTCATGATCCTTCAGTCAAAGACTCACAGGCTCTTGTGCACCAAACCCCTTATCGTCACTTGCTCAGATGGTCCTCTCTTCTCTCTTGTAGAGGAATCCAAATGGTCCTCTCTTCTCTCTTGTAGAGGAATTCAAATATATTGGAATCACCCTTGATTCAGCCCTCAACTTCTCCACCAACACCAATGCCAACTGTAAAGCAATGAACTCCAAGCTAGGCATGGCTTAGAGGGTCCACAACATGTTCACTCCAAAAGCTAGAGTAGCCATATCCCAAGGCATCCTTCTTCCCTGCTTTCAATACAGCTTTCTCATGTATGCAGCTGCTCCTAAAACAATCCTTCACAAATTGGAGGTGTACAACAATAGTTATTGGTTTGCCTCTTTCTCCTCACACCTTACCCATTACAGCTCATTGTATGCAACCCTGGGTTGGATCTCCCCTTCTGCTGCATGTTCCTACTCACTTGGTTGTCATACATATAACATTCTTAGCTCCATCACTCTTGACACCCGAATCTCTCTGTCACAAAGTGATAACCCCTCATACTCTTTTGGATATGTGGACCCATCCTCCCTAACTATTCCCAAATGTACCACAAAACTGAGCAAACAGGACTTCTCATCCTCCACCTCTATGCTGTGGAACTCTATTCCTACCACTGTATGTAATGGCCCCACTAAATTCTTCATTGTAGGGCACTATAGAACCTTTTACTTTTAAACACTGCCTGTGACTACACTTACATGGTATACAACAACCTGCCTAAATGATTCTCTTTATAACATCTAGCTATTTTGATTCCACTGCTTAGTGTATTGTCCTTACCACACTGTACTTTTCTATTTGTTATACTTTGCCTTAATGGAATCATGTTGTTGTCTTAACCTTGACACGTCAAAGATACTTACTGCCAAATTCAAACTGTTTTATTGTAAGCTATTGCTGTTATCACTGATCTTGCTTTCTGGAATGCTGCCTAATGTAACTGTTGCTGTTAACTGTGGCCTGTCTTCTATTGTACTTTCCACATCTGAAAATCAGCATTCATTTGCCTAGTGTGCCCTATGCAGTTAACAAAAAACAAATAAATAAATAAATAATAACTAGTTACAGATCAACATCTGTGTTGCCTATCCTGTCAAAGCTAATGGAGAAAGTTGTGTTTGGTGTGGGTGGGTCAGAAGTTGGTCAACTGGGTGTCAAACTGGTTGTCGGGCAGAAAACAGAGAATGGTGGTAAATGTTATACAGTCAGAAGAGATGCAAGTCACACGCGGGGTACCTCAGGGATCATTTCTGGGGCCAGTCCTCTTCAATATCTTCATCAGTGACATTGCAGATGGACTGGAACATAACATTTGTCTCTTTGCAGATGACACAAAGATCTGCAACAGAGTAGATGATCCAGATGGGGTGGGTGTGGGCAATATGAGAAGAGATCTGGATAAACTGGCAAAATGGTCAGAACAGTGGCAACTGGGGTTTAACGCAAAGAAGTGCAATATCATACATATAGGGAAGAGAAACCCTGAAGCCACCTACAGATTGGGAGGGGAGTTGCTGGCAATCACCAGGGAAGAAAGAGACTTGGGCATCATCATTACAAATGACCTGAAATCATCCAAGCAGACCACTAAAGCAGCAGGTAAGGCTTGGGGGATGTTGGGGTGTATTAGTAGGGGTATCACAAGTCATAAGACGGAGGTAATAATCCCTCTTTACAAGACACTGATTAGGCCCCATCTGGAGTACTACATGCAGTACTGGAGGCCACACCTTCACACAGACATTAAGAAAATGGAGGCAATCCAGAGAAGGGCAACCAAAATGGTGCAGGGACTGCATCAGAAAACATATGAGGACAGATTAATGGAACTTAATATGTATACCCTACAGCAAAGGAGGGGGAGAGAGGTGATATGATCTAAACATTCAAACACCTTAAGGCATTAACAATGTGAAAGAGTCTAACATGTTTCAATATAAGAAAAATAGCAGGGCATGAGGACACAGCATGAGATTAGAGGGATGCCGATTAAGGGGTAATGTGAGGAAGTTATTTTTCACAGAAAGGGTGATGGATGCATGGAATGGCCTACCTCAGAAAGTGGTGGATATGAATACGGTGCAGGGCTTCAAACAGGCATGGGATAGGCATAAGGGAGCAATATAGATGAGTATGAATAGATAGGCTATTGACCGAGTAAAGGCCTACGGCACATTCATAAGGTTGAAAAAAATGGGCAGACTGGATGGATCTTGCGGTCCTTATCTACTGCCAACTTCTATGTTTCTATGTTACACAACTAATAAAACACTTGCAAACAAATGTTTTTTTCACAAGTGATCAATAAGGTTTCCAAAGCGGGTACAGCACATAGACAGCATTGATCAGGGTGCCTTGTAATGTCTATGATGCCAGTGACCATGGTACATAAGTGGGAGCATTGTTACTCACCTGACCAAGGCCTTTATCTGGTTGACAATGTTATTTTGGTCAACAGATTATCAGAAATCAGAATCATGGGTTATACTTTGCAGTGATTTTGGCACCACCTACTTGGTAGAAAGCAAATGGTTAAAATAGGAACATCAAGATCTACCTTACTGTATGATTCATTAGGGATTCCACGGGGTTCTGTTCTGGACCCACTCCTAGTCTCCATTTTTGTAAATAGTTTACCTGAAATTTACAAAGAAGTAACAACTACTATGTATGCAGATGCCATGGTATCATATTGTACTGGGAACGCAGTAGTGAACCTAAAATAACAGTTACGAAATGATCATTTAATTCTCTGAACTTGGTTACTATGAAATGAGGAAAAAACAACTAAAACAATATTTTGTGGAACCATGCAGAAAATGGAAGTACAGGGCATTGCACTGAACATAAAAAGATTGGATGGACAATTCTTTGAATCAGTAAAAAAATGTGACTATCTGGGTGTGACACCAAACCAGGCAATGATGTTTTAAGACCATTTACATAAAATTATTAAAAAGGTTAACACTAAACTTGGATTGTTGTACAGAAATTGGGCAAACATATTGGAAAAAGTAAAGAAAATTATTGCCAGACATGTACTTTGACTTCCCCTGGAATATAGTTAGGTACTATTTATGGCTTTTCAGAAAGTGCACTGTAAAAATACACACAACTACCTTTAACAATGCCTGTAGGTTTTTAATTATATCATCTAAAAGGATGCATCATTGCATACTATACCTTAAGATGGGTGTTTTTAATTTTTTTACAGTTTAAAGAATTTATTATGCAAGTACAGCTTTCTTGCCTGGATTGCCTTTACTGGTACCCAAATTAAACAATACAATGTCAAATACACTAAAGTTGTGTGTTTTTGCAAAAATTAACAATTAGAAAATATAAGAAAAAAATGTCAAAAACAAAAATTGCAGAGTGTTCTTTTTCTCACTATGCACCAAAAGTACTGAATCAAATATTGTCACACTGTGATCCCACTTGGAAAAGTATTATTTTTTCAGCAGAAGTATTGCTTTTAAGCAGAAACTCACAGATTACCTGTACAACATTTTTTTTTAACACAGCTGCTTTTTATCTCCTCTGCAGTGTAACCAGCTTGGGGCATCCAGCCGTCGGCCCTGCCCACCCAGAGAGCTGGGTGGCTCATACCGCACCCAGGAGGGTCCAGGGTGGCCATCATGATACCCTGTTAGAGGGCCCCCTCTGCCACTCCGAGCCAGGACAGCCCCGGATCCTCCCAAACGGGACTCCTCGCAAGTCCTCCGGGCAGCGCAGGGCACGGCCATCAAGCTGCATGGTCATGCCCAGCCTTTTTCCTCTGATTTTTTTCCCACGGGAATGTGGACATGCAATGATGTCAGGCACTGTATGCGACGTCTGCCGCACCCCCCCCCCAACTGCCACCATGCTTGGTAGTACCATCCCCAGAGGTCGCTGACGTGCAATGGCTGTTCCCTGACCCACCCCAGGGCTAAGAGAGCAGTCAATGGATGCTCAGACCTAGTCCTCCCCTGCCAGCCCCCGATGACCCAGGCTTGTTTTCAAACCTGGGTCGCCGGTGTGGCATCCAGCACCTCAACCCTTAGTGCCACCGGGCCAGCTCCTGTACAACATTTTTTACTGTAATTGTAAACTTCTGGGTTCTGGGATTTGGTCACTTTTGGTACCACACGTAAGCAACACAGAACAGTTTCAATAATCAGTTCTCAAACTTGGCAAACATTTTTCCAAGAAATGTATAAATTGAATAGTCCCAGAGTGACCTTTGAACGAGTGCAAAAGCTTAACAACTGCAACTTAAACCCCATCATTTTTCCAGAATCTGAAAACCAAAAGGCAATTACATTCCAAAAGAGAAACCAGGCTCCAGATCCTGGCAACATTTCAGCTGCACTGTTTCAGCATTGGTGGGCTGCTACAAGGTCATACAATTAAATAAAGCAATCTTAAAACTTCCACAGGATTGGAATAATAGTCTCAATATTTTTGAAAGAATCCCCATCATGGCCAGGAAAAACTGCCATCCCATAACTTTATTATGTATATGTTTAAAGACCTATACAAGAATCAGACTGAATTCATGAAGATGGAAATAGCACATGGTAAATAAAGAGATCACTACTGTTTCTGCAGTACCACAAGATTCAAGACGTAACAGATACGCCATTAACTGACATGCTGGTTGTGTTCATGAGTCACATGGTGCAATTTTGCAAATGGAATTTTAATATTCATGAGCTCATTAGCTTTTATCTGGGCTACAGAATACGACATCACAGGCACTTCTACATAGGAGATGAAGTAGTGCAAACTCCATGTGATTCAGAATGGACAAAGAGCACTGCTTTTTGCCATTAAAAGCACAGTCATCCAATATGCAGTAGTTAGTCTATTTTCTGGACATCCAGGGCTGTATTTTGTGTGGCATCTTGGCTTCTTTTATTGTCAACATAGTTTTATTAAGACACAGGAGGAGAACAGAACAGTGTACACAAATTACACAGAACATCATAATCTGAGATATATTACAGAGTGAGCAGGACATCCATCAGTGTTTTACATAACCAGTAGAAATGTCTTGACAAGGAATTAATGAATTAACGAATAGAACATCAAGGGAAAGGGCATAAAGCATCATTCTAAAGACTGCAGCAAGTGCAGAAAAGTAAATACGCATCCATGGGGCCCAACAGATCAGGCCGAAGCTGGCAGGGGATAGAATTATTAAGATGGAAATTTGTTAGCCTTGATGGTGGCCACAGGAGGGCCCCACAGTTCTGAGAAGACCCTTTGCCATCCCAGAGCAGAATATTGTGCCCTCTAGATTAACATGCAGGCCTTCAAGTTGTTGGTCTACTGCTGAATGGTAGGAGAAGAGGAGGCCATCCAGGTCTGTGCAGTTGTCTTTCTGGCATTTAGCAACACTAAGGACCACAGGACTCCCAGGCCCCCCACCCAGTTGGTCAGGATCTGCACCAGTGAAAGTTCTTCAGCACCTTGCATGGACATCATGCCAAAAGGGACCAACCTTAGGGCATAGTAGGGCAAGATGGATGAAATCCCTCATAGCCCCACTACATTTGGGACAGATATTAGATTCTGAGGGGCCCATCTGATGCAATTTAACTGGAGTGAAATAGGCCTGGTGTAAAAAATTAAACTGCACTTGCCATAGCTTATTACTCCTGGAACAGTCTGCCAGATGCTTACAGGCTCGGTTCCTCAAGTGAACAATTACACACCCCAGATCCACCCACCCATTTTAAAATAATTTTCTGAAGTGCCTCCCATTCCCCACCCCTAGGAGAGTGGTAAAAAGTGGACATCAACTGGGCACCTGGTTGTAGGCAGAAAAGGCCCTCTTCAAATGGTGTAAGCGGGGCCCAGCCATCCCTCAAGCAGTGTTGTGCCAAATAAATTTCTCAGTCTAAGGAAAATAAAGAAGTTTCCTATGGGGACTTTCAATTTTCTGAGCAGGTAACTGAAACTCACTAAATGATCCCCCTCATAAAACTGACCCACCCATCTCAGACCCCTATGTTGCCAGTCATTAAGCCTTTGCACCATAGCCACCATGGGGGAGTTTTTAGACTTATCGCCTCTAGTATAAGGGTCTGCCTGGTAGGGGCTGGTTGCTTACCACTAAGATTATGTACAGTGTGCCATGCCCTAATAGAAGCTGACATAAAAGGATTAGGATGCTCAGGCTCCACTCCTGTCCATAGCACCTCAGTGACTAGCCCCCCTTTGGCGCTCTGATCACAGCTAGCTTCCTCCATCTCCAGCCACCCCAGCGCTTCACCCTGCAACCCTGGGGAAATAGCAGCAATCTGAGCCACCAGGTACAACAACTGAAAATTTGGAAGACCCAAACCACCCCACTTCTGAAGCAGCTGAAGGATTACCCAGCTGACTCTAGCTGATTTGCCCCTCCAGAGAAATCTATGTATAACAGCATCAATCTTTTTAAAGTGATTCTTCGGAACTCTAATCAGGAGAGACTGATACAGGTATAGGAGTCTAGGTAAGACCATCATCCTTATTACTCCCACGCTCCCCGTTAAAGACAATGACAGGGCTGTCCACCTATCACAGTCATCTGACACCTTCCTAAGTAGGGGTCTAAAATTCAGACCATAAAGGGCACCAACCTTACTAGAAATATGTATGCCCTGGTACCTAACTGTAGGGACCAGCTGCAGGCCATTCAAGTGATGTATTAATGACTGCCTATTCAAGGTACCAATTGGGAGGACCTCACTTTTAGACCAATTAACCTTGTGGCCTGACAAGGATCCATACTCCTTTAAAACTTCATGTACCCTGGGAAGGTCCTCAGCTGGGCATTGGAGATACAAGAGGAGGTCATCAGCATACATTGCGAGTTTGTGTTCCTGCCCATCCACCTTAAACCCGCTGATATCTGAACTCGCCTGAATAATCCCAGCTAATGGATCCAGAGACAAGATATACAGTACAACTAGGGGGAAAAGAGGCAGCCCTGCCTCGTGCCCCGACTCAAAGTAAACCTTGGAGACAGGCGACCATTTACTATCACCTGAGCTGAAGGATCCATGTAAAGGGTTTTTATCCAAGAGATGAACTGAGGGCCAAACCCTAGTCTCTCCAGGGTGACAAAAAGATACCTCAACTCCACCCGGTAGAAGGCTTTCACTGCATCTAGTGCCAAGACAGCCTCCCCATATTTGTTACTAGCTTTCCCCCAGTGATGAATGACATTCAGGGTTCTCCTAATGTTATATTTTCCCTGCCTTCCCTTCACAAATCTGGTTTGATCCGGGTGTACTAGATCAGGGAGAAAAGGGTCCAGCCTAGAGGCCAAAGCTTTAACCAACACTTTATAATCTACTGTTAGGAGAGATATAGGCCTATAAGAGGCACACCAGATTGGATCCTTGCCAGGCTTTCGAAGAACTGTTATAACAGCAGACCGGGTGGAGGGGGGCAGCTCACCAGAAGCCAATCTCTCCAGCAGCATATCCCCCAGAGGCTCAAGCAATAGATCATGGAAACATTTGAAAAAATACATAGGGATACCATCGGGCCCAGGGGCTTTTCCTCCTCTCAGAGCTTTAATGGCCCTATTGATCTCCTCCCCAGCCAGTGGTGATTCAAGTATGCCCGTTTGCTGTTCACTAATAGAAAGCATGGAAGTCCTGTCCAGAAAAGCATTTATTTTCTCTAGCAGAGGGGAAACCTCAGAGGTGTATATAATCCCTTATAGTAGTCCTTAAATGCCTGTTCCACCTCCTCTGGGTCATCCACCAACACTCCAGCAGATTTGTGGATCTGGTGCACTGCCCTCTCCTCCTTCTTTCTATGTAGCTGCCATGCTAGAAACTTTCCGGCTCAGTAGCCCTTAAAATATGGGCCTGTATGGGAGAGTAAAATTGCTCATTCCAATCGAGCTCCACAAATGGCATTAAACTGCCATTTTAACTTTTGGACTATATGGTACAAGGCCTGGGTAGGTGCTACCTTATGGGCCAGCTCGTATGCCTCAGTCTTGGAACTCAAGGCCTCTGTGTCCTTGGCAAACACCCGAGCCCTGTGCACAACAAAGGAGATGGTCTGTCCACGAATATAAGCTTTCAGTGCCTTCCATCTGGTTTTATGGGAGGTGTTCCCCCTTTCTGTTAAAAGACAGAAACTCCTGAATACAGTTCCTCATGTGTTCCACATATGTCTGATCCTTCAGTAAAAGTGGATCCAGCCTCAAGGGCCTGCTTCCAAGACCCCCCCCCAAAAAGGGACATGTCCACAGTCAGAGAGGCATGGTCCAACAAAAGGATAGGAGAGTAAACCGCCCCCTGAGGGCTGGCAAAAGAAAGGGACTAATCAAAATTTGGTCTATCCTGGCATGAGATCTGTGTGCATGAGAATACAAACTATAATCTTTCCCAGATGGAAACAAGTGCCGCCAAGCATCCACAAGACCCGCTTCCTCCTCCAATGCCCCCAAGGCCCTTGCATTTTTAGAGATTAGGATAGGTTTAGTGCTAGATCTGTCCAGAATCACATCTTGCACACAATTATAGTCCCCACCCAGGACCCACAAACCAGACCAGAAGACTAACTCCAAGGTAAGTTTCTGAAAAAAATTGAGGGTCCTCAGCATTTGGTGAGTACACCGAACCCAGGTTAAGGGTACCAAGCCCAGGAAACTCAACCCTGGCAAAGGCGTATCTGCCAGCCTGATCCACCCACCTGTCCAAAACTGTGGCCCGCAACCACCAAGGCAACCAAACTGCAGTGTCTCTAGCCTTGGCTGAGAAAGTAGCGGAAATCCAAACCCCTCCCATTCCATCCTAAGGGCCTCCTGCCTGGACATATGGGTCTCTTGGACCAGAATTACTTGCCACCTGGCCCGTTTTACTTCAGTGAGAAACCTTTTACGTTTCACCACAGATTTCAACCCATTGATGTTCCAGGTCTCCACCCTCGGGGTACTGGCCATGTTGGATGTTTAAACAGGCACTATCTTACTCATAGCGGCCACCAAAGAATATCCCCCACATACGCAACATGGCCAGCTAGCCAATCACCAATTCCCCCATCTCTGTGTCTAGTTTTAATTTTAAATCTCCTACTTTCCCTTCCCCCATGATATCAGACCCTTCCAAACCAGGGGAATGACTCCCAAAGAGGTTGTCCACGGTTGCCCAGACAGGGAACAAGCCCATACAGTGAAACAGGCTGTCTTCTGAGTGGGTGTCTCCCCATGAACCACCCTCCAACGCCAACAGACCCCTCCATGCCCACTCTCCAAAGAGACAAACCATTAGCCCCCAAAGTGAAAACAACAATAAAAGCCCCCACCCCACCCCCAGTAGGCCATAACCAGCCCTACCGAGAATCATCTGCAAACAAGAGAAGAACCTTGTAATTTTTATCTAATTTGTATGGCACTGCTTAAAACCATGCACAAATACAAAGGAGTACCCCCAATAACATGAATAGTAAACATTGCACAACCATATGCTACCAACGGGCAGCACATGAGTGAGTAGAGCTGCAGTCCTCAAAGCCCCCCCACCCCCTAAATAAAACCCATGTAACTGAGATGATGATGCAATGTTCCAATGCTGCATTGGTGGCACTCACACTCCAATGAGGCATTACTAAAATAAGACAATTCAAATGGAGTAAGAAAGAAATGCCCCTGCTGATACCCTAATCCCCAGACTAGGTCAGGGGTTGACCAACATATAGGGAGCTGATATAGTGCACATCCGATGCCTAAACCATAACTACAGAATCCCCACCACCCACTTAACAATTAATATGTCCTGAGCAGTCTTGAGCTCTCTGAAACAAATCCTCCAAGTGACGAAGAGTTAACCTATCGATGTATGGACACACCAGCAAATGCCACATGGCTTATATACACCTCAGTCTCAAGGCCACTCTATTGCTTGCCTCCCAGAGCATAGGTATCAGCCACTCCCGCTGGTACCCTGATCCCCAGACCAGGTTGGAGGAAAGCCAACACACATGCCTCTGAACCCTCATATATCTATGGGCTGACAACCCTTTAAAAATCCACACAGTTGCTTTGCAGGAAAAGCAGAAGTTGCCTGGTTCAATGGGGCTCTTGCTGTACAGTGATGCTCCAAGACACACAGTATGGAGAAGGCCTCTAGGTCCTGGCAGGCGGGGAGCCTAACTAGAATAGAGGAGCTATTCCCAGAGAGAGCTGCAGCCCAATACTACCACCCCACTTGAACGAAAACTACAAATTGTGGCATTATCCAAATAAATAGAACAGTACCTGAAGGCTCAGCACTCCTCTTGCTCCAAGTGTTGTGGCGAGTGCATGCCATCCCCATTCTGAGTTGCATCATCCACCCACTTCATTGCTTCATGAGGACAGGAAAAGAAACGTGGACCCCTACCAGGTCAATCAATTTTTAAGTTAGCTGGGTAAAGAAACACAAAGGCCCAACCCATTCAATGCAGACGGCTCTTGATCTCATTGAACTTTGCCTTCTCTGCTGCAGAGCCCTGCTATAGTCTTGAAACACATAAACTCTGCTGTTGCCCATTACAATCAGACCCTTCTCCTTTGCCTTCTTCAGAGTGGCCTCCTTATCCACATACCGGAGAGTGCCAGATCAGGCAGTGTCTTGGGTGCAAGCCTGCAGAGGATTTAGGGCCCACTCTATGTGTCCTCTCAACCTTGCAATTTTGCAGTTCAGGAGGTAGACTCAGATGCTCGACTAGCCAGGTGTGAAGCGCTTTCTCTGGGTCATTCCCCTTGGCCCCCTCTGGAAGGCCAATTATTCTAAGGTTGGAATGGTGTGACCTATTCTCCTGGTCGTCCACCCTCTCTGAGAGATCTTCCACCAACTTCTTTAAAGCCTGTTTTTCCCTTGTAGTTTCCGATAGTGAATCCTCCAAAAGTTCCACACAGTTCTCTAACTCAGCGATCTAGTTTATGAGGGACGCAGTAGTCTCAGACAGCCAGTTACAACCGATTGGAGGTGGCAGATCTGCAAGGTTATGTTGGCAAAACCAGCCTTCATATCATAATGTATGAGGGCTGACATTGTGGGGACTGAAGCAAGAGACCTCTAGAACTCTGAAATGCCTTCATGCGCCATTGATGAGTCCAGCGGGTTAGTAGTGTCATCTAGGCCACAGTGTTGTTGTCTAGGATGCTCAGTAGCACTGAAATGCAGCTTGGTCTGCTTGCTTTTACTCCTGCCCGATGCCATCAAATTCGACCTGCAATGCCAACTGAAAGGAGACTTAAATACCCAAGGAGTACTCATACTAGATGCAAATTAGGATGAGTACATACAGGAGCTTGGCTAGGCTGCGTCTGCCATATTCAGCTGCAAGCCATGCCCCCAAGGCATCCTGACTTCTTGATTTAGAAACTGAAAAAACACAGGTGAAAACTGTTGTTTGGGGAGCCAAGGGTTTTGAGAATTTTGTGTCTATATCACATGGAATATATGTGGCTTAGAACAAAAATATTATGATGAATCTAAGCGCTCTGGCAACAGCATTTGGATGAGGTATACACCTTACATGATTGCTTGTAAGGGAAAGGCACACAACAAATAGTTTGCCAGAGCTCTTGAAAATTTTGGTGATGTTTCACAGACAATTTGCATTAGTATAGGAACAGTGCTCTGGTTTTTGTTAATTATTGTGCTGTCTGCATTATGGATCAAGTGATGACACCTCTGTGTGGTGCACACACCAAGGAATCAGTGTCTGGCTCTGAGTAAAATAATACAATACCAATGTAAGTATAAACAAAATATTGATACTTTGGTTCAATTCTTCTAAGTCCATTTTATTAACCATACAGTGACAGCTCCTAAATGAAGGGCATGTAGTTTTAAAAACTGGAACCCTTCTATTCATTTATTCCATATAATTGAGTCTGAAAAACATTGCATTTGAAATCTAAATGTGCGTGATGCCATTTCTGCACCCTGTATTTTAATGCATATATATTAGATACTCTCAAATCCCTTTTGAATGCTGAGATATTGGCTAAAATGTTTGTATTGCGTAAGTTTGTTTACTGGATATTGGAATTTATTTTGACATTTCATTTTGAAAAAAAGTGGCAACATCACTATTAGCTAAAATTCCTTTGAAGTTATGAGTATCTGTACAAGTGTGTATTATCGTAAACATTTACCTACACTGCGCTTGAATCTGAGTAACATCAGTACTGTAATGCTAGTCAGATTTCTAGTTCTTTGTTTTTACTTCCTGGAATACATTCCCTACTTGTACATTAACTCAATGTTTATCCTGCTCCATTTAAAGTATATGCTATTTTTTAAATAAATTACTTGACTCTCTTTTTGTATTTTGCAGATTGTATGAGTGGGTGTTGGAATCAAATGAAAATAATCAAGTAGTAATGAAAACTTGGTATTTTATTTGCAGTTTTCTTTTGTCTCATGTGAAATAACCATGGATTTTAGCTAAAGGGGGTCATATGTAAAAGGATTATAATAGAAAGAAGTGTATTTTTGGGGGGTGAACAGTTAACAATATGTGTTTTTTTTCTTTATTTTCTATATTGTAGTGTTTTAAGTCAGATTAGTATGAACCATTTATAGTATATTGTTGGAGCTTATTGTGGATGAAAATCAGAGGCTTGCAAAATTGTGTATGACAGTTCAAAGGTCAAAACATTTGTACTATCAGTCTGATGTCACATTGATAGCACAGCAACTTTTCAGCCTTGTCCTGCCACCTAACTGGCTTACTCAACTGGCTCCAACTAGAAAAAGTATCTGAAACATGACCACATGATTTAGCAAGCACCAATCTATGCATCGTACTTGGTTTGATACGAAGAGCGTCACATAGCTCTGTGTCACAAAAGTCATTTTTTTAAAATTTACAAAATAAAATCTGCTGAAAACAGATGCCACAGGGAGTGAGGAGAACTCAGAGTGAGTGGGAGTTGGGAGATGTCAGAGTGAGTGTGAGCGGGAGAAGCAGGAGCCAGCGGGAACGGGAGCAGCACCAGGGCACAAGTTAACCAACAAGTAAAAAAAAAAAACATGATTAATCCACAATAGGCTCTAACCATATAATATATAAAACAGAGGATGGGTGACCATCTACAACTAAGACTATGTTTCCATCTCAGGCAGTTGAAGACATCAGTGAGACCTTTCAAGCTTTGCTCTTGAGGTCTCTATGTTGTCATCAGCTCCCTCGATGGAAACACATCCTTGTTGTGGATGTTTACCCATCCACTATTCTACATAAGCTCTTCAGATCTTATCAGCAATATGAATAGAAGATTAAGTAGCATCTATGAATGTCTCAACATGATCCATTCAATTATGTTTTTTCAGATCTTGTCAGTAGTACGAATAGAAGATCAGCAGCATTTATATATTTTTCAACAAGCAAGCATAAGTTTAAAATGATGCAGCCTGCTTATTTAATTTTATTTTAAAAATAATTGACGTCTTGTGAATAAATCAATTAAATGTCATTATTATGTCTTTGAACGTCAGATGTTCCAGTTATACGGCCTGCCATTTCATTGTTTTTTAATTTGATGATTTCATTAAATGTATTAGAATTCATGATTCTTTTCTCCGAATTTAGATTATGAAGTGATTGTGTATGTGCAATTTGTGCTTTTAAGAATATTTAAGGATTTTTTAAACTTAGGCAACTTAGCCCTGCTCAAGCCTCATTTGTGAGGCAAAGCACCAGGTTGCCTTTTGTTCTTTCTACCTCCATGCTCATTTTTTGGGTCTGTCTGTTGTTTTTGTTCTTATTGTAATGTACAGATGATATTTTTTAATGTCCATGTTTTTAAATATTTTGTGGATTTGTAGTTAATCAAAAGTGAATTTTTTTTGTACATTGGACATACTTTGTTTTTTTTTACTGCCACTTAGTGTTCTGAAATGTTTGGTGTAGTGTTAAAACTGTGCTAGAGCCAAATTATCACTGTATGGGCTTGGGTACATGATTTAACCTGCCATTAATCCAGACTACCCAGTTGTGGAAATGGAAAGAGAGGGATTAAATTGAACAGGAGCCCACATGAACTCAATACCACCACCTCTTAAAAACTGTACACAGTTCAACCACATTATGTCATTTTTAACCACTGACTACTATAAGAGAGTTCCACCACCTAGAAAAAATATTTCACCAGCTAGAAATTAAAATAGCATACTTCCCCCACCTAAACATTTCCAGTTCAACCACTGGGTCAAGTCAGGACCCACTGCAACAAATATTTTGCCATTTCAGCTGGGCTATTCTGGGTGAAATATTTCTAAATAACAGCAAATAAAACAAACTTCTCCATCCTTGTCCTTCTCCTTATGGGCCACTTCTGGTATGCAGCAGTCTCTGCAATTGCTATTTTGTAGGACTACTGCATCCTGGTGAAGTACTGTGCTATTTAAAGGGTGCTTGACAACCCCCTTACTTAGCACAGAAGGAACCGTGTGCTATTTGCTTTCTAAGTGCTGTTTTACAGTGTTTTGGGGAGTGCCTGGTATGTTAATCATGGCCATGCTAGTGATGGCAACTTCATTTGCAGCAGTTGTGTGTTCTGCAGATCCTGCATCTCCCATGAATTGCACCATGTGTGCATGTTTTGTTATGGTGCCTGCATTACTGGCTGTGTTATTGTTAGTGGCAGTGGCATCATGCCCTGCAATCCTTCAGCTGAAGGACACCTGCAGTTAGCATGTGCTACTTCCACAGTGTTTAGCTAGAGTCCTATTGTGTCACTGCTATTTTTTGTTGTTTCCTTCAGAGGCTGTTTCCTGAATCAGGAAGTATGAAATAGCATATGCTACCTGAAGAAGCATGTACTGTATTTACCATGTGGTATTTCTTTCATTGATCTAGTCCATGGTGTTGTATCACACACCACAGAAATAGAAAAAAAGGAGTTAAAATAGGGTGCATATTGGCACCCATTGTGTTTAACATACACCTGGAAACCTTAACTAAAGCACTACAAGATACAGTTACATTCCTCCCAATAGTTCTTGACACCAAGTTCATTTCACAAATGTACACTGATGATATTCTACTCTACTCTTTAACCCCATTAGGCCTTAAATGGCCACTTTTCAAAACTATTGCTCACTTAGGCAACTTGGGTCTAATGCTAAATGCAGGGAAATCAAATACAATGTTTTTTTAAGAAAAAAGAAGAGGGCTAGCCACTTTCAACATTTAAGCTTAGAAGAGTAAAAAGGCTATTACTATCTAGGTGCAAATTTCAATACCACTATGTCATGGAAGAAACACATTGGAAACATCAAATGTGAAGGTGTCCAGGTACCAAAATACATAATTCACTTTAGCAAAGCTTTGGAAGGGAATTTGTATGTTGCTTAAAGCAGGTATGTGAAGCAATGGTCATAAATATGTTACTTCATGGCTCTGAAATATGGGCATTCAGTTACTGATCAAAAGAAATGGAACCGGTACAGAATGCTTTTTTTTATAGACAGGTTCTTAAACTTCATAGTGACACACCATCAGCCCTGTTAAACAGTGAACTAATCAAACAGTGAGCTAAACATAAACTCAGTTTCCCTGCATGCACTGGTTAGTGCCTTAACTTTTTGGAAAAAGATTGTTAAAATGGGCCAGGATAGTACCTTTCTGAAATGTCGGATAGAATGCATGCAGAATCCCAATCAGTCTTTGCAGTACCAATGCCTGAAACAATGTATATATAAAAAAGTGGGTCTCATTAATATATGGGACATCTATACCCTGGATAATATGAATGCTTTTTGATAGTAGCAACCCAGCGTGTGACTTAATTTTTTTAAATTAGAAAATGGTAATCTTGCCAATATTCTTAACAGCAAGCTCTTTTGACGTTTTAAGGGTTTTAGAAAAGGTGAAATACATCTGAAATTTTGTAAAATGGTCACACAGGTCTGTTTATTGCAGATTTTGCATGGAACATTTAGAAGGGGGAAATACCTGATGAGAAGAATTGGAGTTAAGAACAGCTTGCTTTTGTGAAAATTGACTCGAACATAAGATTATGTGCTAGTCATGCAATTTGTTAATTGTCCAAGACTGACTGATGCTTGTAATAGTTGTCTGAAACCAATACGGGGGAATTATCAACTTGTACTAATAGAAACACAACTTTGGAATGTATGTTATTCTGTGACTACAATATGGGAAACATATTAATGCAACTGCATCTTTTGCGCATTCTGCATTGAACATATTATGATGTGTTTATGATACCTGGAAGACACACAAAATGATGTTTTATCTTATTGCTGCTGTTTATCATTGTAAAATGGATGCTGTATTGGTATGCTTTACTTTTTACAATTACAAGTATTAGCTAAATTACTTTGTTGTGCAGTAAAAATTGTGTTCTTATTATTGTATTGTTTTATGATTAAAACCATGATCAGGATATTTGTAGGTCCAGATTAGGGCCCAATAAATATTAGCTCCTGGATCAAATTGGTGCCTGCAGCAAACTAGTGGAATATTGGAACATGCTATGGCACTTTTCAAGCACAAAAGTCATGTTTCAATATACCAGCGAGGCACTAACCAATTCTGATTGCAAACCCCAGTCACCTACTGGCTATAGGAGGTATATAACCAATAGGGTACTATGACATTGCAATTGAAACCATACTGTTAGTCCCACTGGTAGCAGTTGCTCCTCTGGAGAGACTGCCATATTTGTTTTGTAAGATACAAATGATCCCATAGCACTAGCAAGGCGCTATGGGATCATTTGCATCTCATTAGGGCCTCATTACAGGCCTGGAACAAATAGTGATGATATCCCCCACAGCATCTGTCATGGCTTTTGGAGAAGTGATCCAGTGCCCCCCTCACCCTACAAGCAAACCTGCCAGTCTGTAATAAATATTTCCTGTTGTCCGTCGATCCCTCCCCCTCCCTGAACACCCTGATAGTATTGATGTAATTATACATGGTGCCCAGTGGTCCCTCCTGCCCCCAATCACCCATGACAGTATTGATGGGATTATCCCTGTAGTGCAATGGTCCCTCTCACTCCCAAACACCCTCAATGGTTTTGATGTAACCACCTCTGGTTTCCAGTGGTCCCTACCACCCCAGGACACCCTTGATGGGATTGACATAATTATCCCTGGTATGCAGTGGTCCTTCCCTCCTTCCCATTGGTTAGAATCCCCCAGACTCTGACACCCCCAGGTCCACCTCACCCTCAGTGACCAGCACAGACCCTCTGCTTACCTCCACTTACTGGCCACTGACTGACAGTTCCCAAGTGCTCATGTTCTATAATCGTAGCTGATTACATTAGGTGTATGATCGAGAACTGGCAGCCATGATGGTGAGCAGAGGGTCTGTTTAGGTCACTGAGAGGGAGGTGGACCTAGCAAGGCTGCTGGGACTGGGTGGGGAGACTCAAAATGAGGGGCAGTAGGGATCACTGGACACCAGGGATAACTATATCATGGGGGGAGTTTGGGGGTGGGAGAGATCCCACACCCAGGATTAATAACTATGAACAGCTGGGGATCTTTGGGGATGGGGGGCCACGGTTAGTTTGCCTAGGTCATAAAGACTGTTTTTGGTAGGCAGTTACAGTATTAGCATTGCACTGACAGCTACTTACTGCCTCTTAAAACCAATGGGCCATATGCACGAAGAAGGAGGGTATGCAGAAAAATCACATACCCCACCCATGACCCTGCACCCTATGAACAGGTGTGTCCATACCAGCATTCACCAATGCCAGTCACCTGTCCACAACTCTTCCCCCCACCAGAATGCAGGACTTCGCAGGGTGGTTGGAGGAGGAGTCATTGTCCTGTGTGGGCATCCAACGGGATGGCCCCCTGGGACCCATAATGGATCCCTCATGTAGGGTGGTGCAGGTCTGGGGCTGTGCATACCAATTGCAGGCACCCAGAGCAGTGCGTCACCATCCAGTCCTGGTTCCGCCACTCTAGAAATTTCCGTGCGCTCACCCATCCAGGGGCATCATGGTGTTTCCTGTTCTGGTCCCCTGATGACTTCAGGCCTGTGCCCATGGGGGCACACAGTAGGTTACGGCAGGGTCTCCCAGGTGTACCCTGCTCCACCTTCTGTACCCATGTATCTGTACTACACAGGTTAGTGAATACCGTGTAGTGCTGGCACACCACTAGAATGCTCCCAGTGCAGAGCTGTCTGCAGACATGGGGGATTGGATGTGGTGAGTCTGCGTGCCCCCCTTGGTGCATGCTGTGCAGTGGGTGCAGTGGGTGTGGGGTGGCTATGTGCCCCAGATATACACGTGTAGCCACTCTGTCCCATTAATGCATTGGGCCCAATATGCCTGTATATCTATGTGCAAGGCACTTTCAGATGCTTTGCATAGGAGCACCAGTATATTTTGGGGGGCATTTGCAAACAGGTTATCGACTCATTAAACAACGTAGTTGGTGGAAGGGCTCACACCTCACTTGTTACTATGAGAAAGGGGCACACAAGCTCATAGACCTGAATTATGGAGAAACAATAGAAATAAAAATTCCATGTCCTTTAGCACAAGACCAACTATGCAGAAAAACAGTTAGTGAGTAGAAAATATCTGCTTATAACAACTGGTGACCCTCTATATCAATTCACTTCATTCACTTTTCAAAAGCCGTAATAATACGGTCTGGTGTCACACAGAGTTATTACAGCTTTTGCAGGCTCGTAATCCACTCTGTTAGTCCCTCTTCAAGCAGTGAAAAAGAAAACTGACCAAAAGATGGTTTTCCATACATATTGAATCTCGTACTCCCCACAACTGACCCCTCTGTTTAAAACTGATACTCTGTTCCCTGTAACAATCTCTTCTAACTAAAAGAAATAGAAAAAATGGAAAGCTGTTTCGGTGTCAGTTCACTAACTGACAGAGAACTGTTAATTGCAGAACAACAAAATCTCAACATGGCAAGATGAACAGTAAGTGTAGTAAGTTTAGTAAGAAAAACAGTAAGTTCTCCCTGCACCAGATATTATAAAAAATAATGCATATGCCAGTGTGTGTTATTGTGTTGTTTTACATGTCCTCAGTGTGTAATATAAAGGCTAATGTATGGTCTTTGGTTTATAACCACACTGTAAACACTTCAAGAGGTTGCCATGACATAATAAACCTCAAGAGTGCAGCTTGAGAAGTTTTTAGATGTCATGGCAACCTCAAGAAGTGTTTTTGTAGTGGTTGTTAACCAAAAACCATGCATTATATTTTAAAGTGTATGGGCTACCAAGAGTGTGTAATTGCAGACTGAATTACTTTGCAGAACATTGATTGTTGTGAGCATTCCGTTTTGTTAGAACATTGATTGTTGTGAGCATTCCGTTTTGTTATACTATTGATGTGACATACTTAAGAAGGGTTAACAACAGAGTGATATCATAACAATGGCATAACAAGGTTGTAATCTACGTGATTTCAGTTAATAATAATAAGGGCACCCCATGCATTATAATGACATAAACCTATCGAGCTTGGGTGAGTAAAAAACACCATAACACACACCTGCATATGCATTGTTCTCTATATCTCCTTGTGGTGGAGAAAACACTTTATTTGTGCAAAACAGTTAATCAGTGCATAAGCATTCAGTGCTAAATGTTGCAAAGTGCAGAATGCTCAGGCTGCATTACTGGACATTGACTAAAAAGAAAAATTCAAGCCAACACTCATTGACTGTGGGTTACTCCGGTGAATAAACATGCATGCACAGGAGCTGACATTTCAGTACAGCCTTCCTTAGAGCTGATTGACTAACACAGTATGACCACTTAAATCTGCATTACTCATGCATATTAATGGTCTGGGCATGCCAAGTGACAGTGCAAATATAACTTTATGCTTACACTCCATACAAGAACTCTGAATCCCTTGGTACTAAATAAAGAAATGTCACTGCAATGTTTCCTTTAAAGACTATTATTGTTCTTGGTCATTTTGGTAAATGTCAGCTCTGGTGTGTGCATGCACACTGTCATACAGGCCACCTGGTTTACTTACCAGAATAGCACATACTTATCTTTTCAGTAGACACCCAGTAATGCTACCTGAGCACTCTGTACTTTGTTACATTTAGCATTGAATATTTATGCGTCGATTAACCTGTTTTGCACAAGTAAAGCATTTTCTCCACCAACAGGAGGTAAGCAATATCAATGACTCATTAACCATGCAATGCAATATGGTATTTTGTACTCAATCCCTACTTTGCTTCTGCAAAATTGTATTAGTGATTCACTAACCCATTTTGCAAACACTAAAGGGGTTTGAACATTTTGGCCCATATCCCTTCCTCTCTTTAATATCCTCTTCCCCAGCCATTGCTGAAAATCAGTATCTGGATCCAGATCATATCCCTGGTAAAACAAAATAATAAATATATAAAAAAATTCCCCCATTGTCCTTTTCCAAGGTGATGGCTGGAAATGAGATTCTGTAATGACTCTGTGCTTGCCAGCCTAGCTTAAATAAATTTCAATGAATAAATAAACAATGAAATGGTACTTTAAAAATTGAATTTTTTTATTAAATTATTTTAAAAGACTTATTTTAATGGATGTCCCAAACTTAGTATGTCAATGAAAGCTGCTATTACACATTAACAGTATTTGGAAAGACTCTTCCATTAAGTGAATGTGAATGCTTCCGATAATTTCTGAAGGTGTTTAAGTGTCAGATATATTACTTTAAATTATATGTGTCAGCATTGCTGGACTATAACTGCTTGACATTCCTGTGTCCCCATGTGTAGGTATTACAAAGGTACAAATTAAATTCACCAGTTAGCCCAGCTCCTCCAACCAGCTACGGTGGCAGAGCAGCTGCAGGTGGGACCAGTGGGCTGAATAATTAATTGTCATATGATGCAGTGTCATCTTGCAGGGGTGGCTTTGCAATACTGGCTGAGTACTCCAGCAGAGAATAGAGACATCTGCTGGAGTCAGTCGGGGAAGCTGGGGCTGCTAATTTTGTCTGATATTTTGTAGGGCATGTGAATTGTTTGTTTAGATTAACAGTTATTTTTTTAAAAGAGGAGCAATTGCTTTTGTTTCTGGGTTTAAGCATCATCATCTATACACCAGCTTTCATTATTTTATATATTAATTTATTATATAGAGTAGATCTTAACTGCTTGAATTTAGGCTATAAAATTTGTGCTGTTTATTTTCTTTTCTTTCACTTTTCTGTTTATATTTTGTTATATTGATAATGCTTTGCATAATTTGATCAGAGTTAGTGGAGACTGTGGTGGGTAGACGGCAGACTCCTGTCACTGACCATCTACTGATATATTTCATCTTTTTGTTTTGTCTTTGATATCTGACCTCCTTATCTCTCGTCCCCTGTTCGTGACAACATCAGTAGGTGGTTTTGGTTTGTGATGATTTTTTCAGCCAAAACATTTTCAGTGGTGACTGTCCAGTGTAATTTTCTTTCTTGTTTTATTTATATTAATTTTATTTATTTTTTTTTAAAGTTACATTTCTGGTAGATTTACAGATTATGAAATTATTGAGCTGCTTAAATAGGTTGTATTGCTACAGTTTTTACTGGGTGGGTGACTGACTGACCCACTTCTGATCTATTTTTCTTTTGTCTGTTATTTCTCTTCTCTTACTGTCTTAGCCTGTTGGTGGCAGTATCAGTGGGAGGTGGTGGTGTGAGTTGAGTTTTAGTTTAGCTTGTTAAGTAGTACTGTAATTTGTTCAAGATTATTAATTTTGTTTTAGGATGGGGGGGTTAAAGTTATTTTTGGTTGGGTATTTGTTTTATCTGCTGTATTTGATTTGAGTGAATCCTGCTCCTACTTTTAACTATCGCACCAGAATGTTGCCAACCTGAATTGTCTGATTTTACTACGTCCAATTTCCTTTTCAAATCTTATTTGCTAAAATCTAGGTTGTTTTATTGTTCGATGGTTACCAAGTATTTTGTTGTGCGGGCGTGTGGATTTCTTTTATTGTGTTGTTGTGTTATTTGTTGTCAATGGGGTTTTTAGTAAAATTAAGTTTAGCTTTTGTTTTAGTTTTTGCTTGCTTTTATTTGCTGGTAATGTTGAAACTAATCTTGGTCATAACCATCTCTGGTATAAACAACATGGTTTAAAAATTCAGAAAAAATCGACTAGGGTTCAGCACAATCAATCAAAGGTGCCAAAAAGGTACCACTAATTGTCTTTTAATTGAATAAAACCAACAACTCTAGAAAACACACAGCAAATGGCATAGGTCTCAACCAAAAGACACAGTTGTAGCAGTGCAGGTGTAGAAAAAACAAGTCACAGCTTCACAGCAGTAAAGTGTCAAGGTCTTGAGTCTCCATAGAACTTGCTAAAGGACCATGGTGAAGGCATATGGTAGCATTTTTGCAAATACCCAACTGAAAAACGGATTGCTGTTAGTGTATATAGATCTGAATATCAGGCTAAATATTGCCAAATAAATGCTAAAACCAAGCAGAAAGACAGAGAAAATGCCAAAAAACACTTGTGTCACAGTTGAGACCTGCAACTAACAAAAGCAGTGCAGCTTCCAGGTGGGCTTATGTAGCGACCGTAAGGTGGTCTTCTTCAATGAATACCAAACAATGGCATGTTCAGTCCCTTTAAAGTGAAAAGCTGAGGCACTTAAAACTTTTAAAAATTTTGCGGAAAATACACCTATGATTACATATAAAAGGGGTCAAAATTTAAAGGACATGCTGGAGACCACATGATGCAGCAGACTGTGTAGCAGCATTTGGATCCAGCTCCCGTTGTCCAAAGCTATTTCTGCAATCTAACAGCTTGTAAACAAGTTTCTAGTTATCTCTTAATAACTTAAAAGTGAGTGGAACTGCTGGACTGCATTGCTGACCTGGAATGGAACAGAAATGAGAACCGCGCTACCCTGACATACACCTCCGGTTTCCCTGGAGAAAACTGGCAAAAGATACAAGGCACAGTTGTCTGGTGGTGGCAAGCAACTCACTACAATGGCCTACCCTGTTCTAGCTCCTGAAGCAACTCCCCTCATTCTTGAACTATTTCTAAAAGAGCTGCAACCATTTAGGGATGACCTAAAATCGGTCATTGTTGAAATGAAGCAGATGTCGGCTGCACTGGAGGATCTATCAACTAGAATGTCAGATAGTGAAACACAGCTTATTTCTATGGAGAAGAAAATGACTGAGTAGAAAATGCAATGGTAGACAACCGACAAAGAATTAAGAAACTGGAACAAAAAATTGAAGATTTGGAGGGGAGGAGTCGCAGAAATAATGTGGTGATCCTAGGAATTCCCGAACGAGAAGACGGCAGTAATGCCATCCTGTTCATCCTGAAATTGATTGAGAAGATAGCTGGTCCTTCTCCTTTTGGGGCCTAATGCATAATAGAGAGGGCTCACAGAGCTCTGAGACCAATGCCAGCCCCAGGCCTACCGCCCCGACCACTAATGTTTAAATTCATTCATTTTCAAGAAAAGCAGTTTTTCCTGGGAAAACAAAGGTGCTAGAACAGGTACTCTGGGAGGGGAAAAAAACTTGAATAACCCAGGATCTCCCCGTTATGGTGAAACAGAGGAGATCACTTTTCCACCCTATAGTAATGAAATTAATAGCCGTGGGGATAAAATTCTGAATGGGGTACCCGGCTCGTCTCCTGGTATTGATCTCAGGTACTTGGAAGTCCTTTGAAGAAGTGGAACCAGCATTAACAGCACTACAGAAGGCTTATCCTGATCTATTTCACGCTCACTGAATGCTCACAAAAGGAGCTGTGATCATGAGAAGAGGTGCCGAAGTTTTTTCCCATTGCTGAAAGAATTGAACAAAAAAGCAACGGAGGGCTAGATCATCAGCAAGAAATAGCTTATTTCAAAAGCAGAGACATGATTTGGGTAAGAATATCTTCACAGAAAGGACAACCGCAGAGTTTGATTTAGATTTTTGAGCGGGACTTTCAGAATGGAAGTACAGGACTTGGAACTTGGGATATAGGAGAGGACTCACTCAGACATTCACTTCTTTTCTTTCTTTTAATATTTGTTTAGATTGCAGGCTGCAACCTGTCACGATCACTCTGATATGAAAGAGCTCATGGCAAAAGGAAGGAGTAGGTTTGTGTTTAAGGTCTACACTTCTGCATAAACAGGGAAAGTATAGATGCTGACTTGCCACAAGAAGGCACTCTTCGCTAACAAATGTTGGAACTGGTGTGGGAATAGTACCCATATAGATGTTATCTTGGAGCTCTCTCAAAAGGTTATGCACTTAATGAGGAGTGCACTAATAGTGTTAATGAATAGATTGTAATGAGCATGCTGACAACCCAGTATTATTGCCTTCCAGATACTTTTAATAAAGGGAAAGCACCGAATAGTGACGATCTATGATTTGGAGTTTTCAGGTGTAGCAATTCAGCTTGAATTACTGAACCTATAGGTATAGTACAGGTTTAGTTTTTACTTTTTACATGTTTGTAGCTTTGGTTTAGTTTTATTAGATTGATAGGCTATCTTTCCATGGATCTGGGCAACAGGAGGAGGGAAACAAGGGACTGACACAGGACCAGCTGTATAGCGTTCCAATAACAAGAGGGGGGGAATTTAGGGACAATCTGATCCAGATACCAGTTAAGTATCATTATGGTATACCACTAGGTTGGAAGGGGAGGAGGGAGGGTAAAACAACTACTATGAGCACAACAAATAAGATAAGACAGGTATCTTTCTGGCATATATATTATTCCTCAAATAGGAAATGGGGGATTGCTAATTTAAAACTTTTGAAAAATGGCTAACTGTATTCGCATTGCTACATGGAATATCAAAGGGGTAGAAAAAAAAGGAAACAATATCAGATTTTAAATCACCTAAAGTTATTGAACATAGACATTGTTTATGTTCAAGAAACACATCTTCTGAATGCCGAAGCATCCCAGTTTCGAAGACAACAATTTGGCCAGTTTTTTGCGGCAGAGGGAACAACAAATAGTTGTGGGGTCATGATCCTTATTCACAGGAAAATTCCATTTATTACAACTAATGTGATAAAGGATCCACTGGGTAGATATATTTTTGTCCTGGGCTTGCTTTACAACAAAGAGATAGTATTAGGTAGCGTGTACGGACCAAATCATGATACACCAGAGTTTTTTACTCAACTAACTCAGATTTTACAACCATACCTTTCCATGCCTATGATTGTTTGGGGAGATTTTAACCTGGTACATGACCCGATGATGGACAGGTCAAGTCAGCAGAGGAGGGGCCTCTCTCCTGCTCAAAGGGCACTCAGGGAGCTAATGGATTAGACTGGAATGTGTGATATGTGGAGGATATTACACCCCCTAGACAGAGAATATACTTTTGTTTCCCCAGTTCATTCTTCCTTGTTGAGGATAGATTACATACTCCAGTCTCATTCCTTAGTACCCAGAACCCTGGAAGCATCAATTCTACCTGGTCCCCCTTTGAATCATTCTATTGTCCCTGTCAGATACCAAAGAAATGTTCCAGATGGAAACTAAACAATCTATTGCTAAAGGATACCTCTTCTGCTAAACATATACAGGAGCAGATTGACAATTTTTATAAATTTAATTTTGATCACCAGGAGAGGCCTGATATGCTATGGGGATTCTTTAAAGCATATCTTAGAGGTGTTCTGATTAGTATGGCCACACATAGGAAAAAGGCTTCCAGCTCCAGAATGTCCCATCTACTCTCCCAAATAAGGATCCTAGAATGATACCTTTCCCCCTATTCACCAGAAGCTGTCAGGCATGAATTGATTAAACTAAGAACAGCTTGTATGGAAATTCTTCGAGAGAAAGCAGATTATTCCATATTGAAATCCAGGCTTCATATACTGATCAAGGGGAAAAGGCGGGTCGCCTCTTGGCACTCAGGGTTAAACAAATGGAATCATCTCGCTATGTGATCTCAGTATCTTCACTACAAGATGGATCCCTAAAAACCCATCCAGAAGAAATTATAAAAGATTTACGGCATATTATAAGGAATTGTATGGCCCTATGCACTCGCCCCCAATGGTGCAACAATTGCACACCTATTTACAGGAGGCCAACCTACCCTGGCTCTCATTGGAGCAGCAAAATAGACTTTTGTCTCCTATAAATAGCATGGAAATTTCAGAGGTTATTGGAAATTTGCCAACAAATAAAACCCCTGGGATAGATGGTTACTCAGCCCAATACTATAAAAAATTTCAGGCCCAAATAATCCCTATGCTTCATCCCCTGAATCAACAAATTTTATCGGGTGTTGATATAGAGCCCACATTATTTGAAGCACTGATCATCCTGATTCCTAAACCGGATAAACCTCCTGACTGTGTAACTAACTACAGACCCTTAACGTTAATAAATCAAGATATAAAAATTTTAGCCAAGTTGCTGGCTAATCGGCTTAATACAGTAATGGACACCCTGATAGGACCAGAACAGGTCAGATTTATGAAAGGTAGGTCCTCTTCTGATCATTTAAGAACTCTCTCGCATGTCCTCTCGGCATCCAAGGATGAACCCTTTCCCACTGCTTTAATTTCCCTTGATGCCGAGAAGGCATTCAGTAGGGTCCATTGGGAGTATCTCTTTCAGGTCTTGGAGGTCTTTGGCTTCCCATCTGGTTTTGTAGGGTGGATCTGGGCACTATACAAATCCCCTTCTGCACGGGTAGCAGGAAATGGAGTGATCTTGGAAAGATTTACTCTTCATTCTGGTACCAGACAAGGATGCCCTTTATCCTCATTATTTAATCTTTACCTGGAACCACTAATCAGAAACTTACAAAATTGTCAGAATATCCAGGGGATCCCTATTCATCCTTGTGAAATTCATGTATCTGCCTATGCAGATGATCTCCTCCTTCAACTTTCCAATCCTGGTCCATCCATACCATATATGTTTGAAATCACTGATATCTTTGGCAGAATGTCCAACTATAAATTAAATGTTGGCAAAACAGCAGTATTCCCACTCAATCACAAACTCTTCAAACCAGATATAATACCCTTTGGACTTAACTGGAAACAAGACTCCCTTAGATATTTAGGTATAGAACTATCTAGAAACCCCAAACAAATTATAAAGTTAAATTTGGATTCTATGGTAAACACCATCTCTCAAGATCTAAACAGATGGGCTTCTCTTTCTATTTCACTGTGTGGTAGAATACATTTAATTAAAATGAATGTCTTCCCACGGCTCCTGTACCCCCTTTCTATGCATAATATCTAGCTCCCTTTATCCTGGTTCAAAAAACTACAATCCCTGTTCACCAAATTTTTCTGGTGTAATAAATCCTCCCGAATAGCCTATCATATTTTGGCTGCCCCCAAGAATAAGGGGGGCTTGCGACTCCCAAATGTGGGATTCTATTTCTGGGCATCTCATATTAATAAATACCTGAGATGGTCATCCCAGGAAAATTTACATTTGGTTCTGGCCTGGCTCAGAATTGAATTATCCCTCATACGTGCATGTGGCTTAAATCCTGAGGGATTGCTACATACTAGAGAAAGTTTCCTCCCTCTAAAGCTCAATAACTTGATAATTTCAATATCCTTAAAAATTCACACAAAGATTTGTGTTTCCTCAGGTACAATCATATTAATGACCTCAAACAACCAATAGTGGGAAACGTACACCTCAAAATGGATGGAAAACTGATTCCCCCGTCCTGGCATCCCACATTACAGGATGTGAATGTCACATATTTTCTTAAAAGTAATGATACATGGTTTTCAATAAAGGAAATTATAGCTAAATTAGGTATCTCAAGCAGGCATACTTTCAGGATTATTCAACTCCGACATATTTTAATACAATCCTCTGGCTAAAAATCTCGGACAGCTCAACCCATCCCCTTCCAAAAAGAATTAGCGGAATTCAGTGGAGACCCCAAAGCAATCTCCAAAATTTACAATACATTATATCTCTGGAAAATCCCAGATAGCTTTGGAGCAACCCGTCTTTGAGAATCTTTTTTTCCAGGCCATGACATTGACTGGGCGGGTATCTGGCATACTTGTCATAAATTAATTACACAAGATAAAGACTGATGCAACTATATATTCTATATAATGCTTACTATACACCCTGCAAACTGGACAAGTTAGGTTTAAAGCCTACCCCATTATGTGTCAGATGTCAACAACAGGAAGGAACATTATACCATATCTTTTGGTCTTTCCCAAAAGTTTCCCCACTATGGCATAATATTAAACAACTTTCAGATCCCCTTTTAGGTCTTAAGGATCTATTCACCCCCCAAATTAGTCTCATGGGTAATCTCTCAGGAATCAGGGTTTGTAATCGGAAGTATTATATGACTCTTATTGCCATGTCAGTCAAGAAACTGGTATAACGACATTGGCTTGATCAACAGGAAATTTCCTATAATGAATGGTTAACAGAAATCCTGGCTAAATTATGCACTGAAAAAGCCATTGCTTACTTGGATGATACAATGAGTAGGTTTATAAAAATATGGGACCCCCTTTGCACTCTATATTCACTATTAGGTGAGATACATTGAGTATGAATTATTTTGTCATAAGATTGACCCAGTTACAATATGTGCTCAACATCAAATGTCTTTTTATCTGTTGCTCTAGTAGGAAAGGGATGAGGGAGGAGGGAGGGAGGGAAGGGTATGGGTGGTAAAGGAAGGGGAGAGGGGTGAATTCAGGTGTAATCCATGACTAATGTATACTGTTTTTATGTATGAATATCTGCCTTGACTATAAAATGAAAAATAATGTTAATAAACTTTAAACTGCAAAAAAAAAAAAAAAAAAAATTTAAGGCATGCTGGTTAGATCAGATGTCCCTGTGCAGACTGAGACACAAAAAATGTGTCTTCCACCTCCACCACAAGGGAACTTTAGATGTGGCCACTGTGTTCATTGTTCCAACACTTCAGATGTTAAATATTTTAATCATCCAAAGTCTGGCCAGAAATATAATATCCATTCATTCATTAATTGTAGTTCTACAGGGGTAATCTATATGCTTACATGCCTGTGTGGCATGTCATATGTAGGAAAGACTAAAAGACCCCTCAAGCTCCACATTGGTGAGCACAAAGGAGCAATTAGGAATGCCAATATGGAGTATGCGATGGCACATCACTACCAGGAAGCATAACATGGATCACCGGCCACACTGAAATTTGTGGGACTGGAGAAAGTGGAGGAGGATTTAGAGGTGGGAATCTGGGAACAAGGCTGTTACAGAGAGAGGCGTTTTGGATTTTTTAACTAGATACCATGTTTCCACATGGATTAAATGAAGAAATCTCTTTGTACAATTACTTATAAAGGACTGGACCCCATTGCATCTCCATCATGGATTTCTTTTCTAGGTTTCCCTTCATTGTGTGTACTGAAGTTATCAAGATCCGTATGGGCCACTAGAAGAGCATGACTTGCCGTCTCTGCTCTTTGGTATTAATTTGTGATATAGTTTGTGACCATGACTTTTCCATGCTCTGGTCACAGGAAGAGCATGACTTGCCGGTTCTGCTCTTCCTTCATTTGGTGGGCTTAATATATTGTATATAAATTATATCTATTATAAATAAGACTGTAAGCATATCAGGTTATGGATATGTTTTAGGGGTACTCGTCCCCACCATTCATGTATTTTGCAGTGTATAATTCTGTACCTTGCCTTTCCCAATGATATTACACCTTTATTTTTTTTTTATTAGGTATGGTGTGTATTTTGGAACTTTTTGTATCTTTTTCCTTGTATGTTTTCACTTTTACCTAATTGAGATTCTATTGTTTGCACTAATTAAAGCATTTCTGTTGAACTTGGTCACTTTAAACTTGTTTTAAGTGCCTCATCTTTTCTCTTTAAAAGGATTGAACATGCCATTGTTTAGTACTTTCTGAAGAAGACTGCTTTACGGTCGCTACGTAAGCACACCCGGAAGCTGAACTGCTTTTGTTTGTTGTGGGTCTTGACTGTGACATGAGTGTTTTTTGGTATTTTCTCTGTCTTTTTGCTTGGTTTTAGCATTTATTTGGCAATATTTACCCTGATATTCGGATCTATATGCACTAACGGCAATACATTTTTCGGTTGGGTATTTGCGAAAATGTTACCATACTCCTTCACTGTGGTCATTTAGCAAAGCTCTGTGGAGACTCGAGATCTTGGCACTTTACTGCTGTGAAGCTGTGACTTGTTTTGCTACACCTGCACTGCTACAGCTGTGTCTTTTGGGTGAGATATATGCCATTTGCTGTGTGTTTTCTAGAGTTGTATGTTTTTATTCCATTAAAAGACAATTATTGGTACCTTTTTGGCACTTTTGATTGATTGTGCTGACCCCTGTTCGATTTTTTCTGCATTGTGTGTTATATGTTTCAGCTCTGGGGTAAAGTGCACTTTCCCCTGTTTTCTTTGACAGACCCCTTTTTTTCCTCAGATATGTTTTTTGGAAAAACAATATTCTTTTTCATGGTTTAAAAATTCTTAATTTAAATGCTTGCAGTCTTGTACCTAAAATGGCTGAAACAGAAACTCTTGCCAATATTTACAACCCTGATGTTATTGGCATTTCTGAATCTTGGTTGAATCCTTCTGTATCTAATACTTTGTGTACATTATTCGGAGATGTTGGAAGGTTTGATACCTTTTATTGGATCAACAAGTGTCTTGTACAAAGATGGAATTGTACATTATTCGGATATGGTTTCATTAGACAAGATCGCTTTGGGAAAATAAAAGGTGGCAGGGTTATTGTTTATTGTAAAGAGCATTTACAAGTCAATGTGGTTTCTAGTAGTTCTGACAGTGATACCCCTTTTGACTGGCTTCTGTTTCATCTTCTTTTGGATGGCCAAAAAGATATTGTTTAGGAAGTTTGTATAATCCCCTCAATGTGACTTATCTGGTATTAAATAATTTTTGCCCTCTGCTGAACCTTTTCTTAAACTTTACGTTTTTGTTGCTATGGGTGATGTAAATTTAAACTGGCTTTCTGTCAGTAAAAAAGATTATGAATTATTGCTACAAACTTACCAACTTGTTCAATTAATTAAAGATCCTACAAGGTTAAATTCTAGCAGTTTTAACCATTCATTAGTGGATTGGATTGTCACTAATCAGAATCATAAAATTTCGATTGATGGAGTGCTTGATGATTCAGTTAGTGATCAGTGTCCCTCTTTTTGTGTATTATTGTCTAAGCCATCTAGAATTCCTCCTTCTTATTGTGCCATCACGATATTTTAAAAATGTTGTTATCTCTGATTTGGCTTTGGAGTTAACTCTTAATTGATTAGTCTTATCTTGACCTTATACCTAATGTTGATTTGGCTTTGAATTTTTTACATAATCAACCTCTTCCTATTCAGGAAATGTTTTTTCCTATGTGCACAAGAACAGTTAGAGTTTCCCCTAATAATTGGATTTCTGAAAATATAAAGAAAATGATAAAGCAAAGGAAATTGGCTTGGGCTGCTTTTATGTCCTCTCTTTCAGCTCATTTGTTGCACCAGTATAGTCAAATTAGAAATAAATTTACAGTACATTCATGATTAGATCTGCTAAAACTGAATACTGTATTACAAAAAGAAGTTGGAAATTGATTGGTCTGATTAACGTCATTTTTGAGACAATGTCATTTCCTTGATTAACACTAAAGACAAAGGAAAAATTAGACTTTTAAAGGTTGCTGACAATGTGATGACAGACCCTTTTGAAACAGCTAATTCCCTTATTTCCAAATTTTCTAATTACAGCTTGTTTACCCTTACTGAGCACCCCCTTTCCTTTTCTGAGATAAGCTTTTCCCATAATTGGCCCATTTTTTATTTTAAGCATGTTACTACTAGTGAGGTTCTAAAATTACTTTTTTCTATTCCTGATAGCAGTTCCAACTGTGGGGCAGGTTGGGCATTTGTTTTCTTAAGTTAGCTGCTCCTGATGTTGTCCCTCCTTTATGTGTAATGTTTATTTTTATCGCTTATTTCTTAGCAATGTCCTACTGCTTGGAAGTGAGCTAGTACTGTGTCTGTCCTTCAGAAAACCCATGCTGTCCTCGTTGAAGATTTTTGTCCTATTTCAAGCCTAAATCCTATTAGTAAATTATTAGAAAAAAATTGTAGCCATACAAATTAATGTCTGCTTGGAAAAATGTAACATTCTTTGTCCTCAGAAGCATACATTTCAAAAGGGTTTTGGTACCAGAGGCTGTGTTTGTGGACCTGACCAAGGCTTTCAATCTTATTGATCACAAATTGCTTTGTTTAAAGTTCAGATCTTTGGGCTTATCATACAATTTTGTTTCCTGGGTTGAAGATTATTTATTGGATTATTACCAGTTTGTTGGGGGTATCAGATGTGATGTCTAGTATTAGTAAAATTGATAGGGGTGTACCTCAAGTATCAATGTTAGGGTCACTTATGGTTACTTAGTTCATCTTCTTCTATCTGTAATCACAAATGTCCATTCATTACTTTATGTTGACAATCTTATTCATTTTTCTTCAGCTAAGGAATTTTACAAGTTGGCTAAAGATCTTCAAATGCATTTTTTTTTTCTGTTCTTAATTGGTTTTCTAAGAATTCACTTATTCTTACTGTAATTCAAAGAAAACTAAATCTATGATTTTGGGGTCACGGTTCATTCTAAATAATTTCCCTGATTTTGAACTTTATCACAATCAAGGTAACGCATTTGAACAAGTATTCATGTTTAAATACTTGGTAGTTATTTTGGCTGCATTGCTCACTTTTTCCGAGCATATTAAGCTTGTTTGTTGTAATATTAATCAAAAAATTAGAGCCCTTTATAACTTGAAAAGTTGTTTCTCCTTTGAATCATGTAAAGCCATTGCTGTTGGTTATATTCTACCTCATTTTGATTATATGCTGTATATAGCCTTTTTTTAATTAGGATCTAAGGAGTTAAAAAATATTTCTGTTACCTACATTAACATTTGTCATTTTGTTTTACTTGCTCATTTACATACTGTACTTACTACTGTTATTTATATTCACAGCTTGGTTGGTTATCCCCAGTGCAACATATATAATATTTTTTTGGTTGTTTAGTTTTTAAAAATATTCCTTGCTCCACCATTTTCCCACTCTCCGATCTTCTTTCAATCAGGGATATGTTGCCCAGTTTGTGATCATCTACTGGGTTTGTTCTCAATACTAGTTCCTGTAAAACTGGAGCTAGTTTATGTGCTTTTATTGCAGCTGGTCCTCGATTCTGGAATAGTTTACCTGAATTTTCACATATTAACTGTTCTCTTTAAGTTTTTAAAAAGTGTATAAAATTGCATTTGCATGATTTATGTACTTGTAACTGTAAATTAATGTTTCTGTTGAATGTTGAATTTTTTTTTTGTATTGCATAATTTGCCTGGGTCAAGCCTGAAAAAGAACCCTCAGTCCAGTCCCCCTACCTGTTTAACAAATTAAAATAAATAAATGAAATCAGCCAAGGAATCACTCATGACATACTAGAAAGCATGTTATAGTAACTTCCTGACTGATGTGTTGTCAGCCAGGGGCTGCAGGCCAAAAGCTTTCAACCTTCAGGAAGAATGTTACTATAATGCACAATGCCAGCTCAGAAATATTTTATTCCACATATAAATTGGTTTTAATGTTAAATTGATCACAGTGTTTTGAGTTTGGTTTCAGTGATTTCATATGGTTTTTATGGCACTGGAAGTTTAAAAGTCCTGTCATAGAGATGAGAGAGCTTAATTCCTGTTAAATTACATGACCAAGTGTCTCAAAGAACCCATCACTTCAGCAAAGCATTGAGGAAGTAGCATTCTCTATGAGTATATCTTATAAGTTTTAACAGCTTTATGTCTATAGATTGCCCTTCCTTGCAAAGTTTTGCCTCTCTGTTGGGGTGGGAGGTGTGTGTTCATGAACTGTTTAGAGAAATCTTTGAGAAGCAAGAGGAACATAGAAACATAGAAGTTGATGGCAGATAAGGACCACAAGGATGCCCATCCAGTCTGCCCATTGTTTCTACCTTATGAATTTGCCATAGGCCTTTACTCTGTCAATGGCCTATGTATTCATACTCATCTGTACTGCTTCCTTATGCCTATCCCATGCCTGTTTGAAGCCCTGCACTGTATTCATATCTACCACTTCCTGAGGTAGGCCATTCCATGCATACACCACCCTTTCTGTGAAAAAGAACTTCCTCACATTACTTCTTAATTGTCCTCCCTCTAATCTCATGCTGTGTCCTCTTGTCCTGCTATTTTTCTTATATTGAAGCATGTTAGACTCTTTCACCTTCTTAATAGAACATTATTCTATCTATCAATCTGCAATCACCCATAAGAAGACAGAATTCCTGTCTAGGGAGATTGCAGTTGCTTGGAATCGACCGGCTCAGCTGTTTTGGACTGTAGACAGACTGTGCAACCCAGCCTGTCTGCAAGTTCAAAAAGCCTTTTAGCAATTAGAGTGCGAGGAGTTTGCTTGTTTCTTTGCAACTAAAGTGGCCGACATCAGGGTGGACTTGTGCCCGACAATCTCTAAGGGCAATCTCTAAGGGTGATGTCATAGAACAGTGTGAGTTCACAGTACCCCAATTCTCTTGGAGTTCCTTTTGTTGACCTGAGTTCATGAATATTATGAGGATCATCCATAGTGTGCATCCCACAAGCAGTAGTTTGGATACTGGACTGACTCCCCTAATTTTAGGTTTTACTGATATCATCGGTCCAGCCCTGGTGCAAATAGTCTGGTGCTCCTTGGAGTCAGATGAGTTTCCTAGTTCCCTGAAAGAGGCGGTGGCGACACCTCTCTTGAAGAAAGCTACCTTGGACCCAGACTGTTTCTCAAACTACAGACCTATCTCTAACCTACCCTTTATTGGGAAGGTTATTGAGAAGGTAGTGGCAGCTCAATTGGAAGACCATTTAACCATCCATAATATCTATGAATCCTTCCAGTCTGGTTTTCATAAAAGACATAGCAAAGAGACTGAGCTGGTTCGGGTGCTTAATGATCTTCTTAGGGTGAGGGATCAGAAGAGATGTTCCATTCTGGTTCTACTTGATCTCTCATCAGCTTTTGACACTGTGGATCACCTGGTGTTGATAGCACGCCTGAGGCAAATTTGTGGAATGTCGGGAACTGTTTTACAATGGTTCACCTCATTCCTCACTGGGAGATCACAAAAAGTTGTGTCAGGGGTCTTTTCCTCTGGCCCAACTTCTTTGTTATGTGGGGTGCCTCAGGGTTCCATGCTGTCACCCATGTTATTTGCAGTGTATATGCTGCCACTCGGAGACATTATAAGATGGTATGGGCTGAGGTTTCACTGCTATGCAGATGATACCCAGCTATATCTGTCTTTTGCACCCGACCAGGATGGAGCTCTCACGGTGTTTAACAACTGTCTTGAAGAAATCCAGGGTTGGATGGATTCTAGTTGGTTAAAGTTGAACTCAGAGAAGACAGAGGTTTTGGTTGTGGACCCGGGTGGTCAGATAGAGAGGTTGTGCGATGGCACGGCCTCTGGAATATTTCTTGGTGGCATGTCACTTCCAACCTCTGAACGGGTGCATAGCCTTGGAATTGTCCTAGATGACAGGCTGACCCTATAGTCTCAAGTGTCGGCCATTGTCAGGACCTCCTTTTACCATCTTAGGAATATCGCCAGGGTTAGGCACCTTGTTCCGTCTGACTCTTTGCCAATGTTGGTCCACACCTTTGTGTCCTAGTGCTTTGACTACTGCAATGCCCTATACTTTGGGCTTTCTCGGGTTGAAATCCGTTGCCTACAGCTGATGCAGAATGCTGCAGCCTGGGTTCTGACTGGGACAAGTAGGTTCTGTCTTATTACCCCAGTGCTGCGTGAACTGCACTGGCTTCCGATATGGTGGTGGATCACCTTTAATGTCATTTTAGTGACTTTCAAAGCCCTTCACGATCAGGGTCCAACCTATCTGAAAGAACTCCTGGTGTCTTACTACCCCAGCTGATCACTCCGCTCAGCCAACAAGGGGTTGTTAGAGATTCCAAGAGTGAGTTTGAAATCTTCTGGCAGCAGAGCATTTTCTTATGCTGCATCAACTCTTTGGAATGCTCTACTACACCGGTTATGGGAGTGCACCTCGGTGGAGGAATTTAAGAAGAATTTGAAGACTTATTTGTGGAAAATGACCTTCTTGGATGATTAAGTTAATTTTATTGTGCTGTGATCCTATTTTATCTTATTAATTGATTTTAATATTTGATGTTATTATGGTATGATTTTATCAATATGTATTACTGATTTATATTTGATGTTATGGTTTTAATGTGTTCAGCACCTTGGTATATTGAAAGGCGCTTTATAAATAAACTTATTATTATTATTAATGCCCTTAAGATGTTAGAATGTTTCGATCATCCCTCCTTTGCTCTGGGGCATACATATTTAGCTCCATTAATCTGTCCTCATATATGTTCTGATGCAGTCCCTGCACCATTTTGGGTGCCCTTCTCTGGACTGCCTCCATTTTGTTAATGTCCTGGTGCAGATGCTGCCTCAAGTACTGCATGCAATACTCCAAATGGGACCTAACCAGTGTCTTCTAAAGAGGGATTATTACAACCCTCTTACAACTTGTGATACGCCTACTAATATACCCCAACATCCCTCTAGCCTTACCTACTGCTTTAGTGGTCTGCTTAGAAGATTTCAGGTCATCTGTGATGATGATGTCTAAGTCTCTTTCTTCCCTTGTGATTGCCAGCAACTCCCCTCCCAACCTACAGGTAGCTTCAGGGTTTCTCTTCCCTATGTGCATGATCTTGCACCTCTTTGCATTAAACATGAGTTGCCACTCTTCTGACCATTTTGCCAGTTTTTCCAGATTTCTTCTCATTCTGCCTGCCCCATCTGAATCATCTACTCTATTGCAGATCTTGGTGTAATCTGCAAACAGGCAAACCTTACCCTCCAGTCCATCTGTAATGCCACTGATGAAGATATTGAAGAGGACTGGCCCTAGGATTGATCCCTGAGGTACCCCACTTGTGACTTGCATCTCTTCTGAATGTATACCATTTACCATCACTCTCTGTTTTCTGCCCACCAATCAGTTTGTCACACAGTTGATCAACCTCTGACCCACCCCGAGCCTACCCAGCTTATTAATCAATCTTCTAAGTGGAACAGTATCAAAAGCTTTGCTGAAGTCAAGGTAGGTGACATCAACTGTACCCCCTTGGTCCACCACTCTGGTTACCCAGTCAAAGAAATCTATGAGATTAGTTTGACAGGACCTTCCTCTTGTAAACCCATGCTGTCTTGGATCCTGTGCTCCTATGGATTCCAGGTGTTTCAATATCCTTTCCTTAAGGAGTGCATCCATAATCTTGCCCACTACTAAGGTAAGACTGACTGGTCTATAGTTCCGTACCTCCTCCCTGCTGCTACTCTTGTGGAGCGGGATCACATGAGCCCTTCTCCAGTCTTCTGGAACTTCTCCTGTGCTCAGAGACTCACCAAACAGTTCTGATAATGGCTGTGCTATTTCCACCCTTAACTCCTTTTATACCCTGGATGTATGCCATCAGGTCCTATTGAATTTTCCACCCTGAGCTTAGAAAGCTCTTGTAAGTCCTTTCTTTTGTGAAGGGACTTGTGCACACCTCCCTCCCCCTGTGTCCATAGTGCTGAGCTGTGGGCCCTGCCCTACCTTCCCCTCAGTAAGTACTGAACAGAAGTATCTATTTAAGATAGATGCTTTTCCTTGGTCCTCCTCCACACACTCCCCCTTATCCCCTTTTGAGCTTCACAATACTCCCTCTGGACTTTCTTCTTTCACTTATCTATCTATAGACAGTCTTGTCCCCTTCTTTTACTGTTCATGCTAGTGTTTCCTTGGTTTGGGCCTTTATCTGCCTTACTGCCTTCCCTGCTTCCCTTATGGAAATTTGGCATGCCTCCCTATCTTCATTCTGCTGCATACCCTTATATTTCCTGAACACCAGCCTTTTGACTCTGATCTTTTTTGCTACTGTTTTTGAGAACCCAAGTGGTTTTCTCCTTCTTTTGCTCTTGCTTTTCTCCATAACACAATGGGATGTTGCTTCAAGTATTGCATCCTTAATGCTTGCCCACTTTGCCTGTAACCCCAAAACCTGTATTTCTTCTTGCCAGGGATAGCTTAACTCTGATGGCCATCTTATCAAAGTCAGCTCCTCTGAAGTCCCATATTTTTGCCTTGAAATGGGATGATTTAGTTCTAGTGGCCAAACTGAACCATACAATGTAATGGTCACTGGCCCACAGGTGACCTTCAACCTGAAGATATGTGACCCTTTCCCTGTTAGTCAGTACTAGATACAGGATAGCCCTGTCTCTTGTGGGTTGCTGTACAAATTGTTTGAGGCCCTCCCCCTGCAGGGAATCCACTATGTGTTTAGTTCTGGCAGATGTTCCTGCTGGTATTGACCAATCTGTATCTGGCATGTTGAAATCTCCCATTACCAGAACTCCCTCTTTATCTTTCATGTTTTGTTTATCTTCTAACATCAAACTATCTATGTTCTCCCCCAGTCTAGAGGCCTGTAGACAACTCCAGTTTGGATGGAAGGTATGGAATATGCATTGTAAATGTACATTTGGTTATTTGTTTGTTAGTCATTTGTCTTTACATTTTTCTTCTTACAATGTATTTGTTTAGTCTGCTTTACTAAAGTTGTAAACAGGATCATTATTTGTCATCCATTTTCAGCCATACCTGAGGTCCGAAAAGAAATATAAGATATTAAACACACTGCACCGTGTTTTGTGTAACAGTCAATACATGTTATAATGAACAAATGCATTATGAATTATACAGTACAGTACACAGGCTGTGTTCTCCCTGTATAATACAGAGAACACATGCCCTGTACTATATATAGGACACACATTCTCTGGATTTCCACATGGTGGCCAGCTGAGGAGAAGAGAGGAAGGCTGTGCCAGTTGCTGTATGCAGTCCCATGGCACCAGTGCTCCAGGTAAGTGGGGTAGCAGGGTGGGTGGTTGGTGCTGTGGTGCAGGGGGGCTGCTAGATGCCAGGGATAATGGTGTTGACAAGGGAGCAGTGATCAATAGGTGGCTGGTACCACTGGACACCAGGAAATATTGTCTTCCTTTATTTTCAGTGCTGCATTTTATTATGTGACAACTCACATTTTCCAATAGTAGGACTTGTGTGTTTGGAACACAGCTGGGGATTGGGACCAGTGAGGGATCACTGGACACCAGGGACTATGACTGTATATATGATGCAGGGGATCAGGACTGGGACCAGGGGGGACAACTGGACAGCAGGGAAAACATTTATGTGTAGGGGTTGTGGATTGGGGACCAGGGGGAGAGACCACTGGATGCCAGAGAAAACGATTATGTGTATGGAGCTGGAGATCAGTACCGGGGAGGGACCAGTGAACATCAGGGCATATAATTTCTGTAGACAGCTGTTGATTAGGACTGGGCAGGGACCAATGAACACCAGGGTATATGATTTTTGTACAAGGCTGGGTAGTGGGACCAGGGAGGGACCCCTGTACACCAGTGAAAAAGGTGTGCTTCCTCACTGCCAACTTGGTTGTTGGCTGCAGTTGTTCCAGCAGTCATAAGGTTTGCCTGGAGTATGCTGGGGTTATGATCGGCGGTATTTGTGCTACCCTCTTTTCACAGCACAAATGTGTTGAATATCATACTATGCTAGTATTCCTGTCCCTGCCCCTCCCTTTGCCCACCCACATACATTATTTTTTGCCCACACACTAACCCTGCTAGCGCATACAACTGCCCCTTTTGAATACTGCGCTCTGGCACAAAACCCAGTTTGTGCAGGTAAACATCCATTTGTGCCCACACCAGCATTTGAATATCAGGCCCCTGACATCAAGAGGGCATGTAGTGTGCTTCCCAAAACTGGGGCTGAATAGCATAGACACAGTCTTTCTTTGATTCATGACAAATGTATTTAAAAGGAACCATTTCTGAATAGCTGCAACATCTTGCTGAAGGTATGATCTGGTAACTGCTAGAGTGAAGCCAGAATAGGAAAGGGCAGTATCACCAGCATACTTATGTACACTGCCACTAACGGGAAGGTCATTGCAAAAACAGAAAAAGAGAAGGGGGCCAAGGACAAAGCCTTGGAGATGCCGAAAGTGTCAGGAAGAGAAGGGGAGGAAATCAATCCATGCATAGTAGTCTACAAACTAGCTACAGATTAATCAGTCAAGGATTTGGGACAAAACAGGCAAATGTCATTTAGAGCAGCAGTTACCCCTGTCCAAGGTACAGAATTACCACTTTTGTGAAGAAAGATGACAGCTCTCTGCTTCCAAGCAACAAGAACCAAAAGTGCTGACAGAGCAGTTAAAATATGGGTTTCTTGTCTGGCAATAGTCAAGCAAATTGTTGTCACTCATGGGATACAGTAATTACATAAAGACCACAGCATTAGGAGCAGATCATTCCTTTTTGCCTTCCAAATACACAGTACATTTAGTCAGTATTGTTACAGTTTGCAGTTACCCTTGAGTGAAGCATCCTCTTTTTACTTACATTTTTTTCTGCTTGAACATTTGGTGCCTGCTGGTGTCAGCCAGTTTCTGAACTTGGCTTCAAAGCAGGTCATAGTTACAAGACATATAATCCAATAAATGTTGTCTTCTGAAAAAAAGGGCATTTATTAATACTGCATATTAAAATAGTTTTTTTGATATGTTCCAGACTGTATCTAATTGTAGACACAAAACCAAAGTAATTGATTGATTAACCACAAAATCCATTTTGAAATCATTTTTAGCTTTCTAAATTGTGGAAAGTACTGTATGTGTAATCTTATGCTAAAACAGATGATATAGTTCATCGATTTACAACCTATTTTCAAACCACAAAGGTCCCTTTAGGAGGACACTTTATCATATGGACCCTTTCAACACTTGACAAAGGAACTTGTAACTATAATAAACAAACCTATAACAATCTGAAAGCTGGTTTTCTTTCATCACTTGGCCCTATTCCCATATTGTAGGTATATTGGGGTGGAATAAGACTTGTGTTCTACAGATTTCTCAGTACAATATAATATAATTTTATACAGCATGTTTCATGTAAAATTATTATAACATACTTTACTCAAATATAATGATAGAAATACACAATGGATTAAAAATATAAGTGATTGAAAGGTACATTACTGTTCACATAAAAATAGCATTACACTGTTACAACTTGAGACGTAGAACTTAAAGCAGTAGAGTATGCTATGGTAAAAATATTGTATCTAAACCTTTTTTATTCAATTTTAGATCTTCATTTTTTATATAGGTTTTTTTCCCTTGCACTGCAGCTAGCTTCCTCCTTGGTCAACTGCCCCATCACACACCATCCCAGGAAATTGCTGGGGAGGCAGAGATCTCCAATGAGATTCCCCTGTGCTGGTATCAGGAGGGGGTGGGCTGTCCTCCCTCCAAAGCACATTCCAGATGATCCCCCCTCAGGGCCCTGTAGGTGTTACAGGGTCTGCCATGACTAAGAAATCATCTTGCAGCTGCTGCCATTTCCTGTTTCCTCCCCTGGCCAGGTGGCATGCAGTGATGCAGCTGTGCATATGCATGGAGGTGCACACACACTACATGCCTGCCACTGGCCATCCCCTCTGAGTCACTCTTCCTGCCCTGCCACGGCTCCTCCATGAGGTGGCAATATGAGAGCAGCATAGCTTGTTCCCAAGCCCCAGGAGAGGAGAGCAGTCAGTCAGTCACCTAATCCTATACCCACTGGCCAACCTACTATGACCTGAATCTCTTCAGAATGCAAGCTACAAGTATGATGGGAGGTATAACATTCAGTGCCTCTGCCCTCGGTGCCACTGTGCCGGCCTAGATCTTTCTTTTACTCCTGTCCTGTAAGATGCCCTTTCCCCATTTTTATCTGATTAAGATTTTTTTTTTTTATAATTAAAATGATCTGTCCTATGCTGGCCTGACAGTGCAGTGGTAGGGTTTCTGCTCATGACACAGGTAACTCAAATTTGACAGTGTGCCTGTAGGAAAGGACAGCTGTACTCTATACTACCATACCTCACCAGGCTGGCCACTTATGGTGCAGCTGGACAGACCGAGTAAGCAGGGGATGGCAGCCTGGTCCCATCAGGTGGTGATGCCCAAACATGTGAATGCATGCCTTGAAGCCATTGCCAGCAGTGTCTCCAAGGATGAAACTGAAGCAGAAAACCCTGATGCATTTCAGAATCTCACCAGACCTCTTAGGCACCACTACTCCTGACTGCCTGCTGATCCCCATACCCAACAAACCAAACAGAAACCACAGTTGATAGAACTTGGAGGGAGGCAACCTCAGGGGAAATGCCCTCATCTGAGGAAATGTTCCCTGAGGACTCTTTGGAACCAGGTAAGTGATAGAGATGGGATTGGATGGGGCTGTGATGTAGCCAGTCTGATCAGGGCATCATGGGTGAAGGGGAAAAAAAATGTATAACAAGCATTTGTCAATGCCGAATGTTTGCTTGCTGGTATTGGCACTGGTAGTGCAGGAGTTAGAGAGATGCATAATAGGAATGGTAGTGAAGTATTAAACTAACACTAACCCCCACCTCCACCCTGCAGACACTGATAGGCATTTGGGGGTGTGCTTTTGGGTCATCGGTCAAAACGCTCTTCCCATTCCACCTTAGTCCACCTTGCAGACACTGACAGGTGTTGTGGTGTGCCTTGAGGTCTTCGGCCCTCATGCTCACCCCGTTCCATAAAGAAATAAGCTTAGATGGGTGCAGTAGAGGAGAATGGGGTGAACATTAGGGTTGAAGACCCCAAGGCACACCTAAATATCTGTCACTGACTGCAGGGTGGAGGTGCTGGTGGAATGGCATGAGCATTATGGCCGATGACCTCAAGTCGCACCCCCGACACCTGTCAGTCTCTACAGGGTGGAGTGTTATGATTGAAATACCTAACACCCTGGGCATTTGTTGGTATTTTCATTCCAAATTTTCAACATTTGCTTTTTGGGACCTTACCTCATGAACAGTGGCACTGTCATTTCCCTACTCACTCTCAAAAGGTGATTTCACACAATAACTGAGCCATTTGGTGCCACAGGTGTGAAAACACATTTTGGGCAGGATGTGAAAAATGGCAGCTGTATTGTTCATGAAGAGGTATGAAAAAATGTCAATGTTTAAAATCTGGAGTGAAAATATGAAAAATTGGTGAAGTTACGAGGGTGCGTGGAAATTGCACAATGCACTCCTATAACACAATTATTTTTAGGAAATTTTTGGGACCTCCCCTCATGAACAATACCACTGTGATTTTGTTAATCTGTCCTGAAAGTTGATTTCTCACAGCGACCATGCCATTCTGCACCACAAGTGTAAAAACACATTCCAGGCAGGATGTGAAAAATGGCAGCTGTACTGTTCATAAAGAGGTGTGAAAAAATGGCAATGTTGAAAATCTGGATTGAAAATATTAAACATTGGCGAAGTTATGAGCACACATAGAAATTGTGCAACACATGCTCATAACTCAGTCATTTTTTGGAATTTTTTCACCAAATTTTTAACATGGTTGTTTTGGGACCCCACCTCATGAACAGTAGCACTGTCATTTTGTTAATCAGTCCCAAAAGATAATTCCATGCACCTCATTCAAATCACCTTTTGGGACCAAGTAACCAAATGACAGTGACAGTGTTCATGACGTGGGTTCCCAAGAACCCCATGTTGAAAATTTTGGGCCAAAATTACTAAAAATAGCTGCACTATCAACCTAAGTTGAACCCCCCCCCCCCATTGACTCCCATTATACAGCATACTGTCATTTCTTCAGTTTTCCAGTCGGCTTTGAAGAGTGCAGTCACATCTCAGTTCATAAAAGATGGCTGCTCCCAACCTCCAGAGGTAAGCATGGGGTAAGGGAGGTGTGGGGAGGTGGGTTTGCAGAGGGAGGATGGGGAGGGGGGAATGGGAAATGGGAAGACAATGAGGGACTGTTTCCTTTTTTACAGGGGAAAAGAAGATTTCAGGGACAGTTTTCTTTATTTTACAGGTTGCCAAAAATATTTAGGCACACTGGGCTGGGCTCCCAATGTGCCACAATAGTGTGTGTGGGGGGGCACAGGATGCCATGGATGGGGGTGGTGTACAGGCAACCTTCTCAAGTGGAGGACTTGACAGAGAACTAGAGGAGCAGATAAACAAGGTCAGTGGGAAGAGTAACACCATGATCATGGGGGACTTCAATCTGCCAGGGATAGAATGGAGCACCCCAGCTACCTTTAGCATAAACAAGCAGGTCCTCCTGGAGGCTTTCCAGGACAGCTTCTTGATATAGATGATAAATGAGCCAACCAGGTTAGGTAACATTCTGGATGCCATGCTGACTAATGGGGAGTTTGTCAGAGAGCTGTGGGTAGAGGATCCACTAGCAGGGAGTGACTACCACACATTGTGGTTCTCACTTATCATGGGCAAGGAGGCTGCAGGAACAGGGATCAGGGTGTTGGACTTCAGGCCCCTGACTTTGGTAGGATGGGGGAAAAAGTGGCCAGGCACCTAGTCAGCAACCACCCACACATGGAAGCTAACCAGAACTGGGAAGTTATCAAGTGAGGGCTCACGGAGGGCACTAGCTCTTGTACTAGGACACAAAGCAAAAAACCTAGGTCCAAAAAACCAAGTTGGTTAACTGAAGAGGTGTTGGAAAAGGTGAGGTGAAAACAGCAGACTTCAGAAGATTCAAGAGATCCAATTGGGGGGAAGACAGGGAGGAGTACCTGAAGAAATCAAGAGAGGTGACCTCAGCAGTAAGGGCAGCCAAGGCTTCAAGAGAGCTTAGGCTGGCACAGGGTATCAAGGAAGGGGAAAATTATTTCTTCAGGTACATAAGGGAGAGAAGGAACTACAAAGATCAAATTGTAAGGATCAGGAAGGATGGTGGGTGGGCAGAGAAAGGGGTGGATTAGGCGTAAGCACTCAATGAATACTTCAGTTCTGTATTTACTAAAAAAAGGATGGATTACTACTTCAGGAGTGAGGAAGGGTAGGCATAGGGGAGCAGGGATGATGGATGGGGTAATCCCAGTGGGTAGGGTACTGGAAGTCCTACGGGCACTGCGGGTAGATAAGACACCTGGCTGAGACAGCATACACCCTGGGTACTGAAGGAGTTGGTGGAGTTTCTGGCAGAGCCATTAGCAGACTTGTTCAGTACCTCTCTGGAAATGGGGTGCACACCCCAGGACTGAAGGATGGCTCATGTGATGCCCCTCCACAAAAGTGGACCCAAGGATGAACCAGGCACCTATAGACCATTAAGCCTTATATTCATTGTGGGGAAGATAATGGAGACAATCCTTAAAGAGAGATTGGAAACCATTCCTGAAGGTAATGGTCTCCAGGATGGTAGGCAACGTGGGTTTGTCTCTGGCAGATCCTGTCAGTCCAACCTGGTTGACTATTATGACTGGGTGAATAGGGCACCTGATAAGGGACATGTGGTGGATGTCCTTTATCTGGATTTCAACAAGGCCTTCAATTCTGTGCCACATGGAAGGCTGATAAGCAACTTAGTATACCAGGGAGCAGGGACAAAGATGTATAACTGGGTCAAGAACTGGCTGCTGGGGAGGTAGAAGAGGTTAACGATGGGGGGACTCTCATCTCCAAGGGCTATAACTAGTGGAGTACAGCAGAGCTCAATACAGGGCCTGGTGTTGTTCGATATTTTCATCACCGACATATCACTTGGCATTAAGGACAAGATTAGTCTTTTTATGGATGACAGGAAGTTTGGGGCAGTGGTGGTGGATGACACAATAGGGTGGCAAGTGCTGCAGGATGATCTGGCTAAACTTAAGTATGGTTAAACACATGGCAGCAGGAGTTCAATGCAAAGAAGTGCAGTCTTGCTCTTGGGAACAAGGAACCCAAGGAAGTGTTATCAGTTAGCAGGGGTTTAGATAGCCACTAGAGAGGAGGAGAAAGATCTTGGGTAATAATAACAGGGCAAATGAACCACTCAGCACAGTGCAGGAAAGCAGTAGCTAGGCCAATAAGATGCTGAGGGATATTGCAAGAGGAATCACCTCGAGGAGAAGGGAGGTAATCCTGCCACTGTGCAGTTCATTGGTGAGGCTGCACCTGGAGTACTGCATGCAGTACTGGTGCCCACACCTAAGGAAAGATGTTACATTACTGGTGGGGATCCAGTGCAGGAAAACAAGGATGATCCCAGGATTGGAAGACAAACCCTATGAGGAGAGGCTGAGGCAGCTTAACATGTATTCCCTGAAGGAGAGGAGGGATAAGGGGGATATAATAGAGAACTTTAAATATATGAAGGGTATTAACATGACTGGTACAGAGGGGATGTTTAAGTTAAAGGGAGGGAGGGACACTAGGGGCATGGTCTGAGACTGGAAGGTGGAAGATTCAGGAGAGAAAGGAAGAGGAAATTTTTCACTGAAAGGGTGGTGTCTTTGTGGAACATGCTGCCCAAAGAGGTGGTATCCTATAAGTCAGTTGGCAGTTTTAAGATGAGATGGGACAAAGTGAGGGAGAGGGTCACCATTATGCGGGTAGAGGATGGAAGGGCAGCTGCAGTGTAAAACATTGCTTGCTGCACACTCGAGCAGACTTGATAGCCCATATGGCTTATATCTGTTGGCAGTTTCATATGTTTGTATGTTCATATGTAATTTGTAAATGACTGATATTTGAGAAGGTTTTATCATGGTTAGAGGGAGAATCTGTCTGCATCACGTGTGCGATCCTCATTTGGGTAAGCCAACTTGACATGGTACAGAGGCATATCAATCCATGAGATCTGTTACTAGGAGCCAGCCATTTTCTGCCAAATGTGTATACTTACAGTGAGCCAGCCAGGATACAATGTAGTACCTTGCAGTACATGACATGCCAAAAAATATTACATTATTTAAGAGCTTAATTGCCATTTCATTACACTGTTGCCTGCAGCATACTATAGCATTCAGCAGTGATACTGCAAGGTATTGCATTGCATTGCAACCTAGCTGGCTGCTAACCTACAGTATTTCTGTTTGTCTGATACATTGGTAGGAGTTAATGTGTAAGATATCAAAAAAGAGCGCATAAAATGGAAACATTAAATGACTCTAAAGAAATGTAAAGTTGAGCAGCATCAGCATAACTTTGATAGGCAAGATTAAAGCTAGGTAAAAAATAGCCATGAGAAAAAGAACAGATTGAGGGGCCAATGGCCTGTATTATCAATTTTGTGTGAAGGACACAATAGCTGTTTGTGCCACTTTTGCATTGCAAATATCAGCTGCGTCTGGATTAGAACGATGCATTGCTATCCAAAAATGGTTGCACCACTATCTGCTGTGCCGGTACTTGTGTTCAGATTAGTGATGCAAAAGTTACACAGCTAAGACTTAGGCATATTTCACAGTATAAATATGAAACAACTGTGACTCAGGCATATTTCACTGTGCAAATATGAATCAATTATAAGTATTTATTTATTTATTTATTATTTATTTATTTATTTACTTTTGTTTACCACATAAGCACACTAGACACCAAGTGCCTATTTTCAGGTGCAGTCCAGGAGATTACAACGGTACATTCAAGCACATCAGACAAAACAGTTACAAGGTATAATTAAGAGCAGCAAACAAAGCAAGGTCAATACAAGAACATCAAGAGTTTACATTGCAAGCGGGAGGAAGATAACAGCAAGGTACAAGCAAGAAAGGCAGTATCAACATACTTAGGCAACAGCACCCTGAGGGATAAGGGTAGCAGATAAAACGAGTAGTTACAAGTGGGGATTGGAGAGACCAAGGGTAAAACATGAAGGCAGAAGAGTAGCAGATACATGATTAGTGGGCAGTAAGGCCAAAGTGGACCTATCACAATCAATTCTGCTAGTAACTGCACACTTCAGTAGTGGATAAGCTGCAGAGACCAACCACCTTAAGCAGAGGAGTTAGGTAATGACCCAGCCATTTAGAGTGGAGTGGTCGAGGGAGTTCATTAAGTGCAGAGGCAGGAGGAGGCTGATTTGAGTAAGCCCCAGAAGGAGTCTTTAAAGTAGGGATGGGAGGAGGAGGAGCGAGTGCTTGCTGGAAGGGAGTTCCACAACCTGGGCGCATATGCAGTGAAGGTCTGGAAGCCCATTTGGGTGCGGGTTTTTGGAACCAGGAGGACATGAGGGTCACTGGATCTTAGATGGAAGGAGGGGGTAGTGAGTAAGAGGGATGCAGTGAGGGCAGAAGGGGTGGCAGTTCTGCCCACATTGCCGATGGAGTTGCCTAAGACAAAGGTGTGGTACTTTTCTGGTGGGAGCCACTCAAGCCAGGAGTAGAGCTCACAGTGGTGGGTGAGGCAGGGAGCTGAGAGTGCAAAGTGACATACACTGTTGTACACCATGTCCCATTCTGAGAAACTGTTTTTTGTGACATGTGCAAAGGTGACAAGTCCATTGCAGAGCGTGGGTAGGAGGACCCCCTGGCTAGGGCAAGATGGGCAGCCGGGGTGACGCAGCATTTTTCTCTGTAAACAAGGCCCAACTTACAGTTTGAGGCCTTGCATGAGTTGTAAATATGCAAAGTGAGATCCAGTTGTGGGTCAAGTGTCATCCCCAGGTACTTGATAATATCTGCAACTTTTAGGAAGGACCCACCGGCACATGAGATCTTTAGAGGGGCAAGGACAGCTTTTGTCTTGGCTGTAGAGCCAAAGAGCATGGTCTGAGTCTTCTGCAGGTTGATAGTGAGCTTGTAGTCCTTTAGCCAGGTTTGGATTTGGTTGAAATTGGAGTTTAGTTTGGCACTGATGACAGTGATGTCCTGGGAGCTGGTCAGGATGACTAGGTCATCTGAGTACAGAGTAGATTGCCCATGTGCTGGGGCTGAGTGGAGCTCATTTATGAATAGGAAAAACAGGAGAGGCCCAAGAACAGAGCCCTGGGGGACCCCACAGTTAACCAGAGAGGGCTCAGACAGGGCCTTGTTGAACTTGGTGTACTGCTGTCTGCCCATGAGGTAGTTATTGATCCAAGCAAGGGTGGGGAAGGGAGGAGAAGCCAAGAGACAGGAGAGAGGAGCTCAGGAGTGAGTGGTCAACCCAGTCAAAGGCTTTCGAGAGATCCATGAAGATGGCTCCAGTTAGTTTGCCTCAATCTGTAGAAGACCTGATCTCGGAGGTGACAATGGCTAGGGTGGTGGAGGTATCATGCCCTTTTCTAAAGCTGTGTTGTGCAGAGAAGAGTAGATCATTTGTCTGCAGGTAGTGGGTGAGCTGTGAGGCACCCACCTTTTCAATAAGTTTGCTGATCGCTGACAGGATAGCTATAGGGCGGCAGTTCTTGAGATCTTTAGGGTTGTGAACAGGGACAACTTTGGCCTCTTTCCAGATATCCGGGATGGTACCCAATGTTAGCTATTTGTTAAAGATGTGGGTGATAGGCTGGGCTAGGATTGAAGCCCCTAGACTGAGTAGTTTAGGCTTAAGGCAGTCGTGCCAGGCCCCAGTGTGAGGGGAGAGGCCAGCAAGGAGCTTCTGGGTTTCCATGACAAAGATGACCCTGAGGTAGAAGGGAGGTCAAAGGTTACCCCATCGGGGGAGTCCTGGTCTTTGGAGTCATGGGGCTGGTAGGGGAGAGCTGGTAGGTCAGTGAACAGGGAGTTAAAGGCATTGGAAATTGTGAGGGGATTGTTGCAGTTAACTCTGCCAATGTGCATATCAATGTCCTGAGCTCTGGCGGACCCTCCAACCATGTTTTTGATGTTTTGTCAGAAGCCCCTCTAGTTTCTGGCTGAGGAGAGTAGGGCAGATTGACAGAACTCACTCTTGGCAGAGTGGATGGTTCTTTTGCAGGAGTTCCTCTGCTGTCTGTACTCAAGGACGTCTGTGCTGGAGAGGGAGGCCTTGTATCTCTCCCAGCACTTGTCCCTTTGCTTCATGAGGACGAAAAGGCCACCATGAAGCCACTTTGTGACAGTGCCCTTCACCCTCCTTTTAGTGAGGGGAGCGTGCTTGTTTTGCAGGGGAGTAAAGACAGCGAGAAAGTTGTCAAGGGTCCCAGAGAGGTCATTTATGGCAGAGGCCTGGGACCAGTCTGTTTGTCACAGGTCTGCAAGGTAATTTCCAATGTTAAGCTTGGAGTAGTCCCTCATCTGGATCACTTTGCAGGGAATTTTGGGAGAGAAGATGCCCCATATACAGTAGGTGGGAGAGTGATCCAATATAACATCAGGGAGAATACCACAGGAGACAATTCTATCCAGTTGGTTGCTCAGCACCCAATCAATGAGGGATCCCTTGTCTTCATGTGAGGAGAGCCTTATGGGTTCAGTAATGAGTTGGCTGAGGGTGAAACCAGCCAGCAGGGTCTCCTATTGCTGGACATTCTGGCCCACACAGTTCAGGCTGAGATCACCTAGGACTAATAGCTTATTCAAGCCAACCATGGGACTGAGACTGTTGAGGAGGGAGGAGAGCTCTAGCACAACACCCTTAGGAGGATTGTAGGCAGAGATCAGGTGCACCATTTTGGTGTTGCCTAGTAGGAGGAGGGCATGCAAGAACTCACAGGTATGGAATGGGTGTGAGGTATGACCTATGACAGATACGTTTAAATGTATCTTATAGTATAGGAGCACCCCACCCCCTCTCTTGTTCCCTACTCTGTCTTGCCTAATAAGGTTGTAGCCAGGGAGGGCACATGTAGAGTCAGGGATGTGGGGTTTCCGCCAGGTTCCCGAGACCCCTATAATATCAGGGTTATAATGTGCCACCCAGCCTGTTAGCTCTGCTAGGTTAGGTAGCAAGCTTCATACATTTAGGTGCACCAATTTCATGCCTTTGGCATATAGTCAGGCAGAGGGGGACTTCAGAGAGGGCCTGGCAACCTATGGACCAGGATTTTGGGCTGAGGCCCCAACCAGACCATGAAACCCAGAGCAGCCAGTCAGAGGTGGCATCCTGTACGGCCACGGGGAGAGGGGGCAAGAGTGGATTTGTTCTGTGGCAGTGCCCTAACAGAAGACGTGGGGGTGATTAGGTAATGCACCCTTGCTCACTCTTCCTAGGGTTATGATACAGGGTCAGGTGGCTCAGGAAGGTGAATTAGTGGGTAACAGGTAACGTCACTCTGGGACAGGAAGCTCTAGTAGATTACCTAGCTCTAATTAATATAGACAATAGGTTGCTACTTCAGGCTCCAGAGTAACTACACATGCACAGGTGGATTAACTAGCCCTAATTTTTAAAACAAGAGGATGTTGTTCCTGGCTCCAGAATTGTTGTATATACACAAACAGTAATTAGTTATTGCAAGCTCTAGCAAAAACAGGGTGAAGCTTCACATGCACATTTAATAGGGTACATTCAGTGTACCAGTAAGCCTGACACTGAGCCAACCAAGAAGGAGAATGCAATAAGCTTCCCCCAGGCAAGTGGAGGGACTAGAGAGCATTTAAGGGGAGAAGGGAATGGGGAGGATGGTAGTGAAAAAATTACACCTCAACAGCCGCGGGAGAGCAGCTCCCAATGCAGTACAGATAGATATTTTTTGTAAGTCCAAAAAGTCCTCAGCTACTCTTTCCTTTTTTTTCCTCTCTGTTACGATGTCCACCAGGAGAGGACTGCTTGACCGCCGCAGCCAGCCGGCACCTCAGACCCTGGGTCCCGACAAGAACAGTCAGTCCAGATTGCAGGAGGGGGACCCACTGTAGAAGGGTCTCCCTCACCACCCTCGGTCCCTCGCAGCAGGCAGGAATGAGCCGCGGGGCTCGGGAAGCAGCTAAATCTCAGCTGGGTGCACGTCTTGGCAGACTGAGGAGCCATTTGGGCGCAGGTGCTGACTTTTAAATTTGGCACCCAAAGATCCTCTGCCTCAGCTTCTCCAGAGCCATGGAAAAGTCCAAAATTACCCCTCAACAGCCACGGGAGCGCAGCTCCCGATGCAGTACAGATAGAAATTTTTTGTAAGTCCAAAAAGTCCTTAGTTACTCAGTAACTCTTCTTTTTTTTTTTCTCCATTACGATGTCTGCCAGGGGAGGTCCACTCGACCATGGCAACCAGCCGGCACCTCAGACCCTGGGTCCTGATGAGAACAGGCAGTCAAGATTGCAGAATGGGGGACCCACTGTAGAAGGGTCTCCCTCACCACCCTCAGTCCCTCGCAGAAGGCAGGAATGTTGGTTTTGATGCATCTATGAAAATATGATGCAGTTATATGTCACAGTTATATATTATGTCACAAACGTGTGCAGCTTGTTGCAACTGTGTCATTGTTGAGCACTTTCGAAAATACCACCCCATGGGTCTAATAAGAGAACACTGGAATGTTCAGAAAATTAGGGGATGAGAGGAGTGGAGAGGGAGTTACTACCTGATACTGTGATAGATTGCTTATTGATTTAATATTTGAACCTGGAGAGAAAAGATTCAGTGACAAAAGCATAATTAAAAAGATGGTGTAATCCACCATATCAAAGATAAAATAAAATAAAATGAGACAAGTAAAGGAATTACTGCCAGTACAAAGGATGTTGTTCAGAACATTACGGACAGCAGTTTCAGTGCTACAATGAGGATGACACACAGATTGAAAAGGATCAAGGATGTTGTTGACCATGAGTTGTGATATCAGATATCAGGCGAGATATCAGATAATTAATGATAGTGTATAAGCTACACCAAATAGTGTGGTGTTTTGCAGTTCTGTATCTAGCAACAAATAACATTGTTTAAGTAGCTGAATTGCTACTGCTGTTTTGAAGGCTAGTGCTGATCACATTTTAAGGTTTGGGTAAAAGTTTTGCCATTTGGCAAAATGCTCAGGTGGCTATTACCCCCAATGCATAAAGGATTACATTACAACATAAACACTGAAATGGCACTGTTACAGCAATCTACACCACTGCAACCAGTTTGCCACAAATTTCCCAGCACTGGTTTTGGTCTAAAATAGTCTGGTAACCTCTTTTCACTGTTACCACCTAGTTCTACCACTGAGCACAAGTTCCAGTCTCACCAGTGACACCTCCCTCTCAGTGCCCAGCCTCTTTAGACAAAGATCCTTCCCCTGTAGACCACAAAAAAACACTCAGCTGACCTACACTTAGGTACTCTTGGTAGATACTCTTTGGAGATGATCCAACATATATACCTTTGCCAATAGAACCAGTTACCTGATATATCAAAAATGCTCTGCCACATTTTGTACAAAAATAAAGGTATTTGCTAAAATAAATGGAGATATAGGTATAGGATTTACAAAGAAAAAATGAGATACAGTTTATTCTAGGAAAGGAAATAAAAACTGTTTAAACAAAATATATTACAGATAGAAAAACTTAGCTAACTGCTTACACCTGACAGACCAAGAAAATGAGTCTTCAGCAGCTAGCTCACCAATTTGATCAGCAGGGTTATCTATACTAAGTGCTCCAGAGAAAACTGACTCTGGGGGGGAATCTCCACAGGATAACATTTTCTCCACCCCAGCTCGCTTGATGACATCAGAGATTTAGCCCATCTGTCAAACATACCTTTTGTGTTGATGAGCCAGACCTACCCTTCTAAACTGGTCAGAACAGGCAAGCATTGCAAAGTCCAGATTTCAGTTTGTGTTTTATAAGCTAGTCAAAACCAGAATCATCATTCCTTATTATCTTGGAGAGTCAGAATGGGGATTCAATATCCTTTTTGCTGTTGTCTCAGCCCTTTTGTGATACCCAACAAAATATCTCTTTCAGTTGACAGAGGTCTGTCAGGGACATTGCTGCATCACTGTAGTTTGGCACAAACCTTCAGTAGCAGCCTTCAATCCTTGGAAATGCCTCACTGTTTTATTAGTGGTGAGCATGGCCCATTCCTGAATAACTTCAGTTTGTGCTTGCTCATGCCACATGTGTGCTCTGCCTACCTGGTGATCAAGTTATGACACCATTGCCACCCATATTTGGCATTTCTCTACCTTAATCATTAGCCCTGTGGCTTTCAGTCTGTGGAACACATTGCTTATGTGCCTGACGTGATCCTACCTTGTTTGGCTATACATGGCGATGTCATCTATACATGCCACCACAAAGTTTCCCACTCCATGGGCCTCTGAAAGCTCACCAAGGCATTCTTCATGAATTGCATTACCATAATTTGAATATTCAAAATGGAATGACATAAGCTGACCTTTCTCTGGCTTCACGGCTCAGAGGTACCTGCCAGTAACCCTTTGTCAGGTCTACGATAGCCAGAATCTAGGCACCCTAAGCTGTTCTCTGTTATCCTCATCTGTTCCCTTTGAAACCCTGAAGGATGGCTGTTTCAGTCCGGCTAGGATCCTTGTGTCTGCATGTTGCTCAGCCAGTGTGGTGTACCCAGGTTTCTTTGTGAACATTCTTCAAATGTGTGCAGCACTCAACTGATTTCAGTTGTGTGGGTTGTTGGTCACTTCGAGAGAACATTGCAAGGTGATCCACTAACAGATCTGCATGACTTACCTCATCAGGGTGGCTACACACCATCAAGACCATTTTCTCTGTGTCATGGTAGGGCTCCATCATGTCTATGTGGTACAGTAGATGCTTTTCACCTCCTGTCAGGCAGCTCCACCACATGATTTACTTCATTTACTTTATTAACTATAAAGTATGGACATGCTCCTGTTGTTTGTAATTTATTTTACTGGACAGGGATGATTACTATAACCCCCTGTCCAGCCTCATACTTCTGGGCTCTGGCCACATGGTTAAACCATGTCTTTTGTCTCTGCTGTACAGCAGCTAGTTTCTATTGTACAAGCCCAATGAGCTCCTTGAGTCATATCCTGATGTTCAGGATGTTCTCCACAATAGCTTTCCTCTAAAGAGCAAGCTCACCCTCACATTCATCCCTTACCAGATCTAGGGGTCACTCAACCTGTGATCAGTCAGGAGCCTGAAGGGTGAGAACCCTGGGGTCTCCAGTGGGAACTCGTTATATGCAAACAAGAGGTGGAGTGAGTACTTGTTCCAGTCCTTTTTTTGGTCAGAGAATGCCTGCTGCATAGTCTTAAGCACAGTGTTAATGTGTTCAACCAAGCCATTAGTCTTGGAGTTGTATGGGAAGGCTTAGAGTTGTCACACTCCATAGTTTTCTCACAGACTGGTCATATGGGCTGAGATAAAATTCGTACAGTGGTCTGACAGAATCTCCCTTGGTGATCCCACTCTGCTGAATATCCCCATAAGTTCATCAGCCATCTTCCCTGCATGTATGGAAGATATGGCAACAGCCTCTGGGTACCTTGTTGCAAAATCTGCAGTGACCAGTATATACCACTTGCCTGCATGACCCAGTGTGCTCAGTGGAGCCACAATGTCCATGGCCACCATCTTAACATTTTCATCAGTTCTGTGCAGTAGAACCAAAGCTGTTTTTGCCATGTCTCCAACCTTTCCAACCCGCTGGGACTGTGGACTAGTCTGGCAATAAGTGATCACATCCTTGAAGATACTGGACCAACAAAAACTGATTATAAGTCACCTTTTTGAACTGCTTGAACACAGGTGTCCTGAAAAATGGATGTCATCAGCTATGGCCTGAAGCTGCTTTCAGAATTTTTAAAGGACTACCAGCTGCCAGAGTACTCCTTCCTCTGGTACTCCCTTAGGCACTTACTCTCTGTATTGAAGCCCATTTTCCCAATAAACTTCCCCTTTACCTCCTTGAGAGTCACTCTGAGCATATATTATTAGTTACTTCAGTTTTTGTAGGGATGAGTCAGCCTGCTGAGCTCTGACCTTCATAAGGGCACACACTCGTTTTGTAGGAGAATTGCTCATGGCTTGGGTTTCTACAATTTTTAGCTGTAGGTCAGAGCTGATGCTTCCAGCCAGTCCTCCAGCCACACTGGTTGCTTCCACAGATGCTGAGAAAGAGGTTGCTTCTTGCTGTGCTGCCCCTTCTGCTTCAGAAGCCTGTCATTTGGCTTGATTATATTTAGTAACACAAGAAATATCTTCCCTGCAATCAAAATCATTAACCAGAGTCAACTCTATTGGGAGTTTAGGTACAACTGTCACTTCCTGTATTCTCTGGTCACCTTCCCAGAACAGGAATACACAGGCCATTGACACTGAGACTGCAGGACCTGTGACACATTAAATCTTTGAAAATGTGCCCAGTGGAATCTGCTTGACATGGGTTAGATAATCCCTAATCATCAAGATGGAGACCCAAGTGTACCCCAATCTCTGAGTTACCATCCCATTCACTAATAGTGTATGTGTGTGCACAGTGGAATGAGTAGGAACGGCATTCTGTAAAAAGATCACCAGCTGTTGGGCACCCATTCCCCTACACTCTTTCCCTTTACAAATTTTTTAGGAAATTAATAAGACATATGTGCTGGTTTTATGCAAAAGTGGCACCTTCATTCCTGTGGCTCCTTTGTTTTTAGAGCAGTAGCTTTTACTTTTGGCTCAGATATAGGCTGGCTCCCATTGAGTTGCCCCCTGGGATCATCATAAACCCATCTTCAGCCCCTCCCCCATTATTTGTACAAAGTATGTGTGGTCTGCTGACCACATAGTGATCAGCCCTTTTGGCTGCCTCCTTTATGGAGCTACCATGACCTTTGACACTAGGCAGAGACTCTCTAGGCTCTCCTCCCTGCCCTTCCTCCATACTCTTGACAGGACAGTCCTTGAGGACAACTCCTCATTCAGATAGCTGGGTGTTTGACTTGACCAACATCTCACCTTCTCTGGTCATGTGGATGTCATCCTGAAAAAGCTGCACCCCAAGCTCGGCACTCTATACAGGAATCAGAATTGCCTCCCTCTCCTGGCTAGGCACGAACTTGTTTAGAAAATGATCCTTCCTATTTTCGACTACTGTTATGAAGTCTACAGTGCCACTCCCAAGACCTCCTTGGCCAGATTGGATACCCTTTTCAACTACTTCTGTCGCTTCACTCTGGACTCGCCTCCTCTCACCCACCACCATCATCTCTACCACTTCCTGACATTTCCCTTACTAGAAAATGGACACCTCCATCATTGTGCTAAATTTGTCTCTAAATTCTGGTTTTGATCGCTTCCATCCTATCTCTCCTCCTTTCTATCAGTCCTCCCTCCCTCTGCCCACTCACTTAGATCTTATGACTCCTGTTCCTTGTTGACCCTCAGCAGTCTACCACTGTAGGCAAGGCTGCTTTCTTATATCGTTTCCCAAAATTGTGGAATTCACTTCACCAGGTTCACCACTCCTCCTCCACCTCCTCTATAACTTCAGCCCTACACAATTTCCTTTCTGTGAATTGTACCTGCAATTAACCTACCTGATATTCCTGACCTGATCCCCAGCCTCTATCAATCTATTACATAACTATTTTGAATTACAGCTCCTTTCCAGCTCCATTACTTTCTTTCCCTGCTGAGATACATACCTGGCCATTCCTTTGAGTTAGCTATAACTATCAATATAACTATACTTTAGGTTCCTATCAATCTACTACTATCATTATATCTTTAACCTTGATTCCTATTCATCTGCTTCCCTCCAAGCCTCGCTACCTTTCCACCTCTGCTGTTACTCCCTATCCACCCCTTCCTTTCTGGCTAAATGGTACCATCATCATGAATTTGAGATGTTATCCTAATGTAATACACTGGACCTGTCCATTGTGACCTCTGTATACAATTGTATTCTTATGCTGCACTTAATTTGTTCGTTCTGTTATTTGCTGTCCACCACTGCCAATATTGTTGTAATAATGTTTGCTGTTGTATGCATGTATGTATTTATTTCCACTACCCTTTCCCCCAGGATGCACCATGAGATGAGCAACTTATAGTTCAGTGTGCCTTTCCTGGTGAAATGTTTCAATAAATAAATAAATAAACATGCTCTATCCTGCTACCTGGAACAGTTTGCAGAACCAGTTCCATTAAAAATAAATCTTTGATTTGATCAGCAAATCTGGTTTTGGCCCCTTCAGCAGAGGGAGTAAAAAATCACACATTTGCATTTACATTGCTGAATAACTATCTTCTTCTCCCTAAATATCCATCCATATGCTTAATTCAAACATTTAAACAAAACGTGTTTTACTTTATTATAGTTCATACAGTTCTCATCATCCATTCTGGAAAATGATTGTAATGCATGGCCTGTAAGAAGAGGAGCAAGCAGCATTGTCCGAGGAGCCCTGTCCAATTTAAACTGTACTCACAATCTCTCAGACAATTTCAGAAAGAAATCATGATCCATTCCTTCTTTATACCAAGTAAATATTTTAGAATTAATGTTGGCTTCTGGGGTGGGCTCTTGCAGTTAGTTATGGTGCCTCCTGACTGAGAATATCCAGTTGGCTCTCATGATCATATTCTCCCTCACACTTTGAATATACTTTCTCTCTCTCTCTCTCTCTCTCTCTCTCACTCATGCTGGCACTTTCACTTTCACTCCTCCTGCATCTGAAACTTGTGCCGACACTGCCTTTCTCTCTCTCTCTCTCTCTCTCGGCACTCATTCTATCACTCCTCAGCCTCTAGCTTGCTCTTTTACCCCTCAGCTTCCAGCTTTCCTGTAGTTGATGTCATGCTGCCTATCATCCTGGAATCCATTATTTTCTAGAAAGTCCTCCAGTCTTTCTGTCAGTATGGCCCCAAGTAACTCAGCCTCTTTAGAAATCAGACTGTCTGGTCTGTTGTCAGGGTCATGTTTCCTTCCTCATTTATGCAGAAGGATCACATTAGTTGCCCTACAGTCCTTGGGGACCACCCCTGTGTCTAGTGAGCAGTTGAACATACTGTATCTACAAGTGGAGCTGCTATTACTTCTGCTGCTTCCTTGAGTATCCCAGTGTATAGCCCATCTTACCCCATCAATTAGTCTACTCTTAGCCCTTCCAGCAATCTTTCTTCTGTGATTCTTCCATGACTGCTCGAGCTCCATTCTTCTCACTTAATAACCCCCACCACACAATCTGGAAAAGTTCCATACTCATCCTTGGTGAATATTGAGTATAGATATTGGTTCAGTAACTTCACTTTGTGCCCATCTTCTTCCTCTCATCCTTCTCCTATTTTTTCAACCTTATGATACCCACCCTGATTTTGAGATTCTCCCAGATATACTGGAAGACTGCCTTGTCACCCAGCTTTGCATTTCATGCTATTCTGAGGTATATGTTAGTCTTAACATTTCTGATCTTCCCACTTGCCTCCCTGGTCACCCTTAGATAATCCACCTGTTTCTCCTCCCTTTGATTCCCCTTGTATTTCTTAATTGTTCTCTTCTTTGTCATCACTGATGGATGTGAACCACAGTGAGTCTCTTGCTTTCCTTTCTTAGCTAAAAATCTCAATACATAATTCCACAGCATTTACTATGGCTAACTTGAATGCATCCCATTTTCTCTCCACCCCTTCTATCCCTGATATTCTCCCAATCTTATCTTTTAGTATCCTTCACATCCTTTTAAAATCCACTTTTCAGAAGTTCCACACCTTTACTGTTCTTTTTCCCTTACTGGCTTCCATTTGGACCTTGAGCCATATGGTCTTGTCTTCACATGACTCCAAAGGTTCCTTGACAACTGTGTTTTAGGCCTGCTCACTGTTCATAAGCACCAGGTCCAATAGCACTCTCTCCCTTGTTAGATCCTAGACCAATTGACTTGCAGTTCAGGAAAGTACACTGCTCACAGACATTTGCTGCTTGTTTTTGAGCAGAATTTCCTCCACTTTTGCCACCAGTTTGTCACAATGATCTGCACCACTGTGATCAGTTTGCTACAAAGTGCCCAGTACCAACTCTGGTCTGAGACAGTTAGGTAACTTCTTTTTGCTACCACCACCTGCTTCTACCACTGAGTGCTAGTTCCAGTCCTACAGGACCAGTTCCCTTTCAGTGCCCATCCTCTAAAAAGAACCTGCACCTGCAGACAGCAGGAAACACGCTACTGCCCTGTACTCAATTACAGTTACTTGTAATGCATTTCGATAGATGCTGTTGTGCAAGTTGTGAAACATAAGATGTTAGCTACTATTTTGACAATTTAAATGTGCTATGTTAGCACTGTGTGTTCCCACTATGCTGTATTATCACCCTTGTTTCAATTTCTTCTATGTCTATTTACAAAACCAAATTGTTTAGTTATTATACCACTTTATTAACACTGTATCCTAATTTTTACTTCTTTTATCTGTAATTTCTGTTCCGTTTTTCTTTTGTTTTTGCAAATGTGTTTTCCAAGCTAAGTTACAAGCATGGAACACCCATATTATTTGCCTATCTAGGCCAGGGACAGTCATGAAAATGATCCCTTGGATCAGTGTACTTACCTGGTCAACAAACAAATTAATGAATGAATAAAGTAGTAAATAAAATGTTATATGGAGATGGATCAAATTGACATAGTTTTGCAAATAGAAATGTTACTTCAAATACAAAAAAATGCACTGACATAGGTTGTACAAAAGTAGTGATCTTCATTGAAATAAATGGAAAATATATACAGTACGATCTTGATTATCCGAATGCTCTGGGAGACATCACATTTGTTTGGATAATTGAGAGTTCAGATAATCAGGGGTCCAAAACATTAGACAAATGAGAATTGGGGGACAATGTCAGAGTTCAATCAATAGGGAGATCTGGATAATCGGGATCTGGATAATCAAGGTTGTACTATACAAGATATACAAAGAACAAAATGAGATACTGTCCACATAAGTAAAGGAAATAATGTCTGTTTAAACAAAAGAACAGATTACTGACAGAAAAACCTAGCTAACTGCCTAGTCTAAGCTCTCCTCCAAAGATCAAGAATATGAGTCTTTAGCAACTGGTTCCCCAGTTTGGTTAGTAGGGTATCTGTATTCCTCATCACTCCAGTGAAGACTAACTCTGGAGACTAGAGTCACAGGACAAAAGTCTTTCTGCCCCAGACCCCTCAATGTCATCAGGGCCTTGACCCCTCTGTCAGAATTTCCTATTGTGTTGACAAGCCCACCTCCATCTAAACTTGTTCGAACATGCTAGCATTCCAAAATCCCTAGACCAAACTTAGGGTTGTGTATTTCGAGCTTGCTAAAACTTGAATTGGCCTTCCTTATTTTCTTGCAGAGTCAGGATGTGGGCTCGAAGCTCATCTGCCATCTTGGCCCTTTTGTGACGTATAGCAGGGATGCAACCAAATATAGTAATTCAGCAATTCTTGTTCTCTCCAGAGGGGTCCTGGCTTAGACGCATGCCAAAACACACATGCACACACACACCTTTGCACAAGCACTGACATAACCCTTGTAATTGGTCAGAGAAAATACCAGCAGCAAAACAGGGATTGGCATTATTAGAGACGTAAAGACCAAAAGTTGACAGACTACAATGAATCAAATGAGATAAGACAGAAGCAAAAACAGAGGTTGTCTTGCTTGGGCAAAGAATATTTTTCATGGAGACCATAAGGGGGTAAAGACAAGTGTAACAATTATGCCAAGAACCATAGGTAAATGAGGGGCCTTAATGGTTGAAGTCAGGGCTTCAGATAATTATTTTTGGATGGAAGTGAAATATTTCCATGGGTTGAAATTTGGAAGTCATTTTAGTTTTACTGGAGTCAAAATACTTCCAGCTGTCAATTTTTGGAAGTCAAAATAATTCTAATCCACAGATTTTGGAAGTCAAAATACTCCAAGTCCTATATTTTTTGAAGTCATAGTCCTTCTGAATACCTCATTGTACCCAATCTATGCCACATTCACAGAAATACATTTATTAACTGCCTGAACAGGTTTTAAGGGAATGGGATTATTGGCCAAGACATCAGGGAAAATCTACTCTTACCGAAAGTGCCTTGGTTCTTTTGCTTTTTCCTGGACACCCACCAGGGACAGCACCAGAGATGGGTAGAAAGGACCTCAGTTTAACATCTCATCTGAAGGACAGCAAACCCCAACAGTACAGCACCCCCCTCCACACATACATATACATACACTAGTGCTTTATTAGGGTGCCAATGTTTTTGGTATGATCCCAAGTCCCAGTGTGGGAATAGAACGTGTAAGGTTCTGGCCAAGAGGCAGATGTGCTGCCAGCTGAGCTATACTGACTGTTGTGCTGAAATATATTTTCTCACTATTTTGTCTCTTACTCCCTACGTGCTAACCAGCAACATTCATTCAGCACTCCTGTGGTATAATCATGGGATGGCACAGCTCTCTATCCAGAGACCCACTCCTCTGGTATAATTGAGCACTAACACAGGCCAGTTCAGCTCCCTGTCCTGTGGCCCACTCCTGTTGTAGAATCATACACTGATGCAACTCAGTCCAGTGCCTTTAACTCAGTAACAGAAACATAGAAACATAGACTGTATAGGCAGAAAAGGACCTCTTGGCCCACCCAGTCTTCCAATTTTATTTTACACCAGTAGACTCTTGAGTGGTCTCCTGCAACATGTTCCACTCTTTTTATTCATCAGTATTCTCTTCTGTGTCTAGCCCATGCATGTTTGAACACCCATATCCCCACACTATTTGCCACTGCTACCTCTTGTGGCAGGCTGTTCATGCATCAACCACTCTCAGTTGAGTAATAAACAAAGGGAAGAGAAATCTATATCATATTTCATATATACATGCAATCTGAATGTTGTCTTAATTTTATGTTTTCCAAAGTTTTCCCAGAGACGTCAGCAGCCCTAGCCATCATTTTCCTTTTATGGGGCCTCTGCCTACACAGCTGTGTAACAGAAATGCCAGCCCAGAATAGTTTGTGAAACTTTCTGACAGATTTCAGGATTTCCAGTCAATTTAGGTAACACAGTCTGCGTGAGCTCCAGACTCGTGGATACATTTTCAAGAGTGGATTCTTGCTACATGGAAAGTGTATCTGCCTAATTAGTAGTAGTACGAGACCCAGATTTACTTTGGCTGCATAGTCCTGGATTGTTTTGACAGCTGGTAAAGCAAATGACAGATTCCTCATTATCTGCTCTGGACAAAAAAATTGGGGTCCAAACTGTAATTCTTGGGGTATATTAAAGCCTCTCTATAATGGATAAAAACATCAGGAAAATGAAACATCCTTAAAATCTGAACCAGGGTGGATGTATTCCAGTAGAGTAGAGTAGACTAGTAATAAAATATTTATTCAGACGTGCACGAGGCATGTACCATTGAGCTGAGGCTCATTTACAAGGAATAGAATAAGCATGTCTGCAAAATCTTCTGGAGGTTTGGTTTTTTTACACAGAATGTTCTATTTCACTTACCACCATGCTGTAAATCATTTTATCTGCTTTTATTGAATTCTTGTACCTTTGTAGATGGCTGACTCTATCTTGTGTTGTGTGGTTAGCCGCATGCTCCAGCCTCCATCCAATCCAGCTAGGCTGCCGAGGCACCGATGACCCTGCTGGACCCTGCCCCATTGAAACACTTCTGATTTCCCTGCACCAGCAGCACACACTGGGGGGGGGATAACAAAAGTTATGTTTTCGGCAGCTCCTTGGCTGCACTCAAGGGGTTTACAGACAGCCCCTCCACTGCACATTTGGTCCACAGCCCCGGGTCCTCCAGTCCTGACTCTCGAGTTCTGACTGCTTCTCTGTAACCGGCAGCATCACTAGTCTGCTCACTTTCCTCTGGATCTACTGCACCATCCTCTTCTCCCAGCTCGTGCACACATATGCCCCATGAATGGCATAGCACAGAATGGCACCAAACTGTCTGTGCTGTGCAAGTATGAATGTTGCCAGCAGCGATTCACTCTAGTTGGTGGGGGGGGACAAGCAGGAAACCAGGAAATAACATAATTTGCTGCCAGCTGCTGCTGCTGTCTCTAGTGGACATCAAAAAGAAAACAACGTCCACAACTGAAAAAAATGGACATCAGCTCTTACATATGGATGTTACATAGGGACGTAAATGACTCCAAGGACTCTATTTTGGACATTTTTGACAAATTTCAGAATGTAAAATACATCCAAAATTCAGTTATCTGAAGCACTGGTTGAAGAAATGAAATACAGTACCAATAGATTTTAAGATGTAATGAAGGAAACTAATTGCACCTCTCCTGTCAAAAGCAAATCAAGGTCAAAATATATCTGGGATGCAAAAGAGAAAGAGATAGAATTAATGTAGGGAAAATGACATCTGTATTACCAGCATCCTTAGGGATTGTGGTTACATAAAAGTTAGATGAAAAGCACTGCAATAAATATAAAAAGGGCTTTCCAAGCTTGAGAATGGACAGTTAGATGAGATTTACACCACAACTTTTCAGATGATGTCCAAGCTATTTTAGTTTTCTTAGGTGATCCTTCAATCAAGGTGATCCTGATAAATAGTTGTTACACTTAGCATGGCCAAAAAATGTTGACAAGCTCAACTGAGGGGGTGAATGTACACCAATGTCTGAGGTGGAGCAAAGGTAGATATTAAGTTTCCACATGGATACCTCAGTTCCAGAAAAACTAGATAGATGTTACACACACACACACACACACACACACACACACATATGGGTGCAATACATTCAACTCAATGGCTTGAGGGATGCTTCTCTGCTGCTTTTCCACCTTTACATGTCTGCAATCAGCAATTGTGTTTTGTTTTTTGAATATAGAAAACAATAGTGCCAAATTATTTATCAAAATTAGTAAAAAAAAAAAAGAAACACTTTCCAACCACAGACTTTTTTATTTGGGTGGGGGTGAGGAGGCTGTGGCATAATTCATAGTCTGTATCCTGAAGGTCATTATCTACATTTTGGGCATTGAAGGTAGGTACACTGATGAACTGCCACAGCTCATGCTGCTGTGTGGCTACTTTTCCTAACTTCATAGAAACACAGACACATAGATTTTGTCATTAGTAAAGGACCTTTAGCCCAATTCAGTCTGCCCTTGTCCCTGTTTATTCCATCACCACAGACCCTAGTTGGTCATAGATGTCATTTCCTCCCTTAATTCTTCTACCTAATATGCCTCTGTGCCTATCCCATGCATGCTTGAAGCTCCCCACCGTCTTTGTCCCCACTACCTCCTCTGGCAGCTTATTTCTGCCATCCACCACCCTACCCATAAAGAAGTATTTCTGTACATCTCTCTTAAACTGCCCCTTTTTAGCTTCATTGCATGCCTCCTTGTTCTAGTGCCTTCCTTTCTGTGAAATAAATCCTCCACTTGCACTTTGTTCACTTCTGTAAGATACTTGAAGGTTTTAATCATGTCCCCTCTAGATTTCCTCTCAGCTGGCTTGGACACCACTAGGGACAGGGTAGTGCTGGACCTGGTACTTACAAACAGAGGCACCACTGCTGACATCACAGTGAGTAGTACCCTAGGTACAAGTGATCACTGTACTCTGTGGTTTGGCATATAGATAGAACGGGAAAACAAAACACACTAAGAAGAGGATCCTGGACTTCAGGAGAGCAGGGAGGTAGAAGGGAGGAGACAGAAAACTATAGGCCAGTCAGCCTCCCCTCAGTAGTAGGCAAGATCATGGAGGCGCTGCTTAAGTAAAGGATTGTGGAATACTTGGAAACCATTGGAGCACAGGATCTGAGGCAGCATGGATTCACAGCAGGAAGGTCATGTCAGACAAATCTGAAAGACTTTTCTGTCTGGGTGACGAACAAGGTGGATCAGGGAAGTGCAGTGGATATCATCTACCTCGACTTCAGCAAGGCCTTTGACAGCGTTCCACACAGGAGACTGGTTAACAAGTTAGGAAGCCTGAGGGTGGGCCATAATGTGGAAAACTGGGTCAGAAACTGATTGAGGGACAGAAAACAGCAGGTGGTAATAAATGGGATCAAATCCAGAGAAAGGAGGGTGACAAGTGGGGTGCCGCAGAAATCAATTCCGGGGTAGTCCTTTTTAATATCTTTATCAGTGACATAGCTGAAGGGCTGGAGAGAAGGTTTGACTATTTGTGGATGACACCAAGATCTGTGACAGAGTAGACATTCCAGAGGGGAGTCAAAAGAATGAGGAGGGATCTGGGAAAATTGGAAGAATGGTCACAAGAGTGGCAATTAAAATGTAATCCTAAGAAGTGCAAGATCATGCACCTGTGGTGAAAAGACCCTGTGGAGAGTTACAGAATGGTGGGGAGTTGTTGACAGTTACCAGGGAATAAAAGGATTTAGGGATAATCATCTCAGATGACCTAAAGGTGGCTAAACAGTGCACCAAGGCTGTGGGAAGAGCCAGTGGGATGTTAGAATGCTTAAGAAGGGCTATTTCTAGCAGAAGAAGGGGAGGTGGTGATGCCATTGTACAAAACTCTAGCGAGGCCACATCTAAAATATGGGGTCCAGTTCTGGAGGCTGCATTTTCGCAGGGACATAGACAGGGTGGAGGCAGTCCAGAGAAAGGTGACCAAGATGGTGCAAGACCTGACAGAAAACATACAAGGACAGATAAAAAGACCTGAATATGTATACACTGGAGGAGAGGAGGAAAAGGTGGGATATGATTGAAACCTTCAAGTATCTTAAGGGCTTGAACAAAGTACAAGAAGGCGACATCTTTCAGTACAAAAGTTGTACAAGGATTGGGGGCACAATATGAGATTGGAGGGGGGGTAGGTTAAGCAGAAATGTGAGGAATTGTTTCTTCACGGAAAGCGTGGTGGATGCCTGAAATAGCCTACTCCAGGAAGTGGTGGATACTAAAACAGTGGTGGGATTCAAACATGTATGGGATAGGCATGAGGGAACCCTAGACTTGAAAAGAAGTGAAAGCCAAGGTCCAAGTAGGGACAGCAGCCACTAATGCAGGCAGGGAAAACGGGTAGACTAGATGGGCCTAGCAATCCTTATCTGCTGTCAACTGCTATGTTACTATGTAGATTGTAAAGAAATGGAAAACTGCCTCAGAGAATGCCACAGGGAGGGAAGCCAGAGGGTGAGTGAAGGCTCAATGGATAAAAATTAAGGAAGGTATATCCCAGGCAATGGCATGCTGTTTGAAAGAAGTGATCAAGGGAAAGAATAGGAAGAGGCTGCTATGGTTCTCTAAGGAGGTGGCAAAGGCAGTGAAGGAGAAGAAAACATTATTTAGACAGTACAAGGAGATGAAGGAGGATGAAGACAGAGGGGCATCTGGCAAAACAAAGGGAGGCAGGAAGGGGGGGTGAAGGCAGCTAAAGAAATAACAGAGTAGGGAACAGCTAAGGAGGTCAAAAAAGTGGAGAGGACCTTCTTCAGGTGTGTGGGGGAAAGAGGAAAACAAAGGGTGCATAGTACGATTCAGGAGGGCAGGGGGGGATGCACAGAGGAAGAGCAAGAGAAAATGGAAATACTAAATGATTGCTTCTGCTCGGTCTTCATGGTAGAGGTTGGGGGGGGGGGCAGACCACTATGCTGCAGTAAGTGACAAAGAGAAGGGTGAGTGGACACACAGTTATTCTCTGGTGGAGAGGATCCAGAAGGAATTGGAAACCTTAAAGGAGTTAAGGCGATTGTGCCAGATGGGTTTCACCAAGGGTCCTAAAGGAACTGAAAACAGTGCTAGCTATCCCTCTGGCAGCTCTTTTTAGCACCTCAGTGGAGTTGGGGGAAGTCCCTGAGGACTGGAAATTGGCTGATGTGGTCCCTCTGCACAAAAGCAGCAGTAGGGAGGATGCCTGCAATTACATGCCAGTCAGTCTCACATCAGAGGTGTGGAAGTTAATGGAGACACTACTAAATGAGAGGCTCATGGAGTACCTGGAGGCAAAAGGGCTTCAGGACCTCCACCAGCATGGTTTTATGGAGGGAGGGAGGTCATGTCAGATTAATCTCATAGATTTCACTGACTGGGTTACCAGGGAGGTGTCTCAAAGGAGAGCAGTCGGTGTGGCCTATCTGAACTTTAGTAAGCCTTTTAACACTGTGCCACAAAGGAGGCTAGTTGAGATACTAAATAGCCCAGGGTGGGGGAAAAAGTGACAGGTTGGATATCAAATTGGTTAAGGAATAGGAGGCCAAGGGTGGTGGTAAACAGTAGCCTTGATAGCAACATTGCAGAGGAGCTTGAGGGTAAGGTGCATGCAGATGGGTGGTCATGTCAAACTAATCTCAGTTTTCTTTGACTGGGTTACCAGGGAGGTGGATCAAGGGAGAGTAGTGGACATGGCCTATCTGGGTTTCAGGAAGGCTTCTGACACTGAGCTGCACAGAAGGCTAGTTAAGAAACTAAGCAGTCTATGCAGCTCAGTGATGAAAGCCTTACTGAAGCCTGTGGTCTGAATGCACATTTTGAGAGTTTGACTTTTTTATAACCCTGCACTTTGTGTTATTTAGTAATGTAGCATGAATGTATTCTGTATGTATATATCATTACACTGATATAAATTATAATATGTTGGTTCTTTATCTTGTTCATTGAGATCTGTATCTTTGAGTGTGCTATTGGACTACAGATGTTCCTCCTGCCCAGGAATAAAATGATAGTAGCGAGCAAGCGTGGAGTGTCTGACTTAAAGAAAAAAGGGTTGTGGTAGAATAACTTCTTTGCATATTGCACATAAATCTTTACTGTGAAGCACCATTATCTGTCAACACGGTGCACATGGACCTTATTGTGAAACCATGTTACCTATAAAAATCTTTCAAAATCTTTAACTAGAGGAATCATCTTTTGAAATTAATCTTATATGAGGCAAATTAAGTATTGATTGTAGTCCTTGTAGGAACATGTGTTTTTAAACTGTATAAATCTTTTCTGATGTCATAATGCATTGTACAACTATTTATTGAGCACTTGTCACTCTAAATATCTGCGTGCACGTCAACACTGAATGCAGACATGATGATGTCATGCTTGCACTTCAATATTTAAATAGAGCTCCTGAATAACACTAATTACCCTTGATAAAGCACCTGTACAGGGGTACAAAATGAAAAGCCATTGGGTGTTTTCTGAGCCTACTGCAGGGGAGAGTACCTTTTTGTGATATTCTCAGCACATTTATATGTGTCAGTGAGAGTATTCAACAAGGTTACCTCATCTTTTGAATACAACTGAGTGTTTTGCAGTTTGTTAGTCATGTGTATGAGGCCACTTTGAGTCTGTGAGTTAGTAATAGCATCATGCATTGGTAGCATGAGATATTATTGTTGGTGATTGGGCACCTACAATAAGAGCGAACCAATCCCTGATGCATGTCTGCAGGGCTACAGTAGGGTAGGGAGGCTGGATGGGGGTTCAGTGAATATAGTGACGGTATGTCTCTATACGTACGCATGGGAGGGCGAGCATGCACCGTGAGAGGTGGGAGTGTATGTGAGGGGTGGTGCCATGGTGGGTTGCTGAGTCAACCCTGTGGTGTGGTGAGTGGGTTGGCGGCTTTGGTGGACAGGGTACTGGGTTTGGGTCTGGGTGCTGGTGCATTTTTGTTGCACCCGGCCCAAACCTTTTTTTTTATGTTTTTCACCCTACCCCCAACATGCACCCCCCCTAGAGTTGAGAATCCTTAAGTGGGGAGGGGTCCAGGGGACATAGCCCCCACATAAAACATTTAAAAACTAAATCCCCAGCACTGTTTTGCTGTGCGCTGGGGTGTCAGAGTGCTAAAATAAATTTTCGGCACTCTGACTTCACCATGCATCACTTTATCTAGAATGAAATCATGCTCATTAAACATCTTTTGGAAACTCTATTGTTAGAAATACAGGATTTGCAAGCAGACCTTACACTGCACATCAAAATGGATAACAGCACTCCAAAAACAATGCTAGAGTTGGGAAAGCTACTAAGTGCAATCATCGTGTAAATGCTTAGATTTACAGTAAAGGTATGGATTCAGTGGGAGCCACTAATAAGGGAAAACTGCACTGGAACAAACATCAGATCCATTAAACAATTTAGATAATGTGGAGGTGGAGATACAGACCTACTTGGGTGCTAAGAGGGCGGTGAGAAGACAAGATGGTACTTTATGATTGATTTTCCAGTGACTTTATGGTATTTAAAAAGAAGGGGTCCCTGACATTTGGTTTTACAAAGAAAGTGATGGCATACATAACTGAGCACCCATTGTCAAAGTATACACATCAAAACCAGCAGAAACAGGTGTAGTAGGACAGAGGAGTACAAATGGTAGAAACCTGGCTACTACTACCAATGAACTACCAATAAAAGGGTTGCTACTCTGTCTCTCTTTTTTTCTCCCCTAATAGGTAGAAATCAGAACACAACTTGAAGACTGTGTGTTTTCTCAGTACTTCACCTTTCTTGAAGGGGGTTTCTTAGACTTGCATTTTTTCAGTGATTTTTCAAGGATAATATGGAGGATGGGGAAGGGGCTAGCAAGAAAGAGTGAGGGTACCTGGTGCCCAATAAATTCTTAGGCTGCATGCCAGAGTAGCCTAATATATGTATTTGAGTGTCCCAATATGAGTTACTGATAACTGTACTATACCAGTCTCACAGATGGGTTTATACAGAAACGACTGATAGGGTAGGGTGAAATGGGGCCTTGTGCTGCCAAAAATATAGCGAACCAATGACGATTTTTATGGTTCCGTATGGCACTGTAGGAGTAGCAACTCCATGGATCATGACATTGCAACCACTGGTTGTGTGGTCTGTGGTGCTGGTTTTCTTAAAACATGGTAACAATATTCCTGAACCTCTCTTTGGTGAAAAATACTTCTTGACACCAGGCAGTAGGCACATGTGTTACCTAGTTTACCCACCCTCAGGAAATTAAACTTTTCCTTACCAACTCTGTGGTATCTTCCCTGGTGAGCTCCAAAACAAGTGCAATCCATAGGCTGACTTGAAAGTTAAGTCCTATTCAGACAATATCCTTTTGTGATAGTGTCCCCCCTTAGGCTACAGGCAACTCAATCTCTAATAGCATCATTAAGAAATCGACTAAAGCTACAGGTGCTTACTAAGGTCTTCAAAACAGAATGTACTGTAATCAGAGATTGCTCCCCCACACCCCTCTTCTGATGACTGAGCTAGCAATGCTCCATTATTACAAAAAATGTGGACTTTTAAAGACAGAAAAGATGTGCTTTTCGTGAGGGCACTTGCCTTTTATCAGAGAACTTCCTGGATACTTTTTGCGATACGCACTTCATAAAGCAGTAACAAAAGAAAACTGTGTTAGGAAGCATCTGATTGAAATATATAACTGCCACTTTTCCAGCTGCAAACCAATTGTAATTTAAGTCAAATCCCTCATATGAAATAATGAAAATTCCACTTTCGTTTAACAGACCATAATTTTGCTTTATAAATTATTTTCATTTTCTAGGACAATGACTCTAGCACTTTACTGTACCAAAACTTATGTTATTGTATGACTATAAATAAATGTTATTTTTTCTTTTTACAAAATTACATATGTTTCCTTGGCTTGTTCTTATTTTCTGCCTAACAGTGTACTACAAACTAATGTATCAATATTTGACTAATTTCTACATTGCTACCCATGCTTTTCAGCACAGCTCAGAAAATCAGCAGATCCCTCCTCCCTTCCCCCATCGTTTCCCTTGATGATATCCCACTACTCCAGGTCAGTAAATACAACTACATGGGTGTCTGGCTTGACCCCCACTTACCATTCTCACCTCACATAGATGCAATCATCTCTAAACAATGCCCCAAACATGGCATGCTCTACCTGCACAGTGACTCCCTTTCACTTCCCGCCAGACGTCAAATCTTAACAAAAATGATCCTCCCTATTTTCGATTACTGAATTTCATTGAATAGAATCTGTGGCTTCTCTTTGAATTTTTAATTTTGACCTGTGGCTTGTATTTGAGAACAGCTTGTATTTGAGGGCTGCTCATTTTGCAAAATCCTATTTTAAGTGTAAAAAAGAAAATATTACATATCCTGAATAAGATCAAATATATTGTTACTGGTCTACTTTATAGCAAAATAAGAATAACAAACATGAACTAAAGTCAAAACTTTTAGAAGAAATATAATAACAATCATATTTACAGAGATAAAAATCATAAGGTGTCCCACCTACAGAGTTTTATCTAACAAAAATGATCCTATTTTCAATTACCATATTTCATTGAATAGAAGCCACAGTTTCTATTTGAAATTTTTATTTTGACCCTCGGCTTATATTTAAGGGCCGCTTCTATTCGAGGGTGGCTTCTGTTTGGTGAAATATGGAATGTGGATGTGTCTACAGCACTGCCCCATTAACCACCTTAGCTAAGCTAGACACTCTACTAAACTATTTTTGCTGCCTTGATACCAATTCACTCCTTATTACTCACCACTGCAACCTATACTCCCCTCTAGATATTACCCTACTGTCCCACCAGTACTATATCCACTCTCTCAACTTCATAGCTACATTCTGGTTTAATTTTCTACCCTCCCATCTGGTGGAGAGTCTCTCCTTGGCCCCAGACACCCCTTACGCTCTTAGACATAGAAACAAAAGGTCCTTTCTTATACCTCACCCATCTTTGTCTTTTGGTAAATCCACCTTCTCCCATTGGTTCCCCAACCTATGGAACAAGCTCTCTCCCACCATTAGAAGTGCATCCACTTAACCTCGCTTGCCGGACACAACTATGCCTCCTGCTGTCCTACTCCAGTCCCTGCCCCAAATGACCCAGCACCATGTTACCACACTTACAGGTCCCAGCACATGCTGGAGCACTCATTTTTGGGATTCTGTTTCTCCCAGAGTCACATGTCACATGTCCTGGAATGTTACTCTAATTTTCCATTTTACTGTGTTAGACTTGATCTAACTGCTGTAACTGAGGTCTTTTTCATCTTTTTGTGTCTCTGATCTGAAATCTGTTGTCAATCCTACTGAACCTGAGTGTTCCAGCTCCTGTAATCCGTGGTCTTTTGTTCCACTCTGTATGTACTCCTACTCCCCCCTCCCCTGGGTCACACCTGGAAATGAGCCTCTGGTCAGTGTGCCTATCCTGGTCAACAAATGTTCAAATAAATAAATAAAAAAATGACATGATTAAACAGGAAATGTTATGATCTTTGAAATCTAAAATAACCATTAAGTCTGATATGTTTATTTTTTTAATGAGAATAGAAGTCTTGTATCTCTAAAAAAAGACGTGCTTTCCTTTCTCTTACAGAAATAATTATATGAAATGTTTTCATGCTGCACACATAAAACTACCCAAGTGATATGAGTGCTGCAAGTATGATTTAAATGTTAAATTGGAACTGATTGCATGCATATGGCATGCGTACACAAGCAAGTCTGGAAACCATGATTTTTATGTTAAATTGGGAAAGACTGCATGCATGTGGCATGTGTGTAAAAAAGCAAGTGGTCACTGATAATTGCACACATAAAAGTTAGATGATGTACTTGATCACATCATACACAAGTGGGGGTTGATGAGATTCAATCCCCAGTCTTCATGCCTCCAAGTTTCCCGGCTAGCAGTTCAGTGCCTTTAACCACTAAGTCATATTGTCTGCACACATGTGGCTCGCTTGTACTTCACTACATACTGGTCTGACTACATCTGCATGTATGCAGCATACTTGTAGCCACTGTTATGCTTTTCAGTTTTCTTCTCTCCCTCATCTCATTTTCACAGTTGAACTGTAGCACACATACTAATGGAATACATGTGTTTTTTTCCCCACCCCCAATACACAAACTTACCCACAAAATAACTTAATTACTTCTGTCTGGTCTGTACTCCTACAATTTTCTCTCCATAGTTTTAAATGTTTCCACGCAAACAGACTTTAAGGTGCCAACACAAAAGTAGCAATAACTCAACAGACACACACACACACACACACACACACACACACACACACACACACCCAAAAGACCAGTCCCCCCATGCCCACACACTGTGGTGGGTACAGCCATGCTGCTAAAAACAACCCACCAAGTATAGATATAAGTAAAACATCTCTTATTTAAGTACTAGTGAGCCAGAGGCAGGAGTCTTTAAGAGATGATGTCTATGGATCAGAGTGTTGGGGGGTACCCCCTTGAAATGAATGGAATTATTTTCTATTACTATTTTATATGTTATGATGGTGATTTGGAGAATAATGAATGCCACGGTTCTCCTAACAAGGCCCTTCTTAGTCGAGTGGTGGCCTTCATTAAGCTCCAACTCTCCATCAATAATGTATAAAATAGCAATAAAAAAAACATTCTTTTCAATGGTGCACACCCATACAGTCTCCTTTGCCCTATGTTATAATGTGCCTGAGTGTGGGGATGTGGAGGTCAGCTTCACGAGGGGGGGGCATAAGCCTGACTATAGTGGGGCTCCAATAGTTTGTGCATACCATATCGCTTAACTGTCCATGAGTGCAAGGGACAGCTCTAGAATGTCTGTAACATCTCTAAAAGGTACAGCTTATTTGATTTGACTGAAAAGTGATATGCAAATCCGGAAAAATTCAAATGTATAAGATTCATCTGTATATATCACGGGGCAGTGCATCAGACTTGGGCTTAAACCCATCCAGTTACTAACCACATTTTTTCCTGGCTGGAGGTCAACCCCCAAAAGAACTTTGTCTGAATTTTTCTCCCTGACTCCATTCCATTCAATACCCATCATCTATGGAACATGAAGCTGCCCAAAGGTGTAGAAATGTGAAAAACACATAAATATTTCAGTCCTTCCTCCTGTAAAAAAAAATTTACTTTTACTTACCTGACCATATGACCAGAACATGCAGCCTGGCTTAGTGTGCCACCAGCCCAGTTTCCAGTCCCTTCCCCCCACCAGAAGCTGGATACTAGAACAGACCATCACAGTTCCCCAACGAGGTCCATGACCAAGTCACCTCACCATCCAAACCCACACAACCTGGGTGCTTCTTCTTGCTTGGTTGTTGCTGTGGCTGCTGCCACACTGCACTGAACAAGGCCTATGGAGGCCACCCACTTGCTGTCACCACTGCTAAGCCTAACTTGCTGCTGTGGGAGTCTGGGCTATTTTATTTTGCTAGGCAAGCCTAGTAGAGTAAGTATAGGTAGCCTAGTCTTGAGTTAGCTTCTAGCACACCCTCTGACCCTTCAGCCACAAGGGGAGACAGAGACTCACTAAGAGTAGAACAACAAAATATGCTGCCATAATACTGCTATTGAGAGTTCAGTGCTCACTGACTCCTCCAAGCTGTAGTGTGCAGTCTGTCTACTCTGGCGGGAAAGACAGTGTCACACTTTCAAGGCTCATGCATTCTTTCTTGGCTGGAGCTTATCCACATCACATGTGATTGTGCCACTGCTAATAGGTGGAGAAAGTGGACAACACAATACAGACACAGTCAAGTTTGTAGAGTACTTGCAGAGGGGCACACACAGGCCAGGTGGGCACTTATTGTGCAAAAGATTAAATCCAAATGTAATGCCATTATTGCCACACCATAAGAATAACCTATGCACAAATATGGGGGGGGCAACTGCCCCCCTCTGTCCTACCTAAATGGCACCCATGCTTAATGGTAGAAATTCATTCTCAGGTGCTAATGCAGTGGTTTCCACTGTGTTCTGAGGTACTGTATCTCCATGTTTCATGATATTGGTTAGTGGCCCTCATTGTCCTTCATTTTGAATGTCTATGTTCCTCATTTCAGTGGCAAAATGTGAGGTATGGTGCATGCTTCCAAGATCCTACTCAGCATAAAGAGTGCTAAGCATGGCCAGAGTGTATAAGCTCAATACAGAATGACAAAGGAAAAGTAAGTGAGATGAAACAGTCATGGAGAAACACATTTGTAGCACTAAATATGTACAAGGGATTTGCATGGTCCCAAACATAATGGATAGGCTTAATAACACAGAGACTCTTATTCATACACCTGTAATGGGGGATGTTGACTGGCTATATCCTAGGCATTTAATGCAGTAAGCAAACAATACTTTACAAATCAACAGCGATTTATTCACAAAATCGAAAGCTATTAAACAACTTGCAAAAGGATCAGAATTAATGAGTTTTCATTATTTTTATGGGAATTCAAATTGAAATGTATTTTAATGACTCTGATTGCTAGTAGTAGTATAAGAAATAGAAACTGATGAGTTTTTATTTAAGATTTGTACCAGCATAGCTGCTGCACACATAGCAAGCATGCAGCATGTAAACCTGATGTGATGTTTAAATGATGTTCACACCAGCTTAAATGCTAAACTCATGTCAAGCATGCAACACACAAACCTGATGCAATTTTTAGAAGATGTTCACACCAGCTTACCTGCTGCGCACATGACAAGCTTGCAGCAAGCAAACCTGATTTGCTTTTTAGATCTGGATAGCTTAGGTTCACTTTTTGTATGCAAACTGAATGCAAACATTGCACAATTAAGCATGTGGCATGCATTCTGCATGTACACAGCACACCTATTTTTCTGCAAGGGTTGTGTGTTAGTAGTGGGGAAAAAATCTAGTTATGTATATTTGTCAGCCCTAATAATAAGATATATTGGCCAGGATATTCAAACTGCACCCAGAAAGGGTGCAAGTGGTTGTTCTGTGCAACTGAGTTGCACCGGTGCAAAAAAGTGATATATTCAAACAAGATGTGCAATTGCACATCTCATCTGAACATATCAAAATAAGTGAGTTCTGCAAATGGTGGCCACCAAGGATGCACCAGCACATCCCCATGTTTAGTCTGAATACCTGGAATGGGGATGCATGGCACATCTTTGGGATGCACGAAGCTCAAATTCCAGATATTCAGACTGAAACATGCAAATGGGGCCATTTGGCATGCAAGATGCAAATGGGACCATTTGCATGTCATTATGGCCTCATTTGCATGTTCAATGTTTGGGGAATAGCAATGAGGAGAGATGGGGTATATAGTGCTTGTGTAACTTGTATAACTTTTTTTGGCTTAACTCTATTCCCACCTTTGAGTAGTAGGTATGTATGTAGGTAGTAATTTGTAGAGAATAGAATGCCCCCAAAATACCTCCTCCAACTCATGGAGTGTATGACCTCCTGGCACTCAGGAGAAGAAAAAACCCAGGTGAAGGAAACCTCTGAGGACCCATAGTTGGAGGTCTGCCCATCCTTCTAAGCATGCTAAATGGAGAAGGATCTAGGTTCTAGTAACCATATCTAAATTAAGGTTGGTGAGTTGCTTGAAGTGATGGTAATCCATCTTTGATCCATGGATGAAGCCGATCACATGATGATCCTGGTTGAAGAGTAGATCTGTCCTGAATGAGTGATAGAAACATAAATATGGAGGAATTCCAAGTAAAGGAGGATGAAGGAAGTCCAAGTTTCCAAGATAATCCATGATACTTGTCCAACAGAGTTGTAATAGGCAGAAGGAATATGACCGTATCGATAATGTACTAAACTGGGAATGGTGGCAATGCAATGGTAGAAGTCATAGGTGAATGATCAACTTGTAAGAGGTTTGAATGTAAAGGATAGACTGGAGGCTAGAACTCTGTATTGAATAAGGAGTCACTAAGGAAATATTTTGTTTTTTATTTATTAAATTCTCGGATTACAAATACCTTTGAGCAGAAACTGCTCGTTTACAAAGGTTCCACGTCAAAGGATGAGGGTCAACATACATACAGAGGTAGTAAAAGAATGCACAATAAACAACCAAAACAACTAAAAGAAAAAATAAAGATACTCAGTTATAACATACTTTGAGATAATATTCATAAAACGAGCAGCTTGAGTAGGCAGCTGGCTGCGGTAACAATAAGAGATAGAGAGCACCATAGGCAGTTAGTATTGCAGGCATGAGACCGGGAGAGGAAGTTGGCAGGCTAATGGGCCACTGTCCAATGGTGGTGGAAAATGTCTTGTACCAGTGGAGATATGAAGTAGGAAAGGAGTCACAAGGAAGGCCCAGTGCCAGAGGGAATGAGACTGGGAAAGGCAGGCTGTGAGACATGAGTGAGCTGGGAGGTGTTTAGAGAGATCTCTGTTCAACAAAGCAGTCACATTGAGTGGTAGAGGTGAGGTAAAGTTTGAGATTCCTTTTGAAGGGTCCAAGTGTAGTAGACGAAAGTGCTTCTTTATTGAGGGAATTGAACCATTGAGCGACTCTATAGATAAAGGACCACTGACCCATGGAGGTACAACATCTGGGAACCTGAAAGGTTAGAGACTGGGCACTACGTGTTTGTTGAGTGCCACTGTAGGTAGTAAGGCGTGAGCTAACACCAGGTGGCATGGAGGACCAAGGAGAATCTTTGGTAAGTAAGGTCCTGGGTATTGTATTCTGCTGTAGGGGTAGTCAGCTGGCCTGTGCATAGAGGTCACAGGTGTGAGTTTGTTGGGCTGCACCTGTCAGTAGTCTACAGGCTTTGTTGAGAGCAACTGAGATCCTGCGGAGGACACTTGTTGGGGCAGAGCCAAAGATGGCAAGGCCGTAGTCAATGATAGAGGTGACAGAGCTGTAGATGGCTAGTTTAAGGGCATCCGCAGGCATACAGTGCTTGTGTTTGTGTAGTAGTCCAATCCATATATTGGCAGTCTTGACAACAGTGTCAATATGCCGAGTGTAGGAGAGGGTACTATCCAGGGTAATACCAAGGTACTTGAACTCCTTGACATGTTCGAGTGGGTTCCCAGCGTGGTTCTTGATGGTGAGGTACAGAGAGTTGTGCCTGCTCTGTCGGTTACAGAAGGACATGGCTTTAGTCTTGCTGTGGTTCAGGACAAGTTTATGAGAACTGAACCAGTCTTTGATGTGATTGAAGTCGAGCTGCAGCTGGGATTCAAGGACTATAATGTCATGGTGGCTGGAAAACAGGACTGCATTGTCTGCGTATAGTAATATTTTTTGGTGGCAGGCACTGGGGAGATTGTTGATGAAGAGGGAGAAGAGTAGAGGGCCCAGAATAGACCCCTGTGGGACTCTGGAGCGGACCGGTTTCTCATCCAAAGAGATCCCTGCAATCCTTACACGTTGGATACGATTAGCAAGGTAGCTGGTGAACCATGGAAGGGCATCGCTGGAGATCCCAATGGAGGACAGTTGCTTGAGCAGTAGGGGGTGGTTAACTGTGTCGAATGCCTTGGTAAGGTCTATAAATACTGCCCTCCACAATTCCTTTGTCAAGCGTGGCATGGATGAAGGTTATAAATTCATAGTAGTGGTGGTGCTGTGCCTTTTCTGAAACCATGCTGCTCTGGGCACTGTACATTGTACTTATCCAGGAATTCAACTAGTTGGTCCGACACTATTCACTCCAGCGCTTTGGATAGTGGGGGGAGGAGTGAGATAGGTCTGTAATTGGTGTGCAGTGTCCTATCTCCGCTTTTGTGAACCGATGTGACAGTGGCTTTCTTCCAGAGAGAGGGGAAATGGCCCAATCTAAGTGAGAGATTAAAGATCTTTGTAAGTGGTTCTAAGATTTCATCGAGGACTTGTGCCAGCAGTTTCAGGTCAAGGGAGTCACCACTGTACCCTTGTTTGCCGATGGCCTTTTGAATGTATTTTCTAGCTACTTGTGGTGGGACCTCCTTAAAAAAAAAAACTTTGGAGTTGTATGTTCTAGTTGGGGGGTAACTTGGGAGGAGCTGGAGGGAAGGTTGTCGAAAAAATTTGGTGGAAGGACACTGTCCAGGTTTGTAAATGCATTATTAAAAGTGCTGGTGATGATACTAGGTCGAGTGTAGGAGTGCCATGAAGGTTGAGCATAGTGGGTGGTGCTTTAGGATCCTTGCCTGTGAGTTCTTTCATGTTGTTCCAGAATTTGTTTCCCATAAGAGTTGGTCAGAGCCTCTTTATAATAGCTGTGTTTAGCATTCCATTATTCTTGAGTGCAATCATTTCTGGCTGCTTTGTATAATTGTATGTTTACTTTGTGTCAGAGTTGCACGGCACAATGCCAGAGGTGGTCTCTGTGCTGAGCAGAGTTAAAGGTCAGTAGTAACCCAGGGGCTAGTCTGTCCTTTGACCTTCATCTTTTTCACTGGTGCATAGATGTCACAGGCTTCGTTGAAACATTTGATAAATAGGTCCAGAGCTTTGTTGGTGTCATTGAGGGAGTCAAGCACTGCTCAGTTCAGCCTGGTTAGATGAGATTTTAACAGCTGGAGGTGCCCTTGTTTGATAACCCTGGCTTAGATAAGCTTGGGAGGGGCTTGTGGTATTTGTTTGACCAGGAGCAGATGACAGGCGAGTGGTCACTTATTGTATCTGGGAGTACAGAAACATTGGAGATGCATTCAGGGCGTTCAGATAGAATCCAGTCTAGAAGCGTAAGGGAGCCTGTCCTATAGTTACACCTAGTGGGGGCATTGACCAGTTGAGTGAGGTGATGTGCCGCAGCTGCATCCTTATAGGTAGTGGCCTCAGCGGAGAGCCAGTCAATGTTAAAATCACCCATGATTATGGTTTCAGAATTATGTTGCTGGACCCTTAGATATTCCATGATGCTATGGAAGCCAGCAGCCTGGTCTCTTGGGGGTAGGTAAACCGAGATGACAGTGAGTTCCTTGTTATGTGCACCAAGGAGGATTTTGATTGTGAGGACCTGAGAGGAGTTGCTCAGGCTAGGGGATGGGATGATGTGACCCATAAGGGTATTCTTAAGATAGATGGTGCAGCTCCTGCCCCATTTTGCAATCCTGTCTTGCCTGAAAATGCAGTAGCCAGGGATAGAGACTAAGGTATCAGGGATTTTAGGGTTTAGCCATGTTTCCACAACTGAGACAACATCAGGGTTGTGCTGTAGGATCCATGTTTGGAGGGAGCCAAGTTTGTTGAGGATGCTGCAGGCATTGATGGATGCCATGGTGAGTGTCCCTGTCCTTCTGCATGGTGCCACTGCTGGCTGCCCAGGTGGTGCTGGGTTGGGGTGAACATTTCCTGAGAGCAGGAGCAGCATACAGAGAATTTGTAGGAGAAAGGATTTCAGCATCTTGTAGATACCTGGTGGTTAAGTCATAAGCCAAAAGAAATTATCAACAGCTGAGGGTCAGAGTCACATAATGTGTTAGAATTCTGCGGTGATGAACTGTGCCTGTGCATATGCAGGATGTGAATCCTTTTGTCTGCATGCTTCTTTGTCATTCAAAGAGGTTGTTGAAAAGCCCACATACAGATCATGGAGCAGGTCAGACGAAAATGTGGATTCAAGCAGACCTAGAGCCACTGAGTTTGTCAGACTTAATTGCTTGACTTATGTTTTGCTTGGGATAGCTTCCAAAAAGTTGATTTTTAAATAAAAAATGCAGATACCTGGCTGTGATGTTTTGCAGAAATCCAGTTCAGGAGACTTTCACAGATGTAGTGAGCAAGAATGGTGTAGTTACTCCAAGCAGAAAACCATGTAAATCCACAAAAACTAAGCTACAGACACAGACAAGCAGCCACTACAAACATACCTCCAGCATGGCCAATATGTCTTACATCCATGAGTAGGATTCAAGGGAGAAACTTTGAGTGCCCTGGAGATGATGTTTCTTTCCCGATCCAAGGCTGATACAACTTGAATGATGATCCTGAAGGTAAAAGATACATATTTTCCATAGGGATGGTAGAATCCTATGTAGAGCAGATCCAGTTAAGAAAGGGCTGATGTAGACCATGTTACCAAAGTGACAAAGGATGCGAGTCCAAGGGATTGCATGGGTGTTATGAGTTGGGAGAGTAAGAACTGATTGATATAAGATCAACCATTTACACTGAGGAAGTTGTGATGAGTTGTAAGGTTATGAATGACTGCTACAATTCATAGAAGGTTTGATGTTTGAGGTAGTCCGAAGGTCAAGAATCTATTAGCTGAATGATAAGTCACTAGGTAAGCATCCCAGAGTAGAACGATTATAGGAGATTTTTAGTGCCTAATGAGAGTAATGCCATAAGTGCTTAGTAAAGCACTAGAGGAAGATTTGCAGAGCCATCCAGATAGTAACCTGATATATGAGAGACATGACTGGAAATTCAGTATAAGGAATAGATGATTTCTTTGGTCATGATGTTCATGACGTTATGCTCAAATCCTGCTGGTATGCTGCCTGAAGTAAGAGTGAGTATCCTGATGTGAGATCAATTAGGAGATGCACTGAGGTGGTATAGTTGGTCAAGTTTACAGGAAACCCAATGCTGCAGTACATGACAGAAGCTTGGGGTGGATAAGAGAAAGAGCTTGTGGGCTGCATTGGTAGTGAGATTAATTAGTGTAGGATGCCATATGATTTTGTTGCTATAGCTGATTAATATTGATTGGGATGTAAGGCTGAATTGGCAAATTTGTCTTGGCTGTTATGGATTGACAGTTAAAATTTCAGAAAGCCAATTCTACCGAGAATTTGCTGAAGAGATTATCGAAGGTACTTTCAGAAGAAGAGGCTGAAGGGTCCGCAAGTCAATGGTTTACCAAGCTGAAGGTACTAGGTGAAGAAGTATGGATAATAGTATAAGGAATAACGATGTCTGGGAGTAAAATCGAGGTTTGGATGGTGTGAAGTCAGTAATCAGCTAGCTGGGGAGATCCCACGACAAATATTCTGGACAATATCTGCACAGTTCCTAAAACTTGCAGTGACTGTTGGGAAGTAGGAGTCAAGCAACTTAGTCATCAGAGTCATTGTTGAAATAAGAGGTGACAAAAGGTAAATGGATGATGTCTAGAGTTGAATGGGTCATCTTGTGAGTCCCGCTATCTGTAGAAGTGATGTTGATGACAAAGTCTGAGTATAACAGAAGAATTTAAGTCCTTTCCATGTATAAGGCTAGCCAGTGAGATAAGGCATACGGGGAAGACATGGTAATTAGATGGACAGGGATCAGAGAGTATATCCGATAGAGATGAAGGCGATCTTCCTATTGTCCAGGTGAATGAGATATCATGAATGATTGTGAAGACTGAATAGGCAGTAAAAACTCTGATAACATGAGAGTCTATGAAGCAGATGAGCCAAGGAATATTTGCTGGCAGTAGTATTACCCAGAGTAATGAATTAATGATCCAACGAGTAGTGGAAGAGTACTGTCAGAAAGGCTGGAGTAGAAGTATGGATGGATCATATGAAAAGCAGATGACTGGGTAGGAGTACTGGTCAGATTTAGGGTACAAGGCCCAAAAGAGCCACAGCAAATAGGACGAAGCCCCGAGCCAACCAGGCAAAGAAGAAGGCAGCCAGTCCAATTGGGAAGGAAGTCCGAAGTGGATCCTGGGAGATGGACTGAATGATCCGGGGAAAGCCACAGTCCAGGTGAAGATGGATGACAGCCAGAGCAGGAAGGTACAGGACTGGCTAACTCCATGGCAAACAGCAGCAAAATGCAGGAAGGTTTAAGCAAGGCATCAGATGATGAGCCACGGAAGGCCAAGGAGACAAGCAATGCATCTGGAGCAATATGAGTCCCACATCAGACGAAGGCTAGGAACTACTAGAGAAATGATGGAAGGTGCTGGAATGATTAAGGATGACGTCCCAAATCAGCAAAGAAAACAAGTTCATACAGCAGCCAGATGGGGGCCTACAGCAAATAAGTCCACGAGGCAGGAAGCTCAGAGAGACAGAGAGGGCCATGACAAGCCATCAGGATCCACACGATGAGGGAAGGAGGCCCAAGGGGCTGTAGAATGAATGTCCATGAAAAACATGAAGGCAAGTGGAGTCATCTAAAGCAGAAGGGTGCTGTAATTGAAGGGAAGTGGCAGACTGGCAGAATGGAGGCAAATAAGTTAATAAGGACCTAGATCCACAGTACGAAGTTGCAGACAAGCTGGGAGGAGGAATGCGTAGGAGGGGAAAGGCCCCATTCCCAAAGGGAAGTGGCAACCTGCAAAGTCATGATACTGGAGAGAAGTAGGATCTGGGCAATAAGCTGAGGACACAGGAGGTGGAGAGAAGACCAGACCCGGATGCCTGATGGGGATGGCAGAGATAGATGGTGTAATGGTTTGTAGATTGGAGATATAGCTCCCAGACCTAGTAGTCGTAGCAGGCTAATCGTCACTCAATGCTATCCAGCAGAGATAGGGACAGAGAATAGCGAATTGGTAAGTAGGATGAACTTTTGTTCCTGAAGGGAAGTGGCAACTGGCATGAGGTAAAGAAGGTAATGGTAACAGTCCAAAGATCGTAAACATGACTCCCATCCGTGGCTGTTGGGGCAAGCGAACCATCACTCGATACTATCCAGAAGAGTTAGGGATGGAGGATGTCACTTAGGTAAGGAGGATGTAGTTCCATTCCTTAAAGGAAGCAGCAATTGGTATGTGGTAGAGAAGGTATGGTACAGGCTGTAGATTGTAGACAGGGTTCCAATCCCTGGTAGTCAGGGAGAGCTAACCTTTACTTGATGCTGCAGAGCAGAGTTAGGGATGGAGGATGTCAGGTTGGTAAGTAGGTAGTGAATAAAATGGAATCCCATCCCCTGTAGACAGGGGAAGCCCTCCTTCGCTCAGGACCTCAGAAAGTATGAGTTAGGGATGGAGTCTGGAGTACTGCTGGCATGGGCTGGCAAAGCACAAAATGCTGCTGAAGAGAGAGTGTAGAATAGGGGACTGTAACGAGACAGGCACAAGGAAAAATACGCATGAATGGAAAGACAAACATAGAAATATGGGAATGCAGAATGAGCAACAATACATGGGAAGGAAGGCCCTATGGCAAACTGAAGCAGGAACCAGGGGAGAGGAGCATGGGGATGGAGGAGACCGAGGGCACATGGAATGGTAACAGCAGGAACATTTGACAAGAACAAGGATACAGACAATGGTTGCAGGATTAAATCACTAGCACCCCAACGGACCAATTCTATGCAACAAAATTAAACAGGAGGGGATCCCAGGAATAAATAGTTACCTCAGATCACGGCAGGAAAGTGGAGCAGTCCAGGGATACAGTGCTGGGTCAAGAGGTAGTGCAATGGTTGGGGAATGGCTGTATGAAAGGCATATGATTGTAACGAGGAGGCTATTGCGAGTAGTGAGCACCAATTCAGTCATTAGAGAAAGAGGCAAGGTGAGAATGGGCAGGGCCGGACAATGGAAGTCACTGAGAAACAGGAGTGGCCATGAAGGAGATGATAATGAATAGGTTTACGGAGCCAAAAGCAACAGCGCCAGCATGCTGACAGAGGTGGTTCACAGAGCCAAGCAGCCAGGCACAGTATATCATATGAGAAACAGCATGTTGGGCAGGCAGAGGAACTCTAGAATTGTAGTGCTTGTGTAGTTCAGTAAGTACCCCAAGCGATGATCGGCAGTATTCATTAATACGGCCCCAGTTTTATAAACAGGCATGTTTATCCTTCAAAATTGGGCAAACAATATCCAGTGCAAGAGAGGTATCATTAGGGGTACCCCAGGGATCAATACTGGGGCCCCTACTCTTCATACTCTTCTTAAATGACCTTTCCACAGCCTGCGGCACCAAATTCAAACTATATGCAGACGATGCTGTGCTCCTGAGCAGCAGCACGTCTCAGGCTGCCCTACAACCTGAGCTGCAGAACTCCTTTTCCAAACTCATGGACTGGTTCTGTAGTCATAAGTTGCTACTAAACTACAAGAAGACCAATGCCATGCTTATATCTTGCCCCCACAACAAAAATAAGTACCACCTCCTCATCATCTCCAACTCATGCAGTGAGCCTCTGGAATAAGTCCACTTGTTCAAGTATCTGGGGGTCATAATAGATGACATCCTCACATTTGCGCACCATATTGACTCTCTGGTCAAGACAGTCAATACCAAGATTGGTGTTCTGTACAGGCACAGGCAATGCCTCTCTCTGGGGGCCCTCTGCCTCTCAGTCCACAGATCTATCATATCTACTATTGACTATGGACTTGTGGTCTGCGGGGTGGCAATGGATACAGTGCACAAGAGGGCTCAGCCTGCGCTCAACAAAGCCTGCAGACTCATCCTGGATGCTGAGTGTGGCACGCACACCTGTACTCTGTATGAAAGCTCAAATTGGCTGTCATTAAGAAATAGGGTCAATTCCAGACTTTCATCCTAGGGAAGAAGGCTCTATTGGGTAAAACACTGCCTTGTGTAGGCAATTTGATCAAAGTGGCTAACTCATTACAGGTCACCAGGGGGAGGACTAGAGGGGCCTTGGCTATCCCCTTCCACTGCACCTTGCTTGGGCAACATGCATTTGCCTACCGGGCCCCACTGTGGATAAATGAACTCCCCAGGCACCTCTTGGCCACCAATTGTCTGGCTTAGTTCAAAACTGACCTCAAACAGCACCTAATAACACTCTCTAAGTGCACCTGCCCCTACGTCCAGCCACACTCACTCTCTCTGCCCCACAGCAAGCACTAGGCAGGCCTCAGGTACCCCCTCCCTCTGTCCTTTCTTATGACTTGCCTCAGCAATCAGTTTGCGTTATGCTCCTTCAGCACCCGGTACCCCACATTCCCTCCTCCCCCAACTCCCAGTCCTGTGAGTTTCCCCTAACAGTCACTACTAATGCAAGCTGCCTGACCATGCCCACTCTCACCAAACCATTTACTCTAGCAAGTCTTCTCTGCTCAGCCTCCTCTCACCACCTATTTCTCCCTATACCTTATGGCCCTTCTTCCCCCACCCTTCACCTCCACTGCAGTACCTACCTCTCTCTCATACCTCCTTTCTTTACCCCACAGCCAGCTATCCCTGTTCCTCTGAACTACTGACAAGGCACTTTGTGGCTGCTTATCCCCCCCACCCTCATAAAGTGTTTTTCTTGTTATTTTAACTTGTACCTATGTTTTGAGTTATTCTGTAAGTTCTGATTCCAAGCTGTATTGTTCATTGTGATGTACCTTTGCTTTCTCCTATTGTACTTTGTTTTGCAATATATGTCATGGAACCTTTGTAAAAGAGGTTGTGCTCAAAGGTCTTTTCTGAATCACTAAATAAATAAAAAAAGTATACTGCAATTCCAAGTTAAGGTAGAAAATAGTGTTCTGCCCCATGAAACGATTATTCCCCACCATTATTACAATGTTGCAGAATGTAGTGTATCATAAATGAACAATGTAGGCAGCACACATCAAGATAGGCTATGATGGGTAGAAAGATATGCCTCTCTGGGCTGAGGGAGGAGGTTGCTCATCCCCAGACTGAGTTGGCCAGGATTTGGGGGACCTCCTCTTCTATCCAGGGACCACCAGTGTCACTGCCGTTGCCTCAGAGGTTTCCAAGAAAGAGGAGTGGTTGGACCACAGTGGGCTCGGGGAGGGTGAGGGTGGTGGAAAAGAGGCGCATCCCTCCAGTTGTACCTCTCCACAATTCCTATGCCTTTCTGGCAAAGTGTGGTTCCTCTATGGAGGCACCCACAGTGAAGACCAAGGAGGATGCTGGGAACCTCCACAAAGGAGACCCACAAGAGGGTGGCATGGACCCACAGGGGAAGGAAACAACTGCTGGTGGGGGACTCCATTGTTAGGAAGGTAGAATTGGGGGAGAGGGCGGTAAGATGCCAGCCTGGCATCATGTCTTGGAGGGATAGGGAGCGAATCCTCAGGATTGCCAGGGCAGCTGCATGGGGGAGGGAGCTGGATGTCATTGTCCACCTAGGGACAAATGACCTGGCTAAGAAAGCAATTAGAGCAGTGCAGGAAGAGTTTGTGGAATTGGGGAGGGGCCTTAGACAAGTAGCACGCACGGTAACCTTCTTGGAGGTACTGCCCATCTATGGAGTAGGAGAGGCTAGGGTGTTACACACCATGGGATTCAATCAGTGGTTGAAAAACTGGTGCAGAGCTCTGGGTTTTGGCTTCATTGAGGACTGGGGGTCCACCTGGAGTGATGCAAGCCTATACTGGCATGATGGGCTGCATCTGTCCAGGAGGGTAACCAGGATCCTAGGTGATAGGTTTAAATGCTTCATTGGCAAGCATTTAAACTAGACAAGGAGGGAGGCACTGGAAAGGAGCAGGGAAATCCTAGCCTCCCCAAAAAAATCATGGTAGTAAGTGCGGTAAACACCAACATAGAGGTGTCGATAGGGAGAAGGGCAGGGGTAAATGGGGAAAGTGACAAAGGCAAGAAGGACAGGGATGGGGCAAAAAGGAGTAAGGCTATCAGGAAATGGAGGGTAATGAATACCAATGCCCGTAGTCTGGGAAACAAGCTCCCTGAGCTGGTGGTCTTGATGAAAGAGGGATGCCTGGATATCGTAGCAGTCACAGAAACATATTACACAGAGAACCATGACTAGGATGTTAACATACCAGGGTACATAACCTACAGGAGAGACAGGCAGGGGAGAAGAGGGGGAGGAGTAGCTCTCTATGTAAAGGAAGGGATAAAAGCAACTGAACAAAAGAGTAAACAGGAGGAGAGGAGGCACTGTGGGTCACCTGGAGACTGGAAAGGCACCACAATCCACACAGGGGTTGTGTACAGACCCCCATGTCAGGGGGAGGGAATGGACAAGGATGTGATAGAAGGCATTCTTAGTATGGCAGAGAGAGGGGAGATACTGTTGATGGGAGACCTGAACATGCCAGATGTTAACTGGAGCACATTTGCTGCAGCCACATCCAAGAGCAGGGCCATTCTCGATGTCCTACAGGTGACAGGCCTCAGACAGCTAGTTTTGGAACCCACTCATGAGGGAGTAATCTTAGACCTCATACTCTCAAATGGGGGCAGTGAGAGGATCTCAGATCTAGAAGTGGGTTGCCATCTGGGAACAAGTGACCATCAAACAGTGTGGTTCACGTTAAACTCAGCTACAGAGTCAAGCCATACAAAAGTGATGGTACTGGACTTCAGGAGGGCTGACTTTGGCAAGATGGGAAAGTGCCTCAGAAAAGCACTAGCAAACAGGCTAGAAGGATGGGGTGGAGCAACAATGGGGAATTATCAAAACTGCCATCACAGAGGCAACAAGCCTTTGTGTGAAGCAAATAAACAAATCAAAACAAAAGAAAAAGCCACTATGGTTCTCAAAAGAGGTGGCTGGGAAAGTCAGGGAGAAAAATATAGCATTCAGGAAGTATGAGGAAACACAGAAGGAGCAGGACAGACAGCTATACCAGTTAAGGCAAAAGGAAGCAGGGAGGGAAGTCAGAATAGCAAAGGCCCAAACTGAGGAAAAGATAGCCAACTCAGTTAAGGAGGGGGATAAAACCTTTTATAGGTACATCAGAGAGTGTAGAAAGACAATGGGTGGGATAGTGAGGCTGAATAGAAATAACGGGTGGGCAGAGGGGCACAGTGAAAAAGCAGGGATACTGAATGAATATTTCTTCTCAGTATTTACAAAAGAGGAGGGGGAAGTGCCTAATCCAATTAACAGAAGCACTCTTGATAGGGGGGTCTATGCCAGTCCTTTCACAGAAGAAAGGTTTCTGCAAGAACTCCTAAAACTGAAGGTGGACAAAGCAATGGAGCCTGATGGAATTCACCCCAGAATTCTAAAAGAATTAAGGGGTGAACTAGTGAAACCACTGGCTACTCTTTTTAATAAATCATGGGAGGATGGTGTGGTACCTGAGGACTGGAGGAAGGCGGATGTGATTCCCCTTCACAAAAGTGGGACCAAGACAGAGGCAGGAAACTACAGACCTGTCAGTTTGACCTCTGTAGTAAGGAAAGTGATGGAGTCACTTCTGAAGGAAGGAATTGTTGAGTACCTAGAGACCAGTGGAGCACAGGACCCAAGGCAGCATGGGTTCACAGCGGTAAGGTCATGTCAGACAAATCTAATAGATTTCTTTGACTGGGTGACCAAAGTAGTAGACCAGGGAGGGGCTGTGGATATGGCCTACCTAGACTTTAGCAAGGCATTTGACACAGTCCCACACAAAAGATTAATAGTCAAATTAACCAGCCTGGCAGTGGGTCCCAGGGTGGTAGCCTGGGTAAAACATTGGCTGGACAACAGGACACAGAAGGTAATTGTAAATGGAGTCCACTCTGAAGAAAGAGGGGTTACTAGTGGGGTACTGCAAGGTTCAGTACTGGGTACAGTCCTTTTTAATGTCTTTATAAGTGACATTGCAGAGGGACTGGAAGGAAAAGTATGCCTCTTTGCAGATGACATAAAGATCTGCAACAGGGTTGATACACAAGGAGGCGTGGAAAGGTTGAGAAGGGACTTGGCAAGGTTGGAGGAATGGTCAGAAGTATGGCAGCTAGGATTCACGCAAAGAAGTGCAAAATAATGCACTTGGAAACAAGAACCCAGGGAAGATTACGCAATGGAGGGAGGTAGTAATAAAACAAAAAAGGAAAGGGACCTGGGGATAATCATATCAGATGACCTTAACGTTAGCAAGCAATGTGAAAAGGCAGTAGGGAGGGCTGGGGGTATACTTGGATGCATAGGGAGAGGCATCACCAGCAGAAAACAGGAAGTTGTTATCCCTCTGTACAGACAGTTGGTGAGACCCCATCTGGAGTACTGCATCCAGTTCTGAAGATCCCATCTCCGCAAGGACATATACATGATAGAGGCAGTCCAGAGGAGGGCAACTAAAATGGTGCAGGGTCTACAAGAGAAGCCGTGCGAGGAGACACTAAAGGAGCTTAATATGTATACCCTTGAGGAAAGAAGGAAGAGGGGGGGACATGATAGAAACTTTTAAGTACCTCAGTGGAATCAACAAAGTCCAAGAGGGTAGAATCTTTCAGAAAAAGAGATGTGCAAGAACAAGGGGACACAATTTAAAGATAGAGGGGGAGCGGTTCAGGGGCAATGTGAGGAGGTATTTTTTTCACAGAGAGGGTAGTGGATGCATGAAACAGCTTTCCTGAGGAGATTGTAGGGTCTAAAACTGTGGGAGAATTCAAGAATGCATGGGACAAACATAAGGCAGTTCTTGTGGGGGTAGGAAGAAATAGGCTGTTGGTTAACTAGGATCTGCGGCCTATCCTGTAGGTAGGGAAATGGTCAGATTAGGGGGCCAAGCAATCCTTATCTGCCATCAAAGTCTATTTTTCTATGTTCCTATGTGGGCACACCAAGAAAAGTCACAGTAATGAATTCAGTGGAAATGCTAGGACAGGAGGCAACAGCAGTGCAGGTAATGGGTACTTATGGTAGCAGGGCCATTGGTGCAACATGTAGTAGTGGTCCTGGGGCAAGAGAAAAGGAGGCTAAATAGCTCCACAGTGAGCGCTGAGGGGAGACGGCAAGTAGCAGGGTAGGAATAAGTGAGGAGGTGGACAGCAAGCAGATGGAAGGGGGAAGGAGGAAGCCATGTACAATGTGGAAGGAGCCTGGGATGCCTGGAGGATAGGCAGGAGAGGGGAGTAGACACGGGCAGAAAGCCCAAAAGAAACACAAAAGGGGAAGGACCCAGAGATGAGGGACTAAAACAAACAAAGACAGGGAGTGGGGAGGCAGAACAAGCTGCCGGGAGAGGGTAAAGCAGTCGGAACACAGAACTACAGAGCAGGAGGATGAAGAAAAGGAGAGAAAACAAACCACAGGAGGGAAGGGGAGATGCACAGTATAAGGTAAGCAAAAAATGAAGGGCAGCAGAAGGTGCAGGAGAAGCACAGTGCAGGAGAAGCACAGCCACACTAGCCACAAAGGGAGCCCAGGGAACGGAAAACACTCCCTAAGCAAGGGAGGTGCTGTAGCATAGGGTTTAAGTAGTGATTGTGGGAGGAGCTATTGTCCACATTGAACCATGGGCACAGCCCTCCTATTCTATGCAGGGATGCACCAGGCAGGATGCGCTGGGTGCCCTGCAAGCAAGACCTGATCCTGCAAGTGAAGACTGATGTATCGGTTTCACTGGTAGTCTAGTGCCCCCTCCCATCCCAGCGTATAATAAAATCAGTGATCCCTTTGCCATGGTAGTCTAGTGTTTCCACCTCCCAGCACGGACTGTATGATACAATAAATCATTCTCTTTTTCCATGGTGCCCAGTCCCCCACCCGTCCCATAACATATAATAAAATATATTAGCCCTTATTTCCCTGGTAGTGTAGTGCTTCCCCAACCCATCCCTGATTGTAGAATATACTGTAATAATTCAACCCTCCTTCCCTGGTAGTCTAGTGGACCCTCCACCCACTCATCACACACATCCCACCCCACTCCCCTTATTCCAGCAGTGGCAATGAGTTGGCAGGCAGCACAGCCCACCCACACCACCATGCCTGCCTGCCGACTGAACTGTCATGAATGACAGCGTACTGTACCTACTACAATCCCATTGGTCGAGTGTGTATTGTAAGTTGTCATTCACAACTTTCACAAAGTTGTGAATGATGGCCGACAGTACACACTGCAAGCCCATTGGTTGACAGTGTCGACCAATAAGATTGGAGTTGGTACAGTATGCTTGCATTCATGACAGTTCAGTCAGCGGGCAGCTGTGGTGTTATGCGGGTGGGCTGTGCTGCCCACCAACTCACTCCCACTGCTGGAATGGGTGGAGCGGGGTGGGTTGTGGGTGCTGATTGGGTGAGGGTTCCACTAGACTACTGGGGAAGGAGGGTTAAATTATTTTATTCTATGATCTGGGTGGGGTGGGGCTTCCACTAGACTACCAGGGAAGAGGGATGACTTATTTTATTCTATGATCAGGGATGGGTGGGGGGCCACTAGACTACCAGGGAAGGAGGGATGACATTTTTTTTTGTTAAAGATTTTATTATTAATTCAAGGAAAGGCACCACAAGATCAAGGAGAACATACAGGATCTGAGATCATATCGCAACATTTAGTATGACCAGATCTATAAGATAAAAGAAAAACAAAAGTGCATTAACACATGGTACATTAGTGTTATATGAAACATCCAGTCACATTAGTTAAAAAGTGAGTATCATGACAGATTGATACCGAGAAATACTAATTGTAACATAACCGGGTCCCAACGTATAACATCACATAGAACACCATGGCATATTGTTCTATGATAGTATTAAGTACACAAAAGAGACCCAAGACATATAAATACAGATTGGGGTACAATGTGGTGCAACCTGATAGTCGTGTACATACTAATAAGAACTATATACAGGAAAGGCAATCCGAACTAAGGGAAGAGGCAACAGTCATATATCACATCTATATCCTATAAAGGGGGACAGAGTTAGGAGGTGAGGAGATTGGAGAACCTCCTCCCGAGCCAAGTGGTGAGTCTTGTAACATAGCATTCGGAGAGGTGCCATGACAGTATTTCAAGCTAAGGTAGGGTTGCCAGCATTCTTCAAACTGAGGGATTAAGCCCCCAGCAAAGTTAGAGAGTCTCTCCAACATAGCACCTTGGCCAACAGCCAGAAGGAAATCCTGAAAAGTCAGGAGATCAGGGGATCTCCATCTCATCAAGATTAATCTTTTGGCTATAGCCCCTATACCAGTGATCCATTTGGCCCCTGGGGAATGTTTCGGTGCAGACAAACTCCCACACCCCAAGAGAAGAAGAGACGGGTCAGGGGTGATCCTGGGAAATATTTGTTGACACATATTCTGGATGGAGAACCAGAAGAGATGAAGGGAGGGGCAAGACCAGAGCATGTGAAAGAGGTTAGCCCCTTGGTTGCCACATCTTCAGCAATTGTCAGCTGGGATAAGACCCATCTGCTTGAGTTTGGTAGGGTCTCGATACCACCTATGAAGAGTTTTGTTCATGATAAGGCAGGAGTGACCATCTCTACAGGCAATGTAGATTCTTGTCCACCCATGTGCCCATTGCCGATCTGAGATCAGGCACTATAGATCTGATTCCCACTGTAATTTAGCAGACCAGGTAGGGTCTTCTGTGGCATCCCTGAGGGCCGTGTAAATCTTGCTTGTTCTGTTTTTACAGAGCTTACCCCATAAACTGATGGGGTGGGGAACCGGAAGGATCTCCTTTATGAGCGGGGCATTGGGTAAGTGGGTGATGGTGTCCCTGATTTGGAGATATCTCCAGAAGTGGGTAGCAGGAAGCTGGAAACGAGTTTTCAGGGCTTCAAAGGAGTCAAGGGAATAAGAACCTGGCAGTAACAATTCCTGTATCAAGGTAATACCATGAGTCTCCCAAAACTGCCAGTGAATCATATGCTTCCCTACCTGAATAACAGGGTTGTTCCACAAGGGAGTGAATTCCCATGGGGTCAGGTTTTGGCCTAGGAGGGCAAGGGATCTCCTACAGTATTGAACTGAAATCATTATAGCAGGATAGGACCCGGAAGGGGGAGACATTTTTTCATATAGATCTACTGCAGGGAAGGGAGCATTCAACAAGGAAGCTTCCAATGATAGCCAGGAAGGGGAGGCCAGCCCTATCCTAGAGAACCATTTGGACATCTATGTCAAAATGTATGCCATGTGGTACCCTTGTAACCAGGGGAGTCCCCACCCACCTCTACTCCAGTGTTGTCTTAACTTTAGTTTGCTAAATCTGGGACAGGACCCTTCCCATAAAAAGTTACCCATAAGGTTCTCCATTTTTTAAACCATTTATGGGGGATGGGCACTGGTAAGTGCGCCAAAACATATAACATTTTTGGTGCCGCCATGAGCTTAATGGAGTTGATTTTCCCAGCCAGGGACAGTCTCAGGGCCCTCTGTCTTTCCATATCTGATCTGAGTGAGTCTAAAAGGATTGAAAAGTTAATAGAGAGCATTGTGTCTAAGTTCCGATGTAGAATGATGCCCAGATATTTAATACCATTGGGGGACCATTTTAGCCCTAAGGCTGTGAAGATATCCCCTGAGGAAGCTGAATTCAATGGGAGGACCTCAGTTTTGGATTGATTCAGCTTAAGACCTCATATCTGGGTAAACTCAGCTATAATGGTGAAGATATCCTTTATCACTTGGGGGGAGCATTCTGTAGTGATAAGAAGGTCATCAGCATAGAAGAACGTTTTGAATACGAAATCCCCCACGTATTGCAAGGATCCGAGCGGATTCCTGGAGAGCGATGGTAAGGGAATCAATAGCTAGGACAAATAAAAGTGGGGAAAGGGGACAACCTTGCCTTGTACCTTTCTGTAGTTGAAAGGGCGTAGACAAGATACCATTGGTTAGGACAGAGACCATGGGAGAGGCATATAGGAGATTAATCCAGGAAATAAAGTTGGGGCCCATACTCATAGTAGAGAGTGTGTGAAAGAGAAAGGACCACTCTACTGAATAGAATGCCTTTTCAAAATCAAAGGCCAAGGCCATAGAGGGCATTTTGGAAGCTCTAGCAAGGTGCATCAGTGAGATTAGAGTTCTGTGGTGATCGGACCCTAGACAGCCCTAAACAAAACCAGCCTGTGAAGGATGGATTAAGCCCAGAAGGAGATGTTCGAGCCTGGTGGCCAGAACTTTTGCCAGGATCTTAGCATCCTCATTAATGAGTGATATAGGGTGGTAACTACTAGGGGACAGTGGGTTTTTCTCCTACTTTGGAAGAACCATTATGGTAGCTTCTCTCAAAGTGGGAGGAAGTTAGCCAATCAAGAGGTAGTGACGAAATGCTTGGACTAAATGCGGGGCCAGGTTGATTCCTGGGGATCTGTAGAAGTCTATGGGCAACCCATCCTTACCAGGGGCCTTGTGGAGGTTCATAGATCTAACAGCTCCCGCAATTTCTTCCTCTGAGAGTTAGACTTCCAAAGCTTGGGAGTCCCTCTCTGGAATTCGAGGGATAGGTAATGTAGCCAAGAAACCTTGAATTTTAGGCATGTTAGGGAGATGAGGAGATGAATAAAGCTGTTCATAAAATCGAGTCATAATCTCATTGATTCCTTTTTGGGAATAGCATTTTCCCCCTTGCTTATCTGCTAGAGCACGTGTCATTCTGGAAGCTTGTTGGTGTTTCAAGCAGTTGACTAGGAGTTTACTAGCCTCCTCCCCCCTTCCCAATAAGCATGCCATATTCTTGGTAGGTTCAACTTGGCTTGCCGAGTGAGGTGAGCATTGAGAGAGATTCTGGTACTTATCAACTAGGCAAGCAAGGTCTGAGAAGGAGCTTGGGATTTGAGTGCCTTATACTGAGATTCTAATACTGTATGTACAGTTGTTTCTCAAGGGCTCGTTGATTAGCCTCTCGGTGATGTCTCCTAGCTGAAGCAAAGGCAATTATTCTTTCCCAAATAGTAGCTTTAAAGGCCTCCCAAAGGGTTGAATCCGAGACCTTACCATTATCATTATGCTCCCAGTATTCCGGGCCTAGCCATTCCTGGAATTCTAAGTCCTCTAGCAGGAGGGGATCTAAGCGCTAGGTAGAGTTTGGGGGGAAACCTGCCCTTGCCTGATCATGAGCTCTAGGGGTGAATGATCGGAAATGATAATCGGATGTATATGCGAGTGGACAACTGATTCATGAAGCTGAGAGGAAATAAGCCAGAGGTCAATTCTGCTAGAAGACAGGGATGACTTATTTTATTCTACAATTGGGGATGGACCAGGGGGCCACTAGACTACCAGGTATGTGTTGGGTACACATGTTTGTTTACGATCGGGGCTGGGGGGCGTAGCCATCCAGGGGCTGGTGGCTGCTGTGTTGTGCTGTGCTGTACAGCAGCCCACCTATGGGTGGCTATGACTTAGGCATGGTTCTTCCATACCTAATTTTATGCAGCCCATCTCCAAGATGTGCTGGCAGCTGCGCCGCACATCTCAGCTGAATAGTGAGCTGTGCTGCATATGCATGGGAACACCCCCTACAGATCTGCTGCATACATTATCTTTGCACTGCAGCACATCTGGGATTATACAGCTCATCCCCTACTTTTGAATATGCCCCAGTAGTGCATTTCAGAGACGACTCGGCGCAACTCAGTTGCGCTGGGTGCCTCTCCTTTGAATATCTGGGCCATTGTAAATTATGTTTTACGCACTGCAACAGCCAAGCACAACTTATAATGTGTTTGTTTAGAATTTATATGACAAAAAATATTTTATTGAGAAAAAAATGACAGTTACAATATGTCCTTTAAAATAGTGTTCTATAGAATCAATCTTCTTAATGAAAAACTAGTTTAACATCTTAAGATTTAACAGTTTAAATAGTCACCAAGACATGGAATATACACTTACTGTCATTGTGATTCTATAATTGCCTACATGTTATGCCCAGAAGATATTGTTGGCTTTAATTATTTGTTGGCTTCCCTGTTAGACTGGGTGTGGCAGAATGCTTTGATGAGCAATGTTGCTATGGGAGGAATGCCTCAGGATGTTATAATCTGTATTCTGGGGTCATTTTTCAGCTACATTCCGAAAACAGAAAATTCAACACTTACTGTGTAGAAAAGAAAGATCATAGTTCATTATGCAACACTTAGGTAGCATGGTAAATGGTCTGTCATATAAAGTGCTTTTCAGATATATGCTCAACCAGAGAATATATAATTACAAACAGTATGCAACTAATTAACCAAGTGATATTGCTTTAACCCATTTCCATAGTTCATAAATCATGGTTTGAGTAAACAGTGAAATAATTTTATTTACTGAGCCACAGCTTGTCAGTGTTACATTCAGAAGCAACATATTTGGTAAGTGCCTAGTTGTAAAATGTTTACCACAGAATAAATACAAATGCAGTACATCTTTTCAATGCATCATACCGTAGTTTGTAATGCACTTTTGTTTTACTCTGGCCACAATGATTTTTGGCTGTTTTAATAAAAATACAGTATTTAAATATATTTCCACTCCAATTATATCCCCACTTGCGTACTGTGTAACTCTGAGTAAGTTGCTTAACATCCCCAGTGCTCCTGGGTCACCCCTGAAGATAGGCAATTGTGCCAGCATGGGTCATAATGTCGCAAAACATTATGCCTCATGGCAAAATCACGCTGCAAATACAGCACAATTTCTGCCATGAGGCATGTCTTTTTTCTGTGGAGGGGCTCCACCCCCACACTCCCTGGACCCCCCCTCCCTTAAATGTTCTCAACTCCAGGGGTGTCCAACTCGGGGGAGTGCACAAGTCATAAAATAACAAAAGTTTCTGGGACCAGGAATCAAACCCAGTCCCAGACGCAGCACCTGGGTTCCTACTGTTGTGGCTCAGTCCTGTGAGCCACAGCAGCTGCTCTTCAGAACCCACTCCCAGCAGAGGTCTTATCCTCTGCCTGGGAAAGTGCTACTGGTGCAATACCACATACTGCAGTATATGCAGTATTGCACCAGTAGTGGTAGCATACTGCGCTGTACCGGGTTAGCCATAATGTCGTACGCTATTGAGGTAGGAGTGTGCCTAGTGAGCCATACCTTGTTAACTCATTATTACCTGGGTGGCCATTTTGTGTCAGGTAAACAATGGATAGTTTGGTCTTCATACAAAGCTATTGGAAGTAATGAATTAAGAAAGAATAAAAAAAATCACCTAATTTAACAGTTTGTTTTTAGTCAAGTTTTTCATTACAATCTTTGCATGTGAACATGTAAGTGGCAGGTTGTCAAGATAGGTACCACTATCTAACTCCCTCAGAGACACATTCAAGTTTAGAATCAGCAGGGCCATCCTAAATCCTTAGCTGTTTGCATCAAGATCCTTTCAGAACGAAGTGTACACAAGGAGGACCCCTACCCTTCCACTTGCAAAAAGTTCTGTTGTTCACACCCCATTTAAGTAAATGGCCCAATGTACACCATTACTATCACCCATTTTTTAAACCCCTGTAACAACTTAAGTTGTGTTTATACAGTCACTGTGCTCTGGCATTTGTGTCACTCCATTCCTGCTGTGATGGCTGCAGATAGCTCAATTAGTTGTTTACGTGGCCCACCTTCATGATGATGCAAGTCACGTCATGGAGGGGCTGTACATTCTGTTGGCCAGGTTGTTCCACCTGATATTGGCAGTGATGCACTCACTGCAGTGATCACCTCTGCTCTCTGCTATTCCTTCCAGCATACAGGAAATGCTGGTGCAAACAGATCCTCAGTTGAAAATGGGGAAATACTTTACTGGACTGAACACTACATAAAATACTTGATTAGTCTGAATGCTATATGTGTTACCTGTTGTTAACTTGCATGCTGGTCAGTGTATAGTAACATTTGTCGGTTCGTATTGGGTCCCCCCTTATGAACACATCATTGTTTTTTAATACTCAAAACTAGGGTGGTTGCCTTGTAATGAAAGACTGGCATATTTCTTTGGAGGTTTAATTTATAAGTCCCTCTTTTCCAAAAGCTAATTTCCTTCAAGCAAGCTGGTTTCAATTCATGATACTACTTTGAATCTGAGATCTTTTGAGGGAACTCTTTTGCAGGCTATTCCTAATAAATCAAAACCTGGATCTCGTTCCTTTTTATCTGCTGCTCCCCATTTCTGGAACTTGTTAGCAGAAAGTGTAAGATCTGCCCCATCATTACTTAGTTTTAAAGTCAGTTTGAAAAGTTATTTACAAGAATTGGATGCTTGTAATTGTTTTGTCTAGTGTGTCAATGTGAAATGTTTGAATTTGATATATATATATATATATATATATCTATATATATATATATATACAATAGTATATATATATATATATATATATATATATATATATATATGTATGTATTTTATGTCGGTTGGACCTGAAACAGGACTTGTTCCAGTGTCCTGACATGATAAACAAAATAAAAATAATAAAAAAAAACTCTGCTCTACTTTCTAATTCTGGCAGAGAGACTCATGGGATGAGTGGTGGATGCTGGGAGAGATAGCTTCCCATTGGAGTGAGCACGGCAGAGGATTCACATAGCAGGATAACACCCTCACTCCGCTACGCATGCCCACTCCTGAGTTGGAACAGAAAAAGGATCCAATGTGCTCTTAGGACTACTCCAGTGAGTGTCTACACAGCTGACTTTGCAGCGCATTAACCCTTGTGCATGGACTGATGCACTGCAAAGTCTGCTGTGTAAACATGCCTTTAGATAGGCTGTGTTAATGCAGATCCTAAGTTCTTAATCCATTCATGCTTAGCCAGAGGATTTTGAAATCATACCAGGCAGTGAATCCGATGAAAGCAGCATCACACAGAACCCCTTAGAAAACCCTGCCCTACTTTATATTGCATTGTTTTGACCAAACCCAAGTCTGCATGTTACACTATTATTATATATTTCAGTATATTGGAGCTTTTCTTTGAAAATTGTAATCTTTATTACACAATTTTGGAAAACTCCACTAATGGCAAGAAATTGCAGAAAAATTGCAGAGATTGGTGAAAATTGCAGATTTTGCAATAAAATTGCAGGTGCAATTTTCCAGTGTCCCTGTCCATGACCCACTCCTTTTCTTCATAGTCACCAAACACCCCTGATGACTCCACAGTTCCTCCATAACACCCTTGTTCCCTTTATAGATAGCCACTCAACAATCTCATTCCATCCACATGCCCCCTCACCAAAACCCTAACTTCTTCCACAACCACAGCAACACATCTCTCCCTCAGCCTTCAATACACCTCTCTCAACAGACACCATGTCCATTGTTCTCTGTTCTTCCTCCCCAGCCCCAGGAGACCCCTCCCTCCCCACACACCTCCTCTCTTCTGGATGCCCCATGCAACAGCCTTGGTCCTTGATTTAGAAACATAGAATTTGTTGGCAGCTAAGGATTGCTTTGCCCACCCAGTCTTCCCAGAAAGTCCCCGCATAGTCTGTCACTGTAGACCCTACCTGGTCTGTGTTGATCTTCCTTCCTTCCTCCTTATTTACTAATATCCCCCTCTGACCCATGAATGCTTGAAGATCACCAGTGTTTTCGCCTCCACCACTTCTGCTGGCAATCTGTCCCGGGTGTCTTCCACTCTTCCAGTGATGAAGTAGATCCTCATTTTCCTCCTGAACTTCCATCAGCCTCATCACATGCCCTTTGGTCCTGGTGCTCTTTCTCATTTGAAAGAGGCTCACCTCCTGCACCTTCTTCACTCTTATGTGGTACTTGTAGGTCTCTAACATGTCCCCTTGTGGAGGGATTGTGGGATGACAGATGGACCAGACATAGAACTTCAGGTTCAACACAATCTCTGTGTGCTGTTTATTTAAAACACAGGGGATAACGTTAAGCAATGGCATATCCCTTCTTCAATACATCAGTTTGCAGCAACAGAGTATGCATTTCCTTCCTTTGCACTTAGTCAGCATCTACTGATCTTTCTCTTTAGTGAAAACTTTTCAGTCCATATGTTTGTCTTGTGTGTTTGGGTGATGGAGAGCTCAAAAAGGAAAAAACTCCAAAAACAAGCTAAAGACAAAGAACCGCAGTGTAGAAGCACTGAAGCAAGGGTTACCCCAAAGGGCATTAGCAATAAAGCCAAGATTCAAAGAAACACAAAATCACACATACCCCCATATTGCAATGTGATTTATATGCAAATCACCATGAAATTGTAGGCTTGTTCAGCTTAAAGCAAGAATTCATGGTGCCAAAGGTCTTCTCAAACAATCTGTAATTTACATGCATTTTAAACAACACAACTAACTTAATTTTTATAATACAGTCCCCTAGTAACTTTTTACCTTTATCAAAAACACCTAGTGCTGTGGTATTTTCAACATTTACAGGTTTCATACACATAAGACATATACATCAAGATATTTTATGACATAGTGCTATTGGTATACTAAATCCAACAACAAAGAACACAGCCTGTTGTTTTACATCAGCTCGGAGGTCACCACAATAACCTCCTTGTGCGATGACCTGGGAGGGAAAAGGAAAATTAAAGAGGACACTATAGCATAGTTAAGAAAGGGAAGGGGGTGCCCATAGGTGGCCAACCTTATGGACTAGAAATTCTAAAGCATAAATTAGGCTAAGAAATAGAAGAACTGTTGCATTTAAGAAAAGATCAGTCCTCAAGAGTGTCAGGATCTCCCTGTCACACCCCTCTTGTTCTTTTCTCTTCTATGGTGCATGTGATGAGATCCCTCAGTCTCTCCTTGTAGGACTTGTGATGCAACCCTTGCACCATTTCAGTTGCCTTCCTCTGGACTGCCTCCACCCTGTCTATGTCTTTTCTGAGGTAAGGCCTCCAGAACTGGATACAATACAAGCTGGAGTCTCACCAGTAATTAACACCGTATTAGCACCACCCCCCTCTTTCTGCTGGTAATACCTATCCCTATTCATCTCAGCATCCCACTGGCCCTACCGACTGCTTTGTCACACCACCCTGCCACTTTGAGGTCATCAGACATGATTATCTCTGATTCCCTTTTCTGCTTAGTGACAGTCAGTACCTTTGCAACTCCTATACTCAGTTCCTGGGTTTCTATATGCCCATGGTGCCTGATTTTGCACTTTTTGGCATTGAACCCCAGTTGCCACGCCCTTGACCACAGCCTGAGTTTCCCAAGGTCCCTATACATTCCCTCCACCCCTCCTGAGAATCCACCCTATTATAGATTTGGGTATCATCTGCACAAAGGCATACCTTCCCTTGCAGTCCTCTACAATGTCACTTATGTAGACATTGAAGAGGACCGGACCCAGTACTAAGTCCTGCAGCACTAAGCTGATCACTCTCCTCTCCTTAGAATGAGTGCCATTTACCAACACCCTCTGTCACCTATCCATTAACCAGTTTCTTACCCAATTTACCATTTTGGATCCTACCACAGACTGCTCAGTTTTTTAATCATTCTCCTGCATGGCACAGTATCAGAGGCCTTGCTGAAGTCTAAATAGGCCATGTCCAATGCCCTCCATTGATCTATTTCCTTGGGTCACCCACTCGAGACAATCAATCAGATTCATCTGTTATAACCTCTTCCCCCAGAATCCATGCTGCCTTTGGTCTTGTAGCCCATTAGATTCTAGGTACTCTACATTTAACCTCTCTTTTAACAGGGTTTCCATTAGATTGTCCATCACAAATGTGAGACTGGCCAGCCTCTATTTTTTGCCTTTTCAATGCTATTACTCTGATGGAACAGGACCACATCTGCTCTCCTCGAGTCCTCCAGAATCATGCCCATTTCCAGTGATCTGTTGAATAAGGCAATCAGTGGTACAGCAAGAACCTCTCTGGGTTCCTTTCAGACCCTTTGGTGTATCCTGTCCTGTCCCATGACCATGTCCACTTTCAAATCTTCAAGTCCCTTCAGGACTCTTTCCTTTGAAAATGGACTCATATCCATGCCCTCATTTTTCCTGTTACTTTCTGGGGTCTGTCCCACCCTTTGCCTACTGTGAAGACTGAGCAGAAGTACTTGTTCAGGATATCTGCTTTTTCCTAATCCTCTTTTGCATAGTCTCCCTCAAACCGCCTTCATATCCTTACTATCTCCCCTTTTTCTTTCTTCTACTCACTTATGTAACTTAAGAATGTCTTATCCACTTTAGCTACCCTTTTGGTTATCCTTTCCTCTGTTTGCACCTTTTCTTTCCTCACTGCCTTACTTGCTTCTTCTGTTTTATGTAGTACATCTGTCTCTCTCTCATCTTCCTTCTGTGTTCTTTGTACATCCTGAATGCCTCCCTTATTTCCACTAGCCATACACACACTTCCTTCTTGTGCACCCAGTACATCACACTCTCTCTTGGGACCCCAGACATCACCATCCCTCATGGGATCTGTGGAAAACAACTGTACCAACCTGTAGCCACTCCTGACCCACCACAACAGCAATGCTCACTGCTGCAGGCTGTGGTGGAACACAGTGCTATTCTGGCCCCACCTCTTACAGCAGAAATCACTGCTCACACTGACTGTAGGGGAGCTTAGCAATTTCTCTGGCCACACCACTCCCAGCAGAACTCACTCTTTCAGGCTTTGTGGGGAGCACACAGCTACTCTAGCCCCACCTCTCACAGCAAGGATCACAGCTGACAGTGACTGTAGGGGAGGATCCTTCAGCTGCTCCAGCTGAACCACTCCCAGAAGTGCTCACTGCTGCAGGCTGTGAGGGGAGCATGTAGCTACTCTGGTCCCACCTGTTCCATCAGGGATCACTGCTGACATTGACTGTGGAGAAACCTGCAACTGCTCCAGCCCCACCTCTCACAGCAGGGATCACTGCTGATACTGTCTGTGGGGGAGCCTGCAGCTACTCATGCAACACCTATCCCATCAGTGCTCATGGCTGACAGTGACTGTGGGGGGAAGCAACAGCTACTTCAGCTCCACCTCTGCCGGCAGTGCTCACTTTTTGAAACAGGAGATCAGTGCCACTGTTGCTAGCAAATCACAACAGTTTTGTAAAGTTACAACTTAGTTTTGGTTGCTTGGGGCACTTTTATCGGGGAAGAGGGAGCAGAAAGCAGGAGGTGGCCATTCTAAGGCATCTGAAAGACAAAGAGACAATGTGACCACCCATAGCCACTCAAAGTAAAGCAGGAAGCAGAGAGCATTGGATAAAGAGAGCTGAGCAGAGTTCTAAGTGTGCTTTTTGAAATGGGAGGTCTGTGCCACTGTTGATGGTAAACCACAGCAGTTTTATAAAGTTAAAACTTACTATTGGTTCCCTGGGGCACTTTCGGTAGGTGGAGTGGAAGCAGGAAGCAGGAGGCAGTCATTCTCAGGAGTCTGGAGGACCTAGGGACTGTGACCACTAGTGACCAATTGGAGTAAAGCAGGTAGCAGGAGATAAAAGAAATCCCTCCCAGCATGTGCCATCATGCTTATGTTCCAGAGGGTGAGTGGAACAAAGCAGGAGTGAACTGATATCCAAAGGCATCTAAGACATTGGCAGGCACCTGCAGATTGTCCACATTCTGCAGGAGGCTCTGTCAGGGAGACACAAGACCATGTAGGGTAAAACACAGTATGGGGTACACATATCCTGTAAGAAGTAGGGTAAGCAACTACAGGTAGGGGATTAATGACAAAGGGGAAAACAGCAGGACTTAGGTATAGGTTTCTACTAATAGACAGAGAGCAGGGGACACCTTATTTAGGGTAAAGTATGATAAATCCATTTCAAATAAGGACAGAAAGATGTAGACAATAAACAGGCATAGAAATGAGTCAGTGGAGTACTGGGGGAAAGTGCAGCTGACAGAAATACTGGTAGAAAGGAAATTAGAAAACACCCTGTCTAGGGTAAAGTCCTGAAGGCCTAGCAGAAGTGATTGACCCCTCGGAGTTTCCTGTGACCAGCTCAAGTCCAGAGACTTTAGTTGTGTCCTACAATAAGGCAATCTCATCATCTCTGGACTTGATTGCTCTTGTCCGTGTTTGTTCTCTCCCCATTTGCCCTTGGGCCCCTTGGTTTGATGGGCCTTTGAAGGAGTTGCGGCGAGTAGGACATAGGTTAGAGTGGCATTGGCAGAAATCCACCCTGGCTGCCGACCACCTTAGATTGGTTGAACATTATAAGATTTACCAATCAACGATCTCCCGTAAGAAGGCAGAATTCCTGTCTGAGGAGATTGCTGCCACTCAGAATCGACCATCCCAGCTCTTCCAGACTGTTGACAGGTTGTGCAACCCAACCTGTCTGCAGCTCTGAAGACCTTTTTCGCAAGTAGATTGCTATGAGCTTGCTTGGTTCTTTGCAGATAAGGTGGACGACATCAGGTCGGAAGTTCATTCGGCTCACTCTATGGGGGTTGCTGATGATCAGTGCTTGGTCACCTCACCTTGGGCTTCCCGGAGTACCTTTGCCCTGCCCGAGCTCGTGGATGTCATGCAGATTGTCCAGGGTATGTGCCCTACATGCTGTAGCTTGGATCCAAGCCCAACTTCCTTGATTATGGGTTGTTGGGATACGATTGGCCTGGTCCTGGCTCAAATAGTCTGGTGCTCCTTGGAATCCAGTGAGTTTCCAAGCTCCCTGAAGGAGGCAGTGGTAATTCCCCTCCTGAAGAAAGTTTCTTTGGACCCGGACTCTCTGGCCAACTACAGACCAATCTCAAACCTTCCCTTTATAGGGAAGGTGATTGAGAAAGTAGTGGCGATACAGCTGGACGACCACTTGACCATCCAAAACATCTACAAACCTCTCCAGTCCAGTTTTTGTAAGAGGCATAGTACTGAGACGGTGCTAGTTCAGGTGCTCAATGATCTCCTGATGGTGAGGGATAGGAGGAACCATTCTATCTTGGTGCTCCTTGATCTCTCTTCAGCTTTTGACACTGTAGACCATGGGGTGCTGCTTGGATGTCTGAGGTCCATCTGTGGACTGTTAGGTATGGTCCTTAGGTGGTTTACATCTTTCCTCACTGGCCGAAGTCAGAGAGTGGTGTCTGGGATTTTTTTCCTCTGGCCCTTTCTCCCTGCTTTGTGGGGTCCCTGAGGGTTCAGTGCTGTCCCCCATGTTGTTTGCAGTGTATATCCTGCCTCTCAGAGCCATTGTAAGACTGTATGGGCTGAGGTTTCACTGCTACGCTGATGATACCAACCTCTACCTGTCTTTTGCCCTTGACCAGGATAGAGCTGTCTCAGTACTTAATACCTGCCTCGCTGAAATGCAGGACTGGATGAACTCGAGTTGGTTAAAGTTGAATGCCGGAAAGATAGAGGTGATGGTAGTGGACCCGGGTTACCAGATAGAGGGGTTTAGTGCTGACCAGCCCTCTGGAATTTTTCTTGGGGGCTCTCAGATTCTATCCTCTGAATGGGTGCAAAACCTGGGAGTAGTGCTTGATGATGGGCTGACTTTACAATCTCAGGTGTCAGCTATCGTCAAGTCTTCCTTTTATTATCTTGGGAATTTCTCCAGGATTAAGCACCTGGTGCTATCTGGGGACCTGCCTACATTAGTCCATGCCTTTGTGACTTCGTGCCTTGATTATTGTAACTCCCTGTACTTAAAGCTTTCTGGGATTGAAATCTGCTGCCTGCAGCTCGTGCAGAACGCAGCAGCATGATTGTTAACTAGGGCTTCTTGAGTATCCCATATTACTCCCATGCTGCGCGATCTGCACTGGTTGCCGATTAGGTGGCAGATCACCTTTAAAGTTGGTTTACTGACTTATAAAGCCCTACACGGATTGGGCCTCAACCACTTGAAAGAGCTTTTTGTCCCTTACCACCTGGTGTGACAGTTGCATTCGGCTGACGAGGGGTTGCTAGAGATTCCGACAGTGTCTCTGAAATCTTCTGGGGCCCGTACATTTATGCACGCAGTCCTCAACCTCTTGGAATTCTACACCCCATCAGCTTCAGGAGTGCATGACTATGGAGGGGTTTAAACAGGCATTGAAAACCTTTTTATGGAGCCTCGCCTATGATAGCTCCATATAACTCTGATCCCCTGCTATTTATTTAATCTGTATGTTACTTATTTATTATCATGTGTATTGTTTTATATGACTGTTTTTATCTTTTTGAAAAGTGCCTTGATGGCCCAAAAGATGCTTATGCAAAATAAAATTTATTATTATTATCTAAGCCGTATTTCAAGTTCAAGATGTCGGCCACACTGGGCTGCTGTCTGTAGGCTCTCTATTCAGAGAGCAAAGTCGTTCTTTTGTCTGTGGAATATTCGCTACAGGAGAGCCTGATCTGTTTTTCTGACCCTGGTGACTGTATTGTGATCAAAAGTTTACTGCTGTTTATTGTGCTTTGTCTCTCGCCTGTAAACTGTGTGGTTTTTGGCCGTGAGTCTTCTGCGGTCGCTGTTTGTTTGCGGACGCACCGATGCAGCGTTTTCTGCTGTTCTCCCTGAGTGTGGATTGGGGTCAGTGCACCGCTTGTCTTTTGGACTGCTTGCAAGTTGTAAGTTGCCTGTGGGCCGTTTTTGTTCAAGGAACAAGAGTTGACTTGGACTCACTGAATTTATTGAGGAGCACATGCTGCATGGGTGTGCCTGAATTTGGGGGAACAGTGACTGTGGCTGTCCGGATTGGATGGTGGCGTGGACTAGCTGTGGCCATTCTGAGGAGTGGACTACCTTGAGTCCTGTAGTTGGGGCTACTGCCTCGGGTATTCTCCCGGCCTTCTAGTCGGTAGAGCATTGGTCCTTCAGGATCTGGGAAGTTCTTACTGGAGGTGAAAGAAGGGGTGTGATTCCACAAGCCATGGCTGTGAGGGGTCTCGGCCCTAACTGCTATCCCTGGGGGGACCGGAAGAGATTGATTGGAGGATCGATCATTCTTCTGGTCTAGCCCATGGTATCTTTGGCTCATCTGACTAGGTTTGGTGCTCCATGGTTACCTAAAGAGGGGGTGGTAGTGGGGTCTGGGTTTCCTTCATGGGTCTGGGCTGGGCTGGAGTATTCACACCCATCGAGCTCACTGATTTAACCCCATCTTTGTGCTGGGAATCCCAAGGAATTAAGAATCAGCAAATACCCTTCTCCTTGGATTATTGCTGACTGGATTTTAGGAGGAACTGGATTCTAAAACTGCAAGTACTTTGATTAGCTTCTGAAACTGCAAGTTTTTGATCATTTTGCTGAGGGGTGGGCTCCATGCCTTGTGCGTAGGGCCTGTGGTTATCTTTGGCTTACTTTTATTCTGTTTTTACTTATGGACGTATATTTAGCCTGTACACCTTATTGAGTAATACCTTTGATCTGTTACTGAATTTTGGACTATTTGAAGGAAAGTGTGGGTGGTGAGAGAGCCTCACTAACCTTAAAGCCCTGGATTGTTGACAAAAAATCTAACTTTTTGGCAGTGAGAGTGCCAATTATTTCAACTGGATTGCTAATATTGTATATACTTCTCTCCTACTTGCTGTGAGAGGACTTTTAGGAGGAATTTGTTTATGTTTGCATTGTTTTCTTTTCCTCCCATCTCCAATACTGTGAGAGAGTCTTGGGGGCGGGGAAGTTAAATTGGTTTTGTTTAGTCATTATTATTGTAGTTATTTTTTAATTTAGATTATGTTAAATTAGTAGTTTAGTAACTGTAGTTATTTAGTTGGATTTAATTGTATAGAGGATTGATTTTTAAGTGCATATTATTTTGTTTTTAAAATTATTTAAATCTGAGAAGTTGTAATTTATGAGATGTGCCTACCTCTTGCCCCCCTCCCAGTCGTGTGCTACTCAGCCTCTGCCCTCCACTCCCTCCATTATTTTCATACCCCCCCTCTGTTTTTTTCCATCTACCAACACTGTCAGGCTCTAGGTATTGCCCGTAGGAGGGTTGGGGGATTAACAGTGGAGACAAGTGGAGCAGAGCACTCCCATTAGGGTGATTAAGCCCAGGAGATGCCCTGGGGTGAAGTGGAGCTTGGAGAAAGGACCACCTTGCTTGGTCCCCATACCCAAGGGCACCATCGTTAGTGATGGGCAGGTAGTCAGGGCAGCCCAGGGGTTTTGTCCAACCCGGGCGATGTTGTGCAATGCCAGATCTGTCTGAAATGAGACTGCTGTCATTTCAGATCTTGTTGGTTCGACAGATCTGGCGTGCATCACTGAGACCTGGCTGGATAATAATGCGGGACCAATATTGGAGGCCGCAATTCCATCCGGGTATTCGGTGATACATCGCCCGAGATTGGACCGCGGGGGGCGGGGTTGCAGTCTGTTTCAAGACTGAATTGGCTCTCACTAGTGTTCCAGTTGAGGAGACCATCTCTTTTGAATGTGCTGTTGTAGCAGGTGTGGGCTATTGAATTGCTCTCATCTATTGTCCACCAGGAGATGAGAAGCAATTCCTTAAGGAAGTAGCGGACTTTGTTGTCGACTTGGTCTTTGAGTCTCCCAGGCTGATGGTCCTGGGTGACTTTAATGCATGGGTCGATGATGAACTCTCGCAATTTGGACAACACCTCCTCCAGTTAATGGATTCACTGGGCTTAACACAGGTGGTTACCACTGCTACACATAAAGGTGGCCATTTTCTTGATTTGGACTTCCTCCTGGGGATCGAGGCATCTGACATGGGGATGGAACCAGTCAGCTGGTCAGATCACTACACTGTGAGATTCAATTTTGGCACCCCACCTTGTAGGCTGACCCCTGTGGAGATGGTCAAGTACCGCCCTTTGCGGAATATTTCTTCCAATGGCCTTGCTGCAGTTCTTGACCTATCACAATTTCCTGTGCATTGCAATGATCCAGAGGCATTGGTTGTGGCTTATAACACCGCCATTACCTCTGCCCTGGATTCTATTGCTCCAGTTCGTGTGCGTCCTCTCTTCCTTCGATCTGGGGCCCCATAGTTTGATGGGGCCTTGAGGGAGTTGTGGCAACTTGGATGCAGGTTAGAACATTGTTGGTGGAAATCTGGCCTGGATGCCAACCACCTTAGACTGTTCAAACATTATCAATTCTATGAGTCAGAAATCTCTCGTAAGAAGGCAGAATTCCTGTCAGGGGAAATTTCTGCCACTCAGAACTGACCAGCTCAGCTATTCAGAACTATGGATAGATTGTGCAACCCAATCTGTCTACAGCTCCGTAGAGCATTTTCACAATCACAGTGTGATGAGATTGCTCGGTTCTTTGCTGATAAGGTGGCTGACATTAGGTCAGAGATTTGTGTGACATGTTCTATGCGGGTTGCCAGTGGCCAGGATCGGGTCACCGCCCCTTCGTTTTCCTGGAGTACCTTCGACCACCCAGAAATCGTGGATGTTATGCGGATTGTCCAAGGGCTGTGTTCTACCTGCTGTAGTTTAGATCCAGGCCCTACTTCCCTAATTTTGGGGTGTGGGGAATCCATTCTACTGGTTCTAGTACAGATAGTCTGGTGTTCCCTTGACTCAGGTGAATATTCCTGTTCCTTGAAAGAGGCAGTGGTGACACCCTTGTTGAAGAAAGCATCTTTGGACCCAGACTGTCTTGCCAACTACCCTATCTTGAACCTTCCCTTTGCAGGGAAAGTGATCGAGAAGGTGGTGGCAGCCCAGCTGGAGAACCATTTGACCATCCATAGCATCTTCGAACCTCTCCAATCAGGTTTTTGAAGGAGGCACAGTACTGAGACTGCGCTGGTTCGGGTGTTCAATGATCTCCTGATGGCGAGAGACCAGAGAAAACGGTCCATTTTGATACTATTAGATCTGTCATCAGAATTTGACACCATTCACCATGGGGTCCTATTGGAGCACCTGAGATGTATTTGTGGGCTCTCTGGGATTGTTCTCAGATGGTTCACTTCATACCTCACCGGAAGAACTCAGAGGGTGGTGTCAGGGGTTTCTTCCTCTGATCCCATCTCCCTATTTTGTGGGGTTCCTCAGGGCTCTATATTGTCCCCCATGTTGTTTGTGGTGTACATGCTTCCCTCGGAGACATTGTGAGATGGTATGGGCTGAGGTTTCACTGTTATGCAGATGATACCTAGCTGTACCTGTCCTTTGCACCCGACCAGGAAGGAGCTATCTCAGTATTTAACAGCTGCCTAAATGAAATCCAGGATTGGATGAGGTCCAGTTGGCTGAAGTTGAACTCTGGAAAGACGGAAGTGTTGGTATTGGATCCAGATCGCCGGATAGGGGGACCTACGGCCGGCACCCCATCTGGATTGTTTTTTGGCGATGTCGAGCTATGGGTCTCTGAATGGGTGCGAGATCTGGGGGTGATATTAGATGCGGGGCTGACTCTTCGATCTCAGGTGTTAGCGTTGGTAAAGTCATCCTTTTACCATCTGAGAAACATCACCAGAATCAAGCACCTTGTTCCGTCCGGTGATCTGCCAACTTTGATCCATGCTTTTGTGACCTCTCACCTGGACTACTGCAACTCTCTTTACCTTGGGCTTCCAGGGGTTGATATCCGCCACTTGCAGCTAGTGCAGAATTCTGAAGCCTGAGTATTGATGGGTATCCTTAGATCTTCCCATATTACTCCCGTGCTGCAGGAACTGCACTAGCTGCCGGTTCAGTGACGGATCACCTTCAAACTCGGATTACTGAATTTATAGCACTGCATGATCTGGGCCCTGATTACCTGAAAGAACTCCTGATTCCTTACCGCCCTGTGAGATCGCTTCACTCAGCCGACGAGGGGCTGCTAGAGATTCCTAGTGTGGTGTTAAAATCTGCTGGGGCCCGGGCTTTTATGTTTGTGGCCCCTTCCCTTTGGAATTCTCTACCCCGTTGGACTAGGGAGTGTATGACCGTGGGGAGTTTTAAACAGGCTCTTAAATCCTTTTTGTGGGAAAAGACATATGGTTTTACTGTCCATTAATTTGATTTGTATGTGTTTATAATATTATGTTTGTATCTCTGTTTCTGTATTCTGTATTTTATTTTATTTTATTGGAATGCGCCTTGACACTTGAAAGGCACAATATGAATAAAAATATTATTATTATTATTAAAGTAATAAATCCATTTCACGTAAACTAAGGATGGGAAAGAATGTAAACAAGCATAGAAAGAAGGCAAGAGGAGACAGGGAAGGTTCAATAGAAAAAAGAGTTAAGCAGGTAAGCAACATGGGAGTGGTGCAGTGTAAGGGGTGTGGAGCCGTTGTCTTTTAGGACACCTTCTGAAAACTGAGGTGCTGCTCCATTTTCTCTCACTTCTCTGGGTTGACTGCAGAGGCTACTGGATTTTGAGTCAAGCTGGCAAGGGTGCAGAAGACCTTTTACCCCACCCAGGGGCCATCAAGGCTGCCACTGCTAACTCAGAGGATGCCTTGGCAGAAACTGAATGGCCGGATTTTGGTGGACTCTTGGAGGGTGGGGATGGTGAGTAGGTTACACTCTCTTCAGTCTGTTGGGTTACAAAATTTCCTTTGCCATACTGGTGAGTCAGGACAGCCAGGAGGAGGCACCCAAAGCAGTAGCAAGGGAGCATGTAAGAGCCCTCAACAGGGGAGGACCCAAGGTGGGAGGAATTGGCCTCCAGCTGAGGAGGATGCAGCAGCTGGTGAGGAACTCTATTATTATTCAGACTGACTTGGGAGAGGAGAACTGGAGGGGAGAGGAAGGTAAAATTCCTCCCTGGCACCTCAGCTTATAAGGATGGAGAGTGAATCCAGAGGATCACTAGAGTGGTAGATCATGGGAGTGAGCTGGAAGTCATTGCCCAGCTGGGGATAAATAACTTGGCAGGGGATGCATAGGGGTAGTGAAGGATATTTTTAGGGAGCTGTGGAGAGGCCTTAAACAGGTGGCATGCATGGTAGCATTCACTGAGGTGTTACTTGTGTATGGCTAAAGAGATGATAGGGCACACTGCACTAGGGCATTCAACAATTGGCTAAAGGCATGATGCATGGAGGAGGACTTCAGCAACATTGGGGACTGGGGGCCAGTCTGGGAAGATATGGGCCTCTGTAGGGCTAACAGTCTGCATCCTTCCAGGAGAGGGACCTCATTCCTTAGTGGGAGACTTAAATGTTACTTGGATGAGCATTAAAACTAGCTGTAGGGCAGGCCATATACCAAGGAAGGCAAAAACCACCCCCACATGATGAAGAAATAAGAAGTGAGTACCTAAAGGGGGGATACTTCCAATAGCAAGGGCACAAGAAGAAAAGGGGTGCAGACAGGGCAGAGGTCAAGTGGATTATAATCCAAGGATGCAAAAGTAGAGGAGTAAAGGAGACAAGAAATGGTGAGAGTAACATGGGAAAAAGGGATTAGGTGAGCTTCTGGGATTAGCACAGGCAGTGGGGGGGGTAAGAAGGATTGTAGGCAGGGAGAGAACAAATTATGAGTACCAAAGGTTTGCAAGCTGAACCCCTGTATTTTCAATACAGCTTACTAAAATTAGTGGAGTGGCTCCTGGTGTGTGACCAAACAAAAGCATATAATTAAAGTACAGGACACCAACCCCCCCATTTCACTGCATTAAAGCATGCACTTTTTTAGAATAATCCAATGTTCTTACTTTCCACGCATTTCAGAGGGGTTCTTGGTTCTCATTATCCAGCTGAACCATGATTAAGCCTGAACACTTTGGCAAAGTGACCAGCTCCATCGATCAGGTAAAAAGCATCACATTTTAACTTGCCATATCAGAGCTGAGGTCTCCTTGCTTCCTCTATTTTTAATGAAACTAAAACTCTCCTGGCTTCATTACTTAGAGTGTGCTCTGGCCAATGAAAGGCTCACAGGTGTTTAATGGGGAGCTTAGCAAATTAGAAGACGGCCACAATTCTCCTACAGTCAAATCAGTATAAAAGGTTTGCAAGCTCAACCCCTGTATTTACAATGCAACTTACTAAAATAAGTGGAGTGGCTCCTGGTGTGTGACCAAACAAAAGCATGTAGTTAAAGTACCAGAACACTCCCCTCCCCCCCATTTTGGCAAGCATTAAAGCCTGCAATTTTTGAGAATAACTCCAATGTTCTTACTTTTTATACATTTCAGAGGGGTTCTTGGTTCTCATTATCCAGCTGAACCATGATTAAGCCTGACCACTTCGGCAAAAAGTGACCACCTCCATTGGTCAGGTAAAAAGCATCACATTTTAACTTGCCATATCAGAGTTGAGGTCTCCTTGCTTCCTCTATTTTTTTTTTTACCAACGGGAAATATATTTTTGTGCTCAATAATGTTTTCTTCCTGTTGTGGGGTGTTTGTGGAAAAGCAGCAGTGAGCAGTGCAATAATCTGATAAACAGCATTTGTGCACTGGCAGGTGCCCACTGCCAATCCTCCTGAACACTTATATGATCGATTACTCATTACACTGTTGATGATGGTACAAATAATATATAGGGTATATATATTATTTATACCATCAAAAGTGGACCAAGTCAGCCATCATATAGGTTTTCAGGGGGCTGTGCAGTGGGCACCTGACAGTGTGCACATGCCGTTTATCAGATTATTGAACTGCTCAAAGTCACTGCTGCTTTTCCAGAAACACCCTACGACAGGAAGAAAACATTCCTGAGCATGAAAACGTATTTCCTGTTGGTAAACAGAGATTATTAAGTAGGAATATAAGGAAGGGAAGGACACTTTTTTTTTCTGTTATTTTCTTTAAACTGTTTTTGGCCAGTGTTCTTACAATTTTTTGGCTGCTGTCAAAATGTCCCAAAAATGCCAGAGTCCAGATGAAGAGAAATAACATGATCAAATGTACAGAAAATTCTCAATTATTTCCCTGATGCACTGATGTATGCGTGCATGCACTCCCACAACAATGATGGCACCTGCTGCTGCTGCTGCTGCTGGTGCTGTACTTCTATCTTCTGCTGCCTGTGCTGACTGGGCTGATGAACAGTGTCTTGCCAAATGTTGATAGCCACAAATGAGCATTGTGTGAACAATGATGTGATGATGCAATGTCGGTCAGAAAGTCTGCTGCGCTGGCTGTAACATGATGCTCTATGTGTGTGTGTGTATTCACACTACCATTGGTAAGTTACTGTTTCTTGCATGTTCATGTTTTTACACAGAAGCAGATGTTAAATCTTTATATATATATATATTAGAGGCAAAAACTCAGTTTAATGCATTAGTTATGGTTGTTCCACACTGACAAAAGCGAGGAAATTCAGTGTTAGGGTTGAAAGACCCCCTTGGCCCCCCTGCCCACACCCCCAACTGGCATCGGGGTGCACATTATGGTTGTTGGCCATAACTATCACCCCATCACATGTGTAAAGAAGCAGAGGTGTAGGAGAATGGGGCAAGAGTTAGGACCGACAACCCTAATGCACACCCCGATGCCAGTTGGGGGTGTGGGCAGGGGGGGCCAAGGGGGTCTTTCAACCCTAACACTGAATTTCCTCGCTTTTGTCGGTGTGGAACAACCCTAACTAATGCATTAAATGGAGTTTTTTGCCTCTAATTTCCCTTCTTTTTGAGAATGATAACGAAAAATAGTGAATGTAATGCGGCAGCGGGAAGGGCACCATGCTCCTGCCACATGATGTCTTGTCACATAGTAACATTGTGCCCACAAACGCAAATAGTAATGCACATGATGACGCAAAACGAAACAGAAAGAGAAACAGTAGTGTAGACAGAAATGTTAAAAACAATGCAAAAGGAAGCACAAATGAAAATGCAAAGGATAACACACATGGTGGCGTAGACATGAACGGTAAGTGAAACGGGAACGGAACCGCAAGCAAAAATGGTAACGGTAACAGTAATGTAAAGACACAGGCTGGTTTTCCCCAAAAGCTGCATAAAGAAAGACAGTGAGTACAAAGAATGTATGCATAATAATGGTTCTCGGAGCAGAAAATGAGGAGTTGGAATACTAAATTGCTTATATCTCAGGACCCGTACGACGTAGAAAAAAAATTTAAAAGTCATATGATTTATGACTTTCCTGGCTAGTTTTGTACTTAGCCCCTACTAGGGGGCTAAGTATTTCTGATGAAAAATCCGTATCTCGCACTGTTTCTGAGATACGGGCCCTGAAAGGCGCGGCAAACGCCGTAATGTTATCCTATGGGGAAAAAAGAGAAGTTCGGAGTGCCATAACTTTGGCTCCCTGTAATATTTTTTCACCAAACCACAAAAAGGCACATCTGTGGGATGTTGGCTGTGCTCCCTCTAAATTTTAGCCCAGAAGACCAAACTGTTATTTTGCAGCAGGACGCCAAAGGATTCCTGTAATGCGTCGGATGCCGTAATGTTATCCTATGGAAAAAAGTGTCAAATTTGGAGTGCCGTAACTTTTCCGCCATGTCATATTTTTTCAACAAAATACTGAAAGGCACATTTGTGAGATGTCGGCTGCACTCCCTCCAAATTTCATGCCAAAATACCAAACCGTTTTTTTGCAGCAGGGTGCCAAAGAATTGCTGTAATTTTCCCACAGCCTGAAAAGTACTGTCGAAGTTTGCGAAAGCTTTCGCAAATTCATTCGACAGTGTCGCAAGTGCGACAGTACTTTGAGAAAGCACTTTTTCTGGAAATTTGAAAAACATATTTCTGGGGTGTTTTACCCCAAAATAAAGACATGGCTAGCATCCGCAGGGCCCGACTGGGTGAATACAAAAAGAATTAGGTTGCTAGAGGGTCCCAATTTTAAATGCCAAGCATTTTTCTGATCACTAACTGAAAACAAAATGGCAGATTTGTGACAGAAAAAGGGCCATTTGCGACACTAAAAAGTGCATTTGCAAAACTGTAGAACTTTTTAACTTTTCCCATTGACTTATAATGGGAAATTGTTTTTTGAATAACTTTTGAACCGTTTAATATTTTTCAACGAAATCTTCAAAAGGCACAACAGGGACCCCGGCTGCACATTCCCTGAAGATTTTGGTCCAGTCACCCAAACCGTGCGACCTATAGAAGCGACAGTAAAATTCCAGAAAAGCGTAAACATGCACGCAGATCACGCTTAATAACTCCGCAGACGTATATGCGACCAGTATTAAATTTGGCAGATCCCAAGGCATATGGGTCTTGATTGTGTATTCCAAATGTCAGGCAAATCCGTCAAAATGGTTGTAAAGTTATTAAGGTGCAAAATTTTGGGTTTAACATGTAAATGGCTCCTCAACCCTAACTATAGTGGCACTACCATGCCACTATAATATATACAGTGTATATATATATATATACACACACACACATATATATATATAGGGGATACATGTTGAGCATGAGTGTGATATGGCAAATATTGTCACTCCTGCAGAGTGAGACATCCAAGCTCAAGATGCAGGAGTGACAATATTTGCCATAGCACACGATCTGCCCATCATGTATTTGATATATACAATAGGGCCAAGAGTTTCAGAAGTTTTGTTATGCTCTCTTGTGTTCTGTTCCTGTTTATGTGTTTGCTCATTCTGTGTGTGAGCTTTTCTGAATGGGCTGGCAGTGTTATAAACTCTGAGAGACACATGAGTGTGTTTTGCAATGCTAAATGAGTTAGTTTTAGATAGGAATGAGAAACATACTTTTGTGAAGCTGTATTGTTTAGCAGTCTGGCTGCAGTGAAGTTAAAAGCATCACAGTAATTGTAATGAACTGAGAGGCAGAGTGTCAGAACAGCTGATACTGTTTCAGTGGTAATTAAGTTTGCTGCAGGCAGAGTGCAGAGTGTTCTGTGAAATTGTGCTCTTTAGGATTCTGGCTGCAGTGAAGTTGAAATTGTCACAGTAATTGTAATGGGTGAGAATCAGAGTTTGAGGAACAAGTGAGAGTGTGTTTCAGTGGTAGTTCAATTAGCTGCAGGCAGTAGTTTAGACTGTTCTGTGAAGCTGTGCTGTTTGGAATTCTGGCTGCATCAAGTTGAGAGCATCACAGTAATGAGCTGGAAGTCGGGGGGGATAGGTGTGTTTTGTAATGCTCACTGAGTTAGCTGTAGGCAGCAGTGAGACCTCTCAGGTAGTTCTGCATTTGTGTCTATGGTAACAGAACAGGTGTTTCTTTCATGCTGAGGGGAAAGCTGCCTAGGGTGATGATATCAGTGACCTTTTGTGACCTGTGTGTGTAAATGTCTCATATCATCACAGTAGAGCAGAGGGTAAAAATATCACACTGCAGTGGATGATTTGCTGTTTTATCTCACTCATTTACCACTCACCTCTATTGTGTCTATATATATATATATATATATATATATATAGACACACACATATACATGTAATCATTGCTGTTTTTTTTCTCACAGGTCACACAGTCATACTTTAGTTGTGTATTTTTAGGCTTGCTGAGGAATTTTCTGTAGGAAAACTGTCAAGCCATGAATGGTAAGTAATTTTTTTTGGGGGGGGAGGGGAATAATTTGGAAGCAAGTTTCTTGAATGATTTTGTTTTGACTTCTGTACAGGTTTTCGGTGTATCCTCCAATGCTCCGGAGTCATACCAGTTGCATCATGTGTTCTTATTTGAAGAAAGCACCAATGGCAGCACACAGCACTGAAATGCTATCTACAAACAGACAAAGAAGAAATAATTATTACTTCATTTAATTTTCACTAACACATTCTGTTCTAAGTGTGGCAGTTACTGACTGCTATATCCTGCGTAACAGATATCAAGCTATTAGCAAACCACACCAAGACCAATAACATCTTTAGTGCATGTGACATGCACTGTTCCAGTGTCTTAACTTAAGTTACATTCCAAGACATGTTGTCATTACATGGATAAAATGTTGTTCAACCTCATGGTATGCTGAAGTAAGCCAGTGAGTGATGCGCATGAAAAATATAGTATCTGCCGTTCCTGTCACCTACTTTGTATGATTTACACTGGCTTAAAAAAATGAAACACCTCAAAGAACTGATGAAATAAGATTGATATACTTACCTGAAACTGATATCCAATAGGTGGTAGTAGACAGTACTGCAATACTCCTGCCTTCCGGTCCGGTACACTGTTTGAAACTGTAAACCTGTTAAAAAAAGAAAACATTTTTACTGTATATGTTTCTCAAGTGCATCTCAAAAATGTTATAGGAAGCATTCACACAGCTCAAGGAAATTCCATAGTATGACAAACTAGTACATACTCATTGTAAACTACTGATAATAAGAAGCGTGGTGGCTGTGGCTGGATGTGGGCTCCTTCTGGCAGGTCCTGGTCACAGGAACACATTCCCTCTCACTGGCATAGCGACTGGTGGCTTTGGCTGGCTGTGGGTTACTTGTGGATATGGTCACAGGAACACATTCTCTCTCACTGGCATAATTAGCAACTGATGGTTTTGGCTGGCTGTGGGTTACTTGTGGTCATGGGCACAGGAACACATTCTCGCTCACTTTCAGACAGATGGATGGGTGGCTGGATATACGCTATTTATGTGGCTTTTAGTACTATTTAGAGATGCTATGTATAAAAATAAAAGCAGCCTCTGTAGTAACAGTCACTGTTTACTGGAGTGGTTGCTTTCATTTTTCCAAGTGGCTACTTTAAGTAGTAGTAAATGTCATTGAAAACAGCACCAATACAGGTCTATGGAGCACATGCACAGCCTTCATTTTCTGACATCACAAAAAGGCGCTGGGGGTACATCACTGGAGGCATGTCAGGCATGGCTCTGTTTTTATGGGTGTGCACAATGAGAGTGCTATAACATTTTAACTGGAGGGAAGCGTATAGAATTTTTATTACAGCACTCAATAGTGGAGCAGGTCAGCTATTATATATATGTGTGAGGGGTTCTGGGTACCTGACAGTGGGTACCTGCTTTTTAAGTGAAATCAGAAGATAAACCAAGGGGAAGGTAAAATGGAATGATTGTGATGGGGCATTATTTGTGCCAGTCTGAATTATGGAATGCAAGTGAGTCAAGAACTCTGGTTTTATTTTTTGAAAACCAAAAATGCACCATTAATAAAATGTGACAGCCTTTCAAACCATTAACTTAAATACCACCAAAATCCATCTCATCCTCATCAAACAGGAAGCTGCCCTCACAGTCATCAAGGTCGGAATTGTGCCCAGTAGGGAATTCTTTGTCTATGATTGCATCATCAACCTCAGTGGTTGGCCATTTGACACTGCCACCAGGATGGTCTGGTCTGCTTCTCCAACATCATCAGAATAACCATCAGTGAAACATGGTATGGTCACAGATGTGGTAGTTCGAGGTGGGATGTGACCTTCATTCATTTTGATGAATGTTAGCTTGCTGACATTTGTCGGCTAGAGGTTGGTACAATGGTCACGAACTACTGCCCCTTCAGAACTGAAAAACCTTCTCCACACTTACACTGGAGGGTGGGCTGGTCAGATACTTCAGTGCCACTGAAGTCAGCTCTGGCCATTCACTCACTTTTTCACTCCAGTACAGCAGTGGATCATCAATTACTGACAGATGCCTTTTTTCAGACAAATATGAGTCAGCCCTTCTCTGTGCTGCACGCAGTCCTGTTGTTGACTCATCCTCCTGTTCACCAAATTCTTCAATATCACAGATCCCCACTTGGCAACCAGTTTTGCTGACATCCTACCTGGACCCACAGCCATCTTACTGGATGTGCCTAGTAGTAGTCCATAGTGACCTTCAGCCTTGTCATGCTGTGGTTTGCTAAACTTGCCACGTGACTTCTGTGCTCCATGGCCCCATGAACCAATCACACCAGTTGTCCACTGAGATTTTTAGTCTGTTCATGCCCTCCCTCCAGTAAGGATACAATTCCACGTTTGTATCATGGGTCTAGCATTGTTGCTATTCCAAATTTGGCACTTTGCAGTATACTTGCAATGGGGCGATTGTGGTCCAATACTGTCAGCATGTGTTTATGCAATGCAGTGCTTGAACAATCTCTGGAAACATCAAGGCTACGATGCAGATTCAACAAAGTCTGCCCCAGCACCCACAGCAGTGGAATGGCTTGGCTTACGGAGGCAGTGTCACCACTCACTGCCTGTGCAGCATGTTCAAAGGCCCTCAAAACTGATATCACCAAGTCCATGAGGTGCCACAGTTCTGTTGTTACAGACGTCGAGGCCCCAGAAGTGTCACGGCTAGTGTGCATGACTAGGTATTCTAAGATGGCTTTGTACTGTTCATACAACCTCTCTGCCATATAAACAGATGAGTTCCAGTGAGTGACAACTTCCAGCTTGAGGCAGTGCTGAGGGAAGCTGTTTTGAATTTGCAGATGTCGAAGCTGGTCATGGGCCTTTCCAGAGCATGAAAAGTGTGCACAGATGCGATGTGCAACTGCCAACATTTCCTTGATGTCAGGGTGCTGCAGAAACTCCTAGACCATGAGATTTAAACAGTGGGCTATGCATGGAACCCAAGCAAAGCCACCATCAATGATACATTTCACAATGTTTGAGCCATTGTCACTGGCTAGAAAGACAGCTTTCTGGGACAGGGGGTTCAGCCACTCATCAGTTTCGGTCAGTAGCAAGTCAAGCATGTGTTCACCAGTGTGGGAACTGGCCATACTGTGCATTGCAAGCACTGCATGCTATCAAATTCCAGGAAGGTTGCTACCATGACAGTCTGCCTTACTACACTGATTTCCAATACCACCAGCAAAGACAACCCTCGGTACCTGCACCCAATGTGCAGTAATACACAAATATGAACTGCCTGCTGTTTTGCCATTTGTCCACATATCCATACTTCAGTGGATAAATGGTGATGTGGAATGTTGGAGGGCATGTCTTACAGACTCTGCCACAGTCTGGTATAACTCCGGGACAGCACGGGTGGAAAAGTATGTCCTAGAAGGGACTTTCCATTTGGGCCAGGCACGTGCCGCAAAACACCGGAATCTGGAATTCTCCACAAAGGAGAAGGGCAACAGGTCAATTGCCAGCATTTCTACTACAGCAGCATTCAGTTCATGTGATATCGCATGATTGGGTGGGTATTTCATGTTCTGGGCAAAAAGACTCTGCAACCTGGGCTGAGTTGTTCCCCTTTTTGCACGTGGTGTTCCAAATGGCTCTGCTCTGCGAACAGCCATGGGTGTGGTGCTTTTGCTGTGTGATGAAGAGGGGTACACAGATGACACCGACAAGTCCTCAAAGAATGTCATTTTACCACTTTTAAGCATGGGGTTGATGTTGGACTAGAAATACTGCTGCATAGACCACCACCACTGCTGCTGCTACTCTGACCACCACTTGACCACAATTCAAAATCATCATCCTCCTTATGCCTGTGCCTGTAGTAATCTTCAGCTGTTATTTCACCACTACTACAGACATGGCTACTTGGGCTACTTACAATCATGGAAGGGGTTAACATGCTTAATAAGGTGGATGAGAGTGAATGCCCCACTATGGCATTAGCTCTCCTGTGGTGCCAAATCCACAGTGCTATGTGCCTGTTCTTCAAATGTGTATGCTGGCCCCCAGTGCTAAGATGGCTACTCTTTTTACCACATCTGACGTGCTTGGCAAAGCTGGCACATTGCCACTGCTTCATCACTTGGATCTTGTATAAAAAGTCCTAAACAAGGGATTTTGATCCCCTACTTTAAGTTTTCACAGGTCCCTGATGCTGCAGATTGGACACCAGTTTTTTAGACAATGACATGAGGGGTGTACTACTACATGATTTCTGTTGCTGGCCACACCTGGGCTCTACCAGGCTATCACTATCTATGATGACTACTACTGGGTCATCATCATCAACAGAAACTGGCACATCACAGCTTTGAAGAGGGGGTGATTTAACACCAATGGATTGAAACAGTTTACACACAGTCACCTTTCATTTCTTTTTCTCCGGCTCCAAACTGGTGTCACTAAAATCTTCATCATATTCCTCATCCGCATCCACAATGTCAGCTTGGATGCTGCCCTGTGGAGAACAAGTACCAACTGCAGCATCAGTATGATCATACAATATTTTTTCTCCAACATTTGAAGGGTTGGATAGCACAGGCATGACCTCATCAACAGCATTGGAAACCTGAGATTGCGATGACTCTTCATCACCATCAGAATCAAGTTCAACCAATATGGGGACAGAGATGGGGACATCGGAGATTGTGACATCTACTACACTCTGACTAATGGTCATGCCTTTAGACTCCACAATATTTGGGAAACTGGTTAACTTGTTGCCATTGGCATGGATTGAACATGGGGCAACACTCATGCCATCAGCAATTTCACTACTACCAGCGGGGCAACAGCATCTCCAACCATGATTGAAGCTACTAATTGTGCTGTGAAAAACATAGTCAGAGAAAAACATTTACTGGCATCAATTATGCACATCTGCTGTGTAGTACTACCATGCCGTGGCCACTCTTGCCACTGGCAGCAGTGCCATGGCCAGTAGCATCTTTGCATGCATGTCTCTTTGCAGGCATTTTTTGGGATTACACAGAAAATTCACAACAAATTGAGATTTCTAAAATTTATGGTGGATGGGAAGCCAAAAAACAGTTGTGGCTTACAAATGATGATTTGGCACTAAATAGATGCAAACACACAGACGCAGATTGTACACTATAAGGAGATGCAGCCGCACAGGCACAAAAACTCCTGAACCAGTGTTCACACAAACCAAAAACTGGAAAAATAAATTATACCTTTTGCCAGGGGTTGGGGGGGGCACTGCAGTAGCAGTTCACTATCTAGATAGAAGGAAGCAATACAAAAATACAGCAGAAAATCAATTGATTCAGAGTGCAGCAATTACTGTGTGGCACAATAAAATGTGTCTGACTTGATGGCGCTCACATATACTCACACTCACTACAGTGAGGTAATGCGCAGAAAATTTAACAGTGCAGTACACTATATAACCAAATATTTTAAACAGAATGAAAATATGCACTGCACCACAACAAACAGGAAATAATTATCAAAAATTAATTCAAATATTACTGTGAGTACATAAACATACAAATACTGACACACACTCGTACAAAACAGTTAGAAAGACTGCCTTTCCCATGTGACTCTCACTCCACACACAGATATGCCCTTCCCCCAAAGCACACTTCAACAGAGTCTGTCAGTACACAGGCTGAATGTTCTAAATTAACATTCAAAATGCACACAAAAACAACCAACTCTCAATGATCTAAGCACAGGAGGGTTTCCTACAGTACATGTACTAAATTTTTACCTAAACAACTGGATTAAAGTGATTTTTAAACCTTTTTCGATGATTTGATTCTCAGAGCTCTGAAAGCAAACTGTCTCCAGCTTTCCACTACATATCCTACGCAGAACTGAGGCTGTGCAAGACAATATAGAGTCCATGTGACCTGCCAGTCCATGAATCAATGAAAAATTCTCCTCACATAGCAATAAACAGGCAAAGCAAAGTGAAGTCCATTCAAATCAATGGCACTTCACGTTAAAATTAAGGGGAATGCTGCATTACAAGGTGAAGTAATGCATAGTGCAATGAAAACAATACACTTCACATTCAAATGTAAAGGAACAATATGCAAAGTGCTCCATGTAGCAAAGCTGGAGCACTTCGCCAACCTCTATACATAATGAGCAAAAGCCTTCTTCTGTGTAATAAAACCGAGTATTGTACAAAGTATTTTTTTTTTTCGGTTTATCCCACCCCTCGCCCCTCCAGCTTCATTTCTTCAGGAGAGTCAGTAGAGTCCACCCCTGCAACCCTTCTTACCCGTACTGACCAGATCCCCCATAAGTCCATGGTCCCCCCCCCCGGATGGGGACCATACAGCCCAAACAATTCTTGTCTCATTGCGCTCTTGGTAGTCAGGCAGGTGGGAGCACATCAGGGCCTCTGGGCTGCAGGGTGTTTTTTCCTCTTTTTCTTGTGGGCATCATGTGTGTCCTGACATCAAGGTGTATAGCACTGACATCCATGACATCTTCCCCTTTCTGTCTGCCTCGGTGCTTGCTATTCCCCAGACTTCTGCCTGGAGCTAGTCAAGCAGCGAGTCACTACCCCCCTTCCCTCCCTGGAGAAGATGAGCTGTCCTTGGGATGCTCAAGCCTTCTCCCCCAGCTGGCCCTCAAGCTCCCAGGCTCATTCCTGAACCTGGGTCACTGGCTTCACAAGCGGAAATCCAACCACTGGACCAACGAGCCAGCTATTGTACCAGTATTGATCTGGACGATGACAGGGGGAGATTCTGCAGAAAAAGATCAGGAAAAAGAAGACATCCTGAGCAGGTACTTCTGCTCAGTCTTCACAGTGCACAGAGGGAAATGGACCACCAGGGAGCAGCAGGACCTTTTTTCTTTTTTTGGGGGGGGGCATGCATTCTATTTCAGTGGAAAACGTCCTGAAGGGACTTGAAGATCTGAAACTGGACAAGGCCATGGGACCGGACAGGATACACCCCAGGATACTAAAGCAACTCACTGATGTGCTTGGTGCACCACTGACAGACTTATTCAAAGGTCACTGGAAACAGGTGTAGTTCTAGAGGACAAGAGGAGAGCAGATGTGGATCCACTTCATAAGAGTAGCAGCAGGGAGGAGCCAAACAACTATAGGCTGGTCAGTCGCACATCAGTGATTGGGATATTAATGGAAACTCTCTTAAAGAAGAGGACAGTAGAGTACCTTGAATTTAATGGGCTCCATGTATTTGCTGGGGGGGGGGTCATGCCAGATGAATCTCATTGATTTCTTTGACTTGGTGACCAGAGAAATTCATCAGGGGAGGGCAATGGACATGGTCTATCTGGACTTCAGCAATCCTTCAATGCTGTGATGCCCAGGAGGCTGATAAAGAAATTGTGTAGTCTAGGGATGGAATTCAAAGTGATAAATTGATTAAGTAACTTGTTAATGGATAGACAACAGAGGGTGGTAGTTTACAGTACTCACTGACAGGAGGGGAGAGTGACCAGCGGGGTTCTGCAGGGCTCAGTATTGGGACTGTTCCTCTTTAATGTCTTCATAAGTGACATTGCAGAAGAGCTGGAAGGGAAGGTATGCCTTTTTGCAGATGACACAAAATTCTGTAACAGAGTGGATACTCAGGTGGGGTTTAACAGAATGAGTAGTGACCTCGGGAAACTCAAGGAGTGGTCAAGGGCATGGCAGCTGGATTTCAATGCCAAAAAGTGCAAAATCATGAACCTAGGGCATAGAAACCAAGGAGCTGAGCATAGGATATGGGGGAGGTACTGACAGTCACTAAGCAAGAAAGAGACTTTAGGGTTATATCTGATTACCTCAAACTGGCAGGGCAGTTTGACAAAGCAGTGGATAGGACCAGTGGGTTGCTGGGATGCATAGGAGGAGGAACATTATAGAGACCCACAAGTTCCTCATGGAGTGAATGAGGCACAGGAGAGGAGTCTCTTTCAAAGGAGAAAAAGCACCAAGACCAAAGGGTGCTATGTCAAGACCGTGAGGTCAAAAACAGAGTGGTCAATAACCACGCTGCATGGTGAGTACAAAGCCATGTGGTCCAAAACTGCACTAGATTAGATATACTAACTCTGAAACTGCACGGCACTGTTATGTCCAAATGGTTTTTGACCACGTGGTTTTGCTGGCGTGGTTTTGACAGGACACCAGATCAGAAGGCATGCAATGAAGCTGGAAAGGGAGAAGTTTAGAAAAGATGTGAGGAAGTACTTCTTTACAGAAGGAGTAGTAGACACTTGTAACAGACTGCCAGCAGAAGTGATGTAGGACTCATGCATGGGATAGATAGGAGAGTATTAGTGGATAGGCATGGAGGAGAGAAGGTTGTCAGAGACCAGGTAGAGTCTGTGGAAACAGACTAGGTAGGGACCATCTGGGCAGACTGGATGGGCCAAATGGTCCTTATCTGCTGACAAGTTCTATGTTTCTGTGGGTGGAACATGCAGCTGCTCTGATCCCACCATGCACAACAGGGCTCACTGCTGACACTGAATGTGGGGGGGGGGGTCCTGCAGCTACTCTGGCCCCACCTTTCCCAGTAGTGCTCACTGCAGAAGGCTGTGGGGGAGAACACAGCTACTCTGGCCCTACCTAGCCCATCAGGAATCACTGTTGAGACTGGCTGTGGAGGAACCTGCAGGTACTCTGGCCCCACCTCTCACAGCAGTGATCACTGCTGACTCTGGTTATGGGGGAGCTGGCAGCTACTTCTGCCACACCTATTCCTCCAATGCTCACTGCGGAGACTGACTGATGGGGAAGCTACAGCTACTCTGGCTCCACTTCTACAAGCAATTCTCACTACTGCAGTCTGTGTGGGAGGGCATGTAGGTACTCTGGACCCACCTATCCCATCAGAGATCATTGCTGCCACTGACTGTGGAGGAGCCTGCAGCCACTGTGGTCTCATGTTTCTCAGCAGTGCTCACTGATGCAGGCTGTGGGTGGGGGTGTGTGCATGCAGCTACTCTGGCCTCACCTCTCACAGCAAGAATCACTGCTGACTTTAGCTGTGTGGAATCCAGTTGCTACTCTGGCCACACCACTTCTAGCAGTGCTTACTGCTGCAGGCTATGGGAGGAGCATGAAGCTACACTTGCCCCACCTATACCATTACAAATTACTGCTGACACTGACAGTGGAGGAACCTGCAGGTACTCAGCCTCATGTCCTACAGCAGGGACCACTGCTGATCCTAGTTGTGGGCAAGCCTGTAGTTACTTCTGCCAAACATATCCCATCAGTGCTCACTGCTGATATTGACTGTGGGGAAGCTACTGCTCCTCCAGCCCCACCTCTTCCAGCAGTGTTCACTGCTGCAGGCTGTGTGAGGAATATGCAGCTGCTCTGGCATCACTTCTCACTCACAGCAGGGATCACTGCTGACACTGACTATGGGGATCCTGCAGTTACTCCAGCTACACCTATCCCATTAAGAGTTGACTGCTGACACTGACTGTGTGGGAGTCTGCATCTACTCCTGTCACACCTATCCCAGCAAGAATCACTGTTGACACTAACCGTGTGGGAGTCTGTGGCTACTCCTGCCATATTTATCCCAGCAGGGATCACTATTGACACTAACTGTGGTGCAACCTGCAGCTACTCCTGCCACACTGTTCCCAGCAGGGATCACAGCTGGCACTGTTTGTGGGTTAACCTGCAGCTACTCCATTCCCATGTTTGTCAGTGGTGACCACTGCTGCAGGTTGTGTGGGGAGCACGTTGCTACTCTGGCCCCATCTATCCCATCAGAGATCATTGCTAACACTGACTGTGTAGGAATCTGCAGCTACTCTGGCTCCATCTTTTCCTGCAAGTACTCACTGCTGTAGGCTGTGGGGGGTGGGGACTACAAGTTCTCCAGCCTCACTTCTCCTAGCAGTGCTCACTGCTGTGAGCTGCAGGGGGAGTCTGCAGATACGTCAGCCCCACTTTTCACAGTAGGGCTTCCTGCAATGAAATATATCTCCCAAAACAAATCAGTAAAACCTTTTTGTTATGTTATCTAGCTTTCCATCCTATGAAATGTAATGACTCTCGGTCCTGGGTCACTCTTTTTACAGACAGGACAGAAAGAGTGTGAGAGGAGATGGGGTAGCACTATATGTTTGTGATAGTATGACTACCACGCCAATCAACATGTATAAAAAAGAAGGGGTTGAATCACCATGGATTCACCTCAACACAGATTCCGGAAAGAAAATCTACATCAGAGTAGTATACAGACCACTGGGTCAGCCAGAAGAGAAAGATGCGTATCTCATTGAGGAAATCAGAGGCATGACACAAAAAGGAGAAACAATGATCATGAGAGATCTAAACATGCCAGACATAGATTGGGATAATCTAGGCACAAGCTCAACAAAAAATCAGATGGTGTTAGATGTCTTACAAGACTGCCTACTCACCTAACTAGTCAGTACACCGACCAGGGAGGTGGCCGTACTTGATGTGGTCCTCACAAATTCTGAGATAGTAGAAAAGGTCCATGTTGGGGAGCCCCTGGCAAACAGCAACCACAACTCTGTTTGGTTTAAGTTGTCAGGTGGGGAAGTAATATCTCAGTCTAAGGCAGAGGCCTTTAGCTTCAAGGGAGCCAACTTCAGAAAGATGAAAGAAGTGAACAAGGGCAAACTGATAGGGGTGCATGAAAAACTTGAGGTTGAAGACATTTTGAGACTGGTAAAGCACACCACTCTGGAAGCCACCAAACCTTGTGTGAGAACAGTATCAAAGAAGAAAAAACACAAGAAACCCATATGGTTCACAAAGCAGGTCAAGATGGGGCAAAAGAGAGGCATACTGCAATTATAAAAGACACCAGGATGACAATATCTGGGAAGTCTACAATAATAAATGCAAGGAGGCCAAGAAAGTTGTAAGGCTGGCAAAGACATCAATTGAACTCTGTATTGCTACAGATATCAAAACAGCCAATGAGCAATTCTTTTGCTATAGCTGAGAGAAAAGGAAAAAAGGGGGATGTAGTAAAACTCACTGAAGGGGACAAGGTTATAGAGAAGGATGGGGAAAAGTCTGCTGTTCTTAACAAATTCTTATGCTCAGTGTTCAACAAGGAATATGATGGACCACTACCTGAAAGTGGTAGTAGAGCATTTGATAAAGAAAATACAGGGATGGAGTCACTGAAAATCACCACAAACAGGGTTAAAGAGGCATTAAGGTAGCTTAAGATTGACAAAGCACCTAGGCCTGATGGTCAACACCCAAGGGTGCTAAAATAACTTGCAGATGAATGAGGACCCATTGGCACATCTCTTTAGCATGTCACTGTTGAGAGGAGTGGTGCCTGAGGACTGGAGGAGAGCAGAGGTGGTACCTCTCCACAAGAGTCGAAGTAGAAAGAGGGTGGCAACTAAAGTCAAAGTCAAATTTATTTTTAAAGCACTTTTCCACAGACCAAAGGGCATATACAATGTAAAACATCAAATCTAATAAAAATATAAACTAAAAGGCAGCAATTCCAAAACTAAACATCATGCCCAAAAGCCTTTTCAAATAAATACATTTTTAATAAGGATTTAAAGGCCTTGGTGGACAGGCACTCTCTAATCTGATGAGGTAGAGAGTTCCACAGGGTCGGGGCTACAAAAGAAAAAGCCCTAGTACCTGATGTCTGCAAACAGACCCTGGGAACCTCTAGCAATCCCTCGTCAACGGAGTGGAGAGAGAAGAGGGGGGCAGTAGGGCCGAAAGTGGTCTTGCAAGTAACCCAGTCCCTGTCTATGTAGGGTCATATAGGTCAGCAACTCGACCTTGAAGGTGATCCTCCATCACACCAGCAGTCAGTGCAGTACGCATAGCACAGGTGTGACATGGCTGGTTCTCGACAACCCTGTCAACAACCAGGCCGCAGTGTTCTGCACCAGCTGCAGTTGACGGAGGTCCACCCCTGGTAACACTAGGCATAGAGCATTGCAGTAATCCAGACGAGAGGACACAACGGCATGAACCAATGTAAGAAGGTCCTCAGGTGGAACAAGGTGTTTTATCCAGGCGATATTCTTCAGATAATAAAATGAGGACTTAACAACTGCTGACACCTGCACTTTTAGCATCAGTTCGTTATCAAGCACAATGCCCAGATTCCACACCCATTCAGAAGGTCTCAACTGGTTACTCCCTAGCACAAGGCCAGACAGTTGTCCAGAAGTCAGCTTCTCTACCTGCTGACCTGGTCCACCACCAACACCTCAGTCTTATCTGGATTCAGTCTCAACCAGTTTGCACTCATCCAATCTTGTATCTCAGTGAGACAGTTGTTAAAGACCAAGAGCACACTGTCCTGTTCGGGTACAAAAGAAATGTAGAGCTGAGTATCATCTGCACAGCAGTGAAAACTTAGCCCATAATGCCTTATAATGTCTCCCAATGGCAACATATACACTGTGAACAACATGGGGACAGCACTGAATCCTGCGGCACCCCACAAGGCAGGGAGAAGGAGGCCGAGGAAAAATATCCCCGACACCACCCTCTGAGTCCTGCCCATGAGGAAAGAGTGAAACCAACTGAGGACTTTCCCTGACAGTCCACAGAGAAGCTGCAGGTGTTCTAGCAGCACCCCATGATCCATGGTGTCAAATGCTGCTGAAAGATCAAGGAGAACCAGAATCGAATGACTCCTCTGATCACTTGCTATCCGGAGATCATTAAGTACTCAAACCAATGCCATCTTGGTACTGTGCCTCTTCCTGAAACTGGATTGGAAAGGATCATAGACTTCATGGGTGGTAAGAAAGCTCTAGAGCTGCAGCGTGACTACCTTCTCAATAACCTTCCCCAAAAAGGGTAGGTTAGAGACCAGTCTGTAGTTCGCAAGACAGTCTGGGTCGCAGGAAGATTTCTTTAAAAGGGGTGTCACCACAGCCTCCTTCAGAAGGTCCAGAAACACCCCTGATCCAGCAAACATCAGATTATCTCAGCAAGGATCGGTCCGATGACATCCATACACCCCACAAGGAGGTGAGTTGGACCAGGATCCAAACTACAGTAAGTCGGTCACAAGCTCTGAACAATCTTCACTATATCCGCGATAGCTGGCTGGTTGAAATCTGTCCAGACAGACCAGGTGCCTTTGCCCTCAAATCGATCACTGCCGTACTCATTTGAACAAGTCAAGCAGATCTCCGACCTGATGGAGGACACCTTATTTGCAAAGAATTGAGCAAACTCATCACACTTTAATTGTGAAAAAGCTCTCCGGCCCCGGAAACAGGCAGGTTTGCACAGTCTGTCCATGGTCTGGAAGAGCTGAGCCGGTTAATTCTTTGCTGCAGCAATCTCCCTGGACAGGAACTCTGCCTTCTTACAGGAGATTACTGATTGATAGTCCAAACAGTGGGTCACAAATCTAAGTCTGTCCTCCTCCAGGCCAGATTTCCACCAGCAACATTCCAACCTTCTCCCCACTCTCCTCAACCCCCTCAAAGTCCCATCAAACCAAGGGGACCAAGGACGGAGAGGGAGCGGGTGAACTCAGACAGGAGCTATGGAATCCAGGGCCCTCAGCACCATACTTTTATAGTGCCCTATGAGGTCTCCTGGATCCAAGCATTCCAATGGCCTACTCAATAGGTCCAGCATTGCCATCAGACCCTCTGTGGTGACACCCCTCAAAGGTCGGTACTGGACCATCTCCAAAGGGGCAGGTCTCATAGGGGGAGCCTCGGAACTGAACCTTACAGAGTGGTGGTTTGACCATCCAACTGGTTCCACCACCAAGTCAGCAGCCTCCATACCCAGGAAGAGCACCAGATCCAGGAAGTGACCTTGAGAATGGGTTGCAGCTGTAACTACCTGTGTGAAGCCCAAGGAGATCATCAGTTGGAGGAAGTTCTGACCAAAATGCGAGAGTTTATCATCGACCCAGGCATTGAAATCCCCCAGGAAAAAACACCTGGGGGATTCCAATACCATGTCGACCATGAAGTCTGCAACTTCCTGCAGGAAAACTTTCCCATCTTCGGGTGGACAGTAGATGAGAAGAATCCTGCTGCCCACATCTGCTCCCATGATACATTAGATGGATCTGGTGATCCCCACCGGAACCTTTACAAGGCCCAGTTCCATCTTAAAACAAATGGCTACACCCCCGCCCCTACAATCCAATCTCAGGTGGCATATCACCGAGTACCCAGCTAGAACTTATGACTCCAATATCAGACCAGTATTCTCATCCAGTCAGGTCTCAGTGATACAAGCCAGGTCAGATGTCTCAACAAGATCAGCAATAATTGCTGTCTTGTTTTTTATTGACCTGGCATTGCATAACACTGCCGAGTTGAATGAGAGGCCACGGAAGAGTGGGTCACTTGCTCACTACCCATGGAGCCCTCGGGTATGTTAACTAGGCAGGGGTGTCCCCTTTCCTGGGCCCATTTCACCCCAGGGCCCCTCCTTGATCCCACTACCCAATCGCCCACCTCGCCCTCCCCCATCAGTCCCAGGGTCCCAGCCCCTCCGACCCTTCCATGCAATTCCCCAGAGCAAGACAATGCATATATATACCATAGGCTGCAGTGGGGGGCTATGAAAGGGGTGTAGATCCCTCAGCCTGGTGGGGGAGTAGCCCCTGCCCACAGACGAATAATCCCAGCACAAGCTGCCGACACTATAACAGCAGTGAATCCAACAATAAACTGTTTTCAATTCACACTTTATTCACAAAATTTCCACAATACAGGAGGCAGTGATACAAATATGAACAGCCAGTTAGTAGTACAATCCAACACTGCCCCCCAACCCCCCTACTCCACCCCCCCGGCATAGCAGTTCCTTCAAGTGTTGTAGTAACTACCTATCTGTGATAATTGAATACTTGATAAGATAGCAGGTAAACCAGTTACACTTTAAATCCTAGCGGTGATAATTAAAGTGTGAAGGGGATCCCATGTATACTTATACTTTTGTAGCCTATTTTGGAGGCTTGCTATGGCCTTTTCTGTATGGAGATTAGCAAGGATTTCATGTATCCATTCCTGATATGTTGGACAAATCCCATCTTTCCAATGCCCGAGAATAATTTTTTTAACCAAGAGTGCGATCATAGATATATGAAATCTCCGAATTTTAACCTTAATAGAAGACAGATCTCCCAAAAGGCAAATATCTGGTGTAAAGCAGTCCTGTAATCCCAATAAGGGATTCAGGTGGGTTTTAATTAAATCCCATAACGAAGCTATCTTGGGGCACGACCAAAATATATGAAAAAGCGTCCCAGCTTCCTGGGAGCATCTAGTGCACCTATCAGTATCGAGAAGGCCCCATTTTGCCAGTTTGACTGGCGTGTAGTACATATTATGAAAAATATGAAATTGCAAGAGGCATAATCTATCTTGGGACACATATTTGTGACAGAACATCCAGACAGCCAACCAATTGAAAGTGGACTGAGGGAAAAATGGGTTCCAAAAACTAGTGGGACCATTACCACTCCCAAACCGCCATTGATACAATACCTGATATATCTTAGAGATAACCCCTGGGGATTCGAGAAGAGAAGAAAGTTCAGGTACCAAAGCAAAATATGTTGGGCGGGAAGGGACTTTACCAAAAACCGTGATTAACAAATGCTTCAATTGACAAACCCTGAATGACTAAGAGTCTGGAATATTGTACCTTCTGAGAATCTCGGATACCTGGAGCCAAGCCCCCGAGTCTTCCAAGAATGAGGAAGCTATCCCCTCACCTAACTGAGGTAGCCATGTACGAGAGATTGCCTGCTTATTTATGGTAAAAGCCAGAGAATTCCAGATAGACTGAGACAGGTCTGTACTCAGATTATATCTTAGAAACGAACACAGTTTGCGAGTGAACCTTTAATGAGCTCATGAGAGTGGGGCATTTACTAGCATTCTGTAAAAGGGAGACTTTGATGAAGAGCATGGTCGAGGGGTCCATGTTCATAGCCTGGATATAGTCTAATTCAATGTTGAGCCAGGCTGGTCTCAGATTTTCCAGACCCGGCCTTACCCATTTCAGGTACTTAGCAAGATGACTAGCCCAATAATAAATTGCTAAATGAGGAATCTGCAATCCCCCCTCATTTTTAGGAGCAGCTAGTTTGTGATAGGCCAGCCTGGAATGTTTATTAGACTAGATAAAATTAGTGAAAAGTTTATGCATTTTCTGAAACCAGGATACGGGGACAAATGAGTTGAGATGCAACAGGGGTTAAAAAAGGCAGGGGAAATACATTCATCTTAATTATGTTAATGCGGCCCCATAGTGAAATCGGAAGCTTATCCCATCTCTCTAGATCCTGCACAATCATCTGAGAAAGAGGTTCTAAATTTTCTTTAAACCATAGGGACGTATTACGTGTTAACTAGATACCCAGGTATTTGATAACACGGGGAGACCAGCACAATCCCAGAGGGATAATGTCTGTCTTAAAAACCTTGTGATTAAAGGGAAAAAAGGACGTCTTGTTTGCATTCAACTTATAATTCGAAAAAAGACTAAATTTGACAATCTCACTTAACATATTCGGGATAGATATTACTGGGTGGGCCAAATGGAGGAGGAGATTGTCAGCATATGCTGTTATCTTCACCATATTGTTCCGGATCGGAATACCTTGTATTCCTGTGTTGTTAAGAATATTTTGAATAAGGGGTTCTAAATTAAGAATAAATAATAAGGGGGAAAGGGGACATCCCTGTCTCGTATCTGAATGTAGCCGGAAAAATTTTGAAAAAGCCCCATTACCTGAAATCCTCACAGAGGGAGACCGATATAGCGCCCTGATCCAGCCTATGAACATGGCGGGAAACCCAAATGCTCTGAGAACTTGGAATAAGAAATTTCAGTTTACCCGGTCAAATGCCTTCTTGGCATCCAGGGAGACCAACCCCGCGGGAAAGGTTGTATCCCTGGACTCCGAGCAGACATGCGAGAGGGTACGTAAATGGTCTGAGGATGAACGTCCCCTCATAAACCCAACTTGAGACTTGCCAATCAGGTCCGGAAGAACCAGCGTTAGCCCATCCAATATCTTCGAAAGAATTTTGACATCCTGGTTCAATAGGGATATTGGCCTGTAACTCTGAACCGATTCGGGGTCTTTGTCCAGTTTGGGTAATAGGACTATTAGGGCTTCAAACAAGTGAGTGTCTACTGCAGCCCCAGAGAGAATATGAAGGTAGAGCTGGTGGAGCACAGGCAGTAATTGTTCCCTGAAAACTTTATAAAATAAAACGGAAAACCCATCCAGTCCCGGAGCTTTATCCGAGGGCAGGACTTTTATAACAGCCGAAATTTCCTCCTACGATAAGGGAGAGGATAAGAATTTTGGGGGGGAATTTGCCAAGGAAGGCAGGAGAGAATCCCTAAGGTACACTTCCAACTCTTCTGTGGAAGCGGGGCTATCCATATCCCTATATAGATGCTCGTAGTATGTAGCAAATTCCTGCACTATCTCTAAGGGGGATACCCTCAGGGATCCATCTGCTTGTGCCCTAATAGGAGGTATAAATCTTGCAGACTCCTGCTGTTTTAAACGTAAGGCCAACAGGTGCCCCGCTTTTTCTCCTTAATCCGTGAAACTTGCTTTGGTATGAATGATAGCCAACTCTGCTTTCTCTCTTAATAATTCTAAATATCTGTCCTTAACTACCAAAAATTTCTGCATCTCCTCCTTGGAAATATTATTTGGTTGCCTAGATTCTAATTCCCGTATTTGAGACAGTAATGATAATAGCTCTGCTTCCTGATCCCTTTTCCTCTTTGTAGCTAAACTAATGAGAATACCCCTAATGTAAGCCTTGAAAACTCCCCATAAAATATCTGGCATAGCACTTTCTATTGGGTTGGTAGAGAGAAAGAAATCAATCTGATCCTTCACTAGTTGACAATATTTCTCCTCCTTCAGTAGCTATTCAATTTTCATCAGGTCTCTTTCTTGAGAATATTAGAGAAAGCCAGATTACATAACACCAGAGAATGATCTGATACAGGACCTGGTTGAATCGAGGCGGATAGCACACCTGGCAAGAGCTCATGAGAGACCAAAAGGTAATCAATGCGAGACTGCGAGCCATGTACTGGCGAACTAAAAGTAAATTCCCTGGAGTTGGGATGCAAGACTCGCCATACGTCACACAGTCCGCATTGATCCAACAATTCCCTGAAGACCCTTTGCCCCGGGGAAAGTCCTCTTGAGACGTTTCCGGACCTGTCTATATTAGGGTCCAAAACCAGATTAAAGTCTCCCCCACATAATAATGGGAATAGGGAGTAAGGGGAGAATTGTGGTAGTCAACTTTGCAAAAAAGGTGGGATCATCCACGTTTGGTCCGTAGATGCTGCCAAGCAATAGTGGCATGGCCGGAAAGGTAACCTGCACTAGGACGTACCTTCCCTCTGAATCCCTAAAGACCTGAGTGGGGATAAATGGGATGTCTCTATTAACCAGCATCATGACCCCACAACTGCTGGTAGAACCTGAGGCATTAAAGACCTGCCCCACCTATTGTCCCCTGAGTTGTAATGCCTCAGTATCTAGCAGGTGAGATTCTTGCAAGAACGTTATCTGTGCATGCAGCAAGCTCAGGTGTTTAAGCACCTGATATTGCTTCGGTTTTCTCCTAACCCCCTTCACATTCCACGTAGCTAGGTTAATATTGCTAGCCATCTTTATTGGCAAAACAAGCCCGGGGTTAACCTTTGGCAGTTACTACTACTGTTATCCCCGTCCCCCTGTTCCACTAAGTCTGCTGTGCCATCCTCCCGCCCCCAAACCCCCCCTAGTCCTGCCCAAACTACTCCATCCACCCCCCAAGTAACACCCAATCACAACATAACATTAATAACCTCAAAATTTTACCTTCTTCCCTCTCTCCTACCCCAACTGTCACCAACAATGTTCAACAACATACCGTTTCCTTCTCCCCCCCAGCCCCCTGACATTACGCCCCTAAACCCAAAGAGAAAAAGGAAAAAAGATCTATGAGCCCCCCTATATGAAAACAACAAGAGGTAAATGACCTGAGTAACAGTAACAATTTGTGAGGTCCTCAGTTGATCCACTCCTGATAACCATTGGGAGTAACACTGTGTTAACAGAACATAGGCGCTAGGAATAGCGAGAGTTACCAACCATCACACCTTGCCTGCTAAAAGGAATGCAACTCAATAGGTGCTGTTAGGGCCACACCAAAGACAATGTTTCCGGTCCCAACGCGGGACACGCCCACAACAGGACTCACTTGACCCAAGAAAATGGGTCCGGTCACACCCCAGCAATTGTAACGCCCTTATGCCAGGGAAAAAACCCCATCCTAGGCCGTTAAAATCACTGGCCCCTATTACATTGAGGCATGAGCTCCCTCTGGTGGTGCAGGAGCAAAAGTGCATAATAGGGCGCTGTAGAGAAAATGCCCCAAGACCCTCTCCAAGCAACCCACCGTACGAAGGGTATTGATACCCTGCAAGGTACAAGCCATAGGCCTTAACAGAGCCAATTCCCCCTAGCATACTTGCAGAGGAGGTACTAAACCAAAACATTGCAAAATTACTGTCCCCAACATCTGTAAATGATAAAATTAAACAGTCATTTTAGAAGGAATCACAGTCCCAGATAAAACTAAGGCATAAACAACCACACAAAGTCCGGATGATATTAAGGAAATTGTGTCCCTTAAGTCTTCTAAACAGGCTTGGATAGGAATCCAACAGTTATTTATATCCATCCCTGAAGAGTCCTTCAAGTGACAGCCACCTCTCTTCGATCCAGAGCTCTTCCCTTTAAATGACGAAGGGCCTCTCAAGTATCCCTGAAAAGATCAGGTAGGGACAACTTTAGGCCAGAAATCGCAGCCTCAGGATCCTCAGAGGAAACCCAGATACCGGCCACTTGCATCTGTAACCTGGCCGGGTACGCCATACGAAACTTCAGACCAGCTGCAATAATCTTAGAAACAACTGGGTGAAATGCTTTGTGTTTCAAACGGACAGAGCCCGGCAAGTCCTGCACTAGCCTGAGTTTGACTTGCTCCCATCTCACTTCCTGGATTTCTCTAACTTTGTAAAACAAGTGCTGCCGCTCCAAATAATTTAGAAATCGGCATATTATAGGGCGAGGTGTTGCTCCGACGGGGGGCTTCGGCCTCAGGGATCTGTGGGCTCTCTCGATTATATATTTAGCCCCAAAGGGCGAGGGGTCAGCGATCTTCTCCACCAACTTCTGTACAAATGCTATGGTGTTCTGGCCCTCTTCTCTCTCCAGCAGCCCAAGGATCACAATATTATTTCTATGACTACAACCTTCAAGGTCTTCAAGTTTAGCTTCAAACCGTGCACGTTTCTGCCGCATAGCCGCCATCCCAGGCTCGAACCTTTCTGCTTGTTTCTCCAAGGAGGAAATCCTGGCAGTGTTATCCGTGGTTAAGACTGAGATCTCTTTGAGCTTTTTAGTTAAAGATTTCATCTCTGATACCATTTCTTTTATTTCTTCCCGAAAGGGCTTAAATTCCTTTAGGAATCTGCTTAGCGTAAGCGGTTTCTGCTCCGTGCCCTGATTTGCGACCTCTGGCTTGTCAGTTCCACTTGAGGCCCATGATTTCTTCGGGACCTTCTCTGGAGAAACTGACCGGGTATGTTTTTGCAGCACCCATTTCATATAGACCTCCATTATAACTCAAATTCACCCAACAAGAGCACTCAATGCTAGGAAGGCAGTATACCATAAAATTGTAGGGTTTTAGGCTAGTTAAATGCTCCAAAAAGCACTTTTACCGAGTCGGGAGGCTGGAGCTATGCAGAGGAGCTTCTACACGGTACCCTCCATCATGTGGTCCCCCCAACAATAAACTGTTAACAAAATCCCAATATTACAAACCCAACAACATCCAAAATAAACCCCAAATACCCCTACAAGTTAACAATAAATCAATAACTCAGGGCACTATTAACTAAAATCCCTATTTCCCCAAAAATAAACCCCAAACACACTCTAAAAATTTACAATCAATCAATAACTCATTAAGATCCATGAAATAGTCTATTTAGTCTCTCCATGCCAATTTATAGTACTAAATACCCCTCACTTCAGGGGGTTAAGTCAGATAAAACATCCAAGAGGCCATCAGCTCTCACCTGAGCCTCCAGGATTCAAGAATAAGAGTATAAAATACAAAGCACTCTCACTGCTTAACAAAGTCTATTTCTCTTGAGCCAGACAAAGGAGAAAAAAGGAAGAGAAAATGACTCAAACCAGTTCTAAGAGGATCTGGAGATAAATTTGTTGGCCTGGTTGAAATTAAAAAGTCCACTCAGAGCTTTTCTTCTTAAACTCGCCATAGAAAATCCTCAGATTCTACAAGTGGATCCAGCAAGCACAGGACAGGCGCTCACACACCCACCACCTAGGAGAGGGAAGGCAACCCAAATAATCCCACAGACCACGGGGCCCCTGAGATACCACCCGGTTAATACCAGATGCCCCCCCCCGAGCACCTGGGAGGATTTGGGTTCAGACCCAGCCCTCCGGCTGACTCTCCTCTCTGACCTTCCTTCTAGGGACCAGGCACCTTTACTCCGCCCCAGAAGGCAGACACAAAGATCCCAAACCCCTCACTCACTTCAGATTCTTCATTCCTCTGCCACTAGCACTGAGTCCTACAGCGATCCACACTGATCTCCACTCTGTGGTCTTCCAGGGCTTCTGGATACAGTACACCCCAATCACTACACCTCCTGAACAATCGAGAGAACACAATCTTTCCTCTGGCACTCCTGCATCTCCTCTTATGCACTGTCAGGTTGCAAATGCGGGCTCCAAATGAACTCCTGACCAAACCCAGGACTGGTCGACAGCAGGTAACAGTTGATCTTCCTCCTCTCTTCTCCTCTCCTTCACCAGCTTCAGAAGCAAATGAATGATAGCGTGTCAAAAGGAGAATAAAAAGAGCATTAACAGTCTGGCTCACATCAATTTCCACAGCTCTAAGCTATACCTGAAAACGCCCAAAAATCTAACTATCTCACTTTGAATCACTAACTAAACTAAACCTTACTAGCACAAGATTTATAAAAAACAACTAATATTTAAAAATTAAAATTAAAAATCACTGCTGAGAATAAGCTGGGAGCAAGCTGTATCCCCATCATGACGGCAAGGCCATCGTGGCCGCCATCTTTGCTTCAGACTGATCAGCCTCAAATCTATTGTGTGTATATTAATGGAAACCCTAATTAAGCAGGATATAGTGGAATATCTAGAAATGAACAATATCCAGGACAATAGACAACATGGTTTTGTAGCTGGCAGGTCATGCCAGACAAACCTTATGTTTTTTTGATTGGGTAACTAGGGAAGTGGAAAAGGGGATCTGGTGAACTTCCTCTACTTTGATTTCAGCAAGGCTTTTGATTAAGTACCACATAAACACATGTTGAAGAAACTAGAAGACCTAGGCATTGCTGAAAACCTAGTCAGGTGGGTGGAAAATTGGCTTAAGGACAGAAGCCAAAGGGTAATTGTAAATGGGTAAGGTTATGTAAGGGTAGAGTCACTAGTGGAGTGCCCCCAAGGGTCTGTCTTAGGCCCAGTGTTGTTTAACATGTTTACTTGTGACATAGGCATAGACATTCAGGGCAAGCTCATACTCTTCACAGACCATACTAAACTAGGCAGTAGAGTTGACAGTGTAGAGGCAATTAAGGAACTTCAGAACGACCTACAAAGGCTTGAAAGATGGTCTATCATCTGGCAGCTGAAGTTCAACGCAAAAAAGTGCAAGATGCTACATCTGTGCAAGAGTAATCCCAGGACAAAATACTACCTCAATGAGGTCCAACCCAGCACCTCTCAGGAGAAAAGGGGTCTAGGGGTCATCATATGTGACACCCTTAAACAAATGAGTCAATGCAACAAAGCTTACAGCAGGGCAAACAAGATGCTGGGATGCACCAGGAGGGGTTTTGAAAGCAGGAGTAGGGAGGTGATCCTCCTTCTCTACAGGTCTCTGGTGAGATCACACTTGGAGGCTGCATCCAGTTTTGGAATCTAAACCTTAAAAAAGACAAGGATAGGCTTGAGACTGTGCAGAGGAGGGCAACCAAGATGATGCGAGGCCTTCAAGATCTCTCTTATGAGGAGAGACTGAGAGAGCTTAACCTGTTCTTGCTGGAGACTAGGAGGGAGAGCAGGGGTATGATTGAGATCTACAAATTCTTGAGAGGCATAAATAAGGTGCCACATACCGAACTACTCCAAAAGGTCACTGGCTGTACCATTGGGGGCATGACCGGAAGTTGAAGGGCAGGAACTTCAGGAGGGATTTGAGGAATCATTTTTTCACAGAAAGGGTGCTGGAGTCCTAGAATGGCTTGCTGGAGGAAGTGGTGAATACAAAGACTGTGACGGCTTTCAAAAGAGCGTGGAATAGATCAAGGACTTCAGGGGGCATAGGAAGCTAGGCAAAGGAAAACAGTATTAATAAGACTAGTTCATGGGACCCACATCATGCCTTGGGAAACCAAAGGGCAGACTCGATGGACCTTTGGTCTCCTTCTGCCATCACTTTCTGTTTCTATGTTTCTATGTGATTCTTTTTTGTCTAGGAGTATTGATTTTTCATGGTGTTTACCTGTTAACTGACTAACAGCAATTTCATCAAATCAGGACCGTGAAGATGGTACAGTTACCAACACTAATGCTGATTGATACAGAGCATTTTTGTATGTTGATTTTGCACAGGGCATGGAACACTGGTAACAAGATTTGCCCATACATGTTTTGGTCCTGTCGTCCACACAGGGTTACATCCTCAGGTGATAGTTCAAGTGATTCTGATAACTGAAAAAATGAGGTTGAGGACACATAATTGACAAGTGGACTGGATAATGTGGATTGTTACTTGTATACTAAATGATCAAGCATGGCATATGTGAGGGAGCTCCACTGCTGCCACAACATTTCTTGCCAGTTAGATGAATTGTTGAAGGGGATCTATTGCATAACTCAGCATGATGCTTTCCAATCTGGATGTTTGGATCCCTTGGGGTTTGTCTGGCTTTGACAATGATTTTTGCATGCTACAGACACTCTCATACTGCTGATCCTGCTCCAAACAAGTAATTCTATGATGGTTTTCAATAACATATCAATCAGACCAAACATCCATAGTCTGCTTCAGAACATTATCACCAAAACAGAATGATGTTGCATCACTGCTGGCCCACCGGCATCCTATATACAGCAATATTTTTTTGTACATTTAGTGGCCTGTGCTACTGTACATCATCCACTGTACCATCATAGCATAAATGATTGCGCTCAGATAACACTGGGTTTGGGAATGAGTATGAGTCATTGGTGAGTCATCAGGGAGGAGGATGATCAAGATACCAAAGGATGATCTCCTCCTCCTCCTCCTGGAGGGAGTGCTGAAGTCTCTCCTGTGCTAATGCCACCAGGGTGACCACTGCTGCTGGTTCATGCTTGAGCTGCAGGAGGATGGGAGGGAGAATGGTGACCACTGTAATATGCATGTCACCATGCAGGAATGTGAATGCTGGAGTTCATAGGTGAAATTTTGCATCCCAAGGTGCTGGTAGAAAATGTGGTAATTTGCATGTGTGAAGTCACATGATGCTGACTGTGGCAAACTCTCAGGGCCAGCACTGCCAACCACTGCACACACTGTGTAACTGGGGAAACCTATATGGGGGGGTAGGTTGCCCACCTACGACAGGCCCAGCATGAGTAGCAAGCCAGGTAAGAGCAGGCAGTTGTGGCAAGTTATGGAAAAGTCAGTGACCAGGCTGGGAACAGCAGCAATGCCAACAAGGGATTGCCTGGGTGAAGGTGGGAAAAGTTTAGTAAATTTCAAACAGTAAAAAATACTAACACATCAGCTTTCATCATTGCATTATAATTCTTGTTTTCTCATTCTATTTTTAGAGCAATGAGATTGGTGGCATATATTCAATACACTCCTTTGGTGCATGACATTTTAAGTCATAAGGTGCAGTGAGACATTAGGACATGTGTTGCGATAGCCATAAGAAGAAAATGGCTGGAAACAAGTGGATTGTACAATGGCTTCCATGAGGCAGATGAACTGGTGGATGAATTTCGGACACAATCCCTTTTGGATGAATTTCAATCTGCTGGTAATTAATGTGTTCACAGCACACTCAGGTGCATACTATAGCTAGTGGCCAAACAAAGAGTGTGTTACTGACCAATGTAAGTGCAGTGACCACACTACTACCCATACCCACAGCTGAGATTTTGTTACTATACTTATCAAATGGGTTATAACGTGTCATGGTAAATGTAGAACTCAATGAAAATGGTTACAGTAGTTGTGAACTGTTATTGAATTCTGCTGTTGTAAGAAAGGTTGCAATAAACTTTTTTCTCTGTGTAAATAAAAATTAAAACTTATAATAGAGACTATGTAGAGTATGGAATTCATTTTTACATTTATTGACATATGACATATTTGTTTGATGGTTTCCCAAAAACATTCCTCAGGACAGCCAGGTATGCATGCTGTCATGCTTGTGGGAATTGACTACCATGACTATAAGGCTAACAGTGACTTGGTGACGCAAATAATTTAAGACATTGTATACAAAGTCTGGTGAAGAACTGACATTCTGAACCCAACAAGCCTGATGTGCACCCTGCCTTGAGTGGAGAGTGTCCAGTTTTTTTTTGGTATGGCCTGTGTTGTGTATGGGAATATTCATGTTCTTTGAGTTAAGGTCACATTTATTTTAATTCCATGATGTCCATGCTTGTTCTCAGACTTGTTTTGTTGTTTGTGTAGGTGGGTACATTATTGTTTTGTTCACTGACAGGCCAGGTTTGGCAGAGGAACCATCTGGTTGGTGGAGGTGCGCACATGCTGCTACAAGAAGGGTTGATTGAACTAACAACTCCTACTCACTTATAATTAATTACTTATTTTACACACAGTTTATCATAGTTTTCCTCTCCCTTTTTTATTTTATTCATTACCATAAGTGTTTTACGGTCTACTGATGAAAATTCAGCAAAAATATAAGAGTTCTTACAGTGTTTTCTTAGAGTGGTAAAAATCATGGCCGAAAACAGTGCTATGGCACTGACACCTGGTAAGTCTGGCAGCAGCTCATCAGAAGCCAAACATCTGTGCCGATACCTCACCAACAAATGATGTCAGTAAGTCGGACATGCAAACAGTTAAAGAAATGTTTTCAAATATACAAATAGACATCTCCGACATGAAGCTAAGCATGGGAACATTAAAAAAGATACTGAAATAAACTCAGACAAAATTGTAGAAACAGGGACTAGAATTGGGAGCTTAGAAGACACATTACCATTTCTGGAAGATAACATCGAGCAACAATCTGAGCATATAAAGTTTTTGCTCAAAATAGTGAATGATCTAGAAAATGGGCAGACGAAACAACATCTGAATAGTAGGGATCCCAGAGGTTCTAGAGGGTAATGAGATGATACCCTTCCTTCAGAAAATGATTCAGGTGATATTGAATTGCCACTTGCCATGGCCACTAAAAACAGAGAGAGCACACAGGTTGTTGGTATCCAAAACACAGTCTGGGGGCAGACCAAGATCCATAATTGTCTACTTCCTAAGATTTTCAGTAAAGAGAAGGTGTTAAGGGCTGCCAGGGAACAGAAACAACTAATGTGGCAAGGTGAAAGAGTATACTTTTTTCAGGATTTGTCTACAGTTGTATTAGAGAAAAGAAAAACATTTTTTGAAGTTAAAAAACAGCTACAAAAGCTAGGTTGGATGTATTACTTTAAATATTCTGCAGTGCTTATTGTCACAACTCCTAATACTTTTATACAGTATTGTGAGCACCCAGAACAAGTATCAGATATACTGCAAAGTGTTTCAACAGGGTCTCAAGAACAAACTGTCACCAATCATTCAAACAAGCTGGCATGCTTCCAAGAAGCTTGTGAGCCGAGCACCTGCCAGCTTAAGAACTCTGATCTATTTCCCTCTCATGCCATTAGTGACAACACACTTTAGCCAACAAAACAACTGGAAAAAGATCAAGCAAAGGAGGTGAAAGCTTGTACTCCCCTATCAAACTCCACCATAGCAAAGAACATAAAGAACATGTCTAAGGTAGTCTCATTCTCAAACATATCAAGAAAAAGTAAACCTCCAAACAAAAAACATTTTTACCCACCATCAAAGCCAATCCAGTTTTTATGCAGCAAAGCATATCCGGAGCAGGGATCGTTCAAAACTATTTCAATATTCTTCCTGTCTACTATCTACATATCCCACCAGAAGACCACCTAATTCAGACCAAGATTACCTTGTCGCAACCCATGCAGTCAGTGGAAATGCAGCCAGATGGCTAGTGCCTTTCCTTTTCCCTAGTAGCATCTTGGCAAAAGTCAAAGGTCAACAGTATGCACTTCCGCATCCTGTCAAGCACATCAACAGCTAAGAACACCATGGCTTTGTGAACTAAAACGCCGCAGTGGAACCGTATATCCATTACCTGCTTTACTGTTATAAATGAGCAAGTAATTTGCTATTTTATTAAGCAGCCATGTGCATATTAATTTAATTTATTTTACAGGAATGCCTTTTTTTTGTTTTACAAGTAAGTGTAAGCATATTGGAGCCCTCAGTGCTGTATTTGGCTTCCAAGTGTTTCATTGGTAAGTTAAGTCATTCACTTTAAGACCACAATGCTCAAAGCTGGTGTTGCTACTTGTTGTGCAGTGGTAAAATATGGTTCTCATTCATGTTATGCTCACTTGCTTGTAATGAAACAGAGATGTGTCAGGGCCTATTAAACACCTACATGCATAACTGTTCAGTCGACATGATTGTTTAGCAAAATTATGAATTTTCAACGTGTGTCTTGTTTCACAACTACCTTGCCTGACATAAGCAATGATACACTGGGGAGCTAATGCAAGCACTTCACTGTCTTAATGCATTATAAGATAAAACATCATTGTTTTACTCAGATATGTATTGGGTGGTATTCAGTCACATAAAATGCAGGTTCTGTACTAGGATGAAAGTTACAGTTGTTTTAACATAAAAAGCATGGTCATGAGCACCCACCCTTCATCTTACTACAACTATGAGAGAGAGTGGGTAAACTTTGTGCTGCATATCGTAGAACTGGCGCATCAGCTTTGGCCTATTAAGTTACATGCCTTGCATAATCCTGTATGCGTTCTGGCACTTGTGGCTGGCATATCTGGATGTCTTGCAAAGACTGACTATCAATAGGAGCTCAAGCCTGAGGAGTTCCACAGCATTCTAAATTTATATGTGCCTTCTTCATAGTGTTAGATTGCTGAGCAATGTCTAGCTGTCTCTGCTAGCAAAAGATCATGTAGCACTATGTAGTGTGCACCTTCTCAATTTACTAATTTGGCTGCCTCACAGAGAATATTTCAAAAGTTGCTTGAGTGTCAAAAAAGTAAAAGCTAACAACACTCTCATTTACATGCTCAGCAATATATAAGATGTCCATTTTAAATGACTGAGAGGAATATCCCATTCTGTGCAATAGCAAGAGAGTAAGGCCCTGCATTAAAACTTACCTGGTCAGTTGTATCTTCTGGCATACCCTATAATTCTAATTAATCTAACAATAGCACCTCTAGGTGTTTATTCAGATGCATACCTGGACAGCAGTGCCTATACCTCCAGCTGTGTGGTGTTTCTCATAAACCAGGTAATATAATGGAGTAAACTTACTAAAACAGTAGTGTGACTCTTCAGGGATGCTAATAGGTGTAGCAGATGGCTGTACTACTTACAGTAGTCACCGTCAACACTCAGGTACCAGGTAAAAGGGCAGTGGCATGTTCATAGCACCTAAAATCTTCAGGTATATGAATTGTTCTGTACTCTCTTTGTTTAAGGATATTGCTATAAGCTATATAATTCTAAGTTTACAGTCAAGTTTGTAGTGTTACATAATTCTTTTCTTTTTAGTAGTCATAGGAATTCTGTATTGTAGTTAGTTAAATATTTATAGGTTCTCCTACTGGAGTATATATGTAGCCTACATTTTATATGTTCTGTTTACATACAGCACAGTACTTGACATCAGTGTTAATGCTATACTGAAACAGAAATAATACCTGTAATCAATACTTTTGGTTAACAAGTCTAATTCACTGTACACCAACACAATGTACATTTATTCTGTTGCAAAGAAAATATACCACATAAATACATAACCAATACACACTATTTTTATAAACATAAAAACATCAAAATTTGCAACACTTGCAACAAATGAACTCCGGTGAACAATCAGTTCAACATGTGTATACCTGTCATTGCATAAGATAAAATGTATTCTGGTATGAACCATGTAGAATTATAGGCAGTTGTGTGCATATGAGTTTTTTTTTCAACAAAACATTATTGTGATGAAGTTACTTAGTGACTTAAGTACTGATACCAAAAACGATTCTTTGTATGGAGTAACCAAACCACCCATGATGACCTGCAGGATTGCCTACCACCCCACCAACACCAGCAGAGTATGTACTAACACTAGCATAAATACACTGACTTTTCATATACCCTTACTATGACCAATGTGAGCTGTCCATTTTCTGAATGACATGAGGTAATTGCATGCATGATCAGTTTCTATGCTAGGTACATGATTGCTCAATTCCATTCAGAAGGAGGGAAGCTGAGGCTGTGAGTCTGGTGGTTGTGACATTCAAAGTCATGGCGGTAGATAAGATGTTGAGTGGGTACCAGTGATGGTGTTGGTGTGGCTGTGGTGTGCAGGACTGTGTTGGGGTCACATTACATAGTCTTGCAGGTGATGGATGGGTGGTGTCAGGATGGTATAGCACAATGTAATTTAAGTAACGCCATAGTGAAAAATGAGGTTTTGCATGCTTGCACATTGTCATGGCAAGTACCAATATAATAACAATGTAATAAACATGAAATTACACATGATAAGAAATTAGAAGTATAAACAAATTATTATTATTATTATTATAGTAGGTGTGATAGTTTCACTATAGTTAGGGTTGAGTAGGCTGTTAAATATTAAACCCCTAAATTTGCACTTTAATAGCTTCACCACTGTTGAATGGATTTGCACAAACTTTTGCATGCACTGTCTCAGGGCCAAGTTTCTTGACTTGTAAAGTTTTGTTCTGATTAGACATATGTATTCTGAGATTCAGATTGCAAAAAAAGTAAAAAAAAATGGAGGGTTTTGCTGTTTTTGTGTCATCAGCTACCACCCAGACAGTTTAGAATTTTGCTCTGAAAGTTTCAGATTATAAAGTGCATGGGCCACAGTGGTGCCTTTCACTAGTTTGGTGAAAAAATAATAATCCATCCCAGAGTTATAAGGAGTTGAAATTTCGGTTCTGAGCATGCTTAATAAAGTCTTATGGATAGCTATTTCATATGAAAAAGAATCTGGCCCATACAAAAAGAAATGGTTTCATATGGTGGTAATTTTTTTTATGAGAAAAATTATTTCACGAAAAATATCCCTTCAAATAAAAAAAGAATTTGGTCTTAGTTTTTTTCACATCTTTTTTTGTATGAAGCAAGCCTTTTTCTTGTGAATGACACAACCTCACAGAAAACAATCCTTCATATAAAGAAACAGTTTGGACTTAGTTTTTTTTTCATTTTTCAATTTTAACAAGCCATAACTCCATCAATATATGCAGTTATGGGACAAACTATATATGTATTAAAATAAATGTCTTAGTGAGTACTATAACACTAACACATAACACCTGCCAACAAATTTAGGGGCCATATAAAAAACCCATACAAATAAAAAAACGTACAATTTCCATAGGGTTACATTGCAACTTTAACAAGCTGTAACTCAATCAGTCTTTGGAGTTAATGGACAATGTATATATCATTACAAAGGTTGTTATGACTAATAGAACACTAAGCATCTAAGAAATAAGAACTGGAAATGGTCTATCCCTGCAAACAAAAAAAATATTACGAGGAAGCACACAAATTGCTTTTCTGGAGGGCTTCCACACCCACCCATGTGGATAACTGGAGGCATGGAAGTGCAGAGCCGGGCCTTGCACTTCTGTAATCACATGGATGTGTTCATGCAGGTCCTGAAGGGGCCTGCGTGAATGATGATACAATCCCACTATCTCCAAAAGTAAGGAAATTCATTGCAAAAAACACTCACCCCATTCACATATAGTCTGCACATCTGAGCTTAATTACTGAAGGAACGGGGTAGTGTTAGGGTTGATAACCCCAAGGAAGACCCCAGGCCTGATTTGGCAAGACTCAGGACAGCCAAAACCATAATGGTTTTTCTTTTTGCTGCTTGCGGTGTGGGGTGTTAGGGTTGAAAACCCTAACACCACATTTCCCTACTTTTGTTGGATTAACCCTAACTGGTACATTAACACTGTTTTTTTTTTTGCAATTGTTAAATATATATATTAACTTAGACAACATTATTGTGTCTGCAAGTTTAGAAACATAGAAAAATGGGTGTCTAGCAAGGATTTTAAAGATGAATGACCATGGATTCTAATGCCATAAAGCGCAGCTCATGATGTAGCAGATGTCGTATGTGTAAGGCATAGTATTGATAGTATTTAGTGCTAAAGAGAACATTATGCCCCTGATAGATGGCATGGTTTCACATGCTGACATATCATTGGTCCATAGGTACCATCCTTAAAAGAGTTGTCACAAAATTGCAAGTACTCAAATTATTGAACACACTTTAGCACCCCTTCACAACTTTTCAAGACGGAGACAAGTAAAGCGTAGGAAATATTGCCTTGCCTTAAAACGCATGTAATGTTTTTGGAGCAACTCCTCTGTAGCCAGAAGTTTTGTGGGGGCAGTGTCTGTTGATAAATGTGGAGTTTCTATCAAGGCAGTTTAGACAACTATTCCCTCCTTAAACTGTACCACATCCAGAAGCATACCAGAAACATAGTGGTACATCTTCTTTTCATTAATCTCCTTGACTATCCACTGTTTTATTTGCTTAGAGAAAGCAAGACAGTGCCATTTCTTGCCTTTATTTTTCCTGGTCTTGATGACGGCCTGCTCCAAATTGCATTTTTCAGTATAATCTAATATGGCTGAGTTCTTATAGTCAGGTCTATTTAGTTATAGTTTTGTCTTTTTTAGACAATACTTTGTAAGTAAGGAATTGAAAATGTAAGTTTCCGATATGGCAATCTTAGTAATTTTTTCCATATTTTTCAGAAGTAACTAATCTAGAACCATGTTTTTTAGAGCCTCATGAGCTGGTTCACTTTTGCAAAGCCATGTGATCTTTTTCTTCATCATGTTTGCACTTGTGATATACCAGGCCAGTGCTGTGTGCTGCAGTACCAAAATTCACTTTTCACATGATATCATTCCAGTTTTAGCATATGTGGTTGTGGACCACCTAAAGTGGTTTAATATTGATCTTATCCAGTCAGTTAGTGGTTCACAGTGCCTTTGTTTGGCCTTAGTTGCGAGTGTTTTTACTACTGATTTTGAAAGATGCCTTTTAAATTGATGTCTGAGGCCTGGAAACTGGACACCCTTAGACATCAAGCATGTGATTTGTGGATGGCAGTCAGTTACTACAATTGTTATCTGAGGCCTCCATCCAACATGTTTTATAAAGTATGTATAAAACCCTCTCTACTCCATGTCATTGGAGTTTGCAACCTCATTGTTGAAGCCAATATCACGTTGCTGTCCATGTCCATCATTGTATAGGTGCTATATTTTGCATTGTACCCCAGGGAGTCACATCTGCCATTTTCTAATACAGTAATTTCCTTATTCTGCACTAATTACCAATTCCTTTTCCTCCAATTCAACCATCTATTGCTAATGACAAGGACAAATTTGTGATGCTGTTTGTTGTATCGTGAACACAAATATTCATGCCAAGGAAATGAAATAGTTGGGATATACTTGCATACAAATGTCCATTGAACAAAATGCGCACTCTCAGCAATAAGTTTCCAGTACCCATACAATTGATCAATGGCTTTGAATGCCCAGTAAAATTGTGGTTGTTGGCACAACAAAAATTGGCAACAAACATTGTTCCACGAACAAAACCTTTCATCATCTTCAGTGGCATTTTGTATACCTGATAAAAAATAATAATTAAAAAACAACAAAAGGAGTGAACTCTTGAAAGTCACACATCTTGAGTTGTGTATAATTCCATTATTGGAAGAGAACAAGTTCTCAAAAGACAAATCATCACTGTCTGTGTCACCATCAGATTCATAGATGAACAAAGATCTTGTGTATCCTGCTCTATGCTGGTATTAGATGACACCAAGGACAAGCCATCATTTTTTTGGTTTTACTCTGGCAGCAGAAGACTAAATGGGATTTGTTGTACATGTTGACATATTGAATGCCATGTTATCAACATTTATTTCATTTTTACAAACTTACAAACATGCAGAAAGTGCAAGCAAAATATGGCCTAGCAGTCTATCTAATCTGCTCATATTATGGAGTCCTAAGCAGTAACTAAAGATTCTACTCCCCCCTCCCCTACTGCAACCCTCCACTTTCTGCATCCTCCCCTTATGGCCCTGATCTGACCCCATTTTGAAGCTGTCCACTATATCAAGTGAGACCACCTCCTCAGGGAGATCATTCCACTTTGCAACCACCCTCTCTATAAATAAGTGCCTCCTGAACCTCCCCCCGTCCAGATTATTTGGTTTACTTGGTTCATAAGGACAAAAGAAGGCTATTTCCAATTGAAGTTGCCCCCCCACCATCATGGTGGGAAAGTTAAACCCTGAAATAGTTAGACTCCATCCAAAGATCCAATCCCCTTTTGAAAGATAAAATTGAATTACATTCCACCAGATCTTGTGGTAATAAATTCCAGACTCTAGGTGTTCTTACTGTAAAATAATTTAACCTTTTATTAGTTTTAGAACTTGCAACATCAATTTGTTTATTATGAAACCGAGGGCTAATTCTTCTGCTAGAAAAATTTAGACCGCATTGATGCATTAGTTCCTGAGAATTATGGATTTTGTATAATAATAGCAGATCTCCTCTAGTACATCTTATATGAAGTGAGTGTAACCTGGTTTTCTGAAGTCTATCACTGTAGTCCAATTTGGACAAGTAAGGAACCATTTTGGTGGCTCTTCTCTGGATTTTTCTATTCTATCCCTGTCCTGCCTTAAATAAGGACTCCAGAAAGGAGACATGTAATCAGAGTGAGGCCTTACATAGGCTCTAAACAAGGGAATAATACATTCCTGAATCCTTGACACAAAAGATCGTTGAACATGGGTAAGCATGGCATTGGATATTTTGGCTATCCTTGTACAGTGATCAGCTGAGGACAATTTGTTGTTTATAAGAATTCCAAGATTGCGCTCTACTAGTGACACCTAAAGGGGAATATTAATTAAATAATAAGTTTGTTTGAGATTATTTCTTCCAAAATGTAAGACATGACACTTATCTGAATTAAGTATCATCCTATTGGAGTCTGCCCAGTCTTCAATAATTTTTAAGTTATTGGAATAGATTCCCTGTTTAGTGATGAATTTACAGACCCTCCTAACTCAGTGTCATCAGCAAATTTTGAGAGAAGATTGTTGGAACTAACCTGTAGATCACTAATGAAAATATTAAACAGCATTTGTCCAAGAACCGAACCCTGCGGAACCCCACTGGTCACATTCTGAATTTGGGAGAGAGAGCCATTTATTCTAACCTGTTGTTGTCTATTATTTAACCAACCTGATACCCAATCAATTAAAAACTGTGAAAATCCCATGTTCAACATTTTATCCAACAATACATCATGAGGAACTTTATCAAAAGCTCTGCTATAGTCAAGGAGGACAACATCCATAGGGGTACCTCTATCAAGTCCCATACTAATGTAGTTATAAAAAGCTACAAGATTGGTGATGCAAGAATACCCCTGCCTAAATCCATATTGAGTATTGTCAGTTACATTATTTATAATAGATTCCTGTTCCAACAATTTTTTAATAATTTTCTCCATTAATTTACTTATTACAGATATTAGACTTATCGGTCGGTAATTTTCAGGTTTGTAATGGTTACCTTTCTTAAAGATTGGTATAACTGTGGCAATTGCCCAGTCATGAGGAATAACTCCTTCAAATAGGGATTTATTTAAAATTAGGGTCAATGGTTTAGATATAGCTTTAGCAGTTTCTAATAGAAATCTGGGATTAATATTGTCTGGTCCTGAGCTAGAAGTCTGTTTTCGAGAATAAATAGCCTCTAAGGTATCATCTTCTGTAATAGTATAGTATAATTTACAGTTATCTGAATGCTTAAATAGTTTAGGGATTTCTTTTTTTGTAAAGACTAAGCAAAACTGGTTATTGAATGTATCAGCAATATCACTGTCAGTCGACATAATAGAGTTATTAACAATTAGGGGACCCATATATCTATTATTCAATTTCTTATTATTAAGATACAAAAATAATGATTTATAGCTATCTTTAGAGTGCCCCAGACAAAACTCCAATTTCTTTTTGGATTTTATAATAGTTTGTTTTAAATGTTTTATGGTTTTCGTATATTTGGAAAGTAATAATTCATTAGCATCTCCCTCACTATTTTTTACAAGACAAAAAAGCCTTTGTTTTTGTTTAATTACATTTTTAATAGTTTTATTGAACCACAAAGGAATCTTCCCCGTTTTATTAAACTTTTTTTTTTGTAGGGACAAATAAGTCTTCCAAATAATAAATCGAAGATTTCAAGAATTCCCAAGATTTCTCAAGGGAAAGAGAAGATAATATTTCATCCCAAGAAATGGAATTTAATTGATCATTAATAATGTCAAATTTAGCTTTATTATCATTTTTAAATTCTGAGTAGTTCAAGTTTTGCTGGAAAAATAACAGAGAAAAAGAGATGGAATAATGATCACTAGAACCCAGAGGGGCACCCATTTGAATATTTGTAATGGAACTCCATATATTAGTAATAACTAGATCTAATATGTTCTCACCATGAGTTGGTTCGCTTATAACTTGTTCAAAGCCCATATCCACAATAAGTGAAATTAAGTCATTTTCAACAAGTGTATTACCAGATAAAGTTGTCCAATTTATGGAGGGCACATTAAAATCACCCAAAATGAGAATGCTATCATTAGAGGCCATATTTGAAATTTCTTGGTGTAGAAGTGAAGTATAGTCAGTATTGGCTGATGTGGGCCTGTAACATGTCCCAACCAACAGTTGGGGTTGACCCTTAAACTGAATATTCACCCAAACAGATTCAGTGTTAGTGGTAAGGGGAAGTTGGAATAAGGCTATATCCTCCTTTACATAAAGACAGACCCCTCCTCCAACCTGGCCTTGTTGATCCTTGCGAAATAACTTATATCCTGTTAGATGTGGGATCCAGATGGTATCAGGGTCCCACCAAGTTTCAGTGATCGAAATAAGTCCATATTTGACCAAAAGACACTTAGCCTCAAGTTCGGCCATTTTAACCAAGTTAAGAGATCTTGCTTTAAGAGAAAGGACCTCACATCCAATAGAATCAATGTTAATCCATTTTAGAGAACAGGACACATTCCTATCCTGCCCCCAGTTATTAGTTTAAAAGCTTATTAATAGCTAAAATAACACTTTTACCCAATAGAGTACTACCCCTATGGCTGAGGTGGAGACCATCCCAGCAAAACAATGAATCTTTCATGTAGAATGTTTCCCAGTGTGCACGACATAAAATGCCCTGCTGAAGGCACCATCTTCTTAACCAATCGTTAAAAGCTTTAATCTTAGTGTTGATAGTATTAGTAGCTCTAGGTACAGGAAGAATCTCAGAAAAACATACCAGGCTGTCCTTGTCAGCCAAAACATTATTAAGTGCTATAATATCATGCTTAAGCTCTTCAAGGATGGTTCTGTTTATGTCATTGGTGCCAGCATGTATTACAAACAAAGGATTTTCTCCAGTCCCCACCAATAATTTTTTAACTATAGGATTAATATCTGAAACTCTGGCTCCCCTGAAGCTAGAAAAGGCAATGTACCTTAATAGTTTTATTGGCACTGGGACTGAAGAGCCTCACTTTGCTCACCTTCTTAATTCCCTTCATGTACTTAAAGGTTTCAGTCATGTCCCTCTTCTCGCTCCTCTCCTCCAGGGAGTACATGTTCAGTTCCTCCAGCCTCTCCTCACACCAGCACTTCATACTGTACTCCAGGTGTGGCTGCACCAGAAATCTGTATAATGGCAATATGACTGCCTCCTATGTGTTGCTGATCCTCTGGCAATGCAGCCCAGCATTCTCTTTGCTTTTGCCACTACCTCTTGCAGTGTGGAGAGTGTTTCAGGTCACTAGTGATCATCATCCCCTGGTCTCTCCCCTTCCATCTTGTTTGCTATGACCTGTCCCAGGCTGTACTCTGTCCTCATATTCTTGGCCTTAATGTGCACAATTTTTCACTTCTTCACATTGAACCTGAACTGCTGTATTCTGGACCACCTCTTGAGCATGATCATCCATTCCTTTAAGTCCTGTATCCCTTCTGCTGTATCAACCATCCCACATGCTTTGTGTCATCTCTGAACAGGCATATCTTGCTGTTTATGCCTTCTACAATGTCATTAATGAAGACATTAAACAACAGCGGCCCAAGCACTGGGGACTATGCTGGTGACTTCCCTAGATCCTGAGAGCTCCACCCTTCGCCATCACCCTCTGAATCCTGTCTTTCAGCCTATTGGCTGTCCATCCAGAGAGCCTTATTACTACCTTCGCATCCTCCAGTGTACTGATCGATCTCCTAAGGAGAGCAGAATCAAAGGCGTTGCTGAGGTCTAAGAATATGATTTCAATAGCTTGACCTTTGTTTCCTGTTTTTGTGGCCCTGTCAATAAATCAATCAAGTTTGTTTGGCAAGATTTCCCAGACATGAAACCATGCTGCTGCTCATCCTGGAGACTGTGTTCCTCCATGTAACCAACAACTGAGGTTAAGCTGTCTAATCTGTAGTTGCCCAAGTTATCCCTGGGTTCACTTTTATGGAGCAGCACCACATATGCTGTTCTTTGGTCCAGTGGTACAATCACTGATTTTAGAGAACTATTAAACAGTCTGTCAGGAGGCCTGCTAGTTCCTTCACTAGTTCTTTCAGTACACCAGGATGGATACCATCCAGGCCTGGGGATTTGTCTATCTTGAGGGACAACAGATATTTCTTCACCCTGTCCTCACTGATCTTTTCATCGGTGCCCCACTTCACCATTCCCCCCATCATCCAACTCTGTGGTACTGGTCATCCTTCTCATTCATTAATCCCAAATATAAGTACTCATCCAATACCTCTGTCTTGTCTTCACTATCTTCCTACTCAGTCCTTCACTCTCTTTACCCATACTATGCCATCTTTCTTATTTCTTTTTTTACTAATGTACTTATGAAAGGCCTAATCCTCTTTTGAAATCCCTTCTGCTTGGTGCTGTTCCTTCATAGCTTTGGCTAACTGGACTGCTTCCCCTGCCTTCTTGGCTTTACTCTGGTACTCCTCCCTACCCTCATCCCTCTGGGCCCTCCTGAACTTTCTGTGTCTAAACCGCTTGTTCCTGACTGCCTGGCTACTTCACAGCTAAACCAGGTGGGTGTTACAAGCCCAAGTTTTTCCCCTTTAGCCAGAAACATTCATTTGTGGCTGGAACTAATCTCTCCATGATGTTGGACCATTCTTGACCCATCCCCATCCCATCACTGAGGCCAGTTAGGTGACCCCTTCCTCCATCTTTCTGAAGTCCACAGTTTTAATATCCAGGACTTTGACCTTTGTGCTTACATTCTCCCTCCCCATACCCAACCTAAAGCACACAATGCAATGGTCACTCCCTCCCAAGGGATCCATAAACTTAATGTCTTGTACTGTACATGATCCCCATTCATCAATACCAGATCAAGTCTTTCTCCCTCCCTAGTGGATACCATGACACCTTGGGTCAGAAAACCACTCTGCAAAACATCTAGGGTTACCTGACTCCTGGGGCAGGTTGAGGTTGGGATTTTTCAATTCACCTCGAGTAGGTTAATGTCCTCACAATTATCACCTCACTTTGCCTATTACCACCCTGATTAAGGACCCCTTTTCTCCTCCTGGTTAGGTGGTCTGGAGCTTCTTTCCCCTAGTGGATTGCAACAACACCAACAGCACTTACTCCTTCCTCTCTTCTGCCTCCTCCCTATTACAGGTTTTTCCTTCCCTTACATATACCACTATCCTGTTCTTTCCCTACTCTGCTGTCCCTTCTGTAGAACATATATCCAGGATTGAGAGGTCCCAGTCATGGTTTGGTGTAGCCCAAGTTTCTATGACTGCTGTAATGTCCACCCTCTTCTCTCTCCACATTGTCTGCAGTTGGTCCATCTTGTTAGCAAAGCTTCTAGCATGTAGGGCCACAACCCTCCACCATGGCCCTGTTCCTCTTCCCCCCCAGCTTGACTGATCTCCTTCTTCCTATCCATTATCCACTGCTTTGCCCTTTCAGTTGCACATCCTTATCTACCTTAGCATCCCTAATATATTTTCCTCTTTACACTTCCCCATCTGGTATCCAGCTACACTCCCCCTGTAGACACCATGACCTATGCCCCATACACATTACTGCTGTTCTCTCTGTTCTAAATATTACTCCCAATTCAACCTCTTCTGATTGGAGAAGGCCTGATGGCCCTCTCCTCCTGGAGACTCTGGACACTAAAATCCAGTGTGTCCCCCCATTAGTTTATATTAAAACTGCCATTTATGTACTCCCCAGCATATGCTGAAGGACCCTGGACCCCTCATCTGCTGAGGTGCAGTCTGTCTGGTCATATAGTGTTTGTCACTCCAGATCCCTTCCCATCCTCCTATGCAAACACAACCCTCCCCTCTGCACCATTTCTTAACCAGCTATTGAAGTCCTCTATCCTCCTGTTACTAGCCTAGCTGACTATAGGCACTGGTAACATTTCAGAGAAGTCAACCAATCTGGCCATCTGCTTACAGATCCTCCCCACTGCCCTATACCTTCTCCTACAATACTTCCACCTCATCTCCAGCTATGTTATGTGTTCCTAAATGAACTATTACATGATGTTTCCTGTCATCCCTCTGTACAAGCTGCTCAGTCTTTAGGCACATCCACACTGCCATCGTCACTGGCATGCATGCCACCTTCCTACCTGTGTGTGTATCACCCTTCCCTCTCCAGGAAATTCTATTCCCTTCAATGTGAGTTCCCCTAGGATTGCAACTCTGCTGCTTCCACATCCCCGTCCCTTTCTCCCTCTAATTTACTGCCTGTCTCTTGAGCTCCCCACCTGACTGCTTCAACTCAGCCTTGACCTCCAACCTTCCCTCCTGACCTTCCCCACCTGCCTTACCATCCCCCACTATGCCCTCCATAGACACCCCTTCTACCATCCCTCCCGTTGCTCTGTTCTGCCTTCTTGTACCTCCTGTTCACTTTCCATCCATCTTCTCTCTCCAGCCCATCTCCCCCCACCACTGTCTACTTCTGTCTCCCTTCCCTAGTCTTTTGACAACTTCCTGAACTACTATGGTACAGTCCTCCTTGTCCCTTCACTCGTGTGACCCCTTTGGTTCAAATGTTCTGAACCATACCCCATTTCCTATCTCTGTCTCCCTCCTACCCTTCCCAAGATAGGTGGAGAAATGTATTCTACACTGGCACCATGCTAGATGCTCCCACTCCAGTCCCCTCCTTCCTAACTTTTCCCTTTCATCCCACCTCTTTCCACTCCCACCCAGGTTTCATCACCTTCTGGGGTAGAGGACCCCAAGGAATCTGGGTCTGCACATTCTCAAATCCCCCTGCCTGTCTCTCTCTCTCCTGGGCTGTCACCCCTACACTCACTGTTCCCTGCTCCATCTCCAACTCCTCCCTTACTAACCTACCTAACTCACATGTAACTTGTCACACTTCTGTCATCAAGTGATTTAGGTTCCTGCACATTGGGCAACTGCCTACCTCCCACAGAGTTCCTATGAACACCACACCCTCTAAAACTCATCACTCTACTCCTGTCCTCCTGCAGTCTAAACATTTTCCCTCCTCACCATATGCCACCTACTGTATGTCTGTTCAAGTTTTTGTTTTAGTATATGGTAACTTCTCTCCTTCTGTACTTAACAAGTACCTCATACCACACTATTTTGGGTCTACCCATGATAGGGAGTAGTTGCAACCCCTTTATCCTTTTGTTGGTCTACCCTGGATAGTGTGGATGTGATTCTGTAGATCTACCCTAGATTAGAATTAAGTAAATTTTCAACCCTATCCTTCTACTGCAGAGCTACACCAGACAGGGAGTAGCTGTAGCCCCCTCCCAATTTATCCTGCTTCCACAGGCCTACCCCAGATAGTCACACTAGTCCTAATAAATTTGATTCTACTCAACTCTACTACTATTGACTTCCCCTTATTCATAATGTTAACAAAATTCTAAGTTATTGACTCTTGTTACTGTTTGTCAGACCCTAATATTTTGCATTAAATAACATACTGTGTACCATGCTATTCATTAAGCATTTTAAACACACTCCATAAATTGTTTTGTAAGCACCTCAGTAGCAATGTATCTTTAATTTCATATTCAAAAATTTTATATGAATGTGAAATATTAAAAAAATTATGAAGCTATATCGTATTTCCCTTTTAATCCCCTGTGTAAAGTGAACCACCAGCTATCAACCTCTTAACTGTGTATTAATCCCATTTTTTTTTACTTATGGCATAAAATGTTTTGAAGCTAGATGTTTCTTTCCCATCAGTTAAATACTATCTTGCATAACATGTACAGATTTTAATTAGATAACAAGGCAGCTTAGGTTTTTGCACCTAGGGTGTATCATCTCCTTCTGACTGCCACCCCATGCTGTCACCCCCAGTGTGTGGTCCTTAAGCTATGGCCATTTAGCTGAATGAGCACAGAGGAGGACCACTAGGCTGAAGACTAGAAATACAGTTGGTCCCAGTTGGTCCAGTTCACACTGTTAGTATGTGCCTTAGCAATGGAATTTTCAATTTCTGATTCTCTCTCTCTCTGTATTTTGGATGTAGACTTTGAACTGGAATATGTGTGACCCTTAAACACCAATTCTGGTGTCCCTGACCACTGGCATGAAAAATTTACATGTTTCAGCAACAACCTGTGTTCCAGTGGAGATGAAAATAAATTCTGGGTTGCCGATCAACATTTAAGAGTTGCCATCCATTTGGGCTACAGTTTCAATTTTCTATAAAACAAAACAAAATAACATTTTGAGTGGTTAGCACTGAAAAGCCTGACCTCAATTTTGTTCAAGTTCATGGAGACCATACTTAAGGAAAGGTCAGTAAAATATATTGAGAGGAGCATGGTCCCCAGGATGCAAGGCAGCATAGGTTCATGGGGGAAAGATCATGTCAAATGAATCTGATTGACTTCTTTGACTGGGTCACTAAGACAGTAGACATGGGCCAAGCAGTGGACATCCTCTATCTGGATTTCAGCAAGGTCTTTGATTCTATGCCCCACAAAACATTGATCAGGAAGTTGGTGGATCTTGGGGTTGGGGATAAGATGGACAGATGGGTGGAAAGCTGGCTGAGGGACAGAGCCCACAGGGTGGTTGTGGAGGAGAGTTATCAGGCTCCAGAAAGGTCACCAGTGGGGTCCCACAGGGCTCAGTGCTGGGGCTGGCATTGTTCAATGTCTTCATCAATGGCATTGAGGATAGAATTATGGGCAAAATGTGCCTATTCACAGATGACGCCATGTTCTGCATGAAAGTAGACACAGTGGAAGGGATATAAGACCACTGGCATGAGGTCATAATCTCTAAAACAACAACAGCTACCACAAAAAATGCATAAGCACGATAGTGCTGAGCAAAACAGCTAGTGCGGAAAATGGTGATGAGTCAAAACAGTGCAAACCATGCTAAATAAATGGTAAATCGAGAACAGAAAGGCAAGAGATGTGCAGCGTACTGACAGCATCGGTGTTTACTGTAACAGATGAAGCACAAACACAAATGTACATTAGCATACAGCCCACAACAAAGGTACAGCAGAAAAAATAACAAAAGTAATGTTCATGCTATACTGTAGCAGACATGAAGTAACATCCTAAGGCAGGAATAGGACCTATTACACCTGTAAACTTAAATTGTATGTGATGCCCCTCAGGTAATCGCATGTTCCATATTCAGCCATGATTGCAACAATGCAATTGTTGACATCTTTTTGCAATTAAACTCTTTATTAATTAAAACTTCAACATACAAAACCAAGTAAACACAGAAAACAGGAATAGGACCTGTACAAACATGACATCAACAGCATTCAATGCTAATAAACACATCTGTGTATAACACTAACTTTGATGAAAGAAACACTGTAATATTATTCCAGGTAATACAACAGTTAAAGCAAAAATCAGCAGGTCCAACAAACAACTAAATAAGAAACAAACCTTAAGTAAGCAGCTACGAGGAGAAATGACTATACAAAGAAAGGACTTAGGCAGTAAAAGAGAACCCAGAGAATTAACAAACACCAAAGAAAGCTGTTCTGCCATGAGAGGGGTCCTAAAAGAAGGAAACCAGATAATGCAAAAATGTGCACCAACAACTATGGTAAGACTCCAGCTAATTAGAAGCCAAGTGCGTCAATCTATTGAGAGTGGAATAATGTACAAGGTTGGATAGCACTTCTTGAAAAACAGGAGGCATAACGTTACACCAGTTCAACAACAGGAAATGCCAAGCTTTCAGACAAAGCAGGGCTAACCATCTATGCTCAAAGGATGTGAGATGCAGGGTCTCTGAGGTGAGGCCTAAAATACAAATGGGAGCAGAATATGGCATATACTTATTTAATACTTTGGTTGTGAAGGTTAACACCTGCCACCAATAAGAGTGAATGGCAGGACTGGACCAAAGAATATGCAATAGGTCTCCCACCTGGCCCACTGCACCTCCAGCAAGCATTTGAGGTAAGTAGATGCGCCTGGGGAAGAACATAATGTGTTTGGTAACAATCATGTAAAATCTTGTTCTGGGTTAATCAGCTCCTCGTGTGTTTGAAAGCTTTATAACAAAAGGTCCCTCAAGAGTTCCACTCCAGCTCAGAAAGACTCCTATGCAACATCTTGTCCCAAGAGTTTTTAGAATGTAAAGAAGGAGATGGCAAGGACTTCCTGAGGCTCGAGCAGATCCATCCTGCAATACCTTGGTGGTATGGGAGCCATTGAGAAATCACATCAGGAACAGAAGAGGCATTCCAAGCACTGAGTACCGGCAGCAAGACATCTCAAATTTGCATGTACCTCCAGTAATCAGAGCAAGGAAGCCCCTAACTATTCTGTAACACCTGAAAAATATAAATAGTATGCTGGCAAGGAACCAACAAGCCCTGCAAAAAATGAATACCATGAAGCCCAGTAAAAAGAATGACAACCCACTTGAACGTTGGGATTATCCCAAAGTGGAGTAAATATTTCCAGAGTGGAAGTAGTGCTCAATTTTTTATGAAGTCGATGCCAATATTGAATAGCAGGGCCAACGGTTGGATGAAAAAGCATATCTTTAGTGCTGGGAGAGAATAGAAAAAGAAGAGGAGAGGTATGCCCAAACTGCTGAATTTCTAAGTGAATCCATTGGAAACTCTCAGACGATAAGGGCCGAAACCAATGCAAAGTCTGGGCTGCTCTAATGGCTAAAAGTTAGCCTTCCATCCAAGGGAGACACCAGCCACCCTGGGACCAGTGAGATCTAAGTTTACAGTGACTGTATTTGGGAGGTTTCCCTTCCCAAAGAAAATTATCAACAACTATATCCAATTGAACAAACCATCTGGTATGAAAAACTAAAGGAATATGAGAGAGAAAATAAAATAACTCAGCTGATTATCCATGCCACTCTGCAATTAGTAGCACACCTCTCTCAGCATTCTCAAGTTAGCCACTTTCAAAGCCCCAGTCGGATTATGTCAATTGTTATTATCTTTCCAACTACTTTGTCTGTTAGGCTATTATCATAGTTGCTCAAAACTGCTCACAGGGCCTATTTAGTGTTAGTCCTAAACTGTATTTTTACTAGGGCCCTCCTGCCTCCAAATATTGTTTGTGGGACTACTATTTCAGCAATTTTCTATTCTCCATTACTTTGTCTGTAGTGTCTGGTCAAATTGCCTTTCCACCCCCCACAAGGGAAGGGGGAGAGGAAAGGATAAGAAGGGACTTGGCATGATTGGAGGAATGGTCAGAAGTATGGCAGCTTGGATTAAATGCAAAGAAGTGCAAAATAATGCACCTGTGAAACAAAAACCCAGGGGAAGAGTACACAATTGGGAGGAGGTAGTAACAAAAACAAAAATGGAAAGGGACCTGGGGGTAATCATATCAGATGACCTTAAGGTTAGCAAGCAATGTGAGAAGGCAGTAGGGAGGGCTGGGGGGATACTGGGATGTATAGGGAGAGGCAACACCAGCAAAAAACAGGAAGTTGTTATCCCTCTGTACAGACAGTTGGTGAGACCCCATCTGGAGTACTGCATCCAGTTCTGGAAACTCCATCTCTGCAAGGACATAGACAGGATGGAGACAGTCCAGAAGAGGGCAACTAAAGTGGTGCAGGGTCTGCAAGAGGAGCCATATGAGGAGAAACTAAAGGAGCTTAATATGTATACCATTGAGAAAAGGAGGGAGAGGGGTGACATGACAGAAACTTTTAAGTACCTCAGTGGAATCAACAAAGTCCAAGAGGGTAGCATCTTTCAGAAAAAGAGATGTGTAAGAACAAGGGGAAACAATTTGAAAATAGAGGGGGCACTGCTCAGGGGCAATGTGAGGAAGTATTTTTTCACAGACAGAGTAGTGGATGCATGGAACTGCCTTTCTGAAGAGATTGTGGGGTCTAAAATGGTGTGAGAATTCAAGAATGCATGGGACAGACATAAGGCAATTCTTGTGGGGGGTAGGAAGAAATAGACTGTTGGTTAACTAGGATCTGCAGCTTATCCAGTAGGTAGGGAAATGGATGGACTAGTTGGGCCAAGCGGTCCGTATCTGCCATCAAAGTCTATGTTTCTATGTTTCTATACTGTAGCTTCCAGTATCCCAAATACCCAGAAATCTAATCAAGCTCACCTGAGGCTTGTCCCACCCCTTGTGGCAAATCAATCTCTCAAGTTGCAAACTCCTCCCTTGCATTCCACCTGTCTTCACTGTATTCAGACATTTGCCTGTCCAAAAAGGTCACAACCCTATTTTAATGGCATCTTGTCTGGCACCCTTCTAATGGCCAGTACACCCATCACTCTCCTTCCTCCCATTACCTTCTGCCTCCTGGCATGACGTACACAGGGCTTTGCTTAGGTCTCCTGTGTTGCTTGTTGTTTCTCACTCTGGACACTGCTCTTTAAAGATCTGCTACCCTAAGTACACAAGATCTCATCAATAACACTCGCTAGCACATTTCTCCACATCCCTTCAATTTCCCAGTTGCTGGACTCATTTCTAAAAGACACATATATGCTCTTGGATTTTACTCTGCCCCTCTACATATCACTAGTCTTGTAACAGCCATAATATTGTTAAACCCAATAACATAACTTCTTCTATTACTCTATGGGGATGTAGAAACAAACCCTGACCCACCACTTACTACCCCCACATCCGCTTAGATCTGGGTACACCACAAAGGCATTCGAATCATCCACCTAAACACCTGAAGTATGGCTCAGAAAATACATGAATTAGAGATGTTTGTCTCATTATACGAACTTCATACTCTTGCACTCTTGGGGACCTTGCTCTCCCCTTCAGTTAATGACTCAAAAATCTCCCTTCCAAACTATACCATCCTACAAAAGGACTGACCCTCCAAAAAGGGAGGTGGAGTAATGTTCTATGTCCACTCTGACCTACAGGCTGAAATTCATGAACCTCTCTACTCCCCAGTGTCACAGTGTGAATGACTGCTCATCAACATCTTAATGGGCCCCAAGAATTTAAAAATCTGCTGTGCCTACAACCCTCCCAAAGCAGGAAAGAAAAGCCTGACTGACCTTTCTCTTATACTGAATCACCTCCCTCCATCTGAATTAATAATGTTAGGCGATCTTAACTTGAACTGGCTAAACAATGAAGCAAAGTACAAATCTCTCCTAGAAACATCCCAGCTGGTTCTATGTGATAAACATAAGTCTGAAAGACTGCCTATCACATAGAGCGAACAAACTTGACCCCGTGGTCAAAAGCGCAATGGATATTGTACTGTCCATCGCAAATAGTGATGATCGCTACAATACTTAAGAAAACCATACAAAAATATTTTTTTATGTGTGGGGCTGTGCCCCCCAAGCCCCCAGCCCCCCCCAAACTTAAATAATCAGCTCCGAGGGGTGTGCAGACCACAGGGCAAGTTATTGGACTCAGAAAAAAAACACTTTATTCTGCCTCTAGATGGACCCGAACCCAGGGCTGCTTGCATTGCAAGTAGTGGTGTACACCACTATGCTATGCAAGCAGCTCAGTGGGAATTGGCCTCAAAGGATACTATATCCTGCAATAGCGAGTACAAATCCTTGCTGTACTTGCTATACGGGATATAGAGCCGGATTGCACCACTCACTCTCTTGTAGAGCGCTATTATTGAGTCGCTCAAAAGTGCAGTGCTCAATAATAATCATCACTCTACATAGGTGCTGCCATCTCGGCTGAATCAAATCCTGAGTACCCCTACCAGACTCAATCATAAATCTGGCAGTCACTCCCTGATTGACTGGATTTTGTTAAAAAAGCCAGAAAGGATCCTTACCTCTGGCACTTTAAGCGACTCGGTCAGTGACCACCTCGCTATTTATTGCCAGTGGCAAAACTGTGTCCCCCCGAAACCCTCTACCCATTCTCATCTCTTATAGGAGCTGCTCCAACTTTGATTCCTACTCCTTTCTAAATGATCTGGCTCTTATAAGTATGCAAGTGGGGTCTGTGTGACCCTAGGCAAGACACTTAACTTACTTGTGCTCCCAGGTCACACCAGGAAATAAGTTTCGGCTTAGTGTGCCTTTCCTGGTTAAACAGTTTCTCCTTTCCTTTCCCTTTCTCAGCTGATCATTCCTAGATGCTGTCCCTGATGTTAACACTGGACTGGATCTCTTTATCTCTTCCTTCACTTCTGTTGTCAACAAACATGTCCCATACGCACGTGCATCGTCAAACCAAAGAAATCCTCTTGGCTCACCAGAAACATCTTTGCACTTGTGGAAAAGGCAAGTGCTCTGGGCCAAGTACAAAAAGTTTCAACTCACATCAGATTGGCAGGACTACAGGACCCTGAGAAATGTGTGCAAAAAGGAAAATCTTTGTGCCAAATCCAAGTACCTAAAAAACCAACAGCTCACTAATTTGAATAACCCCAAAAAGTTTTGACAATCAGTAAACACCATAAGCAGCAATCACTCCCAACTCCCAGCCCCCACCATTGACCTTGATGGTTCCAGACACACTAACACTATTGCAACAATGTTTAACAACTTCTTCTATGACCTGTCCAAAAATAGATCCCAGAGCTCTCCAGTTCTTAACCCAGACACTGACAAAATCAACCTCCTCAAATGACAATTTTATCTAAAAAGGGTAACAGCTTGAGAAGTTCTTAAACTACTTGCTGTACTAAAACTGGACACATTTGTTTGCCCTGATCGTCTGCTACCTAAATTTCTCAAACTAGCAGCTCCATAAATCACGTTCCCTATCGCTAAACTTCTCAACATGTCCTTCTCGTCTGGGATAGTGCCTACGCTATGGAAATCCTCAATTGTCATCCCACTGCATAAAAGGGTAATAAAACATCTCTTGATAACTATCGCCCAATCTCACTTCTTTCTGTTCTTGCAAAGCTACAGAAAAAAGGTAGAACATTAAAATAGCAAACCAAACTGAATGACTCAAATATGAGCAACTCAATTTGGACATCTATAGGATAAGCAACAGTGAGTATATAGTGAGGGTTGGGGAACAGCGACAGAGGAGAGAAAGAACAGCGACTGGCAATGATGGATTTTGCAGAAAGTGATGGGGTTTTGCAGGAACTATTGGTGAAATACAGGAGTGCAGCCTGTTGTTGCTGAGCTGGCCGCTTGTTGTGGCAGGTAGGGATGCCACCTACAGAGATGATGGTCCTGGGCTCAGGACTGCCTACAGGTTTTGTACTTTTCCCGGTGTTGGAGTTTTTTTTAACTTGTTGCCATCGTCCGGTTCTGGGGCCACAATAGTCTCCTGTCCCCCAGTGTCTGGCTCCCTTGGAGTTGGTTATTTTAGTTTGGGGGGTACGGGCAACATAGTCTCCACATTAAACATTAATTTTACTGTTTACTGAATTTGTGTTAGCTCTTGTGTGTGTTTTGCCAATTAGGTATTCGATAAGATATACTCACTGTTTTGCGATTCACAGTATAATTTTCGCTGTTATGACATGGAACCCAAGTAAAAAATAGTGCATCACCAGTTAGTGGACCACTTGCAGCAATATGAGCTTATCTGTGCTGAACAGCATGGTTTTTGCAAAGGGCACAGCACCAATACTGCTCTAACAGAATTCACTGATGCCATTTACCATACCATGGACAACAAACTCATAACAGCAGCAGTGTTCATGGATCTGACCAAGGCCTTTGGTCTGGCTGATCACAAGAAACTAATAAATCAGCTTAATGCTGTCAGCCTAGGGCCACCAGTACTTGCCTAGTTCAAAGACTACTTGACTGACAGAACTCAGGCTGTCAGGATTGGAAACACACTTTCAGGAGTTAATAGCATCACAAGCAGCATACCACAAGGTTTTATTCTCGACCCCCTCTTTTTTACCCTTTTCATAGATAATTTGTCTGCATTCTGCAAACCTGTACAGATCCATCTATATGTGGATGATGCAGTTCTCTTTACACATAGTAATGACATTAATGCCATTAACCTTTCACTCAGTTCCTGTTTACCAACCCTTACAGATATGTAAGTGTGCTGAGTACATGCAGAATTCATGTCACATGCTTAATTGTGTAATGTTTGTATGTGGTTCACAAAGTGAACCTATGTGAGACAGGTCTAAAAAGCACATCAGGTTCACATGCTGCAAGCTTGACATGTGTGCAGCAGGTAAGCTGGTGCGAGCATCTTCTAAAAATCACATTCGGTTCATATGTTGCATGCTTGACATGAGTGCAGCAGTTAAGCTGGTATGAACATCATTTAAAAATCACATCAGGTAGAGCCAGCCTGGTGGCACAGAAGGCTGAGGCATTCTGCCTTACCTCACATCATGCCAGCAACCTGGGTTCGGGAATGACTTCGAGTCAGTGGGGAGAGGGCATGGGTGGGAGGGACAGAGCAGGACTGAGCAGCCTAACTGCAGCTTTCCACTCCCGGGGTGATTACCCCCCCCCATCAATCATTCAAACAATTAATCAATCAATCAATCTTTATTTAACCAGTTGAAATGCCATTGAGATAAACTTATTTGCAAGGTGGGTCTGGGCATAAAACAGCACAGTATCACAAGTAAAAGGAAAAAAACAATACATTAGGTCAAATACATAGAACCATATACTTTCAAATATATAGTAGCGACAATCATTACATGAAAATACAAAGATTGTTATATACAGTGTCTACAATAAATCATTTCTGAATGTACAATAAAGACATTACACATGTGCAAATTTAACAATTTTCCTGCAGAAGGAGTCAGAGGAGTTAGAGGGAAGTAGAGTCAGTACATATAGGGAGTGTAATGCAGAGGAACAGGTGACTATGCTCACACTAATGATACCATATGCCCCTGATTATGATGGGTCAGTGAAAACAGTCACAGGACTCCTTGAAGGAACATAGAAACATAGAAGTTGACGGCAGATAAGGACCGCAAGGCCCATCTAGTCTTCCCATTTTTTCCACCTTATGAATGTGCCATAGGCCTTTACCCTGTCAATGATCTATCTATTCATACTCATCTGTATTGCTCCCTTATGCCTAACCCATGCCTGTTTGAAGCCCTGCACTGTGTTCATATCCACAACTTCCTGAGGTAGGCCATTCTATGCATCCAGCACCCTTTCTGCGAAAAAGAACTTCCTCACATTATCCCTTAATTGGTCTCCCTCTGATCTCATGCTGTGTCCTCTTGTCCTGCTATTTTTCTTATATTGAAACATGTTACACTCTTTCACCTTGTTAATGCCCTCAAGATGTTTAAATGTTTCGATCATATCACCTCTCTCACTCCTTTGCTCTATGGTATATATTTATTGAGCTCTGTTAATTTGTCCTCGGAGCATGCAAATAGCAGTTTAAAGGTAGACAGCTTTACAGGAATTACTAACTTCAGGGTTTTTTGAAGTTTATTCCATAGTGCAGGAAGAGCATGGCATATAGATGCCTGACCAAAATGTGAATTGGCTTTTGGGATGTAGAGGGTAGTGTAAGAATGGCTTCTCAGGGAGTAACTACCTGGTGTACACCTAGGCAGACATTCTGCAATATAGTGCAGAAGATTCCATATAAGAGCATTTATTTGCCTTCTGACCTTTAAGGACTTCCAGCCTACAAATGTGTAAAGGGAACAATGATGGGTGGAGTATGGCACCCCGGTAATAAACCTTATTGCCCCGTGATAGACGGTGTCAAGTTTGGTCAACAAAGCATTTGGGCCATGTCTATAAACAAAGTCCACGTAATCCAAAAGTGGCATAAACGTTGTTTGAACTAGTCTGGTTTTAGACTCCTGAGTGCGAAGATTCTTAGTTCTGAAAATGAAACCTAATCTCTGTTTGAGTTTTTAGATAGTTCCTCTATGTGGTCAGAGTAAGAAAGTTTGTGATCTATCCAGAAACCTAGATATTTAAATTTTGGCATGAATTCTAGGGATTCACCAAGAAGAGTAGTGATCTATGGAATACAACATAGGGAGGAGGTATTGTGTGCATTAGAAAATGGGGAGAAAAGCATAGCCTTCGTTTTTTGGGCATTTAATAACAGCTTGTGATTCAGAAGGTTTAGTTGCAAGTGATTTCATTCCAGTTGTAGTTCTTTACAGGTCAATTCAGGTGTAGGTCTATCAATATACAGAACATGAAGTCCACAAATAGATGGATATTAGCAGATTTGATACCTGCGTCAATGCTATTAATATAAAGCGCAAATAGAAGAGGCCCCAAAATGAATTCCTGCAGTACTTCCCTCTGAAGAGTTTTCAGGGGAGAGAGTTCACTGTCTGCTTTAATCTGTTGGTAACTTCCAGAAAGATAGCAGGTAAACCATTTTAATGCCAGGGAGTCCAGATCAAGCTTTTGAAGGGAGACTAGAGGCAGGTAATGGTCAACTGTGTCAAATGCCTTACTCAAATCAAGAAATAAGGTACACACATAATTTTTGGCATCCAAGGCACTCTGCCAGTCACTAGTGACCTTTGTGAGAGCACAGATTGAGCTGTGTGGCATGGTTGAAAACCTGATTGCACTGGATTTAGTAGGTTTAGGGTCTCCAGGAAATTCTTAAGCTAGCTGTTTGCAGGTTTCTCTAACAATTTGGAGAGGATAGGGAGCAGAGATATTGGAGTGTAATTGTTCAGATAACTAGAGTAGCCAGATTTATGTAGTGGGATGACATGGGCAGTTTTCCAAATTGAGGGACTGTCACTCTGTACCAGGGACAGATTAAAGAGGTCCGTGATAGGTGCTGACAAGTCATGATAGCTAATTTTAATGAAATAAGGAACAATTTGATTGGTACCTGCCCTCTTTCTTGAGTCCAGATCCAATAGTAGGTCTTCCACCTGTTTCAGCGAGACAGGTAAAAAGAGAAGACTGCCTCAGGTGCAGAAGTGTACTTGGCCATACATACTGGGTCCAGCGCATGAATCTTGTTACGTAAAGTTATTTGCAGGGGAGGCGTCGAATGTGAGACCAGCGATCTCAAAATGATTATTGAGTAGATCAAGAATTTCATGTTTGTCAGTGGTAGAGGAGCCCCCACAAGAAATTTTTTCAGGGAGTGAGTTAGCAGGTATGTAGCGCTTGATATTCCTTAGTGTCTTCCAGAATTTATCTGCACACTTGGAAGAGAAATCCAGTTCTGTGCAGAAGTATCTGGCTTTTTCTTACCTAATGAGTTTCGTACAGAGATTTCTTGCTGTTCTGAATGCTTTTTTCCATAGATGATCCCTGCTTAGTAAGGAGGTTTTAAGACTAGCTGTAAATCATGGATTCAATCGTTTCTTGGTGCGAACTTTCACAAGGAGTGCATGGCAATTTATAGCACCTAGGACAATGCCTTGAAATTGGTCATAAGCCTCGTTTACTGTAGATACCAGGTAGGCATCTTGCCAATTTGCATATTGGAGATCAGAAAAAAATGTGTAATCGTCAACATTACGTTTACTTCTTTTAAGGGTGTACCTAAAGGAAGAGACTGGCTTGGTTGCTGCTCTAACACAAACTATGGGGCAGTGATCACTAGTGTCATTAAAGAAGACACCTGAATGAGTGAACAGATGTGGCTTATTCACTAGTATAAGGTCTATCAGACTGCTATTGGCTGGATATTTCTTATTTGGCCTGGTGACATCTGTGATCAGCTGAGTGAGCCCAAAGGTGTCACAGATCTCTTTTTGGGAGGTTTTGAGCTGTCTGTGAGCCAGTAAAAAATAAGGAGGCAGTATAGTGCAGTGGTTTAAGACTCTGAACTGCAAACATGGAAACCTGGGTTTGAATCCCTCAGCCCTCACTTGCATATTGTGTGACCCTGAGCAAGTCACTTAACTGCCTTGTGCTCCCAGGTAGCACCTGTAAAAAGTCACCCAAAATGATGACCTCTGACAACAGTGCTTCCAGCAATTTACACAAATGGTTCAACACCTTGAGTCCCACTGAAGGTGGTCTGTAGCACCCTGGGATGTAAAATAAGACAGCAATGGACAATTGAACCTTTAAGGACAGACATTCAAATTCCTTGGGGATCGAGGTAGAGACTACCAGAGACACAGTGAATTTGTCATGAATGTAAATGACTAACCTACCTCTCTAGAGGGTCTGTCCAGTCTGAAAACATTGTAGGATGGAATATAAATTTCATGATCTGGGGTGGACGATCTAAGCCAATTTACAGTGACCACCAATACATCAGGTTTAGAATGGTTAATCCCGGATTGAAGAGAATCAAATTTCCTTAGAAGGCTTCATGCATTTATATGCAGCAGCCTCATCCACTTTAACAGAGCCAGTTCGGAAGGGTGGAGATAGAAGTGATAGGAGCAGGGTTTAACTCAACATTGCCAGAGCATAAGAGTAACAACAACAGTAGTTTTCTGAGGGCATTTATAAGCAACCTGAGGAGTCTCATCTTCCCCCTTTTAAGAAGACTGGGTGAAGAGAAAGATGAGGAGTAACTAAGATGTAGTCCAAGTGGGCCCAATGATGCATAAAAAGGCACCCTAGCCTCTAAGAGTTGAGATGAATTGAAGAGTGGGGTGGGCCTTAGCATGGTAGAATTCCAGTTGTGGTGGTTCTGGAAAAAACAGTCACTAGATATGCATACTAAGATCCAGGAAGGGGTCCAGAGGACTGGAAGGAACAGGACAGGTGTCACTGTAACTTGGCATACAAGGGCATGCTACAGTGAGACATGTAGTGTACTGCTACAGCATAAGGAACATCAGACTTACTGTGCAGCACAGCAATAAAAACAAGGTGCACTGCATTCTAGTACCCAGTGTCAGGGGAAGACACTGCACAAGAGTGGGAGCAGTACAAGGTTCATATAGCTGCAGTGTAAGTTTTGTCCTGTTAGGAACCAGTCAGTCTGGGATATGTTGGAGTGACAGAAAAAGATAAGCTGACACTTGTGTCAATTTAGGAAGAGGGCAGTAGGCTTCCACTTTAACAAGCAGCAGAGCAATTTCCACCAATAGGGAGGAGCGCTGTAAAGTAGATGAAGAGGAGGGGTATTTAAAGGATGCCGAGGATGGGAGTGAGCAGGTGGGAGAAAAAAAATTAAGTCAGGTTACATACAAGTGGCCTGACACCACTGCTGAAAAAGCAATGAAATAACAGAGAAAGCTGGAGATCCCACTCAGCCAATCAGCAGCAAGCTGCAACTGCACCAGCCAATTAAACACTGTTTGCAGAGGGCTACAGCCAATGAGGGTCTTGAATTTGTTCCCGGTCAGGAGCTTTATTCGTTCCTGTTCTGCAGGTGTCTGAGGTCAAGGAGAAAAGTTAGTGTGGCTGGCTGGCTTCTCCAGCTGAGCCACAAGGCAGGAGGGAAGATCGCCCACTGAGGATAGCCTGCAGGAAAAAAGAGAAGGCAGAGAAGGGTGGCAGTTAGTTACAGGACCCAGAGCAGGGCTAAGACAAAGGGACAGATTAAACTTAATTGGTGAGCTGGACTGCAGGAGAGACCAGGGCAGAGGTTAGCATGCTAGGAGGGGGCTGGAGGGGGGTCATTAGAGTGGCACCAACACAATCACTTGCTAGGATCAGGGAACAATGGAGGAACAAGGATTCACAGATACAGGGAAGCATTAGGAATGCAGAAAGAGGCAAGAGCAGCTTTCCCCAAAAAACAGGGCAAACTATTTCTGTACATGCATTTCACATTCCCCACATTGCAGTCCCCACAGTTAAAATATCATCTCTCTACACTCTCAGGCTAACCTTACACGATAGCCCATAAAATTCAAGTCAGGTTATACAAGCGGCCTGAGAGCACCACCAAAAAAGCAAAGAAACATCAGAGAAAGCTGGAGATCCTGCTCGGCCAATCAGCAGAAAGCTGCAACTGCACCAGCCAATTAGAAGCTGTTTGCAGAGGGATGCAGCAAATGAGGGGCTAAAATTTGGTCCCAGTCTGGAGCTAGATTTGTACCTGGACTGCAGGCATCTGAGGTTGGGGAGAAGAGTTGTCAAGGCTGGCTGGCTTCTCCAGCCAACCAGCAAGGAAGGAGTGTGGATCACCTGCTCAGGGCAGCCTGGTCTGCAGGTGTCCAAGGTTGGGGAGAAGATTTGGCACAGCCAGCTGACTTCTTCAGCTGACCTGCAAGGCAGGAGGGCAGATCACCCTCTCAGGGAAGCCTGGTCTGCAGGCATCTGAGGTTGTGGAGAAGAGTTGACATAGCTGGCTGGCTTCTGCAGCCAAGCCACAAGGCAGGAGGGTGGATCGCCTGCTCAGGACATAGTTTCACTGCCACCAGGTAGAGGTCTGGTGGTGGCACAAGTGGGAGGGGGTGGCATGTAGGGAGGGCATCTCAAAGTGCAGCCTTAGTATGCCTCCACACGCGCATGTGCATGCTCAAGATGAAAGGTGGGTGAAAAATGGGGGTATATAAGGCTATAAATTATAACTGAAAAAAAATTTTATCCGGTTCACATGTTGCACACTTGCCATGTGTGCAGCAGCTAAGTTGGTGAAAATCTCATCTAAAAAACACATCAGTTTCTATTTCTCATGCTACTGTGAGCAATTAGAGCCATTAAAATACCATTTTCATTGATTTTCCATTTAAATTAGGTAAAATGATTAATTCTGATCCTTTTGTGAGTTGTTTAATGGCTTTTGACTTGTGTCATTAAATTGCCATTAATTTGTAAAGTATTGTGTGCTTTCTGCATTAAATGCCTAGGATATAGTTAGCCCACATCCCCATTCCAGATGTGTGAAGAGGGGCCTCTTTGTTGTGAAGCCTGATCTTTTTGTTTTGGGCCATGCAAATCCTCTTATGCATATTTAGTGCAACAAATTTGTTTCTCCATGACTGTTGTGGTTCACTTACTTTTCCTTTGTCATTCTGTATGGAGCATATACACTATCATCATGCTCAGTACTCTTTATGCTGAGTAGGATCTTGGAAGCATGCACCCTTCCTCACATTTTGTCACAGAAATGAAGGGCATAGTCATTCAAAATGAGGAACAAAGAGGGACACTAACCTGCATGATGATCAGGACACATCCTGAAACATGGAGATACTGTACAATACCTCAGAACACAGTGGAAACCATTGTATTTACTTTTATTGATGTTAGCCCCTGAGAATTAATTTCTACCATAAAGCAGGGGTGCCATTTAGGTAAGGCAGAGGGGGGCAGTCCCCCCCATGCTGCATTTGTGTCTAGGTTTTTCTTATGGTGTGGCAATAATGGCATTACATTTGGATTTAATCTTTTGCACAATAAGTAACCCCCTGGCCCGTGTTGCACTCATGCTGCAGGTGCACTCCTGACTGAACTGTGTCTGTATTGTGGTGTCCACTCTCTCTACCTATTAATGGTGGCACCATCACATGTGATGTGGAGGAGCTCCTGCCAAGCAAGAGCACATGAGTCATGCGAGTGGGACAATGTCTTTCCCACCGAGTAGACAGGCTGCACATTACCGCTTGGAGGAGTCAGTGAGCACTGAACTCTCAATAGTGTTGTGGTGATGTATTTTTCTTGGTCTGCTCTTAGTGAGTCTCCATCTCCCCTGGTGGTTGAAGGGGCTGGGAGTGAGCTAGAAGCTAATTCAAGATTAGGCTATCTACTTACTCTTCTAGGCTCTCCTCACAAAACAAAAAAATGGTACAGGTACCCCGCAGTAGTAAGCTAGGCCTTGCAGCAGCAGTGACAGTGGTGTGTGTGGCCTTCATAGGCCTTGATCAGTGCAGTGTGGCAGCAGCCAAGCAAGAAGCAAGCAACACAGGTTGCGTGGGTTTGGTTGGTGAGGAGACTTGGTCGCATACCATGTTGGGGACCTGGGATGTTCAGTTTTAGCATCCAGCTTCTGGCAGAAGGACATTGAAGGAGTGGACTAAAAACTAGTCTGGTGGCACACTGGGCTAGGCTGCAAATTCTGACCAGAATATCGGGTAAGTAAAAGTAAATCATTTTTTTTCACAGGGGGATTGGGAAAGGAGGAAGGACTGAAATACTGATGTGTTTTTTACGTTTCTGCACCTTTGGGCAGGTTCACAACCCATATGGAATGGGTATTGAATGGAATGAAGTTGGGGAGAGAAACTTGTACAAAGGTATTTTTTTGAAGGGGGTTCAGAACTTCAGCCAGGAAAACAATTGGCCAGTAACTGGGTGTGTTTAAGCACAAATCTGATGCACTGCTCTGGGGTATAGATGGATGAATATTATACATTTGAATTTTCCTGACTTGCATATAACCTTTCAGTCACAACACATACGTTTGACCATTAAGAGACATTCCAGACATTCCAGAGCTTGCCTTCTAGGAGCTAACTAGCATTTGGCCTCCACTGGTTGTTGGCACCCCCCTGCTGAAATCTGAAATGGCACCCCCGCCTAAAAGTCTAACTTTACAAGACATCCTCTGTGTGAGCAGCATGTTTTCCATGAGAGATGGATGAGGGACAGAGCAGTTTTCAGAGGTAAAATGAGGGCTATCCCTTGCATTCAGGGACAGTTGAGCAGTATGGTATGCACAGACTACTGGAGCCCCACTATAGTCAGGCCTATGCCCCCCCAAGTGAAAATGACCTCCACATCCCCATGCTCAGGCACATTATGACATAGGGAAAGGGAGAGTGCAGGGGTGTGCCCCATTGAAATGAATGAGGTTTTTTTTTATTACTATTTTTTACATCATTGATGGAGAGTTTGAGATTAATGAAGTGCACCACTCGACTAACAAGGGCCTTGTTTGCAGAACAGTGGCCTTCATTATTCTCCAACTTGTCATCATAATGACACAAAGATCTGCAACAGGGTTGATACACAAGGTGGGGTGGAAAGGATGAGAAAGGTCTTGGCAAGGTTGAAGGAATGGTCAAATGTATGGCAGCTTAGATTCAATGTAAAGAGGTGCAAAGTAATGCACCTGGGAAAAAGAAACCCAGAGGAAGAGTACACAATGGGGGATGAGATAACAACAACAACAAAAATGGAAAGGGACCTGGAGGTAGTCTTATCTGGTGAACTAAAGGTGGGCAAGCAATGTGAGAAGGCAATAAAGAGGGCTGGGGAGATAACTGGGATGCATAGGAAGAGGCATTACAAGTAGAAAACAGGAAGTTATTATCCCTCTGTACAGACAGTTGGTGAGGACCCCATCTGGAGTACTGCATGCAGTTCTGGAGACCCCATCTCTGCAGGAACATACACAAGATAGAGGCTGTCCAGAGGAGGACAACGAAATGGTGCAGGGTCTGCACCAGAAGCCATACGAAGAGAGACTAAAGGAGCTTAACATGTATACCCTTGAGGAAAGAAAGGAGAGGGGGGACATGATAGAAACTGTCAAGTACCTCAAGGGAATTAACAAAGTCCAAGACGGTAGCATCTTTCAGAAAAGAGATGTGCAAGAACAAGGGGGTACAATTTGAAGATAGAGGGGGGACTACTCAGAGGTAATGTGAGGAGGTATTTTTTCACAGAAAAGGTTGTAGATGGATGGAACAGCCTTGCTGAGGAGGTCATGGAGTCAAAAACAGTGGGGGAATTCAAGAATGCATGGAAAAGACATAAGGCAATTCTAGGAGGAAGTAGGCTGTTGGTTAACTAGGATCTGCAGCTTTTCCATTAGATAGGGAAATGGGCAGACTGGGTGGGCCTAAGCAGTCCTTATCTGCCATAAAATTCTATGTTTCTATGTAATGTATAAAATAATAAAAAATAAATCCATTCATTTCAAAGGAGTACTCCCCAGCACTCTGATCCATGGACATCATCTCTTAAAGATGCCTACCTCTGGCCCCCTAGTACTCAGGTAAGAGACTCTTGTCTTGGTTGGGTTGTCTGTAGCAGCATTGTCACACCCACTACAGTGTGTGTGCATGGGGGGGGACTGGCCATGTGGGTGGGTGCTGAGTTATTGCTACTTTTGTGTTTGTCTCTTAAAGTCTGTTTGTGTGGAAGCATTCAAAACTATGGAGAGGAAATAGTAGGAGTACAGGCCAGGCAGAAGTTATTAAGTAGTTGTGTGGGTAAATGTGTATATTGGGGTGGGAAGAACCACATGTGTTTATATTGGTATGTGTGCTACAGTTCAGCTGTGCAGCTGAGATGAGAGTGACAAGAAAACTAAAAAGTATAACAATGGCTATAAGCATGCCGCATGCCTGAAGATGTATGCAGATTTTTATTGAAGTACAAGTGAGCCATATATATGCAGGCAGTATAGCTTAGTGGTTTAAGGCACTTAACTACAAACCAGGAGACCTGAAGACCTGGGTTTGAATCTCATCAACCCCTGCTTGTATACTGTGTGATCCTAAGCAAGTCACTTAACTTTAATGTGGGCAGTTATCAGTGACCACTTCCTTTTTGCATGCATGCCACATGCATGCAGTCTGTTCCAATTTAACATCAAAAACATGTTTTCCACACTTGCTTGCTGCACGCATGCCACATGCATGCAGTTGGTTCCAATTTAACATTTAAATCATGCTTGCAACATGCATATCACATGGGTAGTTTTATGTATGCAGCATGAAAACATTTCATATAATTATTTCTGTAAAGGCAGGCTTCAAAACTGGTTTGTAATGGAAAATATGGTTTTCAACCTTCCCAAGACACAGTCCATGCTATTTGTGACTAGGCACAGAATAAACAAGGTATTCTCCAGTTTCCATGTCCTTACCAGCAATGGTACACCCTTAGCTTACACACTGTCTTTCAAGTACCTCGGGGTTCATCCTGACCCTACGTTATCCTTCAAATCCCATCTCCAACACACCACCTCTCTCTTACAACAGAAGCTAGGTGCTCTCTATCATGTTCAACATTTATTAACTCCTGAGGCCAGTACCCATATTGCACTGGCAAACCTAGACCCATCATTAGATTATAGATCAGTTGTAATTGATGCTGCCAGTAAATCCATAGTACTGCAAAAACAAACTCTGTACTACAAAATATGTAAATTTGCCGTAGGTTGCAGGTCTAATGTTCACCACTGTACGTCTCTTAAATCCCTTAATTGGTTTTCCCCTGACATCAAGAGGGCATTGGACAGACATAAGGGGTTGACAAGTGGGGGGAATGGGAGGTTCTGGGACACAGGTGATGAGTAACGGCCAGAGGGTCCTTTTCTGCCATCAGATTTCTATGATTCTATGATCCAGTCCAATCTAGCTATTGCAGCACAAGTAAAGAAAACTATGCATACTAGTATACCTGCCTACCTCAGTAGCCAAATCTCTCTCGTCAACATTCCTTTCTCCTGCTCTGCAACCAAAAACAGCATAATAATACCCAAGTTTTGCACAAATATGGGTCAGCCCTCTTTTTGTTATTGTGCAGCTTCAGTTTGGAACTCCCTACCTCCTTTTGTTAAAACATCTTCCTCTCCCTAAGCCTTCACCAAGCTCCTAAAGTTACACTACTCCTCAGCCCAAGCCTGCTTTTGGTTCCAATAACCTCTCCCTGTCATGACCTCCCACCTAATACTAGCTAATCACACCCACCGACTGATCTTGGTCACATTTTTCATTCTCTTCCTCCATCTTTTTCTGCTTGACTTCAGACCCTGGGGAGGTGGTTGGGAGCCCTTTCACAGTGCCCCCCCCCACAATGACCAGACGCTGCATCGCTGCTCCAACGACATGGGGAATTTTCCTGGACCTGTTCCTTTCTGCCTGGGTTGGGCACTGCTATCCATGGGGGGAACAGCAAATGGACTTCCAGGGACTTGTGTGGACAAATTAAAAAAAAAAAGTAAGGGAAACAGCTACCCAGTCCTTGCTGGGACTTACCTGTTGGCATGCACTTGCTCTCAGAGGCTGTACACCTGCAAGGGGACATTTTTATTGGAATCTCTTGCTCCTCCTGACCGGACACTGGGGAGATTCAGGCACCAGTTTTGAATCCCGCACTGGCATCTGATTGGCTCCCCAGTCACAGATCAGCCAGACTTAAAGCTTTCCTGTGGAGCCAGCGGCTCATTTTTGCATGACTTCAGACCCTGGGGAGGTTGTTGGGATCCCTTTCACAATGCCCCCCCAATGACCAGATGATGTATCACTGCTCCGATGATAGGGGGATTTTTCTGGACCTGTTCCTCGCTGCCTGGGCTGGGCGCTGCTATCCATGGGGGGACCGCAAATGGACTTCCCTGGACTTGTGTGGACAAATTAAATAAAAAAAAAAGAGAAACAGCTACCTCTGTGCCTTGTCTAGGATTGTTCTCCTGGCAGGCACTGTGGGGTTCTAAACAGTGGGCTTACCTCCTCTCCTGGCTTTTCTAGGAAGGAACCAGGCTCTTACTATGACTTGTAGACAGTAACTTCCTCTAGCCCTGTTCTGCTGTTCCTATCACTGGATTGTATTTACTGATGTTTCCTAGTACTTGTTTTTTTTCTCACTGCTGGATTGTACTTATAGCTGATACTCTAGGCCTAATATTTCGAAACAGTCTAATGTATGCGATATAACGTATCTCGCTGTCTCACTGAGTTGATACAGGTACTTGTACTTAGTTGTATTCACTGGTGTTATTTAGGACCAGTATTTTCTACTTGCTTTTTGCAGGCAAGATAACATGTCTTTATGACTCCCTGTACTAGTTCTGGTATAGCCATCACTTGAATTGTTCAGCTACTACCCCTCATCTTGATCTGCTACGGCTACCAGTACTCTGCAGCTTTCTGCCCTCTAAGCTATGGTAATTCCTAGCTAGCATCTCTCAAGGCTGCACACCATCTCTAAATTGGTGTGATGCTACTACCACCTCAGGCATCTGCCAGTTTAACCCCGTGCCGTAGTTTTTGGTTTAGTTGCAGTCTCTGCCTCTCTTGGACTGCCTGGGTCCTAGGCCTGAAACTCAACTGTACTTGACCCATCCGTTCCTCCCCCTGTGGCCTATAGGATACTGCCCCAGGGGTGCTTGGTCTTCTCTGGCCTAGTTGGGGCACAGCTCAAACCCATTGGCCTCAGGCTGCCATGCCCTCTGTCAAGTCCCCTTCAGCCTGGCCATCTGCCAAAGGCATAAAACTGGCTCACCTGAACATGTGCAGTTTACTGCCGAACCTAGCTGAGCTAACTGCCTAGGTGGCTCACTACAACTCTGACATCTTGGGGATCATGGAAACCTGGCTGAAGCCTCACACCCCAGATTCCATGTGTGCCCTCCTTGGGTACCACCTTATTAGGCTGAACAGAGAAGAGAATAAGTGTGGGGGCGGAGTGCTCCTCTACTATAAGGGGCACCTAAACATGTGCATCATTAGGCATACCCCCTGCCTGTGAGTTCTTGCACACCCTCCTCCTACTAGGCAACACTAAAATGATCCACATGGTATGTGCCTGTAACCCTTCTAAGGGAGGAATGCTTGGGATCTCCTCGCTACTCAACTCCCTCAGTGGCAAAGTGGGCTCCAATGAGCTACTACTGGTCCTGGGTGACCTCATTTTAAACTGGCTGGGGGGTAATGCCAAGCAGTATGAACCTCTGCTGTCAGACCTCGTCCTCAGCCAACTCATCACCGAACCCACGAGACCATCCCCATGTGGAGGTAAAGGATCCCTCATTGACTGGGTACTGAGAAACAGGCCTGATACAATTGTCTCCTCAGGAGTTCTCCCTGATGCCATCTCAGATCACTCCCCCACCTATTGCACATGGGGCGTCTCTTCTCTCAAAATCCCTAGCAAGGTGATCCAGATGTGGGACTATTCCAATTTTAACATTGAAGACTACCTTGCTGACCTTCGGCAAACCAACTGGTCCCAGGTCACTGCCATGAGTAATCCCACAGAGGCCCTTGACAACTTCCTCACTGTCTTCACTCCCCTGCAAAACAAACATACACTTCTAATGAGAGGGTGAGGGGTACGGTAACCAAATGGCTCCATGTTGGCCTATTGTCCCTCATGAAACTAAGAAACAAGTGCTGGGTGAGATTCCAATCCTTCCACTTGAGTACCGACCTCCTTGAATATATACAATTGAGGAGCTCCTGCAAGAGAGCCATCCGCTCAGCTAAGAGCAAATTCTGCCAATGCGCCCTGCTATCCTCAGCCAGTAGCCCTAGGACCTTCTGGAAAAACATTAAAAACTCAGTCAGAAGGTCATCCAGAGTCCAAGCCTCTGACATGCTGATTGGAGGGGTCAGTTGCAATAACCTCCTCACTATTGCCAACACTTTTAACTGCCAGTTCTTGGGCCTGGCTGCTCCCTCTCTTCAACCCCTGGCCCTGTGACTCTGGGTACCTCCCATGGTGGGATCCCTAACCAATCTTCCTTCTACCTAAAGGCTGTCTCTGCCGCAGAGACCCAGAGGCTCCTTGCTAGCCTCTCCCCTCACACTGGAGCTGGGCATGACAGCCTTGAGCCTAAACTTCTCTGCTTTGGGGCCTCCTCCCTAGCCTGGCATATCTCTCACATATTCAACACTTCCTTAATCATGGAAACCATCCCATATGTATGGAAGGTGGCCAGGGTCAACCCTGTACTCAAACAAAGTGACCCAGAGGATACCAGTAACTACTGCCCTATTGGGATCCTGTCGGCGATCAGCAAGCTACTTGAGAACATAGTCACCTCCCAGCTCACTCACTACCTTCAGAGCTATGAGCTACTCTCCCAAGCACAACACGGCTTCAGAAAATGGTACAGCATCTCTACAGCCCTTGCAGTGGTCACCTCCAAGATCAGGTCTGCTACCAATCAAGGTAAACTGACTGGGGCCATCATCATCAATCTCTCTAAAGCCTTTGACCAGGTTGACCACTCACTCCTGTGCTCCATTCTCTGGTCCATGGGATTCTCACCCCCCCCCACCCATGTCTGGTTCACCAACTGGGAGACAGCAATATACTAACTTTTACAAAGCCATCTCCAAACCTTCCTTGGTGACCTGTGGGGTCCCACAGGGCTCTGTACTCGGACCCATTCTGTTTTCCCTATTCATAAACAAGCTGTCCTCGGTCTCTGCCCATGGGCACTCCACCCTGTATGTGGAAGACCTCATGATCCTGGTCAGCTCACATGACATCGCGGACATTAACTCCCAGTTAAACTCTGACTTTAACCACATGCAATCTGGCTTAAGGACCACAAGCTAAACTTTAACCTTAAAAAGACCCAGGCCATGCTCTTTGGCTCCTCAGCCAAGATAAAAGCCTGCCAAGCTTCTCTAAATATCTCAGGAGCTGATGGTTCCCTCCTGAATGTTGCAGATGTGGTCAAGTACCTGGGGGTCACCCTTGACCTGCAACTGGACCTCTCACTCCACATTCATAATGCCTGTAAGGCCACAAACTGCAAGCTGAGCCTGGCCTACAAAGCCAAAGGTTGTCTCACCCCCACAGCACATCTCGCCATTGCTAGGGGGATCCTCCTACCCATGCTCTGTTATGGCTTCGTATCCTTTGCCCATGTTCCTAAATCCAGTCTCTTCAAATGGGACACAGCATACAACAATGTATGCCATTTTGTCCTCGCTGCTCCTTGCCTCACATACCGATGTGAACTATACTCCCTTCTGGAGTGGCTTCCCCTGGATTACCACTGCACCTTTATCCTTAGCAACTTCATCAACAACATTGTCAGAAATGCCATTCCTCTTACACTAGCCTCATTCCTCAAATCTGCAAACCGCACCTACCATCTAAGATCCAGCGACTCTCAGGTTGTCCTGGTTCCTAAAAACCCACACCCAAATGGGAGACCAGGCTTTCACTGCCTATGTACCCAAGCTGTGAAACTCCCTTCTTGCTAGCACTTGCTCCACTACTTCCCACCCATGTTTCAAAGCCTCCCTATGGGGCTTCCTAAAATTGTCCTCTGCCTGCTTCTGTGCCAGAGCCACTAACTGTTCCTGACTGCCTGGGAGTGGTGACCCCGGCCTCTGCTAGCACTTCATCCACCTGGCAAGCTCATTGCCATCTGTCCCACCATTTCAAATATGGTGCTCTTCCCTGCCCTACCTGTCCCTGAAAAGAGTGTCTACACCTTGTAGTCCCCCCACCCCCCCACAATCTGCTGCCCGTCCTGTGTAACTTGCCTCTCTATGCCTGTGTACTCCTGTGGGTATTGTCGACTTTACCCGCAGGCATTTGTCGTCCATGCTGATACCTTGCTGTTATCTGCCTCTTGACGAAATCTATGAGCCTGATGCTCTTGTATGTACCTAGCTAGCTTAATGTCTGTTGTAATGCACATTTGTTAAACTCCCTATGCCTGTACAAAGTTGCTTTTCTATCTCTTAGTTCTAATCATTGTTTCTGTTGATTTTGTATGTGATGATCATGATGCACCTCTAGATGTAATCTATGTTCTGATGCTTTGTATGCACCCTGTTCTGCCTGATGCTCTTGTATGTACAATTGTAATCCTCCTGGGTCACACCTGAAAATAGGCACTTGGCTGTCTAGTGTGCTTACCTGGTTAACAAAGGCAAATAAATAAATAAATCTTCCTCCGTCTTTCTCTATCCTCAAAGTCTATCTTTGTTTATTACATTACATGCACTTTTGTATATTACATTGTATATCACATTGTATGTTACACTGTATATTTACAAGTATTAGCACCATATGTGCTCATGTTTGCCTACAATTTGCTGTAAATTCATATGTATTCACTGTAATTTTTTTTCATGTTTGCTTGTGCTTTTGCACTTGGGTCGTGCCTGAAAAAGGTACTTATTACCAGTGCACTCGCCCGGTAAACAAAGTTAAATAAATAAATAAACTTAGAGGCCAAGCATTTTTAACACTGCTATTTTCCAGCCAGGGACAAATGTAAAAGACACCAACAATCACAATCAGATCTCAAAGAAGGTAAAAGTGGTTGCAACTTGACTTCCCATATTCTGCTGAGATCAGCAGAAATACAGACTCCTAAAATATGTAATGCCACTAGCGGCCCATTTAAGCCCGTGAAAAGCTACCATGGAAGGAGAGCAATACTTGTTAAAGGAAGACTTTTATCTTAGAAGTGTTCACCTTCAGCCCAGATAACTGGGTAAACTGATGAAGTAAAGAAAGAAGTGGAGGAAGGGAGGTACAGAGGTCAACAGTAGGTACAATGGAGATCATCGGCGTACATTAAAGTGGAATAGGTATTGAGGCCAACTTGGAAACCTCAGATGCCCATATGGTGCTGTATGACTGCGTCAATCAGTTCCACAATCAACAGGAACAACGGGGGAGACAGCAGGCAATCTTAATAAGTACCACACGCCAAAGGGAAGGATTTCAAGAGAAGTGAATTAGTTAGCATCCGGGCAGTCGGGTTTGTATATAACATATGAATCCAACATTGAAAGCTGGGACCAAAGCCCAGGTGAACTTTAACCATTTGAAGATAATCCCACTCAAGGGAATCATATGAACATACAAATCTCCCAGCAAAAAACAGGCCTCATGGTCTATCAAGTCTGCTTGATTGTGCAGCTAGCTCCCTCACATTGCAGCTGCCCCACCACCCCTCCCCCCTCACAGTCACCCCCCTCACTCTGTCCCATCCCCTTTTAAAACTGCCCACCATCACCCACAGGATACCACCTCCTTGGATAGAGGGTTCCATTTAGCTACCACCCTCTCTGTGAAAAAATGTCTCCTCATCTCTCTCCTTTATCTTCCCTCCTCTAATCTGAGAAAATGCCCTCTCAGGTCCCTCCACCTCCTCAACTTAAATACCCCTTCTGTACCAGTCTTGTTTATCCCTGTCACATTTTTAAGGTCTCGATCATATCCCCCCTGATTCCTGCTGTCCTCCAGGGAGTACATGTTTAACTCACCAGCAAGGAAAGAAACTGGCAAAGTTCTACAAAATGTTGTGAGAAACAGAACATATCTTAATAAGCTCAGGATGCAGAAGTCAATTGCCAGGAAAAGACACTGGCCAGGATTTTCAAACTACACCCCGAATAGGCACAAGTGCCTGTGCAATGCGAATGAGTTGCGACCGAGCACAACAGTGCTATATTCAAATGGGATGCATGATTGCGCATCTCGTCTGAATATAAAAAAAGATGCGGGCAGCTCAAAGGGGGCCACCAAAGATGAGCTGGTGTACCCCACTGTACAGTCTGAATACTTGGAATGGGGATGTGTGGCGCATCCTTGGGATGTGCCGGAAGTAAATACCAGATATTCAGACCATGGTATGCAAATGAATACATTATCCATGCAAGGCACAAATGGGGCCATTTGCATGTCATTATGGCCCCATTTGCATATCTGGGGAAGGGATGTACCTGGCAAAATGTGCTGGGTGCCCTGCAACCTCCGTGTCCCAATGCACTTCACTGCTCCCTGGTAGTCTATGCCTCCCACCCATCCTTGAACATATAATACATCATATTCCCCTTCCCTGGTAGTCTAGTTCCCCCCCACCCATCCTGAGCAAATGAAATAAAAGGGACATCAGTCCTTGGTAGTCCTGTGGCCCGCTTGCCCTTTCCTGATCATATAATACAAGAAATCCCCCTTCATTGATAGTCTATCGGTACCCCTCTCCCTTTCTGACACCTGTCTGATTGATAATGTACAATCAAAATTCCAAGGTGGTCTAGAGGTACTCCCCTCCTAGTCCCAATCAAGCCATAATGGTATTCCAATAATTCCCTGGATGGGTGGGGGGGGACACTAGACTACCAGGGAAGGGGATATGATGTAGTATATGTTTGGAGATGGGTGGGGGGCCACTAGACTACCAGGGATATGGGGGTATCATCAGTTTCCATCACGATATGGGTTGGGGTGTAACCACCCAAGGTTGGGTTGCTGTGTTGTGCAATACAGCAGTACTGTGGGTGGCTACATCTTAGGTATAGTTTTTCCTTGCCTATCTTTGTGCAGCACATCTCCAAGATGTGCGTGCAGCTGTGCCGCACATCTCAGCTGAATATGGAGATGTGCCGCATATGCAGGGGAACGCCCCCTTCTGGATTCACTGCATATATTATCTTTGCACTGCGGCACATCTGGATTTGCACAGTGCATCAACTCCTTTTGGATATGTAGTCCAAACCTCCACAGATGTGTGCTTAATTGTTCCCCAGTGCAGAGCGAGGGGTTGCTCGTCCCAAACGACAGAAAACCAAATCCAAGAAAGCTCTGCACTCATTGTTCCAAGAGAATCCTAAATGATCGCCTACCTCTCTTCCAGTTGAATGTGAAGGTTTTTTATAGCAGGGTGCCTGGATTCACAAATGTGCTTCTCCTTTGATTTATTCCACAACTAATATTAATGGTGCATCTAACAACAATACACACTAAGTATTGGTTATGGAATAAATCAAAGGAAAACTGACTAATCAAACTCTAATAAAACTATATCAACTGGAAGAAAATTAATGTTATTAGGATTATCTTAACATGACGAATGCAGAGCTTTCTTGGATTTGGTTCCTTTGAATATGGCCTGGGTGCATTTTGGGGATGCGCCAGTGCAACTCAGTAGTGCAGGATGCATCTCCTTTGAATATCCTGGCCCCTATATATCAAGAGAACAATCTTTTGTTGGCAAGAGAGTGATTGAGATTTAGAGTTAGAGATTCCTTCAAAGGAAGGATTTTGTTTTGTTTGAACTGCTTATATAAAATCTATGCTGCACAATCTTTTTTTTATTTTATTAAAAATAATAAAACACTACTTGAGAATTTTGTAGCTGCTCCTGGTATTCCAATGCTTCCTGAACTGCGCCAAGATGACAGATGGTGTCAGTAATGGGATTTGCACTGTGCAAACTCTAAGACAGGAGTTTTGTGCTTAGGTACTTGGCCTGATACCAAAGAAGCATAGAAGAAAGGCATGGATCCTGCAACAGCAAGCTCAGGAGTAATTATCAGAAGAATGCCTGCCAAGCTAGAAGCAGAAACAAAAGTCCAAACTGAGACTGTACAGCTGGAGCCAGTGATGGAAGAAGAACAACAGGCAGGAACAGAATCTGAAAACCAATCTACCCTCTTCAAATGGTGGGCTAATACAACAAAAAGAGACAGAGAACCATAGAAAAGAAGAGATGCAGTGACTAGAGCAGCAATGACTGGATGCCTTGCAAGCTGTCAAAGCTGGAGGATATGGCTCAGGTCCAGCAGAGCAACAAAACACAAACAACTTAAAAGACATTAATCTTGCAAAGTTGTGTCCCTCGGATGATATCAAAGCATACCTGACAACTTTTGAAAGGGTTGCCGCAGCCTACCATGGACTAAAGCAGAAATGGGCAATCAGGCTGGATCCTTACCTGAAAGGTAAAGTCCAATTTGCCAGTATCACTAAGGGCACAGCATAGTCAGAACACTATGATTTTAAGAAAACAGAAATCCTGAAAACTTATGACATCTCAGGAGAGATGTATAGGCAAAGATTCTGGTCCCTGAAATACCACTCAGTCAACTATCCTCGAGAAGCCTTCACTTGACTCAGAGAACTCCTCATTAAATGGCTCCAACCAGAGGCCAAAACAGTCCCAGAGATCATTGACATATCTGCAAGGAGCACTTGTTCTTTCACATAATCATGCCACAGACTGAGACTGTAACTATACAGTTCATCATGCTGTTCGACCAGTATCTGCTGACAAACTTGTAAAACTCAACACCTAACCCATGCATTGGTGTAACTAATGCAGTTGTTAAGTGATGATTTTTATCCTATTATTTGTTTTGGGCAGATTTATTGCAGTCATTTGTGCATAACAGTAGCACTTTTGCTGAATGACTTCTGTTGCTTTCTCTTCAATGGCGTAACCATGCTGCAGGTCGGCAGCCATGTCATGGTTTGTCAGGGAGGGAAATTTGAATTGGGAAAGGCTGTTGTTTGCATTTTTTAAATGTTATGAAACTGCATTTGCTCTAATTAAATAAATGCAGTTTTGGCATAGATATAAAAAACAACAGCCTTTCCTTTAAAAGGCTATGAATCAATTTTTTTTTAAATTCACTAGGTAAAAATGATGAGTTTAGGTATCCTTTAACCGAGAAATTGAGAACCATTATAGGAAACAAATCCTACCAAGATATACCATGCAAACCTCCTGAAGAAATGGGTTGAAAAAACACAGAAGCCTGCTTTGTTAGTTTTACCAGAAACTTCTACAGAAGATATTGATGTACAGTAGCTTATGACAGATGGAAACAAACTGTAACTGCTGGTGCTGTAAATGTGAATGTTTCCTTAACCTCCAAACAAACTGCAGAAATTTGTAACTGGTAAAGACATTTAACAGTACTTTTACCACAGTGCTACACCAAGCAAAATAGATCAAGCACGTAATAGTGACAGGGAATGCTCACCCTGTCAGACAAAAGATATACAGATTACCAGAGTTGTTAAGAGCAGATTTAGTTAAGGAAATACAGAAAATGAAAGTGTTGGATATCATAGAAGTGTTGAAAGGTGCTTGGTCATCACCAGTGGTGATTGTAAATAAAAAAGTAGGGGGTGATGTTAGGAAGCTTAATCAAGTGTCAGAATTTGACAGTTATTCTATGCCCAGAAATGTACCAGGTGAAAATAGCGATGTGAGAATAGTATTGTGAAAATCGTGTTGTCAAAATAGTGAAAGACAAAACAGTTACAGGGATAGTATAGCGCAGGTAGGAATAGTGCTATCCCTGTAGCTGTCTGCATACAGAGGCAGAGGACACAGGGTCTGTTGGATGGCCTGCAGCCAAGCAGCTGCCTTGGCACAGAGGGTATTGCCACGGCAGTGGAGGGCAGCAGAACGTTGGTGGACTTGGGTTTGATTCCAGGTCCCAGAACTTATTTCTGTGTGTGTTTTTTTTCTCCCAAGACTGTTTTTTTTTTGTTTCTCCCCCCTCCTGACCTATGTGGGTACTGCATCCACCCCCGGTTGTCCTGCCTGGTTCCCCATACCTCTTCAATGATCCCCCCCATGAGGTTTCTCCTCTTCTCCAAGTTGCCTCCCCCTGGAAGTGATTATATTTTGTTGGGTCGGTGTGAGAGGCAGCATCCCTTGCAAAAACTTAATGTAAATGATACTTGTTTTTAGCCTTGGTAGTGGTCTGTGTGTCTGTGGACCACTACTATTGGCTCTGTTTTTGCAAGTCACTGTTTTGGTAGGATGCTGTAATTGGTAACGCCATTTGGCTTTTTTGGTTCCTGACTGCACTATTGTGGTTTTTGGTATCCTGACCTAGTGCTTCCCAAAATTCATGATTTGGTGGACAGATTGGGAGGTGTCAAGTACATTAGTACCCTCAATCTCACTAGCAAAGAATCCAGAGACAACTTGCATTTGCCACTCCTATTGAGTTCTATCAGTTCACTACCATGCTGTCTGGTATACATGGTGCATCTCCTATATTCTAGCTGTACATGGATGTAATTTTAGCTACTCACACTGATTATTGTGCTGCTTACCTAGAAGATGTTATGGTGTATAGCCCAGATAGGAAAAGCCACATTCAACACCTATGACCAGTTATTCAGTCTGTCAAAAAGGCAGATCCAACCATTAATCCTTTAAAATGTGTATTGGGCATGCAGGAAACCAGATTGTTGGGATATGTTTTGGGAAATGGAGAATAAAAGCTAGAGATTTCTAACATAGAAGCTGTAAATAAAAGTCCTGTCCTTAAAACAAAGAAGCATGCCTGGTCATTTTTAGGGCTGGCTGGTTACTATTACAGATTTATTCCCAACTTTGTCCAATTAGCTAACCCACTCACTGAACTCTCAAAGAAATGTTACTCAAATAATGTGAAATGGACGTCAGCGTGAGATGAGGCTTTTCAGCCATCAAGACTGCTCTATGTTTGGCCCCGTTCTATGAATCCCAGAGTTTTTGAAGCAATTTTTGTACAGACAGATGCATTGGAGGTAGGCCTAGGTGCAGTTTTGAGTCAAATTAGAGATGGGAAGGAACATCCCATTCTATATATCAATATGAAATTGCATGAAAGAGAGAAAAGGTACTCCACCACTGAAAAGGAGTGCCATGTGGCAAAGTGGGCAAAATGGGTTTTATTTGCTAGGAGCTGACTTTGTACTTATAACAGATCATAATCCTCTCTGTTGACTTACCCAAATGAAGGATACAAATTCCAGAACCACAAGGTCGTACCCGGCACTACAGCCATTTTAGTTCAAAGTGATCCACATATCTGGAAAATAGAATGTCAAGATATGGATCAGGAACTGAGAGTTATGAAGGTTCAAAAAATGTGTGGGTTTAGACTTAACTGTTTGCTGTGCTGGTTGTTATGGAAAAAGGGATACTGCATATGTGCAGAACTGTAAATGTTATAAGTTAAGTTTAAAAGAGAATTAAAAGAAAGTTTTGGAAAGCTGTTTTTTTTTAAACAGGTTCCCTCTTAAAGAGGACGATATGTGACAGGGTTCAAAAAGACCCTGACCCATTTGTTATACAGAAAGGGTTAAACACAAGGATCTGTTCTATCCTCTCCTTTTCTGTATCTTGTCTGATTGCATGATCAAATTTTCTTGTGAGACCTAGGAACTGATCACTTTGACAGTCTCAAGATTCCACCTTCCCACTATCTCCCTGCCTTTACTTGCTGTTTCTTGCTGTTTCTGCCTTTTCCCCCTTGCTTGTCTGTGATTATAAAAATATATATGAGTCTCTGTGTGAAACTGGGATCCCTTGATTTGAAAAGGCATATAGGTATATTGTTGAAATGACTGCAAAAAGCAGTTTGAAACTTAGGGTGTTAACTCTGAGATCAGTTTTTCCTGCACAAACTCATTTGTAGAGTTGTCAATAGGAGATTAGTTCTGAAATACAATAGTCTATTTTGTTGCACCTGCAAGGAAAGAAACCGAGAAACTTCTAATACATTTTGTGAGAAAACAGGAGGTATCTTAACAAGCTCAAGATGCAGAAGTTAATTGCCAGGAAAATACATTATACTGTATATAAAAAGGGCAATCTTTTCTTGGATAGAGAGAGACTGACATTTAAAATTAGAGATACACTCAGAGGAAGGACTTTGTTTTGAACTGCCTGTATAAAAGCTGTCCTGCACAATTTTACTTTTTTTGTTTTATTGTTATTGAAAATACTGAAATGGTACTTGGAAATTTTATAATTGCCTCTGGTTTACCTATGCTTCCAGACCTGTGCTCTAATGACAGAGTTGAAAGGGGGTGTTAAGCCATGAGTAACAGAGAATGTATATATAAGAGGGAACAATAATACAGACTATAACAGGTTGAGAAATGAAGTAAGTAGGTTAGCAAAAAGAATGAGAAGAACATATTACGTCAAGAAAGCTGAGGGGCTAATGAAGTCAGATCTACAGAAGTTGTAGTGTAAAATTAAAGAATTTTGGGGGAACAGCAAACAAGGGGACCAAGTGAACAAGTGGACAAGCAGGCCAACTTATGTGAGTTTCAAGGAAGTGAAAAAGGGAAATATTCATACATGAGGTAAACAAAACACTATATTCTCTTTGGAGAAGAGGTTAGTGGAAGTATGGGAGGTGTCTGAAAAATAATTGGTAAAAGTAGAAGATGTGGTAAAGGAATTGTAAACTAAAAGTAAATAAGGCAGTTGGCATGATGTAATACCAAACTGGGTGATGAAGGAAAGGGCAGATCTAATTGTCTCTTGGATATGTAACAGGTTCAATAAATCTATAATATCAAGAAAATTACCAACCCAGTGGAAACAGGCTTGTGTAATCCTCAACTGTGCCACAAGATGTGAAGAAAGACATTAGGCCCATCTCAATTACCTGTGTGGTATTCAAAGTATGTAAGCGATTTATCACAAGATGGCTGCTAAAATTGATTTCCAATTAAATCAATAAAAATCAGTTTGCATTATTCAAAGGGAGTTCAATGTTTTTGACAGCCTTAAAGTTCTTGGAATTGTGCATGGTATCACATGAGGAAGGTGAGATGGTGAGGTGGTGTTGGTGAATTACAGAAGTCCTTGACTTGATAGACCTGAATACACTGATAGAAAAGATACAGAAGCTTAATACCCCACCCTCTATTGTAAGATGAGTCTACTTCTTCCTGGAGGGAAGGACTCAATGGATGGAAGAGGAGGGAGGTTTATCTGTTGTAGAAAGTATAAACAGGGAGTGCTGAACGGAATAAAATTGGGACCTTTGCTATTCCTGATCACAATGAAGGGCCTTAAAACTGTTTGATCCCCTATTAAGTATGTGGATGATCCCAAAGCGATTGACAGGTTTACTGAAATAAGCATTAGTAATATGCAGGAGGATTAAAGTAAAATTGAAGAGTGGTCAACACAGACTTCTGTGGCGATAAACGGAGACAAAACCAAGGACAATAGGTTTGAAAAAGAAAGTAAATGGGAGTGCCCTCTTCTGGGAGTTTTGGGGGGGTTGTAAGTGAGACTGCAGAAGGTGAAAAATTACTAGGAATTATGGTCTAACATGATTTTGGATGGAAAAAACAAGTTGAGGGGATGTTAAAAACAAGAAATTTATGAATATACTTTCTTACTATGTTAAAAAGGGCAGGAGTCAGTCGAGAAGACTTGCTATACTTCTGTTGTACTGTAACCAGACCAATACTTGAATATAGATCATCAGTACAGGATTAGGGATTAACAAAACTAGAGGGTAAGGAGTTAGAAAGAATAAAAAAAGAACCCTGCAAAGAATCTTGGTGGCTGAGGTCTTCATATGATGATGCATTAATAAACTGCAATCTGGAGAGATTGAGAGGAGAGAGAAGTTGGTCTCATCACTGACCCCCTGTCTATTACAGTAGTCCAGGATACTTTATTCATTGTAACATTTTATTCATGTTGAAAAACATGTTAAAAGCACCCAAAACATATACCACCACTGAAACTTCTATGTTTAAAGCAACACTGACCCTTTCTCAAGTAGTAAATGAGCATCAGCATGTCAGAAATAAATAGCCTACAGATTACTGTAGTATCATATGGTGCAAAAAGCAATTAATTATTCAAATCCAAATATGCAACTACAATAATAGAAAACAAATACTGTGTACACACCATAAATAACTATCTGACATTATAGCACATATGCATATGTCAAATAAAACATGTAGATGAAAAAAAGGGGAAGAAAAAATAGACACATGAGGGAGGCAAACCAAACATACAATGAGAACATGAAGGGATGAGAAAAGGAGATAGAAAGGATTCATGATGAGAAAAGCAAGTTACAAGAGTAAAAGATGGTCACCAAAATATAATGAAGCACATCTAATTTGTAAATCTCTGTTTATATGCAGTGACCAAAGTATCTAGATTTTATTGTTCAGCACTACTCTTTATGTCTATAAATCCAAAGGAAGGTCATACACTACTTTGGATCACTGCCAGAATATGGTAGCAATCAATGATTCCCAATCAGGAACTTGAGTCAGTGCAGTAGCTGAATAATGGGGTTGTGGGATACAGCAATTCCTGTTGCAATACTTGCTAGCAATTTAAAAAAAACAACTGGTGTTGAATTAACATGACTTGTGAAGGTAAACATGATCGACATTCCAGTTGCAATTTGCTATATCAGAAAAAAACTCTAAAGCACGACCTCAGATATGTTCACAGCTGGAACTTTTCATTTAAACCTGAAGGTGTAAGTGCTTCAATGTATATTGAAAGTAGGCTTCCCATTGTAGTAAAAGGTTATCTAAACTGTTACCTTTGAGTCATAATGCCACCTTTCCTAAAGCTGTAAGTATAAACTTATGCATGGGACCCTCCTTTAAAACATGCATAGCTAGTGCATTTGTCTGATGTCTCTCTAAATACCTGTGATTTATGGCATTGATGTGTTCCCTGATACGCTGATTAAACTGTCTCAATGTTTTTCCAACATAAAAACTCCCACAATTACATAATGCCATGTATACCACTGCCTCCATCTTACATGTCATGAATTGTTTTATGTCAAATTGGTGCTTATTGTTTTGACTAGAAAAGTGGGATGTTTTGTTAAAATATGCACAAAAGCTGCAGTTCCCACATGGATGACAGCCTTTTGGGAAATTGTGATTTTTTTATCCACTGCTTGGTTTGTGATAACTATGCACAAGACGGTCTCCTAAATTGCCACCCCTTCTGTAAACGATCTTTGGACCCCCACTCACTAGTGGTCTCAAACACCCATCTGTCTGGGTGTATGCCAATGTTTTTCAAGTACATTTTTGACCTCATATGCTTAGGGTGAAAAACTAGTAATGAAGTTCAAACTGAACTGGTTTGCATTGTTCCTATTTTCTGTGGTGCTGGGGTTGCCCTGCTGCCTGTCCGTATTCCTTACTCTATCTTGTCCTTTCTGGATGGATTTCATACTGTAACCTCATTGGATAAATCCTGTTTTCAACTCCCTTGATCTGTTTTTAAAATCACCAGGCATACAACAGTTTCTTATAACTCTCATATATTATCTAATAATAATATTTTCCACTTGTGGACTATGGTGACAACTTGCAAAATGTAAAATTAAATTCCTGCAAGACTTTTTTCTAAAAAGATTTGTTTGGATTTTTTTATCAGATGGATATTTATGGTGTGCACATAGTAATTGTTTTCTATCGTTGTAACTACATATTTGCACATTATGATTTGAATAATTAATTGCTTTTTGCACCATGTGACATATTTTAATATGTGATCCTAATCTGTAGGGCTATTTATTTCTGACATTCTGGTGCTCATTTACTTCTTGAGAAAGAGCCAGTGTGGTTTGAAACATAGTAGTTTCAGTGGTGGTGTATGTTTTGGGGTGTTTTTAACATGTATTTTCCACACAAATAAAACAGAAACATAGAAATATAGAAGTTGAAGGCAGATAAGGACCACAAGGCCCATCCAGTTTGCTCATATTTTCTACCTTATGAATGTGCCATAGGCCTGTACTCTGTCAATGGCGTATCTATTCATACTCATCTGTATAACTCCCTTATGCCTGTCCCATGCCTGTTTGAAGCCCTGCACTGTATTCATATCCACCACTTCCTGAGGTAGGCCGTTCCATGCATCCACCACCCTTTCTGTGAAAAAAGAACTTCCTCACATTACCCCTTAATCTACCTCCCTCTAATCTCATGCTGTGTCCTCTTGTCCTGCTATTTTTCTTAGATTGAAACATGTTAGACTCTTTCACCTTGTTAATGCCCTTAAGATGTTTGAATGTTTTGATCATATCACCTCTCTCCCTCCTTTGCTCTAGGGTATACATATTGAGCTCCATTAATCTGTCCTCATATGTTTTCTGACGCAGTTCCTGCACCATTTTGGTTGCCCTTCTCTGGACTGCCTCCATTTTGTTAATGTCCTTGTGCAGATGTGGCCTCCAGTACTGCAAACAGTACTCCAGACGGGGCCTAACAAGTGTCTTGCAAAGAGGGATTATTACCTCCCTCTTATGACGTGTGATACCCATACTAATACACCCCAACATCCCTCTAGCCTTACCTACTGCTTTATTGGTCTGTTTGGATGATTTCAGGTCATCTGTAATGATGATGCCTAAGTCTCTTTCTTCCCTTGTGTTTGCCAGCAACTCCTCTCTCATCCTGTAGGTGGCTTCAGGGTTTCTCTTCCCTATGTGCATGATCTTGCACTTCTTTTAGCTAAACCCCAGTTGCCACCCTTCAGACCATTTTGTCAGTTTATCCAGATCTCTTCTCATTCAGCCCACCCCTTCTGGATCATCTACTCTGTTGTAGATCTTGGTATCATCTGCAAACAGACAAACATTGCCCTTCAGTCCATCTGCAATGTCACTGATGAAGATATTGAAGAGAACAGGCCCCAGAACTGATCCCTGAGGTACCCAACTTGTGGCTTGCATCTCTTCTGACTGTATACCATTTACCACCACTCTCTGTTTTCTGACCGCCAACCAGTTTGCCACCCAGTTGACCAACTTCTGACCCAGCCCGATCCTACCCAGCTTATTAATCAATCTTCTATGTGGAACAGTATCGAAAGCTATGCTGAAATCAAGGTAGGCAACATCAACTGATCCCCCTTGGTCCACCACTCTGGTTATCCAGTCAAAAAAATCTATGAGATTAGTTTGACAGGGCCTTCCGATTGTAAACCCATGCTGTCTTGAATCCTGTGCTTCTATGGATTCCAGGTGTTGCACTATCCATTCCTTATGGAGTGACTCCATAATCTTGCCCACTACTGAGGTAAGACTGACTGATCTGTAGTTCCCTGACTCCTCCCTGCTACTACTCTTATGGAGCAGGATCACATGAGCCCTTCTCCAGTCTTCTGGGACCTCTCTTGTGTTCAGAGACTCACTAAACAGTTCTGATAATGGTTCTACTAGTTCTACCCTTAGCTCCTTTAGTACCCTGGGATGTATGCCATCAGGTCCCATTGCTTTTTCCACCCTGAGCTTAGAGAGCTCTTGTAGGACTCTTTCTTTTGTGAAGGGGCTAGTGCACACCTCCCTCACCCCTGTGTCCATGGTGCTGAGCTGTGGGCCCTGCCCTGCCTTTTCCTCAGTAAATACTGAGCAGAAGTATCTATTTAGGATAAATGCTTTTCCTTGGTCCTTCTCCTCACACTCCCCCTTATCCCTTTTGATCTTAGCAATACCCCCTCTGGACTTTCTCCTTTCACTAATGAATCTATAGAAAGTCTTGTCACCTTCTTTTACTGTTCATGCTAGTGTTTCCTTGGTGTGGGCCTTTGTCTGCCTTATTGCTGTCCCTGCTTCCCTTAGGGAAGTTCGGTATGCCTCCCTATCTTCGTCCCACTTTGTTTCCTTATATTTCCTGAAGGCCAGCCTTTTGGTTCTGGCCTTTTCTGCTGCTGTTCTTGAGAACAAAAGTGGTTTCCTTCTTCTTTTACTCTTGCTTTTCTCTCTAACACAATGGGATGTTGCTTCATATATTCACCCTCAATACTTGCCCACTTTGCCTGTACCCCCTCACCTGCATTTCTTCTTGCCAGGGCTAGCTTAGCTCTGTTGGCCATCTTATCAAAGTCAGCTCTTCTGAAGTCCCATATTTTTTCCTTGGAATGGGATGATTTAGTTCTAGTGGCCAAATTGAGCCATACCATGTGATGGTCACTGGCCCCCAGATGACCTTCTACCTGGAGATCTGTGATCCTTTCCCCGTTAGTCAGTAATAGATCTAGGATAGCCCTGTCTGTTGTGGGTTGTTCTACCAGTTGTTTGAGGCCCTCCCCCTGCAGGGAATCCACTATGTATCTAGTTCTGTTAGATATTCCTGCTGGTATTGACCAATCTGTATCTGGCATGTTGAAGTCTCCCATTATCAGAACCTCCCCTTTAGCAGTCATATTTTATATATCTTCTAACAGTAATGTGTCTATGTCCTCCCCCTGCTCTGGAGGCCTGAAGACAACCCCAGTTAGTATGGCAGTCCCATTTCCTGTTTCAAGGGTGACCCACAATTCTTCTGGCTCCTTATGTGCATTCAGAATTTCTGTAGCTCTGATATTTTCATTGACATAAAGGGCCACTCCACCTCATCTTTTTGAACCTTGGTCTCTTCTGAATAGTACATAGCCAGGTACTGAAGTCTCCCAAGTGTGGTTACTAGTGAACCATGTCTCGCTAATGGCTACTATGTCCAGTTTAGCCTCTATCATTGTTGCCTGCAGGTCTGGTATCTTGTTTCCCAGACTGTGAGCATTTGTGTACATGATTTTCCATTGGCCAGATTTTGGTGTGTTAGTTGTTGGGCGAGGTCCGGCATTTCCCCAGTGCATCGTATGTGGAGCCAGACCTTTTTTCTTAACTGGTGATGCAAATGAACTACAAACATGCTGAACTCCTGTTTTATCACTAGCTGAGGGGGGGAGGGGTGTTCTTCCCATTTGACGTAGCGGGTGCTGCACCCCTCTTGCCATTTGTTAGTTTAAATATTCTGCAAAGACGTCAAACTTCTGCCCTAATGCACTGACTCCCTTCTTAGTCAGATACAGTCCATTGAATTCAAAGAACTTTCACTCCCAAAACTGTTGCCAGTTACTTACAAATCTGTGTCCTTTTTCCTGGCATCAGCTCTTCAGCCATATGTTTAACTCCCCTACCTCCCCTTCTCTGACCAGCTGTCCATCTGCCCCCCTCTCCTAGACTGACAGGATCTCAGAGAAAGAGATGCCAGATGAAATGGATGACAGTTTGTCAACCAGCCTAGTCAGGTGTTCCTTGGTCTCCACAACTGATTGGCTGGTAAGATCTTTAGTCCCTATGTGTACCAGGACATTGATGTTCTCTCCTGCTTCCTGCATGAATCTTGCAATGCGGTCAGTGTCTCTCCACACTGATGTTACAATGAATGACATATGCTAGACTTCTGTAATAGACTGGGGGTGAGTGTTGAGACCAGCTTCTCTCTCCTTGCACTGATTTATTGCTGTGGATCCACTAAGTGAACAATTGTGTGGTTTTCCTAACTCGCAATCATTAATTAACGATCAGCACTAGTTGATCCCTACAGCTCTTTATTTTGGCTACTGGCAACATCAACTTGGAACACCAAAACGTCCCACCAGTAAGTACTTTGCCTGTATCAACACCAGTTTTAACATTTGTAAATTCCTTGTTCTGCATTTAGGAGGAAGAGAATCCCTTTTTGAATTATCAGTCTATAGCATCTACTTCAGCTGCAGCATACAGTGGAGATAATGTAATAGAGACAGACCAGCCTGTCAATATTAAAGATGCTTTTGTTGCCCTAGAAAGTGTAGCATTAAAAGCTTGATGGCTTTATTGGCAGTGTGTGAGCCTGGAAGCCTACTTACTGGTGTGCAGGATCCAGAGGGGAATGCATTTGATCAAGTTCCTCAGTTCTGGACTTGATAAAGAGACTTTTATAACAAAATGGAAAGACTATCTTCTCACCTCCTCAGGGGGACTAATTAAGTTAATATTGGAGGATGCCAAAGAGGTGGAGTAGCAAGTTAAATTGGAACTCATACAGAAGGAGGCAGCAGCTAACAGGTTTGGAACTTCTGCTAAATATACAACTTGCCAGACTCAATTAGCTAAGATCATTAAAAATCACAATGCCAGAATAAAGAAAGCAAAAGAAAGAAAGTTCCAGCAGGACAAAAGAGATTTTGAGCAGGGTTGTGCCTTTAGCTGGAGTCAAAAGGAAAGAGAACAACAGAAACCAATTTTGCAAAAACCAAACCTAGCCACTCATATTGCTGAAGGCACAGAAATCCTAATAGAGACACATAAACATCTGAGAGTAATGTGACAATAATCCTGAGTTTTCTTTTTTATCCATCCAGGGGAAACAGCAGCCCCCACCTCAATCTGCTGCAACCCCATCAGCACCATCAATGAGGATATACCACAAGAACATGCCATGGAGAAGCCCACAATTTCTGAGGTTCCAATCACAGCAACAGCATCAATTCCACGAGGTAAACTGACATGCCTTGGCAAAAGGAGAACAAGATAGCAGGAGAGGCAGATATCACAAGAGACCATACATGAGCAGGAGACAGTGAGCAACAGACATTTTACCAGGTATTGTGAAAATGAACTTTTGAATGCTGTGAATATTAGCACTTATACATTGACAGGCATCGAATTAAAGGTATTGCAGAAAGGTTTCAATTTTGTACCTACAAACTCTGTTACAGAGTTTGAAACAATTATTGATTTACATAAATTCACTAGGAATGTTATGTTAAAAGCAGTATATGGTGATTCCAGTGGAAATTTAGATAATGGGGATGGGGTACAGAGCACTTGTCAGCACAGGAACCGATAGTGAATCAATTTAAAGGAAGGTCAGCATACTGTATATATCAACAAATGTTTCCTCTGTTTCAGTATTTGAACAATTATGTGAAAATGACATCCAGAAATTATGTGCCAATAGACTTGGATGGTGCTTTTTCAATTGCACTAAGAAAGAGAAGTTAGCAATTGAGTCCCTACAGAACAGTCAGGACATAATAATCAAACCAGTGGATAAAGGGGTGTTGACAGTGATAATGAACAAAAACCACTATGAACAGGAAGTTTTGGGACAGTTAGAGAATAGGGAATTTTACATTAACATGGACAGTGATCCAACAATGGCATATAAACAAGACATAGATTGTTACTTATACCAGGCACTTTGTAATGGTGTGATCACACAACAGACCTACAAATTTCTAACTGTAGATTTTCCAGTCAGGGCCATGATATATTGCCCTGCCAAAAGATCCACAAGCACATTGCAAATCCACCAGGCAGGCTAATTGTTTTAGTATAGGCTCTTTATCAGAGCCATTGACCCAGTTTTGTGGAAGCCCATATTCAAAAGGCATACACCAAGTTTCAATGTTATGTCAAAGACAAGTCCCACATGATTGAGTTGCTACAGGACATTAAAATGTCCTTGGGGTGGAGATTGGTGACATTTGATGTCCAGTCATTATACACCAACATTCCACGGGTTGGGGTGCTACCCTTGAGGGAACCCTATATTCCAAAATGGATTACGATTCTGAACTTATTGGGCTAAAAATTGAACTGATAGAAATTGTTTTAAACTCAAATTCTTTCACTTTCATGGGGAAACACTACAAGCAAATAAAGGTAACGGAAATGGGGATTGCTTTTGCCCCCAGTTACGTCAACATTTACATGGGCATGTAGGAAGAGGAGTTTTTCCTTATGCAAAATGCAAATCTCTATTTCAACTTACTGCATAACTATAGATGATTTATAGATGATGTTTTCATCATCTGGAAAGTATCACATCAGAAACTGATGGATTTTATATTATATTTACAGGAAACCAATCAAAACCTGAAATTTTAGGTGACCAGCAGTGAAACTGAAATTTACCAATTTAGTTCTTAGGTATATGTTGACCAGGATAAACAAAATCCAAACAGATCTTTAAAAAAAAAAAAAAGATTGACAGGAATTCAAATTTATATTTTACAAGTTGTTACCATCGTCCACAACTGGAAAATATTCCCATTGGTCAATATATGAGAGTTAGAAGAAACTGTTCTGTGCCTGGTGGTTTTGAAAACAGGTCTTGGGAATTGGAAACAAGATTTATCTAATGAGGTTACAGTATGAAATCCATCCAGAAAGGACAAGATGGAGTAAGGAACATGGACAGATAGCAGTGCAACCCCGACACAACAGCAAATAGGAACAATACAAATGAGTTCAGTTTGAGCTTTGTTATTACCTTTTCACTCAAAGAATATGAGGTCAAAAATATACTTGAAAAACATTGGCATACACCCAGACTGATGGACGTTTGAGACCACTAGTGAGTGGGGGTCCAAAGATTGTTTACAGAAGCAGTGTCAATTTAGGAGACTGCCTTGTACATAGCTATCACAAAACAAGCAGTGGACAAATAAATCACAATTTCCCAAAAGGCTGTCATCCATGTGGGAATTGCAGCTTTTGTGCATATGTTAACAAAACATCCCACTTTTTTAGTCAAAACAATAAGCACCAATTTGCATAAAACAACTCATGACATGTAACATGGATGTAGTGGTATACATGGCATTATGTAATTATGGGAGTTTTTACATTGGAAAAACACTGAGATAGTTTATGCAGCATATAGGGAACATATCACTGTCATAAATCACAGGTATTTAGAGAAACATCAGACAAATGCACTAGCTAAGTATGTTTTAAAGGAGGGTCACACACAGAAATTTACTTTTATGGCTTTAGAAACGTGGCATTATGACCCAGAGGTAACAATTTAGATAACCTTTTATTACAAAGGGAAACCTAGTGGCAGTATACATTGAGATCACTTACACCTCCAGGTTTAAGTGAAAATTTCCAGCTGCGACCATATTTGAGGTCATGATTTAGAGTTTTTTCCTGATATAGCAAATTGCAATGGGAGTGTCGGTCATGTTTACCTTCATGATTCGTGTTAGTTTTATGACAAAGCTTATTACTAAGCTGCTAAGGACGACATAACTCTGGTATTGTTTGCATCCATCCTACCTGTACCAGCTTGTTTGTATCTATGTCTTAATTTTACTGTTATACTTATGTGTTGTACTGCTATACTGTGTATTTTGGTTTGTCTTACTGTGACAAGGTACCTTTGTAAATGAGCCTATGGCTCAAAGGTTTTCCAAACTGCTGTTTAAATAAAATAAAAAATAAAAAATAGTTCAACCCATTTCTTTCAAATTGCTAGCAAGTACTGCAATGGAAATGCTATAATCCCACCCTCCCACCCCATTTTTCCACCACTGCATTGACACCAGTTCCATTGGAACATTGATTGCTACCATATTCTGGCAGCAATTAAAAATAGTGTGGGACGTCCTTCTGGATTTATTAACATAAAGATTACTGTTGAACGATGAAATTCAGATACTTTTGTCACTGCAAACAAACAGGGATTTACAAATGAGATGTGGGTCACTATATGTCGGTGACCATCTTTTACTCTTGTAACTTGCTTTTCTTATTATGCTTGCTTTCTATCTCCTTTTCTCAACCCTTTATGTTCTTATTGTATGTTAGCTTTGCCTCCCTTGTGTATCATCTATTTATTCTACCCCCCATTCTCTTCTCTTCTCTGTGTTTTTTCATCTACATGTTTTATCTGATATATGCACATGTACTAGAATGTCAGATGGGTATTTATGGTGTGCACACAGTATTTGTTTTCTATTATTGAAATTGCATAGTTGCATATTTGCACATTAGGATTTGAATAATTAATTGCTTTTTGCACCATGTGATCCTAATCTGTAGGGCTATTAATTTCTGACATACCGGTGCTCATTTACTCCTTAAGAAAGAGCTAGTGTGGCTTGAAGTATAGAAGTTTCAGTGGTAGTATATGTTTTGTGTGTTTTTAACATGTTTTTTCAATGTGAATAAAATGTTACAAACAATTAAGTATCCTGGACTTCTGTAATACACTGGGGGTGAGTGTTGAGACCAGTTTCTCTCTCCTTGCACTGATTTAGCACTGTGGATCCACTCAATTAACTACTTTGTGGTCTTCCTAACTCGCACTCAGGAGAGATTAAATGTAAGGAGGGAAGAAATGGCAAAAAAGGTTTTTTTAGAAATCTACAACCCCAAACATAGGTTGCACTCCCTGTTGCCACCGAAACAGGAAATCAGTGTATGGATTAAGCAAGCAGATTAGTGACAAAACCCTATTTGTAAAACTAAGAAGTATAAAGAATCCTTCCTTATGTGATTTTTAGATGACTGTAAAGGGTATGTAGTAAGTAATGCTATATTAGTACTTGTGTGATAATATTTATAGCCGAGAAAGAAAATAAATGGTCATTAAAATAAAAGAAGCTTTATTTGCATGGACAAAAAAGTTGAAATGGAAATCTCACCAACATTTCTCTTTGTCTCACAGGCATCACCGAAAGCATTGTGTTAGTGGTCAATGTCCATATCACAGCTGCGTGCTATCACTCGGTACAAAAATATAAGGTCATATTTTAGACTTGCACATGTAGTCAATTAACAGAACTACAACATACACAAATAAATTGCACTCATAGGCTTTTAAAATAATGAAAATGGTTGCCTACACCTGGTGCATGCTGAGACAGAAGGACATGGTCCCCTATACGCACTTATGTATCGACCTTGATGTCATCATTAGGGCCTCTGAGCATGCACAGCATGTAGGCAACTGTTTTCATTATTTTAAAAGCTTTTGAATGCCATTAACTTGTATACATCGTAGCTCTGTTAATTGACTATATAGGTTAGTTACAAGCTAAGTGGACAATTTGTCCATAAGTTTCTGACACGCTTCAACAGACATACCAGTGATTTTATTACGTAGAAGGTGTCAGCAGATTTTTAAACTCAATATTTATTGTTTTGCAACCTATTATCTCAAAAGGCAACCTATTACACACTGAAACTACTCTCTCAGAGAACCAGGTTGCTCTTTTGTTTGAACAATTTACACAATCTTTAAGTTGGAGTTCATGGGATCTCATAATGTATTGACATTATTTTAATTCTAGGCCCACACTATCCCAGAGACTGTCATTGTTAAAGGCTCAAAAAACTAGGCACAGATCCCCTCTCATTCTTTGGTATTCCAGTGTGTGCAAGTTTAAACTTTTTAGCCTATCTGCATAGTCCAGGCCTCTCATACCTGTTTTTGATTTAAGTTATTCTGCGCAGTACATCTTTCAATTTATGGATATAGGTTTTGGTTGTTGTAGATCAGAATAGTGCACAATAGTCAAAATGTGATCTAATCAGTGCACTGTATAGAAACATAAAAACATAGACTTTGACGGCAGATAAGGACCGCTTGGACCACCTAGTCTGCCCATTTCCCTACCTAGAAGATAAGCTGCAGATCCTATTTAACCAACAGTCTATTTCTTCCTACCCCCCACAAAAATTGCCTTATGTCTGTCCCATGCATTCTTGAATTCTCCCACAGTTTTAGACCCCGCAACCTCCTCAGGAAGGCTGCTCCATGCACCCACCACCCTCTCTGTGAAAAAAATACTTCCTTACATTGCCCCTGAGCCGTCCCCCCTCTATCTTCAAATTATGTCCCCTTGTTCTTGCACATCTCTTTTTTTGAAAGATGCTAACCTCTTGGACTTTGTTGATTCCACTGAGGTACTTAAACATTTCTATCATGTCCCCCCTCTCACTCCTTTTCTCAAGGTATTCATATATACATATTAAGCTCCTGTCGCCTCTCCTCGCATGGCTTCTCTTGCAGACCCTGCACCATTTTAGTTGCCCTCCTCTGAACTGCCTCCATCCTGTCTATATCCTTGTGGAGATGGGGTCTCCAGAACTGGACAAAGTACTCCAGATGGGGTCTCACCAACTGTCTGTACAGGGGGATAACAACTTCCTGTTTTTTGCTGGTGTTGCCTCTCCCTATACATCCCAGTATCCCCCAGCCCCCTACTGCCTTCTCACATTGCTTGCCAACCTTAAGGTCAACTGATATGATTACCCCAAGGTCCCTTTCCATTTTTGTTGTTGTTACTACCTCCCCCCCAATTGTGTAATCTTCCCCTGGGTTTTTGTTTCCCAGGTGCATTACTTTGCACTTCTTTGCACTGAATCCAAGCTGCCATTCTTCTGACCATTTCTCCAACCTTGCTAAGTCCCTTCTCAACCTTTCCATGCCTCCTTGTGTATCAACCCTGTTGCAGATCTTTGTGTCATCTGCAAAGAGGCATACTTTTTCTTCTAGTCCCTCTGCAATGTCACTTATAAAGACATTAAAAAGGACTGGACCCAGTACTGAACCCTGCGGTACCCCACTAGTAACCCCTCTTTCTTCAGAGTGGACTCCATTTACAATTAACTTCTGTGTCCTGTTGTTCAGCTAATGTTTTACCCAGGCTACCACCCTGAGACCCACTCCAAGGCTGGTTAATTTGACTACTAATCTTTTGTGTGGGACTGTGTCAAATGCCTTGCTAAAGTCTAGGTAGGCCATGTCCACAGCCCCTCCCTGGTCTACTACTTTGGTCACCCAGTCAAAGAAATCAATTAGATTCGTCTGACATGACCTTCCCACTGAGAATCCATGCTGCCTTGGGTCCTGTGCCCCACTGACCTCTAGGTACTCAACAATTCTTTCCTTCAGAAGTGATTCCATGACTTTCCCTACCAGAGAGATCAAACTGACAGGTCTGTAGTTTCCTGCCTCTGTCTTGCTCCCACTTTTGTGAAGGGGAATCACATCAGCCTTCTTCCAGTCCTCAGGTACCACACCATCCTCCCATGATTTGTTATAAAGGGAAGTCAGTGGTGTCACTAGTTCTCTGCTTAATTCTTTTAGAATTCTGGGGTGAATTCCATCTGGCCCCATTGCTTTGTCCACCTTCAGTTTTAGGAGTTCTTTCAGAACCCTTTCTTCTGTGGAAGGACTGGGATCGACCCCCCTCTCCAGAGTGCTTTTGTTAATTGGATTAGGCACCTCCCCACTTCCTCTTTTGTGAATACTGAACTGAAGTATTCATTCAGTATCCCTGCTTTTTCACTGTCACTCTCTGCCCACCTACCATCCATTCTATTCAGCCTCACTATCTCTTCCTTTGTCTTTCTATGCTCCCTGATATACCTATAAAAGGGTTTATCCCCCTTCTTAACCAAGTTGGCTATCTTTTCCTCAGTTTGTGCCTTTGCTATTCTGACTACCCTCCCTGCTTCCTTCCGCCTTAACTGGTAAAGTTCTCTGTCCTGCTCCTTCTGTGTTTCCTTATACTTCCTAAATGCTATCTTTTTCTCCCTAACCTTCACTGCCACTTCTTTAGATAACCATAGTGGCTTTTTCTTTCATTTTGATTTGTTTATTTGCTTCACACAAAGGCTTGTTGCCTCTGTGATGGCAGTTTTGATATTTCCCCATTGTTGCTCCACCCCTCCTTCTAGCCTGTTTACTAGTGCTTTTCTAAGACACTCTCCCATCTTGCCAAAGTCAGCCCTCCTGAAGTCCAGAACCCTCACTTTTGTATGGCTTGACTCTGTAGCTGAGTTTATCGTGAACCACACTGTTTGGTGGTCACTTGTTCCCCAATGGCTACCCACTTCTAGATCTGAGATCATCTCACTGCCCCCATTTGAGAGTACTAGGTCTAAGGTTGCTCCCTCATGAGTAGGTTCCAAAACTAGCTGTCTGAGGCATGCCACCTGAAGGGAATAAAGAATGGCCCTGCTTTTGCATGTGGCTGCAGCAAAGGTGCTCCAGTTAACATCTGGCATATGAAGGTCCCCCATCAACAGTATCTCCTCTTTCTCTGCCATCCTAAGTATGCCTTCTATCATATCCTTGTCCATTCCCTCCCCCTGACATAGGAGTCTGTATACAACCTCTGTGCTGATTGTGGTGCCATTTCCAGTCTCTAAGGTGACCCACAGTGCCTCCTCTTCTCCCTGTTTACTCTTTTGTTCTGTTGCTTTTATCCCTTCACTTACATAGAGAGCTATTCCCCTCTTCTGCCCTCCCTGTCTCTCCTGTAGGTTGTGTACCCTGGTATGTTAACATCCCAGTCATGGTTCTCTGTACCATGTTTCTGTGACTGCTACGATATCCAGGCATCCCTCTTCCATCAAGGCCACCAGTTCAGGAGCTTGTTGCCCAGACTACGGGCATTGGTACTCATTACCCTCCATTTCTTGATGGCCTTACCCCTTTTTGCCTCATCCCTGTCCTTATTGCATTTGTCACTTTCTCCATTTACCCCTGTGCTTCTCACTATTGACATCTCTATGTTGGTGTCAACCTCACTTAGTACCCTGATTTTTTTGGGGGGCTAGGATTTCCCTGTTCCTTTCCAGTGCTTCCCCCCTTGGCTAGTTTAAATGCTTTCCAATGAAGTATTTAAACCTATCACCTAGAATCCTGGTTCCCCTCCTGGACAGATGCAGACCATCACACCAGTATAGGTCTGCATCCATCCAGATGGACCCCCAGTCCCCAATGAAGCTAAACCCCTGAGCTCTGCACCAGTTTTTCAACCACTGATTGAATCCCATGGTGTGGTGCACCCTAGCCTCATCCATGCCATAGACAGGCAGCACCTCTGAGAAGGTTACCGTGTGTGCTATTTGTCTAAGGCCCCTCCCCATCTCCACAAATGCTTCTTGCACTGCTCTGATCCCTTTCTTAGCCAGGTCATTTGTTCCTAGTTGGACAATTATATCCAGCTCCTTCTCCTGTGCAGCTGCTCCTGTGATCCTGAGGATTTGCTCTCTGTCCCTTCATGCCATGGCACCAGGCAGGCACCTTACCTCCCTCTCCCCTTCCTCCCCCAGTTCTACCTTCCTAACAATGGAGTCCCCCACCAGGAGTTGTTTCCTTCCCCTGCAGGGTCCCATGCCACCCTCCTGTGGATCTCCTTTGTGGAGGTTCCCAGCATCCTCCTTGGTCTCCACTGAGGGTGCCTCCATAGAGGAACCACACTTTTCCAGAATGGCATAGAAATTGTGGGGAGGTACAACTGGAGGGATGTGCCTCTGTTCCACCACCCACACCTTCCCTGAGCCCACTGTGGTCCAACCACTCCTCTTTCTTGGCAACCTCTGAGGCAATGGCAGTGACCCTGGTGGTCCCTGGGTGGGAGAGGAGGTCCCACAAATCCTGGCCAACTCAGCCTGGAGATGAGCAACCTCCTCCCTCAGCCCAGAGAGGTGCCTGCAGATGGGACAACACTGCATTCTCTAGAACATCACCTGGAAGACTGCTGCTTCACAGCCACTGCACTGCACCACTCCCATCATGTCTTTTTTCTGGGCCCCTAACTGTTGTTAGGAATATTTACTCTTTCCTTTGTTTGTTTATTTTCTCTTTTTGTTTTCTTTTTTTTCCCCCTACTTACTTACTACTACTCTGTGCCCTTTTAGCTCCTAATCTTCCTATTCTAAGACAAGAAGTTCCTATTTTTCTCAGTAGTCTCCTTACTTGCTCAGAGTCAGACCTCCAAAGCAGCTAGGGGGGACGGAGAGCTACTCTTGCCCTTCTAGGATGGCAAGTCTTTGGAGGCTCTGTGATCACTCACTTCCTGCTCCCAAACAGGAAGTTCCTGTTGTCAGTTAAATCCTGTGCCTATAAAAGTAGAACTGGTTTAGGGTGGGAGGGAAGGAGGAAATATAGTCCCAGTAGAGAAGTTTTAGTTATACCAGTAGCTCCTTCCTCCTGGTGATCTGTCTGTAAAGTGGCAGTATCACCCCTCTATCCCTACTAGTTAAATGTTTTTAATATAACCCAGTGTCCTGTAAGCTCTACTTGTGACCTAGTCACAGTGTTTCTTGTTCTTCATATCATCAGAAACTATAATTCCCAGGTCATTCATCTGAGAGATGGCTTTTAAGATTTTCCCTCCAAAAACATATTCTGCTCTACTGTTATTTGCACTGAAATTCATGACAGCATATTTCTCAATATTAATGTCAAGCCTGTATTTGTGTCTCTTTTGCTCAATCCTTAGTAACTTGTGCTGTAGTTTTTCTATTTCATCCTTGTTGTTGAGCCCAGCTTGGTGTTGTCAGCAACCTTGGTTAACCACACTTCCTCATTTCCCTGCAGTGTAGCAATATAGATGTTGAATAAGCATGGCCCCAGGACTGAGCCATGTGGAACCCCACTAGTCCCTGCTGCCCACCTGGAAGCAACACCTTTCAGCACCACCTGCTGAATTCTGTCCGTTAACCAAGAATCAATCCATGATATCAACCTAGGGTTTAGTCCAGTGTCAATTAAGCTCATCACTAGTTGTCTATGAGGGACTTTATCAAAAGTCTTACTTAAGTTCAGATAAACTACGTCCACCAGGTTCCCCTGGTCTAGTGCTCTACTCGCTCTATCAAAGGAGGTTAGCAGATTTGTTTTACAGGACCAACCTTTAACAAAGCTGTGTTGAGTTTGGTCCACCATATTGCTGGCTACAGTATGGTTTTCAATTTCCTCCTTAATGATATTTTCCAGGATTTTGCATAGTATAGAGGTTAAGCTCTTAGGCCTATAATTCTTATATTCTGTTTTGAATCCTTTTTTATAAGTCGGAGTCACTGCAACTTTTCTCCAGTCTTCAAGTACAGCTCTGCTATCTAGATAGGCTTGATAGAATTTTGTAAGGTGCCCTACCAGAACCTCTGACAATTCCTTAAGTATTCTAGGATACATAACATCTGAGCCCAGTGCCTTATTGAGATTCAGTTGTTTTAGTCTTTTTCTAATGTTCTTCTCATTGACGGTTATTTTAGGAGCTTTCCCAAAATTCCTGTTTACTACTTGTGTGGCATCCTTTGTACTGTACACTGTTCCAAAATAAGTATTCAAAAGCTCCACTGTATCTTTCACATCAGTTTGTATATTGCCAGCTGTAGCACATATTGGTCCTACCTGTGGGGTCACATTCCTCTTAGAATTGATATAATTATAAAAGGATTTATAGTTATATTTAACCTCTGTTGCAAGATGTAACTCATGGTGTCTCTTTGCTTCATGCATGGCTGTTTTACAGTCCTTAACTGACCTCTTGTAAGTGTCCCAAGCAGATTGGCTAGCATACTTTTTAACCCACATATAAGCCTTTTTTTCGTTTTAATCTTTTGTTTGATTTCCCTACTAAACTATCTGGAAACCTTCCCATATTTATTGTACTTAGTCTTTTCTGGTAAAAAGTTGGACTATTTTGTGTTTAAAGATGTTCCACACCTCATTTAGGTCCCTTCCCTTAAAATCTGTCGACCAATCTCAACTTTCTCTGGCTTCCCTCATTCCAACAAAGTCTGCCCTATGGAAACACTTGACATTAGTGGCTCCTGTCACTGTATGATCTATGATCTTCAAATAAATAAAATCTACTACTATTTTGTGTATCTCAATGAATATGGTGTTGTGATCGCTTTCTCCCAAGGGTATGTTAATTCTACAGTTTCTAATTTGTCCCTTAAGGTTACTGAGCACTAGGCCTAGTTATTTGAAGGTGCTCCCTTGGTGAAAGCCTTTAAAAAGGGCCAAAAGACATATCTGTACCAACAAGCTTTTATTGATTAACATATGTTGGTTTTAAGTGGGATAGATAAACTAATTGTGTACTCCCAGTGAACTTTATATGCATTTTTGTATGATTTTAAATAATTGTACTGTTCTATATTGTATAGTGCCCAGAGTCTTTAGAATTGGGTGCTTCTGAAATAAAGCATCTATCTATATCTATCTATCTATCTATCTATCTATCTATCTATCTATCTGTCTGTCTGTCTGTCTGTCTGTCTGTCTGTCTGTCTATCTATCTATCTATCTATCTATCTATCTATCTATCTATCTAGTTTCCTCTAGTAGAAGTAGTCCCATACTGATCCAAACTAAACCTACCAGTGATGTCCAGGAAGCTTTTTTCTAGTGATGTTGTTCCCTGATGCCTGGCCCAGTCTATTGCCAGCATATTGAAATTGTCTAGTATTATAGTTGCATCTTTAGTATCTAGGCTAGTCAAGCCCTCTAGCATAAGGCAATCTACTTCATTACTTGGTGGAGTGGGTGGTCTATATATTAATCTAACAACAATTATTTCCACTTATTTGGCAGTATTTAAACCCATATCTGCTCTAGACCATTTTTGTGGACTTGCACTTGGTTTTCATTGATATTGTTTGATACATATATAGTATGGCCACTCCACCTCTCAGTCTATCCTTCCTATTTCTGCTGAATAGACTGTAGCCTTCTATATTCCTGTCCCAATGGTCATCTTCCTGCCACCATTTTTTTATGGTATAGACATGAATCTACTGGCTGAACAATATGTGCTCCAGTTCAGTCTTTTTATTTCTTACGATCCTTGCATTTGTAAGCATCACTCTGCAACAACCATCTTCAAAATATTTATGGCCCTCATCAAGAGTTGTTTTAAGAATAGTTGAATTAAATACCACACCCCATTCCTCCTTGCCTTCAGATTAAAGTTTGTTTAATGCATTTGTTAATTCTGTCTGCCAACACCCATGTGCCCTTTTTATTTAAGCGTACACCATCCTGCCTGAATAAATCTGGGTTATGCCAGAACCTGTTCCAATTTCCTAAGAAGGTAAAACTTTCTCTGTCACACCACCTCGTAAGCCACCTATTTAAATAGTTTATTTCCATATTTTTTATGCTTTTCGTCTATTGGGACAGGAAGTATTTTGGAAACTATCACTTTATATACTTTTCCCTTTAAGCATGTCCCCCAGTGATTTGAATTCTCATTGAATGTTTCGTTCTCTCCATCTGTCTACATCATTTGTCCTCACATGTAGGATAATAATAGGGGCATGAACATTTGACAAATAACCTTCCAAATAATGTTTACAGTCTGCAATTTTTGCTCCTGAAAGACTACTGGCTGCAGTTGTTTCTTTCCTTTCCTTACATATTTCTTTGTCAGTAAATTTTAAGGTGGGATCTCCTACCACCGATATCTCTTTTGTAACTTGACTTAATGTTACTGATGTATTTTGTCTTGTTTAACTAATTTTATTTGTTTCATCTTGCCCCATTTATGAATATCTCTTGGTAAATTCAATGGTTTGCACTTCACAAACATTGTTTTGAATATTAGTCTTGGATAACAAGTTGATACTGCATAGGGTATTTGACTGACAATCTAAAAACTTGGGGAGTCATCTATCTGTGTTAGTAGCATTTTCTCCCACAGCTGGCTGTGATGTACTGGTTGGCCTATGTCTTTTACACTTACTTTCTCCCTGGACTAGACACCAGTCTTCCACTGGCAAATCCTCATCTTCTCCTAACTTATCAGAATCATTGTTTACCATTTGGGGAATGTTCTGTGCCATCATTTGTCCTATGCTTTAAGCTCTGTGTATTATTGTAACATCCCTCATTAATAACTGCCTGGATAGCTTAAATGGCTGGCTGTCCTTAATCATTTTTCATAATGTCCACTATATCTATTTCCTCCTGGCTGCCTGAATCCATTTGTTCTAGGCTCTCTTCTAAGCTACCTTGTAATGACTTCCATGTGTTATCAATACATTTCTCTAAATGATGCAGTTTCTGTTGCACATGGAGATGTTGTCTTAAATCATTTATTTTTTAAAGTAATTTTATACTGGTGACACATTTATGGCAGGTAGTGCTTGTGAAACAGTCTTCAGTCCCATACATTTTGCAATTTATACAAAGCTTGAAACCATTTATTGTATAACGCTGTGTCTCACTAAAGCAATTTATTTACAGCTACAGATACAGATATGACAATACCTTGCTCTGCAGTTTTTAACTGACCTCTGCATTAATCTGTTTTTTCCAGCTCTTTAGCTCCTGACCCAGCAGACATGCACAGATGTGCATGTCTCTGCATGCATCTCTGTATGCGCTCGCCTACTCAAGCTTGCCCTGCTTACTCAGGGGCCATGCTTTTTACTGGCAGAACCTGGATGTGGGTGGCATGGTAACATCAACTGCCCACTCATGCTAACAATCTCCAATTTATAAAACATTAAGTGTGTAAGTTTAAAATAGGATGCTCCTCAATTAAAGCAACAAAAATATTGTGTTAGACCAGAGTTTTTGATGTCAAACTGTGCTCTGTTTGACACCATTAAATTGTTCAGTAGTCCTAACAACACCTCTGGAGTACAAACCCCAACCTTCTTCTATGTCAGTCTCCAGGCAACAGAGCTACACAGGCCCACCCTGGTGCAAATATCTATTGCTTCCCTTGAAAACCCTTCACACAAGGATGTGTCAAATGAATACTGCCCATTCGCTAGTGTTGCTGCTGCAAACAAATTCTTAGCTCAGTGTTTTACTTGATTACATCTGTAAATCTAAAGTGTGAGCTGATATTTTCATACTGAGTACTGGCATGCAGCTGTGATATGGACTTTGTCCACTAACACAACACTTATTGACAGAGACTCCCAGGGCTGGCATCATACTACCCTGGTCTTACCACGGTAATGAAAGTCAGATAATTGTCCAGTAGGCCCCCATTGCTCCCTCCCCCTTCATGGTCAAGAAAGACACAACACAGATTTGAATAGTTTTGTACTTGAAATTAGTTCTGTGTGTTAAAAATGACTACTTTGAGTTAGAACTGTTACTTGGGCTGTGATATTGTAACTATTGGGGCTTGGGAACACTTGTTTGGCAGTGATAATTAGAGTGAAATTTAAATGTGATGTTCTCCTGGGGTTGGGATTGAAGGGCTGTGCATTTCTGTTTGTGACTGAAATTTGAAGCAACAGGAACTGGTGGGCCGGTGACATCATACGGTACCTGATGTCTGCATACATACACTGTTAGTGGGACTGGACACGCACTGGACTGTATGTGTTTGTGAGACTTGGGAACTTTATTGGTGGGGTTGAAATTGGATTTGTAAATAACTGCAGTCAGTATAGAGAGAGACTGTATTCCAGGGGGAAGGGACTGAGAAAAGGGGTGTGCGCCATTATAAACAGAGAGGGACAAACAGGGTGGCCATATTCCACCATGGCAGGCATCTTCGAAGGGTTGTAGGCTGCACAGGCTGTGGGATGGCAATAATTCTCTTGAGAGGGAGGCTGCCCACTCTGTAGACAGCTATCTTGTATCAGGAGTGAAGTATATTGGTTAAGGAGTAGCTGGGGAGTTGGGGCATCCAAGGATAAGGGTGGATGTGGGCAGCAGAAGGGTGGGGCTGAGGAGGCTGGGGCAACTCTCAGAAATTACAGGACGTTATGTTACAGCAAGCAGGAGGGGGGATATTAGAGACAGAGGACCCTTAGATAGGGATGTTGACACTGAGGGGATTGCGTAGAGGGTAAACATTCTGAATATAAAGAGAGTGGAGGGTGAAGAGTCAGGAGAGGCATGCACCAAGCAGGAAAGGGATCTTGGGGTTATCATCTCTGATGACCTCAAGGTAGGGAAACAGTGTGACAAGGCAGCAGGTAAAGCAAATAGGATGCTGGGATGTATAGGCAGGGGCATCACCAGCAGGAAAAGGGAGGTCATAATTCCACTATACAAGACACTAGTGAGGCCCCACCTGGAGTACAGTGTACAGTTCTGGAGACCATACCACGTAAGGACATAGACAGGGTAGAGAAGGTTCAGAGGAGGGCAACAAAGATGGTGCATGGATTGCATCACAAGTCCTATGAAGAAAGGTTGAAGGAACTGAACATGTACTCCCTGGAGGAGAGGAGGAGAGGGATATGATAGAGACATACAAGTATCTTACAGGAGGAACAGGGTGCAGGAAAACACTATTTTAAGAAAAAGATGTTCCAGGACTAGAGGGCATGGGATGAAGTTGGAGGAGGACTGATCCAGAGGAAACATGAGAAAGAATTTCTTCACAGAATGGGTGGTGGACAAGTGGAACACCCTGCCAGAGGAAGTGGTGGGGGCTGAAACAATCACGGGATTTAAGAATGCATGGGATAGACATAAAGGAATTCTGGAGGTCAGGGGTAAGGGGCAACAGACTTCTAGCAAAACAAACTGAACTTACAAGCTCAAATGGGCAGACTGGGTGGGCCATAGGCCCTTATCTGCCGACACTATCTATGTATCTATGTATCTATGAGGCTGTTGTGGGGAAGTCTAGAAGAGGAGACACTGAGAAGGGAGGGGCTGTTGTGGGGATGCTTAAAAGAGCAGACTGTGGGAAGGGAGCTCCTAAGGAGAACAGAGCAAGAGGGGAGGAAGAGGGGCAGTTTAGAGGGGCAGTCAGGGGAAACTCAGGATACTTGATGGAGGCTGGCATCGAGTGCTACAATTAATTTGAGCTACTAAGCAACCTAGAGGGGGAGGAAGGGATTGGTGGAAATGAGGAAACTGATACAGTGGCCGGGGGGAGGAAGTCGGATACCCATAGGGCATCACAGACTGGCAATGGAAAGGATAGAAATAGTCCCAGAGGAGAAGGGGAAACATAAATGTTAAGCAGATGGGGGAGATGCAACATATTGCAGACATGAGGGAGGAGAGCATGCCTGGAGAGAAACTGGGAGACAAAGAGGCAGGGGAGGGGCCCCTCCTTCAGCAGGGGGGTCTGTACCAAGGATGGGGCCCTAGGTAAAGGGGATCCACAGAGGGCTTCTAGAGGTAGGGGTACTATTACAAGGGGGGAGGATGGTGGTGTGGGGGAAGGGGAAACCATCAGGGCCAGGATAAATGGTTCAGATAAGAGATGGTTAAAGGGGACACCTATTCAGTGGGGGCTGAGTTAAGTGGGCAAAATAACAAGGGAGGCAGAAAGGGGAGGGTGACAAGGGGGTCTCTAATAAGGCAGGAAGACTCCCATGGAATTGAGATCATAAATAAAGGAGGGGATGGGGGGTTGAGAGTGCGAGTGAGGTAACCATAAGGATGATGGCGGTGTTAAGGTTCTGTTATTGGGAGACTCGATGATTAGGGTTATCCAGTGGGAGGGACGGGGGGCTGGATGCCATAGCCAGGTGAAGGTAGTGAGTATCTCTGGGCTGACAGTGCACAGAGCAAAGTTCATGGTGTACGAACTGGTTAGGGATTGTGGAGGGAAACTGGATTTCCTGGTGCATTTGGGAACTAACGATCTAGAGGGAAATAGTGTTTTGGATATCCAAGCAAGGTTCCAAGAACTTGCCAGAGTCTGTCAGGATAATGGATGCAACATTTCCTTTTCGAAGATATTGCCAGTACCAAAGGCCTCAGTGGAGAAAAGATGAAGATCACAGAGGTTAATGACTGGCTCAGGAAGAGGGGTGAAGAGAGTGGGTTGGGGGTGTTAGGGAACTGGAAAGGAGTTTGGGAGGATAAGGGACTGTATGCCAAGGACAGGCTTCATCTTGCCCCATTAGGAAGGAAGTCCTTAAACAGGGATGGCTGACTACATTCAAGAAAGGTGGGGTTTAAACTTGTGAGGGGAGGGATAAGGGAGGGGCTGACCAGAAGCCCTCTCCTCTGGATGAGGGAAGTAGCCTTCAAACCCAAGGGGGAAGGGGGGAAACAGACTGGGGGTGGAGGTTTCAGGAGAAGCAGAGGGAGGATGGAAGTAAAAGGAACCTGGGTGGGGTTCAACAAAGGGGATCAGGGATGAGGGGTTGGGGATGGTGTTAGCAAATGGCAGGAGCTTGGGAAACAAGTTGCCAGAGTTCCAGACCATGCTGTTTGGGGGTGGATGTGGCAGCGGTCACGGAAACGTGGGCCAACAAAAACCATGACTGGGACCTAAACGTGTGGGGGTACACTATGCTTAGGAAGGATAGAAAGGAGGGCAGAGGGGGTGGAGTGGCTATGTTCATTAGAGATGACATAGAGATTGCTAGGGTAGAAGAGGCAGAGGGAAACGTGGAGGCCTTATGGGTCACCTTACGAGCCCCAGCAGGAGGTAAGGTCAAGCTGGGTGTAGTATACAGGCCCCACGGGATGAGTGATGTTCTGGAGAATGGTTTGCTGGACAACATCTTTGCCCAGTGTGGACCAAAAGGGAAGGAGTGGTGTTGATGGGGACCTAATATGCCAGGTACAACTGGGGAACCATGTCCTCTAAGGTGGCCAAGGAGCAGAGGCTGCTGGACAGCTTCCAGGATGTGTTCTAACACAGCATGTGATGGAGCCCACAAGGGAGGGGCATGTCCTGGAAGTGGTTCTGGCAGATGGGATCTGGTAAGGGACCTGGTTGTACAGGATCCCTGACTGGGAGCAACCACAATACTGTCTGGTTTCAATAAGCATGGGGAGGGGAGATCTAGGACACTGGCAGTGGACTTCAGGGGGCAGACTTTGTGAGCATGGGAAATATTCTCAAGGATCAATTGAAGGGGATTACATCAATGATAAATGTGGAAAAGAGATGGGAGGTCATAAACGGGGACTTCGTGAGGCAGTCAGGACCTGTGCTAAGGTGAAACGTAAGGGAGCAAGGTCACATAAACCATGCTGGTGATCCAGTGAGGTTCAGGTAGTGGTCAGAGAAAAGAAGGTGGCCTACAAAAAATATGAAACAACAAGAGGGGATAGGGATAAGGAAATGTACTATCTTGAATCTAGAAAAGTCGCCCGGATGGTGAGGGGGGCAAAGTCCAGTAAAGAGCAGCGGCTGGCACAGGGGATACATGGAGGGGAAAAGGGGTTCTTCCGGTACATTGGGGAGTGGAGAAAAACTAAGGGCCATGTCAGCAGATTGAGATCAGAAGGAGGGTGGGTGGAAGAGGCGAGGGACCAGGCAGAGGTATTAAATGAGTACTTTGCCTCTATGTTCATTAGGGAAGGGGATAGGATATCTACAAAGCAAGGCATGATGGGGATAGAAGCAGCAGTGAGTGGGATCAGGGGAGCAGCAGAAATGGAGCAAGAGGGAGGGAGAGGTACCCCGGGGGTGTCACATCAGGATAAGGATAAAAAGGCCAGTAAGGTGGAGGGGATGGATGATGCTATCTCCACTGAAAGGGTGCAGTTAGCCCTCAAGGCCCTAAAGAAAGACAAATCTCCTGGGCCAGATGGCATTCATCCAAGAGTACTATGGGAACTGGCAGACATACTGGTTGCACCCCTGGTGGAGTTCTTCAACAGGTCACTTGAGACAGGGAGGGTACCTAGGGATTGGCGAGAGGCACACGTGGTGCCAATCCATAAGAGGGGGTCAAGGGAAGTACCAGGTAACTATACACCCATCAGTTTGACCTCGGTGGTGGGAAAATTAATGGAGCGTATACTAAAGGAATGATTGGGGGTGCACGTGGAGGAGGTGGGAAGTCTGGATAGTCAGCAACATGGGTTTGTGCTAGGTAGATCATGTCAAACCAATCTTGTGGAGTTCTACGAATGGGTAACATCAGAATTGGACAGGGGAAAGCCTGTGGATGTATTATTCTTGGACTTCAGAGACGCGTTTGACTCTGTCTCCCACAATGGTCTGGTGGAGAAACTGATGGGGTTGGGAGTAGGCCCTTTGATGGTCAGATGGATTGAAATCTGGCTAGCTGGATGCACCCAGACAGTAGTGGTCGGTGGGGAGCTCTCAAACCCTTGAGAGGTTGGTAGTGGGGTACCACAGGGCTCAGTCCTGGGTCCGATCCTGTTTAATGCATACATATCGAACATCACGGAGGGTATTGGGTGTGAAATGAGTCTCTTTGCTGATGACTCCAAGATGGGAGCAGTAGTTGAGGGGGAAGAGGGGAGGTTGGCCCTGCAAGGGGACTTGGACACCCTGGAAAGCTGGGCTCACACATGGAAATTAAATTTCAATATCGCCAAGTGCAAGGTGTTTCATCTTGGGCAGGGAAACCCTAAACACAGGTACACCCTGGAAGGGGAGGCGCTGGAGGCCTCAATAGGGGAAAAAGACCTAGGAGTCATGGTGGATGAATGTATGAATAACTCTGAGCAGTGCAGGACATCGGCTAACAAGGCAAACAGGATGTTGGGATGCATCGTAAGGGGGATCACCTCTAGAAGCAGGGAAGTGATTCTGCTGCTGTACAATGGACTGGTTAGACCACACCTTGAGTACTGTGTACAGTACTGGAGACCACACTTGAAGAGGGACATGCAGCTCCTGGAGAGGGTACATAGGAGGGCAACTAAGATGATATGAGGACTAGGGAATTTGAGGTATGAGGACAGACTTGAGGAGATCTGCCTGTTTTCATTGGAGGAGAGGAGAGACGGGGGGGACATGATTGAGGTCTTCAAGTACCTCAAGGGAATAAATAGGGTAAACATGGAGGGGATCTTTAGACTAAAGCAGGGAGGTATCACCAGAGGGCATGGTTTGAAGTTGGAAGGAGTAAGGGTGAGGGGGGGGAAGAGGAGGAGGTTTTTCACTGAGAGGGTGGTGGACCCTTGGAATTCACTGCCTGGTGAGCTGGTTCAGAGATTCACAGTGTAGGGTTTCAGGAGAGGGTGGGACAGACACAGAAAGTGGATGTATCAGATGATGGCCTGACCCAGGTTGGTGGGGATGGATGATAGGGGTTTCTGGAACACGGGGGGGGGGACCTCGGCATCCAACTAGGGATCTGAGGTTCAAGCAGACTCGATAGACCGTAAGGCCTAATCTGCTGGCAATTAGTATTTTATTGTAATAATTTTTATTAATGTTTCAAAACATAAAACAAAACATAAGGTCACATTACATAATACAGTGATCAATTGTAAAAGTACAACCAAGCCCGCCCTCAAATGCTGGGGTGGTATACCAATCTAGTTGTCATATGAAGACAGCAAAGTATAACCGAAGAGTAAACTATATAAACGTAACATTGCAGCTCGCAGTAAACACTGCTGTATTGCAACTGGGTTACAAGCTCTATTATATAAAAACATACCGCAGAATTAAGCCGAGCACTCCCCGGGTACCCCATAACCTCCCAATATCAAACATATAAAGAGTACTTACCAGAGCTTTGGATTGGATCAGATCCTTCACAATGCCGGACATACTACTCTACAGAAGTAATTTTATACTTGCCACCAGGGGTGTTCCTTTTCAAGGCATTCGAAACACTGTGACATAGAGTCTAGATATGTTCTGCAAGGACCAACCCGTTCCTGTAAAGATACCAAAATATCCCAAGCTTAAATCTGTACTCCTTAAATAACTTTGGTATGTCCACTAAACTAGACACAGTCAATCATAGCAGTTATAGTTCTGGGAATATCACATCCCCACGACATGGGGTACCATTACCATTACCTTTGTTCGAATCCCACCTCAACTAACTACATATACAGCCATTAGCGGAAACCAAGGGTGATCACCCTATTCCCGCTGGAGGAGGAACTTGCACCAAGTGTCTCAGGTATGGGTCCCAACAGGCTGTGAAAGAGGATAATTTGGATTTCTGTAGGTGGGATATCTTATCCAGTTTGGCCAGAGTAGCCAAAGACCCCATTATTACTGTTACCGCAGGGATCACCACAGTCCTCCACTGCCTTAATATAGCTCTTTTGGTTTGTAACGCTAACAAGGCCAGCCATCTCAATTTTAACGGTGACAATTTAGGCATTACCCCGCTTAACCCCAAGATACAAAAAAGGGGGCATATGGGAATGGTCTGTTGGAGAACCCGAGAAGCCAGAACCAGAATCTCTTGCCAGAGTGGTTGGATCTTGCGGCATGTCCACAATATGTGCAATAGATCTCCCCCCCGGCTGTTGACACATCCAGCAATTATCCCTATCTACTACTTTAGCTCTATATAGAACGACTGGAGTTCTATACCAAGAGTGTGCAATTTTATTTTGAATTAGTCTCGATTTGGCATCGGTAAACCAGGAGTGAACATCTACCCAGGCTTGATCCCAAGCATCTTCTCCCATCTAAGCCTCGCTGTCTCAGATTGAGATGGAAGGGTATCACGCAGGGTAGCATACAACTGACCCGCAAGACTCTTAGTGCAAGACATCCACTTAACCAATGGTGATGGTTGAACACGGCTCAAAGGAGAACGCAGAAGCTGCCTGATAGCATCCCTGATCTGGAGATATCTCCAGAAATCCTGTGCTGGGATTCCCCATTGCTGTCTTAGAGACTGAAATGTCTGGATATTCTTATGATCGGGGGTCAACAAGTCTCCTAGCTTGGTGATACCCAATGCTGCCCAATGTCCCCACATAATTTTGCTCCACCTATGGTAATGTCTGGATTGTGCCAAATAGGCACATAGGAAAGAGGAAGAGGTGCAAGATTAAGTCTACGATGTTAGCTAACCCAGTTTCTCCTGGCCGAATTTATTGTAGGGGATGTACACTCTATCCCAACCTTATTAACCTTAGCCTTTTTGGGATTATCCTTCTGTACTAGAAGAGATAAGGGATGACACAACCCTGCTATATCTGTCTCTAGCTGCACCCGTTGCAGTGAAAGAGGGGAAAGAGGTTGAGCCCAGTTAATCATTTGAGCTAAAAGAAAGGCCCAGTGGTATCCTTCTAACCACGGGAGGTTCCACTCCCCGCCGCCAGTGTGATCTTAATTTAGCACGACTGAACCTAGGTTTGGATCCCTCCCATAAAAAATCCCCAATTACTTTATCAATACTCTGAAACCACTGTGCAGGTAAAGGGACCAGTAAATGTCTCAGGAGATAAAATAGTTTGGGTGCAGCAATCATAGTCACTGCCGCCACTTTCCCAGCAAGAGTTAGTTTAAGTAACCTCCATCTATCGAAATTTGTCTTCAGTGAGGAGAGAAGGGTTGTATATTGGCCTGCCATATAACCTCTAGAGAGGGAGTGAGAAAAATACCCAAATACGTGATCCCTCCTGAGCCCAAACTAGCTCCCCAGACCCATGTCCTGCCGAACACAGTACTCATTCAGGGGGAGTATCTCTGTCTTGTGCCGATTCAGCCAAAGACCGGAATGCTTAGAGAATTCTTCTAGCAAATCAAGAAGCAGGGGGATAGCGGTATGAGCATCCTCCAGCAAAAGGAGAAGGTAATTAGCATGCATAAAACTTACATAGGATATATTCCCCACTGTCAGCCCATTAATCTTTGGGTGATTGCGAATGGCCGCGGCCAACGGTTCTATCACCAAGACAAAAAGTAAGGGAGAGAGCGGGCAACCTTGCCTCATCCCTCTGTCCAAAGGAAAAGGTTGGGAAAGGGTCGAATTAGTATTAACTCTGGCAAAAGGGGCTCCATATATAGCTTTTATTCTTGCGAGAAAGGTGTCCCCAATCCCAAAATGAGCAAGGGTCAGATATAGATAGTGCCATTCTAATGAGTCAAATGCCTTTTCAAAATCTACCATAATGGCAGCAGCAGGAGTGTGAAGAGACCTGGCCAGAGGAATCAAATTCATCAGGGTTCTTAAATGATCTGAACTATGTCTGCCCGGTATAAATCCCACTTGTGATGGGTGTATCAATTCAGCCAACAAAGGACTGAGTCTGTAGGCCAGGATTTTAGCATAAAGTTTACTGTCCAAATTTATAAGTGAAATAGGGCGGTAATTTCCCGGATTCGTGGAGTCCTTACCTTTCTTGAGAATCACAACTATAGTTGCCTCCCACATAGAGGGTGGAAAGGCACCCTTAATTTCGACCTCCTGAAAGACCTGAATCAAAAGGGGATAGATAATATGGCCCAGATTCTGATAAAATTCTGTGGGGTACCCATCACTACCTGGAGATTTTCCCTTTTTTAAGTCCTGAATAGCTACCATCAGTTCTTCCTTTGAAATAGGAAGATCTAACCCTTGTGTGTGTTGGCTCTGCAGCTTAGGCAAGCTTAGAGAATTTAAGAAGCCCTGAGTGTCCAAAATATGATTAGTATGAGTGGAGCAATATAACATTGTATAAAATGCAGACATAATCTAATTAATATGTACATAATGAGCCTAGATTGTTTTTTAGGCCAGGGATAAATCTGCTAGCCTGCTGTTTCCTTAATTGGTATGCAAGTACCTTGCCCCCTTTGTCTCCCCCTTCCCAAAACGTATGTTTAAGATGTAAAATAGCAGCTTCCGCTCTCCTATTCATGATCTGATTAATTTCAAACCGAATGGCTAACATAGATTTCCCTATGGGCGAATGAATATTGGGAGAAGGCAGCGACTTAAACTTACTCTCAGTATCAGCCAATTTCCGCTCAAGATCAAGCAGCTGAGCTTCTCTTTGTCTGCGTCTAGCAGCCGAAAACCCCATAATGCTACCTCGCAATGTGGCTTTAAAAGCCTCTCAAGTTGTACAGGCAGAGGTGTCATCAATAGGGTTTTCTGCAAGGAAAAGAGAAGCCTCCTTAATGAGCCAAGGGGTGAACTCGGGGTCCTGTACCAGAAGTGGGTCCAGTCTCCACTGTTTAGTTTGGGGGGGCCACTGGGTCCCATTGTAATAGGAGCTAGACCAAAGCATGATCAGAGACACAACAAGGTAAAATTGAAACCTCCAAAGTTTTAGTAGTCAGATTAGCTGAGCCAAGCCAGAAATCAAGCCTACTATATGAATCATTGGGAATGGAATTAAATGTGCAGTCTCTAGTTCTAGGGTGGAACAATCTCCAGAGATCTACTAACCCCTGGTCAGACAGCATTTGATAGAGAGCCTTCACACTTCTAGGATGCGCCTATTTCCCCCCATCATTTCCATCCAACATAGGCATCAAGGTCAGATTGAAATCCCCACCAATAAGTAGCAGACAGTCCGGAGGGCTAAATTCTAGTGTTACTTCTGCCAGCTTATGAAAAAAAAGTGGGGCATCCTCATTGGGGGCATATACATTGCATACAGTAATTAAACCTGTGGGAGTGTTATACGTAGCCATAACCAGGGCCCCGAGTTTTCCACGATTCTGTGGGTGCGGCAAACCGCGGAAATATCCGTGGAATTTGCTGTCGGCCGCGGAATTCGCGGCTGTCCGCGGAACAAATGTGCCCCCTCGCAAATGTTAGTATGCCACGCTGGGAGCCCACCCCAGCGTGGCAAAAGATTTGCCCACGGGGTGCCCAACTCGCCGGGGTCACACTGTCCCCTCCCCCAAGCTGCCTGGTGCCACCCTGGGAGCCCACCCCAGCATGGCAAAACTTCCTTTGTGCCGACAGGGGTGCCCAACTCCGCCGGCTTCACTGACCCCCAAGCTGCCTGGTGCCACGCCTGGGAGCCCACCCCAGCATGGCAAAAGTCCCTCCTGTGTGGGAATCCAACAAAACAAAACAAAACCTGAAACAAAAACCTTCCATCGTTGATTCTTTGCCCCTCCCCAACCCGCACCCACCCTCTGCGCACTCCACCTCCCCACACCCCACCTCACCCCCACCTCAACCCATACTTACCTCCGGAGCCCAGCGATGATCTTCTGTGACCGGGAACACATCTGCACCCTTCAAAGCCGACCGCGAACTGAAGAAATGCCGTAAGCTGTATAATGGCATAAATGGATTTTTCAACTTTAGTGCATATCTCAGCTATTTCTGAAATTTTTCACCAAATTTAACATGGGTTTTAGACTCACCTCATGAACTGTGACACTGTTATTTTGTTAATCGGTTCCGAAGGTGTTTCTGCAGTCACCGAGCGGAACCACCTTTCCGGAATGATTAACGAAATGACAGTGTCACAGTTCATGAGGTAGGCACCTAAAAACCCTATGTTGAAAATTTGGTGAAAATATTCCCCAAAACGACTGTTTTATGAGCGTGCGTTGTGCAGTTCTCCCACGCACCGTAACTTTTGAGCATTTAATATTTTCACCCAGATTTTTAGTATTGTTATTTTACTATTTTCTCTCTTATGAACAGTATAACTGTCATTTTTCACATCTCACCCGAAATGTGTTTTCGCACAAGTAGCGGACTATGGCGTGATCGGTGTGTGAAATCAATGTTCCGGACAGATTAATAAAATCACAGTGATACTGTTCATGAACAGAGGTCTTGAACTGGCTATGTTGAAAATATGGTGACAAACACCCATAAAATAACTGTGTTATGAGCGTGTGTTGCGCAGTTCCTACGCATGCTCGTAACTTCGAGCATTTTTAATATTTTCACTCCAGATTTTCAGTATTGCCATTTTACCACACCTCCTTATGAACAGTACAACTGTCATTTTTCACATCTCACCCAAAATGTGTTTTCGCACATGTAGTGCACAATGGCGTGGTCGGTGTACGAAATCAATGTTCCGGACAGATTAATAAAATCATAGTGATACTGTTCATGAGCAGAGGTCTTAAACTGGCTATGTTGAAAATTTGGTGACAAACGCCCATAAAATGACTGTGTTACGAGTGTGAATTGTGTCAGATTTGGCAAAAAAAACAAAAAAAGGAAAAAAATTAAGGGTAAAAACGTACTGCAGAATTGCCGCAGAAATTGATATTGAGTGCCGCAGAAGTTCTGTGGCAAATGAGAACCCTGCCACAGAACTTTGCTCCGATGTGCCGCAGAAAAATCGGGGCCCTGGCCATAACCCATCTGCCATCAGAATCTGCACGTGTCTGGGTTAACTTCCAAGGAAGGGACTTGTGCACCAAAATCTGGACTCCATGTTTCCTGGTCAAGGCATTAGAGTACACTTGCTGGCCAACCCAATCCTTCATCATATGGGTATGATCTTCCCCAGTAAACTTAGTCTCCTGGAGAAAGGCCACTTGAGAACGTTTACGTTTCAGGTATGCGAGAACTTTCTTACATTTAATTGGAGAATTTAACCCACGGACATTCCAGGTATGCATCACAATATCAGCCATTTTGTTACCCTCCTCAATGTACCTTAGTCTAAACTATTAATAGAACTGAATCTATCTAGCTGCCAGCTTTGAAAAGTCCTTATACCAATCAGGGCAAACACCCACCCCAACAGTAGGCGGGGATTAGCTAACCTAACTACAACTACTCTATACTACTACACTATCTAAATAACAACCAAGCAAACAAACTACCTACTACTATTAGAGGAACCGGTAGGATTAAGCCGCCAGAGACCTAGCCAATGGTATATCCTGTTGGTCCTGGGGGGAACCAGGTATTTCTCAAAAGGAAGAAGATCCCTTTCTACTATGTAGCATATATCAAACTTCTATAAAACGGGACAAAAGCAACAGACAGAATCCGCACTTACTAAAGCCTGCTACGGATCTGCCTACATTCCCCTCAAGTGGGGAGGGTACTAGTCCTGTGACTGAACCTAGGACCAGTTATTGCTCTGCTGCTAATGGGAAACTCAGGACCCCCTCGTTCCAACTTCATGTCTGCAGAAGATACTATAGGACATCCCCCCTAACTGAGCTTCTAATAATCCCTAACCATTTTTGTTACTAATGAATCTTTATCAACCATCCTTAGGGCCTGCCTATATACCAAGCCATGTACTGCATATTCTGAGTAAAACTATGTGGTACATCTTGATCATTACCACTTACTACAAAACCGATAGGACCCCTCTGGCAATGTTAAGTTCTACATATCGCCGATAGGGACACATTGAGTCACTTATTCCCTCCCATTAGGCCCTCGAGGCAAAATGCTATGAAGGGTGAGGTACTATCCTAGCAGAGATAATAAACCTCCTCCTATAGAAAACAAGCAGGGAAGAAAGATGTGGGGGATAGATCACACCCCCGGGGATCTACACTATCACAGGAGGATATTCAAACATCCCTTAGTATCAGATGTACTGCTCACATTATATGTTTATGTATTCATTCCCCTTCTACCCCAGCCTATACCCCCCGAATGGGCCACCAATGGTAGCTGACATAAAACCTTCTGAAAAACACTACCCCCAGGGGCTACACCCAGGTATAACTTAAGGAAGCCATACCTATTCCCCCCCGCAATACTACAACATTAGACTAACAGCAATTCAGATACTTATCTAACATTAAATAGTATAATCCAAGGAAAAAGTCCAGCTGCTCATGAAATTTTCGGCTGCTTTCCCTCTTCTCGTTCTTGATCCGTAGATTGACCTGGAGGGGAACCTGGGTCCGGAAAGTCCGATGATATACTTGCTGTGGCACTGTCCATGCCCTGAAGGCAGTCCTTAAGAGGGTCTTCCTGAAAACTTCCACCTGAATGACCCTGCTGACCCCCCCCCACTGTCCATTGCTTCACAACCTTCTTCATCATGGAGATCGTTCAGAATCGCAAACTGGTTTTTGGCAAAGTAAGGAGTAACATATTCTATCTGAACTTCTCCCTGTGTATCTGGGGGGGAGAAGTCAGGTTATCAGTGCTGCTCTTCCTTTCCTGTGGATGGTCCCTTTTAGTATGCGGGGAAGATGGAGGCCTCTTCCGTACTTTCAAGTTCCTGGGTTCTAATCCCACCAGTGGTGCCGACTGAGAAGAGGTAACTGTAGTAACAGCAGCTGAAATGGGGATACTCTGGACATTTTCAGCCTGACTAGAAGACTGGGAAATCAAACCTCTAGGGCAGGAACTGGCAATATAGTCCAGAGCCGCCTCTGAAGATGAAAATTGCTGAATTGTACCATTCATAGAAATTTGCAGTGTGCCCGGTACCTTAGAGTGAAAGGGATCTTTACAGGCAGTAGCTTCCTTCTCAGCTTCAGTGAAAGCTTTATACCGAATTGCCAATTCCTTCGAATAATCTTGAAAAATCATGATCCTATTCCCTTGCACTGTAGCTGTCTGAGCTCTCTCGCCCTAGCCTGTATTGCCTCTTTTTCAGCAAAATTCAGAATTCGAACCAGGATGGGGCTAGGACGTTCCCCCTGGGCAGGCCTAGGCTGGGCCGTACGGTGAGCACGCTCCATTGTAATTTTAGTGCCATCAGGGAGCTTCAAGATTTCTGGCAGTACCTGTTGTAGAAATGGCAAAACCTTCCCTTCCTCACAGCCCTCCGGAAATCCCAGTAGAGGCAAATGATTGCGCCTACTCCTATTCTCCAGATCTTCCACTTTATCTTGCAGCTGATTAATCTTAGCTGCCTGGTCTCTCATTAGGGCCGAGTAATTGAGAAGTGAGTCCTCCTGCCTATTTACCCTTTGTTCCACTGTGTCCACACGTACATTAATTTGCTGAATAGCAAAGCGGAATTGTTAGCTGCCATTGTGAGGTTATCTATACTTACCATGATCGACGCAAACATTTCCTGTATCGAGGGCTCCTCTCTCTCATTTGCTGACTGCGCCATCATGTACAGCATGGATAGCTGGGATACGAATCTCTCACTCACAATCCGCTTTGCCGAATGTCCCCGGAATCCAAAGTTCCTGTTTCAGTAGTGCCGAGTTCGGCTGCCTGGTCCGTTATTTTTTAGATGTGAATCCTCCCCAAAGGGTATGACTCCCGGGTACTAGACTCCGTACGACAGGAGCTACTCGATTAAGTCACCATCTTAGACGAGCGCTAACCACGCCCCCGGCAATTAGTATTTTAGTGTGTTAGATCTTGTAGGAAATGGTCACTGCCATGCTTTATTTAATTACAATTCAAGATATTAATCTACTGAATCTCCGTTTTACTTTATAGTTAATATTCTAGATTAATACCTATTCACTATTTAATATTGAGCAGTGGGTGTTGCTGGGAGGAAGCACATACTCCAGGCCCCGGCACTGCCCACAAGCTGGGCAATCCCTTCCAGTGCTAGCTGAGGTATCACTCTGCAATAGCAGGACAGGTCATATAGCCGAATTGCCTGGTGCCACCCCTGTCTGACGTCACTGACCTTGCAGTTTCTGCTGCTGAGGCTGGACCTAGATCCCCCCATGTGGGTACAGGTCTTGTGATCCACCATCCTCACAGTGACCAGGGACCCCAACACCTTCGGGAGAGCTGGCATGGTCCCCTACTTTTTCACTACTCCCCTCGTGTGCTTCTCCTGAGGTGCCACGCTACCCGGTTGCAACAGTTTGCAATAACATTACAATATGTAACTTCAGCTAATATTGGACTTGGGAGGCGAAAAACCCAGGAAAACCCCCAGTAGGGCCCACTTCCAGGCCCGGTGGGTCCAGTAAATGCTATTATGCCTCAAGACAGTGCCCCCAGGGACTCCATAAAAGCTCTCATCTCCTTGTTGATGTGCATACAAGCCCCATTCATGCTGGGGGCCTTGCATTCTTTAGCCCACCACTCCCTCATCAACAAGTGTGACCATATGAGCATAATATTGGGCCACAAGCCCTTGATGGTCCACCAGTCATCCTTCATCGCCAGCAGCAGATTCACCGTCTTCCTGCGGCCCAGGTCGTGACCTGTAATCTCAGAAGCAACCCCTCCCAGAGCATTCCTTTAGTCCCCAGTCACTCAATCCTTGCATCCTCCCATGGCAGGGACAGGTTGTTTCCCCCTGGCTTACTGGCTACCTTTTATGTTGCCCAACACACAAATGAATGGCCACATCTCCAAATGCATACATAGTCCACCCCAGGGCCTGTAAGAGACAATAAACAGTTACCACAAGTGTGGTCTCACATAATGCAAGAAAGCCTGGGATTTCCAGCATCCCAAGGACTGACTCTCTGCATCTGATAAGCCCTCACCCCTGGCATTCATTGCCCCTCCAATGCGAAATGAATGGGTCCCATAATCTCCAGCGTGTAGCCCAAGTTTTTGAAGTTCCACAGGATGAACCGGAATTGGTAAGCCATAACAGAACTACCATCCTGGTGCCTGAAAAAGGCCTCCCCAATCCCGGAACAGAATTCCCTATACTCTGCCAGGCTATGGGCCATCTGTCAGGTTACACCAGCTAAAGCCCTGCTCTCATGCCAGCAGCCTGCTCCCCTCTGGTCTGTCTTTGATCAGCAGAGACAAAAGAACACCCTGCACCCTGTCATCACAATGTCCTGTGAGAGCAGGCTTGGTACACCATGGTCCTTGGAGGGCTTTGTCAACTCTGACACCCTTAAAGCCCTGCAGTAAGCCACCAGGAACATGGTGCCAAATAGCTGAGTTTCATACTCATCCCTATAAACCTTGGGAAAGGCCCCCCAAATGGCTTGTAACTTAACTGGAGTGATGGTCCGTCTAGCATCCGGGGTGGTGGTATGGTCCTGGTGCCATCCCTCCAACAGCTTCTTCAACTTGAAGGCACCCATGGTGTTCATCATCCTCATGGCTTTCATTGCCCATGATAAGCTGGTGAGGTGATGGGCCATCACCCCAGGAGAGTGTCCCGCTATTCGCCCTGCCATGAAATTCCTGCAAAGCTGATCTACTGGGATGAGCCACATGTCAGGCCACCCCTTGGCCTCCTGCATGGCTAGATAGTGCTAAACCCCCTGGCAGTACACTTCCTTTGTGCTGGGCACAATGGAGTTACCTATGCATCTCCAAGTCTGTTGGTCACCACCTCCCACAGCGTGGGAGGCACCTGTTGTGGCTCCTTGTCCGCTCTTGGCGCCAGCCTGAAGAATCTGTTCCACTGTGAATGAGATAAAGCATTGGCAAAGCTGTTAACAACTCCCATGACATAAACTGCCTTGAATGTAATGTTAAGCAACATACATTTAAAATCAAACACCCGCATCAGGTTTCCCAGTTGTCCCTATGGACCTAACTGTCTATTGATGGAATGTACTACCCCCATGTTATCTGACCTGAAGCACACTGTTTCGTTGCAGAATCTGGGGCCCCAAATATACAGGGCCACCATGACTGGAAAGAACTCCAGCAGCGTAATCTCCTTCCCTGTCCACTATTGACCCCTGAAGTAGGCCCTGAATCCCAGACCACCCACTGCATCAGTGTATAACTCCAAAGGCCTACTACCCTGTGGCCTTTGCCACAAGGCTACCCCATTGAAGTGGTCTAGGAACAGCTGCCAGACCTGCAAGTCCTCTTGGAACTGCTTTGTGATCCTTATCCTGTGAAGAGGTCTTGTACAGCTGTCCCCCCTCCTGGCCAACTGCCACATGAAAGTCCTCACCACCGGGATGACCCTGCATGTAAAGTTAATGTGCCCCACCAACTGTTGCACGTCCCACAGAGTAATTTACATGCTCCCAATGCCCTATGCAGAAGAGACCACATTGTGGTCAACTTGCCCAGTGGCAGGTAGCAGAGCCTGTTTTTGGAATCAATTTCTAGGCCCAAGAAGGTGAGGGTGGTCCCTGGGGGTTTGGATTTCTCTTTTGCCAAGGGAATGCCAAATTCCCCTCACACTTGCTCGAAGGCCCTGACTAACTCCACGCACTGCGAGGAATTATCAGTGCCCACAAACAGAAGTCATCAAGATAGTGTACCATGCTGTCACTGCCCACTGTCTGAGCAGTGACCCAGTGCAAAAAAGTGCTGAAACTCTTAAACACAGCACATGCCACTGAACAGCCCATCCGCATGCAGTTATCCACATAATAATCATTCTCAAACTTCATGCTCAGCAGTACCCTATCCTCCTGATGCACTGGCAGCAGCCTGAATGCAGACTTGATGTCTGCCTTAGCCAACAGGGCACACGGCCCTGCTGCTTGTACCACTTCCACCGCCCAGTCAAAAGATTGGTAGTGTACCGATGTGTGCTGATGATCAGTGTGATCATTCACCTAATCCCCTTCTGGATACGATAAGTGATTAGTCAACCGATATTCTCCCCTGGCCTTCCTGTGCACCAAACCAATCAGTGAAACCCTCAGATTTGGTAGTGGTGGCCTGGAGAAGGGGCCACTCATGTGCCCGAGCTGCCATTCCTTTGCCAGTTTGTCCCAGACAACTTGTGATTGGTCTGTAGTAGACTTCAAGTTCTCATCTTGGTACCAGATGGCCCATCACTCCGGTTAAGACGTCTTGAAAAAGCACAAGTAAGCATGATACATTGATGTGGTTTGCCGTGGGGGTGCTACCCTATTTTTTAATAATAAATATATTTATATTATGACCAAGTGCCTTGGTCTTTCATACTTGTTTAACTGTGAGCCCGCTTTTGCTTGCTTTTTTGTGCTTCAGGGGATGCTCTCCACGCGGTCCCTCCCCCTCTAATTTGTCGAGGGCACCCGCAGATTCGTCTTCATCGGAACCCAGAGTGACCAAGGCTAGTGTACCTTCTGCCTCACTGTTGGAGACTCCACCCCCAACTGAGGACTATCCCCTCACTGCCCCCAACACTTGTCTTACCTGGCTGGCCCTGATTTGAGGGCCATTGTTTACCCCCGTACCTGCTGGGCAGGAGTGCTTTGCTGGTGGCAGTAACTTCCAGCATCCTATTGTCTTCTTCATGGTGGGTGTTGTGGAGTCCTCCAGGCCCTCTAGGCATGTCTCCAGACGTTCCACTCCTTTCTTCTTATACAGGGAGCATAGTTTTTCTTCAGCAGCTGCCATTGCCTTAAAAGTGGGAACGTTTTCTGGCAGACATCTTCTGAAATGATAACTAGCACTCCCCCAACAAACATCATTAATATTTTTTGCCACCTGGCCCCTCCCACATTGTCAAGGGTACCCTTCCCCCCAAGCTCTCCGGACCATTCCCTTCATCTGAAACGACACCTAACCCACCCCTGACCAGTCTCATTAATGGCTATCATGATCTGGCTCCTCTGACATAGTCACCCTCTCATCAGATCCGGACACCTGCCACTCCGAGTGCTAGCTTCTGAGGGTGGAGCAATGATTAGGCCAGGATGGGTCCCTGTCTGAGCTCTGAAGGCCGCTGGTAAGACCAGCTTCCCATTAAGCTGTAATACAAAATTGGGGGGGGGATGCTTCAGTTTGAAACACTTGCTGGGTTATCTCCCTGGTGTCCAATGGCTCTGCCTAATATGTGGCTCACTGCAAAAGAAGGAGAAGGGAAGGAAGGAAGGGAACATTGTTTTACCAGGAGTAGCACACTAATCTGAAGCTTGTTTCCAGATGTGACCTGGGAGCACAAGGAAGTTAAGTGACTTGCTCAGGATCACACAGTATGCCACTAAGCTGCTGTAGGATTTAAATCCAGGTCTACAGATCTGCAGTTCAGAGCCTGAACCCACTGCGCTATACTGTCTCCCACAGAGCATGGGGTGGGGGAGTTCCAACTTCCTAATTATCCCTTTTTCATTTTCTTTTTATTTTTATTTCTATATAATCGAGTCTGCTCAAGGCAAAAGGCTCATCCAAGATGGTCGCCCTTATCTCGTGAGTATTCCCACAAGATCTGCAACAGCCCTATGCTATGCTAGGCCCAGATCTTGTGGGACACCCGGAGCAGCACGAGTACACCACCCAATCTGTCACTGGCTAACAGCAAGACCTGAGGAATGCTGCGACCCATAGTCCCAACTGGAAGCCACTGCCAGAATGTGCCTCCTGAGCCTCCAGACCAACAATCTCCTCCCATCCACCAACAATCCACTCCTGGAGATGCTCCTGCCTGCAGCCCCCAGAACTCAGCTGCCAGCCGCGACCCCTACAAGAGCAGTCTGATGACCTCCCCGCATGCCTGGCTCCTGATCAGCTGATGAATAACCAGGCAGTCCAGGCCCAGGTAAGGCCAGAGCTGGAAGAACTGTTTTGGGGTCTGGGAAAGACTAATGAGGACTGAAGGGCAGCATGGGAAGCAGTAGAGAGCAGTCCTGCCATGCCGGCTATACGCAAGGCAGCCTAGCAATGCACCGGATCACATCGGAACCCTCAGAACTGCCCCGGAAAGGCACCTTCAATGCTGCCTCACTCTGCTGCCACTTCCCTGCATGGGTACCAAGGCTACATCTGGTCAGTATTGGAAATTAATCCCCAAACTTAGTGTGGGAATGGAACCCACAATCTCCCAATCTTCCAGGCTGAAGCTGCAGCAGAGAGGAAGGAAGGGGAAGCACTCCAGCCAGCCACTTGCCTCACTCTAGTAAAGCACTCCAAGAGCACAGCAAGTGCCATAAACTGGAATACCAACAGACTAAGCCATGAAGTCATCGCCCTCCCTTGGCCCCAGCCACTTTACCTTATTCTATGAGCTGGGAGTGCTGTTGGTCCGAAAGGAGAAGGAGACTGGAAAGGCTGGACTCAGGGCTGCTGTCCAGTTTTCTTTCAGTCTCCTCCCCAAGACCACTCCCCCTCCAGGAAGGGGCTAGGCAGTGCCCTATCCTAGTGTGTCCAGAGGCTGCTGACCCTCCCCTGGGCTGGCCAGCTGCAACCTCTGGTTTCTGACCATGGGGAGAGGGAAGGGGACCCCGTACAAATGTCCGGCTGCTGCAATGCTTGGGCAGCCTGTGTATTACTAGTCAGAAAGGGGGTACCACAGAGTTCTCAACATGCTTATATACTGTTAAATGTCTAATGTCACATCAAACATTTCTTAGAAGTACCAAGTCAACCTGGCAATCAGCAGGGCAGCATGCAGACAAAGGCAGTAGGCGTTTAGTCATTATTGCATTACAACTGATATGCAGTGTATGTTGTTACTGTACGAAATGTATTTTAGTGTTTATTTCTGCTGATGTTTTTCTATTTTTTGGAAATATCAATAAAAGTTTTAACTGAGAAAAAAAATGCAACACTTACTGTGATACCTTTGATACCTGTGAGACCATGAGAAATGTGGGTGAGCTTTCCATTTAGATTTTTTTGTACACGCAAATAAAGCTTTTTTCACTTTAATGACCAGGTGATCTGAAAGTTTATGGTGCTGACTTCCAACCCACATATGTGGAAACCCTTGTTCCTTTCAATTACATCACTCCAAAGTATGTGCACAAAGTATTTTGCTTCAGTGTGAGCCCCTGCTTCATGACTTTTATCAAAGAAAATAAAATGTAAGAATATGCCTGAACCTCGTAAAAATGGCAATGTATTAGCTAGTATTTTATGTTGCTTGCACGCATGTGCAAGAAACATAATGCCATTGTCCGAGTTTTTAGAGGTGTGGCAGCCCTTTTCCAATTCATTCAGTGTGTTTGCAGGCATGGCCACAGTTCTCCAATCAACGCTGCAGCTGTCTATGACAGCAGTTGAAATTGCAGTGGCCGAACAGTTGAAAGGGAGAGCTATGCTTCAGTGAGCAGTGATAAGATCACATGCTCATGCGCACTCCCCCCCCACATGCACACACACATGCACTCATACTGTGTGCTCAAGCTCCCCTCCACACACACACTGTATAGCCGACGGGGGTGCCCAATCCCCCGTTGGCTGTGCTGTGCCCCCCCGAGTTCCAGGTGCCACACTGGGAGCCCACCCCAGTGTGGCAGCAGTCTGTATGGCCGACGGGGGTGCCCAATCCCCCGTCGGCTCTACTGTTTCTCCATCCCCCCCAGGACTGTCGGGTGCCACACTGGGAGCCCACCCCAGTGTGGCAACAGTTCCTAAGGCTGGCGGGGATGCCCAACCTCCCATTGGCTCCACAGCCCCCCAACAGCCTTCCAGCTGCCATGCTGGGAACCCACCCCAGCGTGGCAAACATCCTGCGTAGTCCAAATAATTTAAAAAAAATGAAAGAAAAAAAACTTCCCTCATTGCTGTCTTGATCCCTCACCCACCAGCCCACCCTCCTGCGCACTCTGCCTCCCCACACCCCCACCTCACCCCATACTTACCTCCGGAGCATGGTGCAACGATCTTCGGTGGACCAGGAACACGTCTGCACTCTTCAAAGCCGACCGTGAACTAAAGAAATGCCGGTAAGCTGTATAATGGAATGAATAGGGTTTTTTCAACTTTATAAAACAACTTCATATCTCGGGCATTTTGGGGAATGTTTTCACCAAGTTTTCAACATGGGGTTTTTGGGATCCCACCTCATGATTTCTGTCACTGTCATGGCATTAATCAGCCCCGAAAGGTGATTTTGCAGTCACTGCGCAGGACCACTTTTTGGGACAGATTTATGAAACAACAGTGTCACAGTTCATGAGGTAGGCCCCCAAAAACCCTATGTTGAAAATTTGGTGAAAGAATTCCCAAAATTGACTGTTTTAAAAGCATGCGTTGCGCTGTTCCTACGCACGCTCGTAAGTTTGTGAATTTTCAATATGTTCACTCCAGATTTTCAACATTGCCATTTTACCACACCTCCTTATGAGCAGTACAGCTGTCATTTCTCACATCTCGCCCAAAATGTGTTTCCAGTCATGTAGCGCACAATGGCGCAGTCAGTGTGCGAAATCAATGTTCAGAAAAGATTAAGAAAATCACAGTGACACTGTTCATGAGCAGAGGTGTTAAAATGGCTATGTTGAAAATTTGGTGAAATAATTCCTAAAAATGACTGTTTTACGAGCGTGCGTTGTGCAATTCCTACACTCGTCATAATTTCACGAATTTTTAATATTTGCACTCCAGATTTTCAACATTGCCATTTTACCACACCTCCTTATGAGCAGTACAGCTGTCATTTTTCACATGTTGCCTAAAGTGTGTTTCTGTACATGTAGCGCACAATGGCGCAGTCGGTGTGCACAATCAATGTTTGGGACGGATTAAGATAATTACAGTGACACTGTTCATGAGCAGAGGTCTTAAAATGGCTATGTTGAAAATTTGGTGAAAAAATTCCCTTCAGCCGTTCTGCAATGTTACTAATGAAGACATTGAACAGGACTGGCCCCAGCACTGATTTCTGCAGCACCCCACTGGTCACCCCTTCTCTCTAGACTGCAACCCATTTACAACCACTCTCTGCCTCCTGTCTGCTAGCCAGTTTCTAACCCAGTTTACCACCCTTTCCCACATGCCCAGCCTACCCAGCTAGTTTATCAGCCTCCTATGTGGGATGGTGTCAAAGGCTTTGCTGAAATCAAGGTAAGCGTTGTCCACTGCCCCACCCTGATTCAATTCCTTTGTCACCCAGTCAAAGAAATCAACCAGATTTGTCTGATGTGATTTCCCCACTGTGAATCCATGTTGTCTATGGTCCTGGGCTCCTATGGCTTCTAGATGCCCCACTATCCTTTCTTTAAGCAATGTCTCCATGATCTTCCCCACTACTCAGGTGAGGCTGAATGGCCTATTGTTCCCCAACTCCTCCCTGCTGCTGGACTTGTGTAGAGGGACCACATGTGCCCTCCTCCAATTCACTCATGTTGAATGACTCAGTGAACATGGCTGCCAGAGGTACTGCTATCTCCCTTCACAGTTCTCTTAATATCCTTGGGTGTATGCCATCTGGTTCCATCGCTTTGTCCACCTTCAATTTAGTGAGCTCCTGCAGGACTCTTTTGCCTTTGAATGGACTAGTGTCCACTTCTTCACCCCCTTGGCAACTGCTGTACTGCTGTGGCCCTTGCCCCTCCCACTCTTCTGTGAATATTGAACGGAAAGACACAGTGCATGTCTTGGGAGGAATGCATGGAACTGTCACTTCCAAATACCTAAACAGCACATACAAGCAAACAACATTCAGCATTGGCAAATGCTTGTTTATAGATGAATCAGTTAAGTTTTTTTTTTGAAGTATGATGTAATATGTTACCTATAGATGTACCATAATGAGGTGTTATATGTGTAATGTGTTTTTTTGCAATATACTGAATTTCAACCTCACTTTTATGGGGGGGTAGGATGCAATTGTTCTTTTAATAAACTCTCAGCATTCAAATAAATTCTGAAACTGGGGTAGGGCTGCAAGGCAATGGAGCCAGTAATGGCAGTAAAGTCAGGGACATGTCAACTTCATGGGGTAGAAGGAAGAGACAATAATTTGGGGTGGTGTGCTAAAAGGGCAGGCATCTGATGTCTGTCTGGGGCATGCCTGCGAAGGTTTGGAGGGTGGTTCTGGCAGTAGCATGATAGGCAAAACACGTGCCGCATTTTTCTTGCAAAATCCTGCACTCCCTGAAAGTAGACACACTACAACTTCTTCGTTCAAAATTACCTTTATTTTGAGCAGAATTCCACATCTCTTTTCAATTCAAACATCATCCAATCGTTTCATAATTCATAACACATCGTAAAACATCACCATTTCCTTCTTCACTTTACACAGTCTTCATGGGGGTCATCCCTTTATTTACAGTTTGTTAACACAGTCTTAATATTTACAATATGTTGATTGTCATCTTCATAGCTCAGGTGTATATCCCGGCACCTCTTTATTGCCGGTTGTCTCTCTGGGGTCAGGTGTCCCACCTGATCCCCAGCCCTGCCCCCCCTAGGGTGACTACCCCATGAGGGCCCCCCCAGCCCCACTTGGTATTTACCCAGTCTGGCCCAGTTTTTCCCCACTAGCTCATATCCAGCCCTAGTGACAGACTATGGACTTCCTCTACTGAAAAACTAGTTATACCCCCCTTTTAACCCCTCCAATTTTCAATTGTCCCCTGAAAATTTCCATTCAAAACTGTGTTGCCCACTCTGGACTTGTCTACCCCTTCTGACCTATACATACCGGGCACATCATGTGTGATGACCTTGTGACTTATTTATGCCCCCCCATGCTCCCTGAGCCATGCGACCATTTTTCTGTTTACCCATTTCTGAACTCTTTCTACCACCTTAATGTCCTTAGTTTGCCTCCATACCCTTCTGGGTATTATTTCTGACCACCAAATGGTTACTTGTGGACACCATGCTTTGATGACCCTCAAGGCCTCAATTATTTTGTGAACCAAAATCACCCATAGGGTGTTACTCAAATCCTTTCCCCAGCGTGGATGATCAGTAAGTCTGGCCTTGGCCATGTCAATCTTTTTTCTTCCAACAGGGGCAACATCTGGGCCCAGCGAAGCCCTCTCGCTCCTTTCCACATAATCCTGGTTTGATCCAGATCTTGTTTTAATTGCCTACCCCCAGGGTTTAGTACTGCCCACTTCTCAGCCCAATATCTGAATGAATATCCAACTATCTATACCACCGCGAGCGCTCCCCATCTGCAATATATGAAAAACACATGCTAGCAAGTTACTTTCTGATGTACCCCTTGTAAGCCTGTGATTTCCACCTTCCTGCCCTTTTGATGCCATCTGCATTCTCCCCTGCACTGGCAAGTCTGATGCTGCTCCAATCCCAACAGAATAAGATGTAAATAATCTAGGATCTTTGCTTATGAATCCCATCCCTTTTTTTAGCACTGCTGTCACCTGGTATGCTGCAGCTGGCTCCCTGTTGTGCTGAAAAAAACAGCCCTCCCCTCTTGTCCTACCCTCCAGATAAGTTTCCAGGCCCATGACTGCGCAGTGTGCTTTGCTGTCATTTTTCTTGATCTCTACCCTGATGTCTTTTCTGCCTTGATCCGTTTTTGACCAGTGCAACTAAATTTCTACCCTGTCAGTGCCCCAAGAGACATCTAGCCACTGTACTCCCCCAGCATCATCAGCCCTGTTCCTAGCCACTACTTCTCTGACCCAGAAGCCCCTTTCTTCATTACCAAAAAGATAGCCATGTGTCATAGGCCAAGGTGCAGACCTGAAGCAGGCTGCCAATCATTCTGTCAAAAACTTCCACCCCAGAGGTATCCTCCTGTCCATCTGCCTCCCTTGTAATCTGACTCACTCCTACTGCATTCTATGCACAGCTGGTGTCCTAGTAGGTTGTCCCCACCCTTGTAGTTGGCACACCATGCCAATACCTGCCAGCTGCAGCCCCATTGTGAATTCAGCCATCCCCGCCTCCCACCTATCTACCATATACCTCATCACCTGGGCCACTGATACCAGTCCACTTACCTCAATCCCCACCCAATGTCAGAACTCCTGAAACCCCTGCCACACATTTTTGTATGCCCTAAGCATGTTGGGTGCCCAGGTATTTTGAAACAGGACCTGGGCTTGATCCATCCAATCTCCCATAGGCGTGGCAGTACTGATGTTCTCTGAACGGCTGCCCCTGATGCAAACAAATGGAACCTGTCCAACTGTAAATGTGAGAGGCTGTCAGCTATTGTGTTCCTTGCTCCCTCTGTGTGTCTTGCTCTTAATGACATCTTTAATTTTAGCCCAGCCAGCATTAACTGCTGGGACCCCTCAGTACTGCCTCCTAGGAAACTGGTTGTCTGTTCAGCACCTCGACCACTGCTTTACTGTCTGACCTGAATATGACCCTCTTGATACCTAGGCCCTCTCCCCAAAACATTATAGTGACCCAAATGGGGAATGCCTCTAAAAATGCGATGTTCTTCATCAGTCCCAGCTCCACCCACTTTTTGGGCCACATCTATGATATCCATTACCCCCCCAAAAGTATGCCCCCATCCCGTATCCCCCTGTTGCATCAGTGTATAATTCCAACTCATTGACCCAGAGCCACTCATTCTGCTAAAATTTGATACCATTATAATATGTCAAAAACACATTCCATACCTATAGATCCTCCTTGACCCCTTTGTTGATATCCACCCAATGGTGTGGCCGTTTTGCTTTTGTTGGGGCCCTAGTTAACCTGCGCATGAACACTGTGCCTGGCATCACTGCCATGTAGGTGAAGTTCAAGTGACCCAGCAGTTGCTGCACCACCTTTAGGGGAATTCTCCTTTTCCCTGTTACCTCCCTGATGAGCTCTCTCAGCTTCCTGACCTTGCTGGCAGGTAAGAGGAAACACTTCTTTTCTGTGTTCAACTCAAACCCAAAAAATTCCAACTTCCTATCTGGCCCCTCTGTCCTGTCCTCTGCCAGTGGCACCCCCAATGTCTTACACATTTTTTGAAAATCCTGTAGCATCTGCAGGGTCTCCTCCCTTCCACCACCTATCAGTACAAAATAATCCAAGTAGTGCACCACGGCCCCATGCCCATGCCCATCACTGAATACCCATTGCATCAAGTGCTTAAAGTCTCAAAGGTGGCACATGCCACTGAATATTCTATAGGCATGGCCTTGTCAAAACAGTATCTCCCTTAAATTGAAAACCCAATAGATCCCAGTTATCAGCTCTGACTGGTAACAATTGAAATGCTGCTTCAATGTCCGTCTTTGCTAACCAGGAATCCTAACTCTAATGAGCTGCACTGCATTATCCAATGTTGCATATGTTACAACACTTCTCTCCTGTGAAATAGATTCGTTCAGTGAATCTCCCTCAGGATAGGACAGGTGGGTGAATCAGCCAAAAGTCTCCTGGCTGCTTTTTGGGCACCAATCCCAGGGGAGAAACCCTCATCTGTGGAAAAAGCGGTGTTGCAAACAGACCCTCCACCCTGCCTGCTGCGATCTCCTTTTGTATCTTCTTCTGCACCACCACCTCATTTTCCTTTATGGAATCCAAATTCTTTGCCCTGTGCTTTTCTTAACCCCGGCCCCCCCGTAATGTAGACTGAATCCTGTTTTGAAACCCTGCCTCAACTCCTCTCTGGCATCCAGGTTCAGATATCCCACTGTCCAAGCATACAAAACTTCTACTTTTATGTGGGTGGAGGCCAGCTGGAAACCCCTGTGGACTTCCTTGCCTTCAGCTATGCCCTCATTATCTCTCCCTAAACCCCCACCATCCATAGTGCCCCCCCACCCACAGTGTCTTCTGTAGTTGTTGCTTTGCCCTGCATTCCCTCTCCATCCCCACCGCTACTTCCCCGAAAGGACTGCCCTTGCCCCTGGTAGCCTTGTTTATCGGCCTGCACCCAACAACATATCACAAGGTGATATTCCCCACATCTCAGACATATGTGTTTAAATTTACTGCTTGTCCAGGTGCATGCTGCTTAGTTGTAGGCCCAACATGTCTTTGCTGGAGTGGACCCATTTCCCTTTTATCCCTTATTGCCTGACCCTCCCTTGGCTGATAGTGTTCTTATCCAACCCTCTGACAAAGTGGCAACCCAACAGACATTCCTGTGGGCTGCCATCCCCTGGTAAAACTTCTCATCATATGCCAGACATCTGTGCCCTCCCTTTACCCTGTAAGCATCCCTGATTCTGGCGGATTATGTCAACAATGGCATGGCTAATTCTGGACGTTTCTGCAGCAATATCGCACTGAAGTGTGTGCAACCTTCCATCCATGCCCTGAAGTCTTACCCTTGGAGGTCATGTCCTCAATGGTTTTACCCACTATGGCTAATGCCACAGCCATTTCTGTTTTCCCCACTGTCTCCCTTTGCTCTTATTTTTTAGTCGCATGTTTATCGACCAATGCAAACATGTCCACAGATTCTCCCTTCCTAATCTTTTCTTTGTTGGTTTGTAGCACATGGTCCCCTAGGGTCAAGCCTGGGAGTCCCCCAATGTGCACTCCCTGCTACTCCCTTCCCCCCTGCTGTTTCTTTTTTTCTTTTTTCTCCCCTTTTAACTCTTGCCACGCCTTGTCCATCTCTTCCCACCCCTTATCTGCCATAATTCCTGCCAAATAGTACTTAAGGCTACCATTTACCGTCAACTCCCCAGACAGCTCCTTACCAGGGCTGGGCTGTGGCTCCCTGCCCTTATCCGGATTATTTCTTGTCAACCTCTTTTTTGGCGGCTCCATCTGTGGTGGTGGGTTCTTTCTCTTTCCCTTCTGCCTTTCCCTTTCTTCTGCGTCTCTGGATTCTTTGATAAGCAACTGGGCCTGTTCCATAAGCTCAGCTGCCTTCAATGCCAACTAGTCACTGCTCTTTGGCTTCTGCTGAAGGGGACTTCTTGGGTGCCATCCTGCAACTATACAATGCATGCCCTCAGTCTTTGTTAACCATAGAGTAGCATCATGCAGACTATTTTTTTTTTTGCCCTGCCTCTTGCAGGCGGTTTCATGTTTTCCCCTTGTACTCAAATCCTTTTGGGTTTTTTTTTGCCATCCTTAGCCTGTGTCCCCAGCATATGCATGCCTCTATCCCTGCTGCCCTATCCCTCCCCCCAAAACAGCACGATGCCTGCTTAACCTGAATCAGGTGCTTCCCCTCTGCCTTTTCCTTGCCAGCATCATCATAAATTGTTTGAGAATCATATTATTATTTTTTCTTTTTTCTTTTTATGGATCTGACTGAACCATATCACTGACCAAACAAAATTATGATAGCAGCCTGCAAATCTTACTTGACTGGTTCATTTTCATGTCCTAGCCATTCTATACAGTTGTTTGTAAAGCTGCATTGTCAACATACACCAAGATTACATTATTGCTGATCTTATGCTACCTAAACTTGACTACTGTACCCCAGGCTGCACTGGCCTCCTTGCAGAATCTCTTTCAGTGTACATATATATATTTTTTTTTTGGTCACACACCCCAATCGCTAGTGCAGTGCTGCCTGGAGGAGGAGAAGGAGGAGGAGGAGGAGGGGTGGAGGGGAGAGGGGAGCTAAAACCACGTGGCTCCTCCACCCAGCCCCATGACCCTTGGGCCCACTCTCAAGCCATCTGCTATTGCGGCCTGAATGCCAAAACCACGTGGCTGCTTCCCAATGGCCCCATTTGTCTCAGGCCTGCTTGCCACCCAAGCTATTCCTCACCAGTCATGCCCTGTGACTAATCCACCCACTTCCAGGGCTATTTCCCATTTGCGCCCACTTCATGGCTTTCTTGCCTTTCATTTGCATGTATTTTACTTTTTTAAACAAAAACTCTACCTTCCCCAGCCTCGGAACAATGGCTACTAATTTGCTACAATTCACCCTTGTCCTCCTGCACTCTTGCCTCTTTTAGCCTGCCCTGCCATTATGAAGAAAGACCCACCCACCTAGGTTCACGCCGTTGTGGCCAGTGCCCACTTCCACATGGCCCCATCTTCCATTTTTGTCCCATCTTCCATTTTAGACCTGCTCCCTTGCAGGACCACAGTCTATTTCTTCATGATACCCTTGTATCTCCCTTTCCTAAATTTTATTTTTAGAAACACCCTTACAGCCAGGAAAAGATGACCAGTGGGCCCCCACCTGCCTGGGCCTGTATACATGTACTTACAGCATTGTCTGAACCCTACAGGACCCCACTGAACCACCAGAAAACCAGGCTTGTTTGCAAGGTACTCCATTGTGGCTTCCTTGTCCTGACTCTAAGCCCCATTCAACAAAACCTTTTGCTCCTAGTGCCCATGCTACTCGCGTGGCTTCCTCACCACAACTCCAATCCCCTTTAACAAACACCCTTAGCTCCAAGTGCCTGTGGCTCTTCAATTGTTGTTTCTCCCTGGCGGCCATTTTCAGATGCACGCGGCTGCCATCCTTGAACTACGTGACTACCCAGATCCTTGGAAAGCTCTCCCGTTCCTTTGGTCTCCCTCGGGCAAAAACCCCCATTCCCATTGCTGCCACCCCAGACTTCAGCCTTACCAGCCATGAGGCCACATCGAACAATTTATGGACTTCGGCCTTCCCTACCATGTGGACACATCAAGCAATTTGTAAAAACATCAGCCCTGTCACCAACTACCTGGAAACTACCCCGCCACCCCTAGATGACTAGGTCTTCCCGGCAACGTGGCCCACCTCCATCCAGTTTGTATCAACTCCATTATTAATATACTAAAAACGCTTACATACCCCATGTATTAGCAAATGACTGAACAACAAGGCAAACCTGCTCTTAATAATGAACTGTATTATGCTGTAAAACCATAACTGTATTAATCTGTAAACCTGTACCCAGCCTAAAACATCCCATAATTCAATAAACTTTACTAGCATAAGATATACTGTACCTTTGTAATTACACAAATTAGTGGCTTAAGTCAATAGAAAGCCAGAACACTGTGGCCTCGAGCCCACAAATCTCTTGATTACTTACTGCTGATGCTTTCCCCCTTTGCTACACCTGTGCCCTACCCACCTTACCTGACATAATCCTGCTCAAACCTTAAAAGGTTGTTTTATGTACTGCTCAGGAAACAATTTCAGCTAAGCACTTGCTCTGTGCAGCTCCTTTTCTACCCTTTCCTAACCCCTCCCCTTGGCCCTAGCCTGCCCAATCACCTCACCTTTCATTCACCTAGCTAGGTCTGCCCTCCTTCTGATCTCATAAGCCCCCCCTTTCTTCTTTTCCCTGGTCATTTATCTACCTACCCCCACTTCAGTGACATACAGTTAGCAGAGTGACATTCATAACATCTGGAACTTGAAACTGGAAATACGGAAGGAGTAGAACCTTCCTTCAGATGACATAATGGGTTGCCATGGTCTGAATAAAAAGAACCTAACCAAATATTATAATGAATGCAGAGTCTATTACATCATATTTATGAAATAAAAATTGTGAAAGATTTATAATATACACTTACTCGTCAATACATGCAGGGATATAGCAATCATCAAATCATTGACTATAGAAAATTCAGAATCATATAATTTTTTTCACTAAAAATCAATGTATTTAGTAGTAATTCTTATCTGTTATTTAAATGTTGTGCTTTTATATGTATTGTATATTTTTATCTTGTTGTTCTGGTATTTACTGTTCTCATGTGCTTGTGACATCACTGTGGCAATTTGTTATGACATCGCACTGACTGTATAAAAGATGGCCAGTCTTTGCACACTGTACATGTCTTTTGATAAAGGACATTCAGTCCAAAATATGTCAAGGTATTTTTTAGGCACCTGAATAAACTTGATATCACCTTCTAATATCTGAGCGCTGCGCTTTCTGTACTGGTTTGATGAGTGCTGGATTTTTGTACTTGTCTCTTACTGTTTTATCCATAGCACCCAAGCCTTGTGCAGATATTTTTTTTGTGATACATTTGGATTTTCTTGATTAATCTGCACAGGTTGTGGATCAAATAGTTTCAGTGTAAAAAAACCTTCACAAATGCTTTTTTAGCTCAGATTTACAGACTTTGTACAGTATTGGTAGCCTAGCTTTCAGGTGCCTTTTTTGTTCAGTAATCCACTGCTTAGGGACACGGTAAGGGATCAGGAAAACTGGAGGAAAAAAATGTCTTTAGAAAGGACCCAAAATCTGATACTCCAGAGCACCGACCCATTGAAATATGTGGATAATATTCATTTGGAAGTGAGGAGAGCAAAAACTTTTCCTAATAAATAATGAAGGAGATATGAACATGCCAGAAGAAGATATGAACATGCCAGAAAGCGAAGGAGTAACTTCACTGCAACAAGCTTTTAAAACATTAGAAACACTAAGCATCAAGTCAAGGAAGATTTATGGGAGCTAAATCAATCTTGAAGCCTACTTGAAGGTATCTAGGATACCACGGGGACTCAGTTTACTTAAAAATCCCACAGTAGGTTTTGACATGGAGGATTTCATGAGCAGGTAGTGGGATGTAGTTAATGAAGCATTGAACAAGCTAATGCAATTGTTACTTGATTAGAAACATAGAAACATAGAATTTGATGGCTGACAAGGACTGCTTGGCCCACCTAGTCTGCCCATTTCCCTACCTAATGGATAAACTGTAGATCCTAGTTAAGCAATAGCCAACATTGCGCGAAAGAAGTCAATAATGAGGTGGCAAAAGAAGTAACAAATATGAAACTATGGTTTTGAAATTTCAGAATCACATAGAATTTGATAGGTGCAATAAAAAACTAAAGCAGACAATTGAGAAACTTGATAAAGATCTAACAACAAGTAAAAAAGTAAAATCCAAAAAAGACCAAGTTGATTATGCTTTAGGTAGAGTCTACTACTGGAAAAAAGACTAACAATTCAAGAAGCATATTAAGAGGTGAAAGGCGTATTTCATTCAACCTAAGCACAGACAGGAGTGAGTCAGAGACTGGCGATTCTGAGGAATATTTTTAGAGCAGACATCTCCTCACAGGAACCAACCCCACCGCATCTACAGAACAGATACAGGGGCTTCCAAACAGAAGGATAATTCCAAAATGGAAGAGGAGGATGAGGAGGCTCAAGAAGAAGAGGAGGTCAGAGGGGCCAGCAGCCATACCAACAATGGTACCAGCAACAACCACAATACCAGGACCTGAGGCCAGTATTGAACCCACAGAGGAACCAACAGAATGGCTGCAACAAAAGGTAATAAACCTCTCTAAAAGACCACTAACTGATACTGAGATTGCACTGCTAAACAAAGGCTTAGCATTTGCACCTACTATCCCCATAAGCAAATTTAAACTTATATAGACTTGCAAATAGCTTGCCACAACCTCAGCCTAAAATCTTTCTTTAAAAGGAAAGAGTTAGAGCATTAAAATCTTTCAGTTGCTAGTATGAGTGAATTTGTGGATGTAACAAATACAACTGATAATAATGAAAGAAGTGAAATGAACAGCCACATCTTTAGAGACATGGGTCTGGCCCATGAGTACTTACAGAAAGACTTTGTCACCCTCCAATACAACCTTCTCACTCATAAGCTCCTCCTCAATGCCAATTCATGTGCTGCGTCACATGTATGCTCATTTTGTATGTTCAACTGTCTCTCTCCCGGGTCGTGCCTGAAAATAGGCATTGCTATGCCTAGTGCACTCACCCAGTTACCAAAAGCAAATAAATAAGACTAAAGCGATGATTCTCTCACCAAAGTCTACTTCTGGATGTCCACATATCACACAGTTCCGAACACTCCTGGATGAACCCCGTGGAGTAGTTGATACCTTTAAATACCTAGGGTTCTGGCTGGATAACAAGCTCAACTTTCTGTGCCACTTAAATGAAACCTCAAAGAAACTAAGACAGCGATTAGGTTTATTCTATCGCATTAAACACCTACTCATGTTAGAAGCCAGAATGAGACTAGTACAAACTACATTACTACCTATACTGGACTACGCTGACTTCCTTTACAGTCATTGCCCATCAACGATGCTAAACAAACTGGACATCCTTTACCACCGGGCTTTAAGATTTATCTTAAATCTACCCCATAGTACACATCACTGTCATCTATACCAGGTTTTGGGATGGACCTCATTCTCAACTAGAAGAAAAAGGAATGTTCCTTCTGGTTTTTTAGAGCATTATCTGATAACCTCCCTGCATACATCTCGAACATCTTCAAACGGGCTAAAGGTTCCTATGGCCTGAAACACTTCTCCTTAATCTGCTTCCAGATTCCTAGAGTGAAAACTACCCTTGGCTCAGCAGCAATCAACTTCTCACTTCCATCACTTTGGAACACTATGCAAGACTCATTAAAATTATCCTCACTTCCAAGCATTTTCACATTCACAGCTTTATTAACGGATTATCTGAAGGAATCATGCAACTGTTTCAGATGCCGATGACCCCTAAGCCCCGGGTGCCACTCTCAAATCCTACGCCTAAGTATCTCATCCACCCCACATTCCTAATAACAGAAACCTAGGACCTACAAGCCTAGTTCCCTTAATCCAAGATGGCCCTGCCTATTCTCTACCTTTTACCTATTCTGGTCTCCCTTTTGGCTGCCTACTCTTTCACCCCAATTTCTACCCTATTCCTTAATACTTCCCTTTTTTTTATCATTTAGGTATGAGCTCTTACTTAGCAGAGACTATATGGGATTGTTGTCTCTTCTCATTTCAGTAAAGCTTATCATTATGTACCTTTGCATGTTAATTATGCTGACCAGTATGTATAGGCCCATATTGACCAGCACCTTCGCAGTGTTTTTTCTTTTTTTTTTTTTGCACCATTGTCCACCGTAATTGTGATCTAATGAAGTGTACTGTATTGTATTAATGCCCAGGACCACCTTGAAAATGAGCTTGCTCATTGGTGTTTATGCCTGGTTAAATAAAGTGATTGATTGATTGATTGATAGAGGAAGATCGAAGTTCAGTCCCCCACTGAGCGCAGTGATTTTAACCTTTATGTCACTGTGTGAACAGCAGCTGGACTCACTTTTTAATAATCTACCTAAACTACACTATAATAATTTTTCCAAAGAGGAAAAAAATCAGTCTTAAAAATTTACAAAAAGATACTAGCATTGTATTTAAGCCAGCAGATAAAGGTGGCAGTGCTGTGATCCAGGATAAAGACAAGTACGTATCAGAGGTATTAAGGCAACTACACAATACTGATTTTTATCAGAAACTACAAAACTATCCTACCAAGGGTTTCAAATGGAGAACTGAAGAATATGCTAATGATGCCTATGAAAAAGGTATCATAGAAAAACAGGTAAAAGTCTTCTAATGGTAGAATACCCAAAACGGGCTACACCATACATGCTACCAAAAGTACATAAATCCCTTGAATTACCACCTAGTAGATCAATTGTCAGGAGAACAGAATCTGTGATAGATCTTCTGTCACAATATGTAAACTTTTACATCCATCTTTTTGTGGAGGAACATTTTTGTTCCTAGTTATTTCCTGTGGGAACTGAACAAGGGGGGCTGCATGCTGGCCCGCTGGAGCAGGCAGGACAGGGACACAGAAAGGAATTTACATTTTATAACAGGTATACCATCAATGCCTGTATCACACTTGTATTAATATTTTAAGCGTTTGAGTGCTTTATCGGCCTAGAGTGGTTTCTATGTCCTTTCCAGGCCACCTTGTGCAGCAGTTTGTGGTTCCATATTCCCTGTCTCTGTTTGTCTCCCACAGGTTCCTGGAGTTCAATGGTGGGGGGGCCTATACCTCTGTGAGTCAGACGGGGAGTTCTGCAGGGAACTGGTCAGAAGGAGTTGAGAACCACTAGAGTGAGGACCTGAACTCAGGAATTAATTGAAACAGTGAACACCATCTTATAACGAGAAGGAGAAATTGGATGCACATGTAGATGAGGATAGTGTGGTGAAAGGAACTGATGGCTAAGATCAGGAATAAGTCCATAGTGCTTGGTAGAAAGTTGACCCGATTGACAAAATAAAACCTGCACATTCAGAACAAGTTGCTGAAAGAATATCAAATTCACTAAAAACGTGTTGATAAACATCAGTAGTGAACTAGATCATGGTTGAAAGTTTGTGAGGAGTTTATATTTTCAGAGCATATAGGAGCTCTGTACCTATTTTGCATTAATACAGTGGATGCAGCTACAGAGTAATCAATACTGTTGTTTGTAGCAACTGGCTTTGGTAGACCTGAGTTGCTTAGTTCCACTCACTATGAAGGATTCATGTTTGTCCTCTTGACGGAAAATATTCAAGTAGTTAATTAATCAAGCAGTTTCCTCGAGGCAATAGTTTCCATGCCGTGTTTATTTATTTGTTTTTGGTAACTGGGTGAAGTGTACTAGACATAGAAATGCCTATTTTCAGACACAACCTGGGAGGATTACTACCAGATGGTACAAGCCATAATGAATTATCAGTACAAAAAAAAAACAAGGCAAAGGATAAGATACAGTACAAATAATAAGTCAGTCAGTATGGGTCTAAATGAAAAGCAATACAATACAGATAATCCACAGTTGGTACAAGTTTAGTAATCACTATAGTTAGAAAAGCACACATATTAAAAGAGATACATTTATCTCAGCACCTCATTTAAAATTCTACCATTCCGAGCTCAGTTAGCTCTCTGAAATTTCCCTCCTTGTTTGCACTTTGCATTTATTTATATCTACTCTGTCTGGATTTTATCACTCAGTCTAGGTTACCATAGTTTTTATAACTATACTATTGATTTATATATTAATGTATTCTTATTGTGTTTCTGCTGTGGCAATGAAAAGTATATATTTAATATACAGTAGCCAACAGACTAAAGTAAAACCGATCCAGAAACCAAATCTGTATACTAAAGAACAAAAAAGAGATTTCAATTTTATTAGGATTTTGTGCCACCAAGATCAGGTGACACACTCACTGGTGCATATAGTGCATGCTCTGGTGTTTACCCTCAGATCAAACCACTCAGCAGCAGCTGGTGGTGGAGGACACCAGAATGCCAGATGCTAGATGTTATAAAAGTAAATATACAGACAGATCATCTAAAAATGCCTGAAGACAGAGGGTTGGCACTGTACAACAAATACAAATATTTTTAACTTGCAAATTACATTGGAACTAAACTTCTTCTAAATTGTTTGGTCTGCCTCAGACCCACTCCCACTGAAATTCTCAGTATTGTAACTAACTTCACTGGGAGCAAGCCTGGGCCATTAAATGGAAGTTTCAAAGTAAGTGTGACCAAGTTTTATGATTTTATGTTTAGATTTCATAGCGGTTTTCCTTTATATAAAACAAGGACATTTTTTATCTGTATTTTGTTGCTGGTCACCCAGCCTTCTCTCTTGGAAAACTGATATAAGTTGTCAAGTTTACTTTAAAGTATAAAGATTGAACATAATAAACAAAAGGTTCAAAGTGCACTGGGCCCTGAGGTGCTTGATGTATTTAGAGTGTATTGAGTATTGGCAGCGCTTAAGGTGTATAAAGTGCAATAGTGTATAAAGTGCTTGAAGTGATTAACAGCAATATTCAGAAAGTAAAATTAAATAAGTAGTACCTTAAAGTGCTAAAAGTGCTAAAGTGCTTTAAAATATACAAAAGCGCTTAAAAACTTTTAAACAATCAGTGCACTTAACACATTCTAGAAGCACCAAGCTATACACTATTAGTGTAGTAACTATCTTGATAAAGTGGTTATAGCATATCTATATAGCTCCATCTATAAATGTCTACTTTATCTTAGTTCTGCAGATTTTGGTGTTGACCATTGGACCTTTTTAAGCACCAAAAGACTTGGTTCAGTAAGGACAATCTTTCTAAAGAGCCCAGCCTCTTTAAGAATAAAATATTATAGGATTTTTTTTTCCTTATCTGTTTTTGCTCCTACAGCTCCAGCACCCCTCACTCCTTTAGGTCTGCTTGAGGCTCCTCGGCTAACCCCTACTGACCTCATTCATGTCCATCTCCTTCCATCCTCATATCGCAGCTGATCCCTGGGGTATCCTGGTGTATCCCTTCACTGAGTGGGTCCCCCTTCTCTGAGAGGGAAGGCACCATGAAGGGCTACCTAGCACACTGTCTATTAGGCCCCAGGGATGCTGCTGAGATGGTGGGGATGGCTCACTGGAGGGCTTCAGTGGTGCCTGGACCTGGCAGCCATCATCTGGCAGGCACTGAGTGGTTTTTCCTCCTGGTTTCCTCCCTGGGTTGGCGTATTGATGTCAAGGCAATGCTGACATCTGCCATCCCCCTCTTGTACTGAACCCCAACATCCTGTTGTGCCCCTAGCCTCCACCAGGGGCCAGCAGGCACCGGTGTGCCTCCCCACCCTCCCCCCTCGAGAAGGAGAGCTGTCTCTGAATACTCCCTCCTTCTCTCCCAGCTGACCTTCAGGCGACCCGAGTCCACTCCCGAACCCGGGTCACTGGCATTACAGATGGAAATCCAACTGCTGCACAGATGGGCTAGCTATTATAGGATTTTTAAAGTGAAAAAGAAGAATTAAACCCTTCAGATGACTAACGACTATTTGAATTCAGAGAAAAGGAACCCAACTATGTTGTAAGAATGGCTAGTGTTTGACTTGTCTAGCCTGAGAAATCTCTGAAAACAAGTTTCTCTCTTCTTGTCCTATTTGGGTCTTGAGACTTCGAACTTTGAGATTCTGAAGGGAATCCATGGGGACTGGATTGTTTTTTCATATTGTTGTATTGCTACGTTTAAAATTGGTATTGCGGCACTATTAGTGAGGCTACCATGCTGATTAATATGTGGCTGCTATATTGCCTTTAGTACGAACTGTATTTTTAGTTGCACTTATGGCTAGGGAGTAAAAGGTTCAAGCCATAGTGCATTTTAGCCATTGCAGCGTGTTAGTTTTTGGCTTATGGTTTGTGTATACCATTTAACTGCATTTTTAGGACTAACTTATGTTGAACCACTTGTATTAACCACACCTATCAACTAAAACAATTATTATCTTCACTATTTTATTTTGTTAGCACCAATTGTACTGTTTAGGGCCAAAATATAATTCTGCACATTGGCCTAACTTTCTGGTGGCTCCACATGAGATTGTGAAGCCATCACTAGAGCTGAGTAAATTTTGATTATTGATATACTATATTACGGAAGTATTAAGCCATTGAAAGCAGGAAAATCTTACAACATGGTGCATACCAGAAGTGGGAAACTTACTTCACCAAATAGCACCTCACAGATGGACATTGGAGATTGAACCTAAAAAGAACACCGTATCATGCCCCCATGTTCTTGTATACCTTCTTTTCTAAAAAATGCAACCCTTCTGTACCTTGTTTATATCCCTGTTGTACTTGAATGTCTCTATCATATCCTCTCTCTCTCTCTCTCTCTCTCTCTCACTCACTCTCTCCTCTCCTCTCCTCCAGGTGATACATATTGAGGTCCTCTAGTCATTCCTCATATAACTTTTGGTGCAGTCATTGCACCATTTTTGTTGCCCTTCTCTGGACTGCCTCTATTTTATCTATGTCCTTCTGGAGATGCAGACTCCAGGACTGGACACAGTACTCTAGATGAGATCCCACTAGTGATCTGTACAGTGGCATAATCACCTCCTTTTTTCTGCTGGTAATACCTCTCCCTATGCACCCTAGCATCCCCACAGCCTTCTCACATTATTTGGTTACCTTTACGTCATCAGATATGAGTACCCCCAGGTCCCTTTCTTGACTGGTGGCCGTCAGTACCCCCCACCCATGTTGTACTCCTCCCATGGATTTCTGTGCCCCATGTGCATTATTTTGCACATCTTTGCAATGAATCTTAGCTGCCAAATTCTCAACCATTCTTCAAGCATGTTTAGGTCCTTTCTTATTTTTCCAGCCCCACTGTATTGTAGACCCTGTTGCACATCTTGGTGTCTTCTGCAAAGAGGCATACCTTCCCTTCAAGCCTCTCAGCAATGTCACATATGAAGACATTAAAGAGGACTGGCCCCAGCATGGATTCCTGTGGCACCCCATGGGTTACCCCCCCTCCTCAGATTGAACTCCATTTACCACCACCCTTTGTGTCCTGTCATTTAACCATTTTCTGACCCAATTTACCACCTTGGTGCTCACTCCCAGGCTGCCCAACTTGTTTATCAACCTCCTCTGTGTGACGGTGTCAAAGGCCATGCTGAGATCTAGGTAGGCCACATTCACCACCCCTCCCCTATCTACCTCCCTGGTCACCCAGTAAAATAAATATATCAGATTTGTTTGACAACACCTTCCCACTGTGAATCCATGCTGTCTTGCATCCCGGGTTCTGCTGGATTCAAGAAATATCACAATCCTTTCTTTTAGCAGTGACTCCATTAATTTCCCCACCACTGAGGTTAGACTAACTGGCCTATAGTTGCAAGCCTCCTCCCTGTTCCCACTTTTGTGAAGAGGGACTACATTTGCCCCCCTCCAATCCCCTGCAACCATCCCTGTCTCCATCGATTTGTTGAATAGGGTTGTTAGTGGTGCTGCCAGCACCTCTCTAAGTTCTTTTATTATTCTGTGATGTATCCCTTCCAGCCCCATAACCCCATAGCCTTGTCCCCTTTCACATTCTTGAGTTCCTTTAGGACTCTTTCCTCAGTAAATGGGCTGGTGTCCACCTCTCTCTCACTGGTGCTCCTATCCCCCAATAGTGGTCCTTCTCCTTCCCCTTCTTCTGTGACTACTGACCAAAAATATTTGCTCAGGATTGTTGCTTTTTCTAGGTCCCTCTCTGTACACCCCCATTCCACCCTTTTTAACCTGATAATCCTACTCCTGGTTTTTGTTCAATTGCTAATGTACCTGAAAAAGGTTTAGTCTCCTTTTTTAATTGCCTGGGCTATTTGTTCCTCAGTTTGCACCTGTGCACTCCTGACTGCTTTCTCTGCCTCCCTCTGCTTTCCAGATACAGTTCCCTGTCTTCCCACCTCTGTGTTACCTTGTACCTCCTGAAAACTAGTCTTTCCTCTCTTACCTTCCTGACCACATCCTTTGAAAATCATAGTGTTTTTTTTTCTTTCTCTTTGTTTTGCTTACGTACCTAATGCAAAGGCTTGTTGCCTCTGCTATGGCTCCCTTAAGGTTAGCACATTGTTTCTATACATCTTCCCCTTCTTCTTTCCCTGCCAGGGATTCCTTGAGACATTCCCCCATTTTACAAAGTCAACCCATCTGAGATCCATGACCCTTGCTTTCATGTGGTTTGACTTCCCCACTGTTATCAAATTGAACCACACTGTAAAATGATCACTGGATCCCAGGTAGCTACCCACCATTACATTGGTGCCACTGTACCCATTGATAAGTACCATGTCCAATACTGCACCTTCTCTGGTGGGTTCAGCCACAAGTTGCTTGAGGCACACCCCCTGCAGGGCATCCAGGATGCCTCTGCTCCTGGATGTGGCTACAGCTTGGGTGCTCCAATCCACAACAAGCAAATTGAAGTCTCCCACCAGCAGCACTTCACTTTTGGCTATCATTTTGTAGATGTCTTCCACTAGTACCCCATCTATCTCCTCCCTTTGTGCTGGAGGTCTGTATATCACACATGTGCAAATGACAGTGCTATTTCCTGTCTCCAGGGTGACCCACTTTGCTTCTGCTCCCTTCTGCATTCCTGAACTTTGGTTGCTTTAATTCCCTCACTGACGTAGATAACCACCTCTGGATCCTTTTTTCCCATCCTGTCTTTTCTAAATAGAATGTAACCTGGTATGGCTATATCCCATTCATGGTTCCCTGTGTTACATGTCTCAGTAACAGCGACAATGTCCAGATCTGCCTCTGCCATCAAGGCCACTAGTTTTAGGATTTTATTTCCCAGAATGCGGGCATTTGTGCACATGGCCTTCCAAGTTTTGGAACCTCCCTGTCTAGTAGCTCCCCTCCTATGCCCATTTCTTCCTCCTCCCTCCTCCCTTCCTCTCCTGTTTTACTCCCATTCTTCTTATCCCTGCTATTCTATCTATCTTGGTGTTAGGTTTCAGTGTCAATTTCCCAACCTTAGGGTCCTCCCTACTGACTGCTTCATCCTTTCAGGGGGGCAGTTAGCTTCTTCCTGCCTACTACTGACTCCCCCTTAGCTAGTTTTAATGCTTGCCAATGAAGCATTTAAACCTCTCACTAAGGATCCTCGTTCCCCCCAGATAGATGTAGTCCATCCCACTTGTATAGGCCTGCATCCCTCTAGGTGGGATGCCAGTCCTCAATTAATCTGAAGCCCTCTGCTCTGCACCAGTCCTTCAATCATGCATTGAATCTCATGGTGCTGAATGCCCTGCCTTTCCCCTTGTCATTGACTGATAGCACCTCTGAAAGGGTTACAGTGCATGCCACTTATCTAAGACCCCTTCCCAGCTCCCTGAAATCCTCCTGCATTACTCTAACCTCATCACTAGCCAGATCATTTGTCCCTAGCTGGACAATGATGTCTAGCTCTCCCTCCTGACCTGCTGCCCCAGCAATCCTCTGGAGGTGCTTTCCATCCCTCCAAATCATGGCATTGGGCAGGCACTTAACCTCCCTCTTTCCCAGTCCATTTGCCCCAAGTCTACCCCCCTCACAATAGAATCCCCCACCTGGAGTTTCTTCCTCTTCCTCTGAGGTTCTCTTCCTCCACCCTGGGTCTCCACCTTGAAGGACACCTACATCCTCCTTGGTCTCCACTGCAGATGCCTCCTTGGGACAGTCCCACCCTCCCAGTGCAGCATAGGAGTTGTGAAGGTTAACCTCTGCCCCACCACTTTCACCCTTCTGGAGCCCACCGTAGTCCAGCCACTCCTCCACCCAGGCAACCATTGAGGCAGTGATGAGGATGTCTTGCAGGGTAACCTGGAACCAATTCAAGTGGCCCCACCCACAGATAAGCTTTCCTCAGGGATTCATAATTTAAACTATACTATAAAGGATTAAAAAATTGGAAGAAGATCACAAAATAACAAAAGCTAATGTGATAGAAATGTCTAATTGTTCTTCCTCTCTAAGATTTTTCCTTTCACGTACTCAGCATGTTACTTTCAATTATGAAACATGTATCATGTGAGACTGAAACAATCTATGACAAAGAAGTTTTTACTAATGAAGGAAACTTTACTTCTTGCTCATCACTGTCCAAGCAAATGCTGGAAATTGTAAAAATTCCATACCACGCTAATACAGAGATCTTAGAAAATGTATGGACAATCAAGGAAGAAATAACACATCTCTGTGCTAATGTATTCTATAACAAAGTGACATTAGATCAACTGAGGAGAGATTATCGGGGGGGGGGGAACTGAGATCTAGCTTCACCAAATATAAATAATGTAAATAATAGTCCCCAGGAAGAAAAAAGATCTCTACGGGTTAGCCTTCCTACTCCTTTTTTCAAGATAGGAGGATTTTCTGACCAAAGAAAAACTTCAGAGAACTTAACAGGAACCAAAACAATGTCTAAGACAAAAATAAAAAGGAAGAGACATGCTTAAATTAGTCAGGATAAGAGGCAGGGAATATTTGAAATGGCAATATCTGACATATTAATATCAAAACTACAGGGTGTAACAGTGCATACCAGATGCATACTCAGTTAGTACTGAATTTGCATTTGGAGAAGCTCCTGACATGGGTAATGCTACTGAAGATCTAAATAATTATGATGAAATACCAAAAATATTGTATTCCTTTCCATGTATGGATGAACCTCAAGTGATGAAGTCTGAAATTTGTAACTGTAGGGAGACTGAGGCTTACAATATATTTATTCTCTTATGTAGAGATGTTGAGAATAATATAGCCAGAGAACAAACTTGACGAAATGAGCGATTACATAATGATCAAAATCAGACTATCTTTTTGAATTATATGGAATTCATTAGTTATATCAAGAGACCCATCATTATCTATCTGACTGGATGGCAAAATTGCTTCATATTCTGACTATACATATTGACATTTTCATTACCAGACCTCCAAACACAAATTGCAGATTTAATATGGCAGAGAGAATTAGAGCTTAAAGCAGTGGGCCTTTATATGCTCTCACCCTAATGATACCCTTCCCTTACGGAAATATGTGTGTCTGCTGTGTACATGCAGAATGCATGCCACATGCTTAATTGTGCAATGTTTGCATGCAGTTCACATACACAAAGTGAACCTAAGCAAGCCAGGTTCGCATGCTGAAAGTTCGACATGTGTGTAGCAGGTAAGTTGGTGTGAATATCTTCTAAAAATCACAACAGCTTCATGTGTTGCATGCTTGACATGAATGCAGCAGTTAAACTGGTGTGAACATCATTTTAAAATCACATTAGGTTTACATGCTGCATGCTTGCCATGTGTGCAGCAACTAAGTTGGTGCAAATCTCATCCAAAAACACATAGATTCTATTTCTCATACTACTGCTAGCAATTAGAGCCATTAAAATACATTTTTCATTGATTTCCCATTACAATTAGGTAAACTCATTAATTCTGATCCTTTTGCAAGTTGTTTAATGGCTTTTGATTTTTGTCATTAAATTTCCATTAATTTGTAAAGCATCATTTGCTTAAGGCTTTAAATGTCTAGGATATAGCCAGCCTACACCCCCATTCCAGATGTGCAAAGAGGGGCCTCTGTGTTGTGAAGCCGGACCTTTTTGTTTTGGGCCATACAAATCCTCTTATGCATATTTAGTGCTACAAATGTGTTTCTCCATGACTGATTCTGCTCACTTACTTTCCCTTTGTCATTCTGTAAGGAGTATATACACTATGGCCATGCTAAGCACTCTTTGTGCTGAGTGGGGTTTTGGAAGCATGCATCATACCTCACATTTTGTCACCAAAATGAGGGACATGGGCACTCAAAATGAGATGCAGTACAACGAGGGACACTAACCCTCATGATGATCTGGACACATCCTGAAACATGGAGCTACAGTACATCAGAACACAGTGGAAACTGTTGTATTTACTTGTACCGATACCTGAGAATGAATTTCTAAAGCAGTGGTGCCATTTAAGAAAGGCTGAGGAGGGTGGCATTTGTACCTAGGCTGTTCTTATGGTGTGGCAATAATGGCATTAAATTTGGATTTAATCTTTTGCACTGTAAGTGCCCCCCTGGCCTGTGTGCGCTCACACTACAGGTGCATTCCTGACTTGACTATGTCTGTACTGTGTTGTCCACTCTCCCTATCTAGTAGCAGCGGCACCATCACACATGATGAGGAGGAGCTCCAGCCAAGCAAGAATGCATGAGCCATGCGAGTGTGACACTGTCTTTCCCATGACACAGGAGACAAGTTACATACTACAGCTGGGAGGAGTCAGTGAGCACTGAACTCTCAACAGCAGTGTTGTGGTGGCATATTTTTGTTAGTCTACTCTTAGTAATTCTCTGTCTCACCTGGTTGCTGAAGGGACGGGGTGAGCTGGAAGCTAACTTGAGACTAGGCTACCTACTTACTCTACTAGGCTCACCTCACAAAACAAAACAAAAAAACCCAGCAGAGGGCCCCCTCGGCAGCAAGCTAGACCTAGCAGCAGTGGTGACAGTGGCATGGGTGGCCTTCATAGACCTTGAACAATGCAGTGCAGCAGCAGCCATGTCATCAGCCAAGCAAGAAGTAAGCAACGCAGGTTGGGTGTGTTTGGTTAGTGAGGTGACTTGGTTACAGACCACGTTGGGAAGCTGAGATGGTCTGTTCTAGCATCCAGCTTCCTGGCAGAAGGATGGAGGAGGAGGAGTGTACTGAAAACTGGGTTGGTGACACACTGGACAGGTTGCAGGTTCTGGCCAGATGGCCAAGTAAGTAAAAGTAAATTTTTTTTAAAGAGGGACTGGGAAAGGAGGAAGGACTGAAATATTGATGTGTTTTTCACTTTTTTGTGCCTTTGTGTAGCTTCATGACCCATATGGGATGGGTATTGAATAGAATGGAGTCAAGGAGAGAAATCGGGACAGAGTTTTTTTTTGGGGGGGAGGGTTTCAGAACATCAGCCAGGAAAAAAAATTGGTTAATAACTAGGTGGGTTTAAGCCCAAATCTGATGCACTGCTCCAGGCTATAGACAGATGAATCTTACACATTTGAATTTTTCCTGATTTGCATATCACTTTTCAGTCACAACAAATGAGTTTTACATTTTAAAGACATTCCAGACATTCTAGAGCTTGACACCTAGGGACTAACTAACACCTGGCATCCACTGGTTGTTGGCTCCCCCCTGCTGAAATTTGAAATGGTGCCCATGCCAGAAAGTCTAAATTAACAGGACATCCTCTGTGTGAGCAGCATGTTTCCCATGAGGGATGGACGAGTAGCAGAGCAGTTTTCAGGGGTAAAATGAGAGCTGTCCATTGTATTTAAGGACAGTTGAGCAGTATGATATGCACAGACTATTGGAGCCCCACTCTGGTAAAGCTTATGTCCTCCCCCAATGAAGCTGACCTCCACATCATCACAGTCAGGCACATTATACTAACATACTAAAATGCCAGCAGAATAGGCCGAATGGTCTTTCGTATCTGCTCATTTGGTCAGCCCCCACCCTGGGTGCTGACCTTGCTGCCCCCCTCGCCATCTCTGGCTTTTCCCTTCTCACTTCCGGATATTCTCACTGCATTGGATTTTGCTTCCAGAACCCTTCACCTGTAACTGTCCCACCCCCTCTTGAACTCCTCCACCATCTCTGCCTCCACCAGCCCCCTAGGCAGCGCATTCCATGGCTCCACCACCCTCTCAGTGAAGTAGCACCTCCTCCTTTCTCCCCTGAATCTTGCCCCTCCAGCTTCCACCAATGCCCTCTAGTGGCCCCCTCCTCCTTCCTTCGAAACACCCTGACTGTTCCTCCCCTATTTACCCTCTTCATGTACCTGAAAACCTCTATCATGTCCCCCGGTCCTTCTCTCTTCCAGTGTGTACATATTTAGCTCTTCGAGCCTCTCCTCATAGGTCCTGTCCCCAAGCCCCAAATCATTTGGTTGCCTCCTCTGGACCCTCTCCAGGAGTTTAATGTCCCTCTTTAAGTGTGGCCTCCAAACTGCATGCAGTACTCGAGGTGCAGCCTCACCAAGCAGTTATACAGAGGAGTATCACTTCCTCCTTCTGGATGTGATCCCCTAGCGATGCATCCCAGCATCCTGTTGGCCTTGGCTGCCCTCCTACAAGTCTCTGAGTTGTTCATCTTGACATCCACCACCACCCCAGGTCCCTCTCAGCCATCGAGACTTGTAGCATTCCCCCAGGGTGTACACTTGGCCGGGTTTCTGGCCCCAGGTGGAGTACCTTGCATTTCCTGCATTGAACCTCAGCTTCCACTTTCTAGACCATCTTTCCAGAGCCTCCAGGTCCCCCTGGGGCCACCTTCCCCTCCTCCCCATCCACCACCTCTCCCAGTTTTGAGTCATCTGCAAAGAGACTCATCTCACTCCTGATTCCTGTCCTTATGTCAGAGACATAGGCAATGAACAGGAGGGGCCCAAGGACTGATCCCTGTGGGACCCCACTAATGACCCTCCTTGGGGATGAGACTATCCCGCCAACTACGACCTTCTGTGTCCGGTCCTGGAGCCAATTCCCTATCCATCGGATCATCTGGTTCCCCACCCCCATTTCTCCCAGCTTATCCAACAGGCCCACGTGAGGAACAGAGTCAAATGCCTTGCTGAAGTCTAGAAAGAAGATGTCCACTGGTCTACCCAGGTCCAAGGCACTCATCACCCAGTCATAGAACTCCACAAGGTTTGTCTGACACGATTTCCCCGGATGAATCCATGCTGTCTATTGTCCAGGCACCCTGACTTTTCCAGGTCCCCCCCAGCCTCTCCTTGACAATGCCCTCCATCACCTTGCCCACCACCGATGTCAGACTGACAGGCCTGTAGTTCCCTGCCACCTCCCTTGATACCCCTTTGTGGATAGTCACTATATGCACCACCTTCCAGTCCTGGGGCACCCACCCTGTCCTCAGAGAGATGGTGAAAGGTTTCGCCAGGACATCTGCAAGTTCCTTCAGTACTCTGGGATGTAATTTATCCGGCCCCGGTGCTTTCTCCATCTTAAGGGACCTGAGGGCTTCCCTCACTCTCTCTGCTCTGATTTCCACTTCCGCTACCTCTTCTCCCTGCTTAGCCTTCCCTCCTCCTGCCAGTGATGCCTCCCCCTCTCCCCAGACCCGCCGATCAGTAAGGGTCCCCCCCTCCTCAGTATCTCTCTCTCCTCCCATGTATGATGTAGCATCCCCATTTTCCTTGGTGAAAACTGAGGTGAAGTACTCATTTTGCACCTCAGCCTGCCCCCCCGGGTCTTGTGCCCATCTCTTCCCTGTTTTAATCCTGCTAATCTGCCACTTCACCCTTCGTTTTTCCCCAATGTATCTAAAGAACTCCTTGTTCCCTCTCCTAATTTCCCTGGCCAGGTTCTGCTCCTTTCTTGCCTTAGCCACCCTCACCACCCTAGTGGCTCTTCTAGCCATCAGCTCGTACTCCTCTCGATCCCTTTCACTCCTTGAGCACTTGAATTGCCTATAGGCTGCCTTCTTCCTGTACCACCTCCTGGACCTCCCTGGTCCACCAGCAGGGTTTCCGGGCCCTACCGCATTTTTGTCTTACTCTTGCACAGGTGCTGGTAGCATCCTGCACCCCTTTCCTGATGATTTCCCACCTACTATCAGCGTCCATGTCTGACCGAATCACATCCAAATGCTCCTTAAGGATCCTTCCCATTTCCTTAAAATCCGTCCCCCTGAAGTCAGTTACCTCCGTCTTTGTGCAGCCATCTACCCCTATGACATAGGGTAAGGGACAGTGCAGGGACATGCACCATTGAAATGAATGGGGTATTTTTTTTCATTATTTTATACATTATTGATGGAGAGTTGGGATTAATGAAGGCCACTGCTTGACTAACAAGGGCCTTGTTAGTAGAACAGTAGCCTTCATTATTCTCCAACTCACCGTCATAATGTATAAAATAGTAAAAAATAAATAACTCCATTCATTTTAAGGGGGTACAGCTATACCCCAGGACTCTGACCCGTGGACATCATCTCTTAAAGATGCCTGCCTCTGGCTCCCTACTACTCAGGTAAGAGACTGTCAACTTATATCTATACTTGGTGGGTTGTCTGTAGCAGCTTGGTGACACCTGTTGCAGTGTGTGCTCGTGGGGGACTGGCCATATGGGTGGGTGTCGAGTTATTGCTACTTTTGTTTTTGCAACTTAAAATCTGTTTTCATGGAAGCATTCAACTATGGAGAGACAATAGTAGGAGTACATGCCAGGGAAAAGTAATTAAGTAGTTTTGTGGGTAAGTGTGTGTATTGGGGGTGAGAAGAGCCACATGTGTTTCCATTGGTATGTCTGCTACAATTCAGCTGTGCAAGCTGAAGGAGGACAAGAAAACTGAAAAGTGTAACAGTGTCTACAAGCATGCTGCACTCATGCAGATGTACAGTATGCAGATTTGTACTGAAGTACAAGTGAGCCATCTATGTGCAGGTAGTATAGCTTAGTGGTTAAAGGCACTGAATTACAAACCAGGAGACTTGGAGACCTGATGACCTGGGTTTAAATCTCATCAACCCTACTTGTACAGGATATGGTGTGATCCTTAGCAAGTCAGTTAACATTTATGTGTGCACTTATCAGTGACCACTTGCTTTTTGCACACATGCCATATTCATGCAAGCTGTTCCAATTTAACATAAAAGGCATGCTTTCCACACTTTCTTGCTGCATGCATGACTCATGCATGCAATTGTTTCCAATTTAATGTCTAAATCATGCTTGCAGCATGCATATCACATGAGTAGCTTTATGTGTGCAGCATGAAAACCTTTCATTTAATTATTTCTGTAAGGGTTTATACCAGGAGAAGATTCTCTGGCTATAGAAGAGACAGAAGATTGGCATAGCTAATAGCTTGGCAGAAGACACCGGGAGAAAGGACTGCTGTGTGACTGAACTTCTCTGCTGGGACTAAAGTAGAAGAACTTTTGTATTTGACTTTTAATTTAGGGTAAAAAAACTAACATACAAAAAAAGTGTGTGTTTGGGTTAACTGAACTGAATGGGTATCTGAAGAGTTATCTAGGTGTAAATTTCAGGTGACTGAAAGGACTTAACTGCTGTGAGGTTTAAATTACTTGTAGAAAGATCTGGTAAGTAGGGGAGTGGCTTAGCTAGAAGGACTACATTTAAAGACTGCCTTAGAAAGTTTCTGCTAATAGCTTGGCAGAAGACACCAGGAGAAAGGACTGCTGTGTGACTGAACTTCTTTGCTGGGACTATATTGCCCTCCTTCCCTCCCCTCCACCCAAAGCTAGTTCTATTTTTATAGGCACAGAATTTGACTGACAACAGGAACTTCCTGTTTAGGGGCAGGAAGTGAGTGATCACAGAACCACCAAGGACCCACCATCCTAGAAGAGCAAGAGTAGCTCTCCGGCCCCTCTAGCTGCTGGAGGTCTGCCTCTGAGCAAGTAAGTGGTCTACTACGAAATATAGGATATTCTTGTCTCAGAACAGGAAAATACAGGAGCTTAAAGGGCACACAGGCAGAAAGTAAGGAGAGAGAAAAAAAACAGAGGAAAGAGTAAGGATTGCAAACAGTTAATGGGCCAGAAATAAGACATGATTGAGTGGTGCAGTGCAGTGGCTGTGGAGCAGCAGTCTTCCGGGAGATGTTCTGGATGATGCAGTGTTGTCCCATCTGTAGGCACCTCTCTGGGCTGAGGGAGGAGGTTGCTCATCTCCAGGCTGAGTTGGCCAGGATTTGTGGGACCTCCTCTTCCATCCAGGGACCACCAGTGCCACTGCCGTTGCCTCAGAGGTTGCCAAGAAAGAGGAGCAGTTGGACCACAGTGGGCTCAGAGAGGGTGAGGGTGGTGGAACAGAGATGCATCCCTACCATTGTACCTCTCCACAATTCCTATGCCATTCTGGCAAAGTGTGGTTCCTCTATGGAGGCACCAGCATGGAGACCAAGGAGGATGCTGGGAACCTCCACAAAGGAGACCCACAGGAGGGTGGCAGGGGACCCTGCAGGGGAAGGAAACAACTCCTGGTGGGGGACTCCATTGTTAGGAAGGTAGAACTGGGGGATGAAGGGGAGAGGGAGGTAAGGTGCCTGCCTGGTGCCATGGCTTGCAGGGACAGGAAGCGAATCCTCAGGATTTCCAGAGCAGCTGCACAGGGAGGGAGCTGGATGTCATTATCCACCTAGGGACAAATGATCTGGCTAAGAAAGGGATTAGAGAAGTGCAGGAAGAGTTTGTGGAATTGGGGAGGGCCTTGAGTCAAGTAGCAAGCCGTGAACCTTCTCGGAGGTGCTACCTATCTATGGCATAGAGAAGCTAGGGTGTTCCGCACCATGGAATTCAATCAGTGGTTGAAAAACTGGTGTGGAGCTCAGGATTTGGCTTCATTGGGGTCTGGGGTCCACCTGAGTGATGCATGCTCTATACTGGCATGATGGGCTGCATCTGTCCAGGAGGGGAACCAGGATCCTAGGTGATAGGTTTAAATGCTTCATTGGCAAGCTTTTAAACTAGCCAAGGAGGGCACTGGAAAGGACAGGAAAATCCTAGCCCCCAAATAATCACGGTAGTAAGTTTGACAAACACCAACATAGAGGTGTCGATAGGGAGAAGGGCAGGGGTAAATGAAGAAGCTGACAAAATCAAGAAGGACAGGGATGGGGCAAAGGGAGTAAAGGAAATCAGGAAATGGAGGTAATGAGTACCAATGCCCGTAGTCTGGGCAACAAGCTCCCTGAGCTGATGGCCTTTAAGGAAGAGGGATGCCTGGATATCGTGAGCAGTCACAGAAACATGGTACACAGAGAACCAGGACTGGGATGTTAACATACCAGGGTACATAACCTACAGGAAAGACAGGCAGGGAGAAGAGGGGGAGGAGTAGCTCTCTATGTAAAGGAAGGGATAAAAGCAACTGAACAAAAGAGTAAACAGGAGGAGAGGAGGCACTGTGGGTCATCTTGGAGACTGGAAAGGGCACCACAATCTGCACAGGGGTTGTGTACAGACCCCCATGTCAGGGGGAAGGAATGGACAAGGATATGATAGAAGGCATTCTTAGAATGGCAGAGAAAGGGGAGATACTGTGATGGGAGACCTGAATATGCCAGATGTTAACTGGAGCACATTTGCTGCAGCCACATCCAAGAGCAGGGCCATTGTTGATGTCCTACAGGTGGCAGGCATTAGACAGCTAGTTTCAGAACCCACTCATGAGGGAGCAATCTTAGACCTCGTACTCTCAAACGGGGGCAGTGAGAGGATCTCAGATCTAGAAGTGGGTTGCCATCTGGGGACAAGTGACCATCAAACAGTGTGGTTCACGTTAAACTCAGCTACAGAGTCAAGCCATACAAAAGTGAGGGTACTGGACTTTAGGAGGGCTGACTTTGGCAAGATGGGAGAGTGCCTCAGAAAAGCACTAGCAAACAGGCTAGAAAGAGGTGTGGAGCAACAATGGGGAATTATCAAAACTGCCATCACAGAGGCAACAAGCCTTTGTGTGAAGCAAATGAACAAATCAAAATGAAAGAAAAAGCCACTATGGTTCTCAAAAGAGGTGGCTGTGAAAGTCAGGAAGAAAAAGATAGCATTCCGAAAGTATAAGGAAACACAGAAGGAGCAGGACAGAGAGCTGTACCAGTTAAGGCAGAAGGAAGCAGGGAGGGAAGTCAGAATAGCAAAGGCCCAAACTGAGGAAAAGATAGCCAACTCAGTTAAGAAGGTGAATAAAACGGTACATCAGCGAGCGTAGAAAGACAAAGGGACGGATAGTGAGGCTGAATAGAGTAAACAATGGGTGGGCAGAGGGGGACAGTGAAAAAGCAGGAATACTGAACGAATATTTCTGCTCAGTATTCACAAAAGAGGAGGGGGAAGTGCCTAATCCAATTAACAGAAGCACTCTTGATAGGGGGTCGATCCCAGTCCTTTCACAGAAGAAAGGGTTCTGCAAGAACTCCTAAAACTGAAGGTGGACAAAGCAATGGGTCCTGATGGAATTCACCCCAGAATTCTAAAAGAATTAATGGAGCAACTAGTGAAACCACTGGCTACTCTTTTTAATAAATCATGGGAGGATGGTGTGGTACCCGAGGACTGGAGGAAGGCGGATGTGATTCCCCTTCACAAAAGTGGGTCCAAGACAGAGGCAGGAAACTACAGACCTGCAAAATCAGTGGTTAAAGGGGACAAAACCTTTTACAGGTACATAAGTGAAAAAAGAAGGACAAAGGGAGGGATAGTTAGACTGAAGGGGGAGGATGGGAGCAGCGTGGAGGATGACAACAGTAAAGCTGACATACTGAACAGGTATTTCTGCTCAGTCTTTACTAAGAAAAAGGGGGGTAATGGGTCTGAGAAGGAGTACAAGGGGTGAGAATGGTGCAGAAATGGACACAAGTCCCTTTACACGAAAGGGTCCTGAAGGAACTGGAAGTAATAAGAGTTGACAAAGCAATGGGGCCAGTTGAGTGCACCCCAGGGTCCTTAAAGAACTAAGAGAGGTGGTGGCTGAACCTCTGGCTATCCTGTTCAGCCAATCACTGGAAACAGGGAGGTACCCAAAGACTGGAGGACAGCAGATGTACTCCTTATACAAAAGTGGGAACAAAGAGGAAGCAGGGAACTACAGACCAGTCAGCCTCACCTCGGTAGTGGGGAAGATCATGGAAGCACTACTGAAGGAGAGATTGGTGGAACATCTGGTTGTCAATGGACTACAGGACCCAAGGCATCATGGTTTCACCAGGGGGAGGTCATGTCAGACCAACCTCATTGAATTTTTTGACTGGGTGACTAGGGAGGTGGATCAGGGGAGGGCAGTGGACATGGCCTATCTGGACTTCAGCAAGGCCTTTGACACTGTGCCACATAGAAGACTATTACACAAACTGGGAATATGGGTGTGGGCAGGACAGTAGTGTGGTGGGTAGGTAACTGGCTGGGTGGCAGGACACAGAGGGTGGTGGTAAATGGCTGTCACTCCACAGAGGAAAGAGTGACCAGTGATGGTCCCACAGGGATCAGTGCTGGGACCGGTCCTATTCAACATCTTCATCAGTGACATTGCACAGGATATAGAAGGCAGAATTTCACTGTTCGCTGATGACACAAAGCTCTGTAACAGAGTAGACACACCAGAGGGTGTAGACAGAATGAGAAGGGACCTGCAGAAACTTGAAGAATGGTCAAGGGTTTGGCAGTTGAAATTCAATGCAAAAGTGCAAGATAATGCATATGGGGCACAAAACCCTGGCACAATATATCAGTTGGGGGTGAGGATATAGCATGCACCAAGCAGGAAAGGGATCTTGGGGTTGTCATCTCTGATGACCTCAAGGTGGAAACAGTGTGACAAGGCATCAGGTAAAGCAAATAGGATGCTGGGATGTATAGGCAGGGCATCACCAGCAGGAAAAGGAGGTCATAATTCCACTATACAAGACACTAGTGAGACCCCACCTGGAGTACAGTGTACAGTTCTGGAGACCATACCACGTAAGGACATAGACAGGGTAGAGAAGGTTCAGAGGAGGGCAACAAAGATGGTGCATGGGTTGCATCACAAATCCTATGAAGACAGGTTGAAGGAACTGAACATGTACTCCCCTGGAGGAGAGGAGGGAGAGAGGGGATATGATAGAGACATACAAGTATCTTACAGGGAGGAACAGGGTGCAGGAAAACACTATTTTTAAGTGAAAAAGATGTTTCAGGACTAGAGGGCATGGGATGAAGTTGGAGGGAGGACGATTCAGAGGAAACATGAAAAGAATTTCTTCACAGAACGGGTGGTGGACAAGTGGAACACCCTGCCAGAGGAAGTGGTGGGGGCTGAAACAATCACTGGATTTAAGAATGCATGGGATAGACATAAAGGAATTCTAGAGGTCAGGGGTAAGGGGAAATAGACTTCTAGGAAAACAAACTGAACTTACAAGCTCAAATGGGCAGACTAGGTGGGCCATAGGCCCTTATCTGCCGACACTGTCTATGTATCTATGTATGACCTGTCAGTCTGACCTCTGTGGTAGGGAAAGTGATGGAGTCACTTCTGAAGGAAAGAATAGTTGAGTACCTAGAGGCCAGTGGAGCACAGGACCTAAGGCAGCATGGGTTCACAGCGGGAAGGTCATGTCAGACGAATCTGATAGATTTCTTTGACTGGGTGACCAAAGCAGTAGACCAGGGAGGGGCTGTGGACATGGCCTACCTAGACTTTAGCAAGGCATTTGACACAGTCCCACACAAAAGATTAATAGTCAAATTAACCAGCCTGGGAGTGGGACCCAGGGTGGTAGTCTGGGTAAAACATTGGCTGCACAACAGGACACAGAAGGTAATTGAAAATGGAGTCCATTCTGAAGAAAGGGGGGTTACTAGTGGGGTACCGCAGGGTTCAGTATTGGGTCCAGTCCTTTTTAATGTCTTCATCAGTGACATTGCAGAGGGACTGGAAGGAAAAGTATGCCTTTTTGCAGATGACACAAAAATCTGCAAAAGTCCTGGGTACAGCTGTACCCCCCTTAAAAAGCTCCATCTGAGTACTGTGTCCAGTTCTGAGACCCCATCTCCGCAAGGACATAGACAGGATAGAGGCAGTCCAGAGGAGGGCAACTAAAATGGTGCAGGGTCTGCAAGAGAAGCTGTGATAAGGAGAGACTAAAGGAGCTTAATATGTATACCCTTGAGGAAAGAAGGAGAGGGGGACATGATAGAAACTTTAAGTACCTCAGTGGAATCAACAAAGTCCAAGAGGGTAGAATCTTTCAGAAAAGAGATGTGCAAGAACAAGGGGACACAATTTAAAAGATAGAAGGAGGCGGTTCAGGGGCAATGTGAGGAAGTATTATTTCACAGAGGGTAGTGGATGCATGGAACAGCCTTCCTGAGGAGGTATTGGGGTCTAAAACTGTGGAGAATTCAAGAATGCATGGGACAGACATAAGGCAATTCTTGTGGAGGGTAGGAAGAAATAGGCTGTTGGTTAACTAGGATCTGCGGCCTATCCTGTAGGTAGGGAAATGGGCAGACTAGATGGGCCTAGCAGTCCTTATCTGCTGTCAAAGTCTATGTTTCTATAGCAGGGTTTTGAATGTTATTCCCAATTATACGAATACACACTTTTTTATCATAGGAAAACAAAACCCTGTAACTTTTGTTGGAAAGTATTGAGAAGTGATCCAATTGGTAGAATTAAAAGTGAACTGGCCTCTTTTTCTTAAGAATGCTAGGTAATCCTATAGGCAGAAACAACATAGACTGGATACAACTGCATGAGTCAAGAACCACATATCCACAAATAGATATCACATTCAGGAATCCAAAATTTGTGGAAGTAATTCATGAAATATCATTGTTATTCGGTAACATTGGTCTGTATGTAGAAGAAGTTAAAACACTAATGACTAAGATCACCATTGAAAAGGAGGCAGATTTAATTAGTACAGAAAATAGATATGGAAAACTTGCACCAAAAAAGCTAGACTTACATCAAGCTGTTATCTTAGATAAAAGACACGATCCCCCAATTCATTTGAGATGTCTGTTCTCTCATGGAAAACTGAGGGATTGACATCTAAGTTGGCAGATTCTGAATGCAAATTGTTTTTAACGATACATGACATATTCTGTCTCCAGGAGACATGGTGTAGTGAATTGACTCCACCATTGATACCAGGCTATGCAGGATATGCTAACCCAGCAGTTAAAGTCAAGAACAGTAGCATACCTTGTGTGGGTATAGTAACATATATTAAAACTTCCTTGAATTTAAAAGTTACGCCTATCACTTGTAAATTGAAAACCACTCTTCCTCTCGTATTAGAATCAGACTGTAAATAAATTTTACTCAATGTCTGCATTCCTCCTCTTACGAGAAAGGCATTTCCTACACATAACTGCACAGAATAATCAAAGTTTTTTGGAAAAATAATGGATAATTATGTATCTTATGCTATCATAATAATAGGTGATTTCAATGTTTGTGTAGCACAGGAAACCACTTTTGCAAACCTACATTCAGATAGTCTACAAAATGTATTTGTTATAAACCCAAATATTAGACAAATAAGACAAGTTAAAGATTTAAAAACTATTAAACAAGACAGAGCTCTGATTCAGGTCATGGAGGATACTAATTGCTGCCTAATGAAAAGTAGATTGATGGGTGATTATGATAGTGCATTTATGTATACTGAACAATTGGGCTTGTCAACTGTAGATCTAATATGGACCAACACAGATGCAATGAAATCATTAAAAACGTTAAAAGTACTTGATTGCTCAGAGTCTGTCCACTTCCCATTGGAACTAAAATCGGGGATGTTATCTACGAATAAGCATACTAAAGACAATCAACATATAATGCAAAATTGTGAAATAATACATTTTCACAAGATTAGATGGCAAGTTGGTACCACCAAGTTTTTCTTGGACATTTTTTATAAAGAGTCCCTTTTTAAATTCTGTTCAGAAATCTTTCTTAATTCTGATAATATTGAGAGCTTTAATGAGAATTGGCACAGAATAACTCAATATGTTAGACCATTTCTTTTGCAACCTATGATTCTGTGTTCTAAACAGAACTCTTCATTAAGCAATACCTTGAGCAAGCCAAGACATATTTAAACAAAGTTTTATGCTATGTTAAACAACATCCATCTAGAGGACATTTTAGATCACTAAATCAAGCAAAGAATAGCAATAAAAATGCACTTGAGAATGAGAGAAAAATATTCAAACAAAAGAGGGGGTTTAAACTTAGACAGGCAGTCCAGAAAAAAAGACAATATAAATTTCTGGACATTGGTTAATCAAGGTTATCACCAGTTTTCTGCAGGCCATGAGGCCTTTGTTACCCTTCATACAAGGGAACGGTACTTTTGCTCCCTATATTATTCTCCATCTGAAGATACATATTGTTTGAACCTAAATAAGATAATCTATTTTGCTAAACTTCTATGTATCTATAGGGAAGAAATAATGGAAGCTTTTTCACGTTTAAAGAATAAGAAAGCTTCTGGTCTGGACAGAATTATAGCTCAAATCTATAGATTTTTTCCTGACTGGTGGCTACCCATTTTTCACATTATTTGTAATAAGTTAATACAAGGGGCAGAAATCCCAAGCAGTTGGAAAGGAAGCACTATATGCCCAAGTTTCAAGAAAAAGTGCAATCCTTTAGAACCAGCAATGTACATGCCTACCAGCCTAATAGACACTTCATACAAGATTTCCTGTCGTATAATCCAGAACAGAATGAAGACATGGACAGAAGAGAGTAAAATACTAAGTGAGTTTCAAAATGGATTTAGATCTGGGAGATCAACAACTCAGCAATGTTACATACTGTCTCACCTAGTTTGGAAGTATATTAAAATTAAAAAGGCAAACCTTTATTATTGTTTCATAGATCTAAACTCAGCCTTTGATTACATTAGCTGGTCCCTACTATGAAACAAACACCTGTCATATAATATAGGTCCAATGCTATTGAATATCATAATTAGACTTCACCAGAACATCTGGTTAAAAGTTCAATATGATCAGGATGGAGATTTATCCTCAGAAATTAAAACTAACCTCAGAGTGAGACAAGGGTGCTTGTTGGCCCCTACACTATTTAATATATACATACTGACTCACTAATTGTACAGCTGGACAACTCAAAGTTCCATTCCCCTATTAAAAACAAACAAAAAAATCCTGGTCTTAGCTTTTGCTGATGACCTTGTATTATTATCAGCTTCACTATTGGGATTACAATGGAAACTCAACTTATTTGCCAAATTATGCACAGAAAATAAACTGATAATAAACAAGGATAAAATCAGTCTATTAATATTTGGGCACAAACAAAAGAAAATGCCTTCACTACATATTGGCAAATCAAAAATTATTACAGTTAAATCTTATTTTTACTTAGGTGTCTATTTTTATCAGAATACTTTTTGGCTGAATCATCTTGATCTAATGAAGCACAAACAAACTACTGCATTTATTGCATTTAAGAGATCTGCTGCACAACTAGCAATGGCTCAGTCCAGGATTTACTCAGAGTTAGAGAAGCTAAAATGCGTAAAGGTCTACTATGTGCAGCAGAAATATGGGCTCCAATTAATCCAAAAACACTGGAAATAAAACTTAATAAGTTATATTATTACATCTTTAGAGTTCCCCAGTTTGTTCCAGCACTAGTACTCAGAATCGAACTGGGCCAGTTGCCTCTTTTGGCCTATATCACAGAAAAGAAATTAACATTCATATTAAAGCTTTTCCTCTGCCAAGAATTTCGAATACCTTGATTTTGCTTGGAAGAGGAAATTGAATACACTAGTCAAGGTTTTCTCTCCAACGCTGGAATGCATTGCCTCATACATGTATCCTTTAGGTCTTGGATATCTGCTTCATCAGATTTATTATAGACCTTTAAGTGAACTATTGTATCGGCTTAAAGAAAGAATAAAGGATACTTTCTACACAAGAGTCTCGCATCAGCACAAACCTATAAAAATATTAATTGGAATAAAAAGCTGAAAGTTCATCATAATTCAGAACCTTACTTATATACAGTATGATACAGAGCCCAGTCAAACGGTGAGCTTTAACTAGGTATAAATTAAAACTTTACATATGTAATTATGATCTTTGCCCACCCACAGGACTCCCAGAGGGAGCACTGGCCCCCTCTACTAACTGTCAATCATTACCCTCTCAAACTGGTGGACTCCTTTAAATACCTGGTCATTACCTTAAACCCAGTGCTAAACTTCCACCAGCATATACACCTCCTATCTACCACTCTCAACATCCATCTTGGGATACTGCATCACTTCAAACACTGTCTCACTCAAGATGCCCTTAGGCTCGCTGTCTCCTCTTCTGTCCTCTCCCTACTTGACTACAGCTTACTTATCTATAGCACAGCGAGCACCTCAGCCCTGTCCAGACTATGACTTGCCCTTAATAAAGCCTGCTGCCTTACCCTGGGTTGTAACCATCTCGCCCACACTTGCTCGCAATACATTACCACCAACTGGCTCAACCTCGAAAACAGAATTAGGTACCATGCCTGCCTCATGGCAAAAAAGGTTACCCTTGGCCTTGCCGCTCCTGGGCTCACCCCTCTAATCCACTCTGCCCCAGCACTTAAGTGCACCCAAAGCTCCATTAAGCTGCTCCTCACAGCACCTCACTGCCACACCTCCCAATTCCAAAGGTCCTTTAGCTACAGAGCCCCCTCTTGGATGAATGGCCTACCCACCTCCATTATTAATGAAAACCAAATTGGCTCCTTCAAAACTCAGCTTAAGGAACAGCTCCAGTCCTCTAATCAATGTGAATGCCACTGACTACCTTCCCCTCCATGACTAAGGCCACTGGCCAGCTTATTTCCACCCTTGTTGAGTCCACAGCCTAAATCTGTCAGGTTCAGTTGGTTCTCTGAGTAGTATTAACGTATTGTTTAAGAACTGTAGTTATTATTCCTAGTATCAAACTATTAACTTTCTCCCTGTTCTATGTTTATTGCTTACTTTTGTACCCTGGTGAGGGTCAATTGCCATGTAATGTCTGTTTTGTATCTGATTTCTGTGACATGGAACCTTTGTAAAGGAGTCTCTGACTCAAAGGTCTTTTCCAAAACCTCAATAAATAAATAAATAAATATAAGGAATTGCATTTACTTTAGACAGAAACATCCAGGCATAGTAAATTGCCTCTGCAATTGTAATATGAAGGTCATAGATGACTTAAAACATATAATTTTAATCTGCCCTCTATATGAGAAGCATAGGAGGTTCTGGATATGGCCTATTCTGGTAAACCTTGGCCTTCCCCTGGATCTGTTGCTTTTAGAGCTTTTCATCTCTAAGGATAAAACAATTTTAAGTAGACTTGCTTGGTTCCTAATATCTCTGAAACTGTAGATGACCTATGGTAAATGGTTGCTAGTGAAAAAACATTGTTAAAATGATAAACCAATGCCAATGTCAATGTCAATATATAAACCATGTAATCAATCACTTTTTCATCAAATTATGTTTATCCTCATATGTATAATACCAAGAATGTTTATAGAGCTTTTAAGGTTTTTACAAGGTGTTACCTGTATTTTTATTATGTTACTCTTATTATAATTTTTATCTTGTCTATCTATTGTAATGGCTTTATGCCAAACAGTAAAATACAATTGATTCATTGTTTGATTGACTGATTTTGGAGGAACTTTGTTCATATATCAAAGATGCCAGTGATATTCTGAAGGTTTTAAATGACATTGAAATAGACCAAGAATCCTATTTAATAATGATGGATACTGAATCATTATATACTAACACCTGCAAGAGGATGCACTTCACTGTATTGCCTATTACCTTAATACTAGAGAACAAGATGCTATGCCACCTACAGGCTTTATTGTTAAGCTGTCAGAATTTGTATTAAAATTCAATGTTTTTTCTTTTCTAGATAGTTTCTACCTCCAGACCAAAGGGACAGCAATAGGGGTGACCTTTGTCCCAGCGTTGCAAATCTTTCTGTTAGTAAGTAGGAGTCAGAAGTAGTAAAAGACAATATAACTAATCCCTTCTTTGATAAAATTGATCTTTGTCGTCATTTTATTGACAATATTTTATTATATGGAAAGGTGATTTAACTGAATGTTTTATTATATGGAAAGATGATTTAACTGAATTTAATGACTTCATTGACTACCTGCACTTCACAAATCCAAATCTAAGGTTCTCATTTCAGGCAGGCAAGCAAGCAAGAAGTGAATTACCTTGACCTAACAATTAGGAAAGATAATCAAAGTAATATTGTTACAGATGTCTATTGAAAAGTAACTGACAGGAATACAATTCTTTTGACCTCGAGCTGCCACCCTAGACATGTAGTCACTAACATTCCTAAGGGACAATATCTTAGATTAAAATGAAATTGTAGTACTCCAGAGAGTTATGGTAAGGCTGCAGATTATCTTACTTTGACATTTAGGGAACATGGTTACAACAAGCAGGACTCAGAATTAGCAAATGCAAATGCTCGAGATAGTGACATACAGGAATTGTTAAAGGAGAAAAATTACAATATCATATCCAATACAATATATGACTATGTCACTACCTACTTAGCACATGCAACACATGTTGCAAAAAATCATGAAAGGAAATTAGAATGTGTTAAGCGGGATCCTGGCTTGGCTGATGCAACCAAGGAACCTCCACATATGGCTTTTGAAAGGGCTCCTACCTTGAAAGACACGTTAGTCCACAGCAGGCAGGTAGTGAATGCAAGAAGTACATGGCTTCAAAACAAAACTGTTGGTTGCTACACTTGCAAAAACTGTATTTATTATAAAGTGATTTTAACTGAAAAATTTGTCGTGAATCCTCATAACAGCAAAAAGTACAAGAGACAATTCACTACCTGCAACAGTTGTGGAGTTATTTATGCTGCAATATGTAAGTGTGGTGCTTTTTATATCGGTAAAATGAAAAGGCAATTTAAAGTCAGAGTAAGGGAGCACTGCAGAGCCATAGAACGAATGGATGTAAAATATGCAACTGCAGCACACATTATGAATGCCAGTAAAGTGTGTGAGTATGGTTTTTCATTTATAGCCATAGGCAAAGTATGTAAAAAAACAAAGGGGGAGATTTTGATAACTTGGTTTTGAAAAGAGAAGGATTTTGGATTTTTACCTTGGTGGCATGTGAGAAACCTGATCTTAATGATATGTTTGAAGTAATGCCTTACACTAAATAAATGTCCTCTCTGTTTTTCTCTTCCCCTTCCCCCATACCACTCCTAATCTTCTTACCTATAGTCTTCCACACATTCATATGGTATAGATGATTTGTGTTTCCTTTTTTAGAGTCCAGGTTAGCACCTGAAGTGACAACTACAAAAGAGACCTGAAATAAATTGTGGAGAATTTGGAATCATATTGTTTTTTCTAAAAATCATTAGTGATAATTCTTGTCTGTTATTTAAAGGTTGTGCTTTCATATGTGTTGCATATTTTTAGCTTGTTGTTCTTGTACTTATTTTAATCATGTGCTTGTGACATCACTGTGTTAATTTGTTTTGATGTCATACTGACTGTGTAAAAGGTGGTTAGCCTTTACACTTTGAACACGTCTTTTGATAAAGGACATTCAGTCCAAAACACATCAGTGCATTTTTAGGCACCTGAATAAACTTGCTGGCACCTTTTAATATCTGAGAGCTGCATTTTCTATACTAGTTTGGTGAGTGCTGGATTTTTTGTACGTGTCTATATAGAAATCATCCTCTACTAAGTGGACTAAACACACTACATGATTTGTCATGGGTTGAAAAGCATCAGTACTGATGTTTCACAGACAAAATACATTTACCCATGTATGCAACTTTTCTGGGGCAGAAAGGATTTGATGAAATTTAACTTTGCACCCACATTTGTCCTTACCTATAATGTTACCACACAGCCATACAGGTTAGAATTTTGAAATTTTACTGTACAAAACAAATATTGCTAGATATAACATGGAAAGCTAGTAATAACCACAGAAAGACTGTAAGAAAACAAAAACCCTCATAAAACTAGCAGTCTGCAACAATATCAAGTAATGACTCACACAGGATCAGACAAATCATAATTATAACATCAGGCGTAAGTCATTGATTTTTATTGGAAAAGGAACAAACATATGGCTACACATTTTTGCTCATTCATGTATCTATCGAATGAGATGCTATGGTATGATAAAGGCAGGATAACATTTCTGGGTAGTCCAGTGTAACATTATTGAATTGTGTACATGTACTAAGCTGCATGCACAAGCAATCACCGACAAAAAAAGCTGTTCTCTTTTAAGAACACTGTGGATAGGTGTGCACACAGAAGCATGAGTACAGGAAACTGAAACTGGATATCAACATAGCATGGAGGGTATTAAGTGCAGTCCAAGAAAGCTAGCATAAAATGGCTTTCAAATGTAAAGAAAACACCAGTGAATTTGAGTACTTTGTGGAGATATTTTCAATTTGTCCAAACCAGAGATTAGGGGCAGGGGCACTGGAATTAGGATAACAGGAGTTTAACTTTAAAATATGCCACAATAGAATTTTGGTTCATGTTTAGGGGTGAGTTGTACACTAGAGTGAACAAAAGGCCAGTAGTCAGTATTGGCAGCCTCTTATTCCCATATCAAAGAGAGATTCACCAGTAACTGGCAGGCTGTCAGTCCTGAATCAGAGAGGGAATTGTCAGTACTGGTAGACTGTCAGTTCATGACTGAAGAGGTCTCCTATAAAAACAGCAGTCTCTGACCCATCAGTATTTGTCAGTCTTCACTCCATCTGTGTGCCCAGATCTGGAATTATCTGTGCAACCAGCTCCCTCACCCCCAGTTTTTGTGTCTAGCTTTAGTAGGGTCTCCTGTAAAAGACAACTACAGTGTCCATATCAAAGGGGCAAAGGGGCACTCCCACTTATATGGTATCCCACTGCTGTCATTCTGTATGACACACAAAGAAATCCTATGGTATGAGGCTCAACATCAACATCCTTTGCCTTCTGTATACATGAATTTAGCTGCTGCAACCCCCACTAAACTCATTATGCTAATTCTGTTAATCACCTTAAATCAGATGCCAGCAATGGTATTAGGCTGGCTATGTATAGCATGGTCCCCACCTCAAATATGTGGCTTTAGCTACTTCACCCCCAAACAAGGTCAATGCTGCATTTCCCCATCCCCTACCTATATGGTACATCTGACATGCTCCCTGGACTACACCACCAGGTCAGTGTCAGAATCAGCATATATATTCTGAGGACAATAAATTCCTGACTTATCTGCTGACCCCAATTGCTGAACAAATAAAAGTGGTTTCTATGTATGTTATCAAAAAAAGGAAGACAGAGGGAGTGACTGAAAGATTAAAGGGGAGGAGGGAACTGCAGAGAGGTGAATCAAGAAAAGGCCGACATGTGGAACCACTACCACAGCTCATTGCTCACAGCTGAAGGGGAAGGGGAGGGACTTTGAAAAAGAATTAGGAACTTTCATGGGAGGAAAATAGTCTCTATTCCTTTTACAGAGGACAGAGTCTGAAAAGCCCCCGCTAACTTGAATATATACAAGGTTATGGGGCCATATGAGGTGCATTCAAAGGTGATGAGAGAGATCAGGGTGGTTCTGACTGCACCTCTGACAGACACATTTAACAGATCACTAGAGACCATAATAGTCTAAGAGGGCTGGAGAAAAGCAGATGAATCTCCACTTCACAGAAGTTGTAGTAAGAAAGAAGTGGGTAGTTACAGGCCGTCATCCTGACATCAGTGCTAAGTGAGTTAATTGAAACACTGGTAAAAGAAAGGATTACTGAATATCTTGGTTACAATGCCAGAAGCAGCATGGATTCACAGATTGGAGTCTTTGGCACCATTCCACATAAGAGACTGGTAAGCAAGTTGTGTAGCTTGGGTGTGGGTAAAAAAGGTGGTAAACTTGGTTAGGAATTGGCTAGGGGATAGGCAACAGAGAGTGGTATTAAACTGAGTTTGCTCCAAGGAAGGAAGGGTGACCAGTGGGATGCCTCAGGGATCAGTGCTGAGACCGAGCCTTCTTAATTTCTCTATAAGTGACACTGCTGAGGACCTGGAAAGATAGGTCTGCCTCTTTGTGGATGACATCAACATCGGCAACAGAGTGCGTACTCCAGGGGAGGGGTGGAGGTGGAAAGGATGATTTAGGGCCATTAGAACAATAGAGGAGTGGTCAATGGTATGGCAGCTGGGTTTTAATGTAAAAAAGTGCAAAATAAGGCACTTGGGCCATTGAAAGCCAGGGACAGAGTACAAAATGGGTGGAGTGATACTGATAATGAACAAGCATTTAAGGGACCTGATGGTAATCATATCTGATGTCTGGTGCCAACCAGTGAGTTGGGATTCAGGCGTCTACTGGATGCTTCCAGTCTCAGAAAGGGATGCAACTCCTTCCACTGCACAACAGCCTCCTGATGTCCTGGGGAAGGGTGTGTCATCCAGGAAGGAAGAAGTGGTCCATCTTAAGTGGCCTTATGTCAGCATGCACACACTTGCCTGACGTGTGGTGTGGAGGCATCACATGTCAATATAAGGAGGCATCAGGAGAGTTTATATGCAAAAGAGTTCATTGCCACCATTGTTTTGTAAGTATTTTCCTTTATGGCAGTAGTATGTGGTTTCTATGATAAATTTCATTCAAAAAATACACCTGAATAGCTACAGGTATATTCCTTCACTTCCTCAAATTCAGACCTATTAATTACCCATGTATTTATATTATTTGATTTTCTCCCAAATGTCATAGTTTTAGTTTTTTTCAATATTTAACTCCTAGTCAGCTTGTCTCAATTGTAACATAATAGCAGTAAGCCCTCTTCTCAGACCTACAGGTGTTTGTGAAAGTAATACAGCATCATCTGTGTAAAGCATAATCTTTACTTCTTCATTATTTATGGTTGGCGGAAACATTTCAGTCACAGAGATGCCCCTTATTAAAGATTCTATGTATAAATTAAACAACAAAGGGGCTAGAAGATGCCCCTGTTTAATGCAATATTTTATATGTATCCTTCAGTTAAAGCACCATCTTAGCTGGCATGGTGGTGAGGAGGGCCGAGGTGTTTAAGCGTATTACCTCTCTCATGCCACCTGGGTTTGGGAATGAGCTAGGGCCAGTAGGGGTCAGGGGGGCAGAGTGAGAGAAGGACTGAGTGTCTGTCAAGCAACCTCTCCTTTCTTGGGATGGGGAGGTAGGCTTCTCTGGCTCTTGGCTGCCACCGGATGGAGGTCTAGTGGCAGCATCGAGATTAAGGGGTTGGCAAAAGGCCAGGTGGGTGGAGTGGGGCTGCTGGTTCTAGTGTGCATGCACACAGCTACGCACATGTGCAACTGCACCTTGCTGTGGCTCCATGGATTTAGGGAAGATGAAAATTGGGAAAATTCTATGTCACCCTGCTGCTGAGCATGATGGCCCTCAGCACTCCTGTGACCCATTCCATGTAGATCCCAGTCAGGAAGACAGCATAGGTGGAGTGGCTGATAGGGTTGGGGGTCACCGAGCACAGGGCCCGGCAAAAGGTGCATGGTGACAGCAGTGGGACAAAAAGATCTATAAAAATAAAGCACCATCTTTAGAATATCTCACATGAGCAACAGATTTTAATTGTAGCATTTTCCAGATGTAAAGTAACTGACTGCATCCAACTCCTGCAACATCTCCCTTAATGTTTCCCTGTTAGGAGAATCAAATGCCAGTTTAATGTCACTGAAACAGGCATACAGTTTCCTTTTTTACCTAATACAAAGGTTTCCACAAGATAGTTTAAACTGAACACTAAATCAAATGTGCTGTGATATTTTCTAAAATCACACAGAAATTTTGAAATTAATGATTTTTTCCTCAATGCACTGTTCTAATCTGTCTAAAATTACTCTAGACTACATTTTTTTGTATTATTGGTAAAATGTGTTATCGGTCTATAACAGCTCAGATCACAGCTCTTTCCTTTTCATGTTGTCTTGCACGTGCAGCCCAGACAGCATATTAAGCTGGCTTCAGTGGAGAAGCGGATTTTGGAGGTGTGGTCATGCAGCAGCCAATGGCACCACTGCTTTTTCTGGCCAGGTTCTGTGGCACCAATGGCATAGCATGCTATCTATGACAGCTGTCGAGAAACTTGCAACCAACTTAAAAGAAATTTTCCGCAGCTATTAGGGAGCACCACAGGGTGGTCCCTGATTGCAGCAGCGAATTACTGCTTGCCTTGTCTGGTTTCCCCTTCCAAGAAAGATGGCGGTGGCTTCTCTGTCGCTTCTCACAGTGCCCACAGAAGCCGACGGACAACCACCACCTCTCACAGTGCCCCTGAAAGTCGACAGGGGTGACCAATCCCCCCTGTTGGCATGCCCCTTCCCAAATTAGTTTGCCAATGGGGGTGCCCAATCCCTGTTGGCATAATGCCCACCCCCCATTTCTTGTGTGCTGAGGGGGGTGCCCAATCCCCCTCGGCTCATGCCCCCCCACTCTGTACATGCCGATAGGGTGTCCAATCCCCGTTAGCTACAGACCCCACCATCAAACTGTTAGGTGGCACACTGGGAGCCCACCCCAGCATGCAAAAGTACCTGCAAAAAGAGAAAACCTTCCTGCACCATTTTTTTTTTTGTTTTAACCTGTAAAACTAAAAAACTGCCCCTTGTTGAGTTCGGTGTCCCCACGCCCACCATCTGTGCACCTCACCTCCTCACACACCCCCTCACCCCATACTTACCACCAGAGTCTGGCTCAATGATCTTTGGTGGACTGAGAACACGTCTGCACTCTTCCAAGCCGACCGTGAACTGAAGAAATGCTGGTAAGCTGTATAATGGCATACATTTTTTTTTTCAACTTATGTGCATATCTCAGCCATTTTTTTGACTTTTGGCACCACATTTTCAACATAGGGTTTTTGGGACCCCTCCTCATGAATTCAGTCACTGTCATGGCGTTATTCGGTCCTGAAAGGTGATTTTGCGGTCATCGCACAGAATCACCATTCGGAACTGAGTAATGAAACAACAGTGTCATTGTTCATGAGGTGGCCTCCCAAAAAGCCTATGTTGCAAATTTAGTGAAAAAAATTCCAAAAAAATGACTGTGTTATGAGCATGCATTGCGCAGTTTCCTCACACACTCGTAGCTTTACAAATTTGTAATATTTTCACTCCAGATTTTTAACATTGGCATCTTTTCACACCTCCTTATGAACAGTACAGCTGTCATTTTTCACATCCTGGCTGAAACGTGTTTTTGCACTACCAGCGCAGAATAGCATGTTGGCTGTGGGAAATCAGTGTTCAGAACAGATTAAGAAAATCACAGTGATAGTGTTCATGAGTAAAGGTCCTAAAATGCCTATGTTGAAAATTTGGTGACAAAAGTCCACAAAATGAGTATGTTACCAGCATGCATTGAGCAGTTTCCATGAGCACTCGTAACTTCAAGATTTTGTAATATTCTCACTCAACATTTTCAACATTGTCAGTTTTTCACACCTCCTTATGAACAGTACAGCTGTCATTTTTCACATCCTGCCTGAAATGTGTTTTCGCACAACTGGCACACAATGGCTGTGGGAAATCAACATTCAGGACAGATGAAGAAAATCATAGTGTCTGTGTTCATGAGCAGAGGTCCCAAATGACTATGCTGAAAATTTGGTGAAATAATTCCACTGAATGACTGTGTTATGAGTGTGCATTGTGCAGTTTCCACGTATGCTCATAAATTCGAGCATTTTTAATATTTTCACTCAATATTTTCAACACTGCCATCTTCACATCCCGCCCAACTGTGTTTTCCAACATCTGGCACAGAATGACATGGTTGCCGTGAGAAATCAACGTTTGGAATAGATTAACAAAATCACAGTGCCTCTACTCAAGAACAGAGGTCCCAAACACTTTCATGATGTAGGGGTCACAAAAAGGTCATTTTGAAAATTTGTAGTGCAAATACCAACAAACAGCTGGGGCATTAGGGTTTCTAACCATAACGCCCCACCCTGTACAGACTGACAGGCATCAGGGGTATGCCTTTGCACTGCCGGCTGTCATGCTCATGCCATACCATCCTCCCCCACCTTCAAGCCACTGACAGGCATCGAGGTAAGCCTTGGACTCTTCAGTCCCATAGTTTACCCAATTCTCCTATGCTGCACCCATTTCAGTGTATGTCCCTATGAAATCGGGTGCCTGTAAAGCTAAACACTCCAAAGCACACCTCAGCACTTGCCAGTGTCTGCAGGATAGGGTGAGATAAAATGCCATGAGCGTTATGGCCGAATGGGGCGAGCATAAGGCCAGAGGAACCCAAGGCACAACACAATATTTATCACACTCTGCAGGGTAGGGTGAGCTGAAATGCCGTGAATGTTATGGCCGATGCTCAAAGGCACACTTCAGTACCTGTCAGTCTTTGCAGTGTGATGTGGGTTGACGTCACTTTTATACTTCACTGCCATTCCTATTATGCATCTGTTCAACTCCTGCACTACCAATGCCAATGTCAGCAATACAACATTTGGCACTGACAAATGCTTGTTTGAAAAGTAGGACTATAACACCTGTATTCCAGTCTTTTGGAAGAACTAAATTATTACTGATTATTGTAAAGATGGGAGCTAAGAAGTCAGACCAGAACTCAGGGTTATATTGAAAAATTTCTGTGGGAAGACTGTCTATACCAGCTACCTTATTTCATTGTTGTGTCATTATGGCAGCAAGAACTTCACTGGGCAATATGGGATACCACTCTTTCAAATCTGCCCAAGAAAGCTGAAAACTCTGGTTACATTCATTATTAGACAAAGTTTCAAACATACACAGTCTTAAGATGTTAAACCTATTCATTTGCTGATATTGTGGCACATATTTTAAACCTCATGTTTTCCTCTGCACATTTATTTTTATTTTTTTTATTTTAGTCTTTGGTAACTGGGTAAGGCCCACTAGGCACAAGTGCCTGTTTCCAGAGGCGACCTTGGAGCAAAGGGTGGTTAAGTGACTTGCTCAGAGTCACACAGTATGCAAGTGAAGGTTGTGAGAACCAAACTCAGGTCGGGTCTGCTGGATGTATCAAGCTCGTTCACACCTCATTCCTCTAACCTCTAGGCTATACTGCCAGCCCAAATCCACATCCATCTACATCCAGAAACCAGAATGAATGTATATCATCTGATCACAATGCATCCTGCAGTTTAGACCATAGAGACTGTCTATAATGTTTTTTATTAACAATCAACTTCCCATATTCATTTTTTAGGATTTTTAAAGCTAGTTTAATAGTGACAGAGTCATTTATTTTTATTGAGAGTCTCTCTGCTTTATGAATCTGTTTCTTTAACTTTTTACATTCAGTATGATACCATGGTTTCAAGATTCCTATTGGCTTTTCCCTTTAATTCTACCTTTTGATGTCAGTTAGGACGTTAATTTGTATGGTATGCAGACAAAATATCACCACATTGAATATCTTTAATCAGATTCTGGATGACATTCTACAATCAAGTAAATACTCATTTGAAATTGAGAAGGATGTCACTCTTCCAGTAACCACAACAACAGATACTGAGACAGACCATGCTGATGTACTGTTTGATGACTTCATTGCCTTACGTTATCATTGTTATTTTATAAGTTATTTCTTTGATAGTCATGTTTTCTAACAGTATTCCTTTTTTCTCCAACTGATCAGACACAAACATGTTGCAGTCACTGTCCACTTACAAAGACATATTCTACCGCTTTGACACAAACATAATCCATCTCTACAGATAAAGTAACACAGTGACCTGAGTTTGAATTCACCTTTTTGGGCAACATACTGTAAACAAGGTCAACAATGACCATTCCTATTTTTCTTCTTCTTCTTTGTTGGAGGATCCAGAACAAACTGCAACAACATCTCCTGTAGATGACTGCATGAGTGATATTTCATCAGTACATAGCTTCACAGACACTTCCATTGATGAAGTCACCACATCAAGGGTTCTATGCATGAAGCAGGGGGGTATGTGGAAAAGTCGCATACCCTGCTTGTCACTCTGCATCCCGCAGACAGGTGCACCCATACTAGTATTCACCAATGCCGGCCACCTGTAAGTGGTCTCCCCCCCATGCACAGGACTGTGCAGGGCGGCCAGGGGTGGAGTCACAGACCCAGGTGGACATTCAATGTGATGCCCACCCCAGACCAAAAGTGGATCCCTCACACTGTGATGCATGCGCAGCATGGCCCCATGGCTGGTCATGTCACCGGCTCAGCCTCGGCAAATGGCACCCTCTCAGCACACTGCAGAACCCTGGCATTGGGACCTGCCTCCTGTCTGCACTCCTGAGGCTGTGTCCCAACACCATTGTGGATCCCCATACCCCCAAACCCCCATGGGTGGTTATGTGCCATGGTCCATCTCTCCCTCCCACAACATCCTGGTGCCACCTCAAAGCTGGCATTATGGGCATTCACCTGTCCCACTGCCCCTGCCCTCACTGGCTGCCTAGTGGTCAGGGGCAACATGGAGAGCCCTGGCCAAGTCTCCCAGTGTCCAGAGGATGGGGACCATGGGGGCATGCAGAGGATTATGGCAGGGTCTACCTTGCACCACCCTCCGCATCCATGTGGCCAGCACAACACAGTTTAGTGAATACTGCCTAGTGCTGGCATGCCCCCAGAATGCCCCCAGCGCAGTGCATCTGTGGACCTGGGGGATCGGGTGTGGTGGGTCTGCGAGGCCTAACTTTGTGCATGCCGTGCAGGGAGGGGGTGCAATGGGTGTGGAGTGGCTAAGCACCAGATATGCATGCATAACCACTCCACCCCATTCATGCATAGTGCCCATCGTGATTATGTGCCTTCTTCAGATGAGTCTGATAGCGAAGACTTACCAGATGAAGACAATGGAGCTGTCAGTAAAGAGGACAAGAGCAGACACATTGTGAATAATGACAACTTTGCAGTATATTTTGGGCAGTTAATGGACATTTTGAAACAGTGTTTGCTATGTGCTGCTGATTTAGTGCAATGTTCCATATGACAACATTGCACAATGCTCACAAATGAAATGCATTGTAAAAATGGCTATAGTACAGAATGGTCTTACGAACCGTTCCTTCCAGCTTCCTATAACCAGTCACTCTGAGAAGTCTAGCGCTTAAATGCAATGACTACCTGACTGCCCTGGCTCCCTGACCTTAGCACTTTCCCCTCCCTATCTCCCTCCTCCCACTACCTTCCACACCACTAGCCCACCATCCCCACTCCTACCTCACCCTTTCTCCCCTCCCTCTGACTAGGCCTCCTGTGCTGATCCATCTTTTTCACTTCTAATTAGTCTCTACTCCTTGTTCACCCTCTGACCAAGGAATCTTGGTGGTTGTTCTCCTCCCTTCTGTGCTAGCCCACCTTTTGTTTCTGTCAGTCTCCCAATTTCCATATTGGCACCATACAATAAGGCGTGCAGTGTACCATACCACATGTTTTTTGATTGAATTACTTAATCCTTCTGCACTGTTGAGACTCACATATATTAGCCTGTTATTCAGTTGTTCTTGTTTATCTGCCTGTTATTCAATGTTCTTGTTTGTTTATTTCACTGACGTGGAACCTATGCAAAGAGCTTGCAGCTCAAAGGTTTAATCTAAGATGATAATAAATAAATTACAAAAAACACACATAAACAGAATGACTTCTGGTAATTCGGAACTTGGGGCTGCCATTCTTTTTAGTGGAAACTCATATGCCAGAATACAGCAATTTTCTGAGTTCCTTAAATTAAAGTTCATGGGCATACACACTACAACATCAATGCCTATTCCCTATAATTGATAAGAAATTGAAGTTAATGCAAGATAGTATCATTACTGAGTTACAACAGCAAGCCAGAATGGTAGTCTGTGGAGATGGACGATGCAACTCACCAGGGTTTTCAGTAAAATATGGGTCATATACATTTATGGAAATGGAGACTGACAGAATTGTGGATTTCCCCATCATGTAGGTACTGGAAGAAGGTAGTTCCAGCAACATGGGAAAGGAAGGTACCATAAGAACAATTGATCTCCTGTTAAAGACAAGAATTCCAGTATCAACAGGTGCAACAGATCACCACATACAGATCTGTGCACTTATAAACAAAAAGTATGTGGCAGAAAAAAATATTAAGCATCTGTTTGATGTACAGAATCTTTGCAAAACGATCATGAAGCAACTGTATGCAAAATCAAAGACAAGGGGATGTGAAGACCTGTTACTGTGGATAACATCAGTTTCATACAAACATGCAAACTTACGAAGATGCCAGCAGAAACAGGCCATAAAGGTCTATTAAGTCTACTCAAGTGTGCAGCTCACAGTAAATTATACTGGAGTTGCCCCCCCGACTTCCTCTCCAGAGTATTCTTCTTCCACTCTTTCTACCCCCACCCTCTCCTACCACCAGTTGTGATTCTACCTTTTACTTTGTCCCACCCTCTCTTAAAACTATCCATTGTTCTCAATGAGATCACCTCCTCTGGTAGTTTGCTTCACTTTGACACCAACCTTTTGGTGAAAAAGTGCCTTCTTATTTCCTTTTTAGACTATGCTCCCTTGTGGCCCTTTCCCTTCATAGACTAACTAAGCCCTGTGTTCCAACCTTGTTTATACCTTTTTGGTACTTGAAAGTTTCTATCATATCCCCCCTCTCCCGTCTGTTCTCCAGGGAATACATATTGAGCTCCCGTAGTCTCTCCTCATAGGATTTGTCCTGCAGGCCCTGGATCATCTGGGTTGCCCTATGCCGGGGCTGTCCAACCCATGGCTCACAAGCAACTTGTGGCTCACCAAGCCTTTCAATGTGGCTCATGAAGGTATGGCTAAAATCACTGATCTTGTGCTTATAATTTTCATTATCGTTTATTCGTTAATTTGTTTATGTTCATACTTCCGTTTTGCAGTCAGAACTAATTACTATTACTGTGGCTCCCTGCTTTAACCCAAATCATTCTCTTGTAGTAGATTATTTTATGAGTTGATAATAGCAGTAAGTATCAGTAATTGTCAGACCGCAAGACAAGAATGGACTTCACTGCACTTACTTCTAGTGATCGTTGAAGAGTTAACTGTGGTCTGACTGCGGTCTGATTAGCTGTCTGAATGAGTTCCTGAATGAGCTGATAATCTTACTAAACACGGTACAGCTGTGGTTCTCAGTTGTAGACAGTGGTCTGTAAAATGCACAGCTCAGTAGGTCACTTGCTCTTTTATAACTTGAGGTCCTAGTTGCTGACACTAGCCCTGTTCATTCTTCATGTGCTGCTGCTGCATTTTTGAAGAATTGCCTGAGCTACATGGCTACGTGGTTACAGTTTGCTGTATTGCTTGTGATAAGGTGCACAGGCTATTTTTAATTTGCTGCTGACTTGGTTAAATATCACATAATTTGCTGAATTACCTGATCTACCTGATCTACACTACTAGGCCAGCTGTCTTACTGGACCTACTGTGCAGTTTCATAGTAAGTACATTGTGAGTGCTGTCATTGATTATTTTCTGGCTACAAAATTACAACCAAAATAAGTGCTGCTGATGCTGAGCTGTGAACTCTAAAAGAAAGATAATGATGTTTAGAGAGAAGTGCTGTGCAGTGATAGCAATAACGATTTTTTCAAACTAAAACTATTTTTAAAAATACTTAGTAAAATCTGTTGAATAAATAAAATGTGCAGTACTACACCTGGTCAAAAACAATCCTAAACAAACATATTTCTTAAATAACATCATTATTTGGAGAATCCAGTACAGAAAAAGATCTGGGAATATTAGTTAATAATAAATTGTCATCTTCAGACCATTGTAACAAAATAGCTGATCAAGCCAATGCCCTTCTTCATAGAATTAATAACACCTTTATCTCAAAATCGGAAGAATGCATCATGACCATGTGCAGATCTCATGTTAGTCCACATACTGACTACGGATCACCTTTTTGGAGCCCCTACTTAATCTCCGATATTACGAGAAATGAACAGCTCCAGCGAAGGGCAATAAAACTTGTACCACATCTCGCTCATCTAGATTATGATAAAAGACTAAAATGTACAGGACTATATTCACTTAAATTAAGAAGAATAAGAGGTGCCCTCCTCCAACTTTTTAAGATCATTCAAACTCCTAATTTAATGGAACAGTGTGGTATTTCGTTCTCCACTAGGATAATCGTAGCTAGGTGCCACAATAAACAACTCGTAATAAACAGAAAAAAAACAAATAAAAGGCAATACTTTTTTACAGTTAGGGCACCCAGGGTATGGAATACTCTGCCACAAGACATTATAGAATGCATTCAAATAAATACTTTTAATAATAAATTAGATAATTGGCTATTGAATTAAAATGTTATCAAGGAAGGGAAATAAAATAACTAAAGGTTCAAATGTTCCCCAAGCGTGGAGGACAATCTCGATGGGCCAAGGTCTTCTTTTGTCCATAAAACCAAGTAACCAAGTAAATCAAATTTAGACTACAGCTGTAATTATTGTAACTACAGATCTTTTAAAAAAATGTGAAAATATGTGAACATATGGTAAATATGGGCATAGTAAATGGCGTGCACAGGGAACAGCATGTGCCGCATGTTGTTGTTGCTCTTGCCTTATGCTGAAATTACAAATATTGCTCCCAAGATCAAAAAGGCTGGGCAGCCCTGCCCTATGCTGTACTCCTTCCAGCAGTCTGATGTCATTTTTCAAATAAGAGGACCAGAACTGCACACAGTAATCCAAGTGTAGTCTCACTTATGACTTGTGCAAGGGTAAAATGACTTCCTCTTTCCTGGAGGTGATTCCCCTGGTGATGCATCCCAGCATTTTGTTTGCCTCAGCTGCTGCCTTACTACACTGTGCTGAGTGTTGTGTGTCTCCGCTATGACCCCTAGATCCCTTTCCTCCTCTGAACTGGATACCTGTAACCCCCCCCAAGCCAGTAGCTGTTCCCTGGGTTCCTAGCCTCCAGGTGCATGACCCTGCACTTTTTGCCATTGAACCCCAGCTGCCAGATGCCTGACCAGTTTTTGAGTCTAGCCAGATCCTCCCTGAGCTCCTGTCTCCCCTCATCTGTGTCCATTCTCCCACGTATCTTGGTATCATCCTCAAATTGGCAGATTTTGCTTTTGATCTCATCTGCTATATCACCAATAAAGATGTTAAATAACACCAGCAGAAACCTAGGATCCTACTGGTCACAGGTCTAGGCTTTGATAGTTCCTCACCCCCTGACAATCACCCTCTGGCTCCTGTCCTTCAGCCAATTCTGGACCAACCCCAAAAATTTCTCCCCTACTCCTAGGTTCTTCAATTTATTAAGCATCCTACTATGAGGCACAGAGTAGAAGGCCTTGCTGAAGTACAGATGCAGGGCATCCACTGTCTGTCCCTTATCCAATGCCCTTGTTACCAAATCCAAAAAGTCAAGTAAGTTAGTCTGGCAAGATCTCCCTGAGACAATCCCATGCTGCTTTTCATCCTGAAGACCATGTAACTCCAGAAAACTCACCAGTCTCACTTTGAGAATGGTCTCCATTACTTTGCCTAAAATGGAGGAGAGGCTGACTGGCCTGTAATTATGAGGTTCATCTCTGGGGCTGCTCTTGTGGAGAGGCAGCACATGTGCCATTTTCCAGTCTTGGGGCACTTTCCCTGTCTCCAGCAAGGTGTTAAACAGATCCATCAGGGGACCCACCAGGACCTCCCCCAATTCCTTCAGGACTCTCAGGTGTACACCGTCTAGTCCAGGAGCCTCAACCACCTGAAGGGCCCTGAGGCACTTCAAAACACTATGCTCCTGTATTTTCCAATTAGTTTCTACACCTCCCCCTGCTAAGCCCATATTTTCCCCAGTGGCACTGGTCCAAGTTTTTCTCTAGTAAAGACCGAGCTGAAGTACTCATTCTGTGCCTCTGCCTGCTCCCCTCTACTTTCAGACCATGCTCCCATCTTTCTTAATCTGGATAATCCCATCCTAACAACTTTGACTCTCTTTAATATACCTGATGAAATCCTTTTTCCCTTCCCTAATCCCCTGTGCCAGCCTTAGTTCTCTAGCTGCTTTAGCTGTCTGGACTACCTGTCCTGTCTCTTTGGATTTCTCCAAATAATCCTCCCTATCTTCCTCTCTCCTAGTAATTTTGTACTTATGAAAGGCTACTTTCTTCTCCCTCACTTTCACTGCTACCTCTTTGGTGAACTAGCTTGGTCTTTTGGTCATAGATTTCTTACTCTTGTTCTTTGCACATGTGTTTGTGGCCTCAGTCAGACCCAACCATTTCTGATCCGGATCCATCTCTGGAATAATTTTGGCCAGGTGCCCTTCCAGGATGTTTCCCCATATTTACCAAAGTCCACCCTCCTGAAGTCCATCAATCTTGTCTTAGTCCTGGCTGATTCTTTGCCCATCTTCAAGTAGAACCACACTGTGTGGTGGTCGCTGCCTGCTAATGGATCCTCCACTACTAAATCGTAAGTGTGCTCACCATCTGACAGCACCAGGTCCAGGATGGTGCCCTGACTGGTTGGTTTTATGACTCCCTGTACCAGAAAACACTCTTGGAAAGCCTCCAAGAGGACCTGTCCCCTGGCACAGGAGGTAGCTGGCATTCCCCCAGTCTACTCCAGGCAGACTTGAAGTCACCCGTTATAACGATGTTCCCCTTACTACTTAGCCTCCATATCTGCTCCACCAGTTCTCGGTCTTTCTCTTTGTCCTGTGATGGTGGTATGTACACCACCCTTATTCTAATCTTCCTCCTCTTTGTATTCTGCAGCTGGACCCACAAGACCTAATTCCTGCCTTCCTCCTCCTCTTTCCTGCTGCGTAAGATCCCTTCCCTTACAAAGAAGGCCACAACTCCACCTCTCCCCTTCCCTCTGTCCTTTCAGTACAATCTATACCCAGGGATCATGAGATCCCAGTCATCATATTAGTTGGCCCACATCTCAGTGATGGCCGCTATATCCACCTCTCCCTCAGCCGTCATAGCCTGAAGATCTGCTGTCTTATTTGCCAGTTTTCTTGCATTCAACAACATTAATTTCCAGTGTGGCCCCTGTACCCACCTATCATCTACTTTCCCTCCTCATCCACCCCCATCTGCATTCCTCCTTCCTTCATCAACTCCCATCCTTCCATTTTGGGATTTACTAGGGGGAAGGCCCTTTGATCTCTCTCTCCTCGTTACTGTGCTTGTAGCTCTCCCTGTCATGGCACCCCCCCATTCTTTAATTTAAATGGAGCTTAGTTGATAAATATTCTTAAATATTCTTCCATTTTTTCTTCCAGGACCCTGGTGCCCTCTATGATTCAATGTAACCTATATGGTGTGAACAGGTTCTTATTCTCCCACATCCTACTCCATCCCCCAACAGCCCGCACCCCATGGACTTGCACGACCCTGCCAATCATCCACTGAATTCCTTGATTATTTGTTTCTTAGCAGTACTCGCTCTAGGTACTGGTAGAGGTTCCAAGAAGGATACTGATCTTCTCACCTCACTGCAGATCCTTCCTACCCCTCTAAACCTTTCCTTCACCTCTAACACCTCAAACCCTACAATATTATTTGCCCCCAGGTGGACCACAATGTGAGGTTTCCCACATTCCTTGTCCACACATTTGGGTATAAGAGGCCTATCCTCCCCACAATCATGCTTGGCATACTGTCCACCCAAGTATGACTATTTTCTTGCACATTTATCCCCTACCACCATCTCAGCCCTTTCAATAATGAATATCCCAGGATAACAACCCTTTCTCCCTTCCCCTGTCTGCCCTTCCCAGTTAGTGCTCCCTTCTGTTCATGCTCCCAATCCCATCACCTCCCATATGCCAGGCTTCCTCTGTCTCTCTGCATGTCCCTTTCATTGCCTTTTGCCACCCTCCAGCCAACCTTCTAATCACTTCTTCTGGACTGTCCTTCTCCCCCCGATGCCTCCCCTTTTCTTCTACCATCCATATTTCTTCCCCCTTGTTTCACCCACTGCCTTGTTTAGATTTTGGGTTCAGGTTGCCCTCCTCTTGATTGAGAATAATAATGTAGTGATTGTGTGTCATCCAAAAAAAAAACAATTCCATATCAAATGCAAAAATAAGGATGAACTCCATATATGAATCAATTCCAAATATTTTCTTTTATCAACTTCTTACTGGAATGGGCAACAGTTTTGTGGCATTACGACTTCCTCATGCCCTCAGATGATTCTGTTAAAAAACATTTACATCATTTTAGAAGCTCAAATATATTCCCATATGTAACATCAGTAACAACAGTACATTTTCTTTACATGCTGTAGCTGTGTTCTATCAAATGTAACCTCAGTGGTTCAAAACAACACTATATTCACTTGGATATTTAAAGATGAGAACTGCACAATTAAACCGAGTGTGTCTCCTGTACTGCTTACCAGATTCTATCCCAATTCTGTCAATACTTGCCAAGTTGTACAACATTTTCCCTCCTTTAACAACTGTCCGGTGCATTTCTAAATAAATATAGCACTCTATATTCCCTTAATACCTCCAATTTGAAATACATTAATTCTTGATCTGGCATTTTAAACAGTTTATCTATATCCTTCCTAGTAAAGCATTCAGCAAAATACTGAATAATACCTTTGCTTTTTGTTTTCAACAAAGCTTCAGTTCATTGTCTTCCAACTGAGCTTCAGCTCTGTAATAAATTTTAGGCTGTGTTGAGACCTTTTGCTCCTTTTTTGATATAAAAAAAAAACATTATATTCCTTGTAGCATTATTGTTTGCCTTGCAGTACTTCCTGTGCATTGACATTTCTTTATTCTCAAAGTGTTTTAGCTTCTTTTTACTGAAAAAAAAATGATAAACACATTTTGAGTGTAATGTTTTTGTTTATAAATTATGTTTTATACTCTTGTCAAAAAGGAGAACACTTACACTGTTAGAGTGCTAGGCTGAATGCCATCTCCCTCAATGTAAGGAGCAGCCCATGCCCGTGCATGCTATTTATAAATACTTCAATGCGGTAAGGGGGTTCCGACCTCACAGATGAAGTCACTGCTGTCTCCGCAGCTCAGCAGTGCCACCATTGCCTACTATCAGGCTGCAAAGAGTTCCTTTGTTGTAGAGGGCTGACCGATTAGTGGAGCCCCCGACAACCCAGGAGCCTCCCTAGGTGGCAATTAGCCCCCCACCCTCGGCCGTTAGCCATTCTATGTCCATTATGTATTTTTCATAATATTTTAACCAGGTGATTATCACCCTTCAATAACTATCTCTTTGCCACTTTTTTAATTATTTCAATCACTTTTTCATATATTGTTATGTAGCAGGGGAGGTGGCATGAACAGGTTTCCCTGTGAAGAGAAATACAATTTCGATGAATGAATAAATAACGAAAGGTGGCTCATTAATGTCTATCCCTGTTTCTAAGTCATTACTCCAACAATAGTCCCATGGTATTTATTGATATAGGTTCCAGTCACATTCCTCATTTAAGCCAATGTTCTGATTCATTGTGTCCTAAGTAAAAATCCAATGCACGTCTCTCAACAACAAAGCTGTATCCCAATCCATTCCTTTCCTGATGAGTTCCTGTACATGTTCAAGGCTCCAAAAGCAAAGAGATGTAGCTGAATGCCCCACTGAGTTAAAATGTTTAGCCCCCTTAGAGTTTTTATCCATCAATTGTATGTCACTCTAATGTTCACTAATACATGTTTTTAAGTCCCTTTTTGTTTTCCCAGCATATAACTTTTCACATGTACACTGTAAAAGATACACTACAAGGTTCATGGAAAATTGATATGTTGTTTAATTTCATATTTCCTGTTCATATATAGATGTTAAAAAAATGTTTCTTGCTTGTATTGTTGAACTGAGAGCAGTATCCACATGGATAACTCCCATTGGCCAGTGGTTCCAAAAGTAATTGTTTTTTGTGGGTTTGTGTTAATAGGGATCTGTATGCACTAGCTTATCTCCGATTGTTTCATTTCTCTTTGAGGTAGTGAGGGGTGGGTTTCTCTAGCATAAGCTTGGATTGCTACCTGTCTCTACTATGTGCCAGGTATTAAGTAATATTCTTCTAATCTCCCCTGATAAGTGACTGCAGGCTGTTGAGAAAATCCTGCCCCCTTTGTCTTTTTTGGGCTGTTTTTTTCAAACCTTCCTCTCTTGATATTTGGGCCACTTCATTGGCTGAGTTTTCCACTAAAAGTCTATTATAGCCTCTTGATGTAAACCTAGCAGTGAGTTCTTCCGTTGTCCTCCTGAATTCATCTGCCTCACTACAATTCCATCTCACCCTAATCATTTGGGCCTTCAGAATACATTTCTTTAATTTTGAGTCAAGATAACAGTTATAATGCATTGTGGAGTTCAGATTAGTCTCCTTTTAGTATAATTTAGTCTCCATTCCCTTCCCACCATTGTACACTGGCAAATCTAAAAATTGATTTTTTTCTTTATCACTAGTCAGAGAAATGGTTAAACTAGAATTACAACCATTTATATATTCTGTAAAGTTATCCAGTTCCACTTTTGTTCCTGTCCAAATCATAAAAATGATGTCAATAAAGTGTTTCCAGTGAAAATTTCTCTGGAAGAATGGGTTTTCTGCAGGTACTAAGATGAAAGTATGCTCAAAGTCTCACATGGATAAGTTAATGTAGGATGGTGCCATGGTGATACCCAAGGCAGTGCCCATTATCTGCAGGTACATCTGTTCTTCAAAATGAAAGACTTTTTTATGAGAACTAACTCTGCTATTTGTTGTGAAAATTTGCTTGGGGTGATCTTCCCTGTTATGTAAAGACTTTAACAAAGAGTTCAAACCTTCTTCATGATTTGTGCTAGTGTACAAAGGTGAGAATTGATCAGAGACTAAATAATACATAGAAATATAGAAACATAGACTTTGACTGCAGATAAGGACTGCTTGGCCCAAATAGTCTGCCATTTCCCTACCCACAGGATAAGCCACAGATCCTAGTTAACCAACAGCCTATTTCTTTCTACCCCCCACAAGAATTGCCTTATGTCTGTCCCATACATTCTTGAATTCTCCCACAGTTTTAGACCCCACAACCTCCTCAGGAAGGCTGTTCCATGCATCCACTACCCACTCTGTGAAAAAATACTTCCTCACATTGCCGCTGAACCACCCCCCCATCTTTAAATTGTGTCCCCTTGTTCTTGCACGTCTCTTTTTCTGAAAGATGCTACCCTCTTGGACTTTGCTGATTCCACTGAGGTACTTAAAAGTTTCTATCATGTCCCCCCTCTCCCTCCTTTCCTCAAGGGTATACATATTAAGCTCCTTTAGTCTCTCCTCGTATGGCTTCTCTTGTAGACCCTTCACCATTTTAGTTGCCCTCCTCTGGACTGCCTCTATCTTGTCTATGTCCTTGCAGAGATGGGGTCTCCAGAACTGGATGCAGTACTTCAGATGGGGTCTCACCAACTGTCTGTATAGAGGGACAACAACTTCCTGTTTTCTGCTGGTGATGCCTCTCCCTATGCATCTCGGTATACCCCAGTCCTCCCTACTGTCTTCTAACATTGCTTGCTAACCTTAAGGTCATCTGATATGATTACCCCCAGGTCCCTTTCCTTTTTTGTTGTTGTTACTACCCCCCCCCGCATTGTGTAATCTTCCCCTGGGTTTTTGTTTCCCAGGTGCATTATTTTGCACTTCTTTGCATTGAATCCTAGCTGCCATACTTCCGACCATTTCTCCAACCTTGCCAAGTCCCTTCTCATCCTTTCCATGCCTCCTTGTGTATCTAACCTGTTGCAGATCTTTTGTGTCATCTGCAAAGAGGCATACCTTTCCTTCCAGTTCCTCTGCAATGTCACTTATAAAGATATTAAAAAGGACTGGACCCAGTACTGAACCCTGTGATACCTCACTAGTAACCCCCCCCTTTCTTCAGAGTGGACTCCATTCACAATTACCTTCTGTGTCCTGTTGTCCAGCCAATGTTTTACCCAGGCTACCACACTGGGACACACTCCCAGGCTGGTTAATTTGACTATTAATCTTTTGTGTGGGACTGTGTCAAATGTGTTGCTAAAGTCTAGGTAGGCCATGTCCACAGCCCCTCCCTGGTCTACTACTTTGATCACCCAGTCAAAGAAATAAATTAGATTCATCTGACATGACCTTCCCACTGTGAATCCATGTTGCCTAGGGTCCTGTGACCCACTGGCCTCTAGGTACTCAACAATTCTTTCCTTCAGAAGTTCACTTTCCCTACCACAGAGGTCAAACTGACAGGTCTGTAGTTTCCTGCCTCTGTCTTTGTCCCACTTTTGTGAAGGGGAATCACATCCACCTTCCTCCAGTCCTCAGCTACCACACCGTCCTCCCATGATTTGTTAAAAAGGGTAGTCAGAGGTTTCACTAGTTCTCCCTATAATTCTTTTAGAATTCTGGGGTGAATTCCATCAGGCCCCATTGCTTTGCCCACCTTCAGTTTAAGGAGTTCATTCAGAACCCTTTCTTCTATGAAAGGACTGGGATCGACGCCCCTATCAAGACTGCTTCTGTTAATTGGATTTGGCACCTCCCCCTCCTCTTTTGTGAATACAGAGCAGAAATATTCATACAGTATCCCTGCTTTTTCACTGTCCCCTTCTGCCCACCCACCGTTCATTCTATTCAGCCTCACTATCCCTCCCTTTGTCTTTCTATGCTCCCTGATGTACCTATAAAAGGTTTTATCCCCTTTCTTAACTGAGTTGGCTATCTTTTCCTCAGTTTGGGCCTTTGCTATTCTGACTTCCCTCCCTGCTTCCTTCTGCCTTAACTGGTACAGATCTCTGTCCTGCTCCTTCTGTGTTTCCTTATACTTTCTGAATGCTATCTTTTTCTCCCTGATTTTCCCTGCCACCTCTTTTGAGAACCATAGTGGCTTTTTCTTTCTTTTTGATTTGTTTATTTGCTTGATACAAAGGTATGTTGCCTCTGTGATGACAGTTTTAACAATTCCCCATTGTTTCTCCACCCCTCCTTCTAGCCTGTTTGCTAGTGCTTTTCTAAGGCACTCTCCCATCTTACCAAAATCAGCCCTCCTGAAGTCCAGTACCCTCACTTTTGTATGGCTTGACTCTGTAGCCGAGTTTAACATGAACCACACTGTTTGATAGTCACTTGTTCCAAAATGGCAACCCACTTCTAGATCTGAGATCCTCTCACTGTCCCCATTTGAGAGTATGATGTCTAAAATTACTCCCTCACAAGTGGGTTCTGAAATTAGCTGTCTGAGGCATGCCACCTGTAGGGCATTGAGGATGGCCCTGCTCTTGGATGTGGCTGCAGCAAATGTGCTCCAGTTAACATCTGGCATATTCAGGTCTCCCACCAACAGTATCTCCCCTTTCTCTGCCATCCTAAGAATGCCTTCTATCATATCCTTGTCCATTCCTTCCCCCTGACATGGGGGTCTGTACACAACCCCTGTGCAGATTGTGGTGCCATTTCCAGTCTCCAAGGTGGCCCACAGTGCCTCCTCTCCTCCCTGTTTACTCTTTTGTTCTGTTGCTTTTATACCTTCCTTTACATAGAGAGCTACTCCTCCCCCTCTTCTCCCCTCCCTGTCTCTCCTGTAGGTTATGTACCCTGGTATGTTAACATCCCAGTCATGGTTCTCTGTGTACCATGTTTCTGTGGCTGCTACGATATCCAGGCATCCCTCTTCCATCAAGGCCACCAGTTCAGGGAGCTTGTTGCCCAGACTATGGGCATTGGTACTTGTTGCCCTCCATTTCTTGATGGCCTTATTCCTTTTTTCCCCATCCCTGTCCTTCTTGCCTTTGTCACTTTCTCCATTTACCCTTTCCCTTCTCCCTATCGACATTTCCATGTTGGAGTTTACTGTACTTACTACCATGACTTTTTTTGGGGGGGCTAGTATTTCCCTGCTCCTTTCCAGTGCCTCCCCCCTTGGCTAGTTTAAATGCTTGTCAATGAAGCATTTAAACCTATCACCTATGATCCTGGTTCCCATCCTGGACAGATGCACCATATCATGCCAGTATAGGCTTGCATCACTTCAGGTGGACCCCCAGTCCCCAGTGAAGCCAAATCCCTGAGCTCTGCACCAGTTTTTCCAACCACTGATTGAATCCCATGGTGTGGAGCACCCTAGCCTCTCCTACTCCATAGACAGGCAGCACCTCCGAGAAGGTTACTGTGTGTGCTACTTGTCTAAGGCCCTTCCCCAATTCCACAAACTCTTTCTGCACTGCTCTGATTCCTTTCTTAGCTAGGTCATTTGTTCCTAGGTGGACAATGACATCCAGCTCCCTCCCCTGTGCAGTTGCTCCAGCAATCCTGAGGATTCGCTCCCTGTCCCTCCAAGCCATGGCACCAGGCAGGCACCTTACCTCCCTCTCCCCTTCCTCCCCCAGTTCTACCTTCCTAACAATGGAGTCCCCCACCAGGAGTTGTTTCCTTCCCCTGTGGGGTCTCATGCCACCCTCCTGTGGGTCTCCTTTGTAGAGGTTTCCAGCATCCTCCTCGGTCTCCACTGCGGGTGCCTCCATAGAGGAATCACACTTTGCCAGAATGGCATAGGGATTGTGGAGAGGTACAGCTGGAAGGATGCGCCTCTGTTCCACCATCCTCACCCTCCCTGAGCCCACTGTGGTCCAACCATTCCTCTTTCTTGGCAACCTCTGAGGCAAGGGCAGTGGCCCTGGTGGTCCTTGGATGGAAGAGGAGGTCCCACAATTCCTGGCCAAATCAGCCTGGAGATTAGCAACCTCCCCTCTCAGCCCACAGAGGTGCCTGCATATGGGGCAACACTGTATCCTCCAGCATGTCTCCTGGAAGACTGCTGCTCCACAGCCACTGCACTGCACCACTCCCATCATGTCTTATTTCTAGCCCCTTCACTATTGTTTGGAATCCTTACTCTTTCCTCTGTTTTGTTTGTTTGTTTTTCCTTCCTTCTCTCTCTACTTACTTACTGCTACTGTGCCCTTTAAGCTCCTGATTGTCCAGTTCTGAGACAAGAAGATCCTGTATTTCTCAGTAGACCCCTTACTTGCTCAGAGGCAGACCTCCAGCAGCTACAGGGGGCCAAAGAGCTACTCTTGCCCTTCTAAGATGGTGCGTCTTTGGTGGATCTGTGATCACTCACTTCCTGCTCCCAAACAGGACGTTCTTGTTGTCAGTCAAATCCTGTGCCTATAAAAGTAGAACTAGCTTTGGGTGGGAAGGAGGGCAATATAGTCCCAGTAGAGAAGTCCAGTCACACAGCACTCCTTCCTCCTGGTGTTCTCTGCCAAACTTCTGGCAGAATCTTTCTAAGGCAGTGTTTATATCTAGCATCCTTCTAGCTAAGCCACCCCCCCTACTTACTAGCTCTTTCTACAAGTAATTAAATTGCACAGCTATCAAATTCCTTCAGCCACCTGAGATTTACACCTAGATAACTGTTCAGACAATCATTCACTACAGCTAACTCAGACAAACACACTATTTTTTTTGGTTTATTTGTTGTTGTTTTTTTTCCCTAAATTAAAGGTCCCAGTAATTACAGAAAGGAGACTGATTTGAATACCACATTGCATTATAACAGTCATCATGCCCAAAATTAAAGAAAAGTATTCAGAAGGCTAAAATGATTAGGGAAAGATGAAATTGTAGTGAGGAGGATGAATTCAGAAGGACAATGGAAAAACTTACTGATAGATTTACAGCAAGAGGGTACAACAGAATTTTAGTGGAAAAGTCAACCACTGAAGTGGCCCAAATATCAAGAGACAAAATTTTGAAAAAACAGCCAAAAAAGACATAGAGGGCAGGCTTGTTTTCTCAATAGCCTACAGTCACTAATCAGGGAACAGTAGGAGAATATTACTTAATGACTGGCACACAGTAGAGGCAGAAAGCAATCCAAGCTTATGCCTAAGAAACCCACACCTCATTACCTTAAAGAGAAATCAAACAAAGATAAGCTACTGCATAAAGATCACTATGAACACAAACCCACAAAAAAAATTACTTTTGGGACCACTGGCCAGTGGGAGTTATCCATGTTGATTAGCGATGTTGCGTAATTCTGTCCTTATGGTGAAATTTTGCAGGTTAATTTCACCGGAAAGTTCACCTTGCGTTACTGTTAGGCAAAATTAGGCAAAATTGGGTTTGTCACATGACTTACTCTCTGCAGGTCACATGGGTGACCGTATAAAGGCAGGAAATGAGTGATTCATTTCCTTTGTAGGTTGCTGGAGACTTGTAGAGGAGAAACAGGCAGCCAGCAGCAGAGGTTTTGCACCTTACTGTGTGCCATTGAGTGTTTTTTACACACTATTTAGTTTAAAAATAATTGATTTAGATTGTGTTTTGGTGTTTGCTCATAATTTCTGTTCTGTGACTGCAGATTGAGAGTGTGTTTGTGTGTGTGTGTGTGTGTGTGTGTGTGTGTGTGTGTGTGTGTGTGTGTGTAACTCCCTCATTCTCTCCCTTGCTTTCTTTTTCTCTTTTCTGTTAGGAAAACTTTTTTTATATATATAAATAATGATTGATGGAAAAGGTAGGGTAAAGGAGACTGGGAAGAAGTCAAGACCCAGTGTTCACCTTGACAGGCAGGCCTTTAGGTCTGAAGCCCCCCCCAAGCAGGAGCATGTGTCTCCCACTCCCCAACAGGAGCATGTTGCCACCACTCCCCAGCAGCATGAGCCCATTTCCCCCCCTGCACTAGCATGAGGATCATGTGCCCCCCACCACTCAGCAGCAGTAGGATCCCATTGCCCCTCACCAGCAGGAGCATGTGGCCCCCACTCTCCAGCAGCAGCAGCTGGATACTGTTGCTCCCCAGCAGAATCATGTGCCACCTGCCACCCCAGCAGGAGCATGATGTGACCCCCAGGACATCAATTGGTGGTGGCCCCCCTCAGAAGGTGTCAGCTGTGAAGTGTTTTTTTCACAAAAAACACTGATGATGATAGTGTGGTGATCTGCAACCTGTGTGGCACATCTGTCAGAAGGGGTAAGAAAGGTGGTATTTTAGAACTGGTGGCCAAGGGAGCCATCTGCAGCACCATCACCCTGCAGAGTGGCTCAAAAAACAGGATGAGGTGGCATTAGCAGGAGGCATGGGGGGGTTGAGCAGTCAGAAGGTGAAGGGGGCCAGCAGGAGGAAGGGGCCAGGGGTCAGTGTCAGCCTTCTAGTGCCATATGAGAAGACAGCTGCAGGAGGCAGCAGCAGCACCCCATCACCCTCACCCCACAGCCACTGGTGGCACAGCCATCATGGTGGTGATGAACCCGGACAACCTGCAGCAGTCCCAGCCACTCATGTGCCAGTGAGCTGAGAAAAAAGGTGGGAGCTCTGCACTGTAACTTTGACAAATTCCACCAGGAGGCCAATGGAAACCTGAGGAAACTCATCAAGAACCAACAAATAGGGTTGGAACTCCTGGCAGAGCTGCTTTGTGGGGGTGGTGGTGGCAGGGCAGAATAGGGTCCTGGTGCCATGTAATTATGGTCCGGAATAATTTGTGATTGAGGCAGACTGAGGAAGCACTGCAGCTACATTTTTTTTCTTTTCTTTTTCATGTTCTTGCTTTGTTACTGTTACTGTTACTCTTCCTCATCCGCACCCCTTAAAAAAAAACAGCAAAAACCAAAAAAGGTAAAAAAAGTAAAAAAGAAAAGAAATCTTTTCTGTCCTCTTCCTTTTCTATATCCTCTTGTTTCTTTTTCTTGTCCAACGGTTTTGTGTGTTATGTAATGTTTATGCTCCCTCCCTTTACCCTCTCATATGAATACCCTTGCCCTGACCCTGCATGTCCCCCCTATCGTGTGTTACTGTCAGTCACTGTAGTACTGTTACTGTACCCATAAATACAGTATCTTTCTTCTTGTTTTATGTTACTCCTTCTGTATATATTTCCTTATCCAATCCACAAATGTCAAGTATTGTAATTTGTTCCTATAAACAATATTTTTTCCCAAAGCAATGTGATGTTGTGGCAATTGTTTTGGCTGTGTGCAGCATCAGTATGAATATGTGCACAACAATCATAGAAACATAAGCACTTTTATTGCAAAGTTAAAAATAAATATGTTTTTTGTGCTTAACAACACTTGTCCCCTAGGCTTGCGACAGATGTTAACTTGGTGTCCCTCTCCAGTCATGATGATGTTTTATATTGACCCACCATCCCACCACCCAGTTCAAAAGGTGCACTTGGGTCACAGTTTAACATAGCCTCTTGCCGCCATGCTGTGCAGAGCAGGCATGATAAGACGAGAAATATGACAAGAAAATAGTAGGTTGCAATTGAGACATGAATGTGCTCTCAGTCATGATGTTATATAACGCCCTGCCAACACCCAGACAAAAAAAAAATCTGTTTTGTCCACCATTTACAAATGATTTCAGGATGAATCTTGTTGCTGCTAGTGCAGAACAGGCCTTACAAGTCCAGAAATGTTACATGAGAAATGTTACATAAAACTGAGACATAAATCTGCTTCCAGCCATGATGTTGTATAGTGCTCCACCACCACCCAGACAAAACAAAATGCTGTTTTGTCTACCATTTACAGATTATTTCAGGATGAATCTTGTTGCTGCTAGTGCAGAACAGGCCATACAAGTCCAGAAATGTTACATGAGAAATGTTACATAAAATTGAGACATAAATCTGCTCTCAGTCATGATGTTATATAGTGCCATGCCACCACCCAAACAAAATAAATGTTGTTTTGTCCAATATTTACAAAGGATTTCAGGATGAATCCTGTTTCCGCAAGTGCAGAACAGGCCGTACAAGTCTAGAAATCTTACATGAGAAATGTTACATAAAACTGAGACAGAAATCTGGTCTCAGTCCAGAAGTTTTATAGAGCCCCCCACCTCCCGGACAAAAAAATTCTGTTTTGTTCACCGTTTACAAATGATTTCCGGATGAATCTTGTTGCCGCTAGTGCAAAACAGGCCTTACAAGTCCAGAAATGTTACATGAGAAATGTTGCATAAAATTGAGCCATAAATCTGCTCTCAGTCATGATGTTATATAGTGCTCTGCCACCAACCGGACAAAAAAAAATCTGTTTTGTCCACCGTTTACAAATGATTTCAGGATGAATCTTGTTGACGCAAGCTGCTGTGGTGTGCAGAACAGGCCTTATACCGTAAGTCCAGAAAAAACATATGTCAAAATTATGAGAGACAGGAGATACAATTATTGTGGAAATTATGAAATAGCCAAAAGGGGTGCCACGCTGAGAAAATGAATTCCTCCTGCAAAATGCTGCTGTTACTTGCACTTGCTGCCTCCTGCTGCTGGTTTCTCAATTGACTGAGAAATGTAGAATTATCATTTCCCAATGCTACTGTCCTGTTTGGCTATGTTGACTCTGTGGTTGTAACTTGTACGGTGTGGAGGAATGAGATTTTGGGATGCTGTCGCTTGCTGCCTGCTGCTCAGACTAGTTGTCAACTTGCCATGAGAAGTAATGTTTTGGCTGGTATTGATGGATTATCTTCACAGGGTCCAGCAGAGTGCTGCTGCATACATAAGTATCTGCCTGTATTTTTTTTTCTGTGCAGAAGAAGTGTGTTAGTGGTTTGGTACTGTGGCGTCTTGAGTTCTAAGATGTTAGTACTGCTTTTCTATTATTTTCCAGATCACTGAGGAATACATCATCATGCCAGGCCAGGATTTGGAAGTGGGATGTTGGAATGCACCACATTTCCAAATGCAGACAGTAAGTATTTAATTTTTCATTAATAGGGTAGGCTACTGCAGTCCAGATGTCTGAGTTTGATAGTAATTGTGTTCTTTTTGCTTTTGTCAATGTTCAGGAATTCCAGTGATGTGCCTCCCGCTCCTGCTGCTCAAGACATGGGCAATTCATTTAGTTGTACAATGGTTCCAGTTTCACAGCTAGTCCCTGAGGTAAGTATTTCTTCATTTTTTATGGTCTTCGGTGGGGGGGGTGGGAGAGAGGGAGTAGATGGGGGCCAGAGGGGGGAGTGGAATTTTTAACAATCCTCAAAATTTATTATTTTTATCTTATTTTCAGGTACGCAGTACTTTTATGGGAATGTGGAATCCAGATGCCTGCTGCTGTAATTCATGTGCCCAGCCCTGCATGTGCCTTCTAGGGACAATTTCCACAGTTTAATTACAGTCACGGGGTATGGTAAGTATACATATTTTTTTTCTCTGCTTCTAATTTGCTTGCTAACACCTGGTATGCAGATGGATGAGAATTCATCATGTCTCCTGTCATTGTTCCTGCCTAGGTCATTTTCCTCTGGTAAGTTTTCATCCCATGTCTGTGCGTTGACTACATCCAGGCCCTGTAGGAGCTGGTGTGTGGAAGGCAGAGCAGGTTGCTTGAACTGCAATCTAGGCCACTGGTTTCATTAACAATTAAACAGCACACCCAGGGTGGAAGTACATTTGGAAATGGATGGTGGAGATGCTGTTTAGTAATTAGGTGGAGGGGGCTAATGTCTTGTCTAATCATTTTAGGTAAAAGAGCTGGAGTAATTAGGAAAATTTAGAAGCCAAACTGTGGGTAGCAAATACCTCCCCCCCCCACCGTAGGGGCCATGACAGTTTCTGGACAAGTTCTATGGTAGTACCTATAATTAACCTTTTGGTGGGAATTGGATGTTGTTAAGCCTTTTTTTATGATTACTTTGTAGTTAATGACCCACATCATTAAAGATCGCTGCCATTCACCATTTTGCAAAATCACGTCAAGTGGTGTTAATAGTTGAATAAGCATGTTACATTCATACTCTACTTACACTAGGAGGGTTTTTCAACATGTCATGGATAGTAAGAGGCAGAAAATATTTATTTTTCAAATGGAGCGCATGGGTGTGTCAGATGACAGAAGGGAGGGCCAGGTGTGGCATGTGCCAGCATGGGCTTGTTTAAAGATGTCAAGACAACATATCTTGTTTTAAGATGGGGTCAGTTGAAAAGTAAAATGTGTATCTTGCTATTTTTGGCAGCGAAACATTATAACTGTAGTCATGTACAATGTTTATGGTTATGGTAATTTGAGTGCTGCTTTATATAGGGTGGGGACCAAACAACAGTTAATGGCAAGGGGTAATTAAATGAAACTGATTAACACTGCAGCAGATAACACAAGAATCACAAATACAATGATAGCTAGATAAAGATAATGTATAATACTATACTGAGCTGAAAGTGGTTGGGGCAGGGGTATTTCCTACTAGTAACTTCAGCCTTGTTCCACTTCCACTGTCACAACCTACAGGAAGCAGCCCTCACAGTCTTCAAGACTGGAGTTGTCACCAGATGGAAATTCTCTCAACATTGCTGCTTCATCCACCTCACTGCTGGTGGATGCCTTAGTAGATGGATTGTCATTATCATCATCATCATCACAGAGGCACAGTTCATGTGGCAACAACATTGACATCACTGTATCATGCGGAATGTGCCTTTCATTCATTGTGATGAATGTTTGCATGGATACATTCTTGGGTGACAAATTGGTCATACGGTCATGCACAATGGCCCCAGCCTAACTAAACATTCATTCCACACTGACACTGGATGGTGAACAGCTCAGGTATTTCACAGCAACTGATGTCAGTGTTGGCCAATAAGTCACTTTGCTGCTCCAGTACTGCAATAGCTTGTCAGTAATGGCAAGGTGCTTTGTATCCCCCATGTAGGCCTCCACCATTTGTTCTGCTGCCCTGAGTCCAGCTGCCTCATCTGTCTCCTCCTCCTTTTCTTCCATATCTTCCACTCCCACCTGATAGAGAACATCCCAAATAGGATTGCTTGCCATTTTCTGCTGTACCTTGCCATTTTGTTAGATTGGGTTGCCTGTGAGCTGCTGGCGGTGGTAGCAACACCTGTTTTCTGTGCTGTGCATGGCTTATGTGCCTTTTTCATCTCTGCAGCAGACACCCGTCTAATAAGGTTCTCTGTCAACGTCTGCAATAGCTGATGACCTCCTTCAATTATAGAAGACAGGCCATGTTTGTAGTGTGGATCAAGCATGGTAGCAGTTGCAAATGAATCCGACTGTACAATGCTGGATATATGGGTATTTGTGTCCAGCATGTAAAGCATGTGATCAATTAGATCACAACTGCTATGATCCCCACTTGCCTCCATCTGTTGTCAGACATTGACCAGTGTCTGCCTCAGCACACATACAAGGTGTATGGATTGACTTATACAAGCAGTGTCCCCACTCACTGCCTGTGTAGCATACTTGAATGGATGGAGAATGCGTATTAGCTCATCCATTTGGAGCCACTGCTCTGTTGTTAGAGCGATGGACACTCCAGCACTGTCATGGGTGGTGTGCACAAGCAGGTATTCTGAAACAGCCTCATACTGTTCATACAGTCAGTCAATCATATTCAGCATGGAGTTCCACCTGGTCACAACATCAAGCTTCATATGGTGCTGAGGCAGATTGTTATTGCACTGTAGCTCATGCAGATGGTCACAGTCCTTTGCAGAAAGGGAGAAGTGTACACAGATGTGACGGGCGACAGTCACGGTTTCCTTAATGTCCGCATGGTTTAGAAACTGCTGCACAACAAGATTAAGGCAGTGTGCCAGACAGAGCACCCTGAAAAACTACCATCACTAATGCACTTCAGTACATTGGATTCATTATCACTTGCAATGAATCCTTCTGTGACTGTGTGTGTAACCATTCATCAAGTCTCGTCCAGCAGAACATTAAGAATGTTCTCACCCATGTGAGAACCAGTAACACTTTGCATACTCAGGATTTCATGCTGCTGAATTCCAGGGGTGTTGCTACCACCACAATTTTGCTTCAGACAGGTTTTGCCAGGCCCAGAATCAACTACCACCCCAAGGTACCTCTGCCCAGTGTGCCATTATGCATAGTTACAAGCTTGCTGCTGTTTGTCCACTGGTGCGCATATCCATGCTAAGATAGATATATTATGATGCACTATGCTTCATTGCATGTCTTATGGAATCAGCAACTCTACTGTACTGCTCTGGCATGGCACACTTAGAGAAATAGGTTCATGATGAAACCTGCCATTTGGGACAGGCATGGGCCATCAACCTGTGGAACCCAGCATTCACCACAAAAAAGAACAGCAACAGATTGATGGCCAGCATTTCAGGGGTGGCAGCATCTAACTCACGTGTAGCAGCATGAATGGGGGGGAGTACTTTGTGTGCCACTCAAGGATGGTCTTCAGAGTGGATTGCATCTTTGGGGCTGTTCAACCAGAATGCTCTATTTGTGGTCCCATTGTTGTCCTTTTAGAGGTAACAGTTGACTCTTGGGGCTGTGCAGACTGCAAGAGTTATTTTGGCTGATATTGGTTGTAGTGGTGTACTTTTCTGAGTTAAGGGACCGGTGCCTCCACTGCTATGCCCACTACTCGAGAGAGCAAAGGATTGCTCATCCTCCTCCTACTCCTCCACTGACCCACTTTGCCCTCCCTTCTCCTGCTGTATTGAACTGCTCTCAGTTACATCTAACTTGCAGAGGGAGATCCCACCAACAGCTCTGGCTTCCTTCTAGTGTTGCTGCCATCACAGTGGGTGCTTGTTTTTCAGGTGGGCATGTTACCACCAGTGCCTATGTGGCTTCCTTTTTTCCCCTGACTAACACGTGCCTAACACAGCTGACATATCACTATGGTCTCATCAGCTGAATCAAGCACATAAAAGTCCCAAATTAGGGACTTTTGGCCTCGGGACTTAACATGCTGCTGGGGGGACTGGGAGAGCTGAGAAACAGGTGTGGAAGTTTGTGCTTTTTGGGCTGCTTTCATCATTTCCATAAGACTACTTTTGGGAGGGGCAGTGAATGGACTGCTTGGGGGATTGCTAATAGGCTTGGTGACAGCCTGGCCCACAGACTGGGCATTTAAATGGCCTACATCACCCGTGACCTTTTTAAACTCAGACTTCCATGAAGGATCATCTCAGTCATCATCAGCACCAATGCTTATGATGTCCTTGTCCTCTTCCTCCTCCTTCCTATCACTGTCTTTTGCACGGCACCTTTTTCTTTCTCTACAACCATCTCCTCTGGGGGCTGACTATCCCTATCTGCCAGATTATCACACTCCAACTGAACACTATCACCATCAACTCCAGCAAGAACAGGCCCTGAGACAGTCACACCAACAGACTCATCACCCTCCTCCTGGACCACTGTTCCTGTGCTGGTGTCAGTGTCTCCCTTCTTCTTACTATCATCCCCCACCAGCCTGGATGCAACAGTTCTGGCCATAAAAAAAACTGAGACACAGGAATGTCAGTACTTCTTTGAACAACTCCTTTGCTGGTACCTGCCACAGCACCACCAGAGCCCACAGAAGACATTGATGCAGACATTTGTGTGCTTTGTGGTTCTGGAACTGAAGTTGTACTCTCCTCAACAGACTTCTTAGCTGCCTTGTCCCCCCTGGTACATTTCCCTGTACTGGACCATCTCTTAGCAGGCATTTTTATATGCTGCTTCAAGGCTTTGCCTTTCTCTGAGAGTATCAAGAAAGGATGTGTTACTAACTGTGTGACTACACCTCACTCCTGCGGTACTGGCTTCCTTCCAAGTCAAAACACAATCAGGACAAGTAGCAGCACTCTGTACAACTAATATTATATATGGTAGCCTATTGTAGTAAAACCAAAAAGGTAACTTTTTTCTTTCCCCAAACAAAAATTAAAGCAACAAAGGAAAAAAGGGCACAGGTAACCTGCTTTAAATACAGATCAACTTGAACTGCCTCTATTATACTACCATAAAACTATTCTTCTAGTACCTTCTTCTATTGCCAATTCTGTTGTAAGAGCAGAATTAGGCAGACTTCCTTTGGCATCTTTAATTAACTCAAGGTTAACATCATACTGGCTCAGGATAATGAATAATCTAAAAATATGGGCAGACTGGATAGGCCTTGCGGCCCTTATCTGCCGTCAACTTCTATGTTTCTATGTTTCTATGTTACCCCTAGCATGTTTAAAGGAAAAAGAAGCATGGTATACAGAAAGTTTTTCTTCACCATGGTAAATGGCTCTTTTACAAACTCTGCAAAATACTGATTCCATGCATTTATGGCTAGATTATCAGGTTAATATAATGATACATGAAACTTATAAAGATAGACTAAAGAAGAAAATATTTACACTGGCATTAGATATGCAGATGGCTCAATTTCGTAACCAAAAACAAGCTCTTTGGTACATTCAGTATAAAATTGACTCGAGAGTTGAAGATTATTTAGTGTTCTCACTAGCCCCAAATTTCCGTAAAGCAATTACCTGGGCAATATTTGGGTTAATTACCTCAAATTTTATTTATTTTAACAGTCAACTGATGCAAGGAAACTCAAAAGAGATTAAATGCCCTTGTAATAAAGGTTACATTGAGACACTGTCACATGTCATAATACAGTGCCCTTTATATAATTACCAGTGAACCAAAATTCTGAAGGAATTCTTGATCAGATATGCACTTAGCATATGACCCTGTATTTATCCTGATGCACCCCGTGACAGTGGAAGAAGCTGTAATGATTGCTAAATTTATAAAATCTATAATAAGTTAAAACCAAAAAAGCTAACACTAAGAGAATTGGAAGTGAACAACTTAAAAATACAGCTTAATTAAAAATGGGCAATTTAGAAGATCTTATTTTGCACTTTAACTAATACCTATATTTCAGCTGAGAAATGTACATTGTACTAGTGTGTTTCTAAAATAATAAAGACATTAGATAAAAAAATATATTTATATACTGCTATGTATTTAACTTAAGACTTCTGTAATGTTAAAAAAAAAATTATAATTCTTGGAAGAACAATAAACTTGAAACTTGAAATACAGATCACCTGTGTCTGGACAATTAGAGTACTCTAATATGTTAGTACATACTACTAATTTTTTTTGTTATATAAGGGCAGAGACAACCATATAACATTGACAAACAAAGGTGCCTAGGACAATATGGATGGGCTCAGCAATCTCTTAACAACTAAAAGCCAACTCTGATTTCATCTCACCTCTACTAGCCAATGTGACTGCTTCACCTAACCAGGGGCCCCATGCTTTACTGCCTTCTGCCCTAGATAGGTCTACTACACCTCTTACCATGCCCTCCCTCCTCTGCCTCCCCTGCTCTCCCCCTCCCCCACTCCCCTTCCTCACCCCCTCCCTGGCATTTACGGGCAATTATCCCACCCCTTCCTGTCCCCTGGTGTACTCCTACCTTTCCCCCCTTATCCTATGACAATGACCTTCCTGTCTGCATACCCATGCCCTCCCTACCCACATGCCAACAACACTTATTACTAAGTTTATTTCTAAGTTTATTCTCTAAGTTTGCCCTTGCACATTTTGAGGTACTGTACTTCAACTATGCCTTAGCCTCTTGCTCTTTTTTCTTCATTTTTGCTATGTAATTATGTTTTATCCTAGTGACCTTTCTATGTATGGTTACCTACTATTTCCTCAACATTGAACCTTTGTAAACAAGCAGTTCCTGCTCAAAGGTATTTGTAATCCTAGATTTCAATAAATCAATAAAAAAATAAAAAAATACTATATTAATATGTAGTTTTTTATATTGCGTGGATCAGGTAGTAAATAATGCTGTAACAGGGAAAGGGTAAGCAAAGTCAACTGAAACAGGAACACTGCAATGCATAGACAAGCTCCAGCAATAAAATACAGAGGAGCAATTCACCAAAGCAGTGAAACTGTATATGGACAAGTTCAAGTGATCAACTAAAAGTACTTAAGTTTCCATACAAAAATTATAAAACTGTTGCTTTTCACAGTTTAAGTGGCACAAGTTAACAGAAAACAGACCTGACCACAAAAATAAAAAAAATAAAAAAAAATAAATAAGGGATCAGCACTGTGTGTTCAAAACTTTAGACTTCACAACAAAAGCAGAAGAATTCAATTTAATTCAATTTTATTTAATCAGGCAATACATTGTTGAGCAAGCTCATTTACAAAATGGTCCTAAGGGAGCATAAACAAATGACATACAACAATAACAATAAAGGCAAGCAGTCCTACAAATATACCTAGTGTAGGATGAACAAAACATGAAAATGCATACAATAGAAATGAACAATATAAAACATAATGAAAAAGGTTATAGGGTGGACCCATTTGAGCTCATCACAGGGAAGAGCTTAACATCATAACCTACACTATTTACAGATGGATAGAGGGACAAACATAGAGAACAGGGGTTCCCCTGAAATATGAAGGGGTGAAGGGAAAGCCAACATTGGTGTCTGGAGGAGTCCCACAGTCTAATATGGAATAAAAAAAGGGGGGTAGGGGGGTTAGTGCAATAGTAAGGGTAACAGGCCTAGCAAAGATCCACAGTCTAGTATAGACTATAAAGGGTATATAACACAGGCTAACAGGAGCAGGAACTCTCAGACAGGAGTAACTTTTCAGAGAAAGAAAAAAAAAGGTTGTCAAGATATAAGGAAATTATTACAAATAAGTAGAACACCAACAAAAATATAAAGGCTTAAAAGAAATAACAGTAAATTACTTACAATTTGTGAGAAATCTGTTTGTAAAAGGCTACAAATAGCCTGCACTGGTTTTACACACCTACCCTACCCCACCCCACTCAACTCCTTCACAGATACAGATAAAACTAAAAACTAATTAAACTAAGTATTATGCAAAAATCCACAAAATTAGAAAATGTTCCCTAGCAGCACTAGGAACAACCTATATATCTGGGAGCAATTAGCTCTCAAAAACAAGTTTTAGAGAGGTTTTAAAAAGGTTTATTGCATGTCTTATGGAATCAGCAACTCAACAGGTAGTAGACTGTCCTGTAAACAACCTGCACCTGATATTTGACCTATATACCCACAATGTATTGCAAATTTCACCTTTGGTGCATAATTTCACCATCGAAATCAAATGTTACACCAGTGAAATTTTAGCCACAGGTGAAATTTCAGCATGGATGGATGAAATTGCTCAATCAAAGCATATTACATGAAATTTGCGCAATTATGCGAAATCAAATTCCCAGGCAAAATCAAAGATTTCACTGGGGCAAAACAATTTCACAGACTTTCGAAATTACGCAAAATACTTTGCCTAACAAAATTTTTCTGTTTCATACAACACTAGTGTGGACACTGCTTTCAGTGCAACAATACAAGCAAGAAATGTTTTAATGAACATCCACATACGAACAGGAAATATGAAATTAAACAACATTTCAGCTGTTTAACGAACCACATAGTGTACCTTTACAGTGTCTATGTGACAAGTTAAACATTGGGGGAAAAAAGGGACTTAAAGACACGCATTAGTGAATATAAGAGTGACATAAGTTTGATGGAAAAAACTCTTCTGTGGCTAAACATTTTAACTAAGTGAGACATTCAGTTTCGTCTCTATGCTTTTGGGGCCTTGAACGGGTCCAGGAACCCATCAGGAAAGCAATGGGTTGGGATACTGCTTTGTTGCAAATAGAAGTGTACTGGATTTTTACTTTGGACACAATAAATCAGAACACTGGTTTAAATGAGGAATGTGACTGGAATCAATATTGATAAATACCTTGGGACTATGGTCCAGGCACCTGGAATATCCAGCATTTGGATATTGTTGGAGTGATGACTTAGAGGCAGGGATAAACATTAATGAGCAATCTTTCATAATTTATTCATTGAAAATGTATTTCTGTTCACAAGGGAAACCTGTTCATGCCACCTCCGCTGCTACATAATAGTATATGAAAAAGTGATTGAAATAATTAAGAAAAGTTGCAAAGAGATAGTTATTGAAAGGTGATAATCACCTGGTTAAAATATTATGAAAATACATAATGGACATAAGATGGCTAACAGCTGAGGTTGGGGGTGAACCACCACCTAGGGAGGCTCCTTAGTTGTCAAGGGTTCCGCTAATCACTCAGCCCTCTACACCAAAGGAACTCTCTGCAGTCTAATAGTAGGCAAGGGTGACACTGCTGAGCAGTGGGGACAGCCGTGACATTATCCGTGACTTCAGAATGCCCACAGCATTGCAGTATTTACAGAGAGCATGTGTGAGCATGGGCCACTTTTTACATCAAGGGAGATGGTGTTCTGCCCAGCACTCTAATAGAGTAAGTATTCTCCTTTTTGACAAAAATATAAAACATGATTTTTAAACAAGCACTTCACACTCAGGAAGTGTTTATCCTGGGCCTATTTCTCAACACCCACCCCAGCTCCTGCTCGGGCAATATGCTACTCTATGCCAATGATGCGGTTTTCCTTGCCTCCCACCCTGACCCCGCATCTCTACAGAAATCCCTGCAGCAGACATTCAACCAAGCCGAAAAGTGGTTGCTTGGCCACCGGCTGATCATTAACCTCAAAAAAAACTAAAAAAAAACAAATCTATGCTTTTTTCACATCACCAGAATAATGCCAAAAATGCTCCCCTCTGCATTCTCCTCAGTAATGCTCACCCTCTCGAGCAGGTGTCATCCTACAAGTACCTGGGCATCACCTTCGACTCAGCTCTTACATTCCAGACCCTCATCAATACCCTGTCCTCAGCCATAAACTCTCGGTTTGGCCTTCTCTTTCACCATAGAGATTGCCTCCCCCAAACCGCCTTACGACTGGCCATCAACTCCTCCATCCTGTCCCTAGTGGACTACGGCCTACCTATCTACACTGCAGCCGACAATACTGCCCTCACCAGAATCCAGACCTCGATAAACAAGGCCTGCAGGCTTCTGACTGGCACATCCCTCCACACCCATACTTGCCTGCTCTATTCCATCGCCAACCTGCTCACCTTGGAGGAGCGCTACCAAACCTTCTTACTTGAAAAAAAATCCCTGCTAGGACTCTCCCCCCAGGGGTCACCCTGTCCCTGTGGTTTGCATCCCCATCTGTTGCCACCCGTAGCTCAGTTAAGGCCACCTTTTTGGTGCCTTGTACGAAGACCTCCCTAACTCAATGGTCCTTCCACGACCACGCCCCCACATGGTTCAACTCCCTCCCACCCTCTGTCACTAAGTCTACCAAAATTGGTCCCTTTAAAGTCATTCTCCATAACCACCTCTTTGGCACCCAAAGCTGTAGTTGCCCTTAATCAACCTAATTTTGGGGTCCCTCCCATTTCTGGCCCATAGCTTTGACAATGTCCATTGGACTGCTTCCCCCACCCCCTTTTTTTTTCTTTTCCTCACCCCTGTTCCCCCCCACTCTTCCACATAGGTATTTTCCTGGTATGACTAGGGTTGTGACTTCTACTATTGTTATACTTTATACGATTGCTATTTACTGCAAGTAACTTTATTCCGTAAACCACTGTTATATTGTGTTCTTTTGTTATCTGTATTGTACCTGTATGTTAACACTGCTGTATCTCACACTGTAACCATGTCTACCCTCCCTGCGACGAGGTGCCTTTGTAAATGAGTTCCTGACTCAAAGGTTGTAAATCCGTCTTTCAAAAATAAATAAATAAATAAAAATGAAAAAAAATAAAATATTTCTTTAATAAAGAAAAAAGAAGCTAAATCTTTGTGGCCTGGATATTCAGACTGTGCCAAGCAGTGGCACAAACCTGGGCACAGTGCAACTGTAATGCGCCGGGGCCAGGTCCAGGTGATATTCAATGGGGATGTGCCATGGCGCAGCACAATTGAAAATGGCATGGACAGTGCACATACAGCGCATGGCACAGTGCCAGTGCAAGTCACAGATAGGGAGCACGGGGATGCACCAGCGCAAGTGCAGTTGCGCTAGGTGCATCACCCACGATATTCACCAGGGGACATGCAAATGAGGCCATAATATATGCAAGGCACAAATGGGGTCATTTGCATGTCATTATGGCTCCATTTGCGTGCCTTGCACAGGGCAGCACCACGACTTGCATCTGGCGACCTGCACAGAATGACATGTACAGTGGGCATCCGGGGCATCCCCCATCCCATAGTTGTGATCATGTATAAGTATAGCAATCAAACGCAGGTAGTTTAGTGGCCCCCCTCCTGAGTCCCTGTGCCCTAATAAATATAATAAAAAAACATTCCTGGTGGCCTAGTTGTATCCCCTCACACCTGATTCCCTGAGAACTGTAAATATGACCGTCCCTGGTGGTCTAGTGGAACCCCCCCACCCATTGTCACGATTGTGGGACTCCTCTGTACAAAAATGCCCTGGCAATCCAGTGGCCCCCTCCACCCCTTCCACCCACACTGAGCACCTTGCCCACCCTGCTCCCCCCATCATTGGTGGGTGGTTGCAACCCACCCGCATACCATCCGGCCGCCCACTGAATGACAGGTACAGTATGGGCTGTAAGCCCATTGGTCCCAAGTGTGGACCAATGGGCTTGCAGGCATACTGTACTAGACAGTTCCAGTTGAATGACTTCATTCACATATTTGGAACTGTCTAGTACAGTGTGCCCTGCAAGCCCATTGGTCCCGCACTGGGGACCAATGGGCTTACAGCCCCTATGGTACCTGTCACTTGGTGGGGCTGGGTGTATGCAGGAGGGTTGCAGCCACCTGCCGATGATGGGAGTGTGGGGTGGGCAGGGGGTTGGTTTGGGTGGGAGAGGTGGGGGGGTGCCACTGGATCACTGGGGCATTTATGTCCGGAGGAGTCCCGCGATCATGGCAACGGGAGGGGGGGTCCACTAGACCACCAGAGATGATCATATTTATAGTTCTCGGGTAATCAGGTGGGAGGGGGCACCACTAGACCACCAGGATGGTCTTTTATTACATTTATCGGGGACTCAGGAGGGGGGCCACTAGACTACCTGGGACTGGAGTTTACTGCATCTACCACGATTGTGGCACCGGTTGGGGGGGTTCCTCTTGACCACCAGGGTATGATGTGCTTGCCAATGGTGTTCTGGGTGGACGGGTGGCCACCCACAGCTGGGCTGCTGTGTTGTGCCCTGCAATACTGCAGCCCACCTGTGGGTGGCCAGGAGTTGTTCCAACTTTTCAGGGGCTCAATTGCGAGCCCCCCCCCATGTGTTGCACTGCAGGGTTGTGCCAGCATATGCACTGCACATCCCTGGCTGAATATCGGGATGTGCCACATATGCATGGCCATGTCCCCTGCATCTGCGCTGCATACATTATCATTGCGCCCTGGTGCATCGGGATTTGTGCTGCACCAGTCAGCTTTCTCAATATCCCACCAGGCGCACTGCGGGGTTGCGAAGGTGCAACTTTGTTACGCCAGGCGCAGCCACTTTGAATATCCAGGCCTATGAGAATAAAGAAATGTCAATACACTGGAAGTACTGCAAGGTGACAATATTACTATAAGGAATACAATGTTTTTTTTTTTATGTCAAAAAAGGAGCAAAAGGTCTCAACACAACCTAAAATTTATTACAGAACTGAAGCTCAATTAGAAGATAATGAACTGAAGCTTTGTTGAAGAAAGAAAAAGCAAAGGTATTATTCAGTATTTTGCTGAAATGCTTTACTAAGAAGGATATAGATAAACTGTTTAAAATGTCAAATGAAGAATTAATGTATTTCAAATTGGAGGTATTAAGGGAATATAGAGCACTATATGATTTATTTAGAAATGCATCAGGCAATTGTAAAAGGAGGGAACGTGTTCTACAGCTTGAAAAGTACTGACAAAATTGTGATAGAAGTTGTTAAGCAGTAAGGGAGACACACTCTGTTTAATTCTGCAGTTTGCATCTTTAAATACCAAAGTGAATATAATATAGAGGTGTTTTCAACCACTGCAGTTACATTTGATAGAACACAGCTATGGGGGGGGGGGGATAAAGGAAATGCACTGTTGTTGTTGATGTTACACATGAGAATATATTTGAGCTACTGAAATGATGTAAACATTTTGTAACAGAATCATCACTGAGGGCCTGAAGAAGTGGCGACGCCATGAAACCATAGTCCATTCTAGTGAGAATTTAATAAAAGAAAATATTTCAAATTGATTCGTGTGTGGAGTTCATCCTTGTTTTTGCATTCTATTCACACCTCCCACCCCACTTTTACCCTTTCCAAGGACTATGGTCTCCACGCATTCCTGAACTTTGGCCTCCCCCACTGCCCCATGATCCCCCATACTGGCCAATACTGGGCACCTGTTTGAGGAAGTTCTACCTTTAACTGGACTAAGAGCTGTTCTTTAACCCTTTACGCTACTCTGCCCTTCCTTACCACTACTCTTTCCACTTGCCACCTCCTCATCATGGCTCCCTTTGATACTCATGGTGGGTGTGACCCTCGACCCATAGGCATCCTCACAGGATTTGTCGCATGACCACCTGCCTTACTATCCAGGGTAGCCCTCTCTTAACTTCTCCATGCTTGACACCCCTCCCAGCTCCTGCCCTCCTCTACCCAGCTCCCATCTCAGCTGCAAGACCTCCTTCCTTAGATGCCCCAGCTGCATACATACTGGACAGCCTCCTGTTACCCACATAGTTCCTAGAAATATGGCCACCCTACACCTATTGCAGCTGACTACCCACCCCACTACCCCTTATCCTGCAGCTTCCATCCCCCCTCCACCTCCATGCTACCCTGCTGCTTGTTCCAGTTCCTATGGTCCCACATCGCCCTCTTCCTGTGCTTTGCTATATTAAGTCTACACTTAGGCCTACCCTAGAAAGGGTGTTTCACCATCCATTGTTAGGTTAACACTTCAACCCTGTGTGCTAGCTGGACGGCTCAGTCCCATTTTCACCTACCTTTCTAAGTCCACTCTCCACTTATGCCCTGCTCAGTTAAAAGTAAAACAATTGCCGTTTAGAATTTAAGGGTTGGAAAGGAAGCCTCATTATTCTACCAGACTAATTATGCATCTGAGCAAGGTTATACTTAGCTGAAAGATATTTTACTTAGTTTAATGTAGGATCATCCTTCCACTGGATCAGTCACAAAGCACAGGTGCACATCGTTGCTTGCTTGCCTGTGTGCCTCCTGGTCCAGGTGCAAGTTGTATTTTGTGCTGATGAATCAGGCAGTCCCTTAAAATGCCTTGCTTTACTCTATCTGAGATGGTGGGTGGCAAGGTTATTCCTTTACAATGGCAGCCCTACAGAAACAGCTAGAAGCTATCTGCATTTCTAGCCCCCACAGAAACAGCTAGAAGCTATTGGCAGTCCCAGCCCCCACAGAAAGAGCTAGAAGCTATCTGCAGTCCCAGCCCACAAACACAGCAAAAAGCTATCTGCAGACCCACCCCCCTCAGAAACAACTACATAGAAACATAGAATTTGACGGCAGATAAGGACCGCTTGGCCCACCCAGTCTGCCCACTAGAAGCTATCTGCAGTCCTAGCCCCCAAAGAAACAGCTAGAAGCTATCTGCAGTCTCAGCCCACAAAAACAGCAAAAAGCTATCTGCAGTTCCAACTCCCACATAAACAGCTAGAAGTAATCTGCAGCCCCAGTCCCACAGAAACAGCTACAAGCTATCTGCAGTCCTAGCCCCACAGAAACAGCTAGAAGCTATTTGCAGTCCAAGCCCCAACAGAAACAGCTAGAAGCTATCTGCAGTCTCAGCCCCAACAGAAACATCTAGGCCCAGATATTCAAAAGAGTTGAGCCATGCGCAATAGGGTTGCGCCTGCGCAAGTCTGAAATTGTGCCATTCTGCGATATTCAGCAGACAGCAGTTGCGCCCACAAAATCATGCTGAGCAACAGCACAATGATAATGAAGGCATGCACAACTGGAGGGTGAGGAACCATGCATAAATGGCGCAGTGCGATATTCAACGACTTGCACCATGTGAAATAGGGGAGCAAGCGGAAGTTGCGCCATAGCAGAAATGAGCCAAAATAAAAAGGAGCAAGGGAGAGGCGCAAGAACGCTACAGGGAAGCCACATGAGGCAGAACTCTAGCCAGACAGACAGGGCAGGAGGCACAAACAGGGCAGGCCAGGGAAAGGGCAGTCTGAACAGCCAGGCACAGGGAAGGTGTGGGGAGCCACACAGCACAGAGGCCAGCACAGGCAGGTGTACCCGGTGCAGGGGAGGTAGCAGCCAGAACAGCGGGGGAAATACAGCAATAGCTGCCAGGGGGGTGAACACAAGCCAGGGACATGGCCAGTGCCACCTTCCACATGGAGGCCGCAATGAGGGGGGTAAAAAGGCGGGCAGCAGGGGGGCATAGCCATGGAAGGGCTAGTCGGCGGTATGCCCCCAACAGGCAGTACCGAGCCTGCACCAGCTTTGAGATGTACACTGATACTGAGATTGTGGGCTGGTACCACCTGAATAGGGTAATTCTGAGGCGGCTCTGTGATCTGTGCAGTGATGTGATGCAGACACCCACATGATGGAGCCATGCCCTGTCAGTGGAGACTAAGGTAACAGCCTGTATGTGCATGCTGGCCGCGGGTACCTTCCAGAGACCAACTGGGGACACCACAGGCATAACCCAATCGGCCACGTCACGCCACCTCACCCAGTTCCTCAGCGCACTGCTGCCTCATGTTGCAGAGTACATCCATTTCCCCAGCACAGCGGCGGAGTGCACAGCAAACATACAGGAGTTCCACAGGGTAGCACGTATGCCTGGCATGCTAGGGGCAATAGACTGCACCCATGTGGCCATACGCACACCACCTGGCCCCGAGGGGGCCACATACATAAATCGCAAGGGCTATGCCAGCATCAACTGCCAGGTGGTGTGCGATGCCAGGGGGCACATAATCAATGTCTTTGCCACGCACCCTGGGGGAGCACACGATTCTTTCATCTGGCACCCATCAGCCTGTGCCACAGATTCAAGAGTGGGGACATCCCCACTGGACACCTACTGGGTGAGTATGCAAACCACATGGACAACCATAGGGCCTGGGGGGCATGGCCAGAGGTGGCATGGGTAGTGGCCCACATGGCCTGGGGCAGGGCGATGCTGATCACAAAACTAACCTCCGCCCTCTACACACAGGTGACAGTGGATACCCACTCCGTCCCTGGCTGCTCACACCCTACCGGCGGCCCGTGACCCCATCGCAGCAACGCTACAATGAGGCACACGCCACCACAAGTAACGTCATCAAGAGGGTGTTTGGGATGCTGAAGGCACGTTTCTGTTGCCTGGACACCTCTGGCAGTGCCCTACAGTACAGCCCCTCAAAGGTCTGTGGGCTATTCCTGGCCTGTTGCATCCTGCACAACATGGCCAGTGAATGTGGGATAGCTGTACAGGTCAAAGAGGGGGACAACGATGGGGATGCCGGTGATGATGATGATGGGCAGCCCCACCCTTGGCCGACAGGACCCCCGACTGCTCCAGCTGGCACAGCTGCACCGGGACACCATCACGGAGGAGCACTTCAGCCAACCCAGGTAAGTCATGGGGCCATGTGCAACCACCAGTGGCTAAGGCACAACCCACAAACACGCATGGACACACACCAGGGGTGCATGCCGTCAAGGGAAGTGGCAGGGCACAGAAGCACACACACAACCAGGAATGGGTGAGGATTAACATGCCATACCGATGGACACACACACACGCTCACACACAACGCAACAAACATGCACAGAGGGCAGGAGGCACACCGACCCAGAACACACACCCTAGCAACACACATGTCCACAGACCACCATGCCCACTGCCTGTCCATGTGCATGTGTCAGATGCTGAGCACCATTGCACATTGGTGTACAGCACAATGCAGGCATCATCATGCACATGCAACTGTGGACAGCAGCTGGGAGGGCGTGCAGGTGGACTGTGTGTCCACGTGCAGGGCCAGGTACCTACCCGTGCACTGCCCACTGAAACACACAATGCACACAGGGCAGCTCCAGACAGTAGCCGTGCTGGGAGACAGGTCAGTCACGCGACACAGTGCCACGGCCACCACGGATGTGTGAGTGGCCCCACCGAGACCCGCCAGCACTGACAGGCTGACCACTGGCCTTATGGGGTGGCACTGATGATTCTCCAGGGGTTCCACTGTGTGAACATGACCGTGCTCATGCAGGGGTCTGCAGCACACCGAACATGCCTGCACCAGAAGTGCTCGGGATGCCCACAGCTGAACCCGACATCAACAGGGTAGGAGTCATATGACGCCGGGAACGGGGGGTGTATAGTACACTGCGTGGTGTCTGCGATGCATGGGCACCTGACTGTGTGCCCATTGTGGCCTTGACAGCAATGAATGCCTGTGCATGCCTGTCAATGGCAGCGGTCACATCCTCACTCAAACGGTCCATCCCTGCCAGGATCAGTGCAGTGTCCCTGCTGCGATGCTCCTCTGCCCGCTCCAGAGCCACACTCAGTGCATCCACGGACATCGCAAGCCTCATCTGCTGCTGGACCGATGCTTGCAGTAGGTGGGTATGCTCGTCCAAGAGGTCATCAGCCTCCTTGGCATCCTGTCCCTCAGGTTGTGCACGGCCCCGATGTTCAGCACCCCTTGAGGGTGGGTGCTGTGCACCAGGACCAGGTTTGGGCATGTCCATAGGCATTGCACAGATGCCGCCACTGAACCCTGTACCCCCAAGCCCATTGGGTGACTGCTGATGCTGCCCCTCTGACTGCCGCTCCCCAGGGCTCAGTGGTGCTGCCGCAGTGGCCACAACAGTCCCACTATCCTGAACAGACACCAGTGCTGCCCCACTGGTGCTGACAGGCACAGCCTGGGACTGTGCTGACACGCAGGCCTCCACAGCAGCACCACCCACAGCCATGGGTGTGAATTGCCCTGCTGTGTGGCCATCCTGTGGCACACACGTGTCACTGCCCATGACGGTCGTGTCATCATCACTGGTGATGGATTCTGCAACGGCCACAGTCACAGCATGCTGGCATCTGTGGATGCCAGCATGCTGGGACACAGGCAGGGCTTCCTCCACACCTTTTACAATGACATCAGTGTGGACAGCCAGGCAGCCCCACTGTCGCAATGATCCACATATACCTGTGGGGAGGTGGATGGTCCCTCCTCCAACTCCAGATGACTGTCCACAGTGGACAGGCCCACCACTGCTAACCCATGCAGATGCTCAGGATCTGTAAGGGAAAGCTAAGTCGTATTAGTGTGTGTGACCTACCCTGCCCCCCCATAGACAGACCATGACTTATCATGCAGTGATGGGCCACCACCCGTCTGGAAGCCACCACCCAGAACACCCTCAATGGCACTGCGCTGCATGCTTCCAGCAAGCCTCTCCTCCTGTGGCATCAGCTGTACCACCTCCGGCTGTCCCCCACCTGTTGCAGCACGTGCTGCCCTGATGGCAACCACCTTCTCCTTTACCCTCCTCCTGTCCGTACCCATCTTTTTCTTACACTCCTGCACGGAGCACTAGAGGGTGCCATGCAGGTTCACAGCACATGCCACCTCCTTCCATGCAGCAGCACGGGCTTGAGGTGTTCCCCGCCATCCACTAGAAGTGGCTCCTGATCCAAGTAGGCCTCAAACAGGGCCTCAGTTTCGGCCTTTGTAAAGTTCGGCCTCCTCCTCCCACCACTGTTTTCCTCCTCTCCAACAACCTGCTCGGTCATTATGTAGCCTGTAAGAATGGCAGTTGTTACCTGTGACTGTGCAGTCCCATGCGTGTCCCTGAATCCACAGTCCACACTGCCAAACAGCATGCAACTCACCAATAAACTGCAGTAACTGACAATGGCTACTGCAGCACATTGTCGCACTTTTATAGCGCAATCCATGCAAATGAGGCGAGGAGCAACTTTAAGTAGATGTAAATTGCAGTGCTGAGCCATTGAATGGCTGATTAGATGATTTGCATATGACAGCTGAATATCACGCTGTTGCACTTTGTGCAATTGTGCTGAACGTGCTGAGCCAATGGCGCAGTTCTGTGATGTGTGTAGTACACCTCACTGTGCATGCCCGGGTTGCTGACGCAGGCGTCTGCTGTGCTGATGATGTGATGTATGCGGTAGGTAATGCAGGGCATGGCCACAATTATGCCAGTGGCGCTATAGCGATGGTCACTACATGGCGCTGTGGCACTGGGCCATCATAGGTGCAATGGCCCAACTGCTCAGTAGTCCGCTATGGTGCTGGCACACAGGAAGCCGATCATGCTACACACATTGTGTTCCAATGGCACTGTGTGTGGCCATGCGCCAGAGACCCTTGACCCTGTGCCCGACCTTTGCCCCCTAGGCACCATGCGTCAGGCATGGGTGCACCTCTATCGCGCTGTTCGGTAACAGTGCAATAGGGAATGGCAGTGCTATACCGCGCAGCATCTGCACGTGGGGAGTCGCGCTACAGAGCACCATATTGCCTACTATAACTGTAAGGATGGCACGCAGATGGGCAGTGTAGTGGTCTGCCATTGAGGTAATGATTCTGGTGGCAATTGTGGAGCCACACCATGGGCCTCTCTTTGGGGAGGTGCCCCTGGACAGGGCCAGGACCCAGGTGTGGCAGGAGGTGGCCACTGCTCTGGAGGAGGCCACTGGACAGAGGAGGAGTGCAGAGCAGTGCAGGCACTGCAATGGGGACCTGCGGAGGAGGGAGCCGGAGCTACTGGCACGACTGCGGGCACGTGCCAGTAGGAGCATGGTGCCATGTCTAGGTAAGGGTTCCGTCAACACACTTTTATCATCCATATGGGTGACAGTGTTGTATGTGTGCAACACAGAGGGGAGGGACCATCTGGGGTTGGCTGTGGCGGTGTTCATAGGGTGTGGGGTGGGTGGGTCTGGCTAGGTGGGAGGGCACACACCTTGGGGCAGGGGGACTTTGCTTCTGGATTGTACTGATGTTCTTCTCTCCTTGTTTTCCCCACAGGCCCGGACGAACACCACCAGTTGACAGAGGAGCGGCGGAGGGAGGGGGACGGTGCAGCCAGGCGGGGCGAGGGCCATCACCGTCTACCTGACCGGCCCGATGAGGGTGAGTGCCATACATCCATGATTACTATTGCATGCTGTGTGACAGGGTGGGCAGCGTGGCATGGCCACCATTCATTGACACCACTGCCATGCACGCAACTTGTTACAGACAACACTGTCCAGTGGCAATGCATGTCTGGGAGTGCATCAATGGTGGTCCATGCATGCACCAGGTGCATGGTTGTGCCACTGCCTTTGCACCACATAGCCATGTCACTAAACGGCCATGGTGGTGCTGTGCGTGACTTGGCCAGTGGGTGTGTGCAGCATTCCACATGGCTGTATGTGCCTGGGTGGGCAGTTCCTGTGGACATGATCACTGCGGGTGGTCACACACCATCACAGTGGTATGTCCCATGGCCGCATGCCATGCACAGTGGGTGGGCTGTATTGGGTTGTGCATTCACACCTATTGACTGTGCTCCCTTGTCCTAGGTACCCGCCATCTATGGGACATCAGGGAGGCTGTGAGGGAACTGCTACTGCTGGCCTGGGAATCACTGGAAGTTCTAAGGTGTTTGGATAGCACCGGGGTACTGAGGTGGCACAGAGGCCAGAGAAGTCACAGCATGGAATGGCGCTCCCACTATGGATCCCTCAGTCCCTGAATTCCCCTGCCCCCCTGGACCCTCCCTCACACCCCTCCTTTCCCATCCCATTTGTCCACCCCTGCCCCCTACCCACCCCCACCTTGTTTGTGGCTCCCCCAACCTTATATATAGTTTTCGTAATTTTGTAAATAGTTGAATTTTATATTAGTGCAATACATTTGATTTTGATATGAAAACTGTGGTGGTCTCTGATTTGCAGCGGGCTATAGGTGCTCAGCTGCAGTGGTGTGCATGGCGTCAGGGGTGGTGCAGTCATGGGTATGTGTGTGTGTCCATGTGGAGGTGACTATGGTGTGGGGGTAGCTATCAGTCAGTGTCTGTGGTGTGTGTGTTGTGCCCTGTGCACTGGATGACTGTGTGCAGTGGTCCATGGTGCGTGCTCTGTGTCCATGGCGCACCCATTGGCATGTCCATGGCCTGTGCAGCTGACACACATGCATGTCTGTGACCTGCACGGTCTGCTGGCATGTCAGTAGTGGCAGTCCCTGCAGGGCAGCCACTGTACCCATCACTTTGCTGGGTTGCCCCGTCACTGGTGTGGTGCATGCCTGGCTCGGGTGGCACTGTGGGCACCACAGTCCTAGTCCCACCTCCATGCTGTGCCTTGTGTGTGTTGCAGGGGATGTGCCCCACTGTCTGCGACTTGTGCTCTGGATGACTGCTGGTGGTGTACGGGTCCACAGTACCTGTGCAGGGTTGCTGGCACTCCAGTGCCATGGAGGACTGTGGGTTGTGTGTACACAGCTTACATGGGTCACAATGGGGGCTTAGTTGCCCCACCACTGTGTCCCTGTGTTGGTGTGCCCTTGGGTATGGGTGGGTGTCTGTCCATACACTGTGTGGCATCCGGTGTGGTGCATGCTCCCATGCACCACTGTGGGTGGATGTGCTGGCTGTTGTGGCCAGTGGTGGGTCAGGGTGTGTCACTGGACTACTGTGCAGGGTGCTGTACCACTGGTGGTGGTGTCAAGGGCACGCCCTGTCCCGTGTGGGGTACCTCTTGTGCCAACACATGGTTGGTCTCTCAGCAGTACCTTGGGGGGACTGTGCATGGTGGCACTGTGTCTGCCGTTGTTGCATTGCCATGTGCTGCCACCCGCTGATGGGTGCTCATGGTGGGACTGGCTTGCATGGTTCTGTGGTGCACAGGGTTGCTGTGTCACAGTGGGGTGGTGGCATGCATGGGGTTTCCTGCAGTGGTGGTCACTGCTCATGGGGGGGTGTCTGAGGGTCATGGTGCAGGGTGTGCTCTGCACTGGGGGGGATGGTGTGGCATGGGGTGGTCTGCCCTCCTTGTGTGCTAGTCACAGCTTGCCGGTAAGTGTGATGGGGCACCATGACCCGGCTGTGGGCTGTTTGCTTGTCTCCATGGGCCAGTGGTTATTCCAGCCTTCCCCCAGTTGTGCAGTGCTTGGGGTGTGGGGGGACGATGTCTGTTCTACTGTGTGTTCCTGTGCCCATCTCTGGCATGGGTGGTGGGTCCCTACCTCCCTGGTTGTGCAGTTACATTGCTCTGCTGCTGGGGGGCTCCCTGGTTGCGTTATGGCGCCTCTGGACTGCTCAACTGAACACCCCTTGTTGTGCTATGGCGCATCAGATCTGCTCAGCTTCCCCTCCCTAGTTGCGCTATGGCGTAGGTTGTGCAATATTCAGTCATCGGCTGTAGGCGCAATTTGGCTTGCTCCGTTTTTGAATATCGCATCTCTTGCGCATGGGCGCAATAGATTTGCACTTGCTCCTGCTATTGCGCACTTTTTGGGCGCAGTTTGAATATCTGGGCCCTAGAAGCTATCTGCAGTCCCAGCCCACACAGAAACGGCTAGCACCTGTCTGCAATCCCAGCCCCCACAGATCAAATCACTTCCAGCAGTCCAGTGGTGAGTGTAATAGTGACCCAGCCATTGAGCTGTTCCATGGTGGTGTTCAATCAACACTACAGTCTGGAAGACTTCTGGCTCTTTGACTTTCTTTGCTCTCTTAGTCCCAGCCCCCACAGAAACAGCTAGAAGTTATCTGCAGTCCCAGCCCACAAAGAAACAGAAGTTATCTGCAGTCCCAGCCCCCACAGATCAAATCACTGCTGGTGTTCCAGTAGTGAGTGTAATGGTGACACAACTCTACTCAGAGAAATTGTGAAATCTATTGTGCAGCACATTGTGGCCAAGCATAGTTGGACCAGAACCAAGAAGTTTCAATAATGTGTATACCCTTGAATTGTAAACTGTGTATAAGATACCCATCAGAAGGACCTGTGGTTAAAAAAACAAAACAAAAAAAATCAATGGTTACATCAGATTACATGGATGCATGTTGCACTTACTGTTTAATTATACATTTCTATACATTTTCTAAAGAAATGTTATGATGTTGCCAACTTAATGTCAAGCTGTACTTATACAGGCACTTCAAAATATCACAGTTTAGCTCTTTTCAATGGGAACTGTCACCTCAACAAGAGAAATATTGAGTGACCTAGAGATCCTCATTTATCAATCCAAACTGGTAAGTAAGTTATTTTAGTCACTTACTTAGTTGCAATGCAATATAGTATATGGTGAACATGGGAACCCCACCTGCCCTTATTGAGTACTTCATTCCTCATAGTCCCCCGTAGGCAGTCTTCTGATTACCTGATTTATGGGCTTAGCAGCAAGGAATGTCTATGATCTAGAACTTCTACTGTATGAATACTACTGTTACACAGTATATGACTGCACTTACTCTACCGGTGCTGATCATGCTACTGTACCTTATCGGTAGTGATACAGTAAGAGCAATTATGTGGACTTTACAACAAATATTTATACAGAAGAGGTTCCAGCACATAGACATCACCTATTGTCCTAGCCCATCACACACCAAGAGAGTAAATCACAGTGCAAGTAAGTTACTGATTAAAAAAATCTATTTTGCCATTGCTGATTGCTAAATCATGACCTCAGGGTACCTTATTATTTCTTCTGGATAACTGGGAGTTCCCCTTTAATGTTTACAGTATAGATGTACATACATACAGTATGTAGTGTGTTGTAAAACTGTAATTGATAACTATTGAGAAAATATAGTTACCTTGCTAATTTCCATATAAATACATTTAGATACTGTTAGCTTCTTGACTTGATAATTCAAATGCTTATAATGAAAATAGAAAGCTCACACGTGTGTGTGTGTCTGTGAGTGAGTGGTGGTGGAATTCTATATGAGGGTGTAGTGTACAGCATAATTAAGTTAGATGTACATTGTAACCTTCCAGTTGCTGGCTCAGCTGGAAACACGGACATCCTGGACTCCATGAAGGTGGCATTCCTCATGCAAATACTCAGCCAAGTCACTCATGATAATGCCATACTGGATGTGGTAGTGAGCAACATAGAAAGTGTTATAAGAGGCAAGGTAAGTGGGCAACTAGGATAGCAGAAGTAAACGTATCATGTGGATGAATGTACAGATGCCTGTTGAAATTTATGGTCGGGTACATTATTTGAATATTGGCCATAATGACAGCAGACATGTAAATGAAATTGTACCTTTTAGGCACTGGGTCTTGTAGAGGATCATGACAAACCTTGTGTAACTGTAGAAGTATACAACAAAGTACTTCCTGGCCTAGGCAAATGTGCTCAAAATCTGGAACTAACAACACACAATGGGCATCTGAAAAAGTAAATACAATATTTATTATAAGCCATTATTCCAACACACGTTATCCACATTATTTAAGCAATTAGACATAAGCAGGTGTCATGTTAATGGTTTGTTAATCACCCTCTAGGGGTGTAATGTGGCATGAGGCATAGCCTAGTGCCACATGCTCATAGAGCATGATTAAGTGACCATTAACATAACCCCTGGAAGGGCCTTACTGCTATTATAAAAAAGATTTTTTTTTTTAAATAGTGTTAAACTTTCTTCAGCATACGATAAGGCTCTACAGGTATGATACAATGTTTTCAACCAATCAGAAAGCTCTATTTCTCAGACCCTTCTTATAAATATTTTTAACATGTTTACAAATGGCACTGTTCTCAAGGTGAACCATCAAGAGAAAACAAGAGACAAACTGATCCAAAAATAATAATGAAAAAAAAATGAATCCATACATGGAGCATACACATTCTAATGTATGGGAAGTCATTTAAAACAAAAAAAAAAATATTTTTTTCAGCATCAAGATGTTCCTAGATGTGTATTACAGACTACCACTTGTAGATTCTGCATTGAAGAGAATCATCACTGAATTGATTAGATGGTTATCTTTACTAACAGAGGCAGCAGAAAACAGATCCCAGTGAGATATACCCACTATAGTACTGATCAATGCACATCATTATGTAATATGAAGATTCTTACAGGCCTCACCTTGTTGTTTTTCATTGTCTAGGTCAATGTCATAATAGCATAAACATTCACGGTGAGTAGGCATCAGTTCACAATTCATACATGAACACCATTCTCTGTTTCTAATGTGTTTATCTGAAGTCTCTGCAATGTCACTGTCAGATGACCCAGTATCATTTTGTGTATTCTGGAATATAACCTGAGGGGTACTCTGGTTCAAACTCCTAGGATCAAATGGTACTCACAGCATAGTCATCATTGCTGTAATCAGAATCTGAGGACATCCTACATAAGGGTAAAAAAAATTGCTTCTTTCAGATTGAGAATTTCTAAGCACATTATAAGTTATCAGTTTTGAATCAAAAGGAAAGCATATGGTTCTCCACTATTGCAGAGATCAGCGTGCAATACAGGAAAAATGAACTTACTTTCCTTTTGTAAATTCCATGTCATGTATCACAGTTTCACTATCTAAGACTCATCCACTTGTGAACATGGCAGCCAACAGCATACAGTATGTGAACACCACGGTGGACATTACAGTGGCATTGTTAACATATTTCACTCAACAGACACATGTTTGAATAATGGAAGATTATTAGGCATGAGGGTGAAGACATAATTGTTTAGCAGCTGTGAATGAGACTGAAGAATGCGCCTGTGACCCATCATCACCCCCCACCTGACCTACCAGATCCCCTCTTCTTTTCTCTATCCCACAATAGTACAGTCATTCCTTATATCTGGCATCTCTGATGTAATGGTATCAGACTTACTGGACATTGTCTGTGGAAGAAGATCCCATGATTCCTACACAACTCATCCTTGAATCTAGCAACCATGTCCAGCAACCCAGAGAGGCACACGCAGATGGGGCCACACCACAGTCTCCAGAAGGTCACGCTGAAGGCTGCTGCCCCACAGCACTAAAGTGTACCACTCTACACATTCCATAGTCCTACTCTCCATACGTTTCTTGAACTACTCACCAAGTAACCAGAAAAGGTAAAGATATATGATTCTTAGAGGCACAAAACAAACACAGACTTAACAAGCATTTGTCAATGCCGAATGTTGCTTGCTTCTATGTGCTGTTTAGGTATTTGGAAGTCATCGGAGTGCAAATATTGAAAATTTGTGGACTTACGAGCGTGCCTAGGAACTGCGCAACACACGCTCATAAAACAGTCATTTTTAGGAATTTTTTCACCAAATTTTCAACATAGCCATTTTAAGACCTCTGCTCATGAACAGTGTCACTGTGATTTTGTTAATGTGTCCCATACATTGAGTTTGCACACCGACTGCGCCATTGTGTGCTACATGGGGAAACACATTTTGGGCAGGATGTCAAAAATGACAGCTATACTGCTCATAGGAGGTGTGGAAAATGGCAATGTTGAAATCTGAGGTGAAAATATTGAAAATTTGCAAACTTACGAGCTCATGAGGAACTGCGCAACACGCCTGACAACAGTCATTTTAGGAATTTTTCACCAAATTTTCAACATAGCCATTTTAAGACCTCTGTTCATGAACAGTGTCACTGTGATTTTCTTAATTTGTCCCGTACATTGATTTCGCACATCGACTGTGCCATTCTGCGCTACATGGGCGGAAACACATTTTGGGTGAGATGTGAAAAATGACAGCTATAATACTCATAAGCAGGTATGGTAAAATGGCAATGTTGAAAATCTGGAGTGAAAATATTAAAATTTGCAGAACTTACGAGGCCTGCGTAGGAACTTCGCATGCTCAAATAAAACAGTCATTTTTGGAATTCTTGCGCAAATTTTCAACATAGGGTTTTGGGGACCCTTCTCTTGAATGATGTCACTGTCATGGTGGTATTCAGGCCGGAAGGGTGATTTCACAGTGACTGCACAGTCACTGCACGAAATCACCCTTCGAGCGAATAACGCCATGACAGTGACATCATTCATGAGAAGGGGTCCAAAAAACCCCATGTTGAAAATTTTGCAAAATTCCAAAAATGCCTGAGATATATAACAAAGTTGAAACCCCTATCTAGCCCATTATACAGCTTACCGGCATTTCCTCAGTTCGCGGTCGGGTTTGAAGAGTGCAGACGTGTTCCCGGTCCACCAAGGTCGTCGCACCAGAGTCCGGAGGTAAGTATGGGGTGGGGTGGGGAGGCTGGGTGCACAGTGGGTGGGCACGGGTTGTGGGGGTCGGGAGAAGCTCCGCGGGGCGGTTTTGGTTTTCAGGTGAAAAAAAAAAGACAATGTGGGACCGTTTGCCATGCTGGGTGGGCTCCCAGCGTGCACAAAACACTGGGGGCATTGAGCCGCGGGGATTGGGCACCCCGTCGGCAAAAAAAAAAAAAACTGTGAAGGCTTAAGCACGCTAGATTAGCCGGCACAAGCACTTTGGGGCGAGCCGACGGGATTGGGCACCCCGCCGGTTACATAGTGATTGCCACGCTGGGGTGGGCTCCCAGCGTGGCACCAGCTACTGGGGAACGACAGCAGCTTAGCCGATGGGGATTGGGCACCCGTCGGCTATACAGTGCGTGAGGGCGCATCGCGCCTGGGAGCTGCGGCGTGAGCAGCGTCTTATCGCTGCTCACTCAAGCGTAGCTCCCTTTCAATCAGGCGTTACTGCATTTTGGGCGTGTCATAGACAGCTCCAAATGCATTGGCTTACAGGGGCCGCGCCTGCCAGCCCAGTGCCTGAATTGGAGGAGGAGGTGACACACCTCCGAAATCTCCATTCATGGCATTATGTTTCTTGCACATGCGTGCAAGCAACATAAAAATGCCCAAGCTATGTTATGTTACATGATGAGTGTGTTGATGTCTTGGTGGTTTTACTGCTTTGTAACTGCACACACTTCAGTTGTCTGATGACAAGACTCCACTTTCCAAGACATTCAACATATAAAATAAGAAAAAAAAACATTTCTTTTAAAATAAATGCATCAACACAGTGAGACATATACATATGACACATTTCATTGAAACAAACACATCATTTGAATATTAATTTTACACAGTATGTACAGTACTTAGGGTCAAATGCAAGGAATTGAACCATGTTCTAGCTAGAAATCTAGAAGAATTAGATCCCTGTGATTGAATTCTAAATTTCACACCATGAAACCTATTCATTCTAAAATACAACATCCCCTCAGACACATAATAAAACACACAGTGATACACATACTGTACATATGACACAATATGACAACCATTTACACCAGTATTCTTGGCACATAGTCTCATGTGCACATATGGATTATAGATGAGAATTGTCAAGGGAGGGCAAGATGACTAGTGGGGTTCCGCAGGGCTCGGTACTGAGACCAATCCTTTTCAATGTATTTATCAATGACTTCGCTGAAGGGCTAGATGGGAAGGTGTGCATATTTGCTGACAATACAAAACTCTGCAACAGGATGGACACTCTTGAAGGGGCTCTAAAGATAGAGTCCGACTTTAAAAATCTAGAAGAATGGTCAAGAAACTGGCAGTTGAAAGTCAGTGCCAAAAAGTGTAAGGTTATGCACCTATGAAAATGGAACCCAGTGAGGAACTACTTTCTGGGAAGGGTACAGCTGACAACAACAAAACACGAGCATTACCTAGGGGTAGTCATCTCTAACAACTTGAAGGTAGGTAAGCAATGTGAAAAGGCAGCACTAAAGGCTAGCGGCATCCTGGGATGAGTTGGGAGGGGCATCACAAGTAGAAAACAGGAGGTGGTTATGCCAGTATACAGGTCCCTGTTGAGGCCTCACCTTGAGTACAGCATCCAGTTCTGGAGACCACACTTCAGGAGAGACATAGACTGTTTGGAGACTGTACAGAGGAGGGTGACAAAGATGGTGCATGAGCTGCAGCACGAGCCTTATGAATCCAGATTAAAGCAACTCAACTTATATTCCCTGGAACAAAGGAGAAATATGGGTGACATGATAGAGACCTTCAAATATCTGAAGGGTTTAAACAAGGTACAGGAAGAGAGTCTCTTTATGGAACATAACTGTACCTGGACTAGACAACATGACATGTGCCTGAAGGGAGGACGGTTCAGGAGTAACAGAAGAAAGTTCTTCACTGAGAGGGTGGTTGATCTATGGAACAGCCTGCCCCCAGGGGTGGTGGGGGTAAAGACAGTCAAGGAATTTAAGCTGGCCTGGGACAGACAGTGTGGAAATCTCCAGAAAGCAACAAACTAGTTGGGGGGTTACAAATCATTTGGACAGACTAGATGGATCATACGGTCCCCATCTGCCATCACATTCTATGTTTCTATAAGAAAAAATAAAATAAAGAAAGAACCAATGAATAGGTGCATATGTAAAGGAGAACATATTTGGATTGCTATGTATAAAAAAAACAGATCTATCACTATTCAGTAATCCTGTGCAGTAATGGAAAGATAGAGATTGCAGTGTTCAGTATGCAACTGACAGGTACCATAACAGTTCCAGCACTTATAATATATATAAATTGCAAACAGATGCATTAATGCTCTAGTTAGGGTTATAGCCATAAAAAATAGGGAAATGTGACATTATGGTTTCCAAACATAACACGCCATGCCCATGCTTTGCAAACCAGCAGGCATCAGGAGTGTGAATTGGATTGTCAGCCCTAATGCTCACCCCATTCCATAAGTAAATAAGCTGAGTTAGGTATGGTATGGAAGAATGGGATGAACGTTGGGGCTGAAAACCCCAAGGCACTCCCCGTTGTCTGTTGGTTTGCACAGCGTGGGGCTGGGGTGTTACGTTTGGAAACCCTAACACCACATTTCCCTACTTTTGTGGATGTAACCCTAACTAGAGCACTAATGCAGTTTTTTTTGCAATTAATTTCCTTCCTTTTTGAGATAGTATTACCGTATCGTTATTTTCCCTGTGGGAGCGCACGGCCCTCCTGGCCCTGTGCTCCCATCCTTCTATAGATGCTTATATTTAGGTAGCTGTGAGGACCCTCTGCTTCCATTTATAGTACAACAGTGACCAAATTGTCAGCATAGCCATCATATTACACCATCTCATGTACCCAGAACAGAACATTTTCAAATCCCCACCAAAATGTAATTCTGTGTAACTGCCATGCCATTCTGCACCACAGGTGTGAAAACACATTTTGGGCAGGAAGTGAAAAATGTTAGCTGTGACATACATAAGGTGGGGTAATAAGAAGGCTATGTTGAAAATATGGGCTTAAAACATTAAACATTTCCAAAGTTACAAAGGGGCGCAACAAAATTATAACGAATGGCCATACCTTTGGCATTTTTTCATATTTTGACCCCAAATTTTCAACATAGTCTTCTTATGATGTCTCCTCATAAACCCTGTAGATGAAATTTTTCAAATCCATGCTAAAATAACATTCCACCACAGTTGCAAAAACACATTTCAGATATGATTTGAAAAATGACAGCTTTATTGTTCATGAGGTGGTATGAAAAAACGTCTATGTTGAAAATTTGGAGTCACAATATTTAAAATTACCAAAGTTATGCACGTGCATAGAAAAATTTCAATGAACACTCATAACTCAGCCATTGCTAGGAATTTTTCACCAGATTTTCAACATGACCTTTTTGGGATTCCACCTAATGAACAGAGGTGGCGAAATTTTGTTATTCAGTCCCAAAAGGTGATTTCATACAGCAACCATGAAATCACCTTCTAAGCCCGATAAATGAAATGACAGTGCCAGTATTGGTAAAGTTATGAACATAAGTTCAAAATGCCTTTGAAATACATTATATGGCACTTACCTTGATTCCTCAGTTTACAGTTTGGCTGAGAAGAGTGCAGAAGTTTTTTCAGTCCACAGAACATGACAGCCCATGATCTCCAGTGGTAAGCTATTGGGTAAGGGGGGGTGGTGGTGGTGGGTGCTCAGTGGGAGGGTCGGAATGGGGAAGGGGATGGCAGGGATGATGAGGGACTGTTTCCTTTGTTTCAGGTAAAAAAAAAGTCAGGGGACTGTTTTCTTTTTACAGAATAAAGTATATAAATATTTTGGGACACTCAGGGTTGGCTTCTGAGTGTTTCACACTACTGTGGGGGCTTGTAATGCTGACACAGAGATTGGACCACCCAATGTCGGCACTTGGAAAGGAAAGGGAAATGATTTAACCAGGAAAGGCACATTAAGCCAAAGCTTGTTTCTAGGTGTGACCTGGGAGTACAATGAAGTTAAGTGATTTGTTTAGGATCAAACAGTATGCAAGTGGAGACTGTAGAATTCAAACCCATGTCTCCATGTTTGCAGCTCAGTGCCCTAAACCACAGCAATAAAATAGCAGGATATGTGGGGTGGTGATCAGAGGGTAGGGCGTGCCACTAGACACCAGGAAAAAGGACAGCTAACACTGCAGCCGACAGCATGACTTCAGCTGCGGCTCCAGAAGTCAACAAATTCATGGTGTTCTCATACAGAGAACTCTGGGGAAGCACTCCTCTAGCTAAGCTGGGAACCTGGGATTTAGAGTGCCTGGGAAACATATTAGTGGGCACAAAATTAATAAAAACAAACATCAGAATGTAGCTAAATGGCTCCCGTTTAGCTTGGTTCTGATGTTTGTTTTTAAAATTCCAGCATTTTTATGTATTTTCCAAGTTTGTTTGTTTGTGAAAAAGATCCACAATATGATGGTTGGCATGGCACAAAAAAATGTTTGGTGCTGTGACAATTCAGTAGTGTGAAACAAAAAACAAGCATCTACAGCATTACATTTCAACTTTCACTACAGAACTTTATCTGGAAAACTCTACTGCAGATGGGCAGGTCAGAAAACATTAAAATTTAAAGCCTAATAACTCTGGAATCCTTTGATATTTTTTCCCAGACCTGTCAAAGGCACTACCTTGGGGCATGACACATGTACCCTGCAAGTTTGGGGCAAAAAATCCTTTCCATGTGGGCTGTAGACAGAAGCAAAAAATAAAATGTTAAGTATTGGGGAAAAGTTGTTTTCTTTACAAAAAATGAAACACATGGATCTTAAAAACCGCACAAGCTGCTCTCACAAAAATGTTCACACATCGAGACCTTGTCTCCTAGACAACACATACAGACTTTCGGCTCATTTTGTCAAAAAGAGGCAAAGATATTAATGTGCAACATTTTTTTATTCAACATCTTTATTGATGTTATCATAATAAAACCAACATAAGCACAATGACCAGACCATGACCCCAGTTAACATAAATTAAACTAACTACCCAACCTCCCACCCTCCCCCCGATCCCTCCCTGAGTGTGCCCACTGCAAAAAAAAAAGGACAGCAACAAAACATTGGAATTAACTACAGGGAGAGTTAGCAAGATAGTATACTACTAATGCAGATGTAATGCATATAACTTGCCCCATTTTTGAGCCTATTATGGGACCCAGCAATCAGACGTTCTGTTCTAAAACATGCTGAACGCTCATTTAGCCATTCCCTATAAGATATGAGCAACTGAGCCAACCAGTGTTTAAGCACAAGCTTTTTGACAACCATTGAGATTCAGGCCATATGGAATATATGCTCCTTAACCTGATGTTGGTATAAATGCCCAAAATACAGATTTCCATGGTGAAAAGCCCCTCCAGACCCAACATAGGGGCCATCCTGGATTGAATGAGTTGCCATAAGGGAGCAACCTTTTCACACTGCCAGAATATATGTAACAAATTCCTTTCTGATTTACCACACCTGGAGCAGGTAAAATCAGGCAGACAGCTTATTTTGGCTAGTTTGACAGGTGTGTAGTATATGTCATTTAAACTATGGTATTGGGGAAGTCCAAGCCTTTCCTGAGAAATATAAAGGTATAGGTCTTTCCAGATTTATGTCCAGTTGAAGGGTAAAGTGCAAAATTTGAGGTTTAACATTAAACAGGCTACTCAGCCCTATATATAGGGGCCCTACCATGCCACTATAATCTGTCAACCATAAGGAATTCATAATGATTCCTAGTTTATAATCATCATGCCAAAAACACCCACAAAAAAGTGTATCTGCAGTAAAACAAGTTGTAGAGAAAGACATCAAACTGGTGCTTAAAAAAGTGGTTTTACCATGCAAGCACCAATCAATTTATGAACCTTTGCGTAGCAGCCATGGTACAGCAAGTTACAATTCCAAACTAGTGCACCAGTAATGGATTTATGTCAGGAGAAAGGCAACACGTTTGAAATAGCCAGCTTCCTCACCATGAACTTTATAGTTCATTATGCACACAATCAGACATTTGAGTCGCAGAGATACAGTTTTCCAAATGAATGATTTTGGAAAGCATTTCTTCAACAGTAACTGTAGCATGCTAAACCAGCTGGGGTCAGATATTCCAAACCTAACACTGGTTCAGGGGCCGCATTTATCTTTTTTTTTTTTTTGTAGTGGTCCAGCTCAGAAAGTGATACCAAATTGCTCTGGTCCCAAAAGAACTACACTGTACACAAGCTGTAATAGTGGGGTGAGACAGGAAGGACACAGTCTCCCACCTCTTTCCAATTATTCCCTGTTTTCCAGTGGTAGCTCACCCCCATCTCCCATTCCCCATAAGTTCTCACTGGTGTCCTGTGGTGCCCTTTCCCTCTCCTATTCTCCCCAAGTTCATCCTGGTGTCCAGAGAAACATAGAAACATAGACTTTAATGGCAGATAAGGACCTCTTGGCCCACCTAGTCTGCCCATTTACCTACCTACAGGATAAGCTGCAGATCCTAGCAAACTAACAGCCTATTTCTTCCTACCCCTCACAAGAATTGACTTACGTCTGTCCCATGCATTCTTGAATTCTCCCATAGTTTTAGACCACACAACCTCCTCAGGAAGGCTGTTCCATGCATCCACCACCATCTCTGTGGAAAAATACTTCCTCACATTGCCCCTGAGCCACCCCCCCATCTTCAAAATGTGTCCCCTTGCTCTTGAACATGTCTTTTTCTGAAAGATGCTACCCTCTTGGACTTCGTTGATTCTACTGAGATACTTAGAACTTTCTATCTTGTCCCCTCTCTCCCTCCTTTCCTCGAAGGTATACATATTAAACTCCTTTAGTCTCTCCTCGTATGGCTTCTCTTGCAGACCCTGCACCATTTTAGCTGCTCTCCTCTGAACTGCTTCCATCCTGTCTATGTCCTTGTACAGATGAGGTCTCCAGAACTGGATGCAGTACTCCAGATGGGGTCTCACCAACTGTCTGTACAGAGGGATAACAACTTCCTGTTTTCTGCTGGTGATGCCTCTCCCTATACATCCCAGTATCCCCTCAGCCCTCCCTACTGCGTTCTCACACACTTGCCAATCTTAAGGTCATCTGATATGATTACCCCCAGGTCCCTTTCCATTTTTGTTGTTGTTACTGCCCCACCCCCATTGTGTACTCTTCCCCTGGATTTTTGTTTCCCAGGTGCCTTATTTTGCATTTCTTTGCATTGAATCCAAGCTGCCATACTTCTGACCATTCCTCCCATTTTGCCAAGTCCATTCTTATCATTTCTACACCTCCTTGTGTATCAACCCTGTTGCAGATCTTTGTGTCATCTGCAAAGAGGCATACTTATACTTCCAGTCCCTCTGCAATGTCACTTATAAAGACATTAAAAAGGACTGAACCCAGTACTGAACCCTGATGTACCCCACTAGTAACCCCTCTTTCTTCAGAGTGGACTCTGTTTACAATTACCTTCTGTATACTGTTGTCCAGCCAAAGTTTTACCAAAGCTACCACCCTGGGAATCACTCCCAGGCTGGTTAATTTGTTTATTAATCTTTTGTGTGGAACTGTGTCAAATGCCTTGCTAAAGTCTAGGTAGGCTATGTCCACAGCCCCTCCTTGGTCTACTACTTTTATTTTATTTATTTATTTATTTCAATCTAGGATTACAATATCTTTAAGCAGAGGCTCTTTTACAAAGGTTCCACATCAGCGTGTGCAACAGTCATCATTTTTAGTTACAAACATATAGTCATTGACTTACAGACATGTAATAACCAGTACAAAGACTTGAGCTATGAGCAAGACAAGGGAAGGGGGGGAAGTGAGGGTAGGAGATCGAGGAGGGGAAGGAGGTGCAGAGGGTAAGGGGGAGTATGAGAGGTGGTTGGGGCAGGGGCAGGAGTGGAGATATGAGGGGGAGGTGGGTGAGGGCAGGAGACAGTGCAGCCAGGGGGCCTTGTCGAGGGAATATGACAGGTAAGGTGCTAGGGGTGCAAAGACTGATTGTAAGTGCTGGGTGCTGGAGCATGTGCAGCTGGAATGGTGGAAATGTTAAGATGGGCAATTGCAGGATACAAGCAGTGAGAGGTGCAGCTTGGACTTGAAGAGGCCAAGTGTTGGAGTGGTTGCTATGTCGCTGCCAAGAGAGTTGAGCCAGTTGGATGCCTGATAGGCAAATGATCTTTGTCCTTGGGTTGTGCAACATCGTGGGATGTGTAGTGGATGGGGATTGGATCTCCTTGTAGTGACATTCCTATGTCTAGGCTTAAGGAGGACACAGACACCAGGTGGGGCAAGCCCCATTATAATTTTCTTGGCTGTGACTCAGGTTTGGTATTTTATGCATTTGTCCAGTTGAAGCCTTCAAGATTGGGAATAAAGGTCACATGTGTGGGTACGGCGATGTGAGCCAGTGATGAGACGACAGGCCTTATTCAGGGAGGTTGTGATACATTTGAGAGCAGTGGTAGTTGCAGACCAATATATGATAAGACCATAGTCTATGATGCTGATGATGGAGCTTTGGATGGCCATTGACAGTGCTTCTGGGGTTAGGTGTTTCCTGTGCCGGAATAATATGCCTAACCTCGCATTGGCAGACTTTGCAACATTGCTGAGATGGACAGTGTATGAGAGGTGGGGATCAAGGGTAATGCCGAGGTACTTGAATGATTGTTTTTGCTCTAGGATGGCTCCTTGTTCGGTTGCAATGGAGAGGTGGAGTTGTTTGTTTTTGTTGCGGGGGCTACAGAAGACCATAGACTTGTTTTGTTTCTGATTGAGAAGCAGTTTATGATTTAGGAACCAGGATTTGATGGAGGAGAAGGCCCACTGAAGTTTATCTTGTAATTGGATTGCATCAGGGTCCGAGGTGAGGATCACAGTATCGTTGGCGTAGAGAATTGTTTGTTCTGGGCAGCTGTCCGGTAGTGAGTTTAAGAATAGGCTGAAGAGGAGGGGACCCAGAATGCAGCCCTGGGGGACTCCCGAGCAGACCGGTCTAGGGTCCGAGAGTGTATCAGTGATTCTTACTGTTTGGGACCGTTCTTCAAGGTAGCTCTTAAACCAGCCAATGGAGTCGGTTGACAGCCCAGTGTTCTGAAGCTGGACAAGCAGGAGGCGGTGATTGACGGTGTTGAAGGCTTTACTTAAGTCAATGTAGATTGAGCCTAGTAGTTCACTGGAGTCAAGTGCATTGTGGATTGTGCCGGTGAATTCAAGTAGGGCTGTGGAGGTGCTGTGACCTTTGCGGAACCTGTGTTGTTGCTTGCACAGGATGTTGTATGTATCCAGGTATTCTGTAAGCTGGTCTGAGACGATGCGTTCTCGTGTCTTGAAGAGTGGGGGTAGTAGGGAGATAGGTCTGTAGTTATCGTGGGCAGTTTTGTCACCACTTTTATGGATTGAGGTGACAGTGGCAGATTTCCATCTGTCTGGGAACTGGCTAAGGCTGAGGGAGAGGTTGAAAATTTCGGTCAGAGGACTAAGCACTTCATCAAGTGTGAGAGACAGGAGTTTGAGATCGAGGGAGTCATTACTGAATCTTGATTTACTGAGGGCTTTGATAACATATTTCGTACTTGGTGAACCTTGACTGCTTTGAAGTAGAAGTGGGGGAAGCTGGTGGGAGTAGTGTTCATTGTGGACAGAGGGGCTTCACCATCTTTGAAGTAGTCCTGGGGTAGGATTGCGCTGAGGTCAGTAAAGGCTTTGTTAAAGGTATCCACAATGCATTTTGTGTTGAGGGTTGTGGTTCTGTTGATGTTGAGTATTGATGGAGAGGTTTTGGGTGGATTCCCAATGAGTTCCTTTATGTTCTTACAGAATTCCCAACCATTGCTCCAGGAGTTTGTGAGGGCATGCTTATAGGAGGTGGACTTCATTTGCCGGATGGTTTTGGTGCAGTCATTGCAGGCACGTTTGTAGTTTTGGATGTTGTTTTGCCTTCCAGAGTTTCTGGCCAGCTCCCATAGGTGGTCTCTTGTTTTTAGCATCCTGAGGAGGTCACCTGTGAGCCAAAGGTTACTGAGTGAGTTGACTTTGCATTTCTTAATAGGAGCATACGTGTCACAGGCCACAGTGAAGATGTTTATGAAGTGGTCAAGGGCAGTGTTTACATTGGTTGCATTGAAGATAGGGGACCTGTCTTGATGGAGGAGGTGGGATTTAAGTTGAGAAAGGTGACCACTGGGTAGAACCCTGCTGGTGATAGTTTTTGGTGGTTGTTTGATGAATTTATTTGACCAGGTGCAGCTAACAGGGGAGTGGTCACTGAGAGAGTCAGGGAGGACATTAGTGTTAGATATCCACGATGGGTGACTGGTAAGGATCCAGTCAAAGAGTGTGTTGGTGACAGTCCTGTAATTTTTCCTGGTTGGTGAGTCAACTATTTGTGTGAGGTTCACCACAGCAATGGTATCCCTGTGTGCACCAGCATCGGCCACAGGCCAGTTGATGTTGAAGTCGCCTAGGAGGATGGATTCAGTGTCTGGTGGAAGTCACTTTACAAAGTCAAGAACAGCTGTTAGACTAGTTCCCTGTTCTTTGGAAGGGATGTAGATGGTGGCAACAGTGAGGGTTTTGTTTTGGGCTCCGAGGAGGATTCTCATTGGCAGTATCTGAGCAGCTGTGGGTTGGAGTGAGGTAATGATGTGGTGCCCCTGTATGGAGTCTTTTAGGTAGAGAGTGCAGCCTCCACCTCTTTTAGAGAGGTGATCCAGCCTAAAGACGTTGTAGCCAGGAAGGCTGATTGCATGGTACTGATGACGTGAGCCAGGTTTCAACAACTGCCAGGATGTCAGGGCAGTGTTGGCTGGAGAAGGCCTGTAGGGCATCCATTTTAGGAAGGAGGTTGCAGAAGTTGATTGATATGAATGAGAGGGCACCTGATGGCTTGCTCATATTAGTGGCTTTAGAGCAGAATAGGCCAGGGTTTGGGTGCACATTGCCTGACAGCATTAGAAGGAGGAGGACTAGCCTCAAGGAGCTGTGGCATATTTCTTTAAGGGAATGCTTTCACCAGCTATCATCTTGGGAAATTGCCAAGCATCAATGATAGTGGGTGAGGTTAAGCATTGAGACGGGGGACCAGAGTGGAGGGCTAGGACCAGTGTGGGTGTAGGACAGTTTCATGGTGGTAGGATGGACCCTGGGCAAGGGGCAGTGACCAATGTGCAGCATGCCTATGTGGGGGAAGGATGTAGGAATGTGGAAGCTGTGGGGGAGGGAGGGAAAGCAGGCTTTTGGGGCATGCAGTAGGGGAGGAAGACAGGCAAGAAGAAATAGAATAGGGGTAGAGAACGGTGGAGGCACATGATTAAGGTAGGATTCGGGGTAGGCGGAGGGAGGGGGTTAAGACAGGCTGGCGGGGGTAGGAGAAGGGGGCGGAAGAGCAGTATCTGAATCAGTGGGAAGTGAGGATACAGCCAGGAAGGCCAGGCAGCCAGGGAGTGGGAGGTGGTGACTAAAAGATGGGGAGAGTCCCAAAACATGTACCCAATGGAGCACGAGTGGGAGGGTGGAGCTACCAGGGGGTGTGGAGGAAGGTCTATAAAGTTAAGGTCAGGGGGGCAGGCATAACATTTTGGCCTTTTGCCATAGAAATGAATGGGTGCAGCAGCCCCCAGCAGAGCAAAGTTTTAGCTGGCTCAAGAGCCAATCCACAAGCAGGAGGCAAGACAGCGTCCAATCAGGGTGCGGTACAGATACCGTGGGGCCAATAGCATGGCTGTCAGCAGTCCTGTGGTTCAGAGAAGTCTTACCCGGTTCGAGAGGATCTCGAGGGTGGGAAGGAAGGTATATAGCAAGTAAAGCAACTGTGTCTTTCAGAGGGTAGACTTTTTTTTTTTAAATGAAAGAACAAGAATCCCTCTAGTGGGAGGTCTGTATAACCTGCTAATGGAAATCTAGCCACAACAAAAAAAATGGTCACCCAGTCAAATAAATCAATTAGATTCATCTGACGTGGCCTTCCCACTGTGAACCCATGCTGCCTTGGGTCCTATGCCCCACTGGCCTCTAGGTACTCAACAATTCTTTCTTTCAGAAGTGATTCCATCACTTTCCCTACCACAGAGGTCAAACTGACAGGTCTGTAGTTTTCTGCCTCTATCTTGCTCCCACTTTTGTGAAGGGGAATCACATCCACCTTCCTCCAGTCTTCAGGTAACAGACCAAGCACCCATGATTTGTTAAAAAGGGTAGTCAGTGGTGACACTAGTTCTCCCCTTAATTCTTTTATAATTCTGGAGTGAATTCCATCAGGCCCCATTGCTTTGTTCACCTTCAGTTTTAGGAGTTCTTTCAGAACCCTTTCTTCTGTGAAAGGACGGGGATCAACCCCCTATCCAAAGTGCTTCTGTTAGTTGGATTAGCTACCAGTGGCTCCCCCTCCTTCTCCCATTCCCCACAAGTTCACCTTGGTGTCCAGAGGTACCCTCTCACACTCCCATTCACCACAACATCTTCATGGTATAGAGGGTCTCCCTCTTAGAAACATAACCACAAGACCCATCCAGTCTACCAATTTTTTCTACCTTATTAATGTGCCATAGGCTCTTCCTCTCCCCAACTTCATAAGTTCTCCTTGGTGTACAATGACAACCCATCCCTCTTCCCTTCCTCATAAGCCCTCCCTAGTGTTCAGTAGCTTCCCTTCCCTCTCTTCTTCCCCATAAGCTCACCTTGGTGTCCAGTGGCTCACCCTCCCTCTCCCTTTTCCCATAAGATCACCCATGTGTCCAGTGATACCCCCAGAGTCTCCTATCCACCATAACTTCTTCCTGATGTACAGTGATGTCCCATCCTTTTCCCCTTCCCCACAGTCTCACTCTGGTGTCCAATGGCCCTCCTTTCCCAGTAAGTTCACCCTGGTGTCCAGTGGCTCACCCTCCATTTCTTCTTCCCCTAGGTTCTTTCTGGTGCTCATTGGCTCCCCTCCCTCTCTCCTTCCCCATAATATCTCCCCAGTGTCTTGTAGCTCCCCTTCCTTTTAACCTCCCCCATGAGCCCTCCCTGGTGTCCAGGGGGTATCCAGTGATAATAGCAACCCAAAATGAGTGACTGCAATAATAGCAACTCATTTTGGGCACTATTATTCTGGACTACCCTGCACAATAGTGAGTATATGGGAAAGTGACCATGGGGAAGGGCAAATGGAAGGGGAGAATAGCAAGGTGAAGGGGAGGGACAGGGAAGGGGTTTTAGGGGACTGGTGTACTTGCTGCCGCCAAGCTAGCCATGTGGCATGGTGGTGTGGATGGGTAGCTCTGGTACAGCATGTACTGGGATCAGGACCAAGAACGAGTACAATTTGCTGCTGTCTATGGCTGCGGGACATAAATTTTGCAGAAATCTGGATTTTGCCCCCCCCTACATGCACCCCCCTGGAGTTGATATATCTTAATTCAGGAGGTATAGCAAAAACTTTAAAAATCCGATGTCGGGTCACCTGAAGTGTATATCGCTTTATTTGCTTTTCGCGAGTATACAGCCATACTAGCAATCATCATGGCGATCACTATTATTACATGGAACCATCCAGGGACAACCTGACCCTCTCCCCTTCTAAATAAGCCTTCCCTGGTGTCTCCTCTTCCCCATAAGGACTCCCTAGTGTCCACTGGCTGGCTATCCCCTCTCCCCTTCCCCATAAGTTCACCCTGGTGTCCAGTGGCTCACCCTCATTCTCCCCTGCACCATAACTTCCTCCTTGTGTACAGTGGCTCCCCTTCCCTCTCCCCTTCCCTGTAAGCCCTCCCTGTTGTATAGTGGTGCCCCCTCTCTCCCCTTCCCCTAAGTTATCCCTGGTGTCCAGTGGCTTACCCTCCCTCTTCCCTTCTCCATAAATTCTCACTGGTTTCCAGTCACTCACTCTCCCTCTCACCTTCACCATAAGCCCTCCATGGTGTTTAGTGGTGCCTCCTCCCTCTCTTCTTCACACTAAGCCCTCCATAGTGTCCATTAGCTCAACCTCCCATTTAGTAATAGCACCAATCCAACCCTACCACCCATGTCTGCCATGCTCTTACTAGGAAATCGTGGAATCTGCATTCTGAAAGTACCAAAACAAACTAGAGCATTCCCAATACATGGTGTCTGTGAGAATGCAAAAACATGCTGCATTAACTGTTTCACGTGCATACAGCTAAACATAAAACTTAGTAAGCTCCATAGCAACAGAGCTCAGTATGAGCAAAGATGGATGTCTTGATGACTGTTCACTGTGTCATGTTAATTGCAACTTTTTGTATCCATCACTTTGCAATCCTCTACCTGCACTGACCTTTTAGATGAGAAGTGTCTTTATGGCATATGCAGCTCATACTGTAATTCGATAACAATGGCTGTTCTATATGGCTACAGCCAGACAGTTGTTATGATAAATATGCTGCCACAATGATCACTACATTTCCTGGCTGTGATGGTCTAAGCCCAACCCATCGTCGACGTCACTTCCCGTTTCTGGAGGATTGCTGAGGTGACAGGATGGATGGTGCACTGGCCATAAGAAGAAAACACATTAAGAAGTAAGTTACAAGCAGTTTCTTTACATTAATATTGCAGTTTGCCTAATAACAGTGAAAGGAATCATTACATAGTGCTACATAATAATAATAATAATAATAATACAACTTTATTTATATCGTGCCTTTCTTAAATTTAAGGCACCTTACAAAATTTACAAATATAATAAATAAACCATAATCCATAATAATCTGAGCTTCTAAGATCACAATACTTAATTAAAACAAATCTTTGACCACAAATAGGTCTTCAAGGCCTTTTTGAATTCCTCCAGACATGCACACTGACGAAGTGGATGGGGTAGAGAATTCCAGAGGGTCAGAGCAGCATACACAAATGTATGAGCACATGAAGATTTCAAAGAAACCCTCAGAGTCTCTAGCAACCACTCATCTGCCAAATGGAGAAATCGCTCAGGGCAGTAGGGAACCAAAAGCTCTTTCAAGCAGTCCAGACCCTGTCCGTGTAGGGCTTTGTAAGTCAGAAGAGCAACTTTAAAGGTGATTCACCACTGAATTGGCAGCCAGTGCAGATCATGCAGCACCTGCAAAATGTGACAGGCATGAGATGTACCTGTCAATAACCGGGCTACAGCATTCTGCACCATCTGCAAATGGTGGATATCAACCCCAGGAAGCCCGAGATAAAGGGAGTTGCAATAATCAAGGCATAAGGTCACAAAAGCGTGGACCAGCGTAGGCAGATCAGCGGGCAGAACAAGGTGCTTAATCTTGGTGATATTCCTAAGATGATAAAAGGAAAGTTTGACAACTGCCGACACTTGCAAATGCAGTGTCAGCTCATTGTCAAAGATCACCCACAAGTTCCGCACCTGTTCAGAGGTAGGGAGCTGAACACCTCCCAGAAAGAAACCGGAGGGTAAACCAGCTCCCATCCCCTCTACCTTATGACCTGAGTCCACAGCCATTATCTCCGTCTTCTCCGAGTTCAACTTCAGCCAGCTTGAATCCATCCAGCACTGGATTTCGGTGAGGCAGCTATTAAAGACCGAGAGAGTTTTATCCTGGTCGGGTGCAAAAGATAGGTAGAGCTGGGTATCATCTGCACAGCAGTGAAACCTCAGCCCATACCTTCTTACAATGTCTCCGAGGGGAGCATATACACTGCGAACAACATGGGAGTCAACACCAAGCCCTGGGGGACCCCACATGACAAAGAGACCGGGTGGGAGGAATTTATCCCTGACACCACTCTCTGAGTTCTGTCAGACAGGAAAGATCTAAACCAACTGTGGACTGCACCTGACAGGCCACAGATGAACTCCAGGCATGCAAGAAGTACCCCATGGTCCACAGTGTCAAAGACTGATAAGAGATCAGAAGAACCAGAATGGAATGGTTCTTCTGATCTCTAGCCATCAGGAGATCATTGAGCACCCGAACCAGTGCTGTCTCGGTACTATGCCTCTTTCTAAAACCAGACTGGAGTGGTTCATAGATGTCATGGATGGTTAAATGATTTTCCAGTTGTGCAGCCACTACTTTCTCAACAATCTTTCCAGCAAATGGAAGATTAGAGATCTGTCTGTAGTTGGCAAGGCAGTCAGGGTCTAAGGAAGCTTTCTTCAGGAGGGGTGTCACCACCACACTCCAGAAAACTCCAATAGGTCAAGCACTTCTGCCAGGCCTATAGAGCTAATATCTCACAAAGAGTGGTACCTAACCATCTCCACAGGGATAGACCTACAAGGGTGGGGTGCAAAAACTGAACCACACAGTGTAGTGATCAGACCAACTGACAGGTTTCACCCCCATGTCACAGGCCTCAATCCCCAGGTGGAAAACTAGGTCCAAGGAGTGACCGCTCTTATGAGTGGCAGAAGTAACCACTTGTGTAAGGCCCAAAGATGTTACTAGTTGCAGCAAGTGTTGTCCAAACTGTGAAAATTCGTCATTGACCCAGGCATTGAAGTCACCTAGGACCATCAGCCTGGGTGACTCAAATGCCATGTCAATGACGAAGTCAGCTACTTCCTATAGAAAATGTTTCTCAGCACCTGGTGGATAATAGATGAGGACATTTCTACAACCCACACCTGCCACTACAGTACACTCAAAGGACATATGTCTGAGAGTTTCTCTTTAACAAAATAAAAAACTGTAAAGATGATAGCAAGCAGGTTGTAGAGCAGATATTACAAAAAAACTAAGGCAAAATGAATAACAATACATAAAACATAAGGAAACTATATTTTTGTGAGAAGAAGACAGATAAGAGTAAAGAGAATAAGGACAAAGAAAAATGAGGTATCTGTTCTGAATGAATCCATACAATTTGAAATTGTTGTAAGTCTAGATGAATATAGTCTAGTAGCTCTAAGGGGAGAACAAATTTGACTGTCTAGAGGAAACATTTCGGGTGTGAGTAGAGGAGATGAGGTTCAACAACACTGAGCAATTATTATGCAATTTGGCTGCTTTTTTTTAAAAGAAAAATATCAAGGACTGGATAAAATTTGTTAGAGGCTTCCATTTCCCCTGTATGCAGGCAACCTGGATCTCAGAAAGAAGCACATTTAAACTGGAGGGATTAAAGGCTTTTAACAAAGATGGCGTACTAGAATCTAAGTATGGAAATTTTCTGGAGGCTTAACCACTTGTAATGTCACTTCAAAGAATGCAAAGTCAAATGTGTCGGACTTCAGTAGTCATTATTTCTTCTAGTCCTTTTAGAATTTCATGACATGGAAAAATTAATGATTATTATAATGCATTTATCTCCAGCCATTTGCAATATTACTTTGGGCTGCTAGCTGGAGTGGAGCTGCATGTGGAGACCCTGGTGAAACTACACGCTCTCTTGGCCTGTGGAGGAGAACCAAGAAGTAGGGAGATAAAGCAAGTTTTAAATTATTAACAAGTATACCACCATTACCTGAATAGTGATTGTCTCCTTTCCAGAAAAGCTTTTTGTAAACCAGTGTCGGTGTGTTCCTCCCTGTCTGTTCTTTCCTTCGCTTACAGGTGCAGCTTTCTAAGGTGAGGGATACTTGGAAGATCCAGTGGATGATTCCCAAAGGTGCATGGAATTGAAAGGACTGTAGGCGATAGTGAAGAGCCTTTCAGAATGGCTAAAAACACTGATAGTTGAAGGGACTGCACCCTTGCAAGTAGTGAAGATGATGGCTCCAAAATGGAATTTACCAGGCAGCTAGGAACTTGGCCTTCAAACACGAAAGGGATGCTCAATAAAAGTTTATGTATTTTGATTTTTTAAAAGTAGATTTGATTTTTTACATATGAGCATGTTAATAAATTAGTGCACTTTTATTGTTTATAGACAGGAAGCCTTATGAAAATTATGTTTATAAACACTGTAACAATGCGGTAAGCAATATAAATGTTTAGCTGTGGGGTTGGTGCTTATTTTGATATAGAGACCTGCATTGTTAAGTACTGATTGAAGCAACATAAATAGACTGCCAGTTATTTTTTTATATATCATATCATTATCTCTTTCATATAATGTTTAGTTTATTTATAAATTAAAAGCACTATAAGCAACTTGTGCTACGGAAATCAACTAGGAGCATCAACTAGGAGCAGATTTATCCTGGACTCCCTTTAGGGTGCCTTCCTCAAGCAACTGGTCATGGAACCAACTCGGCAGAAGGCAATACTGGACCTTGTGCTCACAAACAGGGACAGTGTGATGGGGGTAACAGTGGGGGAGCACCTGGGGAACAGTGACCACCAGTCATTGTGGTTTGAAATCACAGAAAGAGCAGAACCAAACCACACAAAAACATGTATCATGGATTTGGGGGCAGACTTTGGGAAAATGGGAGATACTTGAAAAGAGGCATTAAGGGGAATGGGACAGGAATCAGGGTTGAGGAACAGTGGGCAGTATTTAAAATGGGGATTACAAGAACAACAGAATATGCATTAAGTAGGTTAGCAAGAGGAAAAGGAAGAGGAGACCATTATGGTTTTCCAAAGAGGTAGCAAAGAAAGTGAAAGCCAAAAAGATTGCATTCAGGCAATACAAAAGACACAGGCAGAAGGGATAGGGAGAAGTACCAGGAGAAGCAAATGGAGGCAGGGAGGTCAGTAAGGGAAGCCAAAGCTCAGACAGAAGAACACATTGCAAAATCAGTGAGTAGAGGGGACAAAATCTTTTACAAGTACATTAGTGAAAAAAGAAAGACAAAGGGAGGAATAGTGAGAGTGAAGAGGGAGGATGGGGGCCGTGAGGAGGATGACACCAGTAAAGCTGACATATTGAACAGGTATTTCTGCTCAGTCTTTACTGAGGAAGAGGAGGGTAATGGGTCTGAAGGGAGTACAAGGGGTGAGAATGGTGCAGAAATGGACACAAGTCCCTTTACAAGAGAAAGGGTCCTAAAGGAACTGGAAGTAATAAGAGTTGATAAAGCAATGGGGCCAGATGGGTGCCCCAGGGTCCTTAAAGAACTAAGAGAGGTGATGGCTGAACCTCTGACTATCCTGTTTAGTCGATCACTGGAAACAGGGAGTTACCCAAAGACTGGAGGACAGCAGATGTAGTCCCTTATACAAAATGGGAACAAAGAGGAAGCAGGAACTACAGACCAGTCAGCCTCACCGGTAGTGGGGAAGATCATGGAAGCACTACTGAAGGAGAGATTGGTGGAACATCTGGTTGTCAATGGACTACAGGACCCAAGGCAGCATGGTTTCACCAGGGGGAGGTCATGTCAGACCAACCTCGTTGAATTTTTTGACTGGGTGACTAGGGAGGTGGATCGGGAAGGGCAGTGGACATGGCCTATCTGGACTTCAGCAAGGCCATTGACACTGTGCCACATAGAAGACTATTACACAAACTGGGGAATATGGGTGTAGGCAGGACAGTAGAGTGGTGGGTAGGTAACTGGCTGGGTGGCAGGACACAGAGGGTGGTGGTAAATGGCTGTCACTCCACAGAGGGAAGAGTGACCATTGGGTACCACAGGGATCAGTGCTGGGACCGGTCCTATTCAACATCTTCATCAGTGACATTGCGCAGGACCTAGAAGGCAGAATTTCACTGTTTGCTGATGACACAAAGCTCTGTAACAGAGTAGACACACCAGAGGGTGTAGACAGGATGAGAAGGGACCTGCAGAAACTTGAAGAATGGTCAGGGGTTTGGCAGTTGAAATTCAATGCAAGGAAGTGCAAGATAATGCATATGGGGCACAAAAACCCTGGCACAATATATCAGTTGGGGGGTGAGGATATAGCCTGCACCAAGCAGGAAAGGGATCTTGGGGTTATCATCTCTGATGACCTCAAGGTAGGGAAACAGTGTGACAAACTAGCAGGTAAAGCAAATAGGATGCTGGGATGTATAGGCAGGGGCATCACCAGCAGGAAAAGGGAGGTCATAATTCCACTATACAAGACACTAGTGAGGCCCCACCTGGAGTACAGTGTACAGTTCTGGAGACCATACCTACGTAAGGTCATAGACAGGGTAGAGAAGGTTCAGAGGAGGGCAACAAAGATGGTGCATGGATTGCATCACAAGTCCTATGAAGACAGGTTGAAGGAATTGAACATGTACTCCCTGGAGGAGAGGAGGGAGAGAGGGGATATGATAGAGACATACAAGTATCTTACAGGGAGGAACAGGGTGCAGGAATACACTATTTTTAAGCAAAAAAGATGTTCCAGGACTAGAGGGCATGGGATGAAGTTGGAGGAGGACAATTCAGAGGAAACATGAGGAAGAATTTCTTCACAGAACGGGTGGTGGACAAGTGGAACACCCTGCCAGAGGAAGTGGTGGGGGCTGAAACAATCACGGGATTTAAGAATGCATGGGATAGACATAAAGGAATTCTGGAGGTCAGGGGTAAGGGGCAACAGACTTCTAGGAAAACATAAACTGAACTTACAAGCTCAAATGGGCAGACTGGGTGGGCCATAGGCCCTTATCTGCCGACACTATCTATGTATCTATGAATCACGTGAACTAGTTTCCTCTCATAAATGCACATTCATGGCATTCTGTTAAGATTTCACTTATTCAGAACACCATCACTGAAGATTGTACAGGTATTTTGCTTTGTGGATTGTGTGTAAATTTAATGTTTTGTAACCCCGCTATGAAAACAAGTGGGAAGTGCAATTGGTAAAATCGTTTAATCAAAAACATAGACCACCCGGTGCAAGTACCGGTTCGTTTTGCTCTGACTCAGCCGCAGCTTTTTTATTATCACTTTGACCTAACCAACTTGGTGAAATTTTATGGGAACAGGTTTAAATACCTGGGAGATTTTACTGTTGTAGATTTGATAAAGGATTATAGAAGCAGTAAGTAGAAATTATCGATACTAGAAATGCTAGAAAATACATTGTGGAGCAGTTTGTTATATAGATGCAGATTGTTAGTGACCATAGTTATACCCATTGAGGTATACCTAGAATTGGGTATTAAATAAATAGCACATACAGTCTCCTTTGTTTTGCTATAGTGGGAAAGTGCCATGAAGTGAGAGTGTGTGGGTGAACTCACAGAGCTATTGGATGCATTTTATGGAACTTTCTAGTAACCAGAAACATCAAGAAGTTTCAGTGCATGAGGATTGGGCTAATTGAAGTGAATGGATTTCTACCTTTTGTGACAATTTATGAGTATCGGAAGAAGAAAAGAAAAGGAAAAAAATACCCCAAGATATCAAGAGCCTAAAGAACCTTAGGCATCATAAATTACTGGCTTGGTTCTACTTATCCAACAAACAGACATTTTATATTAGGATAATTGTACAGTATCTATATAGTTTTGTATATTCTATTTTAGTAGATGTAACTGTTGAAGGTGTTTTAACTGAGCAGTTCAAAAATTTTAAATGGTGAATACTAGATTGCAAAAAAAGGGAATGGCAAATCTCTCTCCTTTGCTAGGTGAATCCATTATAGGAAAACCTAGCAAAAGGAAAAATATGAAACAACTCAAGTTACTTCCTCCAATAAAGATGAAACAAACAAAAATTACTGATCATATGCCATGCAACTCAATAGAGGGTGAACAAACTTCCACCCTAAACCCTGTAGGTGGAATGGGTAGACCCAAATTAACCCTATATGTAAGCACTGATAGTAGTTTTGAAAAATCTCCTAGACTGGTCTACACCAGTGAAGAATACTTGTGTGATTTTAACAAGATGGAATCACGGAATCAATATGATTCTAATGATGAAATGATATATAAAGCATCACACGATATGATCAGTTACCAAGATTCCCATGAGTGTATGAATATAAATATTTCTCCAATGGCAATTAACAACTCAAAGCAACAAAGTGACATTGTAATGGTACAGGACACTGAACTTAGGGAAATGAACACAGCTCTACACTAAACAATTCTAAGCATGAAAAAACTGGCTTCCAAATTTGACAATACCACAAAATAATCCATAAGTAGTGAATTTGGACCCAGACAAGTATTACATAAGGGGAAAAACATTCCACAGTACATCCCAATATCATTAAGTGATAACTAGTGGCACACATGATTAATACACGGCTAATCTACTACTTATGTAGCAATTAATTGTGTTGAAAAATGAAATAGAAAATACAAGGTATGACATAGTTGCAAACAATGCCAAATTGGTAACAACTGAAACAAAATTAGAAATCATATCACCAACACCCCCAACAGACACTATTTTACTGGAAACCTCTGGCAAGGAAGATACTAGATTAAGACTGAATTTTACCACAATAAAGATACCAGATACCCTTCAGTCTAACACATAAAAGGAAAAAGAAAAGGAAAAAAGTAAATAAGAACAAGGAAAAGGGGAAACCCATGGTACAATTTCTAACATACAGAAAAAGGAAGTTTCAGCCAAGAAAGGGAGGGGGAAAAAAGTAAAAAAGGTATTAAACAAAAACCATGTTAACCATTTAGGAAAAAAGGCTACTAATCCCCTACAAACTAAAGTTGTGGAGGATGAAGTGCTTGATTGTCCCCCGAATAAACTTCCAGAAATAGAGGAGGAAATGGGGGTGCAATTGGCATCACTTGAAAAAGAGATAGCCATATTAAAACGTTGTTGTCTACCCTATGAACAGGACAAACAAGTCATAGAAAATCAGCAGACAAACCCATCAATAGGTAGGGAAGAGATGGAGGGGTTGTCTGATATTTCAGGGGTGGAAACTAGGGAGTGTCTTTACAATGAGGAGGTAGATAACCAATATAAGTACCAATTGTGAAGGTTTGTTACACAAAGGAAATGCCCAATATCAAATGGGACAAATCTCATAGAGCACCTGTTAAATGTTCATTTGTTTGATTTGGGTATTAACCTGAATGATATTATGATGGCAGGGAAAAATGTGAAAGTTGGAGACATACAGATAATGAGATGTATGTCTATTAGCTCTACGATGCCGATTTGACAACAAACACTTCAACCAGCATCACAGTGCCAGTCCCCATGTCAACCACGATTTGTAGTTGGCATACAGCCGCATACATCGAAGTGTGTTTTTTTCTTTGGGGGGCTTCACCCCCTGAACCCCCCATGCAGGGGACTCTGCTGCCCACACCCCCCATAAATATGCTGCAGAATCTGCTGTGTAACACTATCCTAATGCCGCAGAACCTGCTGCGTAACACTATTACTTATACCTTGCTGTAACCACCTTTTTTGTACATCTGTAATGTTTTACCCTGTAACCTCCTGGGCCATGCCTGAAAATAGTCATCTCTATGGCTAGAGTACCTACCCAGTAAACACAAACTAAATAAATAAATAAATATAGATACCAACTCTGAGACGGAGTTGGTATGGGGAGGGGGTACAGGTCGGAGAATGTGTTGCCAGGTCCCAGGTGCACTTCTATAGCAAAACAGCACTGTTGTTGATATCAGCACATGTCATTGTAGAAATGTCGCTGTTCAGGGGGCATACCATGTCTGTTTACCTAAGGTTGCAAACCATGTGTGGTAAAATGCTTAGATATTAATGGAAAGGGGCATTACAGTTGATTTTTCAAACAGAAATGACTACAATGTCAAAGAACCTGATGTTAGTAATGAAATCCCAGTAACACTGAGTATATATGGGTTTGAACTATCGCCCAATGAGAAAAATTGGAAACTAAGAGGTACCATCCGTAAATTATTTAATAATATACTTGAAGTTCCTTTGATTTACCAAGGTGTCTGAGGGTAACCAGAGTGCAAGGAACTTCTCAGACTGATATACTGATAAGAAACAAGGACCCATCTCCCCTATCGAAACCTTAGATGCCCTATGCTCCCTGAACCCCTCCAAAGGCAAATCCCCCGATGGTCTCGATAACAAACTCCTCTTCCTTTCTGCCCCAGCCATTGCAACACCCCTAGCCACCCTATTAAATCTATCTTTCACCACTGAGTCACTCCCCTCCATTTGGAAGCATGCCACTGTCCTACCTCTTCCAAAAGGTGGTGATCCTTCCTCCACTACGAACTACCGTCCCATCTCCCTCCTCCCTGCCCCTCGCCAAACTCCAAGAACACCTAGTTCTATCCCAGCTCTCCCACTTTCTCTCAGAAACTGACTTCTTCACCCCATTTCAGTCCGGCTTCAGAAAACACCACTCTACCACCTCCTCCCTACTAAGACTCACGGACGCCATCCTCTCTGGGATGGATAAAGGGCTAATCACGGCTGCTATCTTCATTGACCTAGCTAAAGCTTTCGAGATTGTCTCCCACCCTCTCCTACTATCTCACCTATCAAGGGCTGGTTTAGCCGATTCAGCCACAAACTGGTTCAGTGTCTACCTACTAAATAGAACCCAATCCACTAGAATAGCTGACCACATCTCCACCCTCTCCCTATCACCACCCGGCATTCCCCAAGGCTCAGTTCTTGGTCCCATTCTATTCTCCATCCTCCTAAATGATCTGCCAAATTCATGCTCCTCCTCCGCTATACACATGTATGCAGACGACACGGTCCTTTTTACCTCCAGCCAGACCCATGAAGAACTCACTTCCAATCTACAAATGGATTTCAACAAAATCCAACACTGGTTCAACACCAACCAACTCTTCCTAAATAATAAGAAAACCATCTCTATGACTTTCCGCACAAGGCAGCGTCTATCCAAACTCACCCATCCATTGATCTTCCATACCCTAAACAATACCATCCTCGAAGAAGTGCCCTCCTTTAGGTATCTAGGGGTTTGGCTTGATCGCCACCTCTCCTTTTCCACACACATAGATGCCATCACTTCTAAACTGAACCCAAAACTTGGGGCCCTCTATAGGAACCGCTCCTCCCTCTCGCTACCCGTCAGACGTGATCTACTCCTGAAAATGATTCTATCCACCTTTGACTACTGTGACATAGTCTATAATTCCACCTCAAAGACCACTCTAGCCAGACTGGACCCCCTCTTTAATGCGTTCTGCCACTTTGCCCTCGATGCCCCCCCTCGCTCACATAACTGCTCTACATAATCGCTCTACTGTTCACTGGCCCTGCCAGTCCTGAGCAACCGGCACCTAATCCACACTGTAAAATTCACTTCTAACTTCTGGCTCGGCTCCCTCTCACCCTACCTAGCATCCTCCCTATCTTCCCCACCTACCCCCACTCACGCCCTCAGATCCACCAACACAAGGCTATTATCCATCCCCCACTGAAGGACCACAGCTGGCCAATCGGCCTTCTCTTGCCTCTTCCCCAAACTCTGGAATGGTCTACCTGCCCAGATCCACCACTCATCACCCAAATACTCCCTATCCTCAGCCCTCACTAACTTTCTCGCAACAAATTGCAACTGCCCCTGAACTCCCCCCCACCTCTGTACCTCTCTCCCCCAGCTGACCCCCGAGCCTGACCAGCGGCCTGGCAATAGTCAAATTGGCTGGCTTATATACTGCCCTATGCACTTCACTCATGCTTACTCCCCCCTCTCACTCCTATAACCTCCCTCTCTCCCTATCTCTCCCACCTCCACCTCACCCTCAGCATCAACACCATTCGCCCTCCCTCTCACCACCTATACCTACCCCCCATGCTTCTAAGCATACTAGTCCCCCCAACTCCAACAGGCTCCTGTGCATCCTACTGCAGCTCATGGCTGGCATGGGCATTCTAGTCCTGACCTGTCACACTAGTGTGGAAATGGCACTTACGTAGCTAATGTATTTCCCCTTAGAATATCCATTGTATGTCCACCCCTCCCCTGTAGTGTTTGCTCTGCTTTGCTCCTACCATGACTGTACACTTGATATGTATACCCATGACATGTTTACCCTGTCCCTGTTGTGCAAGTTATGTATTGCTCTTACCTTGCCTTTTACCTATGTTACATACACCCTGTCTATCCTGTTCATTGTTCTGTATTCCTATCCCTATGTAACAAGCTCATTTGTAATACCTCCAATCGATATATATTGTCTGTATTGCATTACTGCTAAAATTATCTACTGCATGTATACCTGCCTCCTCTGTAACCCCTCCCCCCAGATTGCACCATGAGACAAGCATCTTTTTGCTCAGTGTGCCTTTCCTGGTGAAACATTTTCAATAAATAAATAAATAAAAAATAGCATACAATTTACTAGACAAAGCTAACTACTTGGATACTCTGGGGTTTCATCTAATTGATCCTGCTGTGGTATTTCATACCAGGTCTTTTATAATGAACATAATACCATATGGAGAGTGTCTAAATTGTTGTAAGGAGAAGAATGTCAATACACATAAAACACTGTGATGCTTACTTCCACAGGAAATTCTAGAAACATTTAATATAGAGCATAGTAAATAAAACACTAGGGGAAATCTTATTTTATCATGGAATGTATCAGGGCTATCTACTAAGATAAACATACAGAAACATGGATAGACTTCTGTGGCTTGGAGGCGGTATGCCAGGGCTGGGCCAGGTCTAGAAAAGGCTTTCCTTTCCAACAAGCAGTGCACTGGAGACTGAAACAGAGGATCATGAAGTTGGAGAGAAGACTTGTGTAAGGAGTTGTTTCATCAGCAAGTCCACAAGTGCAGCTGAAACAGAGTTCAGAGATTGGAGGTCAGAACCTGGGGAGATGGAGAGATTACAGTGTGTTTTACTGGAGAAAAGTGGAGAGAGTTATGCTAGTATTTATTTAGAAAAGGATTTGAAGAAAACAGCGGGAGAGGAAAGGCGAAGTAAGAGTGAAGTAAGACTGGGGATTGTTACCCCCTTCCAGCACAGTATAGAGGTCACAAAGGCCAGAAAACTAGAGATTGGGGATCGGAGATTCGAGGACGGAATTTGGCTAGAAGAAAAGAAGTGGGTTGCCTATATGAGTGGAACTATTGACGGCTGTGATCATGGAATTGTGGATTAGTGGAAAGAGATACGGCTATTTGGAGGAAAATACAATTGAAAATATGTCAAGAAAGAGCTGTTTCAAATTGTATTTTTGGTTTTTTATCTTTTTGTACACTTGTTGCTAGAAACTGTGTTGTATAGTAGTAGTATAATAGTTGTGGTTGTTAAAACGGCCATTGATTGGGGTGCTAGTGTTTTCAAAAAAAACATAATAAAATATAAAGTTTTGAAAGGATAAAACAAAATAAACAAAACGTAGATAAGTAACAAGTAATAAACTAATTTAAGGTAATTACTGGATTATTGATTTAATTAGGGAGAAGGTAGAGTTTATAAAATAGGTAGCTAGTACATGGCACGTATTCTTGTATCCTTGTAATTTGTAATTGTAGTTGTAGTTGTATAATAATAAGTTTAAATTATGTCATGAGTTGATAGTCTGGAGACTGGAACTAATGATTGATGAAATAAATTAAATGTCCAGGTTTTTCACATGCCAATTAAAATCCAATTAGAACTAAAACTTAGCTACTAATAGTTAATTGCTTGTGTTAGTGTTTGTCGGGTGAAAATAATTATTAATGCTTTATTGCTTTAATTGCCCCTTCAAATATTCACATTTGTTTAAGATCATTTAGTCATTAGATTGACCATTGCTCTATATATTAGAGGGATTTGGTGAATCTCACTCAGATATGAGCTGGGAGGAGAGGAAGAAGCTGCTTGCGTGTTGGAGAGTGTGTTAAATATTCCATGTACAGCCTATGTTTATCAAGTTATAAAAGTAAGGACGCTGTCTGCTATAAGGGCTACAGCTAGTGAAATTGGTTAAAGATATTTTTTACTTATATGCATGAGGTATAAAAGTAGAAATTTGTTCTTGTTATAATTGAAGTGGGAAATGAGAAGCTCACAGCCGAATCTGAGTGAGAATTATATTGTGGTACCCATGTGTTACTAGTGGAGCTTGTGTGACTGCTGGCAATAAGTGTAAGCGGTTGCTGATTGGACAAAAACCCTTTCGATCAGGATTTCAGATGTCAGTATAGTTGGATATTGGGTTGTCAACTTTATTTGAAAGTAAGCCAAACTAAATAGAGTGTAAAAACTTATGAATTATAAAATTGCAAATTGCTACTGTTTAATGATATATTATTTAAAAAATATATAGGAGATATTGATTACTGCAGCCATTTGGAATTGTTAATATAACAAATGTAATAAGTGCAACAAGTGCAATAGTAATAGTGTAATAGTAATTACTATAGGGTTATCTGAAATATAGTTTTAGTGGGTTTTAAATGTAACTAACTTAGTTCAACTTGTTTAAATTTTTTTGGCAAGTTGTCAATAGGATAGGAAATCAAGAATTTTTATATTTTTATATATTAAACATTACAAGAAGCAGGAATTTAAAGGTTTAAATTTAACTTTTGTAAAGGTTATAACATTTTTAGAAATTGTCATGATTTTTTTCGCTTTGTATAGTGAATCCATTATATAGAAACGAAGTGTCAGATATATTGGACAGATTGGAAGGAGGCATTTTGCGGTGGAAAAACAGGTTAAAGACATCTGGGACATTTTGCTTGGGACTTACATTGAATATAAAATTCAAAATGGACTTCTATTCTATATTGATCTATATTTGATTGACAACTGAAGACCAGTGTAACTTATTATTTTTGGAAGGTGATTGGTTTAAGTGTACATTAATATTATTATTTTGTATAATTTAATTATTTTTATTAGGGTTGAGTCAGATAAGAGGTCATTTTATTTGGGGGAATTATATATACTGTTTAGTTTAGTAATTTTTGTAAATTTTTATATATATACTGCCTAGATTAAATGCCTGTTAAGACCAGAAGCAAACAAATGGTTAAATTACTAGAGGCCAAATCTAAGAATAAAAGGGAACAGAAGAAGGTGAAGAAAGGGGGAGATAGCTCCTTACTAGGATTATTGGCTAGGAAAATGCCAAATAAAAGAAGGAATAAAACAAGTTTAGACAAACTGAAATTAAAAAAACAAGAAATAGTAAAGATTATGAACAACAAAGAAATAGTTTGCACTTCAACTCCAAATGGAAATATTACAAAATTTTTGAAGGTAACTAAAAATACTAATATTGATCAAGGGCTAGAGGGATTAAGAATGAATAAGATGGAGGAAGTGAAAAGTTTAAGATCTAATGAGGTGGAACAAAATAAGGGAAAAAATAATGATGATATGGAAGTATGGAATGCATCAAAAGAATAAAAAAATGAATAATCAAGATGGTTTAATTAGGAATGCTGGGGAAATACAAGAAGACATCAAATTTAAAAAGTCATTAGTAATAGATGAGACATTGAGTCCTCTGAATAATCAACAGACCTGGGCAGAGGAAGAACTATCATGGTCTCATAATTCAATTAGCATCTCTATGATGGATCTGGATCTAGAGGGAATAACAAAAGAAGTTGGAAGAGTACTTAGAGACCCATTACAATCTAATGTATTGATCTATCAACAGTTAACTGAGATTAAAAAGGAGTTGGCATTCCTAAAAGGAATAATGATTGAAAACAAGATTAGATTAGATTATCTTGTTGAAAACCAAGATAAAAATAATTTTGGAATTCAACAAGAGATGACATTTAAATTAAATGAGAAAGTAGAGGAAATTAAGAAATATGTTGAAAAAGAGGTAAGTGAAAGAGAGGATTCATTAGAATATGTGATGATCCCAGATAAAATATTTAGGGAAGAAAGCATATGTGTGGATTTAAAAAATAGATTTCCTGATATATGGGAAAAAGGAGAACAACAAGAAAATAAAGAGATGGAAGATGAGAATGTGAATAAAGATGAAGGAACCAGTAAAGATGTTAGAAGGTTAAAATATGAAGTAAAAGAGGAACAGGTAATAGAAGGCCCAAATAATATAAAGAAGAGATTTGAAAATAAAGGACAAAGGAAAAATATTAAAGGAAGACAGACAGAAAGGGTAACAACTGAAGTAATTATAGAAGGTTCAAAGAATAAGGGAAAAAAGGTAAAAAAAAAATCCACAGAAGATAAGTAAAAAAAACAAGTGGAAAGAGAGTGTTGGAAGGAAAAAACAAGGTAAAGAGCAAGGAAATAGAGGATGGAAGCAAAGTGATTGGTACAGTACAGAATAACAAAAGACAACAAGGACAAAAAGGATGTGGAGAAGTTGTAGATGATATAGGGAAAGTGAATGACAATGTGGAGGAGAAGATGGCAAAAGGAACTTTAGGAAGAAATTATCTAGAAAAATCATTGTTAGATAGTGAAGAGAAAGAGAACAAACATGAGGAAATATTGAAACAATTAAAAAAAAAAACAACAGAAAGAGATTTTGTTTTACCTGTGTATAAAATGGCATGTTTGCCTAATGAAACAGAAGAAAGTTTGTCAAAAATGGTTAAGAACTTAGTAGACAGTGTATTAAGTGGATGCAGACAAATGCTGAACAGTATTAGTATTGCAAGGCCTATTATGGAATTAGAATTGGTTCTGGTGGTTACAGACCAGTACTATGCTCTGAAAGCCATTGACAAACAAGCAAAAGAGCTAGGTAAAATGGGAATCCAAGTTGGAGAATTGATAACTTTGGGTGAGTTATTTCCGGAATATTATGCAGTTATAGAAAAAGGAGGAGACATAAAGGAGGTCATCATATATGGCTTAAAACAATTCTATATGGAAAACAGCAAGAATCTTAAGAGCAAAGTGGTTGATTTATTAAATATACTGTTGGGCACTGAGGGCTGCATCCACGAAGTAACACAGGCTATTCAATGTGAAAAAGATGGTCAAACATTGGTAAAGATGAACAAGGGAATTATTTTTGAACTATTAATAAAGAGACAGCCATTGTTGGATGATCTTAGTGTATATGTTTGTATGGAATTAGGAGAGATGGATCAAGAAGTTCAAAAGTATAAAGAATCAAGGACATGGGAAGTTATGATAGAAACATCAAATAGATATACATTATTAACTGATTAGGATCAGTGACTGCCTGGAAAAAGTAATGAAAGGAGGTCACAGACATCAGAGTATAATATAAGGACTAATGAGATTATATATGAGAGAGAACCTAATGAGAACAAGATAGAATCAAAGAACAAGATACAAATTCTTACTTGGAATTCCTCGGGATTACAGGAAAGATTAGGAGACCCGGATTTAGTAAAATATTTTAAAACGTTTGAGTATATATGTATCCAGGAAAAAAGTGGAAAAGTTGAAAAGGCATGCAAGGAATGCAGGGGGTCTTCAAACCTTCTGTAAATTAAATAATAAAGTGAAAACAAAGGATATACAGATTGATAGTAAGAGCATATTAATAGTATATATACAGGAGGAAGGAGAAGATGATTTAATATTAATAAATATCTATGTACCTCCATTAAATAGTTCCTATGGTGATAAGGATTGGTTGAAAAAATTAACAAGGGAATTAGATAGATTGACATTTGAATATCCTAATAGCAAAATAATATTAGTAAGACATTTTAATGTAAGATTGGGCAGCTTACAAGGAATACCAGAAGAAATTGTGTCTTGTTGTTCTCATTTGGAGAAGAATAATCTAATGGCTAAAAGGGAAGTGATGGACTACACAGTAAATAATAAGGGAATTCTTGTCCATAGGAAGTTATGTGATAGAAATTTCCTTTTATTAAATGGGAGAATTAAAGGTGATATTCCAAGTAATTATACATATCAAGGGGGTCGTGGGTCATCAACAATAGATTATGTTTGGGTTAATCTAAATTTGCTGTCAAAGTGCGTTAAGATGAGAATAAAAACAACTTTGGAGAGCCAGCAAGCCTCCATAGAACTAATATTGGAAAAGGATCAGACAAAATTTGTTGTTAATCAAGTGGGACCTGAAGTGTTGAAATTGATAAGAAAGAATGTTATAGGGTGGGATATTATAGAAGGAGGGAAACTTATCCAGTTAATGTATGATGGAGGTATATTGGATAAAATAAATAATTATATTAATGATAAAAATGATATAGAAACATTACTGGAATATAATATCATTATGGTTGATGTCAGGCAGATCATCCCCAGGCAACAAAATATAATAGCAAGGAAAGGACAGGCATGATTTAATAAAGAATGTAGGGATACAAAGAGGAAATTTAATGGGGTAATGAGAGTTTTAAAAGGTAGTTTGTTAGAAAACAAGAACCGAGAAATGAACAAATCAAGAAAAGAGTATAAAAGGATTTGGAAAAATATAAAGGAAGATACCAACTTAAATTATGGACAGAATTAGACAAAGCTGTAGTATCAAATGACTCTAAGAAGTTCTGGAGTATAGTCAGCAATGGTACATTAAATTACGACAATAGGATAACTACATTAATTAAGCCGTATGTATGGGTACAATATTATAAAGGTTTATTTTATACAACAAATAAAAAGAAACAAAATATAGACAAACAATATGGTAAGAATGGATTTGACATTAAAAATCAAGGATTGATTAACAATAAACCATTTATGGAAGAGGCTGCGTGGAAGGTTTTAGATTCTTTCAAAAAACATAAAGCCCCAGGCCCAGATGGGATACCTTTTGATGTTATTTTTCATACAGCTCGATTTTGGGTTCCTTATTTGACGATATTATTTAACAAGATTTGGGATAAAGGAATAATACCAACTAATTGGAAATTAAATATAATTGTTCCAATATTTAAAAAAGGGGAAAAAAAGTCCAGAATGTTATCGACCAATAGTTTAATAGATAGTACAGAGAAGATATTTACTAAAATATTAAACAATAAATTGACAACATGGGTTGAGAAAAACAATATTATTGATACAGTGCAAGCAGGATTTAGAAATGGTCAATCTACATTAGACCAATGTTGGACATGGGTACATTTAATTTACAAGTATATTAAGATTAAAAACAAAAGCTATATTGTATATTTGTTGATCTAAAAACAGCATTTGATCGAGTGAATCATAGTATGATGTGGGAAAGATTAAAAGGACCAGGAGTGGATAGGGATATGGTGACAATGATTGAGCAATTATATATTAGGACAATTATACAAGTGTAAGATAGTCAACAAAGGGACAATTGACACAATGGTTTCAAACTAACATTGGGGTAAAGCAGGGATGTACTCTTTCACCATTGTTATTTAATTTATATTTTCAAACAATATTAAGTAAATTATATGATCCAGACTTTCATTTGACTAGAATAGGGAAGAAGCATTGTGCTTATTTGGCATTTGCAGATGATGTAGCTTTATTATCAACAAGCCTCATAGGCATAAACAGGATGTTAATTAAATTTGTTGGAGAATGTAAGAAGGCAGATTTATTATTAAATTATGAGAAAACAAAAGTATTGGTCTTCAGAAGGAATAAAAAAGAATATCAATATAAAATAGATGGATATGGATTGGAAGTGGTAAAAGAATTTTGTTATTTAGGAATAGTTTTCACTCAGGATGGATTATGGAATAAGCATATAAAAGAAACTTACAGTAAAGTAAATAGATTTATGGCAGTAATGAATAGATTTGCATATAAACATGGAGGGCAGTCAATAAAAGGAAACTTGAGGGTTTTAAATGCAAAAGTTAAAGCTCAAATACTTTATGGGGCAGAAATTTGGGGATTTGGTGATTTTTTCAAATTAGAATGTATTTTGAATAAATTTTATAAAAAAATTTTGGGTCTTCCTATTGGGACACCATCAGCAATGGTTAGGGCAGAACTTGGCCAATACCAGTTGGGATGTGAAATAAAAACAAGACAAATTACCTATTGGTTAAAGGTGTATAACATGAGTAATCAAAAGTTTCCTAGATTATGTATGGTGGAGGCAATGGAGTATAGTAAATATTATAGGTTATTTCCAAGTGTGGAAATAGTAGAGGAAATATTAAAACCAATGGGGCTGCTAGAGACTATTATGGAAATTTTGATTTGTCCAGCAGATATAACTAAATTAAGAATTAAAGATAGGGTTAGAGATTATTATACCCAATTGGATTTGGCACTGTGTAAACAATATAAAGTGAATGAATGGATGGTTAAAAATAAGAGGTCACATGAATTAGAATTTTACTTGAGAGCTAAGATCAATCCTGAGTGTAGGAAATTATTAACCTGAGCAAGATTCGAGAGTATTACAACAAATTGGAAATCAAATTTATATAGTAAAGAGAAAATAATGGGGGATATACTATGTAAATGTGGAACAGATAAAGATACACTTAGACATTTATTAATAATATGCCCTCTATATGAGAAAGATAGAAGTAAAATTTTGGGTAAGATTTTGAGAAAACTTGAGTTAAATCCAGAAATTATGTTGAATTTCTTGTTAAAATCTCATAACCTGAAAATGTTACTCGCTGTGGCCTCCTTTTTAAAAATAATTGAGCAAAAAAAATTCATGTGAGTAATGTTTTAACTTAAGGGGTAGGTTAAGCTGTTTATAATTTGTTCAATATGTCAATATTTAAAAATATTTAAAAATGTGGATATTAATAAGAAGAATATAAAATTGAGGACTAATGTTATATGATGGATGTTTTAACATGAAAATTATAAAAATGTGTATTTGATTGAATTTGAATCATGTATTTTAATTGTAATGACTTGAATAAGTCGATCAATAAAAATTACTACTACTACTACTACTACTAAGTTAATGGACCAAGAATGTTTAGAGTTTATAAAGAATGCAGATATAATCTGTTGCCAAGAAACATGGCATGAAAAAGAAGAACCTATTGTAATAAATGATTATGAATATATACATTCCTTAGCCATAAGGGGTAACAAATCTGGAGGACCGTCGGGGGACTTGCAATATTTATCCACATAGGTCTATTTTTGAAGCACAATATGGTATTTACGGAGTGGAATTTTATTGTGGTCCAGCTTCTATATTCGGTGGGATCTTTGATTATAGTAAATGTTTATATTCTACCAAAGGCTTCCAAATACTATCGAGAAAGTGTTTGGGACCAACTAGATAGGACATTATTTGATATGGCCCTCGATTACCCAGGAACTGAGATACTCCTTATGGGCGACCTCAATGCCAGAATAGGAAATGATGATGGATTGTATAATAATGCTATTTTTGACTATACAAATAGGGAAGACCATAAGAGGAACAATACAGACCATAAAGTGAAAGAGGCAGGATTAAAAATAATTAAATTATTAGATACCCGTAACTTGTACCCACTAAATAGTCGCATTTAGGGAGACAGAATAGGGAACTGTACTTTTATTAAATAAAATGGAGAATCAATTCTTGATTGGGTATGCTGGTCCAGAAATCCAGAGGTATGGAATTGTTTTGAAATTGCTTCATGGGCTGAAAGTGACCACTTACCAATCTTGTTATTTGGAGAAATTGTCTCTGCAAGTAAAACACAGAAAGAACTACATACACAAGGAGCTTAGATAGAATTATGTTACAATAAAAGGTTGCCTTGGAATATAGAATTAGAGTAACAAATAAGGAATCTAATAGCCAGTTATATGGATGAATACAAGCCAGAGGCTATGGCCACGAAGACTGCGGGTGAACATTGGTCTCAGGTTTTAAATATTAATGATAAATTAAAAGCATCTTTATACAAGAAAGTGGGAATAAAGGAACCTATAAGAAATCCAAATACATGGTTTGATTTGGAATGTCAAAAAGAGAAATCCAAATTGACAGCAATAATTAGAAAGACTGGACATATCAAAAATAAGAACATGTTTGTGAAATCAAATAGAGAATGCAAGTTGTATAGGCAGTTCCTTGTAGGGAAACAAAGGCAGTGCTATTGTGATAAATAACAAGAGATGTTACAAATCATACAAATGGGGGATGCAAAAAAATTCTGGTTGATGGTTGCTAAGGGAACAGCAAAATTTAAAAATACACAGGATAATTTTATCTTAGACACTGTATGGGAAGCTAATTTTATTAGTATCGTTTTTGACCAAATGGAACAACAGGGAGCTTATATTAATCATGACAATGAAACCTTGACAATTATGAAACAGGAAGTTTATTTTGAAGTTAAAAACCAAAAAATGAACAAGACACCAAGCCCAGATTCTATTCCAGCAGATATATATCTGACCAACCCAACATTTTGGGTGGACCGTTTTACAACCCTCTTTAACAGATTTATACAGGAAGATTATGTCCCAGATTCATGGCACAGGGTGATTATAGTCCCCATTCATAAAAAAGGCAGTGTCAAAGATCCTACAATGTATAGGCCTATAAGCCTGTTGGATGTTAGTTTAAAAATATTTTCAATGATTCTGCTAGGCAAACTAATAGTTGAAATAGATAATTGTGGAGGGCTGAGCCCCTCTCAGGCAGGCTTTATGTCAGGGTTTACTACAATAGACAATTTTTCATTTTTTCTCATTTGTTGCAAAAATACACAGTATTATGGAAACAAAAATGATTTGTATTATTTGTAGATTTTCGATCAGCTTTTGACACTGTTACTAGACCAACTCTTTGGAAAATTTTAGAGAAGAAAGGAATAAATAAAGGATTGCTATACATAATTAACAGACTATATGATCAGACCTAGGCAAAAATTAGGATCAGCCAGACAAGGAACTTGTCCAGTTTAGTGAGGGTAAACAAGGGAGTGAGACAAGGCTGTGTTCTCGCTCCCACTTTATTTTCACTTTACTTGGACAACTTGATAAAAGTTATTGAAAATACAGATCCTGCTACCCCCAAAATTCTGGACAATATCTGCCCAGTATTAGCCTGTGATGATGATGTGATATTGTTTTCTTTATAAAAAAAAAAGGCTTACAGAAAAAGATTGATACCTTAGATAGGAAAGCCAAAGAGCATAACTTACAGGTTAATAAAAACAAAACTCAAATCTCTGTGTTTGATACTGGCAAGGTTACAGGTGAATGGAAATTAGATACAGATATTTTGAGCAGGACACATTACTATACATATCTAGGTATTTGTTATTCAACTGGGATAACGGGAATATGCAACTTGAGAAACTACTGGTAACAGCAAGAAAGACAGCAACTGCATTACATAAATTTAATTATATGTATGAAGGTTTAGTTATAAAGCCCTTATTAGAGGCAATAAGAGCAAAATATATCCCACAGACTGTTTATGGCTCAGAAGTACGGGACATAAAAGAAAGGGAGAAACTTATGATTCCAATATACAAACTCTTAAGGAGATCTACTACTGTTTCACCTTCTTTCCCCTATGCATATATATGGGTGTAATTGGGCCTTGAGAGTATACATTCTATAATCGATACAAGAAAGCTGACATTTTGGATACATCTGACTAGATTCCCACAAGCTAGAATTGTAAAAATGTGCTTAGTGGAAAAAAAAGTGGCTTGCACTAGAAAGATTTCTTCCCTCTGGCTTAAGAATATCTATTTGCTATTAGAAAAATGTAATCTAAATCATTGCATAACTATGTGGATAGAAATATTATTTTAAGTCTACAATATAAGACCTATGTACACAAAAGAGTATTGAGTAGAACAGGATAGAATCTGAATTGCAAACTCCAGACACTCTCATTGGTTTGCAAATAATAATCAAAATACAGAGAATTTAAAGTTCTGTCTAGATAGCTCGATAGACCAAAAGCTAGGCAATGCTATTACCAGATATAAGTTTGAAGTTTTTAGCAGCAAGGCCTTTGCCAACAGATATTTATTTATTTTTTTTATTTTCTTTAAACAGCAGTTTGGAAAACGTTTGAGCCATAGGCTCATTTACAAAGGTACCTTGTCACAGTAAGACAAACGAAAATACACAGTATAACAGTACAACACATAAGTATAACAGTAACTTAAGACATAGATACAAACAAGCTGGTACAGGTAGGACTGATGCAAACAATACCAGAGTTATGTTGTCCTTAGCAGCTTAGTAATAAGCTTTGTCATAAGTATTGAGTACGGCTTTGACTAGTGGCAATTACAGCATCGGGTGTTAATAAGGTGGTTATGTAATGAAGTTTTGAAGCACGATATAGTTGGAGCTCGGAGATGGAGGGGCAGTGTGTTGAACCAGGAGGGGCCCTAAAGCTGAAGGCTCTTTGGCCATAAGAGTCCTAGCTCTAGGGATAACAAGAGAGTTTTACCAGAGGTCTGAGTATGAACTAGTGGGACAGAGCGTGATGGTGGTGGTCAATCCTGGTGGGGATAGCCCAAGGAGGGTCTTTTTTGTAAGGGTACAGGTCAGATATTTGAGGCGCTCATCAAGATCAAGTACCAGTGCTTTAGCATACAGTAGACAGGTGTGTGTCAGCCTAGGTGCTCCAGTAATTAACCTGCAGGCCTTATTCAGAGTAGTGCGAATTTTATGGAGTGCGGTCTGATCAGCAGCACCATACACCGGCAGTCCATAGTCCATCTAGGGACAGGATAGAGGAGGTGACTTCGAGTCGAAGAGCCTCTGAGGGGAGGCAATGTTTATACCGGTGTAAGATGCCCAATCGGATATTAGTGGCAGTGGCTAGGGCAGCGATGTGTCCATGGAAGGAGAGGGAGGGGTCAAAATGGATCCCTAGGTATTTATAGGAGCAAACTTGTTCGAGTGGGAAAGAGGACCCAGAGTGAATGAGGAGTTTGAAGTTGCAGGACTTGTTTTGGGGATGAGTGAAGAACATGGTTTTTGTTTTTTTAAGATTTATCACCAATCTGTGTTCCTTGAACCAGCCCTCGGCTTCAGTGAAGGACTTCTGCAGCGAGTCCTGGAGGGCAATAGGGTTACGACTTGAGGCAAAGATGACTGCATCATCAGCGACAATAGAATGTTCCCGAGAAAAAGTGTGGAAGGTGTTAAGGTAAAGGAGAATAGTAAGGGCCCAGAATGGAGCCCTGGGGAACCCCAGAAAAGATGGGACAGATGTCTGAGTAGGTCCCATTAATTTTTACACGCTGTGAGTGGTCAGATAGATAACTGGTGCACCGGGAGATAGGCCCAGCAGCAAAACCAGAGAGACTAAGGGCATCAAGAAGGAGGGGTGGGAGACAGTGTTGAAAGCTTGAGAGGTCAATGAAGACAGCACCAGCCAGAGAACCAGTGTCTAAGGAGGAGTGGAGAAAGTTGGAGAACTCTAGGAGGGCTGTGTTGGTACTGTGGCCCGCTGGAAGCCATGCTGCTCAGGACAAAGGACATTGTAGGTGGAGAGGTAGTCAGAGATTTGAGAGGCCACCACTTTTCCAAGGCCTTGGAGAGGAGAGAGAATGGAGATCGGTCAATAGTTTCCAGCCACAGTCCTATCACCACCTTTAAAGATAGGGGTGACAGTGGTGACTTTCCAGGCAGTTGGAACCTTCCCCAGGCAAAGAGAGTGGTTGATGAGGCATGTGATCGGGGTAAGGACTGTGTCTAAGACCAGCTGTAGGATACACGGATCCAGGGTGTCACTGCCTGTACTATTACTCTTGAGGGCGGTGACAAGGTGCGGCCTAAGTTCTTGGGCAGAAACACGGTGGAGGAGAAAATAAGGGCGAGAAAGAATTACGGCAGGTGCTGGGGGAGGAGGGTCCAAAAAATTTGTAGGGAGGATAGGGCTAAGGTCAGTGAATGAGGTGTTGAGGTGGTTGGCTATGAGGGCTGGGTCTGAGGAGATCACACCATTAATGTTGATCTGGGTGGGTTGGGGGGAGTATGCAGTCCCATTTAACTGTTTAATGTTATCCCAGAAGGTTCTGGGGTTCCCCCATGAGGCAGTGAGTGAGGACCGATAGTGCTCAGACTTGGCCTTTCTGATGGCCTGAGTGCACTTGTTTCAGGCGGCAGCATATAACCGCCTGTCATTGGGCCAGCCAGTATCAATGGCACGGTGCCATAGGTTGTCCCTATGTTTGAGCTGGTGGATCAAAGCTGGGGTTACCCAGGTGGCATTCTGCCTTTTAGAACGGCGGGTCAACATTGGGGCAAAGATATCACAGGCATTATTAAAATATATAATAAAGATATGACCAGATATGATGGCTGTGATTGGTAGATGGGGGAAGAAGACCTACAACATGTTCTTTGATCTTGTAAATGGTATACTAAACCCAGGGAAGTATTGTTGCAGACATTATTTAAAGTTGGGAGAGTCAAGCAATTGCAAATGGATCACCAATAACTAACTGTGATCTTGTTGTACATAGAAGATACGTATGCTTTAAAAGCTCTAGCAACTTATTTTCTGAATATTGAAAGAATAAGGAAAACTGCAATAGTATAGTCAATTATAATATGATTAGAAATAATTGTTCTTCTACTTGAGACCTTTATGTGTTATAATAGACTTACAGTGTATTTGTATGCAATGATATTCATGGATGTATTTATGCTGTACTATAATCATATTTGTAAAGTGGTTTTTATGTATTAGATTTTGTAAAGACTATTGTGTCAAACAAATAAACGTACTTACTTGGATTATATTACTTTGGACAGGTTGTGTTCTACTTTCAGAAATCTTTTGTGCATTGATAACTCTAATTATAAATATATCTGCATAATTTTACTGGGTAATACCATTGCCAGAGTTGGGGCCCATATAGAAACCTCGGTCTAATGGAATAAAAATGAATGACAAACTGGGAATACCATCAGGTTGCTCACAGGATCTGCATGTAAACAAGCTCAGTAAAACACTCTTAGCTATCGTTGATGAATTCTCCCAAATAATTTAAAATGGTTGTGCTTTAGAGGACAGAAAAGGAAAAACAACTTTCTCTATGAAATATGGGGGCTTGTACCCATGATTTAATTCTTTTAGATATTTATAATTATAGTAAGGTAGCAAGACTTAAGGTTCTGGATAGCTTTGTTATCTACAAGGGGCAAAACTCTAGCTCTGTAGCAGCTCTGATGAGATTTTTTTATTTGAACTTTTAAGGTTTTATGAAATTGGAAGGGCTATTCTCTTATATTGGTGGGACTGCCTACCTCTGGAAGGAGCCTGGGATATTGCAGACCAGTAAGTACCTGACTAAGTTTATTGTTAATGAACAGGGGTAACCTGCATAGACACAAACAGTGCTTTTCTTTAGATAGTGTCCCAGTGTATCTTTACTGTGATTTTAGTTACACAAAAACATGCTTTATTCAGCTAAAAGGGACTTTGAAGGAGCAGGCAAACCAGAATTGAGCAGAGCACTGCTTCTGGTCCCCCCACTACTGAAACAGCAGCACCTACCAGGCAATCCTTGCTATTCTACAAGGGGTGAAACTTCAGCTCTTTGGCAGCTCAGCTAAGATTTTTCATTTGAACGTTTAAGGTTTTATCAAATAGGAAGGATTATTCCTCTTTTGTTGGTGGGACTAGCTACCTCTGGAAAGAGTTTGGAATATTGCTAAACCAGGAAGTACCTGGCTAAGCTTCTCGATAATGGAGAGAGGGTAACCTGCACAGACACAAATGGTGCTTTTCTTTACATAGTGTCTCAGTGCATCTTTAGTGTGATTTAACCACACAAAAACATGCTTTATTCAGCTAAAAGGGACTTTGAAGGAGCAGGCAAACTGAAAGTGAGTGAAGCACTGCTTCCAGTCCCCACACTACTAAGTTCATTCACTGTGCAAGAATCGGCAAGCCCAGAATCAGCGAGCACAGCTAAGGCAACATGGCAAAGGCAAGCGGCTGTGTCAGCCATGTCAGCTATGGCAGCCTGGTAGCTTACCAGGACCTCTAGTCAAAGTTGCAGCAAATCTGGTGGATTATACAAGTGGAGTAACATTAAAAAATTATTTCAGCAATTCTACTGCCACAATGTCAGATGCTGGTTTTAATGAAATGGAATGCATAGAATGTAAATCCTGCAATAAGAGCAAAAAGGGGGGTGACTGATGCAAATCTTATTTGTACTAGGTGTGAGTATATGTATGAGTTAGAAAAGGAAATAGTAATCCTTAAGCAAAAACTCAAGTTACGAACAGAAATGAGAGAAACTGAGCACTTTGTACACAATACAAACTTTCTGTTACATTCAAATGAAGATGATAGAAGCAGTAGAGATAAAATACAAAACGAAGTGGAAAGAGTTGTGAAGTGTCAATTTCAGAAATTCTTCCTGTAACTCGAGCAGGTAGGGCAAGGACAATTGAGATTATAAGACTAAATAGCTGGCTAAAGAGAGGTTTCTACTTCATTGAGAACTGGAGAATATTTGAAAATGGGTACAATCTGTATCCTGCTGATGGGTTACATTAAAACCAGTTAGGATCAAGAATACAGGCTGAATCAATCTAGCAATATGAAAAGTTTTAAATAATGGGTGAGGGGAAGGAGGGTGGAGATTTATAGGTTTTAACTGAGGAAATTACCACAAAAAGTACTAGTAAAAACTTTGAGACAGGGAAGGTATTAGTAATAAATGGCAGGAGTTTATGGAATAAAATAAATGAACTTAAATATATCCTCCATAATGAAAACATAACATTATGTGCCATAACTGAAACGTGTTGGCAAAATTAAACATGGGGATTACATCTAGAGGGATACCAGTTGTTTCACAAGGACAGTGAAAAAAAGAAAGAGGGTGGTGTAGCAATATATAATAATAATAACTTTTATTTCTCAGAAGTGCCTATCAGCTATAAAGGTGCTGTACAAAAAATAAGAAATCATAATACAACTCAGAAACACCATAAAATAATCAAAGGATCCAAATTAAGCTGTGCCACCAAAAGCATGGCACCACACATACGTTCTTATTGCCTGCTTAAACCCCCCACAGTTGTGCACTCCTGAAGCTGTCGGGGTAGGGAATTCCAGAGGGCTGGAGGCATGTGCGCAAATGCACAGGCCCCTGAAGATTTCAAAAACACCCTCGGAATCTCTAGCAACCCCTCATCAACCGAGCACAACTGTCGCACCGGGCGATAAGGAACAAGGTGCTCTTTCAAGTAGTCAGGGCCCTGTCCATGTAGGGCTTTAAAAGTCAGTAAACCAACTTTAAAGGTGATCTGCCACCTAATCGGCAGCCAGTGCAGATCACGCAGCACAGGTGTAATATGAGAGGATCGAGGAGCTCCCATCACCAATCGTACTGCCGCATTCTGCACCAGCTGCAGGTGGCAAATATCAACCCAAATCAGACCTAAGTACAGGGAGTTGCAATAATCTAGGCACTAGGTCACAAAAGCATGGACCAGGGTAGGTAGATCCCTGGATGGAACAAGGTGTTTAATCCTGGAGATATTCCTAAAATGAAAAAAGGAAGACCTGACGATGGCTGACATCTGAGCCTGTAACGTCAGCCGATCGTCAAGCACTACCCCCAGGTTTCGCATCCATTCAGAGGAAGGGAGCTGCGAACCCTCCAGAACAAGTCCAGAGGGCTGACCCACCCTCAACCCCTCTGTCCGGTGACCCAGGTCCACTACGATCACCTCCGTCTTTCCGGAGCTCAACTTTAACCAGCTCGAACTCATCCAGTCTTGGATGTCAGCGAGACAGGAATTAAATAAAGAGACAGCTCTATCCTGGTTGGGGCAAAAGACAGGTAGAGCTGGATATCATAAGCACAGCAGTGAAACCTCAACCCATACCTTCTTACAAGGTCTCCGAGGGGCAGCATATACACTACAAACAACATGGGGGACAGCACTGAACCCTGAGGGACCCCACATGGCGGGGAAAATGGATCCAAGGAAAAAATCCCAGACACCACCCTCTGAGTCCTGCCAGAGATGAAAGATGTAAACCATCTGTGGTCCAACCCCTTTAATCCATAGACAGACCTCAGACGTCCAAGCAGCACCCCATGGTCTACAGTGTCAAAGGCTGAGGAGAGATCAAGGAACACCAAGATAGAATGGCTTCTCTGATCTCTCACCATCAGGAGATCATTGAGCACCCTAACCAGCGCTGTCTCAGTACTGTGCCTCTTTTGAAAACCAGACAGGAGAGGTTTGTAGATGTTATGGATGGTCAGGTGGTTGTCCAGCTGTACCACAACTACTTTCTCAATCACCTTCCCTATAAAGGGAAGGTTTGTGATTGGTCTGTAGTTGGCAGAAATATTAAAGAGGAAATAGAGGTTGCACTTAAAGGAGGCAGTATAGCACAGTGGTTTAAGACTCTGAGCTGCAAACCTAGAGATCTGGATTTGAATCCCAAAGCCACCACTTGCATACTGTGTTACCCTGAGCAAGTCACTTAACTTCCTTGTGCTCCCAGGTTGCACCTGGAAACAAGCTTCAGCTTAGTGTGCCTTTCCTGGTTAAACAATTTCCCCTGCCTACTTATGGAAAAACACAAACATAAAGAAGTGGAACAATTATGGATCAGATTAACTTCAGCATCCAATGAAACAATCATTATATGGATATGTTATAGGTCACCCTCCTTAACAGCGGTTACAATTTTGAATTTCTTAGCATGATAAAGGACCTGGATTCAAGTAACAAACCTGATATTAATTGGAGATTTCAACTTTCCAGGCATAAAATGGGAAGACAAAACCACCATTTCATCAGCTGAATCCGAGTTTCTTGACATACGGGATGCTTAGGGCAGGAGATTCAAAGGGCAGGCACAAGCTGTGACAATGGCATATTTCACCAACCACCCCTGCATCAGGGACCCTGCACCAGATTCAGTATCGAACAGGGTCCCTGAGCCTGCAGCCTGTGGCATTGCTGAAGCAGACTGCGTATCCACCCAGAATGTTGCAAGTCACAGGGCTATCGGGCAGTGACTGTGCCCTCAGAAAGGAGCATGGAAGTGAGTCATGCTCCCCCAGACCCCAATCTGTCAGTAAGTGTGCTTATGGTAAAACTTCCCTGATGATCTGTGGCCCTACTCCCATCCCAATCTACAGTCAGTGCAAAATTTTACCCTGAGGATCTAGTGGCCTACCCCCACCCAGGCAGGTAGGTGCCCACCACCCTCCTCCCCATTCTGACCCATGATCCAGTGACCAGCACAGCCTTCCTCACACCACCACAGCTGGCCACTGAATGAACTGTCAGAGCTCGAACTGTATAGAGTATGCACTCTGACAGTTAATCAGCAGCTGGCTGTGGTGGTGTGAAGAGGGCTGCGCTGCTCGCCAGATCAGGGTTGGGATGGGAGGAGGGGTGGGGCACCACCTGCCAGGGTGGGGTGTAAAGCAACTAGATCACCAGGTAATATTTACATAACATTATAAAGCCAGCTGGCAGATCAGAGCAGGAAGGGGGCCAATAGATCACCGGGGAATTTTTACAGTACAAACACTTACAGGCAGATTGGGGCTTGGGGGGGGGGCAATGGCCACCAGGACATTAGTACAGTAAGGACACTGAGGAACAGTGGGCAGTATTTAAAATGGGGATTATAAGAACAACAGAATTATGCATTAAGCAGGTTAGCAAGAGGAAAAGGAAGAGGAGACCATTATGGTTTTCCAAAGAGGTAGCAAAGAAAGTGAAAGCCAAAAAGATAGCATTCAGGCAATACAAAAAGACACAGGCAGAAGGGGATAGGGAGAAGTATCAGGAGAAACAAAGGGAGGCAGGGAAGTCAGTAAGGGAAGCCAAAGCTCAGACAGAAGAACACATTGCAAAATCAGTGGTCAAGGGACAAAACCTTTACAGGTACATAAGGAAAAAGAAAGACAAAGGGAGGGATAGTGAGACTGAAGGGGGAGGATGGGAGTCGCGTGGAGGATGACAACAGTAAAGCTGACATATTGAACAGGTATTTCTGCTCAGTCTTTACTGAGGAAGAAGGGGGTAATGGGTCTGAAGGGAGTACAAGGGGTGAGAATGGTGCAGAAATGGACACAAGTCCCTTTACACGAGAAAGGGTCCTGAAGGAACTGGAAGTAATAAGAGTTGACAAAGCAATGGGGCCAGATGGGGTGCACCCCAGGGTCCTTAAAGAACTAAGAGAGGTGGTGGCTGAACCTCTGGCTATCCTGTTTAGCCAATCACTGGAAACAGGGAGGTACCCAAAGACTGAGGACAGCAGATGTAGTCCCTTATACAAAAGCGGGAACAAAGAGGAAGCAGGGAACTACAGACCAGTCAGCCTCACCTCGGTAGTGGGAAAGATCATGGAAGCACTTCTGAAGGAGAGATTGGTGGAACATCTGGTTGTCAATGGACCACAGGACCCAAGGCAGCATGGTTTCACCAGGGGAGGTCATGGTCAGACCAATCTCATTGAATTTTTTGACTGGGTGACTAGGAAGGTGGATCAGGAGGGCAGTGGACATGGCCTATCTGGACTTCAGCAAGGCCTTTGACACTGTGCCACATAGAAGACTATTACACAAACTGGGGAATATGGGTGGGCAGGACAGTAGTGTGGTGGGTAGGTAACTGGCTGGGTGGCAGGACACAGAGGGTGGTGGTAAATGGCTGTCACTCCACAGAGGGAAGAGTGACCAGTGGGTACCACAGGGATCAGTGCTGGGACCGGTCCTATTCAACATCTTCATCAGTGACATTGCGCAAGGATCTAGAAGGCAGAATTTCACTGTTCGCTGATGACACAAAGCTCTGTAACAGAGTAGACACACCAGATGGTGTAGACTGAATGAGAAGGACCTGCAGAAACTTGAAGAATGGTCAAGGGTTTGGCAGTTGAAATTCAATGCAAAGAAGTGTAAGATAATGCATATGGGGCACAAAAACCCTGGCACAATATATCAGTTGGGGGTGAGGATATAGCATGCACCAAGCAGGAAAGGGATCTTGGGGTTGTCATCTCTGATGACCTCAAGGTAGGGAAACAGTGTGACAAGGCATCAGGTAAAGCAAATAGGATGCTGGGATGTAAAGGCAGGGGCATCACCAGCAGGAAAAGGGAGGTCATAATTCCACTATACAAGACACTAGTGAGGCCCCACCTGGAGTACAGTGTACAGTGTACAGTTCTGGAGACCATACCTACGTAAGGACATAGACAGGGTAGAGAAGGTTCAGAGGAGGGCAACAAAGATGGTGCATGGATTGCATCACAAGTCCTATGAAGACAGGTTGAAGGAACTGAACATGTACTCCTGGAGGAGAGGAGGGAGAGGGGATATGATAGAGACATACAAGTATCTTACAGGGAGAAACAGAGTGCAGGAAAACACTATTTTTAAGCGAAAAAGATGTTCCAGGACTAGAGGCATGGGATGAAGTTGGAGGGAGGACGATTCAGAGGAAACATGAGAAAGAATTTCTTCACAGAACGGTGGTGGACAAGTGGAACACCCTGCCAGAGGAAGTGGTGGAGCTGAAACAATCACGGATTTAAGAATGCATGGGATAGACATAAAGGAATTCTAGATGTCAGGGGTAAGGGGCAACAGACTTCTAGGAAAACAAACTGAACTTACAAGCTCAAATGGGCAGACTGGGTGGGCCATAGGCCCTTATCTGCCGACACTGTCTATGTATCTATGTACTTATGGGCAGATCAGAGCTGGGAGGGAACTAGATCACCAGGGAATTTGTGCAGTAAGAACAGTTACAGGCAGATCGAGGCTGGGGAGGGCACTAGATCACCAGGGTATTATTTACACAAACTAATACAACTGACTGGCAACTGGGGGCGCACATCACAGTGGCATGTTTGGCAACCCTCTCAGAGGGTGTTTAAGTACTGTTATGCCTGCTTTTTGATGGACTAATGGTACTTAGACCATTGTCCTCTGTGAGGGTTCTCTGAATAGGGTTTTAGGGGATATGGCAGCCTGCATCTGTGGAAAGCCCCAAGTGCTATGCCACAGGCATTTTTGTGGTACAAGTCTGGCTCAAACCCCTTTTGCTGCATGCAGCCTGCGTTCACCACAGGCTGCTGTGCTGAATCACTCCCAGCCGCATCTTCAGATGCAAGGTGCCAGTTGCTGCACAACTGTTTGCCGCAAGCATCTTGTGTCCGACATAGGACTTTGAAAACCGCCCTTTTTGTTTGGAAAACTATGTCAAAAAACAACACTAGGGCAGAACACATTTTAGACTTAGTTTTGAGTAACATGGAAGATGATATATTCGACTGCAGAACTGGGGAACCTCAGTTTGGAAGTGACCATTGTATGGTTCAGTATTCAATTAATATTAAAAGGAGCAAGCAACTAGGGATTACTACATTAGATGTTTCAACAGGGCCAACTAAGTAGTTATTACAGACTATTTGAGATAGTGGAATTGGAGGGAAGTTTTTTGGGGGCAGGATCTGGATATGATGTAGATACTATTAAAAACAAAGTTGATTAATTGTGTGAAAGATTTTATTCCCCTTAGGAAGACATATATCAATAGAGGAAACATTTCTGCATGGTTTATAAAAAAAATTCAAAAGTTATAAGGAATAAAAAAAGAGCTTACAAGTTGGCAAAATCAAACGGTACACAAGGCTCATGGGAAAATGATAAAACTAAGGTAAGAGAATGTAAGAAATAAATCAAGTTAGCAAAAAGGAAATTTGAGCACTAACTGGCATTCAATACAAAAGACAGCAAAAAATAATTTTGTAATTATATAAGGAGACTTACTAAAATTCAGGTAGGCCCAATAATTAAATATAATAATAAAATAGTTCACTATAGGAATATAGCAGAGATTTGTAATAATTCTTTCCTTAGTGTACATCAAAACAAAGTGGAAATGAACATAATACAGTGAGTTTCTAACAATACTAATAACATCAAGGTTTCAGCCTCAAATGTTTTGAACAGACCAGGTAAGGTAGACCCAACCAAGTCTTGAGGCCCAGCTCCATCCAAGGTTTCCAAAAGAAACAGCAACAGTAATAGCTGAACCCCTAGCAGCTATATTTCAAAAATCATTAGACAAAGGTAAGGCTGTTGAGGATTGTACTGTGGTATATGCTGTTCCCATCTTCAAGAAGGGTGAAAGAGCAGATTATATAAATTATAGACTGATAAGACTGACCTCTTTCAATGGAAAAATATTAAAGGCTATAATAAAGGATGATTTTGAACAATTATTCGATTCTACAGGCCTGAATGATCCTCCACCGTAGGGGTTCAGGAAGACCACATCCTGCTTGACCAACCTTCTACACTTTTTTCACCCAGTTAGTTTGGCCCTGGATTAAATATCCCAGTTGATGTAATTTATTTGGATTTTGAGAAAGCATTTGACCAAGTATCATACTCTGAGTTAATACAAGAAAGGAATCAATAAACATATTATACATTGGATTTGCTCTTGGTTGAACAACAGAAGGTAGAGAGTATGCTTAAGGAGTCACTATTCAAAATGTACCAGAGTGACTAGTGGGGTACCTCAGGGATATGTGTTGGGACCAGTGTTGTTTAACATATTTGTCTCCTCTATGAAATGCACAAGAAATGCAAGGCTTTGCAAGTTTGCAGATCATACTAAAATGGGCGCAATTGTTAACAGCAATGAGGATGCCACCAAATTACAAGATGAAATAAATATTATAGCCAATTGCCACCCCAAAAAAAAAAAGAAATAACCTTAAATTCATTACAGATAAATGCAAAGTTATGTATTTTGGGTGCAAAAATATAAAAGCTATGTACTTTCAGCATGGCAGTAAATTATCATCTACTGAGGTAGAGAAGGACCTGTGTGTATTAGTAACAGATTGAAATTTGACAATCAGTGTAAGAAATTAGTAAGCAAGGGAACTAGAATATTAAGCTGTATTTCAGAAACATCAGGAATAGGGAAAGAGAGGTGTTAATGCCTCTCTATAGCTCCTTGGTTAGGCCACACATGGAGTCCTACATAGAGTTTTGGGCACCACATAGGAAACGAGACTTAAGAAGACTGAAGGGTGTCCAGAAAACGGCAACTATGTTGGTCTCTAATATCAAACATCTGCCTTATGAGGAGAGGCTACGGGAACTAGGAATGTACTCCTTACACTATTCGAGATTGAGAGGAGATCTTTGTTTTGTTCACAGGGCATATGGCAACAGTGATTTATGGGAATGCATTGGACTGGAAGCCAGGGAGAACTGTCAAGACATTAGGCAACATGATTTGTTATAAAAAGGAGAAAATTATAAAAAAATAAATAAATCTAAGAGGGGCATGAATTAACCAGAGAGTTGTTTCTACTTGGAATACTCTACCAAGTAATGTAATACATAGTTCCAGCATTAGCCATTTCATTAAAACACTTGATGTTGCCATGAATGGAGGGGGTATACTTGGATATGTTTAAAATACATAACAAATGGCTAACACTAATCATCCTATTAATCATATGAATTTGAAAGCTTCAATTACATCTAAATTTTAAATTATCACATAATCTGCAAACTAACAAAGGTATAGAAATAGAGGCTACTAAACATACTTTATGATCTTAACAAATGGGAAAAAAGACACAGTGGACTCCAACTATCCAGGAATTAATTACTGATATTATGAATGCAGTGCAATAAGTTGGTTAACTCATAGGCTGAGTACTTCCTAAATATTGTACAAATTCTGAAGCAAGTGAGTAAGGGACATCAGATATTTTTGACATTTACTGTATGACACAATTCAAGAAATTTTCTGTGCCACTTTCCCAGCTGGGTCAAGAAAGAAACAGAAGATTACTATGGAAAGCAACCCATGGTTTCATAAGGAATGCCATGACCATGACAAAACGCAACTGACAAAAATTGGAACCTATGCAAATCATAATCCAAGCATGGTAACTTTTGCTGCACAGAATTATGTTAGAAAGGAATATAAAGATTTATTTAAAAAGGAAAAAACAAATTTGCAAATATAAATTATCAGGTTAACTGCTTATGGCAATTAATACCAAAGATATGTGAGGTTTTTTTGCATTTGGTAGCTTTTGGCTGTGGTGCTATAAGATCAAACGTTGAAGCAAGAATTACATCTGTGATCTGAGCTGAATATATTTTACCAGGCAAGTAATAGTAGAATTAATACTAAATGTAAACAGTTAACAATATGTTCCCAAGCTGGGATTTGTATGGGGTACAGTTCTGGAGGCCCTACCTAAGAAAGGACATAGATGGCAAGGAAAGGGTGCAGAGAAGGGCCACTAAAATGGTGCATGGGCTAAGCGGGATGGCATATGAGGGGAGGTTGAGGGAACTGGATTTGTATCCTCTGGAGATAAGAAGGGAAAGAGGGGACATGATTGAAACATTCAAGTATGTGAAGGGGATCAATAAAGTGGGGACGAGCTTATTTACAGGGAAGGATACAAGAACAAGGGGCATGGACTGAAGGTGGGGGGGAAGGTTTAGGGGAAATGTTAGGAAGTATTACTTCACAGAGAGAGTGGTTGAGCCCTGGAACAGACTGCTGGAGGAGGTGGTGAGTGACAGTACAGTGGAGGGTTTCAAGAGAGTTGTCAAGGGGAGGATGAGGGGAATCTTAGGGGGTGGTGACAGGTAGAGGTAGAGAATGGGCAGACTCATTGAGCCAGAAAGGCCCTTTTCTGCCATCACATTTCTATGAATCGTTAACCCTATGAAATTTAGGAAGAATTAACACTGAAGGGCATAATAGCTTACATTATGGCACAAAAGATTAATAAAGCAGCAGATGTTGATGCTATGCCAACTGAAAAATATCTAACGAATCTCACATGTTGGGCTAAAATTCTGGTGAATGGTCCCCACTGGGGTATGACTGGGCCTATAGCATGCAGGCCACAGAGACCGAAGAGGAGAACTTGCTGGAGCAGTTGGAGGCTCTGCTAAATGCCTCCAACAATGAAGATTACCAAGGCTGAATCCCCCAATCAGCATACAAAAGGGGACCGTGGCCTGACAAAGTGGGACTTGATTTGTACTTTTGGTATTGTCTGCCGACAGCATGCTGAGGTAAGCAGGGTACAGGCCTGGGGTGGGAGGGCACTCTAGAGGCTGATGAAACACTTAGGGGAAGTGGCAAAGAATAACCTCAGCTTTCCTCAGGTGTACTACTAAAGGTAATGGCTAATTTAGACATCAGCCGCTCAAGCACCTCTGTTAATTACACCGGACTGAAACTGAATGGAACACTCACAATCAGAATCCCGTTGGTTTCATTTGCCCCTTAGGAGAAATGGCTGCTGCCTTGCTTTCATAGAAACATAGAAACATAGAAGTTGATGGCAGATAAGGACTGCAAGGCCCATCCAGTCTGCCCATTTCTTTTTCGACCTTATAAATGTGCCATCAGCCTTTGCTCTGTCAATGGCCTATCTATTCATATTCATCTGTATTGCTCCCTTATGGCTATCCCATGCCTGTTTGAAGCCCTGCACTGTATTCATATCCACCACTTCCTGAGGTAGGACATTCCATGCATCCACCACCCTTTCTGTGAAAAAGGACTTCCCCACGTTACCCCTTAATCAGCCTCCCTCTAATCTCATGCTGTGTCCTCTTGTCCTGCTATTTTTCTTATATGGAAACATGTTAGACTCTTTCACCTTGTTAATGTCCTTAAGGTGTTGGAATGTTTCGATCATATCACCTCTCTCCCTCCTTTGCTCTAGGGTATACATAATGAGCTCTGCTAATCTGTCTTCATATGTTTTCTGATGCAGTCCCTGCACTATTTTGGTTGCCCTTCTCTGGACTGCCTCAATTTGGTTAATGTCCTTGTGAAGGTGTGGCCTCCAGTACTGCATTCAGTACTCCAGATGGGGCCTAACCAGTGTCTTGTAAAGAGGGATTATTACCTCCCTCTTCCGACTTGTGATACCCCTACTAATACACCCCAACATCCCCCTAGCCTTACCTTCTGTTTTAGTGGTCTGCTTGAATGATTTCAGGTCATCAGTGATGATGATGCCCAAGTCTCTTTCTTCACATATGACTGCCATCAAATCCCCTCCCAGCCTATAGGAGGCTTCAGGGTTTATCTTCCCTATATGCATGATCTTGCACTTCTTTGTGTTAAACCCCATTTGCCACTCTTCTGACCATTTTGCTAGTTTATCTAGATCTCTTCTCATTCTGCCCACCCCATCTGGATCATCTACTCTGTTGCAGATCTTGGTGCCATCTGCAAACAGACAAACCTTACCCTCCAGTCCATTTGCAATGTCACTGATGAAGATATTGAAGAGGACTGGCCCCAGGACTGATCCCTGAGGTACCTCACTTGTGACTTGCATCTCTTCTGACTGCATACCATTTACCACCACTCTCTATTTTCTGCCCGTCAACCAGTTTGCCACCCAGTTGACCATCTTCTGACCCACCCTGAGCCTATCCAGCTTATTAGTCAATCTTCTATGTGGAACAGTATCGAAAGCTTTGCTGAAGTCAAGGTAAGCGATATCAACTGCTCCCCCTTGGTCTATCACTCTGGTTACCCAGTCAAAGAAATCTATGAGATTAGTTTGACAGGACCTTTTGCTGTCTTGGATCCTGTGCTCCTATGGATTCCAGGTGTTGCACTATCCTTTCCTTAATGTTGCCTCCATAATCTTGCCCACTACTGAGGTAAGACTGACTGGTCTGTAGTTCCATGCTTCCTCCCTGCTACCACTCTTGTGGAGCGGGATCACATGAGCCCTTCTCCAGTCTTCTGGGACCACTCCTGTGCTCAGAGACTCACTAAACAGTTCTGATAATGCCTCTGCTAGTTCCACCCTTAGCTCCTTTAGTGCCCTGGGATGTATGCCATCAGGTCCCATTGCCTTGTCCACTCTGAGCTTATTGAGCTCTTGAGGACCTTTTCTTTTGTGAAGGGACTAGTGCACACCTACCCTCCCACCCGTGTCCATGGTGCTGAGCTGTGGGCCCTGCCCTTCCTTTTCTTCAGTAAATACTGAGCAGAAGTATCTATTTAGGATAGATGCTTTCACATGGTCCTCCTCTTCACATGCCCCCTTATCTCCATTGATCTTAGCAATACCCGTTCTGGAGTTTCCCCTTTCACTAATGTATCTATAGAAAGTCTTGTCACCTTCTTTTACTGTTTGTGCTAGTGTTTCCTCAGTTTGGGCCTTTGCCTGCCTTACTGCCTTCCCTGCTTCCCTTAGGGAAGTTTGGTACGCCTTCCTTTCTTCATCCCACTGTGTTCCCTTATATTTCCTGAAGGCCAGCCTTTTGGCTCTGACCTTTTCTGCTACTGTTTTTTGAGAACCAAAGTGGTTTCCTTCTTCTTTTGAACTTCCTTTTCTCTCTAACACAATGGGATGTTGCTTCAAGTATTGCATCCTTGATGCTTGCCCACTTTGCCTGTACCTCCTCACCTGTATTTCTTTTTGACAGGGTTAGCTTAACTCTGCTGGCCATCTTATCAAAGTCAGCTCCTCTGAAGTCCCATTTTTTTGCCTTGGAATTGGATGATTTAATTCTAGTGGCCAAATTGAACCATGCCATGTGATGGTCACTGGCCTCTAGGTGACCTTCCTCCTGGAGATCTGTGATCCTTTCACTGGTAGGGCAGGTGGATTCAAAGCCAACTCTGACTGATGCAGCCAAGTACCCCAGGAATGACTGCTCCCAACTGCTTTTATGATATAATGTGGAGGCATGAATTTACTTAAGAATAGAGCAACTGAAAGTCACGGGGGGCAGCTACTGAGGCTGAACAAGGTGTGTTTTGAAAAGTTCAGCTTCAGTAAGGATGGAGCAAAATACTGATTTCCTAGTTTATGCCCCATGAAGGTAATGTCGCTATCACAAGGGGCCCCGGGAAGGTGGAGTTCAACAAGGGCTGTTCCATGAACCACTCCTTTCTAACCCCCTCTTGTTATCTTATTTGGCCAAGCAGATGTGCGTCTGCTGCCTTGTGGCCATAAGGAATGGAGGTGCCAGGGGCAACTCTGTACCACACAGGGTACAACCACACATATGGGCAGTCCAGTGATGCATTCTGTACTTTGCAGGGTAAAACAATATAAGCAGGTCCAGAATGAAGGTTTTTCTAAAAAGTTCAATGTTTTTATAAGCTGGACAAGTTGAGTTTGTGTGACAAAGAACCTTAGTGCACAAGCACTAAGGCAAGGGTTACCCCAAAGGGCATTGGCCAGGAAGCCAAGTTTCAAAGAAATACAAAATCACTCTTACCCCCATAATGCAAAGCATCATGGGCTGCACATGCAAATCACCACAACATATTATGTTGGTTCAACTTTAAGCAGAAATGCATAGTGCCAAAAGGTCTCTCACAGTCATCAAAGGGTGCCAACAAACAACACAGACACATGTTTCATCCTACCAGGACTCACCAGTGTGCTTCGTCTGTATGACACCCCAGTGGAATGAACCAGCTACCCTAAGTTGGTCTATCTGAGTTGGGTTGTGGTGAGCCCAAAAAAACAAAAAGCAAACTAAAAAACAAAGAACCTTAGTGCGCAAGCACTGAGGCAAGGGTTACCCCAAAGGACATTGGCCGGGAAGCCAAGTTTCAAAGAAATACAAAATCGCACATACCCTCACAATGCAAAATGTATAATGCAAAGTGTTTTCATGATCTAGCAGCTAGGTTAAGGGGATGTGAACTGCAGAAGTGCTTGAACAAGGCTATTAAGATAAAAATGTACAGAATGGGGCCCCTCAGAGCATGTACCAAACCAAGAGATAGTTAGAGCTCATTCCCACCCCCGCTTACCACCTAGGTGCTGCACATACTAGCTGCAAGGGTTTCGTAAGCAGCTCCATATGCTTTAATGGGGAGGACTAGTATTGTCCCACCCCATTCCCTCTGAGGAGGGCCATGTAAGTAATGGCACACAGCAAAAGAACTTTATGAGACTATAAGAACTCATGCTACTCCCTCCAGTGAGCTTCCCCAAGGCTATTAGAGGATTAAGACCTCAGTTCCTTTAGGCCACATTGGAGGGTCAATCTTCACAAAGGAAAGAGTATGTGGGAAGCCATGTCCCCTCAGGGGTTCACCCCCCCCCCCATCCAGGAGTCAAGACCAGTGACTTGCAGTCTAGTCATAGTATGGAAATGGAAGGAAGGGGGCCTCCTAGCATACAAGCATGAGTGGGTATGTTATATTATATAGTTCAGTGTGTGTTTAATGAGAAAAATAATAAAACCATTGAAGCAGAACAGACTGTGCAAGACACGGGAATAACAGGCATGAATTTACCACTGCAAACAGAGAAAGTATCACAGCAGGTTGGGGGTATGAAATATAGGCAGATGGCCTGCTCCCCAGTTGCAAGGTGAAGATTGGGACCACCACAGCTTGTTATAGATGCCACTTTATTAATGCAAAAGACCTTATGGAGGCCCCAATTCCAGTAATGTTCACTTCCTGGAATGTTAGAGGGATGAACAATCCAATTAAATTGAAAAAGGTCATGGCCCTGCTTAAGAAGCTTTAAACCCAAGTGACCTTTCTCCAGGAAACAAAGGTAAAAAGGGCTGAGGCTCAGAAGCTGGTAAGGGAATGGGTGGGCTGGGAAGTACAAAGTAATTCGGGGAAAGCAAAGAGTGGGGACTTTTGATTCTAGTCAATAAAAAGCTGAAATGGCGACTCATAGGAAAAAGTTGTGATTGAGACGGGAGATGGGTGCTGGCCAAGATAGAAACTAGCCATGGGCCCATCCTGCTGGGAAATATCTGTGCACCAAATGATGACCAGCATATTTCTTCAACTGAAAATGGTACAAGGCCTGTTGTTATTGCACCAGCTCACAGACACATCGAGGACTTTCAACCCCTCAACTAAAGACTTCACTTATTATTCAGATGCCCGTGCAATGGCCAGCAGGCTAGACTACTGGTTCACTCCCTAGTCACTTACTCCAGAAATAGCAGATGTGAGTGTTGCTCCCTTGTACATTTCTGACCATGCCCAAATTCAAACCCAGATTTTCCTTAATGCTGAAAAACCATGGTCAGTTACTTGGAGGTTAGATCCACTCCTGCTAAACAACCCCGACTTTCAACAGTGGCTCAAACAAGAGGTGTCCAACTATTTCCTGGATAACCCATTAGTGTGTGTGGCGCCAGGTATGACATGGGAAGCCTTCAAGGCCACTATACGAGACTGGATTATTGGATATGCAGCCTACAGTACCAGGGAAAACAGAGGCAAGCAGAAGCCCAGCAATTAGATCTCCAACTTAAAACTAAGGAAGCCCTCTATAGGAAAGATCCCCACATGCTGAAAAACAGGTCACTGAGAAGTGAAATTACAAGCCTTAGAATTCAGCTAAACACCCTAGCCACTAGGAGGCAGAGCTTCAGGTAAGCAGGCTTAGGCACAAATATTGGGCCCAAGGAGATGAAACAGGGAAACTCCAATCATACAGATTGAAAAAACAAAAGGCAGAGAGACATACTGATAAACTGAAAGATGCTAAAGGGATGATACTCCATTCCCCTAAATACATTAACCAGACCATGACAACATTTTACAAGATGCTGTATAAATCCCAAAATACACTCAATGCTCACAACTTTGATGATTTCATAGCCAAAACAAAGCTCCCCACCCTCACAGCACATCAAAGGGAAAAATTAGATGCTCGCATTCTAGAAGAGGAACTCCTCACTGCAATACAGGGAATGGCACCCCATAAATCCCATGGTAGTGATGGCTACTCTGCGGACTTTTACCAGGTGGTAAAGGCCAGTGATCTCTCCTATGTTCAATATGATGAAGGATATTTTTTCCAGTATGAATACCCATTCAGCGAATAAACAAACAAACAAGGAGGTGCAAAATAAGGGGCCCTACCTAATTTGCTTAAAGAGGTGGTAATCACTGTTTTACCCAAGGAGGGCAAAGACCCCCTACTCCCTGATTAATGCCAAGGCAAAGATCTTGGCCAAAATCTTACCTGCCAGATTGGAAAAGATGCTACCCTCCTTAGTTCATCCCTCACAAGAAGGGGTTTATCAAAGGAAGATCCAGTGTGGATCATCTAAGAGCCCTGCTTACTATCTTTCAGAAGTCAGCAGTACTCCCCTCTCCAGCCACAGCCATTGCCTTAGATTTTGAATAGGCTTTGGACTCTGTGGAGTGGGAGTACTTAGTGGCAGTCTTGAAGCAGTTTAATGTAGTCTCAGAATTCTGCAGTTGGATATGTACTTTATACAATGCCTCCTCCACCAGAGTACTCACTAATGGACTCCTCTCAGATCCATTTTCACTTCAGAGAGGAACAAGACAAGGCTACCCCTCCCCCTTGCTCTTCATCCTGGCCATACAACCCCTGGCCTCATTTCTTCAATCAAACAATAAAATACCAGAGATCCAGATAGGGGACAAAGTTGTATGCAGATGACTGCCTTATAGTGACTAGCAACATAAAGACAGGCATTGCCCCAGTATTGAACACACAAGACCAGCTTGAACAACTGTCGGGTCTAAAAATTAACAGGAGCAAGTCAGAAATTCCTTCCCTAAATTTGAATATGGCCCCAGCAATGGGGACGGCCACAGGTCTAGCTTGGGCCCACTCAGGCATCAAATTCCTGGGCATCATCCTCATTACACAGCTGCAAGAGCTAACTCCCCTGAATTTCAACCCACTGATAGCTACCATAAAGGCAGACCATAACAGGTGGTGTCTTCTAAATCTATCCCTCCCAGGTAAAATAGAATCAATCAAAATGATGGTAGCTCGAAGAGTGTTCTACCTACTAGCACATCAGCCCATCTCAATCCCAGACAAATGGTTCCAATATCTGGACTCATGGATAGGTCACTACCTTTAGGGAATGTCACCACCAAGATTCAGCAGAGCAAAATTGCATGCCCACTGGAAGTGGGGAGGTTGAATTCTCCCTAATTTGAGGAATTACATGCAAGTGTTCAGTATAGCTAGAACCCTGCAGACATTCCAGACCGGGGACCTAATCTCCCTGCCTGGAAACACATAGAAACAGAGGTGACAAAGGGACCCACCCCACAGCCCTCCTGGGTAACTTTCTCACAGTTAAAAATGCACAATGGCTGGCCATCTAGGCAGCACACACAGCTTTGAAAAAGCTGGCCCACGCTAATAGATCCTGCCATAAACCCAGAATTCATGCTTACCTCTGGAATAACCCCCTCTCTGTGCATGGGGGGGCTGCCCTTGAAGTGGGCTACATGGGAGAATAAATCAATTTTTAGAGTAGTAGACTTGTTAACCCCAGACCACAGTGTCATGGACTCCTTTCAAAATATATAGGCCAGATTTAATCTTCCCAAAACAGACTTTTGGAGATACCTCCAACTAAGAGACCTTTATAACAAATGCAGTACAGCCAAGTGCAGATGTACAACCTGCCACCAACTACCTTTGGGAAGGGTGATGTACCTACCCATTCAGAGGTGGATGGTAGCCAGAACAGACAGAGTGGGAAAAACCTATTGTAGTATGTGAGAAGCCACTCCAAACCCAACCAGTAAGGCCAGAGAGAAATGACAAGATTTGCTTCACATAAATATAGCAGAAAAAGAATGGAGAGGGTATTGGCGCATGGCCCACCAAGCCTGCATAGACCTTAAGAGCTGAATGATCCAAAACAAAATATTGCAACAATGGTACCGCACTCTGGTGAGCTCAAAGAACTAGGCTTCCTACCATATGACAACTGCTGGAGGTGAAGCAGATATTCTTCGCATACTGTGGTTGTGCACTTTGATCCAGCACTTCTGGAAACAGGTAATCTGAAACTATTCCAATACACTAAAATGTGACATCTCTTTGGCCCCTCAAGTCATTCTTCTAGGCAGCCACTCTGCAGACCCCCTCTAGATACTGCTGGTAAGAAATGGCTTCTTGCAGCCTCAGTAGAAGGTAAAAGACTGATCCTTAGGAGACGGAGAATGAGTGAAATCCCCAAACTAGGAGAGTGGATAAAGGCCACGGAAATTTTTGCAATGAATACTAGACTCTCCTTTAAAATGCAAGGGAAAGAGCAGGATTACCATAGGATGTGTGCCCCCTATTTGAAGTACAGAAAGCAGGAGTCGAATTCCCAACCACCCTGGGCTGACAAGGACTTCCTGAAACCCGCTTTCACCTATTAGCTACATCAAAGTTTAGAGGCAGAAATGCAGAGGTAGAAGACTCAATACCTGGTAAATCCTCCCCATGACAATTGTCTTAATAATACCTGACTTCTCTTCATCAGCTTATCTGTGATTACTGAAATCTATGTAGACATGTAAAATGTATGTCTGTGTTTTTAGAACTCATTGGTTTCTGACCACAGTTGTTCAGTAAGCTAAAGATCTTGAGTATGTAACTTCATGTTGAATTTTAAAGGTTTCAATAAAAAGATTAACTGCAAAAAATATGACCAATACTGCCATCATAAACCCAGAGACTGGGAAAATTGGGGTGATAGTGCCACTACTTTAAAAATGAAAATAACAAAGAGCCCAGCAATTACAGGCCAATATCATTGCTTTGTGTTACGTCAAAGGGATACACAAGATATATCACTGAAAAAATTAGCAGAGGTTGCTGAAATGGCAATTCTAGCCAACAGACAGGCTGTCTTCAGATTTATTAAATGTACTGAGGATCATATTTTAGTATTGAACTATTTAGTTGAGAAATACATATTTAAGAATAAATCTTTTGAATTTTACTGAATATTTCACACAAAATTGTGCCATATCTATGAAGATCTAAATATAGATCTCAGACATTAGCAAATAATAGAAAGCTTACATTGCAGCACTAACACTACAGTCAGGTTAGACAGAGGTTAGACAGAGGACACCATTGGCTGGATATTCAGACTGCGCCGGGTAGCGGTGCAAGCCTGGGTGCAGGACCAGGCGATATTCAATGGTGATGCACCATGGCTCAGCAATGTTGAATATGGCACAGAGGGTGCACATACTGCACATGGCGCAGTGGCACTGCACCAGCGCAAGACACAGAGAGGGAGCACGGGGATGCGCCAGCACAAGTGCAGTTCCGCTAGGTGCATCACCCGAGATATTCAGCCAGGGGCATGCAAATGAGGCCATAACATATGCAAGGTGCAAATGAGGCCATTTGCATGTCATTATGGCCCCATTTGCATGCGATGAGCTGGGTTCCAGTGAATTGCACCTGGTGCCCTGCCAAGCTGCTGTCATTGGGGGAGGCACCCTGGTGGGCTATCGCAGCCTCCCCACTCCCGTATGCCCGATCACAGGCATCTGTATAACGTAAAGTAAACCTGGTGGTCTAGTGGTCCCCCCATGCCTGATCACAGGCATCTGTATAACATAAAGTAAATCTGGTGGTCTAGCGGCCTCCCCATGCCCAATTGAGGGCAGTTGTAATTAGCAATGAAGTACCTGGTGGTCTAGTGGTACCCCCCCATATGCCCGATTGCGGGCTGTCATATAGATCAAGATGTAACTGGTGGTCTAGTGGTTCCATCCTCCCCACCCACCCGCAGAGGGCCCCCGGCCACCCAGCACCCCCATCATCGGTGGGAGGCAGCACCCAACCCGCATACCACCTGACCGCCCACTGAATGACAGCATACAGTATGATCTGTACACCTATTGGTCCACAGTGTGGACCAATGGGCTTGCAGACCATACTGTACTACATAGGACTGGATATGTGAATCTTTGCGCACCAGTGTGTGGCGCATGTAGGGTATGTGCCAGCATATGCACCACACATCCCGGGCTACATATCAAGATGTACCACATATGCATGGGCACGCTCACTGCAGTTGCGCATACATTAACAATATGCCCCAGCACATTGGATGTTGTGCCGCATAACATTCCCTTTGAATATATCACGCTGGGCATTGGGGCTTTATGATGGTGCAACTCATAAAGCAGTGCAACCCCTTTTGGATATCCTTGAAGCTCAACTGTCAAAGACAATAGATATCAAAAGTGATGTCAAGCAATAGTGTCTTTTCCCCTTTTACTTTATAATATTTATGAACATACGAAATTTGCCAGTAGATAAAGACCTATAGGTCTATCAAGTCTGCTCAAATGTGCAGGTAGCACCCCTTATTCTGCAGCTGCCCCTCCCTTCCACCCTTCCCCTTCATTGACCCCATCTCTTGTCCTGTCCCATCCCCTTTTGAAGCAGTCCACTGTTCTACTGGATACCACTTCTGCAAGTAACGCATTCCACCCAGCCACCACCCTCTCTGTAAAGAAGTGTTTCCTCATCTCCCTCCTGAACCTTCCTCCTTCCAGTCTCATATTATGGCCCCTGGTGTCCCTCCCCTCCCTTACTTTGAAAAGCCCCTCTGTACCTGTCTTGTTTATTCCTTTCATGTACTTAAAGGTTTCAATCATGTGCCCCCATCCCTTCTCTCCTCCAGTGAGTACATGTTCAACACCCTCAGCCTCCTCTCGTATGATAAGTCCCCCAGCACCTTGATCATCTTTGTCACCCTGCACTGCACCCCCTCCAGTAACTTAATGTCCCTTTTCAGATACGGGTGCCAGTACTGCATGCAGTACTCCAGGTGCTGTCCAACTAATGACCTATACAGTGGCAGAATCACCTTCTCCCTCCTCGAGGATATACCCCTTGCAATACAACCCAGCATTTTGTTGGCCTTTGCAGTTGCCTTCCTACATTGCGCCGAGTTGTTCATTGACCCTGTAATGAGCACCCCCAGCTCCATCTCCTCCTCTGTCTGGGCTAGCTGCACTCCCCCTAGCTGGTAACTCCTCCATGGGTTCTTCATCCCAAAATGCAGCACCTTGCACTTTTTGGCATTAAACCCCAGTTGGCAGGTGTCTGACCAGGTTTCAAGCTTTGTCAGATCATCCTGCAACCCCTGCCATCCCCCTAGGTCATCCACCACTGCTCCTACCTTGGTATCATCTGCAAACAGACTGATCTTGCTCTTGATGTCCTATGATATGTCTGCAATGAATATCCCAAACAACACTGGTCCCAACACTGAGCCCTATGGAACACCGCTCATCACTACCCTTGGGTGTGAGAGCTCCCCACCCACCAGCACCCTCTGTTGCCTTCCCTGAAGCCAGTTCCCTACCCATCTCACCAGCTTTGCACCTGCCCCTGTGCCTACTAACTTACTTCCCAGCCTTCCATGTGGCACCGAGTTGAATGCCTTACTAAGATCCAGATACAGGACATCCACTGCATGGCCCCTGTCCAGCTGCCTAGTTACCCAGTCATAGAACTCCACCAGGTTGTTTTGGCAGGATCTGCCCCATATGAAGCCATGCTGTCTGCTGTCCTGTAGTCTTTTGGACTCTAGGAGGGCCACCAGCCTCTCCTTTAGGATAGTCTCCATTAGCTTACCCACGATGGATGTGAGGCTCAGTGGTCTGTAATTTCCAGGTTCATCCTTGGGGCCACTGTTGTGGAGGGACACCGCATGAGCCATCCTCCAGTCCTGAGGTACACACCCCGAATGTAATGAGGCATTAAATAGGTCTGCCAAAGGTCCTGCAAGGACCTCTGCCAGTTCCTTCAGTACTCTGGGGTGGATGCCATCTGGGCCTGGCGCCTTATCCACCCTCAGTGCCTTCAAACCCTTCTGAACTCTGCCCTCCATGATTTCCCATCATGTCACCCTCCCCCAATTTCTTATTTCTCCCCCTTGGGTGTCACCCTCCTCTTCTCTTTAGTAAATACTGAGCAGAAGTACTCATTTAGTGCTTCTGCCTTATCGCACCCTGCTTCCACCCAACCCCCCTCCTTCCTAATCCTTACAATGTGGTCCTTACAGCTCCTTTTCTCCCTGATGTACCTAAAGAAGTCCTTCTCCCCCTTCTTAATGCCTTGTGCCAGTCTGTGTTCCTTAGATGCCTTGGCTCCCCTTACTGCCCTTGTCACCTCCTTCCATTCCATCAAGTACTCCTCCCTGTCCTCCCCTCTCCCTGTTTTCTTGTACTTCCTAAAGGCAGCTCTTTTCCTTCTTACATTTTCCATGATCTTCTTGCTCAACCATCTCGGTTTCTTAGCCCTAGCCTTCTTGCTCTGGGCCTTTCAGCAGGTTTTGGTTGCCTCCACTATCCCCAGCTTTATGAGCTCCCACCTCTGGTTAGTGTCCATTCTAGATTGAATTCTGGCCAGGTACCCTTTTACTACTTCCCCCATCCTCCCAAAGTCAGCCCTCCTGAAGTCCAGCACTCTTGTGCCAGATTCCACTCCTTCCTTGCCCATATCCAATGTGAGCCATACTGAGTGGTGGTCACTCCCTGACAGTGGTTCCTCCAATGTAAGTTCTCTCACAAAGTCCCCATTTGCCAGCACATGGTCAAGGGTAATCAATAACCTGGTTGGTTCACTGACCATTTGCAGCAGGAAGTTGTCCTGGAAGGCATCCAGCAGTACCTGCTCCCTTCTGTTCCTGATTGTTGGGGTACTCCAGCCCACTCCTGGCATGTTGAAGTCCCCCACAATCACCACACTACCCTTCTCACAGGTCCTCCTGATCTCTCCCACTAGTTCCCTATCTAAATCCGCCTTCTGAGATGGCAGCCTGTACACCACTCCCATTCTAAGAATCCTATTCTTGGAATCCTGGATTTGCATCCAAAGTGAGTCTGTACTGCCCTCCTCCCCTTCCTCCCTTATACACTTCAGTCCTTCCTTCACATATAGTGCCACACCCCCTCCTTTCCCAATCACCCTGTTCCTATGAAAAAACTTGTACCCTGGTACAGACAGGTCCCACTCATTGTATTGGGTGGCCCATGTTTCTGTGATGGCTACAATGTCCACCTTTCCCTCTGCCATGAGCACCTGTAAGTTTTCCTCTCAAGTCTCCTAGCATTAAGGGTAACCACCTTCCACCCTTTCCCACCCCTCCCATTCTGCCCTCCTTTACCAGCATTACCAATAGTACTTGCCATTTGTCCTTTGTCACTGTTATGGGGGGAAGCTCATATGGTTTCCCAACCTGTGGTCTCTGCATGTCTCTTGCCCAATTGCCACCCACTGCTTCTAGTTTAAATTCGCTACTTCCTCTATGTACTCCTCCATCCTCTGTTTCAACACTTTCTTTCCCTCTTCACTCAAGTCTAGTCTGTCCCTAGCATAGAGACTACTGTCCTCCCATATCTAAATAAATAGTGTGGTCTTTTAACTAGAGAAAAGTAATAGCAATCCTTCTAGTGTCTGAAATACTAATAGTCAAGTTATATTATATGCAGATAATGCAATCATTATTTCACTTTATCCTATAGGATTGCAAAGCAGCTTAAATGCTTTGAAGAAGACATTGACAACAATTTTGAAGACATAAGCATAATAAATATAAATGGTGTCTGGATGCTATATTGTTGCAAGAAGCTAAAGAATACATATACCTAGGAATAATACATAGAGGATAATGCCTACCACACAGATGATAACCACAGTATAATCACCTTGAGTGGTTGCTAGGGCAGCAGTAAACCTCAAGAGTGCAGCTTGAGAGGTTTACCATCACTCAAGCAAAAACAATAGTCACCCATTTATGTTGGGGATGAGATAGAAAGGGGCATCAGGGGCTAACATGCTTTGTGATCTTTGCTGCCTGTAGACTTTGTAGGCTGCAATTGGGTCTCTTTCTGGCATTGCTGTGTTCTGATACATGTGTAGTTTTACTGCTCTGGTGTCCCTAGGATTTTCATCCATGCAAGGCTTGGAGGAATGGTCAGAAGTATGGCAGCTTGGATTCAATGCAAAGAAGTGCAAAATAATGCACCTGGGAAACAAAAACCCAGGGAAAGATTACACAATGGAGGGGGAAGGTAGTAACAATAACAAAAATAGAAAGGGACCTGGGGGTAATCATATCAGATGACCTTAAGGTTAGCAAGCAACATGAGAAGGCAGTAGGGAGGGCATGGAACAGCCTTCCTGAGGAGGTTATGGGGTCTAAAACTGTGGGAGAATTCAAGAAAGCATGGGACAGATATAAGGCAATTTTTGTGGGAGGGGTAGGAATAAATAGGCTGTTGGTTAAATAGGATCTGCAGCTTATCCTGTAGGTAGGGAAATGGGCAGACTAGGTGGGCCAAGCGGTCCTTATCTGCCGTCAAAGTCTATGTTTCAATACGTTTTTTTGTTTGCCTTTTGGAGTACTCCAGGTACTTCTGGCCATCACTATCTGTCAGCATGCTTAAATCGCTCCATCGCAGACTGTAATGTTCCGCTATCCTTAAGGCAAAGTACAGCCCATTATTAAAAAATATCATATTGATGAGAGCAGTAGGAGTGCGCATGCCAAGAGTTTGAGTCTCATAGAGCTAGTCTATGTCAGAAGGAGTTAGAGCATCAGCCCTGTTTGGTTTGCTGCCTTTACCCTGGTTTTGTCACATGTTCACAAAACCCTCAGGAAAACAGATTTAACTTTATGGGACTTGATAAAGTGCACCCACAACCCAGAGGGGGGATATTAATAACTTGCTCCTTACCAGATAGGCTTTCTGGATTATTAATGTATGTGCTGATAGAGAGTATGGTTTGAATCAAGGTTTTGGACTAAAGTCCTTTTTGAAGAAAAATAAATAAATCCCTCTGCCCTTTAATGCTGTTTCATAAATGATTACTTGCACATTATACAGATAAATATGTATATTATGAATTATCTACTGTATATAGGAATTGTTGCTCTGCTCCTTCTTTGTGAATGCAGATAAATAAGTATCACTTTGTATGAGCTTTTTCTTTCATTTTTTTCTTCCCTTCCCCCTCTCCACCTTTTTATTTCTCTTCCCTTTTGTGAGTTATTACATGTATTTTATCTTACATGGTTATGATATAATTTATAAATTATTCAATTAATTGGGTTATTTCATTATGGATTGTTAATAATGCATCACAGAGTTTGGTGTTCTATAAAGGGATGTACCTTTAAGAATGGAAAATTGCCAGCCAGCCACATGGGGGTTCTTGCATGACATTTTTTGAATGTGTCATTTAATTGCTTGAGTAATTTGGATATTCAGCCTTTGAGAAAGGGTGGTGAGCCATCCAAAATGTGTCAGGCATGTTTTTATGAAATAAAATTCTCCTTGTTTGAAATTGACTTGTGCCCTTGTATTTTTGAGGTTGTAGTGAGTGATCAAGTTTTTCAGTTGTTTATTTTCAATTACTTTGTAACACCACCATTCCGTGTGCAGCCCTGAATCTGTTCTGTAGTTGCTAATGTCTCTTTAAATACAGTAGTGTTGCCATGAAATATGGAGTTGCCATAGTTGTGTTTTATAAGGTGTCTGTCTATGCTCCAAAGAATGCCCCCCTAGTGTACCTGGCTTATATTCTGACCCATCATTCTGTTTAATTTTATTGATAAATTTGGCCAGATGTATATCCAGTTCAGTGACTGGGATGTCAGTTATGCCATGGGGTTCCTGGACATCCGCATGGTAAGATTTAAGCAATTTTGCTGCTCACTTATGAAACTTTGCCTCTTTGCCTCTCTGAAGATGGACCACTGTTAAATGTTTATTCTGACATGGTGATCGCTAGTTTCAGTAACAGTAAACTGCTGTGATTGGAATGCAGTTTGAGTTAATTACTAGTGAGCGCATTCTGTGAGGAATGCTGGCCAATGGTGACATTCTTTTTTAGTAAACCCACTGACATGACATAGATGAGATGGATTTATGAGGTGTGCACATCATGCCAGTGGGTTTACAGGTTTGTAAACTGCTCAGTTTTAGGTGATAAAAGACATTCCAAATACATTATGTTATCATATTGGCCACCGAAACATACATTTAACTCCTGTAAACAAACAAACAAACAAAAAAACAACAGCTATCAATTGGTTAAAGCCACCAATTAGTTTGGCTCCAATTTTGAAGGAAAGTCCTTTCCTACTAGGAGAATGGCATTTGAAGCACAAATTACAGCAGAACTATTGTATGGCTGTGAGGTATGGGGCACAATTAAGATAAAACATCTGGAACTGGTTCAAAACTTCTTTATTAGATCAGTTATAGAAATTCCCCAAACATTTTCTTATGAGTTTTTAAGAGTAAAATAGGACTGATATCCACTGAGGCCTGACTCATATTAGAATGTTAGACAACCAGGAAACATTAAACAAAATGCCTGAAACAAGTTTCCCAGCATTATGTCTGAAAGAAATGCTGAAATACAGTATTCCAATGAAAATATATGGCTTACAAATCTCAATAAAAGACCAACTCTTTTGGGTCTTGAGTCAATCTATGGCATCTCTGGGGATCAGACAATAAAGTCCTTTGTCTGCCTAGTTAAACAAAGACTACCAGACACTGTTATGCAAGAAGCATTGACCAAAACATACCAGGCAAACATGGGGACATTTATAATATCATCAATAAAATCTTTTCTCAGAGATGCATACTATAGTCTTATTCAAAGTAAAGATCATTAAAAATGAATTACAAAGTTGTTATTTCAAGCTGGGACAAAATATTTCCTATTTTACCCTACCAATCTAGTGGTTTATGTGAACAGTATTTACTGTATGTGTCTTTATTTGCTCAATTCTCAAAGCACATTTTGTATTATATGGTGGAATATTTAATAAAATTATGGGATATTGAGTTAATCTGCTGATATTTGATAAACACAACTAGTCTGAATTATGTAAAGTAAATTGGTTGCTTACATCAGTGAAAATACATGCATGTATTAGCTTCCTATATAATCGGAATTAAATGCTTCTGTAGCAAAATTATGTGTAAATCTGAGTTGCACCATGCTGAATAATGGACTTGATGTTTTTTAGATATTATATGTAAACAAATTATGACTGTTTTTATGTATTGTACAATAGAAAGTGTTAAATTCTTTTATTCTGCTTTGCATGTTGTTGGTCAATGCATGATATAGAGGATAATGCCTAGCACACAGGTGATAACCATGGTGTAATCACCTTGAGTAGTTGCTAGGGAAGCAGTAAACTGAAGAGTACAGCTTGAGAGGTTTACCATCACCCTAGCAACCACGAGAGGTGATTTCACCTTGGTTAACACTTGTGTGCTAGGCATTGTTGTTTAGAGTGTAGTTGGGCTACAAAATCTTTTGTTACTAATTCCAAAATGCCCCCCCCCACAATAAGGTTATTCATATTACGAATAATAAGAATTGTCACCAACACCAGAACAAATATACTTTGAAGAAATTTATTGTTTTCATCACCACCAATACAGAAAATGACTAAGAAATGTATTAATACTTTTAAAATAGTTTGTGAGGAACAATGAGGAAAAACAAAGAAAAGAAAACATACAGTTGACCCACGAGGTCACAGTGGTGTGCGTGAAAAAGAACTGTGGGAAGTTATACTGAATTTGGCCCAGACATCCAGAGTATGAAGAGGATCTTTCCAGTGAAGGAAATGACTGTGGCTTCAAACATCAAGGTATCTAAGCAGGGGCAGAAAAGAAACATTACTTACATACAGCAGATGGGAAGAAATATTTACTTAAAAAGAGCTGGTCACTCACCAGTCATCTTCAGATGAGAAGTCATAGATTATGACCATTCTCTGTTTCTTTGGTGGGGCGTAGTGATTATGAACATGGATTGTAATGCCCTCTCTGAATAAATTAAAGTTCACACCAAGTTCACTGAGTTGGTCTCTTCTCATGCTTACTTTTTCAGCTTGTTCAACTGATACTGGTGGTGCAGCATTGCTTGTGAAGGGGATGCCTTTTCCAGAGTTGCTTTGATGGACAAAATTATGGGAGTGCATCTTCTGTTTAACTACACTCAGGCAGCTGTAATTATTTATTGAGTGAAGGGATTTGTGTCCAGAAACTTGCAGGACTTCAATTGGAGGAACAACATTGTCTACTAGGCATTGAATCGAAAATGTTTCTAGTAGAATGACTGGTGATTCATTTTTCTGTTGGAAGTCCTGCTGCAGTTCTTATAGATGTCATTATGGTTCTCATTTTATTTTCTCCAACCATGTTCCAGATTCAAAGGGACAGGACAGGATTCCCATTCACAGTATGTTGGGGGTGATATAGACAGGGGCACCAGGGGCTAACATGCTTTGTGGTCTTTGCTGCCTGTAGACTTTTTAGGCTGCAGTTGGATCTCTTTCCAGCATTGCTATGTTTTGATAAATGCGTGGTTTTACTGCTCAGGTGTCCCTAGAATTTTCACCCGTGCAGGTTTTTGTTTGCCTTTCAGAGTACTTCATGTACTCCTGGCCATCATTATCTGTCAGCAGGCTCAAGTATCTCCATTACAGACTGTAATGTTCAGCTGTCCTTAAGGCAAAGTACAGCCCATTATTAAAAAGTATCATATTTATTAGAGAAGTAAGAGTGTGCCAAGGGTTTGAGTCTTGTAGAGCTTGTCTATGTCAAAGGGAGTTAGATCATCAACCCTGTTTGGTTTGCTGCCTTTACCCTGTTTTTTCAAGTATTTTTGCTTTGCTGAAAGAGTTGCCAATGTCTCTTTAAATACAGTAGTGTTGCTGTGAAACATAGAGTTGCGGTAATTGTTTTTTATAAGGTGTCTGTCTATGCTCCCAAAAATGCCCCTTAGTGTACCTGGCTCATAATCTGACCCATCGTTCCATTTAATTTTATACATAAATTCAGCCAAGTGCATGTCCAGTTCAGTGACTGGGATGTCAGTTATGCCACGGGGTTCCTGGACATCCACAAGGTAAGATTTAAGCAGCCGAATATCTGATTCCATTTTTTTTATTGTTCTGCAGTTTTGCTGCTCATTTATGAAATGCTGCCTCTCTGAAAATGGACCACTGTTAAATGTTGAATCCAAAATGGCAATTGCTAGTTTCAGTAGCAGTAAACTGCTGGGATTGGAATGCAGTTTGAATTAATTACTGAGACTAGTGATTGCGTTCTGTGAAGAATGCTGGCCAATGGTGGCATTCTTTTTTGTAAACCCACTATCGAGAAGTAGATGAGATGGATTTATGAGGTGTGCATGTCATGCCAGTGGGTTTACAGGTTTTAAACTGCTTGATTTCAGGTGATGGCAGATGTTCCAAATACATTATAAAGTTATTTTTTCAAGTGCCATCATGTTATAGTAACCTACAATGGGGCAGCATTACAGTAGTTGACAGCTTCCATCACTTCTCTTTTTATTGGGGCTGATTCAGTCCAAAAGAAAAAGGGTGAGCTGAAATTTAAAAGTTTGTAGAGAGTTCTCTACACTCTGGACATTGCTCCAGCTTGTTCCTCTTTTCTTTTCACTCCAATCTCCATCTTATTGGTATCTGAATGTATATTTTATCTTATTTCCTGCCTGCATTGCAGCTGAGATCACCAGTCAGACTCTTCCTCCATGTACAGGTCCTCTTTCAGAGCACTTGTGCAGTGAATAATCCCAATTTACCCTTGCTGTGTCAAAGCAATTATACATTTGGGGAACTCATTGGGGTAAAGGAGTTACAAAAGTTTGAGGTGCTGTTAAAATACTATACCAGCATTTATAAAACTAAAGGGTGTATAAACAATCATATGTACCTTTAAGGATACTATTCTGCTGTGTCCGAGACTGATCACAATTAGCATGTCTCATTACTTTTCCTATTGCAAAGCATATTGCTAGCAATATAATTAATTTAGTGTTTTGCAAGATGTTGGTGTTTTTGCAGTTTACATACTTTTAAAGTGAAAGTTGTTTTTTTTAATTTTGCAGACAATACCACATTGCTGTACATACAGTAGTCATATGTGCAATACAGTAAGTTCATAACTAGAATTTCAAACACATACCATAGTGCTTTTCCTTTAGGGTTTAATACTGGATTTTGACCATTCCTTTTTGTCTCCATTCTCTCCTTACCCCCTCAGTTACTGTACATCATCCTACTCCTTCTACTCATCTGATGCTTACTCCTTCCATAATCCTCATTGCAAATTTACATTTGGTTAGTCTGTCTCCTCAATCCAAGTTTCAACTTTGGGGGAGTAATCTTCTTTTCCCTATCTGCCTTTCATCCTCACTTCACACTGTAAAACCATTGCTAGGGTTGAATGTCAGATGAAGGCACAACAAAGTGCAGAGATGTGAGCAGGCAACTGATGAATACTGTGACAGAGGAGGCCAGCAACTTGGGCATTAGGCCTTGGGGGAGCAGTTTGCAAGGACAGGTAGGGTAGGGAGAAGAGATGTTATAAAGTTTTACTTTGAGAAAGTTCCAGCAAAATTGCAAAATTTGCCTTTGTGAATAATTCCAAGGGTTTCCTACTTTACCACTTCCCAGTCAGTTTTCCTGGTGAAGTGGCACTTTTCAGGTGAAGTCATGCCAAAATTGCAACTTTGCTAGAAAGTTTGCATGGCTTCAATTGAAAAGTGAAAATTCACCTACCTGCCAGCTTTGCAGATCTCTAGCAGGGAGACGGGAGGTTGGAACTTAATGCTGTGCAGAATTTTCAAATTCTAGCAGAATGAAGTTTCACAGAATTTGCAAAGTTCTGCTGAGTTTCACCAGAAAAAGAATGGTGGAATTCCATGGCAGAAAATGGTTGTGGAATGATCTTCCATGGAAACAAATACTGTTTCCCCTGAATATTATTCTGTAGATTTCAATATTTTTCATGGAAATAGGTGCAAAATGATTTTCCGTAGAAATATGCTGTTCCACAGAATATTATTCTGCAGATCACAGTAGGTGGAATTCCGCAGAAGAATCCAGAAATTCTGGTAGAAATTCTGGTGTCGGAATGATTATTCCATGTTAATTTCACCAGCAGAATTCTGCCTTCCACACAGCACTATTTGAACTTTAAATTCTAGTGGAAAGGATGGGGATGGATTAGGGTGCATCTGCAGTCCAGTCACAGTGCAATGCAAAGCTGCATTTTAACTCTTAGAAAACAGTTTGTACAAGGTTTTGTGCTGGATCCAGCAATAGTTTTGCAACTCAGTCAGAAATGCTACAGCAACCCATTGGAGGAACAGTTTAATGTGGCTTGTACTGTAGTTGGAGGGAACAAAGAGGTTATTCATGGAACTGGACATTTTCCTGAAGGAAGAGATATCCACTGTGATCTTGTTCAAGATCTCTATAGATTTCTGGACTAGTGAGGATCGACAGAGGGCCATTATGAAGGAAAATGCTTTGCTAAGGGTCTGGTGCCAGAGGTAGTGTTTTGTTTTTCCTGGTACACTGATGAGCCTTTGATGGTCAGGAACACCTTTGCCTTGCTTTGTCTTGCCCTGCCCCTGTCTGCTCTGAGCTCCCTGTCCTGGGTCATTCTCCCTTCTTTGCTGCTCTCCTTCCTCCCCATGCTATTCTCCTTTCCTTTCATTACATGCCTACTATACTGCCTCCCATGCCCTTAGCTGTTTCCTTCTCCCCTTGCAGCTGCAAGCAAGGCTGTGCATCACATTTTTGCTCTTTTGGGTCTGTGCCATCTGCTTTAATCTACCTTTCACCCTCCTTGCCATACCCAACCTACTACCTACCCAAACATTCCTCCTTACAATCTACTTATCTGGGCTTTGCTCTGTCTTGTGTTCCCTATTTTATCAGCATTATTTCACTCCGGACCTTCAAAGGTTCATTCATCAATCTACTCAAGCATTTCCCCATATTATTATACTAGGCTAACATGTGCTGTGCTTGTTCTCAAAAAGCTCATCTGCTTTTCTAATGAAGTCTGCACCAGGAGTGTGGGGCCTTCACTGCAGCATGCCCGCCTTAGCCATGCAGATTGACTCAGTGGCACCTCATGGTACAGTATTTTAAAATTCTGCATCGTAAGGGTGTAGCTTTCACTAAGTGGAGGTCATACTATCCATATACTGTAAATTGACTTAGTGGCACCTCTTAGTATTGATTATGCTGTTTCCTCTCTTTGAGGGCTAAACCCTTCCTATGGCTGTCCATTTAGTCATGCAGATCGACTTTGCAGCACCTCTTGAAGCAACAATCCCCATGTCTGCCTGTGGCCTGTTTGGTCTTGCTCCTTATCTTCCATCCTTTATCTGCCCCATGCAGTATCATCTTTCATAGTTTAGATCTTGTTGCAGACCTGAAAGCAGGCAACAGCTATCTAGCAGACATTACTCTCTTAATCCCTGTCCCTGTCCACACAGGAGGGGGCTAAGTATGAGCAAAGTCGAATTTGTGTTTATGAATGTGCTGAAATTTGACACTTACATATTTGATTTAGCACAGTCAAACTTTTCACTTGGATTTCACTTGGAGTTAGGAACAGCAAAGACATAATGGTCCATAACTGCTGCCCTTTCATATTAGTGGCAAAAATCCATAATCCCGTTACTTGACATATTATCATCAGTCTATTTTTGAAAGCAATGAAAGTATCACTCTGTACTCTATCAGTAGGCAAGTTATTCCAAATTATGATTATTCTTTGTGTTTAATATTTTGAGCCACTTTGTGATCACTTTGGCCAGTTAAGTAAAAAAAAATTCCACCCCTTCCCAGGTGGCCAGGGCTACTCTAATAGCCAGCCATTCACCCACCCTGGTTATTTCCCTCCTCATGCCCAGACATTTATTATAAAAACAATATTTTTGACACAATGACATCTGAGACCCTCAGCTCGGGGGGGGGGTTGGAGACAAGATGGCACCATGAGGAGGGAGTGTTGCTGAGCTCGGTTATTCCCACACCAAAATGGAAATGCTTCAGGATGATATAGGGGTTTGTTAATAAGTAAAACACTAATTTAGCGGTTAAAAAATAAGAACCATACCACTTTTTCTCTACCCGGGTATTGAACAGCAGTTAAAAGGCTGTATCTGAAAGGAGCAATGAACGCCATGGTGACAGAAGAAAAGCTTAGTTCATATAATTTTTCGACTAAGAACCTACACTGTGCTTCCAAGTAGCACACCAACTTTGGGTTTTGAGTGGCCACTAAACCTAAAAACCTTAAAGAAATTAGGGGTCTCTTCCCAGAGCAGAGTTGAAACCTCAAGGGAAGACGAGAAGAAGAGTTCACCTGCCTCAGGGGAAGGGCAGCCTCTCAAAGAGAAACCCCAGTAATCCTAAGACTAAAGGAGCATTTGGCCTGTTTCAGATCCAATTTTTCACAGAATATAGATCAAGAGCATCTACAAGTCAAGGAGTTGATGAGGACCAGGATCATGGAAACTCCAAAGAGGCACCCATTCAGGATGCACTAGGTAACTCTCAACTCATGGAGATGAAACAGAAAAAGTTGAGTTACAACCTTTTGCTGATTTAGGTTTGGCTCGGTCACCATGGGGTTCAGGAAAGACAAAGGAGTTGGGAGAAGAACAGGCCAGAGCAAAAGCAGTGATACGTGGTGACTCAAACAGTGAAATGTACAGACTGAGTAACAGAAAACTGCAAGAGGATGGAGCTGCTGTTAGAACTTTACTACTCTACTGGACTAAATAACTAGAACTCTACTACTGGGAACTTCAATTTAGGGCAAAAACAAACAAAACAAAAGAGTGTGTTTGTCTGAGTTGAGTGAAGGAATTGTTATCTGTGCACTTAGCTAGGTGAAGAAAGAAACTGTGAATTAGGGGGAGTGGCTTAGAGAGAGAAGGAAGCCAGGTGTTTGCATTTAAAAACTGACCTAGATAGCTTGTGGCAGAAAACAGCAAGAGGAAGGAGCTGCTGTTAGAACTTTTACTACTCTACTGGACTAAAGAACTGGAACTCTACTACTGGAAACTTCAATTTAGGATAAAAACAAAAAACCAAAAAAACAAAGCATGTGTTTGTCTGAGTTGGGTGAAGGAATTGTTATCTGTGCAGTTAGCTAGGTGTAGAAAGAAACTGTGAATTGGGGGAGTGGCTTAGAGAGAAGGGAGCCAGGTGTTTGCATTTAAAAATTGACCTAGATAGCTTGTGGCAGAAAACAGCAAGAGGAAGGAGCTGCTGTTAGAACTTTACTGGGTCTATATTGCCCTCCATCCCTCCCCTCCACCTCCCACCCTTAGCTGGTTCTACTTTTATAGGTACAGGATTTGACTGACAGCAGGAACTTCCTGTTTGGGAGCAGGAAGGGATTGATCACAGAGGCACAAAAGACTCACCATCCTAGAAGGAAAAGAGTAGCTCTCCATCCCCCTTCCCAGCTGCTGGAGGTCTAACTCTGAGCAAGTAAGAAAGAGACCATTTAGGAATATAGGAACTTACTGTCCTAGAACAGGAAGAACAGGAGCTTTAAGGATATGGAGGCAGTAGGAAAGTAGGGAGAAAAAAAATTGTATAAAAAAAAACAGAGAAAACAGTAAGTATACAAAACAAAAGTTAAGAGGCCACAAATAAGACATGATGGGAGTGGTGCAGTGCTGTGGCTGTGGAGCAGCAGTCTTCTGGGAGATGTTCTGGAGGATGCAGTGTTGTTCCATCTGCAGGGACCTCTCTGGGCTGAGGGAGGAGGTTGCTCATCTCCAGGCTGAGTTGGCCAGGATTTGGGGGACCTGCTTTCCCACCTAAGGACCACCAGGGCCACCGCTGCTGCCTCAGAGGTTGCCAAGAAAGAGGAACAGTAGAACTACAGTTAGCTCAGGGAGGGTGAGGGTGGTGGAACAGAGGTGCATCCCTCCAGTTGTACCTCTCCACAATTCATATGCCATTCTGGCAGAGTGTGATTTCACTATGGAGGCACCCACAGTTGAGACCAAGGAGGATGGTGGGAACCTCCACAAAGGAGATCCACAGGAGGGTAGCATGGGGCCCTACAGGGGAAGGAAATAACTGCTGGTGGGGGACTCCATTGTTTGGAGGGTAGAACTGGGGGAGGGAAAGGAGAGGGAGGTAAGGTGCCTGCCTGGCACCATGGCTTGGAGGGACAGGGAGCCAATCCTCAGGATCATTGGAGCAGCTGAATAGGAAGGGAGCTGGAAATCATTGTCCACCTAGGGACAAGTGACCTGTCTTGGAAAGGGATCAGAGCAGTGCAGAAGGAGTTTGTGGAGCTGGGGAGGGGCCTTAGACAAGTAGCACGCACAGTAACCTTCTCGGAGTTGCTGCCTGTTTATGGTATGGATGAGTCTAGGGTGCTCTGCACCATAGGATTCAATCAGTGATTGAAAAACTGGTGCAGCGCTCAGGGTTTTGGCTTCATTGGGGACTGGGGGTCCATCTGGAGGGATGTAGGCCTATACTGGTGTGATGGTCTGCATCTGTCCAGGAGGGGAACCAGGATCCTAGGTGATAGGTTTAAATGCTTCATTGACAAGCATTTAAACTAGCCAAGGGGGAGGCCCTGAAAAGGAAAAGGGAAATCCTAGCCCCCCCCCCCAAATCAGGGTAGTTAGTAAGGTAAACACCAAGATAGGGAAGTTGACAGGGAGAAGGGCAGGGGTAAATAGAGAAAAAGACAAAGGCAGTAAGGACAGGGATAGGGCAAAAAGGGATAAGGCCATCAAAAAATGGAGGATAATAAGTACCAATGCCCGTAGTCTAGGTAACAAGCTCCCAGAACCAGTGGCCTTGATGAAAGAGGGATGCCTGGATATTTTGACAGTCACAGAAACATGGTACACAGAGAACCATGACTGGGATGTCAATATACCAGGGTACACAATCTACAGGATGGACAGGGAAGGTAGAAGAGGAGGGGGAGTAGCTCTGTATGTAAGGGAAGGGATCAAAGCAATGACATTAAAGGGTAAACAGGGAGGACAGCAGGCACTGTAGGTCACCCTGGAAACTGGAAATGGCACCACAATCTGCACTGGGGTTTGTCTACAGACCCCCATCTTAGGGGGAGGAAATGGACAAGGAAATGATAGAAGGCATCCTTAGGATGGCACAGAAAGGGAAGATATTGCTGATAGGCAACCTGAATATGCTAGATGTTAACTGGAGCACCTTTGCTGAAGCCACATCTGAGAGCAGGGCTATTTTCAATGCCCTACAGGGGGCATGCCTCAAACAGATAGTGTTGGAACCCACTTGGGAGGGAGCAATCTTAGACCTGCTACTCTCAAATGGGGATGGAGAGAGGATCGCAGATCTAGAAGTGGGTAGCCATCTGGGAACAAGTGACCAGCAAAAAGTGTGGTTCATGATAAACTCAGCTGTAGAGTCAAGCCATACAAAAGTGAAGGTACTGGACTTCAGGAGGGCTGGTTTTGTTAAAATTGGAGAGTGCCTCAGAAAAGCACTAGTAAACAGGCAAGAAGGAGGGGTGAAGCAACAATAGGGAAACATCAAAACTGCCATCACAGAGGCAACAAGCCTTTGTGTGAAGCAAACAAACAAATCAAAATGAAAGAAACAAACACTATGGTTCTTAAAAGAGGTGGCGGGGAAGGTTAGGGAGAAAAAGATAGCATTCAGGAAGTATGAGGAAACACAGAAGGAGCAGGACAGAGAACTGTACCAGTTAAAGCAGAAGGAAGCGGGGAAGGCAGTCAGAATAGCAAAGGCCGAAACTGAGGAAAAGATAGCCAACTCAGTTAAGAAGGGGGGTAAAATCTTTTATAGGTACATTAGGGAGTGAAGAAAGACAAAGGGAGGGATACTGAGGCTGAATAAAGAGGAGGTGGGAGGGCAGAGAGGACAGTGAAAATAAGGGATACTGAATGAATACTTCTGCTCAGTATTAACAAAGGAAGAGGAGGGGGAGGTACCTAATCCAGTCAATAGAAGCACTCTGGATGGGGGGGGGGGGTCGATATCAGTCCTTTCAAAGAAGAAAGAGTTCCGAAAGAACTCCTAAAAATGAAGGTGGACAAAGCAATGGGGCCTGATGGGATTCACCCCAGAATTCTAAAAGAGCTAAGGGGAGAACTACTGTAGTAACACCACTAACTACCCTTTTTAACAAATCATGAGAGGATGATGTGGTACCTGTGGACTGGAGGAGGGCAGATGTGATTTCTCTTCACAAAAGTGGGAGCAAGACAGAGGCAGAAAACTACAGACATGTCAGTTTGATCTCAGTGGTAGGGAAAATGATGAAATCACTTCTGAAGGAAAGAATTATTGAGTACCTAGAGGCCAGTGGAGCACAGAACCCAAGGCAGCATGGATTCACTGTGGGAAGGTCATGTCAGATGAATATAATCAATTTCTTTGATTGAGTGGCCAAAGTAGTAGAACAGGGAGTGGCTGTGGACATGGCCTACCTAGACTTTAGCAAGGCATTTGGCACAGCCCCACACAAAAGACTAATAAACAAATTAGCCAGCCTGGGAGTGGGTCTTAGGGTGGTAGCTTGCGTAAAACATTGGCTGGCAAACAGGATGCAGAGGGTAATAGTAAACGGAGTCCACAGTGAAGAAAGGGGGGTTACTTGTGGGGTACCACAGAGTTCAGAACTGGGTCTGGTCCTTTTTAATGTCTTTATAAGTGAAATTGCAGAAGAACTGGAAAAAATGTATGTCTCTTTGCAGATGACACAAAGATCTGCAACAGGGTTGATACACAAGGTGGGTTGGAAAGGATGAGAAGGGACTTGGCAAGGTTGGAGGAATGGTCAAATGTGTGGCAGCTTAGAGTCAATGCAAAGAAATGTAAAGTAATGCACCTGGGAAACAAAAACCCAGTGGAAGAGTACACAATGGAGGATGAGATACTGACAACAACAAAAATGGAAAGGGACCTGAGGGTAGTTATATCAGATGACCTAGAGGTGGGTAAACAATGTGATAAGACACTTAGGAGGGCTGGGGGGATACTGGGATGCATAGGGAGAGGCATCACCAGTAGAAAACAGGAAGTTGTTATCCCTCTATACAGACAGTTGGTGAGACCTCATCTGGAGTACTGCATGCAGTTCTGCAGATCCCATCTCTGCAAAGACATAGACAGGGTGGATGCTGTGCAGAGGAGGGCAACCGAAATTGTGCAGGGTATGCACCAGAAGACATACAGTATGAAGAGAGACTAAAGGAGCTTAATATGCTTACAGTAGAGGAAAGGAGAGAGAAGGGGGGCATGATAGAAACTTTCAAATGCCTCAAGGGAATCAACAAAGTCCAAGAGGGTAGCAGACATACATAAAGCAATTCTAGTAGGGGGTAAGAGGAAGTGGGCTATTGGTTAACTAGGAGCTGCAGCTTATCCATTTGACAGGGAAATGGGCAGACTAGGTGAGCCAATTGGTCCTTATCTGCCATCAAATTCTATGTTTCTATGTTTTTATGAGTATGGGGGAAAAGTAATGAAGAAATAGCAGAGGATCAAAGTGACCTACAAAGATCAAACATACTGGAGACTTTAGATTAGGGGGAGGATTCTAAGGGAAGCCCTGAGCAATGTGTATCACCACACACTAATACTAATAAGAAGGATTTCCAGAAAGTAACTAAAAAAACAAATGAAACTTCACACCTATTATGGAAAACTCCCTGAATTCAAGTAAAAGTTCTGATAAGCAAAAAGGAGAAACTGATTCAGGGAATCAAATGCAAGAAGATATATTACTACAAACTATACTCTAAGCCTATCTTCTTCAAAGAGAAAAGTCTGAAAGACTAATAAAAGAAATTGAAGTTGAAGGGAATAAAATGATGGACTGGACTACATCAAAATATATGACGAATGTTGGAAATTTTACAAAAATGTATACACACCTGAAATTAAAAAAAGTGCAAAGAGACATTATGTAAGCAATAATGCCCAACAGGGTGGTGGTATTGGGCAATACCTGACCGGCCAAGGGTGTAATGAGGCCCGACGCCACAGGCAGAGGGCCTAATAGCCCCTGGCCGGTCCGGTATTGCCCAATACTGCCCACCCTGGAGGGCATTATTGCGCTTAGAAAATGGGCTAACTGTTGAAAAATAAATAAACAGAAGCTTAGTTTTTGTCTCAACAATAAATAGTTTTTATTTTCTAAATTGATAACAGTTAGTATTAAAAACAGGAACAAATATTACCTTTTTGAGATGATTTTAAATAAACTGAAACACTTTGGAACCTCGTTTTTTTTAAACTTTTAATGCTGGGTTTGGCCAAAATAAAATGGTGAGGCTAGCATTTATTTCTGATGAGTTATGAAGGTTATTGGTGCATTGAAAGTACAGTTACTAGGCTGGAAAATGTTTTGAGTTGCAGTTTGCGTGAGATCACTAGATGGCAGGCTTCTGTTGCTGCTGCTGCTGCTGGGGTTTTGGCAATCTGTGTTCTGCTGTGCTGGCTGGTTAGATGGTTGCTCTTTTTCAGTTTGCTTGCCTGCTAGTATGGAGCTCCTTATTTTTTGATCATTAGGTGAAGGGACCCAGTATGTCGCCAAACTCTGCTGTGAACATAGAAACATAGAAACATAGACTTTGATGGCAGATAAGGACAGCTTGGCCCACCTAGCCTGCCCATTTCCCTACCTACAGGATAAGCTGCATATCCAAGTTAACCAACAGCCTATTTCTTCCTACCCCCCACAAGAATCACGTTATGTCTGTCCCATGTATTCTTGAATTCTCTCACAGTTTTGGACCCCACAACCTCCTCAGGAAGGCTGTTCCATGCATCCACTACCTTCTCTGTGAAAAAATACATCCTCACATTGCCCCTGAACCGCCCCCATCTTTAAATTGTGTCCCCTTGTTCTTGCATGTCTCTTTTTCTGAAAGATGCTACCCTCTTGGACTTTGTTGATTCCACTGAGGTACTTAAACATTTCTATCATGTCCCCCCTCTCCCTCCTTTCCTCAAGGGTATACATATTAAGCTCTTTTAGTCTCTCCTCATATGGCTTCTCTTGCAGGCCCTGCACCATTCTAGTTGCCCTCCTCTGGACTGCCTCTATCCTGTCTATGTCCTTGCAGAGATGGGGTCTCCAGAACTGGACGAAGTACTCCAGATGGGGTCTCACCAACTGTCTGTACAGAGGGATAACAACTTCCTGTTTTCTGCTGCTGATGCTCTCTCCTATGCATCCCAGTATACCCCAGCTCTCCCTACTGCCTTCTCAAATTGCTTGCTAACCTTAAGGTCATCTGATATGATTACCCCCAGGTCCCTTTCTTTTTTTGTTTTTGTTACTACCTCCCCCCATTGTGTAATCTTCCCCTGCTTTTTTGTTTCCCAGGTGCATTATTTTGCACTTCTTTGCACTGAATCCTAGCTGCCATACTTCCGACCATTCTTCCAACCAACAATGTCCTGTGACTGCTATGATCTCCTTGTCTGTAAGTCTCGCTTTCTATAACAGCTGCACCGTGGTTGCATGTAAGCTGTGGTTAGTGTAATGGTGGGACAGAGTTGCTTCTTTGCTGTTTCAAGGCATAAGGGAGGCCGAATAATTTTTACCCATGGGCTCAGTGGAATACCAGTACTGTTGCTGGTTCAGGGTCTCTTGCGGCAGCCTCCTCGGGTGAAGATATAAGCTTGCTGCACTGGGTGGACATTTGTCAAGGTATTTGAGGAAGGAGCTAATGGGGTGCAGAGGGTCATTGTTTTGTTCAGAAATGTAACCATGTGTGTGTTCTTTATTGAGCTCCTGTGGATCTTTGTGGTTTTTCGTTCCTGGTTATGACTTAGTATGATATATTTCTGTCTAGTGTTGTCCTCTTTGACTTCAAATCTGTACCTAATGAGTTTGCGGATCCCTTCCCGACCATGCCTGGCCATTCACTAAAAATACCACCAACGGCTTAATCTGGTTCAAGGTCAATTGGCATTCATCTGCATCCCCCTCCCCCAGGTTGTGCCTGAAAATAGGCAAGATTTGTCTAGTGCACTTACCCAGTCACCAAAAACTAAATAAATAAATAAAAAAAATGTGAAGCTGGATATCGAACCAGAATTTACGTACTAAACATGGATCGGTTTTGGGGTTTAGTGCTGGGCTGTTCCTCAGTTTTTCGAGATCTGCAGGTGTTATTGCAGGATAGTGGCTTGATGTGTCTTTCTGTCATTTACAAAGATATTTTAGTACTGATACCAGCACATTGTTAGATGATTTGAAATCTGGGTTTGTGATTATGCTGACATGTCAATGGACATCCATGCTGCTGAGGTGGCAGTTGATGCCCGCATGTAAGGTGCAATACCCAGCGACAGAGTACTCTGTGCCGCTGTTCTTTCGGACCTCGGCATAGAATAACCTGAAGAGATTATTTAAAACTTCAAAAGTTATGGTTTTCCAGTCAACTGTTAGTTTGTTGTGCATTACCCACTGCTCAAAAATGGAGACAGCCCATTTAGTGTTTTTCACTGTGCTGTCTTCCTGTCTTTCATTTTCACTGTCATCTAGCTGCTGATCTGTGACAGAAATGAAGCGGTCACTTACTTGTGGTTTTTCTTCTCTTGTTTTAACAGGACGACTTCGTTTTGGTTGTTGGGGTGGCTGGTCCTCTTCAGTAAGTATATTGTGCCATTTTAAAATGTTTACTTGGTCGAAATCTATTGGTAACTGGTCAGATATTTTTTTTCTTTTTGCCTATGAACTTCACTAGCCTCACCAGTTTGACAGAAGTGGTCAGCTGGGCTCCAGGATATGTAGCAGGTACAGTGGTCAGCTGACTGGACTTCTTACTTGCTGGTCATCTATTGAAAGTTAATGTACCCCTATGGTGAGGGTGCTGACCAATCATAGTCCAGCAAGTAAGAAGCCCATTTTCTAAAAATAAATTAAACATCCTCAGAATAAAAACACAAGATAAATTAATATTAAATGACAGAGTAAAAGAAGTAGTAGAATTTGCTATTAAATCATTAAAAAATGGTAAAGCCCTAGGAGCAGATGGGTTACCATCAGAACTATACAAGATGTGCATAGCACAATTAACACCAGTACTAACAGATCTTTTTTGGAAGAAGGTAGAGCTCCAAAAACTTTTCTGGAAGCATTAATTATATTAATCCCAAAGGAGGGCAAAGACCCTTTATGATGTTGACCATATCGACCAATATCACTTTTAAACATAGATAATAAAATATTTGCCAAACGTTTGTCCAAAAGACTAGAAAGAATATTGCCAGATATAGTCCAGACATACCAAAGCAGTTTCATTAAAGGGAGAAAAGGCTTCAACAATATAAGGAATGTTCTAAATACCCTGACAACTGAAGAGCAAAGAGATTCATTGATTGTATCACTCAATGCAGAAAAGACCTTTTACAGGGTTGAGTGGGAATACCTTTTTTTGATCATGGAAAAGGCTAATTTGGGAGAGACCTTCACAAGATGGGTAAACTTGATACATTCATACCTCACTGCACAGATTTTAACTAATCATAATATATCTCAATCTTTTGAATTAAAAAGAGGTACTCAACAGGGTTGCCTCCTGTCACCCTTGCTCTTTGCCCTGGCAATAGAGCCATTAGCAAATTTAATAAGAAACAATAATGTAATAGAAGATCTCAAAAGTGGTAATAAAAATGTAAACATGTCATTATATGCTGAAGACATTCTATTATATATAAAAAATCCAGATAAGGCTCTTGCTATCGTAACGACAGGAATAAAAGAATTCAGGGCTGTCTCCAGTTATGAAATAAACTGGGGACAAGTCAGTAGCCATAAATATAAACTCAGGACACAACATATACTTAACAGAAACATATCCTTTTAAACTGGAAAGGGACCAAATAAAATACTTGGGCATAAAGCTAGCTCAGAAGAGGAAAGATCTAATAAAGTGGTACACTGATACTTTACTGGGGAAAGTAGATGTTCTATTGGAAAGGTGGAAAGACCTCCTCTTATTGCTAACAGGAAGAGTTCAGGTAATAGAGATGAGTATACTACCCACGTTAGTATATATATTTCATGCATTACCTATTAGAATAGACAACAAATGGTTCAGAAAAACTAGATAAATTAATACAAAAAGCCCTCTGGAATAATAAAAAAAGCAAGAATTAGCATGAAAAAGCTTAATGCCCCCTTGACAAAAGCAGGGCTTAACCTCCCTGACTTTAAAAGATATAGCCAAGTGGCAATTATAAATCAAATCAGGGAATTTTAAGTGGGAGAACCGCAATGGTGGTTATTTCATGAATCAAACTGAATAAAATACACAGACCCAGCTCAAAAGCTTTTTTCTAACATGGGAAGAAAGAATGTAACAATTAAAGATGAACTGACAAAAACAGCTTTAGAAACTTGGAACGAATACCATAGCTGAACTAAGGGAAACTTAAAAATTAACATTCAGATGCCTATATACTTAAATAATAACCACATAGCCTTTAAGGTTAAGGAATATAAAATATGGACAGAAAAATGAATTGTTTGTTTTAATGATCTTTATAACAAAGACAACCATTTTATGTCCTTCATTCAATTAAGGGAGAAGTATTAGATCTGTCCACAGGACTTTTTTATTTCTACAATTAAGAACGTATTATATTAAAGAGTTAGGTCCTATTTTGGTAAACCCCCATATGACTTCCATGCAAACACATTTAGCGAATGACATAACTAAAATTATATCTAAAGCATACAACCTGATGAGAGAAATAGATGCTTCACCAGTAACTAAATTAAGACAAAAATGTGAAAGAGAGCTGAATATAAACATTTCCGAACAAAAGTGAAGTAAAATGATAGAATAAATAAGAATATCAATTAACAACAGGTTGAATCAAATCCAATATGATATTTTTCACAGAATGTACTACACACCCCAAATGTTATATAAAATAAACAAGTCAATTTCAGCAACATGTGATAGATGTGGTTTAGCTGTAGGCACTCTGGAACATGTGATAGCTACCTGTAAGGATATAATCCCTTATTGGGAAAGTAAACATAGGTTTTAAATAAAATCCTTGGTATAAACAAATCAAGAGAGGTTGAACTCTGCATGTTAGGGACCAGATCTAATCAAAATTTGCTGTGGGTAAATTAGGAAAAATCTTAAACACCACTTTTCTTAATGCAAGAAGATGTATAGCTAGAGGGTGGAAGAATAAAGATCCAACAACTTACATTATTATGGAAAAACATTTTTTCTGGATTGTATGAGTCTGGAATATATCCACTATATAAATAAAGGGCAGGAACACATATACAGAACACTATGGGACCCCATTTCCAGATTAGTAACTATTGATAATCTTTAAATAAATTCAAAACAGACTTTCTTTCTCAGCTACCTTAAAGGAGAACTGCCTTGAGTCTGCATACCTCTGTTTTCTGTAGAAGATGGGTTTCTAACACTGGTTCACATTCTGTTTTGGTTCCATGTCTGCTGGCCTTTTAATAAATTAAATTGGTGTTTCTGCTCTTCACTGTGGTCAACATTGTGACATAGACAGCCAGTTCTGAATGCTGTATCATTTCTTTTTAATATAAAATGTATTACTGACTGTCTCTGTTGAAAGTCAAATGCTCTAGGAGTGACCTAACTCACCCCCAGATTTTAGCTAAAAGATGAAAGCCATAAGAAAAATGCTGACAGCACACATTCAGTTTTTAGAGACCATGTGTTACATGTAAGGCCTTAATTAAGGATCCTGTCTGAGTTAATTACAACCATAGTTGCTATAACATATCCATTTTATGATGTTGGAAGGAAAACCCAGGTTATTACATAGAAGTGCAAAATCATAAAGATACTGTCCTGTCCTGGAAGAGGGAAGCTTATTATGAGATCAAAAGAAGTGTCATTTGAAGGACAGGAATTATGCTGAAGTTGCAGAATGTAATGCTTTTGTATAAGATATATATTTTCATATATACTGACAGGGAGGAGCTAGGTGACCTCCTGAAAAGAGGTGGGGTAAAAGCCAGCTTTTAATTTAGTCTTTTTTACTTCACAGAGACAGATTTTTACCTAGACTCTGACCACGAAACATCTTGGGAGCACTTTTAAGCAAGTATTTAGAGACTAAGTACTGTAGTTGGAATTGCACTGTTTAAAACATTGTTCTTTTAAAAGATTTGTATGTCTGGTGATATAACAGTTCTGTATTTTGTGCTTTACATATTTTTAACTATTTTAGTAAAATTCTTTTTAGAACCTACTTGGTCTGTCTTTGACTTCTTTTTAGTTGTAAGAAAAGTACATGATAATAGCAGACAATAGACATAAGCTTGAATGGTGATACCAAACTGGAAAGAAAAGTGTTTTAAATCTGAGCTGTTTATTAAAGTTTAAAAGGGTTCATCTCTGTATACCTGGTTGGGTGCCCGTAGGCAAGGATATCTGGCCCCCTGAAGACAGAGCTCTCTGAGCCTGTGCATTGGGTATGCTAGCAAGAGGTTAACAGTATGAATCCCTCCAGAACTTGAGACCAAAGGTTGATCCGAACTCACAAAAATAGACAAGAGGTTTACCTTGTCTGTTACACTGTTCACAAGACTGCGCTCAGAGGTTGGCACTTTGGGAGTAAAGGGCGTGACCTGCTGAGTGGGTTTGCGACAGATTGGTTGGCAGTGGTGGCATAATTTTGGGATCACAAGCTTTTATTGGTCTGTGTCAGCTGAGACTGTAAGCTCTCTTGCAAAGAAAGAAAAAAAGGCAGAGTTTTATTTTAAAAAGGAAACAGAACTATATATCACTTGGTGTACAGTCAAGTTCCTACCCATTTTATTTTTTTACTAAAGTGCGGTCAGAGTAGCCATAGCCAGGGAAGAAGAAGATGGCTTCCGACTACAGCAGGCACACTGTAGATTACTTGAAGCAGTTGTACGGGGACAGGGGAGTCCCATTCGAGGTGACAGCCAAAAAGCAGAACCTCATAGAGGCCCCGATGGTAGCAGATAACCAGAGCGGTGAGTCACCGACCATGACTGAAAAGGACAGCAGGGCCACTGTCAGTGAAGGGCCACAGCAGCAGGGGATGGTCATCAGTATCCTGAATCCAGAGGTACACAAACTGCAAATTGAGTTGCGCAGGATGGAACTGGAGGCAGAGCAACAACAGAGGAAGGTAGACCATGAAGAGCGTCAGCGCCAGCGAGCTGCAGAGGAGAAGAGAGAACGCGAACGCTGAGAGGCAGAGCGAGAACAGAGAGACGCAGACTGTGAGGAGAAGGAGTGCCAGAGGCAACACAAACTGGCGAAGATATGACTCCGACCAGTGGCACCAGAACAGATAAGTGGCTTGGGTTTAACTGGGACTGCAGGACTGGGTTACAAATTGAACTCCAAATTAATAGCCGAGTTTAAGGAAGGTGAGGATATGGATGCCTTTTTAAATTCTTTTGAAAAAGTTTGTATTCAGGCTAAAATTTCCAGAGAGTACTGGAGCTCCGGCATCCCCGCTACTTACCCGGAAAGCTCAGGATGCATTGGGTGAAATGAACAATGAGGACAGTGATGATTACAGCAAGTTAAAAGCTGCACTGTTAAAAAAGTTTGATTTAACTGCTGAATCATACAGAGCTAAATTCCGTAAGCTCAGAAGAAGCCCAGATATGAGCTATGAGGAGCTAGCCATGAAACAATGTCAGTTTTTAAAATGTTAGTGGGAAGGAATTGAGGCAAACTCTTTTGGAAAAATTTAAAATGTGATTTTATTAGAACAGTTTTATTGGGCATGCCCAGCAGAGCTAAAAACCTGGCTAGAGGACCGAGATCCAAAAACAGTGCAATAGGCTGCTGAACTCTTGGACCACTATGCCAAGAGCAGACCTGCTCTGAGAGTGAATGGGGTGGGCATGGCAGTGCAGAAAGGGAAAAGCATGCCTTCAGGGCAGCTAAAACCCTCACTGCCTCCACCGAAACCAGTTAGCCCCAGGTTTCAATGAAAAGATTTATCTGAAGTAAGAAATGCATGTTGGCTGCATAAGGAAACTATGCATATTGCCAGACAGTGCCCCAAAAAGGTGAGCCAAAATACACAACAGGGTGCTAGAAAAGAAGTGGGTTGTTTGTGTGTCCCTGAGAGCATGCCAGTGAACATGAGGGAACACATGCACCCAGTCATAGTAAATGGTATACAGACACAGGAGTTAAGGGACACAGGGGCATCCCTGACATTGGTAAAGGGGGTTCTGGTACAGCCTGGTCAGCTTATACCCAATAAATACGTAACTGTTCAAGGGTTTACTGATGAAGAGAAAACATTGCCACTTGCTAGTGTTTTCCTGGACTTGGGTGAAATGGGGGAACTGTGCAACAGGTGGCTGTAGCTAACACACTAGCAGGGGATGTGATCCTGGGTAACAATCTCCAGCAGGGGGTGGTATGTGCAGTTACCCATAGCCAAGTGGCAAGGGAAAGTAATAGTTCCCTGAACCCCACAGAAACCAGTGTGGAAACCACTGAGAGGCTGGTTCCCCAGCCTGTGTCTCCAGATGGGGAAACTGATAAAAAGGGGGTAGACATTTCCCCAGTAGCAAGTAACCACACAGCTACAGAGGGTTACTCTGAAGAGGGAGGGGTGACCCCTTGCCAGAGGGTTAGGATTGACAGTGATCCTGAGGGCCCTTCTGCTAGTACTAGGGACCCTAGTTTTGTGACTGAAGGGGACCTGTCCCATGCCTTGGGACAATGTGAGGGGTTTGCAGCTGCTCAGAGGAGTGACCATAGTTTAGAGAAGCTGAGGGCTTTGGCAGACTCAAAGGGCACACAGGGAGGTGATGGCAGACATAAGGTTTATTGGGAAAATGGACTTATGTATACACAAGCAGTACAGACAGAGGGAGGGATGCAAGGCAGGTAGCTTGTCATTCCCCAGGGGTATCGTGAGCAGTTGCTCAAAATTGCACATGATATTCCCTTGTCTGGTCATCTGGTAATTGCGCACACTATGCAGCGGTTGGCCCAGAATTTCTACTGGCTTAACTTCACCCAGCAGGTGAAGGAGTATTGCAGGTCTTGTCACCAGTGCCAAGAAATAGGGAAGGTGGGCAAGAAAACCCAAGCCACCCTGATCCCCTTGCCCATAGTGGAGTAGCCATTCCAGAGGGTGGGAATGGATATTGTGGGGTCTTTAAATACCCCCAGCTCCTCAGGGAAGAGATTCATCCTGACTGTGGTGGATTATGTCACCCCAGTACCCAGAGGCAGTTTCCCTATCCTCACCTAGGACAGACAAAGTGGCAGAAGCCTTACTTGGGATTTTCTCCCATGTTGGGTTTCCACAGGAGGTAATCACCGATCAAGGGGGTTCCTTCATGTAGTACCTGATGAAATGTTTATGTGAGAAGTGTGGGGTGGTGCAGAGATGCATGACACGTATCACCCACAAGCCAATGGACTTGTGGAATGATTCAATGGTACCCTAAAGTCAATGCTCTGGGCATTTGCTGAACAGCATGGGAGGGACTGGGAGAAATACCTTCCCCACCTGTTGTTTGCATACAGGGAGGTGCCCCAAGAGTCAACAGGATTTTCCCCCTTTGAACTCTTGTATGGACACCAGGTACATGGGCCCCTAGACTTGATTTGGGAGGACTGGAAAGGCAAGCACACCACCCAGGGAACTCTCCTTGTGGATTACATCCTTAGGTTTAGGGAAAGACTGAAGGAGCTTATGGGGACAGCCCAGAGCAACCTGGCAGCTGCCCAACAGAAACAAATGGTATGGTATGACTGCAGACCCAGAGCTCGCTTGTACATGGTGGGTCAGGACGTCATGGTCTTATTCCGGTCCGGAAAGACAAGCTGCAAGCTGAGTGGGCAGGACCATACAAAGTGGTTAGGAAGGTAAATGAAGTGAACTACATTGTGGAGTTACCTGACCGTAGACAGACAGAAAAGATATACCATGTCAATATGATGAAGCCATATGCAAATAGGGCTGACAAGGTGTTCGAAGTGTGTAGTCATGGGAAGGGGACGAAGGAGACCCCCTTCTGGACTTGCTGGAAGAGAGTAAGTGGGAGTCCTCTGTGGAGGCAGTAAAATTGTCTCCCCAGCTGGCCCCGGGCCAGATCCAGAAAGTGAGGGAGGTTCTAGCAGACTTTGCCCCCTTGTTTAGCGCCAAGCCTGGACTAACCCCCTTAGCGACACACAATGTGGAGACAGAGACACAGAAGCCCATATGGCAGACAGCATATCAGGTGTCAGAGGCTGTCCAAAAGGACATTAGGAAGGAGGAGATGCTGGATTTAGGGATAATCCAGAGATCCCACAGCCCCTGGGCCTCACCTGTAGTCCTTGTGCCCAAGCCAGATGGCTCAACTCATTTCAGTGTGGACTATCATGGACTGAATGCAGTCACAAAGTCCGTCGCCCACCCGAAGCCCTGGATGGATGAACTCCTGGACAAGTTGGGAGGGGCAACCTACCTTACGACCATTGACCTGACAAAGGAGTAGTGGCAGGTAGAGTTGACGGACAGAGCTAGGGAGAAGTTGGCCTTCATCACTATGATAGGCTTATTTGAGTTCAAAGTAATGCCTTTCGGAATGAAGAACACCCCGGCCACTTTCCAAAGGTTGGTGAACCAGGTGTTAAATGGTGCTGAGGAGTACACCGTGGTTTACCTGGATGACATTGCCATCTTTAGTACCAGCTGGGAGGAATACTATCCCACCTTAGAGAAGTGCTGGGTAGGACACAGAGGGCCGGGCTCACTGTCAAAGCTGAGAAGTGTCAGATGGCCATGGGAGAAGTGGCATACATTGAGCATGTGGTAGGCCGGGGACAGCTCCATCCTAACCAAATAAAGATAGAGGTGATCCAGGCATGGCCCAGACCAGAAACCCAGAAGCAGGTCAGAAGCTTTCTAGGGACAGCAGGGTATGACAGGAAATTTGTACCCAATTACAGTGCTCTGGCTGCTCCCCTGTTTGACCTGACAAAGAAAAAGATGCCAAAGAAAATGACCTGGGGCCCAGCCTGTGAGGAAGCCTTTACCAGACTGAAGTAGGCACTGCGCAGTGCTCCTGTTTTGACAAGTCCTGAATATAGCAAAATCTTTATAGTTCAGATGGATGCCTCAGATGTGGGTATTGGGGCAGTACTGAGCCAGATGTCCAGCCAAGGGACAGATCACCCAGTAGTGTATCTGAGCAGGAAGCTGCTTCCCAAGAGCAAGTGTACTCCACGGCGGAAAAGGAGTGTTTTGCCATAGTGTGGGCCCTAAAGAAATTAGAGCCATACTTGTATGGGCAGCATTTTGTGGTACAGACTGACCACAACCCCCTGGTTTGGCTGATGCAGATGGGGAAAAACAATGGCAGACTACTAAGATGGAGTCTTTCTTTTCAAGGGTATGATCCAAAAATCATACAAAGAGCTGGAGCGAAGAATCAGAACTCAGATGGACTGTCTAGAGTCTATGAGGAGTGAACTGATTTAGGAAGCTCATCCCATGTAGGGGATAGATCCCCCAAATTCAGTCTAGGTGGGGAGGAGTGTGACATAGACAGCTAGTTCTGAGTGCTGTATCATTTCTTTTTAAGATAAAATGTATTACTGACTGTCTCTGTTGAAAATCAAATGCTCTAGGAGTGACCTCACTCATCCCCCGCCAGATTTTAGCAAAAAGATGAAAGCCATAAGAAAAATGCTGACATCATGAGAGTTCACACACACATTCAGTTTTTAGAGACCATGTGTTACATGTAAGGCATTAATTAAGGACCCTGTCTGTCTGAGTTAATTGCAACCATAGTTACTATAACATATCCATTTTATGACATTGGAAGGAAAACCTAGGTTATTACATAGAAGTGCGAAATCATAAAGATGCTGTCCTGTCCTGGAAGGGGGAAGCTTATTATGAGAGCAAAAGAAGTGTCATTTGAAGGACAGGAATTATGCTGAAGTTGCAGAATGTAATACTTTTGTATAAGATACTGTATATATTTTCATATATCCTGGCTTACTACTACTACTACTACTACTAGGGGGGGTTGATGCCAGTCCATTTACTGAAGAAAGAGTCCTGAAAGAACTCCTAAAACTCAAGGTGGACAAAGCAATGGGGCCTGACGGGATTCACCCTAGAATCCTAAAAGAGCTAAGGGAGGACCTAGTGACACCACTAACCACACTTTTTAACAAATCATGGGAGGATGGGGTGGTACCTGAGGACTGGAGGAGGGCAGATGTGATTCCCCTTCACAAAAGTGGGAGCAAGGCAGAAGCAGGAAACTACAGACCTGTTAGTTTGACCTCAGTGGTGGGGAAAATGTTGGAATCACTTCTGAAAGAAAGAATTGTTCAGTACCTAGAGGCCAGCAGGGCACAGGACCCAAAGCAGCATGGATTCACAGCAGGAAGGTCATGTCAGATGAATCTAATTGATTTCTTTGACTGTGTGACCAAAGTAATAGACCAGGGAGGGGCTGTAGATATGGCCTACCTAGACTTTAGCAAGGCATTTGACACAGTCCCCACAAAAGATTAATAATCAAGTTAGCCAGCCTGGGAGTGGGTCCCAGGGTGGTAGCCTGGGTAGCAAACTGGCTTCACAACAGGACACAGAAGGTAATAGTGAATGTAACACATTCTGAAGAAAGGGGGGTTACTAGTGGAGTACCTCAGGGCTCAGTACTGGGTCTAGTCCTCTTTAACGTCTTTATAGGTGACATTGCAGAGGGTCTGGAAGGAAAGGTATGCCTCTTTGCAGATGACACAAAGATCTGTAGCAGAGTTGATACACATGGGGGGGGTAGAAAGGATGAGAAGGGACTTGGCAAGGTTGGAGGAATGTTCAGACATATGGCAACTTAGATTCAATGCAAAGAAGTGCAAAGTAATGCATCTTGGAAATAAAAATCCAGGAGAAGAGTACACAATAGCAGGGGAGGTACTAATGACAACAATAATGGAAAGGGATCTGTGTGTAGTCATATCAGATGACCTAAAGGTGGGTAAGCAATGTGAGAAGTCAGTAAGGAGAGCCAGGGTGATACTGGGATGCATAGGGAGGGGCATCACAAGTAGAAAAAGAGAAGTGGTTATCCCTCTCTACAGACAGTTGGTGAGACCCCATCTGGAGTACTGCGTGCAGTTTTGGAGACCTCATCTATGCAAGGACATAGACAGGATGGAAGCAGTCCAGAGGAGTGCAACTAAAATGGTGCAGGGTCTACATCAGAAACCATATGAAGAGAGACTGAGAGAGCTTAATATGTATACCCTTGATGAAAGGAGGGACAGGGGGACATGATAGAAACTTTTAAGTACCTCAAGGGAATCAACAAAGTCCAGGAGGGTAGCATCTTTCAGAAAAAGAGATGTGTAAGAACAAGGGAGCACAATTTAAAGTTAGAGGGGGAAGGCTCAGGGGTAATGTGAGGAAATTATTTTTCACGGAGAGAGTGGTGGACGCATGGAACTGCCTTCCTGGAGAGGTTGTGGTGTCTAAAACAGTGGGGGAATTCAAACATGCATGGGACAGACATAAGGCAATTATAGTGGGGGGTTGCTTGAAGTAGGCTGTTGGTTAATTAGAATCTGCAGCTTATCCAATAGGTAGGGAAATGGGCAGACTGGGTGGGCCAAGTGGTCCTTATCTGCCATCAAACTCTATGTTTCTATGTTTCACCATGAGTGAATCAGCTCTGGCTACGATGGATGGCTCTGGGTTGGCACAGTTCTCTTGGTATGCCACACCAGCGATCTATATAGTGCTAACAGTAGCTCATACCTTCTACTGTTGAATCCTCTCCTAATGCACCCAACATCCTGTTAGCCTTGCTGAAGGCCTTGTTACATTATGCCCAGTTCTGGAGACCCCACCTATAAAAGGACAGGGATAGGTTAGAGAAGGTACAACATAGGATGACCAAGATTGTTCACAGCCAAGAGAGCAGATCCTATGAGGACTGGCTAAAAGCACTGAACATGCATCACTCGAAACCAGGAGAGAAAGGGGTGATATGATAGAAACCTTCAAATTACTGAAAGGAATTAACAAGGCAGTCTGTGAGAAGCTATTTACCAGAAACAGAGAAGACAGAACATAAGCCAAAGCCAAAGACAAGGGATCATCAGTGAAGGTTAATGAGAGAAAGGTTTAAAAATGATGTGAGGAAGTATTATTATACAGAAAGAGTGGTCGAGCCATGGAATGGTATGCTGGCAGAGGCTGATTTGCCAAAACCACAAATGGCTTCAAACATAACTGGGACAGAGTCAAGGAGAAATTAACAGCTCAGTGGGAAGTGGAGGGGGGCAGAATCACAGATAACAAAAGGGGAAACAGTGTAAGTGAAGACTTCCGAGAGAGCGTAGATCCTAGGGCGTGATAAGGTAATATGGATTCAATGGGCTAACGCAACCTAGTGTGAGTATACTTGTGCAACTTTGTTGACAGACTGAGAAATTTGAATGAGTTGCAAATTGTCGAAGGTGAATATTGTGGCCATTCACAAACTCTCTTCTACAGGGAACTACCACCCTGTCGGTGTACCGTGAAGGCAAGAAACCCTCAAGGAGTGTTCCACCCATAGAAGTGCCACAAGAAGGATTCCCATAGGCTAAAGGTGCCTTAGGAAGAAGCCCCAAAAAAGTACTGAACAGCAAGTAGTGACCATGGAGCTGAGTGAGGACAGACTGAAGGCAACCAGTGATGACTGGAAACAGACACAGACTGAGATGAGCAGCGACTGACAGATATCAAAACTTATAGCAGAGAAGCATGACTTCAGAAGGAGAGAGGGAATTTCAAAAAAGGAGGTCCAAATGTACTACATAATGGACTACTAACTTTTGTGACCTTCAGCAAGGAGGAGAGGAAAACCCCCAAATGAGGAGGAAACCTCTGGGGATCCAAGACCTTGGTCACCTTTCCTCCAGGCTTGGGATAACTTAGTGATGGCTCAACTACTAGAATTTAGTGACCCAAGTCAGAGGAAACATTTTTAAAGGAAGGGCTCCCACTCTATCCCACTTACATGAGGGTGCTGTGAGTGAACTCTGCAGCTAAGGGTGATGCCTGGCTAAGGAGGCCCTCACCCCAAGGTGGGAGGAGGAGAGCAACAAGAGCTCAAAGGCACTCACCATCCATCCTCCATGAGAGAGGCCTAGCGAGGAAGCTGAATGTTTGAGGGGCAGGGAAAGGAAGGATGTGGAGACAAGCAGAACACTAGGTGGTTGTAGGGAGAATAGCTTAGAAGTCACTGCCAACATGGTCTGTACAGCTAAAGGCACCCCCTTGGATTTAAGGGCCCCACTATCTGGCAGCTAAAGCCTTAATTGCTACAACAAAATATGCCACCAAATTGATCTGCATGGCTAAAGCTTCCCCCAGAGTGCAGGGCATTCTCACTCGAAGGCCAGAAAGTGAAGGACCCCACCCAGTTAAGAGACCCACCCTCAAGATACAGACTTCAAGGGGAAGAGTGAGACTGTCAGCTTGCTAGGAAGCTATGGAAGCCATGCTATAGTTGGTCTGGCATGCCTCTTAGTGCAGGAAAGTGAGAGGCTGTTGTGAATCCTGATGGCCTTGAGCATATGGAAGAAATTAAATGTAGGTTGGACTGAACATCTGCTTTTTGTCTGATGCAGGAATAGTGGGAGGCCATGGTGAAGTCTGATGGCCATGAGCACATGGAGAAATGTAGATAAGGCTGAAGCTGTTTTTATCTGAATGCAGAAATGTGAATGTGGGCTGTGGTGAAGCCTGATGTCCATGCTGATTGAGACATCAAATGACAACTAGGACAGTGAATGAGGCTGAATGATACAAGCTTAGACTAAATTATGAATGTATGCCAACTAGTTCCATAAGGGAGGTTAGTGTTAGTTGCTGATGCATTGCAAGTTATATTCAAGCCAAGCCAACCCAAGCTTGCTGGCATGCAGGGACATGATCCAACTAAAATATGTCCATAGCACAGTTGCATTTGCTGGATTTGCCTGAATCAGTAGCCCCACAAATATTGCAATGCCAGACAACCAATTTTCCCACTGGCACCTGATCATCCATTTCTCCTCCCCCTCCTCCTCGGCCTGTTTAGAAAAGTAAGCACACCCACATATTTTCTGTTAATAGTTTGCTGCCAGACCTTCTCTGACAAGCTGACAGCTACTTGACCAGCAGAGTGCTGGTCCCCAGTACCTGCAGCCAGCCTCGTAGCATCTACCTGCTTCTGCACTGGTACAGTATAAATACCACAACCTTATCAAACTTTTGTTCTAGAGCAGTCGAACCTGCCAGAAGGGGAAAGGTGATGGCTCACCTAGAGGCTGTAGGCTTCCTGGCTGAGACAAGACTGGTGCCGAGGTAGGGGGAGTACCCAGCCTCTGGAGTTGTGGCTACAAAAAAACTGGAATCAGTGGCAGCAGCACTGGCACCATTGTCAGGGGCACCAGTAAAGGCAGTACCAGAGCTGGTGAGGGAGGTGGACTATGCCAAATTGCTGTCAGAGGCTCCTGCAAAGGAGCTACCAGTACCAGTGTCCCTGGGGTGTTGGTTCCAGTGGTGCCAGACCCACAGGTTTGTGGACCAGGTCAGCTGCCAGGCCTGCCGGGGCTGGAGTGCCCCCTCATTGCCCTCGTGGCTGTCTTGGCAAGGAAGCTCAAAACGTCTTTTGCAATAAGTCCTCATCTGTACCTTATTCATATTTTCTAATTCAGCCATACCTGTCTGAGAGTTCATTGGAATTTCTGGTTCCTTCCTGGGATTCCTTGTCCTGGGCTTCTTAGGAGGGGGGGGGATCCCAAGGCTGGAACATCTGGATTTGGCCCTGCTGGAGTCCATAGTTGTGGTTGTGGCTCTCGGTTTGAAGGGCCTGCTGGTTCTGGACCATCTGAAGCAACACGTCCCACCAAAATGTTCCTTTTCCATGAACTAGAGCCACCAACTGCCTTTTGAATTCTTTTCCTCTATTCAGACCCTGTTCGGACATCTATCCCATGAAGCTGCAAAACACAAGCACAACCAACAAGGCAACCCTGTCTGTGATCTTAGTCTTCACTGTCACTGCCTCACAAGGTATACTGTATAGATCTAAGTCTTTAGTGTAATTGCATTTCTAAATTCTCATCTTGGTAAAGTATTGTGCTTTTGCTTAATAATACCATAGTGAAGACCCACTTTAACTACTGTACCTACTGGCCATTCTATGCAAAGCACAGATTGTAATACCCCATTCTCAGGGTTCCTACCAGACTAAGTGGGCAGGCAACTAGCAGGCCACCACTCCCCACTGGTCCCCTTTGGGTACTGCTATGCAATGCCAGATCAATGGGGAACAAGATTGCAATTATGACAGACTTGATTTCCTCAGTTAATCTGGCTTGCATCATGGAGACCTGGCTGGGGAATGATACAGGTCTGGTCCTGGTGGCATCGGTTCCAGCCAGGTACTCTGTGGTGCACTGCCCAAGGAGGGATGCAGGGGTGGGGATGTGATCATCTACTTTAGATCTGACTTGAACTTCTCCATGCACCCGGTGGGTTCCACTTCATTGTCTGCATGCGTGGCTGTGCTTGGGAGTCCAGGTGCAGGTGGCAGGAGCCTCCTCGTGTACCGTCCTCCAGGAAACAAAGGGGAATTCCTGTAGGAAGTCACAGACTTTGTCACCGACAGGATGTTGGTGTCACCCAGATGGTTGATTCTGGGTGACTTTAACACCTGGGTCAATGCTGAACTCTCTCATTTTGGTTATGACATTCTCCAGACAATGACATCACTGGGCCTTGCACAAGCTGTTGCTTTTGTGACTCACTGCCACAGCCACACCTTGGATTAATATTCTCACTGGGGTTTGAGATTACTAACCTAAGAATTGATCCCGTCTCCTGGTTGGATCATTGCATGGTGGAGTTCTCATTCGGGACCCCCCCCATTAGTCCTTCCCCTGTTGAGATGGTCTGCTACCATCCTTTGAGGGGATTGTCCCCAGATGGACTATCGGCAGTGGTGGATTTTTCTTGTGTGAGTGCTGCTTGTGTGGTGGGGGTGGTCAAGGTGGTGATGGTCTATAATAGTGTTGTCTCCAAAGTGCTTGATGCTGTCACACCGATCCCTATATGACCCAGGTCTTCTCACTTGAGATCAATAAATTAATCAAAATGTTATTTATATAGCACTCTTTACTGGGGGCTCAGACTGCTTTACAGAACAGTACAACATATTGCATACAAACAAAACTATTCATAAAAACAATTTCCACAAACACATTTTTCAGAGCATATCACCAATCACCCACACCCAGCAAATTATCAATTAAAATTAATACACATACTCTAAGCAGTAGCATCTAAAATTATATAAGGCTATATGCCTGTTCAAATAGGTGTGCCTTGATCCCCCTCTTAAAGGCTTCCACTGACGGGGCCTCTCTAAGATAGAGTGGTAACGAATTCCACAGGACAGGTGCGGCTACTGAAAAGCCTGATTACCCAACAGATGCAACCTTGTCTTGGGAACCATCAGAAGGCCACCGTTGGAGGAACGAAGGGTGCAAGATGGACAGTGAGGAAGCAGAAGATCTTGTAGGTAGCCAGGTCATCAACGGTGTAGGGCTTTATAGGTCAGCAACCTGTGATTTGATGGGGCTCTTAAGGAGATGAAGACCAAGGGTCGGAAGTTGGAGTGTTGCTGGAGGAGAACTCAGTCCGAGGAGGATAAACTGGCTTTGAGAATTCACTATGGTAAATATCAAAGGACAATCAACTGTAAGAAGGCAGAGTTCCTGTCCAGAAAGTTTGCTGCAGGGAGGAACAGACCTGTTCTGCTACTTTGGACTGTCAACATGCTACTTCAACCCGTCTATCTGCAGGTGAAAAGAGCAGCTTCAGTTGCTCAGTGCAACGAGTTCACTCAGTTCTTCTCTTACAGGTGTCCTCCATTCAGTCCAGGATCCCTTCAGTGGGGTGGGGTGAGGTCAGCCCTGCAGTGGAGGGCCTTGCATAGGCAGAGGCACTTCTATTGTCTGGGGTGAGTTTTGGCAGGTGGGGGTGGCTGAGATCGTCAAGGTAATCTCAAAGCTGAGACCCACTTTTTGTGAACTGGACCCAGGCTCGACTCATCTCTTAGTGGGATGTGTTGAGTCTGTTGGTCTGGTGTTTGCTGAGATTGTCCAGTGTTCGCTCTCAGAGAGGCTTTTTCCAGATGCCTTGAAAGAGGTATTGGTGAAGCACCTTCTGAAGAAACCATCACTCAGCTCTGACATCTTGGCAAATTATCGACCCATCTCCAGTCTCCCATTCTTGGGGAAGGTTGTTGAGAATGTGGTGTCTTTGCAGCTCAAGGCACACCTTACAGGCTTTGATATCTATGAGCCATTTCAGTCCAAATTTAGGTCACGACATAGCACTGAAATGGCATTGGTCAGGGTGCAAAATGATCTCCTCAGGGGAAGAGAGAGAGAGAGAGAGAGACAGAGGAGACCGGTCAATTCTCATTCTCCTTGATCTGTCCTCAGCATTTGACATTGTGGACCACATATGTCTGCTGAATTGCTTTGGAGAGCTCTGTGGACTCAACGGTTCTCTCATCATATGGTTTGATGCCTTTCTTACGGGCAGGATGCAATGGGTAGTGATGGGGATATTCTCCCCCTGCCCGAAGTTCCTACCTTTTGCATTCCTCAGGGCTCGATCTTGTTGCCTGTGCTGTTCATAGTGTACCTTCTCCCTCTGGGTGAGATCATTAGGCATCACAGTTTGGGTTTCTCTACTATGTAGATGATACCCAGCTGTATATGTCCTTTGCTCCCTGGACATGTGGTACCCTGGAGGTGCTAAACAAATGTCTTGCCGAGATCCAAGACTGGATGTCCTCTAACTGGCTGAGACATAACCCTGACAAGACAGAGATTCTAGTGATCAAACCTGGTAGCCGGCATGATGTGTTCGCTGCCGGGTCAGGAACAGGCTTGTTCCTGGGTACCACCCCATTGGTAGCTTCCACTAAGGTGAGAAATCTGGGAGTCATCCATGATGGTATTTGACACTTGAAGCACAGGTGTCATCCATTGTATTTAGTGGTTTCTACCACTTAAGGAATGTTGCCCGGATTAGACCCTTAATTCCACCTTGTGACCTGCCCTCACCAGTGCGTGCCTTTGTCATGTCAATGCACAACAGCTGTAATGCTCTTTACTTCGCTATCGGTGGAGGGAATCTCACTGCAGCTGGTGGAGAACACAGCTGCCAAGTTGCTGATGGGCCTTCCCAGGTCATGCCATATAACCCCAGTCCTGTGTAAACTACACTGGCTGCCTGTTAGATGGAGGATCACCTTCAAGGTGGTCTTGCTCACCTACAAGGCCCTATATGGCTCAGGCCCTTGCTACCCGACTGACCTCCTGACTCCTGTCCATCTTGTGTGCACACTCCCCTCATCCACCAAGGGCCTCCTGGTGATTCTGAGGGCCAGGCTGAAGACCTCAGGAGATTGTACATTTGAAGTTGCAGACCTGACCCTCTGAAACTCACTTCCAAGACCTTTGAGGGAGGCTCCATCGGTGGAGGCTTTTAAACGAGGTCTAAAGGCACATCTTTTTAGAGAGGCATTTGATGGTCAGCTATAGTTGTTTTTATTAATTATTATTTATTAGTATTTATTGACTTTCTAAGTTGTATTAATTATTTGATCCTTGTGTATTGTATGTTTTTCACACCTCTTCTTTTGTGAAGCGTCTAGAGCCTCCAGGATTAAGCGCTCAAGAAATAAAACATTACTTACTTACTAATAATGCCATCTGCTTTATGGATTTTAGTTAATATGAACTTGATTTGTCGTAATGCTTGCACACACCCCCTACACCCTCAACTGCTTTGCATGGAAAACTGATTGAGGTTTCCAGGGAAATCTTGTTGCTCAGGGATGGGTACTATTTTCCACCAAAAGTAAATTATAGTACCTAATTACAACAATTAATCCCATAGTGAGGTTCCAACTTTAATTACATGTTGATTAGTCTATGCAACAAAGAAATTAGGGTTGGGCAGACCTGAAAAGGTCCTGACTCTTATTATAAACATCAGGATCCAGGTCAAAGTCCTGATAAATTCTGATTAGTTCTGATTTTGATCAGAACCTTTGGTAAAATGTGAGGAAAATTAAAAATCTGTCATACAGTTTCATAAAATGATGTGGAGATCGATGACATACACATACAATTGTAAAAAGCATTTCAGGAAATGGAAACAGAGCATATTGGCGCTGTTGTGCTGGTCAGTTCTGAATACATGGCAACAAGCAGCTGACTTGGTTTGCTGTGTCCTACCTGACTGTAGCAGTGTAACCTGATCTGTCTAACCTGAGATGGGGATCCGATTTAGCATTACAAATATTGCACTGAAAAAAAGAAATAGGTAGAACTGTAGCTATTCATACCAGAGTAGCAACACAACAGATCATAGAAGCAATCCAACTGTTCCAACAAAACATAAATCAAGTACCTGAGATAATGGGATCCCCGCTCAGAGGTTCACTCATTTCAATCAGGCAGGAGGCAGGGATTGGGAATGGGAACTAGCTAATTGTTTACATAGTTCTTATCTTTTAATTTTAGTTTTTGTATTTCTCAGTCTCCATTCTCTAGAGTGCCTGTATGTGAGTGATGTGAGGCAGACTATGCCCAAGAGACAGTCACTGACTCACACTACCCTTCTTGCCACCCTCCCCCCTCGCCAGGTTGATCCACTTTTTTCTTTTCCCCCTCTTGTTCTTCCTTTAGCTGCTTGCTTCTTGCGTTTTTTAATAGAAGGCACTTGCACAGGGCAGGCTTTGGAACTGCCTTCACCCCTTCAGTTTCAAAATCAAGGTTTGAAAAATGTGTTCCACAATGGCACGGAGTCCAAACTCCCTCCTACTTACTCAAGCCCTCTCAGCCATGGACTGCAGTAATTCATGCCACACAGTAACCTTATATGCCTCGTACCATCTGACCAATGTCAGTGCAGCAGCAGCTGGTCAGGTGACAGAGGCTTGTGGTATATCTCTTGTGTGTGTGGCAGGGGTGCAGTGCTGACGTGTCAGCATTTTGTCTCTCCCTCTCTCACTCAGTGTGCCACCCCCCCAACTTGAGCCATGGCAGGCAGTGCCAGGACAGAGGAAGGAATCCAGTCTCTCAGGTTAGTGATGAGTGACACTCTCACTATCGCTGAGTTGGAACAAAACTAACTAATCATAAAAAAAATGGCTAAAGCACAGACGCGGCACAAATAATAATTCTTAGAGAGACTGAGTAGAAAAAACACATACTTAAATGCAATGGGCAGGATTCACAAAGCAGATGTGCTGGGCGCAAATGAGATGCACCTGTGCAACTTGGATGCACCAACCTCATACAGTGCGATTCACAGAAGGATGCACCACAAGATGCCCTGTGCGCATCCCCATTGTGAATCACACAGATGCGGAATGACGCAATGCGAGATGCCCCAGTGCAACAGGGATGTGCCAAAGCACCTAGGGCGGCATAACAGTGAATGTGGAGCAAGTCAGCAGCGGACAAAGGAGCAACAGGGGGAATCTGAAGTGGCAAGGCATGCAGGGAAACACACCTGCAGGGACCGGCCACAGTGCCAAAGGGCCCGGCAGTGGCCACAGCAGATGAGGTGAACAGACAGAGCACACAGAGAAACACCCAGAAGCACCTGACACACCTCACACAGGAGCCTAACTGGCACAAATGATAAGCCCAGTGGTGCATGACATGGCCCTTGCACAGGAACCCAGCGGTGTGGAGAAAGGTAATGCCACACAGGGGCACACCAGTGGACAGGCACAATGGCAGACAGGCCAAATGCCATGCACTGCACAGGTGTAGGAAGCCCACAACCAATGTGGGCCACATGCAGAACCTCACAACTACAGAGCAGCAGCACAACAGATGCATGCCACATGCACCACACACATAACAGGGGCACCGAGAAAGGCAGCATAATACAATGCCCACCCACATGCCACAGGCAACAAGGAGGGAACACAGTGAGGCCACCTAGTCAGAGGGGGCAAGATGAGTGTGTGTGCAGTAACACACATGCACACGTGTGTAAGGCATCAAAGGGACAGTGGACAGCAGCAGACAGATACAGAACACATGCACAATGTACAGCAAATGAGCACAGACACCAGTTGCAATAGAAAATGTATTAGAAACAGCAATGGCACACAATAAACTATTTACAAGAACAACAGCCAGAAGGAACAGGAAAGGTGAGGGTGGGAGACTGTACAAATACAAAAACAGGTATGCAGGAGGGTGACGGTGTGTGTGTGTGTCGGAACAGGGTGTATAGCAACAAACAATATGGATGGGAAAGGCATGGGAAGCACAACAAAATGGGTCAAAACAGAAATGTCCATGCCCTGAATGTACAGGACTTGCCACAACATGGCACCCATGCCTACGACCTCGGTACACAGCAACCTGACCAGCCTGGTCACTGCCTGCAGCAGCTGTCCTTGATGCCTGTAGAGTGGCTGCAGCATCCTATGTGCAGACCCCTGCATCTATAGTCCTGCAAGCCGCAGAAGTGCCTGATGCCTCTGATGAATGGGGACAATTGGCCTTACACCCCTTGGACCTACAGTGGGGGACACAAACAACAGATACTAAGCGCCATGTTCCACACTGGCCCACCCTTCCCACCATGCAAGTGTGCTGGAGGCATTCACCATGCAAATGGCCAAGAGCCTGCCAGTCACATTGCATGCCTGCAACAGGCTGGCACACAGTGCTACACTGTGACCGTGCAATGTTACTCGGGAAGCACATGGCCCACATGTGCATGCAGGGGTATGCACAGAGGGGCAGGTTGCCATGCCCCACACAGCGTGTGCACATGCCAGCAGGCAGCACCAACATGCAGGCCCTGTCCAGACACCACTGGAGCACCACAGGGTGCCCACAGTGTGCATGATATACACACATGGTGGATGTACACACAGGGGCCAGGTGCACTGTGGCCCAAGCACACACCACCATGCCCACACCCCATGTGTTTGCACAATCAGCAGCACATGGACATGCACAATGGACCTGCAATGGACAGCCAAGGGCACGTCCAACCCCCACTGAACACACAGAGTATGCACAAAACAGACACTCACCTGCACCAGCACATCCCTGTCCATGGGTACTGACACCGGCCCTATTGTGCCTGGCCTCCACCACAGCCGCGGCCCGCTGCCTGCCTGCTGACCCTGTGAGAGAAATAATAGCAGAGAACACCGTGAGGAGACAGGAGGTGTGACATGCCCAACACCCCCTCCCTCAACAACAACACCAGTGCCAGCATGCAGTGAAAGCAACGCCACCACAGTGCCCCAGTGACGGCACCCCTGGCTGCATGCATCCACACACAGCACCCCTGCCTGTGCCCACCATGTGTGTAGATGGACTTAAGCAATACCAATGGCCATGGCATACTACACATTCCATAGTGGCCCTGCCACCCCAAAGCTCCATGCTGCACATGCCCACTCCCTGTGGTCACGCTGGCACAGCCCATGCTGTGTGGCCTACAGTGCATATGTGTGTGTGTGTGTAGTGGCGTCCGGTGAGCCCAACCCCCAAACCCCATGCTGTCCCTGTGCATGCGTAGTACCAGGATTTCCCTGGGCATGGCACCACACCCCTGCATGCATGGTCCTGTAAGCTCTGCAGCCTGTCCAGGTCACTGTGCTGCAGATCACCATAATGGTGCCAGCATTGCTCCCCACTGTGGGCAACCCCTGTCCTGCATAGCAATCCTGGCCCATACTACAGAGCGTGGCTCCGTGAGGTCATCTGACCCAAATAGCTATCCCTCAACCTGCAGCATCAGTGCCACAAGGTAGAGGAGCTCCACCTCACCCCAGTTCATGGCGCTTGGGCCTGTCCTCTGAGCAAGTGGCATGAGCACCCTCAGTGTTAACAGGTCAGGTGTGCACAGACAATGGTGTTATTGTGCAGTGGCACAGTTGTGCCTCATGCATGAATAGCTGTCATGCTGTGCATCGTGTATGGCATGGCAATGTGGAATTGCCACCAATAGTGTGTCATTGTGCATGCGCACAGCGCACTGCACGGGCAGGAACACAGGGTTAAGGGACATGACCGAGTCACGGATGCATACTCTATGTGGAGCCGCCATCTTGTGACTGGCAAGCAATGCCATGCACAGTGCAGTGTCACTGCACACATTGCTGGTGTTTTGCTGTGTGTGCAATGACACCCTGTTGCATGATGAATGCACACAATGCGCCAGGAGGTACCATGGTCAATGCGCATATTGATGTTTATGCACAGCCAGATGCGACTGCACGGTCAGTAAAACCACACTGTTAGCTCTATGCCTGTCAAGCCACTAACCTGGCATTGTGCATGTGTGGCAATGCACTGCGACAGATTCACTGTCTTCAGGATATGCCCTCTGTCCCTCATGCATTCACTGGAAATGCACCATATGGAGATGTGCTCAACACAGCAGATGTGCTACGCTGATTGAGATGAGCTGAGGGCAATTATGCAATTCACAGAAATTGCTCCTAAATCAGCTCATTGCCATACTCAGGGGCATCTCACCTGTTTAGCATCTCATTACAGATGCTTCCAATCTCATTTGTATGCCCTGAGCCATAAATTCTCCTGAATGTGCCTCCACAGAGCTCAGGTGACTGAGAGGAATTTCATTCCTTGAAGGTAGGTTTGTTTACATTGTTGCAAAGGCAGTATGGCAGCACAAAAGGACAGTGTGAGGCCTAGGACATACAGCCATGGTTCACGGCTGTTTCTGGTCAACAGGCACATCCAGGTGAGTACCTCACGGTGTCCCACTGTCCACACTAGGTCCGGCCTGGGTGGTATATTGCTCATGGGTGGAATAGCATGGGACCACAGAACAATTACATATGTGCTGCAGTCCTGACCAATATCCGGTGGTACATGTCAAGCAATGCCAGTCACATGTGCAGGACATTGCAGCTACATGTACCACTGCTACAGAACTGATCCATCCAATGCCCAGCTGTCACTGACAGTCCCAGACCATGTTCCATTAATGCATGGTAGATGGGTGTGTGGTCTGCAGCCAGGGTGCTATGACCCTGCAGCAGGCAGACACCGTGCCTGCACATATACAGAGCCACATGTCATGTGCTAATGGCTGCGTATTCTCACCACCAGAGACCAACATGTCTGGAAAGGACACAGCTGCTGGACACAGTCATCCTAATTTCACTAGTGATGAGGATAGGGCACTAATCAAGGCATACCTGCTGCGTAAGGACATTTTATCTGGCAGGGGTGGTAGCCAACAGCTGCGGGATGAGGGCTGGGAAGCTGTGGCATGGCATGTCAATGCCATCAGGAAGTTTAACAGGATGCCCCAGGAGTGCAGGAAGCACCTGAACGATGAGAAGAGGAGAGCCAAGGAGAAGGTGATGCACATAGAGGTCTCCCTGAGTCGGACAGGGGGTGAGCCACAGACAGATGTGCACCTTACACCCATGGAGGAGCTACTGGTAGCCAGCATGGGCTGGGTGGCTGTGCAGGGTGTTCCTGGAGGGGGCTTCAAGATGGGTGACAGTCCTTCACAGCACTGTGAGTATACATGCCCAGGACATGTGCCAGCCTCGCTGTATGAGACTATCTGATCATGTGCCTGTGTGCACCAACCATGGCTCTCTACACCCCATCTGTGGACTGCAATGTGCAGTCGCATGACAGGCCAGGCATTTGGTGGGGGAGGGGGAAACCCATGGTGTTGTTCCACTACACACCATTGCTGCCAACCCAGTGGGTGGTGGCCAGGGCATTGTCATGGTCCCACACAGTAGCATGGGGCATGCACAGTTACTGGGCCTGTCCACGTATAGCCAGTGCATGGCTGCATCAGTGGAATGGTTGTTGACTGTCGTCCACAGGGCATGTCAGGCGCACCACTGGCACACATGTATGGCCACCTGTGCATGCCTATCTGAACACTACTGTCACCCATGTTCGTAACCATGTTTCCCTTATGTCTGTTGCAGCTCCATCACACCTCATGGGTGCTGCCATGCCTGGTGTACCACAGAGTGCCACTGCAGAGGATGATGCCAGTCTGTCTCACTGAGCAGCAGCCAGGTCTAGGGATGGTGCTGTCCCAGGCCTTCACAGATGCCCTAGACACATCATCAGTGGTGGAAGGGCCTTTCAACACCTCAGCAAGTGCTGCCTTGACTGGCGAGCATGATGCCACTTGGCTGGAGGGGTTTCAGGGCTTGGCTGATGATGACCTTGGGGACACAGTGGACATCACTGACACCCTGCTGGTGCTGGCATCCAGCACACAGGGGGCATACAGTGCTGTTGATGATGGTCCTGATGCCACACAACTTTGGGGGGACATGGCCAACAGTGGAGCGCACGATGCATAGGTTAATGCACAGGTGGCACCAGCAGGAGTTGGTGGTCCTGCGGTCCCTGGCAGACCCATAGGGCCTGCATAGCCACCCATGGTGCTGGTTGCTGTGGGATCTGTTCCTGGTGCTGCTGTGGTGGTGAGACTGCCAGCACGGGTCAGCAAGCTGCTGTGGTACCACTGCAGCTGGCGGTGGCCTGTGATGCTGCCATTCCTGGATGCACAGTCATTGCACAAGCCCACTCCCCATCCATTGCCCTGGCCTACTGTGGTGCATCCACCTACAATGGATGAGCAGCAGCAGGCCGGCAAACCACCTGCCCGTCGGCGCCATACCCATGAGATTTTGTCTGCCAATGACATTGAGGGCTATGCACACCTTATGCTGGCCACTGTGGAAGGGCAGCAGAGCTCATGGGTCTTGGGACACTGCTGGCCATTGAACAGGAGTTGTTGGTAGCATGGAGTGCCCAGATGCTGGCAGATGCACTCCTACTGTGGGTGGGCATGACTGTAGCTCTGGAGCAGATTGCACATGCTGCTGAGGCAGCATGTGCAACAAATGCACAATGTGTCTGCCGGCCAACAGCCAAACCCCCAGGAGTGCCTCACACATACCCAGGCAGTGGCGTCAGGTGGACCCATTGATGCTGATGCTGTCACCACACCTCACCATCCCCATCATCCTCGTATCTGACATGGATCATGGGGCCAACACACCAGTGAGCACATGTTCACAGTCTTGCTGCAGTACCCCTCCAGGGGTGTTGTCTAACCCCCTTGTGGCCAGTGGTGCTGCATCAGCAACCACCGGTTGTGGACATGACTGCCCAGATTTCTGTGGCAGCTGTGATACCTCCCACTGATGCCTGGGTGCCAGATCACATGGCCCCATCTCCTGCACCCTTTGCGGGCCACTCACCAGGCTACCTGTGTCTGGGGTGGCATGGGTGGCATGTGCTTGCCCCAGTGCATTGCCTGTGTGGGTCACCTGTGCAGTGCTACATGCGTGTCCAGGTGCACCATTGTTGTGCTGTGTGACATGGGTGGATGAGTGTGGTCCTGTGTCTGTTATACATGTGTGCCAGTAGCAGTACACTGAACCATGCCATTTTTAGCACATATAATGTGCCCCCTGGACATGTGGATACTGCTGTGCATGTGTGTGTGCGTGTGTGTGTCTGTGTGTGTGCATCATTGTTGCCCTCACGTGTGCACTACACTGCGGCACTGTTGCAGTACAGTGCTCTGTGGTGTGTATGTGGGTGTTTGGGTGTGTGTGTGTGTGATGGGGTGCCAGCCATGTATTACCCACCTGTGCTACTCACCTGTGGTCCCTGAAGTGCTCCTCTATGATGGTGTCCTGTGCCACTGGGCCCTGGCGACCAGCCGTGGGTCTCGACATGGCAGTGGTGCTCCATCACGCTATCCCTGTATCACTCCATCCTCATCCCCCTCCTCATCCTTCTCCCCGGAACTGTCACCCTCCTCAGCATGGAGAGCTATTCCACAGTCAATGGCCATGTCGTGCAGTATACAACAGGCCAAGAATATGCCACAGGCCTTCTCTGGGCTATACTGTAGGGCACCACCCGACCTATCCAGACACCAGAAACACATCTTCAGCATGCCAAAGATACGCTCAATGATGGCACCCGTAGTGATGTGTGTCTTGTTGTACCACTCCTCTGCCTTTGTCCCAGGTCGGCAGATGGTTGTCAGTAACAGGGTCTGAGGGGTTATGCCACATCACCTGTAGGAAGCAAGTGCAGGCCATTACTCGACTGCATACCTGTGCATAGTGCCCTTCACCCTGCACCATGGTGCACTGGTGTGACTGCAAACTGTACACCCCGGTCCCTGTGTTGACCGTTCCTGGCCACCTACATCCCCCTCATGACTGTTATTGTCAGGCCAGGCTGCACATGTCTGCCCATATCTGCCCATGCTCACAGCCACAGCTGCCCGCCCATGTTCCTGTTCCCATTGTCTGCCCATGACTGTCCAACGGTCAACCATGCATGGCTGCAAGTGGTGTATTCTGCCCTGCCACTCATGCCAGCTGTTGCACTGCACCCCACCTCCCATGCTTTGCTGTTCTGCTGCACTTTCCCCCTGTGTGCGTAGTTTCATCAGTGTCCCTCCTCCATTGTTCTGCTTGTGCACATCCCCCCTGCACATTTTGTATCATGCTCCCTCTCCCTTCATGTGTTGAGCCATGGTGGCTTATTCATGAGCAGTTCTGCTTGCCCCACCCACCTACAAGTTGAACGATGGGTACGTTCCCAGTCTCAAACTGGCGGCAAAGGGTAAACTGGTGCCATATGAAGGCATCATGTGTACACCAAGGATGTGTGGAGCAGACATTGCTGATGCACCCAGTGGCATTGCACACCACCTGGAAGTTGACTGAGTGATAGCCCTTGCGGTTGACATATGTCATGGCATCCTCACCAGGCAGTGTGCAGATTGCCACATGGGTGCAATCAATGACTCCATAATGCCTGGCATGTGTGCCACGCTGTGGAACTGCTGCATGGCTTATGTCCACTCTGCCTGTGTGCTTGGGAATTGGATGAATTCTAAAGCATGTGGGAGCAGTGTGGTGAGGAATTGTTTGAGGAGATGGGACATAGATGGCTGGGATATGCCAGTGTTGTCCCCGGCTGGCCTCTGGAAGGTTCCTGTCTCGAGCAGGCACATTGCTGTTGTCACCTTGGTCTTCACTGATATGGCATGACCTCTTCCAGTGGGTGTCTGCATTTTGTCAACACACAGCTCACAGAGCTGCCTCAGAATAGCCCTGTTCAGGAGGTGTCAGCCGACTGTTTTGGTGTCCGTCAGCTGCTCAAATGTCAGTCTAGCATGATACAGTCTTTTCTTCTGCTGCTGCTCTACTCCTGCTTGCTGCTGCTATCCTGCAGTCAGCCTGTTGGGAGCTTGCACTTAAGTCTACTTCTTTTATATTTATTGCCACATGGGGCATTTGGTACTTGCACTGTGGATGCTCCTTATTTGCACATTCATTTTGCTCTACGAATGGCTCTACACTGTATATGCAGTTACATGTCACTTCAGGATGTACCGTATATCATTACTTTCAGTCTACAGCACATCCAGTTCGGTGCAGTGTATCCAGGTTGTGCCGGGGCATCTATGTTGTCTATGAATTGCTACATGGAACGTTTCCAAGTTACGCTGGGGTATCTCATTTGTGCCCAGCGCATCTGCTATGTGAATCCTTCCCCTTCAGACTGATTTGATTTAATTCATCTGCATTTCAGATTTTGAGTGTCTTTTTTCCCCTAATCAGTCCTGTAAGACTTATTCACTGACCTACACAGCCAGTATAGTGTTATGCTTGTGCAACTGTTTTAGTTTGGCTTTGGCCATTCGCACTGTCTATTCCAGAGGAATTACCACCCTGTAGGTTACGAAAGGCAAGGAACTCTCGGAGAAGGTACCACCACTAGAGGTGCAACGGGACGATTCCCATGACTAAAGTACCTTAGGAATCCCCTAAGGAGAGAGTACCACCATTGGAGGAGGAGGATGGGAGGATGGTGGGGCAAAGAAAAAATGTTTCACAATGAGACTGAGAGGAACTGCTTATATAGCTCAGGAAATGGGAGTGGCTGGCTTCTTGGCCACCAAACTCTAGGCAAAGCCTTTCCAATTCACTGACCTATGCAGCCAGTATAGTGTTATGCTTGTGCAACAGTGTTAGTTTGGTTTTGGCCGTTCGCACTCTCTATTCTAGAGGAATGACCACCATGTAGAGTTACAAAAGGCAAGGAACCCTCAGAGAGGGTTCCACCCCTAGAGGTGCCACGGGACGATTCCCATGAATAAAGGTACCTTAGGAATCCCCCAAAGAAATATATAATCATCCCCAAAGAAGAAGGCAATATTAAGCATATGAGCAAGCAGTAACTGTGACATAGGAGCAGTAACTGTAACATAGTAGTAAAGAAGCATAGGCAGTTTGATAATGCAATGAGATGCTCAGTTGGATAACATAATGACTGCCCAGGTTTGTGTAGCATGATCTTGATGGTTTGCATTGATATTAGGGGATCCCCTAAGGAGAGAGGGAGGGAATGGCAGGACATCCTCCACTTCCATCCGACAGCCAAACCTACCTAAGGAAACTAGGGGAAACAACTATGCTAACTAAGTTTTATGACCTGAGGCAACACAGGAAAGAAAAAAACCCTATGAGGAGGAAATCTCTGGAGGATCGAAGGCCTGGATCGCCTTCCATCCAGGCTTGGGATAGTTTATTTAGTGACAGCTCTGCAGCTGCAATTTGGAAAACCCAATTAAAGGGAGGTGGAAGATATTTCAATTTGGAGGAAGGCTCTCACTCAAATCCTCTAGCAGGAAAGCCTTGGAAGGTTGCAAGAAAACTCTGCAACAATACGTGCAACCAAGGTGCAGGAGGAGAGCAACAACTGCTGAGGCACTCACCTGGCCTACTCATCCTAAACTTAAACCAGTGAACCAGAGGCAGTCGTAGGGAGAATGTAGTGAAGGTGCCTTGCTAGGGAAACCACTAACGTCAATGGCTAATCATTATAGTGGAACACTAGAGCCAAAGGAGATCATCGTAACCACACTTCACCGCTAGTCTTAAATTCTATATAAGGAGCTGCTGTTGCACAGCAGGCAGCTAAAGCCAAGCCTGGGGTGAGGACATTCCCAGCTATGGGCCAGATGAGAAGGATCCCGCCCCAAGTTGGACACGCTCAAGATGCGGACTAAATGCAGGGTGAGACTGCCGGCTGCAGGAACCCTGCACTAGACAGAATGGCTGGCATGCCCCAGAATTGATTGAGAGCTGAAAATCTGGTGAGCTGATTGAGCACAGTGTGCTAAAATCATAATGAGCACTGAGTTCTGAGACCTTGCAAGGTCGAATGCAGATTGAGTGCAGCAGAGTCCCAGAGGCTGAAGCCGAGGGGATGGCAGTAGGATAAAGCAATGGTTTGCGTAAGCAAGGAGCAATGGTTGCATAAGCAAGTGTGGACCTACACGTAGGTCAGTAAACAGAGTAGTAATAAGTGGACCTGCATGTAAGTCTGCATAACGTAGGGCAAACAGCACTGAATAGTGGGGCAGCCAGGCATTTCAAAGCCAAATCAAAGTGAAAAACTCTGAGGATTTTCAGCAGCGAAGACAGGATTTAGAACAGATATAATTAGCCACGTTGGCCACGACCCCCAAACACCTCCCAGTCCCTGATGTAGGACAAACAAGAAAGCAATGGAAGGGCTGAGAATCACATGCAGATATAAAAGCTAATTTAATAGCCTCAGCATGAGCTTTAGCTAACCTCAGAGTAGAACAAGGTGCAATATCAATGGGAGTAAAAAAAGCAGTAACAGAAAGCAATTAGGCCTGTGCAGCAGTAGTGAAAACAATCAAATACACTGAGTTGTAATTGCAATAAACAAAATAAAAGGAGGCACAACGCTCTGAAAGCACTCTTACCAGTCAGTGCAATGAGACTGCTGCAATGAGATAATTAGAACAAGCCTGAGTGAGCTATATAGCTAGGTTCAAGTAAATCTGAGTCAGGTGAAACTAATAGGGTATGCAACATGGAGCAGCTATAGTTGAACTGAAACATACAGATCAGGTTTGCAGGTGCAATGCAAGTAATTTGAGAGTTGTAACTGAAAGCAAGCAGTATGAGCCATAGTGTAGCAGTATGCTAGGAGCTTAGAAACAAAGTCCTCCCCCCAAAAAAAAGGAAGGAAGCACACACAGCTGAAGGCAAAATACAAACCAGAAGTAGGGAAATAAACACAGAAGCCCAGCAGAGACAAGCAGGACCAGCAAGGTGGGGGGGCACAGGCTCCAGCCAGACAGGAAGGCCCAACCAGCACAGAGGACAAACCGACAAAGCCTTTGGTTGCAAAGAAAAAAAGCTTCACAATGAGGCTGAGAGGAACTGCTTATACTGTATAGCTCAGGAAGTGGGAGTGGCTGGCTGCTTGGCCACTGAATTCCAGCAAAGCCTTTCCAATTATTCTCATATGTATTGCACTCGGGCAGGCTAAACAGTGCATTTTGCTATACACTCAACATTTGGCGGTGGACCTGGACTCAATTTACAATGGGTCCTTATTAGTCTGGGTCTGCCAGATCGCACTGGATCTGGTGGGTTCTGATTTTTGGCGGGTTGGTCTGCCCATGCCTAGCAGAAATTGCAGTGATGTAATATGTTATTTGGTACTGTAGTGTTGTATAAATTTATGTCCCTATTTGCTGTTGTGCAACATGTAGTATTATGAATAGTTACCAAATGAAAAGGTGCTTCTAAATATTAAGATATGGTAAACAGAATGAAATGATGGCATTTACTCCTTTTATAATAAATTTTTAAAGCATTATTGTTGGAGTTCCTTATACACGTCTGGGAACTTTCTGTCGCCGCAGCATAGTGGAATAGAATGGAGTGATGGCAATGTTTCATGCCTCCCACCCCCAGGGAATCATCATACAGGGAAATCACTTAACTGGATTCAGCTGAACTTGCTGGAATAAAGCAATACTGCACTTTGGTCCATTGCCACATAAAAAAAAAACAAAAAAAAAAAACATTTGTGCCAGAACTGCACCAGCTTCAAATAATGCTTAAAACCAGTGCAAATGCTACTGAGGTGAGCAAGCGATAGTAAAAGGATATGCCATGCAAAAAAAGTTGTTTTGCATTTTGACTGGTAAGGAAAAGTGAGATAATGATTATATTCTTTATTATCTTCATTTTAATGTGTTACTCTTTGTAAAATTCTTCTACTTGCCTATAATTCTGAATACAGCCTTTCTTTAGTTTTTGGGTTGCACCTTTTGTGTGCTACCAGGCGTATTGCATACCTGGCCTGGCACATGGTCAGCTATTGCACTTACCTACTGCCTCTCTGCCTGCTGGGTGACCTCCTGGACTCTAGGCTACAGTAGTGTTTGGAATAACATAATAACTTTCCAACATTATAAAAACAAGAACACTAGCACAGTCAGAAAGACTCTGAGTAACAGAATCTCAAAAGGAGCTATTTTTCATGATTTCCAGAGCTGAATGTGGGTGGGGTTGTCAGGGTCTAAATGTGCTCTAAGGAAACAATATCAGAGGTGCGCTCAGCTATTGCCCAGTGCCAACCCAAGCTGTCCAGCCACGACAACTCTAGGAAACAACAAAAAAGACACTTGAGGAGACAGAACTGGTAAATGTGGGACCATACATCCTTTCCTACTTGAACCTATGCTAAAACTTTAAAGAGCTAAACACTGGGCTAACATGTGGACTACTATTGCTAGGCAACCCCCCGACCCACCACATGGTTCTCAGCATTCTCTGAGGTGGTACTGTCCCACTTGTCCTGCAACAGTTTTCCAAGGGCCTTTGGAAGGATTCACTGTTCACCCATAGGAGAGATAAGCACCCATCTAAGCCCATGGGAGCATACCTCTCAACTGTACCACATTTTGAGGAACGTTCCTCATTTTACTTCTCAAAAGCTCCCTGTTCCACATTGTGAGGACTTGTTCCACATTCAAAGTCAACATTTTAAAGCAAAAATCCATAGTAAATGATGCAAAAAATATATTATTCAATTCATAACAGACTTTGTGAGCATAAATGCAACATGTTAACAGTGTTTCAAGCTTCTTAGGTAAAGATTTGATTAAGTGTTCCACATTTTGCCCATTTGTTCCACATTTTGACAGGCAATGTTCCACATTCGGGGGACAAAAGGTTGAGAGGTATGCATGGGAGTGTGTCATTGTTTGTTGGTTGAATTCCAATGGCCAGGAGGCCAAACCCTTAGAGACCACCAATATCTAAAGCCAAACAGGATAAGACCCTGCTGACCTAAGCGCTTACTCCTCTAGCTACTCCACAAAAAAAATAGGTAAGCAAAGCTACCCCAAACCAAAAATGTTTAGAAAGCAAAGCAGCATTGAATCATACCAGAGCTACACTGAAGCTGTGTGCCTAAACCACATGGCTCACCCACCTTTGGTCTTTGAGCCTGGTGGCATCAGCCACATGGCTTGCTGAGCATGCTCCAGGCCTTGCTTTTTTTTTGTCTCTAGTCTACTGAAATGACAGAAAAATAAACTTGACTTGCCTGGCCCAAAAACTTCTGCTGGCAGCTCAAACTCCCTCTGTCAGAGCTTATCCAGGAGGGAGGAGTGGTCTGCTGGATGCCATGACCATGTAGCCCAATCTCCTGAGGACCCACAAAAACAAAAAAAATGACTGCCAAGGTCAAAAACAGGCCAGCACAAAGAAACCTTGGCAGTAGGACGTTGTTGGCTCATCCTATAAAGAGGTGAAATATTTGTGTCACTAGAATTTGGGAAAATAAATACAAATAGCTACACAAATTACATACAAACAGGTACAAACAACAGATGCTTGCTTCCAAAGTTTTGTGCCGTGTGCCCCCATTGATGAGCTAATTTTTTAGCTGTTTTCAATCATTGCTCCCAACCTGCAATTGAGAAATCTGCAGTTCAACCCCAAGATACCTAAACTAAACGCCCTGCTATAATTCTTAAACTTTGCACCTGGAGTCCTGGTTATTACTGCCATAGACACACACTCCACTTTCAAGTCCCACCTTAGTGTCTGGTTCCTGGCAAACTCATCCTGCCACTGCTCCCAGGGGTCTGACACCAACCCACACTATTCAACTCCCCAGCCCAGGGGTTACCAACCTACCCACACTAGTCAACTCCCCTGCCTACAGCTGTTGCATTGTAGTTTTCACAGTAATATTTGACTTCCTAGCCTCTACATAATTGTATAGTACTTGCTCACTGAACAATGCAGTCACACATTGTACACTGTGCCTATGATTTGTTTGTTTTGTACCAAATTTCCTCATGTCCAATATTGAAACCTTCTATTCACTATTCTTAAATGGACCTATGCTTCAAACCTGTATATTGTGCTTATTGTTGCTTGTATCAACTCTGTTTCATGTGTATTACTGTTACCTTGTACTCCGCTGTCACCCTGCACCATGTGTTATGGCTTGTGCCTGAAAATGGTCCCTGGGATCAGTGCACTCACCCGGTTATCAAAGTCATCAAAAAAATAAATAAATAAATAATGCTAGCCTTCAAAACTAACAGTGCTTTCCCCAGATAAACAATCCCTCACTTTTATTCCAGCCTAGGCAAATTAATTTCAGCAGGAAGTCTTTCCTGGAGAGTGCTACAGAGTTCAGAGTGGAGGGCACAAAGCAACAGAGAAATCTTTAATTTACCTGATTTATTAATGTGCTTAAGTTCTTCCCCTCCAGTCCAAAGTCACATGCCCACATAGGAACGCCTATCTGCTTACCAGTCTACCCCCAAACCCTAGTGGGCATGTACCTAAATATCTAATCTGCTGGCTCAGCTTTCCATCAGGGCTGTTCCACAGACAATGCCCCTCCTGCTGTAATTCTTTGCAGCCTCTGTAATAATGCACTTTTTGGTACTGAATTTCAGTTCCAGACTTTGGACCAATTTTCCACCTTTAGCAGGTCTCTTGGCAGCTTCCTTATCCCCTCCACACTGCCAACACTACAACAGAGTTTAGTGTAATCTGCAACTAGATACAACCTCAGAAGCAGGTGTCCCAGGTAAGGAACAGCAGCTAGTGAAGAGGCTGCTGCTATCTTCAGGAAAGGGAAGTAACTGAAACACAAACTGAATTCATTTTTACCTGTTAACATTGATGCTTATTCTAGGTTCTCAGGGGCTGTGTGTATAGATGGGGAATTTTACTTTGATTGCCTGATTGTTTTTGTGAGAGCAAGGGGCAACAATGTAGCAGTCACTTACCCTTCCTCCCCTCAACCCATCCACCCCTGTGTCCACCCAACATTTATAGATACCTGAGTCATACAACTTCCTTCATTTTCTTAAGGGGGTACCTTAAAAAAATCAAATTAAAATTACACTGTAGGGGGCAGCACTGCACTCAGAGAGCTGTTGTAGCAACAAGATCAGTACATGAGGGTCTATTAGGGAGACAAAAGGGAATCTAGTAAGAACAGGATATGGGGAGTGGTGCAATGCAGTGGTCGCAGGGCAGCCACATTCAGGCAGACCTTTTGGGCACTGAGGTGCTGCCCTATCTGCATGAGCCTCTGTTGATTGAGGAAGGAGGTCACCAGCCTCAGAGCTAAATTATCCTGGGTAAGGACAGGCTTCAACCTCATCCAGGAACCATCAAGTCCAAATCTATTGCCCCAGAGGATGCCAAGAAAATGGGCCATGTGGACAACGGTGGGCTCAGGGAAGGTTAGGGAGGTTAACAGAAGGCACATCCCAACACCTACCACATTACATAACACCTATGCCCCACTGGCTGAGAGGGATTGCCAATCTGAGGCACCCAAGGTAGGGGAAAGGATGGATGTGGAGGTCGACCAAGGTGGCGACCTCAGGTGGGGAAGCAGAGGACCACAGAAGAGGGGGAAGCAAATCCTTCTGGGGGACTCAGTAGTGAAGGGAATGCATCTAGGAATGTGGGGAAGGGAGTCAGGGAAGTCAAGTGCCTACCAGGTGCCACTGCAAGGAGAGATGAGAGGAGGATCCTAGGGATCACCAGGAGGGCAGGAAGGGAGGGGGAGCTAGATGTCATTGTCCACTTAGTAACTGCAGTAATGACCTGGCTGAGGAAGAACCAGAGGTGGTACAGGAAGACTTCAGGAGACTGGAGAGGAGTCTAAAGCAGCTGGCTATATCCGTCACCTTCTCAGAGGTGCTACCTGTTAAAAGCATAGGTGAGTGCAGGAGTGTACACTCCAGGAACGTCAATGCATGGTTGAAGAATTGGTGTGTAGAGGAAGGATTTGGATTCATTGGGGACTGGGGGCCCACCTGGAGGGAAGGGGGACTGCTAAAGGTTGACAGACTGTATCCATCCTGGAGAGGTACTCAGATCCTCAATAAAAAGTTTAAATGCTACATTAGGGAGCATTTAAACTAGCTAAGGGTGGAGGTAGGCTGGTAGACAGGGAAAATGCTGTAGCTGTCCACCCCCAAAGACTAGCAGGGATACAAAGGAGCAGGAAGGTGAAAAATCAAAAAAGACCCACATGCTAGGGAAACAGAAAAGAGATGGCAGAAGGGAAACTAGTGGCATCCACAGAGTGGGATATACAGACAGCTGGAAATACAGGAATAGGACAACAGGCAGAAACATCAGGAAGGTGATGTCCACAAATTCCAGGAGCTTAAGGAATAAGGTAGCAGAACTTGAGGCCATCATAGCTGAGGAGAAGATAGATATAGTGGCAGGAACAGAGATCTGGTTTAATGAAAGCACTGACTGGGAGGTTGCAATACCAGGGTATGCACTATTCAGGAGGGATAGAGTTGGAAAAAAGGGAGGGGGTTGCACTGTATGTAAAAGACACTATTAAAGCAACAGAAATACCAAGAGACAGTGGGGGGGAGGAGATGTTATGGGTAGCAATGGAGGCAAATGGAGGGGCCATACTAAGGGCAAGCATTATCTACAGACCCCCACGCAAGGAGAAGAAGTGGATAAGGAAATGGGGACAGCCACTGGGGAGATGTCCAACAGAGGATAGATGATACTGATGGGGAATTTCAACATGCCTGATGTGGATTGGAGCATCCACAGCTCAAAGATGAATCCATATGAGAGGGGGCCACACTGGACCTGGTAATATCAAACAGAGACAGTGAGACCAGAGTCTCAGTGGGGGACCCCCTTGGAGAGAGGGATCACAAAACAATACACTTTGAGTTAAATATTGGGAAACAAGCATTCCACACCAAAACAAAGGTCCTATATTTCAGTAGGGTGGACTTTAGGAAAATGAGGGAGGGAGTTAGCAGTACTCTGGCAAGGATACAGAATCGGGAGGGGTTTGAGGAAAGGAGGAAGAAAATTAAGGGGCATTAGAAGAAGTTGCGTGCCTATGTATTAGACAGGTATCGAAGAATAAGAGAAGGAGAAGACCACTTTGGTTCTCACAAAAAGTAGCAGTGGGTCAGGGCAAAAAGAATAGCCTTCAAGCAGTACAAAACAACATGGGGGAGCAGGACAGGGAGGTGTACAGGAACAAAACAAATAAAGCAGCAAAAGGGATCAGGGAGGCAAAGGCTGTCACAGAAGAAAACATAGCAAAGTCAGTGAGCGGAGGGAAGAACATTTTACAGATACAGCAGTGAAAGAAGAAACAAAACAAGGCTGGAGTAGTGAGAATCAAGGGGGATGAGGTGACTGTGTGGAGGAGGACAAGAAGAAGGCAAACATAATAAACAAGTATTTCTGCTCAGTATTCACAAAGGAAGGGGAGAGAAATGGTCCACAGATAAAGGAGAAAGTAACGAATGGTGCTGGGGTGGACACAAACTCCTTTACAGAAGACAGGGTACTTAAAGAACTGGAGAAATTCAGAGTGGACAAGCCTATGGGACCTGATGGGGTACACACAAGGATACTAAAGAACTGAGGAAAGAACTGGCTGCACCCCTAGCAGCCCTGTTCACTCAATCCTTGGATACAGGGATAGTACCGGGAGATTGGAGAAGGGCAAATGTGGTGCCATTCCACAAGAGTTGGAGCAGGGAAGAGGCAGGGAATTATAGGCCAGTAAGCCTGATGATGGTAGTGGGGAAGGTAATGGATATCTTAATAAAGGAAAGAATGGAGGAGTACCTGACCAGTAACAAACTGCAGGATCCAAGACAGCATGTATTCACAGGGGAGAGATCATGCCAAACTGATCTAACTGAGTTTTTTGTCTGGGTGATGAGAATCTTGTACCAGGGGAGAGCAGTGGACATGGCCTACTTGGATTTCAGGAAGGTCTTTGATATGGTCCCACACAGGAGATTAATCAACAAGTTGAACAGTCTAGGGATGGGTGCAAAGGTGGTGATGTGGGTGTAGAATTGGCTAAGCAACAGGTGCCAGAGGGTAGTAATGAATGGGGGAGATCAGAAGAGAGGGAGGTGGCAAGTGGGGTACAGCAGGGATCGGTCCTGGGGCCATTACTATTCAATGTATTCATTGGAAACATTGCAGATGGACTAGAAGGGAAAGTATGAGTGTTTGCAGACAACACAAAGATCTACAATAGGGTGGACACACAAGAGAGAGAGTGGATAGGATGAGAAGGGACTTAAACAAACTGGGGGAATGGTCAAAGGTATGGCAGCTGGGGTTTAATGCTAAACAATGTAAAGATGAAAAAATGTAAGCTTATGCACATAGAGCATAAGAACCCAGGGGCAACTTACCAAGTAGGAGGGGTAGAAATGGAAATCTGCAGAAAAGAATGATCACTAGGACTAGGGGTCACGATACGCCGCTAGAAGGGGGGAGCCTCAGTGGGAATATGAGGAAGTACTTCTTCACGAGAGGGCAGTTGAACCCTGGAACAGGCTACCAGGGAAAGAGGTGGGGGCAAAAACAGTGGGGGCATTTAAGCATGCATGGGATAGATACAGGACTAGTGAGACTAGGACAGAAGGCAAGAAAAGAAACAGGTCCAGCAGGATCTGACAGAAGGAAGGAAGGAAGCAAGACAGTTCTTAAAGCTAAACCAGGGCAGACTGGAGGAACCTGGAGGTCATTTTCTGCCGACAACTGCTATATAACCTGCCCTGGATTCCCTCTCCCATGTCACTAATAAGTATACTGAAGATGGCTGGGCCCAAAACAGAGCCCTACTGTACTCTGCTAGTGACCTCTCTTTCCTCTGATCTAATCCCATTCAACAGAACTCTTTGCTGCCACCTCTCCAACCAACACCCTAACCACCTTACTATTTAATTAGCTGTTCCCAGATCCCCCAATCTTCTTCAGCAGCATTCAATGTGACACCAAATTTAATGCCTTGCTGAAGTCAAAGTGGAGTAAATCTATAGCACTGCCCTTGTCAGCTACCTTGGTTATCCAGTCAAACAATACTATCAGGCTGATCTGTCAAGACCTCAGTACCATAAATCTATGCTACTTACTATTCTGAAGTCCATTTTTCTCCAAGTATTCCACTAGATCTTCTTTAACTAGTGTCTCCATCAGTTTTTCTACTACAAAGGTAAGGCCAATGGGTCTAAAGTTTCTTGACTGTTCCTTGTCCTCTCCTTTGTGTGGCAGAGCCTTGCCCACTATTCTCCAGTCCTGGGGAACCACCCCTTGCTGCAGAGAGCTATTGAATTGCCCCACCAGGGGGTTCGGCTAACACTGCTGACAATTCACTTAGCACCCTCGGCTACATCTCATCCAGTCCCAAGGCTCTGTTTACCTTCAGGGCTGCTAGCCCTTTTTCAACTCTTTCACCAGTAAATTTCTGCAGTTTTGTTTTTGGGACTCTTCTACCAGCTGCCTTTATACTGCTCCCTGACGAGGACCCTTTATTCTCTCTAATTAATACTGAGCAGAGGTAGTTGTTTAGCATAGTTTCTTTCTGCTCGTCCTCTTCTATTACCCAGCCACCTTCCATTATCCTGACAATTCCCTCTTCCGTCTGTGTTTTTCTCTTATACAGTATATCTGATTAACTGTTTTCCCCCTCCCATGACCCCCTCTGCAGTGTGCAGCTCTGTGTCTGTTTTTGCAGTCCTGACTGCCCTCTTGGCCTCCCTAGTTTTCTCCTAGTACTCATTACATTCTCCATCCCCCTGCTTTTCTTTGTACCATATGAAGACAGTAGTTTTAGCCCTCGCTGCCTCCTTGACCCTTTAAAGAACCAAAATGGTCTCTTACACTTGTTTCTCTGGATAACTGGTCTTGTGCATGTTTTTGTTTCCTTGAGAATGGCCCCTTTTATAACCCTAATCTTTTGTCCACTCCCCTGATGCAGTCTAACCCAACTAACCTGTCCAGCTCAATTTTTCTCATATGGCTGAAATCCACCTTTATGAAGTCTTGCACACCAGCATTAGATGAGGGATTACAGGTGTCCAGGAACACCTCTAACAGTATAGTATTGTGGTCACTGGACCTCGGTTGTTCCCTGACCCATACTCTGGCTACTCTTTCTGAGTTGGTGAGTACCACATCTAGAATGATTGACTGTCGAGTAGAATCCCTGACCTGTTGTACCAACATGCAGTCCTGCAAGATATCAAGCAAGGTGTGGTTCCCGACCACTGGGATAGCCCAGTCAGTGTATGGCAGGATGAAATCTCCCACTGTTACAACCTACCTCTTTGCCACCCCCTCCCTCCTTCAGTACCCAGTTCCTTATCTCTCCCATCTCTCTGCCCCAGTGGACTGTAAACCACATCTATGTGAGTCTTCCTGCCTGACAACTCTGTAAGCTAAACCCACAGTGATTCTACCTCCCATTTCCTCCAATGGTAGCATCTACGTGTCCCTCTAACATGATTATATAAGGTGTAGCTTGGGATCCCTATGTCCCAATCCTTATTCACACTGGCTCTTGTTTCTATAATAGCCACTAGATCTAGCCCACAGTCTGCCTGGCACCAAGGCATACTATTGACCAACATGTGCTCATACCACTATTGGTTCTCACTTGCACGGGCTCATCCCCCTTCTCTAATAAACTTGATGTCTTGTGTTTCCCTATCTTTTCCTGTCTATTGTGTATACCCTGCCTTGTCCTCTGGACTCTTTCCTTCCATCTATTATTTCCTGAACACCTTACCCCACCTCATGGGGGTTCTGTCTAGGTTCTTTACTGTTCCTCCCTCCTCAGTGTAATCCCCAGACAAAGCCTCCCCTGCAGCCAGTTTAAACATCTGCCAATGTAGACGTCAACCTTCTGTCCTAACAAACAAGTCCACTCTCTTGTCATTTGAAGGCAATCACCTTTGAAGAGCCTTCTGTCCCAGATACCCCCCAAATACCTTATAACGTGATGCCCCTGTTCCTGACACCACACATTCAACCACCTGTTGAACACCTTGACTTTTTTCCTCCCTTTTTCTCTTCTTCCCGTTTTCCCCACAATGGACAGGAAGAACCCCAGAAAAGGTTAAGGAAGCCAAGTGCTTCTTCTGGTTATCTTCCAGCCTCTTGAAGTCCCTTTTTACTGTCTCAATAGAAAGATTTGCCATTTTGTGGGTACTAAGGTGTACCAGCACTCCCTGTTCCACACTCCTCTGCTATCCTCTGTATCCTATCCCAATCTCAGATGGCTGATGCTCCAGTCAGACATCAGATCACCTCCTCCCCTTACCTACCACTATCTCCACCCCTCTAACAGTAGTCTCCCATCACTAGAATCCTCCTTTTTAGCTTCTGCCCCCCTGTCCCAAGGTGTCACCACATCTGTCTTCCCATCAGCACCAACTGACCCATGGTCACCCTTGCCCGAATCAGGTTCCTGTCCATTTTTAGGGGAGGTAAAGTAATTTTTGCCATTGGTGTTTCATGGGAAGAGTTGACTTTTGTGTGACCATCCTTGCCAACTGATCTCCTTCTTCTCCCTATCACACTTCACCCCTTGACCCAGTGGGCATCTGAAGAAGTAGAGATGCAGAGGGGTTGGCACAAGCTTAGTTGGTGTTGCAGCTGGAATATTTCCTCCCTATCTGATGCCAGCAGAGCATGGAGCTTCCTAAATGTCCAGCAAAGAGCATGTCTCCTTCTCAAAAACATAACCATGGAGACATATGCCCTGCAATCTCTAAAGCTAGCTACCTCTTCATTCACCAAATGTTCTATTCCAGTCAAACACCTTTGCGATATGCCTAAGGTTAAGTCACATAGCAGTATGTGATACTAGGCTAAGGGGTCTTCTTGCGCTGCAGCATTTCACATTGATCCCTATGATAAAGTAAAAGAAAAATGATCTATAGTCATTACACAAAGAAAACCTTCAAAAAAATACAATAAATGGAAAGTTTAGAAATACTTGTCTTCTCAGAAGATTCCAAATTCTGTCTGACATATTCTGTCATAGAGGTAGATGAACAATTTAAATTAAAAAAAGTTTTCAGAGAAACTGTTTCAACTTACAAAACGGTTTCCTTCTCTTACAGACTTAATTACAGTATATTTTGTTGATGAAATATTAGAAAGGATGCAATGTACAATGGCAAACCAGGTTTTGGAGCAAGCTTGGGCCATCAGTAGTCAGCCTGGGTGGGAGAGGATGGAGCACTCTGAGGGCTGCTCTCCTCTCCCAGGGAGGGAGTACATGATGCACCATTCCTCTACTGCAACACCCTGGAGGCATGGTGGCAGAGCTGTAGGTGCATCTTAGACAGAAGGATGTCTAATGGCCGGTGTGTGATGTGTGCATGCCTCCACATGAATGTGCACCTGTGTCATTGCACCCACTGGACCATGTGGGGAACCAGAACATAGAAAAGAGGATGGCTCTTGCATATGAAGCTGGGCCCACTGCCTGATCTGTACTGCTGCCAAGGACATGCCACACTGGATTGTGCTCTGGGGGGCAGGGAGGATGGACCTCCCTCCCCATGCCCCACTATGGTGGATATCCACGGGGATACAGTAGGTCCTGGGGGAGGCAATTGGTGAGGTGGGTGTCACAGCTGATGGTACTGCTGGAGCCATGGATCAATAGGTAAAAAAGCTTAACTTAAAAAAAAAGAAAAAAATTAAAACACGCAAGGTTCCATGTAAACTAATTATATCTTCTTGCATGTGTGAGTGTGGTGTGGAAGACTATTATGTATTTCCTGAACATAGAACAGAATACTACAGTTCATTAATTATTTAAAAGAAGTTCCTCCCACATTAGAGATGTTGTGCAGCTGATATGAAGTGTGTGGAGTGTAGCTGAAGCTAGGGGCATCGTTAGTGGAAACGCATGTGGAGGATGCTTAGCTAGCGCTCCCTTAAACAGCATGGGCATTGAAGGAGAAGTAGTAGTAGATCATTCAAAAGGGGTACAAAGCAATGAAGCAGAAATCAAAGCAGCCAAGGAGAGAGGTAGAGGACACAAAAAGTTACAGGGGATGAGCAAGGAAGGATTGGTTAATAGATTGGCTAAGAGAAGAAATAAGGTTAATTGAGGGTGGTCTGCATAAATGCCAGAATCATTGGGAAAAAATTAGGCACCGACAAGGTGTGGCAGCAAAGGGTAGGCTATATTTAATGGCTATGACAGAAACTTGGGTAACATCTAACCGTGACCAAGACTTCACAGTCCCTGGCTATGATCTGTTCAATAAAGACATTAAAAAGATGAGGGTGTGGTCCAGGCAAAATATGTCTCTGTAGATGACAATGAGATATGTGGCTGGTTGGACAGTGAGGAGGGGGTTAGGGACATGAACGAAGATCTAGAGAAACTGAAAAAGTGGTCCAAGATCTGGCAACTGAAATGTAATACCAATAAGAGCATAAACATCCACATGGGGAAATAGAACCCGACAATACCATCATGCATATAGGGGTAAGTTGAGTCGAACCTCAGAGGAAAGGAACCTGGAAAATGATCTTATGTGACATCCTCAAGAACACTGTCCAAGGCAGTAGTGCATATAGGAAGGCAGCTTGATGCTATGGTGCATAGTTAGGGCATTTACTAGCAGAAGGAAGTGATTCTGCCCCTCTATATGTCCTTGGTGATGCTGCACCTACAGTACTGTGCTCAGTTTTGGAACCTTCACATTAAAAAGGAAAATGACTGCTTAGAATAGGTCCAAAGAAGGGCAACCAAATGATACATGGGCAGCAGAGGAAGATCCACTGTGTCGGGAAAGACTAGCTGACCAGAATATGCTCTCCCTGGAGACCAGAAGCGAAGGAAGGATATGACTGGAACTTTCAAATATCTGACAGTAATAAACAAGGATGATTGCAAGCAACTCATTAAGCAATGTGAGATGTCACAATAGAGGAAATTATAAGGTGGTTGGGGGATATTTAGATGGAATATGAGGAAATATTTCTTCAAGGAGAGGATGGTAGACAGATAGAACTGTCTCAGGGAGGTGGTTAATGGCAAGACAGTTACAGGTCCCAAGAGAGGAAGAGATAGACACATGGCTATGGTAAAATTGACAAAGGGGTCAATTGGGCAGACTCAATCAGCAAAGCAAAGCCAGAAATGGTAGCACTGCCGAGGCTGAACAAGTGTTTAACTGATTGGGACTATAGGGACCAAGCAAACTTGATGTAGAAAGAGAGTATTTTTCCTGCCTAAAAATTACATTTCATTGTTTCTGCAAGAGACTCTATCATTTTGTGTGGCTATTTGTGATAGCACTTCTTAGTAACTACATACAATGCAAATCTCAGGGAAGCTTATTTGTATGTAGGGCTAGAAAAAAAATATTTTCTGCTAGAAAAATGCTGGTGAAATTCCAATTTTGCTCCCACAAAATGTGAAATTTCCATGAAAATATCACATTTTGCCAAAATTGTGATTTCAGTTATTTTCTTCTAACTTAAACAGTATTTGTCCAAACTGCACCACATTTGGTAAGCTACAGCAATTTTACATGGACACATACAGAAATGTACCAAGTTTCAGATCTCTAACCTTAAAGGTGACCATGTTATAAGCCTCCAAATGTTTGGAAATTTTAAAATTACATTTTGCAATTCTGTAAACTGCAGAATTTTAAACCTGTATAACTTTAAAACCAGAGAACAGTATAAAACCACTTTTGTTAGGTTCAGTGACCCTGATTACTATGCTCTGAGGCACTCCATAGCCCAGCAACAGAGCGTTACACTGCCATACTAACACCCAGGATTATGAAGCAAGCCCAGGAAGTCAGGTTGAAAGTCAGGCCATGGCAGAGACAGCTGCTGCTTGGCAGTACATCTCAGTTGGTGAGGGCTGATGCTGGGTATCACTGACATAGCGATGCCTATGGCTGGGCCAGGAAGCTTACTCCTGCTGCAGGGAAAGCTGTGGTAGAGTGTGTGATGCAGATAGAGACATTGCCCCCAACAGTGGTGATGGAAGGGAAAAAAAATATTGAGGAAAAAACCAGTAGCCAATTAAATGATGGTTGGTTTCAGCCTGATCAGGTTATATCCCTATGAACAGGGTATATCCCTGAAATATGGGCTGATAGCCAGGAGAGAAACCTATATGGCAAAAAAAAGAGACTGTGGGCCTGATTCACAAAGTGGTCTTACACGGATGCAAGTGGAGGCAAATGGCAGCATGCATCAATGCCCAGTGTGCCAGGGACCCTGCACCCGATTCTCTATTGGGCAGGGTCTTGGTAGCAAAGCCCCTTGACTTGCTGCAACCCTGGCCCTGTGCCAAACATGTGGTACATCTGGAGAGTTGTTGCATGCTGTGAAGCAGCCGTGCGCCAATCTAGGACAGTCCTTCTAAGCCCTGATCCCCCATTGTTGAATATATCCCTGGTGGTCCAGTGGACCGCCCCAGCCATGATCCCCCATTCATATATTTAAATATTCCCAGTGGTCTAGCAGACCCTCCTCCCTGATCCCTGATGTGCCCAAAACATAGTTTTATGTTAATTCCCTGGTGATCTAGCAGATTCCCTCCCTGATCCCCAATGTGCCCAAACAATAGTTTTATGTTAATTTCCTGGTGGTCTAGCAAACCTCCTTCCCCAATCCCTGATGTGCCCAATAATAGTATTATGTTTATTCCCTGGTGGTCTAGTGGACCTCCACCCCCCACCCTGGCAGGCAGTGTCCCACCATCCTGCCCCCCCAACCTGAAACAGAGCCAGCAACTAGCACAACCTTCCTCACACCACCACATCTGGACACTGACTGAGCTGTCAACAAGAAGTGCATACTCTATATAGTATCCACTCCTTAATGACAGCTAAGTCGGGAGCCAGATGCAGTGGTGTGAGAAGGGCTGTGCCAGTGGTCATCTCTGTTTTGGGTTGGGGGAGAAGGGTGGTGGGACACTACCTGTTGGGGTAGGGGATGGGGGTGCAGTAGACCACCAGGGAATTAAAATAAAATGATTGTTTGGGCACATCAGGGATTGGGGAGGGGGGGTCCGCTAGGCCACCAGGGAATTGAAATAATACTATTTTGGGGCACATCAGGGATTGGGGAGGGAGGGTCTGCTAGCCCGCCAGGGAATTAACATAAAACTATTGTTTGAGCAAATAAGGAATCAGGGATGGGGTCGCTAGACCACTAGGGATATATTTAAACAACAGGAGATTGGGGCTTGGGTGGGAGCACCACTAGATCACCAGAGTTATTATTTAGACAACTGGGGATCAGAGTGTGTGTGAGGCGGGAACCATGGCACATTGCCACAATGTGCTACACACTGATAGAGGGATATTTCTAAGTACCTCTAGACCAGCCTGGTCTAACGGTACCTAGAATTTCTCCCTCTGGGAGAGTTTGAGAATCCCACTCTCAGGGATATGGCAGCTTGCATCTGCCTTATACCCCATGCCCCATGCACCATGTCACAGCCCATTTAGCCCCACTTGGTGCAGACAGACTGCAGTTGATGCAGGCTGCCTTTTAGAATTGCTCCTGGATATTTATTTGGCTCAAGGGGCACTTTGTGCTATTTATTGTTGTGCAAGCCCCTTGTGGTGCACTGGGAGCTTTGAGAATCAGGCCCTGTGTGTCAAGTCGCTATTCTCTTGTTCAAAGGCTGACCAAGTTATAAGTAGCAAACTTACCAACAAGGGGAGACACTATCCTCGACCTGTTACTTACACAATGCAACAAAGTACACAACGTACAAATAGGACACCATCTTGGTTCAAGTGACCACCACTCAATATGGTTCATGGTCAAAACATCCGAGGACAATAGTCACTCTAAAATGAAGGAGTTAGATTTTTGAAAGGCAGACTTTCAAAAAATCAGGGTCCCCCTGGAAAATAATGTAAATTACCAAACAGAGGCAGGTGTTGAAGAAACATGGGCAAACCTGAAGAAAGCAATACAAATAGTAACAGAGGATTGCACCAGAAAGGTTAGTAAGGCAAAAAAGAAAAGTACTGAGGGAACTAGCTCAGGAACTGGTGGCCCATCTGGCAGAGCTGTTTACCAAATCCCTGAGGAGTGGGGTCATCCCAGAGGATTGGAATAGGGCAACAGTTATCCGGCTCCATAAATTAGGAAGCAAGGAGGACACAAGAAACCATCGCCCAGTCAGCCTCACATCAGTGGTGGAAAAACTGAAGGAGTCACTACTCAAGGAAAGTATAGTAGAGTTTCTAGTAATAAACAGACAGCTAGACACAAAACAACATGGCTTCACAGCAGGCAGATCATGTCAAACAAACCTGATTGACTTTGTCAACTGGGTCACCAGGACAGTGGACCAGGGGAGTGCAGTGGACATAGTATACTTGGACTTCAGCAAGGCTTTCGACTCTGTCCCACACAGGCGGCTGATAAATAAGTTGGAAAGTATGGGAGTAGGGCAGAAGGTGGTTAACTGAGTTAGGAACTGGCTGAGTGGGAGGACACAAAGTGTGCAGGTAAATGGCACTTTGTCAGAGAAGAGGGGGGTGACCAGCGGGGTGCCCAAGGGGTCAGTGTTGGGACCTCTCCTCTTCAATGTTTTCATTAGTGACATAGGAGATGGTTGGGAAAGTAAGGAGTGTCTGTTCACAGATGAAACTAAGATCTGCAAAATGGTAGACACCCCAGAAGTGGTGAAGAAAATGGAAATGGACCTACAGAAGTTGGAAGCATGGTCAAGGGCATGGCAACTAAAATTCAGTGCAAAAAAAGTACAGAGTCATGCACCTAGACAAAGGAAACAAAATAAGGAAATATTACCTCGGGGGACTGGCAGCGACCAAGCAAGAAAGGGACCTGGGTGTCATTATTTCAGATGATTTGAAGGTGGCATAACAGTGTGAAAAGGCATCACTGAAGGTCAGTGGCATGCTGGGATGCATCAGGATGCATCAGGAGGAGCATTACAAGCATAAGTAAGGAGGTGGTGCTGCCACTGTATAGGTCTCTGGTGAGACCCCTGCTGGAGGACTGTGTCCAGTTCTGGAGGCCGCACCTCTGGAAGGATATAGACAGACTGGAGCAAGTGCAGAGAAGGGCTACAAAGATGATTCAGGGACTATACCACAGGACATATGAGGAGAGACTGAGTGAACTTAACTTGTATTCACTTGAGCAAAGAACAGAAGGGGCGGATATGATAGAAACTTTCAAGTGCCTAAAGAAAATAAACAAGGTAGAGGTGCAGGATTTATTTCAGACCACAGACTGCATGAGAACCAGGAGAACCAGGAGGCACAACATGAGACTGAAGGGGGTACAATTCAAAGGGAATTTGATGAAGTTCTTTTTTACAGAACCCTGTAACCATTTGCACCATGAGGCTGTGGAAGCTAAAACAGTTGGGGAATTCAAAACTGCATGGGACAGACACAAGGCAGTCATCAGGATGTAAGGCCTAAAGGGGTAGTGGGTAGGAATCTGAGCAGACTAGATGGATGGTAAGATCCTCAACTACCATCACTTTCAATGTCTCTGTTTTAGTCAAAGATTCCAAAATAACACCAGTAATTAAAGTAAAATTTTATTAGCTTTTGCAAAATTCTGGAACATTGTGATACTTTTGTCAAAGCCACATCTATATATTTTGCCCAGTCATATAATTGACTTGCAACTGTAGAGGAATGTAAAGGTTGGGCAAAGTGGCAATCAAGTAGCAGTCACAGGAGGCTTCATAGTAAAAGTATAGTGATGTCATGAGTCAGGTCACCATCTTGAGTGACAAACCATGAAGAATAATCATGGGCACTACTGTGCACTAGCCTGAATTCTTGCCATATGCCATATAACCACTAGAGCTCACTGACTTAATGACTTGTGGAAGCGCCAGCATGTGCAGCATTGTTTCTGTACCACTTCCACCTGCTGACCCTTTAACAACCTTGTACATAACAATATATATTTTTACTATTGAAAGCAGTGGCACCAAGCCTTATAACTGGCTATGACTTAGACCATTGTGACAGAAGTATTTGGATATCTTTAGTCATGATGGAGCATGACGCTAGGCATCACTGTCACAAGAGTGTTGGATGAGTATTGCAGGGCCATGATGCTAGTGCAAATAAGGTGATTCAGTGATGATAAGTACTTTGTGAAAGTTAAATTCCACAAGTGGCATTCTAATGTGTTCATGCATGTTTAAGCAAAAATAGCTAATTAGTAATTCCAAAAGTGCCCACAATAAATGTGAGCCAACTAAACTACATGTATCCAGCTTAATAAGATTTCATGACATATTTACTTTGGTATATATGTCAAATCTTGAGGGTATACCTGCAGTATACCAGTGGAGCAATAAACATTCAAATATTTTGAACATTTTCACACAATTTAACAAATGAATTGTGATATTTTAAACTTTTGTAACCTATACTCTGCACAACCAATTAACTCTCTATTTAGCAGTTTCTATGACTCATTGCAGAAAGTATTCATATACATTTTCAATTATCTAGCTCCCAAGGTGGCTAAGTTGTAAGAATAGAACTATTTTCAGAAACTGTCACATGAATAATAAATTGCCAGACTGTGAGCCTCTATAACTTCCCTGCCTCTCAAGCAAATCACATGTAACTTGAAATCCTTTTTGGTCCTGTTCCAGACAATAAGTATGCCAAATTGCAACTCTTTAACTGCAATACTGATCAAGTTATAACCAATTAAGGAATTTTGGAAAATTCTGAAAAATGTCATGGAATGTCACAGAATTTCCTGAAAATTCCACAAAATCAGATATTTGCTAATTTAGCCGCTCCCTATTTCTATGCCTTTTCTTTGCCCTACTGAACATGCCATTTTTGTGTTCTTATTACAGGATTATATATAAATGGTGTTGTAAATATACCACACATGAAATGTTCTGTTTAATCAGCTGCACTATAAACAACAAAAAAAAACTGAAAAAAGACCTTCTGTGATCATAGAACCCCTGAATAAGAATTATGTAGGTATGACAAAAACTGTTCAGTTATTTTATCAACAGTTCTCTGCTTCAGGCAAGATTATTTTTTCTCACTGTAGATTCCACTGAAACACTTGCCATCCCAATATTTTTCCTGGGTCATTCACCTAGGGTGTCCATGCCTTTCATTTTCTCAGGGTGAATTTAGAAGATTTTTTTATAAATTCAGATTTTGAGCACTTTAACTGTAGAACATGTGCAAACTGCTGCTTTAAGTGTTACGTGTTTATATTACAGATTCACACTCACATACTTGGAAAGTGAAATAGGAACAGACAGACATATGAATTTAGGGAATAAAGAAGCCCACCAGCCATCAACAGTTTCCACCACAAATAATGTGGGAATACCCTATCATGCCTTTTTCATCAAAGTACATTTATTGTATTAACACGGTCATACCACTATTGCTATTTCACTGAAAAGTTCTATGTCAAACCCCATATTTGCTCACTTGCTGTTCAGAGATGGATGTAGGAAGTTGGCCTACTTTTTCAGGGGTTTGGTGTAATGATCAGGATCTACAAACCCTGAAATGTTATGTCAGTCTGTTTCATTGAATTAATGGCATATATGAGAAAAATATATACTTATGTGTTTATTGCTATTTTTGTCATGTTATTTGCTGTCATCTGCATACTTAAACCTTAAAAATGATAGGAAATGATTGTTAAATAGTTAACTGCCCTTCCATTTTCTTTTGCATGCCAGTTACAGTATGTATCAATCTACCTTTGGGGAACCCTCCGATCTACATAGAGCTCAACTCTACTCAGCAGCTACTGCTATTTCTTTTCATATTTCTTAGACATTCCATGACATCAGTTACATCATTCCATGCTATTCACCTGAATGGCAAGGAATAATGTTACTGATGTCATATAATGTTCAGGGAATATGAAGAGAGCAGCAGCTTCTGAGGAGAAAGGGATTTAGGGTAGTAACAAAAGAAAAAACAATTAGAATATAAATTTAACATAAACATTAATAACCTATCAGAATATTGTACAGATACTAGAAAGAAAACAGACAGGCATCTAGAGGTGTAAACACATTTCCTATCACCTTCAAGTTATACATACTGTCATGGGGTTATAGTATAGTGAGGGAATTAGGCCCTCTGAGGTTCAGAAGTAGAAATTATTTTAGTTCTTAAAATACTCATGTTTAAAAGTCACATGTTGCACTTTTGCTATTGGCAAAAATTGCAGACTCCAAACAGTTGCAAATATTTGCTGTAAAGTGGTTGCAAGGAGCACTTTGCAGCACATTTCAACCTTGCACTCATTTGTGCCATACACAGAGGGGTCACAAGGCTTTTTCTGCACCAGCACAATAAGCATTGAACTGGCACAGGCAAAAGGGGTGGTGGACAGGTATGTCAATGCAGTGCTGTGCTACACATTGGGAAGTGTAGCTGGACTGCAGAACTGCTGAAATCAGTTCCACTGAGCTTCCACAGCTATGTAGCAGGGGACTTAGATCCCTCTATGGGACATAACTGTGGCAATGTGGGACCAGGATTGGTGTGGGAGTATTTTGGGCAATGCAGTGTAGCTATAAACCTTGATTGGCAGGATGGTTCCACCGCATATCAATGTGAAGTTTAGTAGTGATAGTATTTTTATGTCATTGGAACCCAATACTGCAGGCTCAGGGCACCTTATAAAACATATTCAAATAAAAATACATCAGCACAATAAATTTGATAACAAAAATAAAATTCTCACATGTTAAATGCTTAGATGTCAGTGGGCTAAGCCATTTGGAAAAAGTAATGTTTTAACCCCCGCTAAAAAGGCTTAGCTGAGAAGGCCTCCACAAGATCGCATGGCAGTTATTTATTTATTTAAGAGTTTTACCAGGAAGGCATACTGAGCAGAAACACTGCTCGATTCCAGATGCATCCTGGGGTAGGGTAAGAACAAGTACAACACTGAGTAGCAGGTCCAGAATATATGGGGTATATAAGGCAAGCAACAATACATACAACAGACAATATTGAAGTACAGTGTAAAATTAATACTTATACATGCAGCAGTTGAAGGTTAAAGTAGGGTAGTTGTAGATATTAAGCTATGGAACCCCATACACCTTAATGCTGTTTACCTGTGTTTATTTTGACAGACTGGAGGGGCTGGCCTCAGAGTGGGCCATTACATTAGTCACATGTACAGGTGGAGGAGAAGTGGGCTTTGAGTAGTGAATTTAGGTGTTGATTGGGGGAGGCATGCCTAATGGCCATGGGGAGATAATTCCATAGTTTAGGCATGTGATATTTGAAGGCTGCCTGCCCGGTGGCGGTGGTGGACATGTGTGGCATGGATAGGATCCTGGCATAATTTTTCTTAGTGCATAAGCTGAAGGGGCATTGGCTGATAGTAAGGAGGTGAGGTAAGTGGGCTTGGACTGGGTCCAGAACTCGGTTGTGATCTGAGCTCAGTGTGACTGCCTACGGTCCTGGAGGGAGGTGAAGCCCAGTGTCTGGTAGAGGGTAAAATGATGGGTTGAAGGTGGGCAGCACAGGGCAAAACAACAGCAGGAGTGGAAGAGTGGGTCCAGTCTGGCTAGGGAGGACTTGGGTGTGACACTGTACACTACGTCCCCATAACAAATATAGGGGGAATCATTTTCTATACCATGGCATGGCATGGCATGGCATGCCTGCAGCAGAATGCAACCATGATTTCAATAAAGAGCCCCCAACCTGGGATGGAGCTTTTTGAGAATGGCATCGATGTGTACAGAAAAGTCAAGGTGCTTGGCAAGGCAGACCCCAAGGTATCTAAAGGAGTCATAATCCTCCAGGAAGTCCCAGCCAGTGTATGGAATTTGGGGAGGTGAGGATCTGCGAGAGTCTCTGCCTAGTGCTAAAGGTCATGGAGACTGTTTTCTTGGCATTGAGAGAAAATTGATTTGAGCAAAAGCAGAGCTGAACATTGTTGAAGTAAAGCTGTAGTCTGGTCTCTACATCAGTGGTAGTGGGGCTGAATGTATATAGCACTATGTCGTTCGCATACATGTGAATGGATGTGTGAGGGCAGGCAGAGGGAAGGTCATTTAAGAAGATGGAAAACAAGAGCAGACCAAGAACAGAGCCCTGTAGCACTCCAGTAGAGACAGAAAGAGGGGCAGAGATGGAGTTTCCAATACAGACCGACTGGGATCTACCAGCCATGTAAGAGTGGAACCAGTAAGTAGTTGCACCGGAGAGTCCGGTGCATGACAGCTTGGACAGGAGGAGTGGGTGGGAGACAGTGTTGAACGCCTTTGCTAGATCAACAAAAATTGCTGAGGTAATATGACCTTGGTCCATACTGGTATGGATGGCATCAGTGAGCCTTAGCAGGGAGGTGGCGGTGGAGTGGGTCTTCCTAAAACCAGACTGGTAAGGAGTGGAAAAGGCTACAGAGTCAAGGTAGGAGGAGAGTTGAATGAGGACCAGGTGTCCCTGCAGCTTAGCCAGTATGGGGAGGAGGGATATAAGGGGGTAGTTTCCAGGGACAGATCCTGGTCCCAGATCATGTGTTGTAGGGCTTTGTATGTTAGCAAACCTACCTTGTGGGAGGTTCACCACCTCACTTACAGCCAGTGCAATATCTGCAAAGCAGGAGATATATGCATGGAGTAAGAAACTCTGGCAATTAATCAAGCAGCAGGATTCTGCACCAGCTACAAGTGGTACATCAGACCTCCAGATAGCTCGATATAAAGAGCATTACAATAATCCAGTCTGGATATTACTAAGTCATGCACCAGTGTATTCAGATCCTGAGGACAGAGAAAGGTCTTGATCTGGGCAATGTTCCTAAGATGGAAGAAACCACCATGGATCATTCTAGTGTCAGATGATGCTCCATGATGATGCTCATATTTTTCACTCTATCTCTGACTATGAACTGAATGGGGTCAAGATATAATCCAGACAAAGTCCCCTCCCTTTCCTACCAATCACTAGATACCCAGTCCACTAGTAATAGCTCAGACGTGTCGGGATTCATCTTGAGCCAGATGAAGGCCATCCTATAATTGATCACTGAAAGACAACCATTTAGCCCACCAACTGCATTCCTGTCCCCAGGAGCAAATAATACCTACAGCTGAGTATCATCTGCATAGCAATAAAACTGCAAGCTGCACCTACAAATTGCATGTGAATAGCAACATGTAAACCACAAATAACATGGACAACAAGACTGAACCCTGGGGGACTCCACAGGTCAGGGCAGTTGGTTGTAACAGAAAATTTCCCCACACAACCTGCTGCACCCTACTGGAGAGGAATGACTTAAACCACTTCAGTGCAGTGGCTCTGAGCCACATCAAGTACTCAGTCAAGTTACTATCCTGTGAGCTATAATGTCAAATGCTGATGAGAAGTTGAGGAGAACCAAGATAGAACATTCCGCTCTATCTCTAAGCAGGAGATCATTTTAGAACCTGACAAGCACAGTCTTCATGCTATCACACAATCTAAATCCAGACTAGAATGACTCATAAATGGAGAAAACCTCAAGGTGCATCTCCAGCTGCATCACCACAACCCTCTCAATCACCTTAATCAAAAAGGGGAGATTCAAGACTGACCTGTAATTTCTTAAGCTATCTGGGCCCAATGAAGTTTTTTTGAGAAAGGGCTTCATGACTGCCCTTTTTAAGGTCATCCAAAACATACCCTCCTTAAGGGAACACAAAACAACTTCAGCAATCACCAGTCCAATACACTTTTGACTGTCAAGCAACAGCTGGGTAGGTCCAGGATACAGGGAACAGGAGGTGGGATGCAACTTCATGATCCTCTGTAAAATCTCCCTGAGCAGTCACAGGGCAAAATTCTTCCCAGACAGACCAAAGTCCTCTGTAAGTCACAGGCCATGCTATGCTGGGCCCCAGTAACCAACTTGAGGAGACAGAGGAATGAATAGAAGATACTCCATGAAGGAAGAACTGACCAAACTCCACACATCATGCAGGTGTCAACACTCCTGTGGACTGTAGGCAGGCCAGATGTACAGCCTCTCCACAGTGCCTAAGAGCTGATCTGATCTGTTCCTCCCTGCAGCAATCACCCATGACAGGAACTCTGCTTTTCTCACCTCAGGGTTAGTTTATCCTCCAATGATCCCCATCTCCACCAAGAATGCTCCAAACTCCACCCTTTGGCCTTCAACCAATTGCGCTCCTCACTAAACTGGAGGGAATTCTGCCAGGAGAGTCTTGGATGTATGTGAAACGGTGCAAGTGAGTAAAGAGCCATGGAAATAGCCTTATTATAAGCATCCACCATGGTTTTGACTCTGTCAGCACACATTTGCAACAGGCTTGATCAGCTCAGTACTGACAGGAGCCTAGAAGACTCCACATTTCTTAAAAGTAGATAACGAACTAACTCCCCAAGGGGGTTTATATGATTCAGGGTGGCCCTGATCTGTAAATTAACAGCGTGATGATCCAACCAACTGATCAGATCAAGCTTAATATTTAATAACTCAAGCTCCATTGGGAAAAACAGGTCCAAGGTGTGACCAAAACGGTGAGTTGCAGAGGTAACAACCTTTATGAAGCCCAGCAGTTTCACCTATTGGAGGAACTGCTGTCCAGGCAACAGGGATGTGTCTTCGTCCCAGATATTAAATCCACCTAGCACAAGCCACCTGGGGTACTCAATGGTAGGCCAGCAACAAAGTCCCCAAATTCGTGCAAGAATCTACTCTCATGACCAGAAGGATGGTAAACAAGAAGGATCCTGCCCCCACATCTGCATCACATTTAATGGCCACACATTCAAACAATTTTTATTTAATTTTTTTTTATGCCTCCTCGGCAGAGCGGCCCCTACGATCTCCGGCCACCACTTTTATCACTCATACACCCCTGGGTATACGCCTCTCTTGGGTTCCCTACTGGGGGTGCAAGGCACGGCCGTCAACTGCAGAGCTTTCCCTCCTCCATTTTTCACATTTTCTCCCCTTTTTCAGAGAGCTGGATGTGCAGTGGCATCCGAGCACGTAGTGCTGACGCCTGCCACACTCCCTCCCCTTCTTTGCGCATGCCACTGTAGTGTGGCTGACCTCCGCCAGTCACCACTACAGGGTGATGCGAGCCCCACTACCCACCCCAGAGGAAGGAGAGCAGTCATCAGACACTCAATCCTCCCTCTCCCAGCCAGCCCCTGGTGCCCAGAGTCCATTCCCGAACCCGGGTCACCAGCGTGGCATGAGGTGTGGCATCCAGCACCTCAGCCCTCGTGCCACTGGGCCGGCTATCATTCAAACAATTTAATCTGACCCACTAGGTAGGCTGCCAATCTCAGGCCAGATCTAAAGCAGATGGCCACCCCCCACATTCTTGCAGAGGGTAGTGCACCACTGTATAACAGACAGGATAGCCACTTCCAGCACAAGGCCAGAGTTGTCACCCAATCAGGTCCTGAAGATGCACACCAGATCCTCCAAGGAGTCCAGGACAAAATCTCATATGATTCCAGTCTTATTCCTGATGGACCCATCATCATAAAGAATCATCCTAAGGTGAGGAGTCATACCACTGAGTGCAATGGCTACAAAACTCAATGGCCTTTCATGACCCCTTAGGGTAGGAACCAGTCAGGGCCCACCTCTATACCAGGTCCATTTTGACCTAGTGTGGCTCCTTATCCTACTCCTAATCCTACCCCCACATCTCTCTCTCTCTCCAGGAGCAGAGCTGCATTAGTAATGCCATCTTCTTGCTAAACACACTTCCCCACGCTAATAGACAGCCACTGCAGGGAGTGGGGACAGCTGAATGGGCAGAGCTGTTGCAGCTGCTCTGAAAAATAGGAGCTGTGGGTTGTTCCAACTCCCCATACACATCCTGACCAGAAAGAACCATTAAAAATTCCAACCACAACCCCCACCCCTAAAACACAAGTGCCTCAAAACCCCCTAAATGACCCAACAAAACTCCACCCTCCACACAAGCCTTTCATGACTCAGTCACACTCCAAACACACATCCAAACACCATGATTCATGCCATCCACGCTTAACAATAAAACAAAATAAAACCAAATACAATAACAAAGATTTAACACCCCAGCAGTTCCAGTAAACCACAATCCACTAAATAAGCCCTAGTTCAAAAATGTCTGGACAAGAAAGCTGCTCAGCAGTCTGGATCCTCTTGAGCTCCTCACCTCCCACAGTCCACACTCAATCTAGATGAGGGTGGGGCAGTACATTGAGCAAGCCCCTCTCCTATAAACCTAAGACCCCCACAAAATCCACACTCCACTGAGATCTCGAGGTCTGCGTCTCCTTAGAATTAGTGCCCTCTTTCAGTGTCATCTCACTGCGCTAATCCACAAGGTCAGACCCTCTCATGTGCTTAGACTCATTATGTTACAAGTACCTTCTAGAAGCAGCAATATTAAACAAGGATAGGTTTGTAGCTTGAACATCACAGTCCACCTTCCCCAAATAAGGCCTACCAGATTACCACATGTGCAGTCAGTTCACTGTTGGATAAGACTGTCTCAGTTAGTATCGCCAGTAGGACCATGAGCCAGCCGTTATTATCTTTCATTTCTTCATACCACACAGTATAGCAAAAGTCACCTCTCAGTGAAAGTTAGCAGGTCTTTGTTCTTCTAAGAGCACCAGAAATGCAGGAACATAAAACCAGGCACTCTCACCCACCTGGATTACTACCAGATCAAGGAACCACAATAGCAGCCCTGCTTCAACCAGCCAAACACACTTGGGCTCCTCAGAGAAATGTCAGGGACAGCAGACTGGCCACAATAAGCTGCAGCCAAACCAGTGTCTCACTGAATGATAGGGTGGTAATACCTCTAAACAAGACCAGGCATGTGGCTCCTGAGAATGTCCACAGCAAGCAGTAAATGGCTTCACAAAGGAGAGGAGACCAGCTGGTAGATATGACCAGTGACAAGCAAGTACTAGAACAGCTACAGGTACACAATAAAAACAGATACAATTCAGCATTTTTATTTTAGTTTACACTTATAGACTCTTGTGTAGAGTTACAGTGCATACAGGAGAAGCAGTGTTCTGGGAGGGCTCAAGGGAACTGTACACACATGACCTTCCTCCATCAATCAGGAGCAAACATAAAGCATGAGAAAGCCTGGAAACAGAGTGCATTTTGGTGCACAGAGGATAAAGTGTTGAAGTACCACCATAGAGTCCAGCTACAACTTACCTGTTTCTTTTTAATTTACCTTTATATATTCTTGAGTATCCTGTAATATGGGTGACTCAAATTGGGTGAGTCAACAACAGTGACTCAGTTTCAGTGCCTGCAACAAGAGCGACAGTGTCATAACAGCGATACTGTCAAAAGAGAGAAGGTGCAAGCAAGTGTGCTGGGGCGAAGTATGGTGGGGTGCTAGGAATAATGTGTGAACTCACAGCTGGTTATATTTACTGAGGGTGTGTGGGGGAAACAGCCCCTGAGGGGGATGTAGGTGGAGAAGCTCCCCGCATCGCTATTTTGACACTCACTCTTAATGGTGTGTGTGTGATATTTGGATTCAGCATTTTTGCTTCTCTGATATGTTGCTCGCAGTTTTAGTTTCACCCTTATCACGTATAACCAGATTCTTGTACAGTGATGCAGGGTCCAGAATGGGAAGCAGTGTTCCAGGAGAAACCAATGGGACTGTAAGTATGTGACCTAGCTCTAACATTCGGGAGCAAAGAGTAATCAGGAGAAGGTCTTCAAAAAGAGTTAACTTTGGTACACAAGAGCCAAAGTGTGGAAGCACTGCCATGGTAATGCCAGCTACAACATCACAGTTTATTTGTTTATTACCTTTACAGATTCTTGTGTAGAGTTACTGGGTCTGGAGAGGGAAGCAGGGTTCCAGGAGGGCTTGAGGGGACTATCAGTACATGATCCGAATCCACCAATCAGGAGTAAACAGGAATCAGGAGTGGACTATGAACTCCCATCCACCCAGCATGTCCCATCTTGCTAATGTCCTAGAGTGTGAGTGGAACAGAGCAGGAGTGGAACAGATAACTGGTGTCATAGGCATTGGCAGGCATCTCCAGGCAACCACAGCTAAGCAGGGGGCTCTGCGAGATGGACAAGAAAAGGTAAGGTTCCTTTTAGATTACTGTTGCCAGTTTGGATGGCTAAAGGTGGTGGAACAGGGAGGATCTGCTGGGCAAGAAATAAGTGAGCAGCTGCTACTGGTGGAAATATGGGAGATACCCTTTCTAGTGTTTGGTGAAGTAACTAAACAGAAAGGGCAAAAAGAGGAGGGCTACATAAAAGGAAGTAGTAAGGAGGCCAAGGGGTACAACGTGAGATATAACCAGTGTTAGCATGAAAATAAAGAGTAAAAGAAGTAACACCCTATCTAGGGTAGCGGGATTAAGTAAATACTGACAAAGGTTGTAGGTGGGAATGGAACAAACACAGGAAGGAGACAATAGGGCAAGGCATTCTTGAAAGCACTAGGTAGTGATACATAAAATCAGTTATTTGAGTGGTGTAGTGCAGCAGTTGTGGAGCTGCAGTTTTCTGGGAGGCATTCTGGAGATTGAAGTGCTGCCCCACCTGCACAAACCTCTTTGTATTGAGGGCGGAGATCCCTGGTCTCTGATCCAAGCTGGCTGGGATTCAGAGGACCTCTTGCACCATGCAGGAGCCACTGAGTCTACTGCTGTTGCTTCTGAGGTTGCTGAGGAAGAGGGGGGCTGGCTGGACCTTGGTGAGCTCTGGAGGGGGGGCAGGTCAGGGGTACATTTCTCAGTCCATGCTACTACAACATTCCTTTGACATTCTGGCAGCATATGACTGCTGGGAGAAGACACCCCAAGTAGTAACAAGGGGGTCGTGTGGCTCCTTTCAAAGGGGAGGCTCAAAGGTGGGAGGTAGAGAACCCCAGCAGAGGACGAAGCACTTTCTGGAGGGGAACTCAGTTTTAAGTTTGGTAGATTTGGGAACAGGAAGGGGGGGGGAGAGAGGGAGGTGAGGAGCTTACTTGGCACCATGGCTCAGAGAGATGGACAGTGGATCATAAGGATTGCTAGAGTGGCAGGGCATCGGGGAGCTGTATGTTATTGTCCACCTGGGGTCAAATGACCTAGCAAAGGATGGGGCTGGGATTGTGCAGGGTGAGTTCAGGGAATTGGAAGGGGCCTAAGACAAGTAATGCACGTGGTGGCATTCACCGAGGTGTTACCTGTCTATGACCAAGGGGAAGATAGGGTACTCTGTACCAGACGGTTCAGCTCATGTTTGAACAAATGCGCAGAGAGGAGGGATTCAGCTGTACTGGGGACTGGAGACCAACAGGTAGCAAGTGATGACCTGAGGGGAGGAAGCTAAGCTACTGTACCCCAGGGAGCAGGTTAAAGGAAGCAGCAGAGTAATAGAGGACAAGGGGGAAGGGAACAAAAAGTAAGGTGAAAATGAGATTGGGCATGGGGAGAGTTGCAGGCAGAGTGGGAGCAGGTGTGAAGGGCAATGTGTACAAATGCAAGGAGTCTTATAAACAAAATTTCAGACCCAGAGGCCATCATGGTGGAGGAAGACCTGAATCTTGTGGACATTACTGAGTCATAGTACATGGGGAACCATGAGTAACACATGGCAATACCAGGTTACCAGGTTACACTCAGTTTATGAAGGGAAGGGAGAGGAGGAAAGTTAGATGGTGTTGTGCTTTATATAAGGGAGGGCATCAGAGCAACAGAAATGCAAAGAATGGATCCAGGAAGGATGGGGGGGAAGGGTGGAGGTGTTGTATGGTATGTGAGGGAAGGTATCAAAGCAATGTAAATGCAAGGGAACCAGAGGGGAGAGGAGGGGTTGGAGATGCTTTGGGTCACCCTGGAGACAGGGACTGGAGCCATTATTCACACTGGGGTGAAAAAAAGACCCCCCCAACACAGGGGAAAAACTGGATAAGACATTAGGAGAAGCCATCAGTACAATGGAAGAAAATAGGGAGGTGCTGCTGGTGGGGGACTTTAATCTGCTGGATGTAAACTGGAGCCTCCCAGATGTGGCCTTCTCTAGAATCAGGGACATCATAGGCTCTCTGCAGAGGTGTTTCTTAGTCAAATAGTCAGAGAGACACTCATGATGGGGCAATACTGGACCTGGTGCTCACAAACAGGAACAGTATTGCAGACATCAAAGTAGTTAATGCCACCTGGGGACCAGCAGTCATCATACAGTGTGGTTTAAGATAAGGATAGCAGCAGAGGCAAACCACACAAGCAGAAGAGTCCTGGTCTCCAGGAGGGCAGATTTTTAAAAAATGGGTCAGTGCCCTACAGATGACTTAATGTGGAGGGGGCATGGAATTGCCTAGGAGTTGGAGGAAAAATGGGCCAAATTAAGTGATGGCATAGTGAAGGCAACAAACGTCTATGTGAAAGAAGTGAACAAAAACAGGAGGAAAATTAGACCACTATGGTTCTCTAGGGAAGTGGCTGTGAAAGTGAAAGCTAAAATGATAGCATTCTGGAAGTAAATTGTGATGCAGAGGGAAGAGGATAGGGAGATGTACTAGGAAAAACAGAAGGAGTCAAGGAAGATGGTGAAGGATGCAAAGGCACAGAATGAGGAGAGGATAGTTAAAGAGGTAACTGAAGGGGACAAGACACTTTTTAGATACATAAGCAAAAAGAAAAAGACAAGGAGAGGGATACTGAGGTTAAGAAGCTTGAGGGGAGACTTTGCAGAGGAGGATCATGAAAAAGCAGATATCCAGAACAGATACTGCTGTTCAGTTTTCACAGAGGAAGGAGATGGGGATGGACAACAGAAAGAAGCAGGAACACTGGTGGGAGGGAGGTAGACACAACTCCATTCACAAAGGAAAGAGTCCTGAGAGGACTTGAGAATCTGAAAGTAGATAAGGCTATGGGGCCAGAAGGGGCACATGCAAGGGTTCACCAATGTTGCAGTGACAGTAAACATCAAAACCTTCATTAGGGCACAAGCACAATGCTGAGGGCACACACTGCACCTGACAATTGTGACTTCCGACTCCCCAGATCACCCAATGCCCCAGGCATGTTCTGCCTATTGTGGGGGACTGTGCCCCCCCATACCCCCATACCTAAATATAATCACCTCCAGTTTGAAGATGTATGGGGCAGGGGATGCAACACCCAGATGGCACCATCCCTGCCAGGTGCCACAAAATCCAATTCACCTGTATGATGGGTGAACTGGTTGCTGTGCCCTAATTGTGGTGCCCACATAACGGTATATGCACCCAAGGGTGGTGAGAGAGCTCTGGGAGCTACTGGCTGCACCTCTGATAGTCCTATTCAGCAACTAACTGGAAACAGGAGCTGTTCCAGAGAACTGGAGGAGGGCAGATGTCCCACTTCTTAAAGGCAGCAGTGTAGAGGAGGCTGGTAACTATGGGTCAGTCAGTATAACATCAGTGGTGGGGACCTTAATGGAGACACTTTTAAAAGAAAGGCTAGTGGAGTATCTTGAGTCCAGTTGGTTACAAGACCAAGACAGCGTGGATACATGGGGGGAGGTCAGGCCAGACGATCTAATTTCTTCGACTGGGTGACCAGGTAAATAGATTAGGGTAGAGCAGTGGATATAGCCTACTTAGACTTCAGCAAGACTTTTGACACCATACTACATGAGAGGCTTATAAGAAAACTAGGCAGTTTGGGAGTGGACCCAAGGTGGTAAATTGGGTGCAACACTGGTTGATGGATAGGTGATAGAGGGTAGTTTTAAATGACTCTCACTTCAATGAGGGGAGAGTGATCAGGAGGGTACATTAGGACTCAGTACTAGGACCAGTCCCGTTTAATCTCTTTATAAGTGACATTGCAGAAGAGCTGGAAGAGAAAGTATGCCTCTTTGCAAATGACACGATAATCTCCAGTAAGGTAGATACTCTGGAAGGGGTGGAAAGAATGAATAAGGACCTGAGAAAAAGTGTCAGGGGTATGGCAACTTGTTTTCAAAGTGAAAAAGTGCAAAATCATGTGTGTAGGGCACAGAAACCCAGTGGTGGTGTATAAAATGGGGGAAGAGTTAATGATGTGTAAGGTACACATGAGGTATAAGAAGATGCAAGCTAATTCAAGGAGGATGGCCTGCATCTTTCTGAGAAGGGGACCGTGGTCCTTTGTGAGAAGTTTAAATGCTTCAGCCATGAGCATTTAAACTGGCCAAGGGGGGAGACCAGTAGGGTCAGGAGGTTTAGAACCCCCAGCCATGGGAACATGCAGGAACATAAGTTGACTATAGGACTATAGGAACAGTTAAAGCAGGCAGGGAGGGCCAGGCAGGTGAAGAATGTATAATGAGTGATGTAGAGGAGGGAAAGAGCACATAGGAAAGGAAACCAGGGTGGGGGAAGACACTGGAGAGGGAGAACAAGAGCAGAGGGAGGGCAGACTGTAAAACTTGGAAGGTCATACTAACGAATGCGTAACCTAAGAAATAAGGTTCCAGACCTGGAGGCCTTGTTGGCAGATGCAGACCTTGACACAGCAGCAATAACAGAGACTTGGTACTCTGCTAATCATGGCTGGGAAGTCAGTGTACCAGGCTATACACTGTTCAGGAGGGACAGGGAGGGTAAAAAGGGTGGGAGAGTGGCCCTGTACATCAGAGATGGTATAAAGGCTACAGAAGTTCAGGGAAGACGGGGGGCTGAGGTAATGTGGGTCACCCTGGAGCCAGGGAATGGAACAACAATATGCACAGGGGTTATCTACAGACCTCTGGCACAGAGGGAGGAAATAGACAGGGAACTAGCAGAGAACATATACAACATGGCAGCTAAAGGCACAATCCTACTACTGGGGGATTTCAAAATGCCAGACATGGATTGAGCGACCCAGGTGGCTGCTTCAGCCAGAAGCACAGCCATCCTAGAACCTCTGCAGCGGGTCGGACTCAGGCAGCTGGTGCATGAGCCAACCAGGGACAAGTCAATTTTGGACCTTGTATGGACCAATGGGAACAGAGTTGAAGAAATACAGGCGGAAGGGCAGCTGGGGTCCAGTGATCAACTCATGATGTGGTTCAGCATGGAGACATGGACTCAATTAAGCCACACAAGGGCAAGAGTATTAGATTTCAGGAGGACAGATTTCACTGAAATGTGTAGATGTATATAAGCAGTCCTGGGGAAGGGAGGGGTACTACAGGGGGCAGAAGAACAATGAGAGAAACTGAAAAGAGCCATAGTGGAGATAAACAAATGTGTTAGGATAGTGGCCAAAGGGAAAAGAAGAAGGAAATCACTATGGTTCTCCAAAGAGGTGGAGGACAAAGTCAGGGCTAAAAGGCTGAGTTTCAGGAAATATAAGGGGAGCCAAAGGGAAGAGGACAGGGAATTGTACCTTGAATGTCTAAGGGAAGCAGGGAAGGCTGTTAGGAGGGTGAAGGTGCAGACAGAAGAGGGTTTAGCATGGTCTGTAAACAAAGGAGATAAGGCATTTTATAGGTACATCAGTGAAAGAAGAAAAAACAAGGGGGGGATTGTGAGGCTCAAAGAGGAGAAAGAAGTGTGTAAGGAGGGGGGTCTGGGCAAGGCAGAAATACTGAACAAATACTTCTGCTCAGTATTCACTAAAGAAGAGGAGGGTCAAGGACCACAGATGGATTGCAGAGGCAATGGGTGGGGGGAGAAGTAGACACCAGTCCATTCACAGTGGAGAGAGTTCTGGAAGAACTCACAAAGCTGAAGGTGGGTAAGGCCATGGGGCCAGACGGCATCCACCTGAGGATATTAAAGGAGCTGCAAAGGCAACTAGCAGTGCCTCTGACTACCCTATTCACACAGCCACTCAACACGGTTGTCATTCCAGAGGATTGGAGGAGGGTACATGTAGTCCCCCTGCACAAAAACGGCAGTAGAGAGGAGGCGGGGAACTAAAGGCCAGTCAGCCTCACCTCAGCGGTGGGAAAGATCATGGAGACACTGCTGAAAGAAAGGATAATGGCACATATGGAATCCAGAGGTGCTCAGGATCTGAGGCAATAAGGATTCACAGCAGGAAGGTCATGTCAAATGAATGTAATAGATTTTTTTGATTGGGTGACTAGGGAAGTAAATCAGGGAGGTGTGGTAGACGTTGCCTACCTAGATTTCAGCAAAGCTTTTGACACTGTTCCACACAGAAGGCTGATTAACAAGATGGGTAACCTGGGCATGGGAGACAAGGTGGTGAACTGGGTTAGGAATGGGTAAACAGATAGGAGACAGAGGGCGGTGGTAAATGGGGTACAATATGGGGAGAGGGGAGTGACCAGTGGGGTACTGCAGGGATCAGTTCTTGGACCAGTTCTGTTTAATGTCTTCATCAGTAACATTGCAAAGGGGCTGGAAGGAAAGATCTGCCTGTTTGCAGATGACACCAAGATCTGCAACATGGTGGATACTCCAGAAGGGGTGCAGAAAATGAAGAGGAACCTGAAGAAGCTTGAAACATGGTTGGAGATGTGGCAACTGAGATTTAATGCGAAGAAGTGCAAAATAATGCACCTGGGTAGAGGGAACCCTGGGGAAAGCTACAGGTTGAGGGGGAGGAGCTGACTGTCACCAAAGAGGAAAGAGACCTACGGGTTATCATCTCTGATGACCTTAAGGTATCAAAGCAGTGCACAAAGGCAGCAGGGAAGGCCAGTGGCATGCTGGTACACATAGGCAGATGTATCACTAGCAGGAGGTGGAAGGTGGTGATGCCATTGTATAAAACATTGGTAAGACCTCACCTGTAGTACTGAGTGCAGTTTTGTAGGCCACACCTGCACAAGGACATAGATAAAGTGGAGACTATCCAGAAAAGGGCAACAAAAATGGTGCAGGGCTTGCACCACAAAACATATGAGGAGAGACTAAGGGACCTCAATATGTGCCCACTAGAGGAGAGGAGACAGCGGGGGGACATGACTGAAACTTTCAAGTACCTCAACAGCATAAACATGGTGCAGGTGGGGGACCTTTTCCAATGTAGAAAAAGTACTAGAACAAGAGGGCACAATATGAAATTGGAAAGGGATAGATTAAGATGTAATGTGAGGATGTTTTTCTACACAGAAAGGGTAGTTGACCTTTGGAATAGTCTGGCACAGGAGGTAGTGGGGGCAAACACAGTGAAGGGGTTTAAGCATGCCTGGGACAAGCACAAGTGAAGCTTGAGAGGGGAGGGAGTGATGAAAAGCCATTGATCACATAGGGTCAGTGGCCACATACAATGTATAGGGCCTATGGGCAGACTGGATGGGCCTAGCTGTCCTTATCTGCCGACAATTTCTATGTTTCTATGTTGATGGTCATTAAACAGGAACAGGATGATGGGGTAATCATTTCTTGACTTCAAGGTGGTGAGACAGTGCGACAAAGGAGTAGGCAGGTCCGGCAAGATGTTGGGGTGCATAGGGAGGGATATCACCAGTAGAAGAAGACAGGTGGTGTTCATGGTTTATACTATGGAGATCTTGTAGCTGAAAGGTCAAGATTGCCTATGAATAGCTCCTATAAGCCATGTGTTGCCACTGTATATATGACAGTGTATGGCAGACCATACACAACACTATTTTTACACCAAGTGGTTACTTTGATGTCAAGGACCTTGAGAGTGAAGCTTGAGGGTTCCTTTCTCATCATGCAATGCTGTGTATTGGGGCTACCATACACTATCCTATACAGTGTTTGGTAAAAGACAGCCAGAATTGCTTAATTTTTCTAACACAAGGCACAGGGTCATAATGTCACAAGACATTATGCCTCATGGCAAAATCACACTGCCAATACAGTGCGATTTCTGCCATGAGGCATATGTCTTTTTTCTGTAGGGGGGCTCTGCCCCCTACACTCCCCATTATGGGGTGCTGCACCCCCAAATCCTCCCACTAAAGATTCTCAACTCGGGGGAGGGGGGTCAACTCAGGGAGCGCACAAAAGAGTAAAAAGTATAAGATTCTGGGACCGGGAATCAAACCCGGTCCCAGACGCAGTGCCTGGGTTCCTGCTGCTGTGGCTCAGTCCTGTGAGCCATAGCAGCTGTCGCCGGTCAGATCCTCCCAGCAGAGGTCATATCCTCTGCCTGGGAAAGTGCTACTGGTGCAATACCGCGTACAGCAGGATACGCAGTATTGCACCATTAGTGGTTACAGGCTACACTGTAGCCATTTAGCCATAATGTCATACACTATTAAGCATGCAACATTATGACCCAGTAGGTTAACACAAGCAGTCCTCACATTCTACCATCTGCAAATCACAGCCATCTACCTGCCCACCAGCTCATGCATGCAACTCTTCAACTGCCCGCTATCCTGTGAACAGCACTGATTGGGTTGCTGCATTGTAATGTAGCTACTAAAGCAGAATGAAAAGTCATTTCACGTTAGTAGCTTTGTCACTACTGCAGCAGAATGACTTTCTCAAGTGAATGGCTCTCCATATGCAACAGCATTCCACCATATACTATATCTGCTGTTGGTGACACTTCATCTCTGAAGGGACACAGACAAAGTAGAGGCTGTCCAACTATAGCAACTAAAATGGTACAGCGGCTGCATCTGAAGCCCATTGAACATAGATGGAGGGCTCTCAATATGTACACCATAGAAGACAGGCGGGGGGGGACATGATAGAGACCTACAGATACTTCAGGGGGGTGAATAAGGTACAGATGGGGAGTATTTTTTAGAAGAGAAGGTGCACCAGAACAAGGGGTCATGCGGTGAAGCTGGAATGGGGAATTTAACTCATTGAGGCCCCAAGATGCCTGTAGGTAGAAGCAGAAAAGATACTCCTGAGGTCTTTAACACCTCCAGACGTCCTGCACTTTGTGCCACTGAGTACTTTAGATGCCTGAGGACGTCACTGCTTAAAACTTAAATATTTCACAAACTGAAGTGAGTACAACTGACTGCATAGCACCATTGGAAAGGTAATGTTCTGCTGAACAACTTTGCTGCTGATACTTTGTGTCTGTTATGTATACTTTAGAAGATATTCACATGTTTGTATGGTATGGTGTGTATAGCTGACATTTGTCTCTCAAGCTTCACCTAGCCACCTTAATAAAACAGAAAAGAAATACAAGTATATTAGAAAAATTGCTTTTTAGTACAAAATTAGTTTCATACCTCCATCTAATGTATGAATGCTTAATTTGGTGTTGATATGTTAAATATTTTCCCACAAAAAATGGTTTCCATTGCCTTTTTTATTAAAAAAAAACAAACATTTTTCTCTATTTCAACCAATATAGAAAAAATAGGAACTACTTATAATTAATTGCATGATACCACTGGAAAGGTAATTTTGTTCTGAACAACTTTGCTGCTCGTACTTTGAGTCTAGCACTTATGTTCATGAGGTATTCACATTTGTTTGTGGCATACTGATGACTTGATTTTGCTCAGAAAGCTCTAGGTTGCACTGTTAAAAGTATACAGGCCACAAGTGGTGAAACACTCAAAGAGCTCCTGAGGCCTCAGTGAGTTAAGAGGGTTGTGAGGAAGTACTTCTTCACCGTAAGAGTGGTAGATGCCAGGATGTCTTCCAGTGGACATGGTGGGGGACAGTGGTGGGCAGCAAACATGCATGGGACAGGCACAAAGGAATCTTGGTGGGAATGCAAGGGGGGAGTAGCTAGAGATCAGCTACTGTATAGTCTGCAGTGACAGTATAGGCAGGAACAAAAAATGGGCAGATTGGGTGGGCCAAGCGGTCCTTATCTGCTGACAAATTCTGTGTTTGTGTGTTTATATGTTTGCATGTTTCTAGGTACAGATTCTAACTAAATGGCAAACTTGAACTTTTGAGAAAACACTAAAACAACCCCATGCTAATTATTATGAGACAGGAATATAACACAATAAAATGCAGTAAAAATGCTATAAAAAGAGAGGCATTATCCTCTCAAGCTAGGTGCTGCTGATGGTTAGCCAATCACAGTAGCCATCTTTTCTTTCTTCCTTCTGTCGCTCTTATCAACCTAACTGGCAGTGAGCATTGGGGAGGCCATTGGACAACCAGGGATGAATGGTGATGGATGGAAAAAAAAACATGCCCATTAGTGGGCCAAGTGGAAGAGGGTCAGGGGTGGGGTATGGCTTCTGTGGTAGTGTTCTCCTATAGACCCTTGGGCATTGCAGTGTGCCATGTGGCTGACACACTGCCTTGCTCATATATCTGTGCATGCTGCACATTTGGTGTTTGTGATCACATATCCATTAGCAACCATAAAAATTTGGTGGCCATCATTTGCATTGAAATAGCTGCTAGTGCCTCCCTGCAGTGGCTAAGCTGAGACATTGGGTTTTGCAGTTTTCATTTTCATCTGGGATATGCCTAAGTCGTCCTGAGAAAATATCATCAGTATCTGTAAGGAGGACAAAACTCCTTATGTAGACTAGGCCTATAAAGCTCCCATCAGGAACGTGTAAGGTTCATACATTCCCAGTTGGGGCAAGAATATAATATATTCAGCCAGGCAGGACAGTGGAGGAGGTAATCAATTGATGTGGCATGTCCATCTTCTTAGGGAGCTCAGGGAGATGGGAGGATGCCTGGTTTGCAGGAAGATGGGGTTCCTGATGACAGAACTAAACCACTTCTGTTCTGACCTGCAGCATCTGAGGGACTGGCACATCAACTACAGACCAAGAAGCAGAGCACTACTACCCCAGTATCCCCTTTGGGCTTTGTCAAGCTATTGTTAGATATATTGTAGTAGTGTTAATAGTAGTTTCATTTGCTGAGCACCCATTCCAGGTGGCTCAGAGCACTTTATAGAAATAAAACTCTTAAATAAGACAACACACTGTAAACACACTCTTAAACCACAAATAAATAACTTGATAAATGAATAAATATCAGCAGCACTACTTAAAAACTAATAGAAGTGGCAACCAGCTTAAGGAGACAGCTAACTCAAACAAAGGTCTCCCAAAAATAGGTAGGTATTTAGGCCTGTATTGAAGGTCTCCACCAAAGGGGTCTCCTTCAGGGATCTTGGAAGTGTACTCCACAGGGCAGGACCTGTAACCATAAAATTGTGGGGCCCGATTCTCAAAGATAAGAACAAGCTGCTCCAATGGTGGCCTGCACCAATCTAAGGTGAGCCAGGGACCCCATGCCTGATTCTCTATCAGATAGGGTCTCAGTGCCAAAGTCCCACAGCTTGCAGCAAATGTGGCCATGCACCAGAAGGATAATGCACCTAAGAAGTATGCCACAAGCTGTGTGAGTGGTCAAGTGGCACTCTTCTAAGTGCAGTAATACTTTGTAGGGTAATGCCACAATGCCTGAATAGGACATGAGTATATATAAGGTAGCCATCAGCATACGATTATTATAACTAATCTGCAGGAGGACAATGACAATATTTACGGAAGATGCAAACTTTGCTTATATGTACCTAATTATATTATATATTATAGTGGCGTGGTAGCACCACTATAGTTAGGGTTGAGCAGAGGTTTCTATGTTAAATCTCAAACTTTACGCTATAATAACTTTGCAATCGTTCAATGGATTCACATAAAATTTTGCATGCAGTCTTGTGTTGTGGATCTCTTGACATGCAAGTTTTGGCTCTATCGGATTTGTAGATTCCAAGCTATGCGTAGTGCTGAAATATTAAAAATCATTGTTTTTTGTGCTTTTTTTATCATCTTGCTGTGCCCAGACAGCTTAGAGTTTTGGTTTGAGATTTTCAGGGTAGAAAGGGATTGCCTCACAGAAGTGCCTTTCACTAGTCTGGTGAAAACATATTAATCCATTCCAAAGTTATTTAATTTTAAATTGTCGAGTCCTGAGCATGCTCAATTTAGCATTTTACATAGCTTCCTGGAATGGCAAAAGAATTTGGTCTCAAGAAAAAAGATTCTTTGTTTTGAGGGCCAATCCTTGTTTGTGAGAAAAAAAATCCTGTTTTGTGAGACACCATCTTAGTACTTTAATATCTTCGCAACCGTTCAACCGGTTTGCATGAAATGTTGCATGCATTGTCTCAGTGAGTAGATCTCTTCACTTACCCAGTTTTCTTCTAGCTGCATGTGTGGATTCTAAGATCCAGATAGTAAAAAAAAGTAAAAAAAAAAAACTAAATTGTTTTGCTGTTTTTTGTCATCATCTAGCACCCAGACAGTTTGGAATTTGGTCTTACATGTTCAGGTTATAAAGGGTGTGGTATACAGATGTGCCTTTCACTGGTTTGGTGACGAAATAGTAATCTGTTGCCAAGTTATAAGGAGTTGAAATTTCATTTCTGAGCATGCTCAGTAGCATCTAATGGATAGCTCTTTGATACCCTACTGAGCATGCTCAGAACCAACATTTAAAATGCTCATAACTTGGGAATGGATAAATATTTTTCAGCAAGCCAATGAAAGGCTCCATTCTGTGGCATACATTTTCTACCATGAACATTTCAGACCAAAATTCCTAACCATCTAGGCTGTAGGTGACAACAAAAGAACAAAAGAGAATAATTTTTTTCCTAAAATCGCACTATCCAGATCTTGGAATCCTTACATCTGACTGGAACCAAACTTTGCAAATCAAGACACCTTTCTCTCCAGACTGTACTTGCAAAATTTAGTGCAATTCTGTTGAACAGTGGCAAACCTATTAATATATTTATATACAGTGTACGTCTATATACAATATATATTGCAATTTATTTATTTATTTAAATGTTTCACCAGGAAGGAACACTGAGCGATAAGTCGCTGATCTCCCGGTGTGACATGGGGGGAAAGGGATACAATAGGAATGAAACATTAAACATTCAAGTTACAAGATCAACATTAACATACAGTTGGAAGGCAGTTGTTACAAACAGTGTTAGAACAGTTGCACATAATATGTAGAAAGCATGGATAATAATAAGTCCTGGGTTAATAAGTAAACAAGTGCTTACTTGAAAGAAAAAGGAGAAAGGGGAGGGAGAGGTGAGATGAGGGAAGGGGGAATAGACGTGTCCCTGGAGACCACCTCAGGATGAGAGGAACCCTGCAAGGGGACTGGGGGAACAGAGAGACTAGGATAAGGCAGTGTCCCAGAGAGACCCCTTTAGGATGGTGAGGAAGGGAGTAGATTAGAGCTAAAAGACCCTTGGGGGGTAGGAAAGGGACCCATGGAGAGCATTCAGGGTCCTTAACATTCTATAAGAGATCAAGGGAGGCTAGTAAGGGGCAGCAATTTGGGGGAAGGGGAGGAGAGCTAGAAGTTTGGGGGTGGATGTGCACAGGGTAAAGTGAAGGTGAATGGTAGAGGGGTAGGGTTTGTCCAGGGCTTAGAGGAGGGAATTAGAGAGGGACATAGTACTAGCAGCTAGGTGCAAGGTAATTATTGAGGGCAGAGCTGATGGAGTATGTGTAGGATGAGTGCTAAATTTGAGGGGGGAAGGAATTCCAAATTTTTGGGAAGTGATGAGAGTAACTGGATTGACCAGTTTGGGTGAATCTGTGGGTGACAACCAGGGTACAGGAGTTGGTTGATCTAAATGAATGGGAAGGTGGGGGGGTGTTATAAAGGAGGAGGAGGTGAGGTAGGAAGGGAGCTCACCCAACCAGTGCTTAGAGGTGAATTTAGTGCAGTGGGAGAGTCACCTATTTGTAAGAGAGGGGAAGGATAGGACATGATAAAGGTCGCAGTGATGGGTGCAAGGGGGGGCACCTAGGGTGAAAAGGCAAAAGGAACTGAAGAAGGAGTCCATTATGGCCTGGGAGGACTTAGTGGCAGCACCATAGACTGTGTCACAGTAGTCAAAAATGGGTAGTATCATCTTCTGAATAAGTTCACTCCTAGCTGTAGTAGGAATACAACTACAGTTCCTGAACAGGGCACCAAGCTTGGGGCGTAGTTTTTTTTCTGGATGGCGTCAATATGTTCAGAGAAGCTTAGGTGTTGGTCCAGCCAAACACCTAAGTATCTGAAGGAGGATGTGTCCTCAAGTAAAATTCCATCAAGGGTGTGGAAAGTGGATAGAGAGGAAAACCTAGAGAGTCTCTGCCTTGTGCCAAATGTCATGGAGACAGTCTTCTTGGCACTGAGGAAAAGTTGATGGTTAGTAAACCAGAGCAGAGCTGAACCTTGTTGAAGTCTTGCTGTAAGCTGATTGTAACCTCATCAGGACAGGAGCCAGATGCATACAGGACTGTATCATCTGCATACATATGTATAGCAGAGGATGGGGAGCAAACAGTGGGAAGGTCATTTAAGAAGATGGAGAATAGGAGGGGCCCTAATACAGAGCCTTGGGGGACTCCAGTGCTAATCTGTAGGGGAGGGGAAGTGGCATCCAATATCTTAACTGATTGGGTTGTGCCAATAAGGTAGGCCTGGAACCAGATTGTGGTGGAGGGAGATAGGCCAGTTGCTGGTAGTGAGTCAAGGAGAAGGGAGTGAGAGACGGTGTTGAAGGCCTTGGTCAGGTCAACAAAAATGACTCAGATAATTTGGCCATTGTCTGTCTCGGTTAGGATGGAGTCTGTGAGCCATAGGAGAGAGGTGGTGACTGAGTGTTTTTTTCCTGAAACCAGACTGGAAAGGGGTGAAAAAGGAGGTGTCAGATAGAAGAGAGGTGAGTTGGGAGAGGGCAATGTGTTCTTGCAGCTTGGCAAGGGTAGGGAGTAAAGAAATGGGGCAATAGTTGCCAGAGGATGAGGGGTCACCCCATTTGGCTAGAGGGAGGACCACAGCATGTTTCTGTGAAGAAGGTAATGAGGCAGTAGAAAATGAGAGATCAGGGATTATTGATAGGGGGTAGGCAATGGCCGAAGCAAAGAGGGAAAAGAGTTTTGGGTCAAGACCGTCAGGTGAGGCAGCTTTAGAGGGGTTGATGGGGAGGAGGGCACTTAGGGCATTGTTTGTGGTTACAGTAGTGAAAAACAAGGGAAGGTGGGAGGGTGGTGGAGGGGCACACTGGTAGAGGGTGGGGAGGGAGATGGGTAGGAGGAAAGGGATTTCAGTAGCTCAGTGGCACAGGAGGTATAGTAGGATTTAAATTCTGCAGCTACAGCTGGTGGGTTGGACACTAGCGAGCTATTTACTTTAAGTATTGGGGGGGTGAGGTGAGGGGGTAAATAGGGCATGGACTACCTTCCAGAACTTTGAAGGGGAATTTATGTTGGTGATGAAAGCAGCTTTGAAATATTTGGACTTGGCTATCCTTGTAGCACTGGTGCAAGTGTTTTGGAGCATACAATAGTTTGTGAGGTCACTAGGATGCTGGGTAGCTTTATGATGCTTCCAGGCTCAATCTCTAGCCCTAAGGTAGGCCAGAAGTTCAGGGGTTATACAAGGTAAGTGGTTACCTCTGGCTCTGGTTTCTTTGAGTGGGGCAAAGGCATTCCAATTTACAAGAAAGATTTCTTTGAAGTAGGCAAGGGCCTTATCAACTGAGGGGAAGGAGGTTGGGGGGATCAGTCAGAAGTGGCAAGGTTACTCAAGTTACTCATAATGGTGTGGTAGTGCCACTATAGTTAGGGTCAAGCAGGGGTTTCTGTGTTAAACCTTCACAATAAATCATTGGATTTACACAAAATTTTGCATGCGTGGTATTGGAGGGTGGTTCTCTTGACTTGCCAAGTTTTGTTCCAGTTGAATGTGTGGATTTCAATAGCTGGAGAGCAAAAAAAGTAAAAAACAAAATCACAATTTTTTTGGCTGTTTCTTTTTTTTTTGTCAATGTCTAGTCCCCAGACTGTCTGGAATTTTGGTCTGATATTTTCAGGGTAAGAAGGGCTTGGCCAACAAATGTACTTTACACTGGTTCTGTGAAAAAATATGAATCCCTTCCAAAGCTTTTTAATTTTAAAGTTTTGAGTTCTTAGCATGCTAAGTTCAGTCTTTTGGATAGCTTCATGGAATGGCAACAGCATTTGATCTTACAATAATGGATTCTTTTTTGTGAGGGGCCATTCCTTTTTTGTGAGATAAAATTCTTTTGGATAGATATTTGATACCATATTGAGCATGCTCAGAACCTAAATTTAAAATGTTTATAACTTGGATTAATATTTTTTCACCAAACTAATTAAAGGCACCATTCTACAGCATAATTTTTCTACCTTGAACACTTCAGATCAAAATTCCAAACTATCTGGGCTGTAGGTGATGTGACAAAAACAGCAAAAAAAAAACATTTTTTCCTAAAATTGCACTATCCAAATGCAACAGTTGAATGGATTTACATGCAATTTTGCATGCATGATCTTCTTGGGTGCCAAGTTTCATTCTGCACAGATGTTCAGATTCTGAGATGCAGATAGTGAAAACGTAAAAAAAAGCAGCTTTTTTTGTCATTGCCTTGCACCCAGGCAATTTAGAATTATGCTCTGAAATTTTCAGAGTAGAACGGGCTTGACACACAAATGTGCCTTTTGCTGGTTTGATGAAAAAAATATTAATTTGTTCCAAAGTTATTAAATTGTAAAAATTCTGGTTCTGAGCATGCTCAGTAAACACTTCAAAATAGCTGTATGAAGGGGCATGGCTTGGGTGCTTAAAATCACCTCATAGCTAATGAATAATTAGGAGCTTATTTGCATACTCATTTTTTTAAATTGAGGGAATTTGAAAAATCACGTGAAAACTTCAAGCTATCCCTGTTTTGGAAGCTTTGTCTTTTCAAGATCACTGTTTACAACAATTTCTTTTTGCTTTCACCTGTTCACATTGCAAGAAGAACAGGTTCTTATGTAACCCACATTTTTAAAATGTCAGTGTAACTGTAGCTCATTAATAATCATCAGCTGATTTACATACCCGTTATTTAGAATTTCTCTGCTTGACCATTTTATAAGTGCAGTAAGGCACTCTAGATTGTTGATTGCCTGTGGTTAATTCAGTTCCAGGAGCTGAAGGCACTAGGTGCAAGTGACTGAGCCTCACTATAAACCTGGGCATGTATTAACCCCAGCACAGACAACCAGTGCCCTGTCATGTCTTACTGCTGACGTCAAGCTCTATGTAAGCTGCTATGTCATTGGATTTAAACTTTCCATTATAGCATCTGCAGCCTCAAAAACACCATGTTATAATATCGTTTGCATATGTCATCAACAAATATGGAATATTTTATCTTCAGACATGTACAGGTCCTCAGTGCCATGTAGATACTGTTTACTTTTCTCTGACTTTTTTGTTTAACATGCCTCTTGTACTGTATGGAATGCTACTTCAAGCCAACCAGAAAAACAAAGAAGGAAAATAAACAAACAAAATAAAGCTCTCTGGGCTTGACAGATAATTACTTATGAAAAGAGCAGGAAGTAAGGTGCATGAATCAGTGGGAAAATGTAATGTGGAAATTGAGAGAAACCTTCACAACCATGGCTGGGTTCCACATATAAGGATTGCATCCTTATTCTTTTATTGAATATATAGTTTAGCATTTCAGATGTAGTTTGTACTAATGGTCTGCACACATCTTGTTGCTCCTGACAGCTAGACAACTTTGGGATCTCTTTGGTTTGACTTTTCGCACTGGACTTTCTTGAGCTGCTTGGCTATGTAGCAAAAATGTTGCACACTGACCTACTTAGAAAATCCTTTACTTAAGATACTGTTTTTTTAAGGGCTGGATATTCAGTAAACAATACAATCTATTAAGGTAAGCTTTATGGCCTTATACTTGGGACCCAGCCATAGCTTGTGCTGTTTCAATAAGAGGTTTTGCTCACTTTCCACATGACTCTAAGCCAGTTTGTTCTCTGCACAAAAAAAAATGCCTTTGGTTAGATGTTAGGGAGCCCTAAATATAGTTATCATTATTGTGGCCTCTAAATCTACATCACAATTTTGTCACAAGCTCAATTTAATATCAAGAGAATCCTTGAAAATAAAAGCTAGTCAGTGTGTTATAAAATTACAGCCAGGACAGATGGTCCGATCCTGTCACTGGAAATAAAAGTAATGTTATAAGTGCATAACTCCAATGGGGAAATTGAGTACCATAATAAAGTAGACTTCCACTTTCTGCAATGAAACTCAATGACTGTTGAGGAGTTTAGGGTTTAGAAAATTGAAAAATGAAACCTTTGGTTTTTCGCTGCTGTTTGATGATGTGAAGCGAGTCCCTTTATGGACTGAGGCTAGCATCCTAATAGTAACAAGCTTGCAGTGAATAGAGCCCACAGAGGATAAGCTACTAAATCTTGCAATAAAAGTGGTGTGATTTACAGTAAATTCCAGAGGGCTGACAGCACCGCAGCTGAAGGCATAAACACTTCTTTCATGGCTAGGCCTTCAGTCAGCTCTGTCTGCTGTGAACTATAATCGTGCAGTGAGGCATGCTGCTTACCAGCAATGACTTTGATAAATAACTAGGAAGTCCCACTGTTGGCTTAAAACTAGAAGTTGTTCAGTTGCAATTCTGCATTTGTCCTGCTTTAATGGGTATGGAAGTGGCTTTAGCTGTAATCTGTCAGTGATTGATTAGGTCTTACCAAATCCCACACTGCTCAGTTTGCAGCTCCCTGCTCTCCACAGTTTCGGATTTACAACAACATCACTGCATATTTGACTGCTCTGGTTATTACAAAAGTAAACACACTTAATTTCACTCAACAAATTATCATAGAAATAAAATAAAGTGTTGCTAGAGCAACATGTGTCAACAGTGGGCATAGTAGTTAAGCTGCCAAAATATACAATAATGGTGGCACAGTAGTGATACTGTTTTTAGGGTTCTACCAGAGTTATTTTAGACATAGCAGAGTATTTGTCATTATTACTTTGGCCATGTTATCAGATCAGACTGCAATTTTGAATAATAAACATCTGTAAGTTCTAAATCTCCTAACATCTGGACTTACATGAGCTGCTAAAGCAACTAATCAGCCACCATCAATGCCAAAGAGCAATGTGCAGAGTGACCCTAATTTTTGGTTTTTATTTTTATTTATTTACAATTTATTTCAAAGGATAGCTCAGGTGAGCTGCAGCATCTTGTTTGCAGTGGTGTTCTGCTTCTTTCTATTTTCACAGCTGGATGCACTGGAGCTATGAGTGGTTATGTGACTTGCCCAAGGTCACATACTGAGTAATTGGCAGTACTTGGGTTTGAAACTTCAATCTGTGATGATTTAGGGATGCTGGATGGGGATGTGCTGTAGAAAATGAACATTTGGCCTATTAACAAAGATAGTGGTATTTGAAATGGGGCCCCTTGTTCAGCTGTTTGTTTCATGCTGCACTTATGCTACCCTAGCACTAGCACAACTAGGCTGATATTGGGGTATTCATATAAATTGCCCCAGAGCTAACACCTTTTAATACAGGGCTAGGTAGGTGCACTAAACATAGAAACATAGAATCTGACAGGAGATAAGGACCGCTTGGAGCATCCAGTCTGCCCATTCCTCCCTACCTACACTATTACCACAGACTGTACCTGATCTACAGCTCTTTTTCCCTACCATCTTCCTTTCCACTATGATTCCCTTTTGCTAATTCCATACATTTTTGAACCCCAACACTGTTTTTCCCCCCACCACCTCTGCTAGAAGGCTGTTCCAGGAATCCAGCACTCTTTCTGTGAAGTGCTTCCTCACATCTCTCCTGAATTTACCCCTCTCCAGCTTCATAGCATATCCCTTTGTTCTTGAGCACCTTTTCTTCTAATAAATACTTACCTCCTGTACCTTATTTACCCTGTAAGGTATTTAAAGGTCTGTATCATATCTCCCTCTCTCTTCTCTGCTCCAGAGTGTATATGTATTGAGGTCCTTTCATCTCTCTTCATAGGACTTTTGATGCAGATCTTGCAACGTTTTAGTTGCCCTCCTTTGGACTGCCTCCTCTCTATTTGTACTTCTGGAGATGTGGACTCCAGAACTAGTCACAGTACTCTAGGCGGGGTCTTAGCAGCCATTCATACAGAGGCAACACCCCACACAGCTGATGGAGATACCCCCACCTATGCAACTCAGCATCCCACTAGCCCTCCCTACTGTCATGTTGCACTGTCTGGCCACCTGTTGGTCATCTGATCATGATTACCTCCAGGTCTTTTTCCTGCTTAGTGGTCAATACTACACTGCTCATTTTGTACTCCATGCTTGTGTTTCTGTGCCCTAAGTGCATTATTTTGCACCTTTTTTGTATTGAAACCCAGCTTCCAGACCCTTGACAACTCCTTTAGTTTTCTTAGGTCTCTGCTCATCCTTTCACTCATTCTGGAGTATCCACCCTACTGCAGATTTTGGTGTCATCTGCAAAGAGGCAGACCTTTCCTTCCAGCTTCTCTGCAATGTCACTTATAACGAGGACTGGTCCTAGCACTGATCTCTGAGGCACTCCAATCCAGAGGTCACCCTCCATTCTTCTGCGTGAACTCTGTTTACCCCCACCCTCTGTCACTTATCCCCTAACCAATTTCTTATCCAATTTGCCACTTTTGGACCCACTCCTAAGCTATCCAGCTTACTTGCTAGTCTTCTATGTGGAATGGTGTAGAAAGCCTTGCTGAAATCTACATGGGCCATGTCCACTGTTCCACCCTGATCTAAATCCTTTGTCACCCAGTCAAAGAAATGTATCTGATTCATTTGACATGACTTCTCCCCTGTGAGATCATGCTGCCTCAGGTTTTGTAACCCACTGGATTCCAGATATTCCACATTCCTTTCCTTCAGCAGTGATTCCATTAACTTTCCCATCACCAATGTCAGGTTGATTGGCCTGTACTTGCCAGCTTCCTCCCTACTACCACTTTTGTATAGTGGGACTACATCTGCCTTCCTGTAGTCTTCTGAAACCACTCCTGTTTCCAGTGAGCTACTAAATGGAACTGCCAAAGGTGCAGCCAGTATTTTCCTGAGCTCCCTCAATACACTTGGATGCACCCCATCTGGCCCCATTGCTTTGTTCACCTTCAGATTAGTGAGTCCCTTCAGGACTCTTGCCTCCAAAACAGGACTAGTATCTACCTCCCTCCCTCCTTCTAAAGCTTGTTATTTTTTTTGTGAGCCCTCCCCTTCTCCTTCTTCTGTGAACACTGAACAAAAGTATTTCTGTAAATGCTGTGTGTAGGTGCAGTGTGAATTATGCAATGCACCTACACGGCACTTAACATGGCACAGAGCATAGCCCTGAACATGGGTACAGCTGTGGGTGTGAGAAGGGCATGAATGAAAGACACACAGCACAGCAGCATATGTATCAGAAATAATGTTTATGACATATAAAGGGCAACAGGCTGTAAAAAACAGCAAAGAAGGGCAATCACCCATATAAGTGGGGCAGGAGACAGAAGAAAAATGGCAACTGTGACAGGGTGACCCCTGTCATAGTGGACACCCCTGGAATAAATTAAAACCCCTCCCCAAGCAGTTTATATGTTTTGTATAATGCCCAACATGCTGCTTGGCTGGCTATAACAAAACTAAGAGCACAGTTACAAAACTAAGAGGTAATTTTAATAGAAGAATAATAGATGTTTGTGTCTGTTTTTTTCTAGATGTTAGCAGCCCCCTTCTAAGATATATTTTATACCAGACAGTATGAGGTAATATGGCCCTGCAGGAGAGTTTAGGAGAGCACAGAATGTTCTGACCTTTGCTTTGACCTTTCCATCTTGTAAACAAGTTCTTCTGTGCTGCAGATGGCTGCCAAATAACTGTTCTCTATGGAGCAACAGTGGCCCCTAGTGTCTAGTTTTATGTTATGCCTGCTGTTAATTAAAAGGCTGTGGGAAATTTTCCAGCTTCTAGTGAGTCTATAAAAATACCTACCTCAGTGCTGAGATAGGATAGATAGGATGGTCAGTTGAATACTGACTGAGGAAGGTGGAAGACCTCCTGGTAGTATGTGCTTTCACACTGTTTGAGTCATGCTAGGCTGAAGAAAAGCGTTAGAAACTGTTGAAGTTATGCAGCTATCAGACTTACCATTTTGATTTCTATATATTTTACTTGATGAAAATAAAATGATAAATGCAACCGTGTGTTTTTATGCACCTGATTTGTGGTCCGCCTGAAATTGTATTATCCTAAGCCCATACACAGTGACATATGGTGCCAAAAGAGGGATCTGTCTGGATGTCCAAAGAAACAAGGGGACTCCAGTCAGTTGGTGCCAAACCTGGTACCAAGAATATACAACAGAGGTGCATGGTGCCAGGTGAGATGAGGACAGTGCCTGCTGGAGATGGTGACAAAGATGAGAAGTCATGGATGGAATGGGATGAGAGGGGCCCAATTGCCAACTGGAGACCCTGATATGGCTTCTTCACTGGATGAGTGAGAGATGGCTGGAGGCTAATCGACGCCATAGAGAGGTGAAGCTCAGGTGCCAGGAGCTACTCATGAGGTCCCACTTGGAGGATGTCATGGAAGAATTGGTGGAGTGGGATCCATGGGCTCTGGAGGAGGAGGAGGAGGAGGACCCACTAATGGAGCATTTGCAACCAACGTTTGTGGAGATCCCATTGTTGCCCATTTTTCCAGGCTGCTATTTGATGGAGGATGGCTAACGAGAAAAGGACACCCCAGGTAAGACATTGACTGGCAATGTATTAATGTATTACTGGGGCAGAAGACTTCAAGCAAGATGGAAGAAGCCATTTTGACTGAAGGGACATTTGCATGTTTTAATCACCTTCTATGAAAAATAATTGTTCTCTTGGTACTGACTGGGGAAAGTTGCAGGTGGGGGATCCTGAAGTTACCCAATTAAGAGAATACATAAAAAATCATGGATAGAAGACAGGGTAATGGTGGTGTGGGGGACAGATTATTGTGGCATGAACTTAGGAAGGAAGGTCTATATCATATGAGGCCCAACCTCCAGGCAAAGCAAGTGGATGCCCAGGTAGTGATGCCTGTGGTATATAGGAAAAAGGAGATGGAAGAAGCACACTCCCATCACTTTGGACATGTGAGCCATGGGAAGGTTTTAGCTAGACTATCCCCATATTTCTATTGGCCAGGCATGTCTAGGCAGGTGGCAGAATACTAGAAGACCTGTTATAGGGGCAGACAGATAGTGACCCCTGATAGTGATGTGGGAGGAGTAACCCAGAAGGTGAAGGGCAAGAGATTGCACCTTTGGAAGCAGGGGAGGCTCCCACATGGAACAGAAGAGAGTAGGCTGTAGCCAACACCACTAGTGGTGTGTAAGATTTGATATGTAAACCCAGAGGTTAAGGACAGGCTGTTCGGCATACAGCATGGTATGTTACTAACCTACATTTAAATGTCTAAGTGGGGACAGAGCAAGGTAGTTCCCCCTCCAAAGGTAGTTCTACTGGGTGCTGGTTGGCTCAGTCGTTCAAATATTTGAGTGTATCTGCTCAGGGAAAGTCAGTAAGTGGCATAAAACTGCTGTTAGTGGCTCTTTCTCCTAAATGTATATGATGATATTGTAATCTATTAATAGAGAGACTAGTTTCAGAAAAATTTAAGATGTCTCAGGATATTTGTATTGTTATGAATAAGATACTTTAGAAATGTTTTTATGAAAGGGACCCTGAGATGGAGCTTCCGGTAAGGGTGGGCTGAAGTTCCACACCCTTCCAAAGTGTTAGTTGAAATTTGGACAACCGTAGGATGGTTGCCCTCTTATGTAGGGGGATGTGTAACAGGGTGACCCATGTCATAGTGGACACCTCTGGGATAAATTGAACCCCATTTTCCAAGCAGTTTATATGTTTTGTATAATGTCCAAAATGCTGCTTGTCTGGCTATAACAAAACTAAGAGCACAGTTACAAAATTAAGAGGGTAGATTTAATAGAAGAATAACAAAAGTTTGTGTGCTTTTTCTGGATGTTAGCAGCCCCCTTCTAAGACACATTTTAGAGCAGACAGCATGAGGTAATATGACCCTGCAGGAGGGTTTAGGAGAGCACAAAATGTTCTGACCTGTGCTCTGACCTTTCCAATGTTGTAAACAAGTTCTTCTATGCTGCAGGTGGCTGCCAAATAACTGTTCTCTATGGAGCAACAGTGGCCCCTAATGGCTAGTTTTATGTTATGCCTGCTGTTAATCAAAAGGCAGTGGAACATTTTCCAGCTTCTAGTGAGCCTATAAAAAGCCCTACTTCAGTGCTGAGATAGAATGGATAGGGTGGTCAGTTGAATACTGACTGAGGAAGGTGGAAGACCTCCTGGTAGTGTGTGCTTTCACACTGATTCATGCTAGGCTGAAGAAAAGCCTTAGAAACTGTTAAAGCTAAGCAGTTGTCTGACTTACCATTTTGCCTTCTGTATGTTTTACATGATGAAAATAAAATGATAAACGCAGCCATCCATATTTTATGCACCTGATTTGTGGTCTGCCTGAAATTAAGTTATCCTAAACCTACACCTGGTGACAGCAATCCCCATTTAAGTGGGGCGAAAAACAAAATAAAAGGCACACACCCATCCCAAAAAGCAAACAAAAACGTACTCACCTGTTACAAAAAAAAAAAAGGCACTTGACTGTCCAAAAAAAAACATACTAAACTAAGGGCCATCAAGGGGCAGCAGGAAATAGTGATGGTGGCTTCTGCTGCTACTGAAGCTCCCTGGCAATCTCTGCTGGCAGATGTCCCAATCAGCAGCCATAGCAGGTGTACCTGTTGGCAGAGAATATCATCATGGCACTCCAAAGGCTGGCATCCTTCTGTCATCCTTCAGCACCATGGGAACCTATAGAAATAGTAAACAAAGAAAAAGGCTGCACAAGGTGAGGTGGTGTGCCATTATAGTCAGAAATTCAATTACATAGAACATGGGCACTCACCAACCAAAATAGACATCACTCCTGCTCCAAGTAGATTCTATTAAAAGCAGTTTTTATTTCAAAACATACATACTGCACGCTTGATGCGTTTCGGCCAAGATCCTTTCTCAAAAGTCTGTGGAAATACACTGAACTCAGCCAGCTGTGCACACAGTACAAGAGACACAGGAGTAGCATAACCTGTATAGCAGATGTACAACCACCTGACACATGGACCACCATGCCACACATAGGTGGAAGGAGTCAAACAAACACAGTGGAATGTGTGTGGAATACCAGAGATGGCATTGTGGACCTGAGTAGTAGAGGACTGCACATACAATGAGTGTGCTGTACTAGAATGCAGCATGATAGAGCTGTATAAAGCACACACAACACCGGCAGACATGCTAAATGCACAAATAGAGCACAACCAAAAATAGCATTAAGCCAGAGTGCGATCGGTCATGTAATGGCCCAAGGAGTTTTTAGCTGCACCCACATGCCAAGCACCCAGCACACCAGCAATGCAGCACACAGGCCAAGACAAGTGTGCAGGACAACAGACTTCCATGAGCCATCCTGGTTGGCAGCGTGGGCAGACCCAGGCATGCATGAGTTACCCACAGCATAGCTGTATATGGACAGCACCTTCATGCAGTACTGCATGCAGCAGCCAGTGTAATATACAAGTACAGCAGTGTTGTAAGTGTGAGGGCAACTTATACACCATGGTCTCGATTCTCAATGGGCCCTTAGAGGTATGCAAGCTGCGGCAAAAGGCAGTATGCATCAAAGCTAGGTGCACTAGGGGACTGCACCCAATTCTCTATCAGGCAGTGTGTGACACTCAGACAGCTGGTTCTGACTAATCTATGATTTTTGTAATATAAAAATGTGTTATTGAGTGTCTCTCATGAGACATGCTGAAACAGCCTGTGGAATGACACCCCTCCTCCCAGGTTTTAGCTACAAGGTGTTACCTGGAAGGCCAGGAGATAATTACAGGCTAGAAGAGGCCTAAATTAAGCATCTCCTGTTTATCTAGCTTAATTGTAGCTTGCCAGCTGACAGGATAGAAAATATCTATTTTATGACATTTAGAGGAGGAAAACCAGGTTATATCACACTGGTGCGAAGTCATAAATGTTCTTCGGATGTCTGTAAAAGCAGGATGTTGCTCATGGATGAAAGAAGGACTTCGAAATTAACCTTATTTAATTTATCTTTTGAGTGATGACATCCTGATTGTATTATTTTTAATAAACAGAAGAGGAGCTGGGTGACATCAGGGAGAAGGCAGGCTCAAGACAGTGTTTTAATTATGCTGTGAGTGACCTGTAAAGACACACATTTGGACTCTTTTGACAACAACATCTGTCTATCAGCACTATTAGAAGAGATACATTAGATACATAAGTCTAATTGTCTGATGGTAGGAATTTTGCACTTTTTTAACACTTGCTCTTTTAAATGATTGTATGTTTTTGTGATATATGATTCTGTATTTACATTTTACATTTGTTTATCTATTTTTAAGTAAACCTCTACTTTAGAGACTACTTGGTGTGCCTTTGAAATTATTTTTCTTAACAGGTGAAGCATACATGGTTAAAGTTGACACTGTACAAATCTTACTGGTTTTACCAAACTGGGAAAAGGTAAGAGTTTATTCTGAGATCTTTAATAGAGTTTTAAGGGTTCATTTTGTACGCCTGGTTAGATGCCCATAGGTGAAATATATCTGGCCCCCCCGAAGAGCAGAATTATCTGAGTCTGTACATTGGGTATGCTAAGAAGAGGTTCACAGTTTGAATCCCTCCAGAACTTGAGACCAAAGTTTGATTCAAGCCCACAAAACAGACAGAAGGGTTACCCTGTTCTGTTAACTGTTCACAAGACTGCGCTCAGAGATTGGCACTGTGGGAGCAGAGGGCCAGACCTGCTGAGTGGGTTTGTGACAGAAGGTACTGACGGCAAAGTCCCTCAACTTGCAGCAACCCTGGCCATGCACCAAACACATGACACATCTGCAGGGTTGCCACAAGATGTGGGGTGGCTGTGCAACAATCTAGCATGCCGTGGTGGCTAGTGGCACTCCCCCATCTCAATCAGCCCAAAAATTTAAATGGTACATAAATCCACTCTCTGATGATCTAGAGGACCCCCGCCCAGCCCTGATCTGCCCAAAATTAAAATGTTACAAATAAAATTCCTGGTGATCTGGTGAACCCCCCTTCCCAGTCCCTGATGTTGCCAGTAGCTTTTTGTTTTACTGTATATCATTCCCTGGTGGTCTAGCAGCCCCCCAAGCCTCAATACCCTTATCCTTAATGTAATCAAACCCTTGTGGAATAGCAGCCACCTAATTCCTGATTCCCTTAATAGTATTAAAAGCAGTCCCTGGTGTTCTAGCTGCCCTCTCAAGTTCTGATCCTCATCCATTATATAGTCAGTTCCTGGTGGTTTAGCATCCCTTCCAAGCCCCGATCCCCATATTATGCAAGTCCCTTGTGGTCTAGTGGACCCCAACTCCAGCAGTCACTGCCCACCACCCTGCTCCTCCTGTCCTGAATACGAGCCAGCAACTAGCATAGCCCTCCTCTCAACACCATGGCCGACCACCGACTGAACTATCATGAAGTAAGTACTGTATACAGTATGCACTCATTGACTGACAGCTCAAGTAAACTGTCAATCAATGAGTGTGTACTTATACAGTACACGCTCCTTCACAGTTCTGTTGGTGGCCAGCTGTGGTAGTGAGAGGAGGACTGTGCCAGTCACCAGCTCATGATCGGGATGGAGGGAGCTGGTGGTGGGCACTAATTACCTAGGTGGGGTCTAGCAGACCATCAGGGACTGATTACTTGAATAGTACAGGGATCGGGGTATGGAGGGACCACTAAATCACCAGGGACTGATTACATTACGGATAAGGGGATCAGGGCTTGGGGGGCTGCTAGACCACCAGAAACTGATAATAATACTATTAAGGGGATTTGGACTTAATTTCTTATAATGTCAATGGTATACGTAACCCGGTGAAGCGTACCTGCCTCCTTCAGTATTTTTGACAACAGTAGGCAGATCTTATTCTCCTCCAGGAGACCCATCAATCATCCCATGAGCACCTTAAATTTTATCATTTTGGTTTTTGAACATGTTTTTTTCTCTCCTCCTATGATTTGGGACATAGGAGGGGGGTGTCTTAATTTTGGTTCTTCGAGGGCTTCTCTTTGCCTTGTTTGAGGATGGGGCAGGATGGCATGTCATTGTTACAGGTTCCTTATATGGCTGGCCATTTACCTTAGTAAGCACCTATTTTCCTCTGGGCATGACTACTCGTATTTTTCTTCTTTTTTCTCTCATTTACTTGATCATATACAGGGTCAGTTGATTTAAGGTGGAGACCTAAATCTTACCCTGAACCCAGATCTAGATGCCTCTGTCCCTAAATGTTATTTTTCAGTTGCTAATAGATATCTTTGTAAACATTTTTTTTTCCATTTACACTTTGTCCACCTTCCGAGGAGCTGGCAGGCAGTTCTGATCCTCACTAGCAGGGCTCATCTTCTGAGCCCTGCCATCCTCAATCAGACCTACCCTGTATTTCCCTACAGATTCCACCCCCCGGTGGTACTGGGGGTGAGCAATGTGGACTTTCTCTCCTCCCCCATACTACAATCCAGATGCTAGAGAAGATGATAGGGCTACGTCCTGGCCATCACAGAGCCTGCCAGCTCCAGTTTTTCTTCTGTTTTCTCCCCAGGCCCACAAATGTGCAATGGGTGGGGTGGATGAGCTGCCCTTCCATGGAGACAACCTATGCCCTGGATGTGGGGTCCCTCCCAATTCCTGGTGGTGTGCATGTGCTAGCACCCAGCTGCTGCTGGATGTCAGGCAAACAACACTCCACACTGTCCCCCCTCCCCGAGGAAGGAGAGCTGTCTATTGATGCTCAATCCTTCCTCTGCCTGCTGGCCCCAGAGCAACCTGAGTCTGCTCCTGACCCATGGTCACCAGCATGGCGAGAGGTGTGGTGTCCAGTGCTTCAACCCTCAGTGCCACTGGGCTGGCTCATCTTCACAAATATTTACAAACTCTGGGTCTGGTAGACATTTGGTGTTTTTTGAATCCTATTATACAGGAATACAACCATTATTCATCTCAATATGGGAGCCATGTGCAGCTCGATTATCTCATCACTACTATGGAACATTTAGAAACAGCGTCAGGAGTTGAGCATGGCCCTAGTCACCTCTTCACCCACATGCTTTTTCTTGCTCTATTTTCTCTTGGTAAGCCTTATCACTTTACTCTTTGGAAACTTCATCCTAGTCTTTGCGAGACCAAGCTCTTTTGGATAAATTAGTGCACCAGATTCCTCAGTATTTGCAGGAAAATGATTTGGATAACGTCTCTCCTTGTATCCTTTGGGATACATTGAAGGTGATACTTAGGGGCAATATTACCGAACATGTCTCTGCTCTACAACATGCAAGGGAATGTAAAATTCAAGAGTTGTAGCAAACGTTACGCTTTCTGCAGACATTTCGGGGGCAAGATGATTCTTTGGTGCTTGCTCGGATATCAGATACTCAGCAGCAACTTCAACACCTTCTTGATAAGAGGGTTAAATATGCATTGTTTTATTTGCGTCAGTGTTATTATGAAGGAGGTCCTCGGGGTGTGAGATGTTTAGCTCGGCATTTACGTATGTGTAGGGCTGTAGCTACGGTTACTAAATTACATTCTTCCCCCTGAGCTACCCCTATTGTGCAGGGAGATGAAATTCTTTCAATAGTTCACTCTTATTATTCATTGCTTTATACTCTGGATTCTCCTTCTTTGGCCAATCAAGATATTAGGTCTTTTCTATTGGTGGTTTCTTTGCCCTCCCTTACTTCCTCTCAAATGCAGTCTTTGCTTTGCCTTGTATCTTTAGAGGAGATTCATCATAGTTTTATGGAGGTTAATTCAGGTAAGTGTCCAGAGTTTGATGGCCTACTGGTGGAATTTTATAAACATACCTCCCTTAAAGAGCTGGTTCTTCCTATATTGCATTGTCTTTTTTGCCATGTTCAAATAGGACATGCTCCAACTCCCTCTTGGCATTATGGTGTTCTCTCAGTTTACCTAAACCAAGCAAGGACCGCATTACCTGCTTCCTACCACCCTATTTCTATTCTGAATTTGAACTGTAAACTCTTTATGTCAATTTGGGCATCCGGTTGGAGGGCCTTCTCCCTTCCCTGCTGGACCAGGACCAGGTGGGATTGTTTGTAAGCGACAAGCACATGACAATGTCCATCATGCTTTTTTGCTTTTAGATTATGTACAACATTCAATCCCTCTGGTCCTGGCCAGCTTGGATGTGGAGAAGGCCTTCAACTGAGTTTCTTGCCCTTTCTTGTGGTCCACGCTACAGGTTTTTGGTTTTCCTGTTGAATTTGTTACAATGCTTTAACACCTATATTCTTCTTCTTTTGCTATGGTCAAAGTTAACGGTTTTGGTTCCTCCCCATTCCCTTTAGGGTAGGGCACTCGTCAAGGTTCCCCCCTCTCCCCATTATTGTTTGTGCTTTATATTGAACCACTTGCTGCTCATATTTGGTCTGCATCTCATATTCATGGTTTACCCTTGGGGGGTGGGTCCAGAATATAAAATTGCTTTATTTGCCAGTGATATTCTCTTAACTCTTACTGAAACCCCCTCTTCTTTGTTGGCTGATTCTGATCTAAGTTTGAGAATTTTGGAGGTGTTCAGTTAAATATGGATAAAACTGAGTTCTTAGCATTGAATTATCCCCCCCCCATGAACTACATTGCTGAGTTCTATTCGGTTTGTTGAAATAGAAATTGTCTTCAATATTTAGGGGTTATTATTCCTAGGTATATCATCTGACTTGTTGAATTATGAACCTTTGATGGTAGCTCTTAATCAGGATTTTAGACAATGGTCTATTATTCCTTTATCCTTCTTTTTCAATGGGTAGACATTATTCGTTCTAATGTTTTGTCTCATATATTGTTTTTTTTTTTTGACAAACACTCCCCTTTCCTCCACCATGATTTTATTTTTGAGACCAGCGTCAGAAGATCTCTAATTTTCTTTGGAAGGGGAGGAAACCCTGGATTCTAGCATCACTTTTGCATCTTCATGTGGATTGGGGTTGTATAAATTTTCCTAATGTTAGATGGTATATGACTGCCTGTCAGTTACATATCCTATGTCAATGGATTTCTTCAACTTACTGGGCTCACTGGTAGGATATTGAATTTATTTTAAATGACATTCATGATTTTAGTTGTGTTCTTTATTCTAACCCCCCAAACTATATTTCTTTTTTCTAATTTTTCCCTCTATTACCAGGGAAGTATTGATTACTTGGCATAAGGTCCATACATGTTTGTTAAAATATGACACCTTCTTTTTAAGTGCCCTGACCTGAACTTGGCAAATTCCTTTAAATATTTATGATTTTTCTCTTCATAGATGGAAAATGCTGGGCCTTTTATATGTTCATGAAGTTTTGGATCACACAGGGGTTCAGTCTTTTGGAGATACAGTTTTCGGTTTATTTTCATTATTTACAACTTCACACTCATCTCCATTCTCTTCCTCATCTGAAGAGGTACATTTCAGGCTCTACTTCGGCGTTAGTGCCCTTGTTGGTCTCTTGTTAAAACTGGGGTCCTTCCAGACCACTTAATTGGTTCAATATATTCTGTACTCCATTCTTCTTCTGGTGAATCCACTGTTATGATCTTCCAGCATTGGCTGCCTGACCTGCTGGTTGAGTGCCATTTTGCTCAATAGGACAAAATTCCCTTGTTTCCTAAAATCTTTTGATGGCCCCTTATCTCAGAGAATTTGCATGGAAATGCAGAATGTGTTTTTTTGGACTCCAGTCTTTTCTATGTTATTTGGGTCTCCCTATCAGTGTCTGTTGGTGGCAATGTGGTGAGCCGTTTTCACAGCATGCTCTCACAGTATGTTCTCATTGTGTCCTCAATTCTCTCTCTATTGGTCTGAAATTTCCCATGTGATTACCCACATTTTTGAAGTGGCCTCCCCTCTGTCCCCTTTGTTAGTTGTATAACATATACCAACAGCTGATTTTTCTTTGTTGGTAGGCAGCTGAAATTGTTACTTATTTTATTGGTTTGTGCGAAAAAGATTATTACTAGATGTTGGCAGCAACCCTGGTCTCCACAGGTCTTGCATTTTGAAGTCCTCATTGACACCATTTATAGACAGAAATGGTGTAGTTATAAATATTTCAATCTCTTGCCTGTATTTGAGGAGATGTGGGGCCATTGTGTATGGTATAAATGGGGACAAATTCCTCATTTGTTCCTTAAGGTGCTTATTGTTTGGGAGTGATGTTTTCTGTTGGATTGGGTTGCCCCACTCTTGCTTTTGGACTTTTCTAGCCTGTTACATAATTATGTGTTGTTTGTTTGGGTCCCTGTAAATATGGTAGTGTAGTCTTACCCTTTCTTTATCTATTAAGTTGATTTTTAGGATATTACTGGTGACCTCCTGTTGGTCTACCTTTTGGCATTTGCAGTTTGTTGAGTTACTTCTTGACTACATTTTTTGTCTTGTTTTTCTCAGTTAGTTTGTGCTGTTTGGATGTTTTGTAGATCATATGGTTTTTATTACTTAATGTTTGTACTTTTTTTTTTACTTTATTTATGCCAGGACTCCTATGAGGCATCCTTCGGAGTGCCACGATCCTGCCCTACTTCTCCCTTGATGACCAGCCACCATTGGTTCCTGCCCTCTCTTGGAGGAACCACAGCATTCCGGATCACCCCCCGGAACCGGGCCTACCCGTCCTCGGCGGCTCTTTACTTAAGTTAGAGGGTCCATCCCTCGAGAGGTCAGCCTGGATCCCCGATGTAGCATGGTCCTGCATTGGGGATGAGAGGGAGATCACTGGAGCCCTTGTCATCTTCTCGGGAGCTGGGGATTTTTGTGTTCTTTTTTCCCTTCCCACCCCTCCGGAGCATGGCTTGCAAGGCAATGTAATGCCGTGACTCCACCCACTCCTGGCGTTCACTGTGCTTGCTCATTTGGTGCACTCCTGGCCACCACCAGAGGTCGCTTGGAGAGCGAGCAACACTCCCACCCTCCCCGGGAAGAGAAAGCAGTCCTCTGGACTCTCTATCTCTTCCCATCCCTGCTGACCCCCGGCAACTCCCGGCTCATTCCCGAACCAGGGTCACTGGCATGGCACGAGGTGTGGTGTTCAATGCCTCAACCCTCAGCGCCACCGGGCCGGCTAACTTAATGTTTGTACTTGCATGTTTGATGATTATATTGTATGTTCTTTGCCTGTCTTTAATAAAGTTCCAGAAAAAAAGAGATGATTTGATACCTTTTATTGGACCAACATAGATGTTACAAAAGAAAAGGTGCTTGAGCTTTTGGATTACATAGAACCCTTCATCAAAAAACAATGACAGCTGATTTGGAAGAATACTTTCTTAAAGTCCATATCATATATAAAAAAACAGATAGAAAAGTTGTTAAAATCCCATTGACCTAAACTGCTTTAAACATCAACACTGGACCGTATAAAAACAGCAGAGTTCCATCAAAGGAAAGGTATGTCAAGGTCAAATATCACAGAATAGATAAGCTTCTTCCCCGAGAACAGTTATGAAAGATACTAAAGCTACATTTGTGCATCTGTACATGCATTAGTAAATGTATATGATTTCAAACCACAATATAAAATAAGCTAAACAAATACTTAGTATATAATGTTAAAAGTCTTCTAAATAAGAAAATAACTTTGTGTTAGGCAAAAAAGAGGGCTTAAAGACAAGTTGTCCCAGTCTAAAATAAGCATTAATCAACTGTTTTTCCATATTTATACCATGTAATTACTAGTCAGGTATGTATGTCTTAAAACCAGCGTACAATAAGTCAATGTTATTCATGAATATTCAGACTTATACTGTTTAAATGGATCTATATGCAGCTCTGCTACAAGTTAGTAAAGTTATTATAAAAAAAAAGGGGAATTAGAATGGGGGGCTGCTAGACCACCAGGACTGAATACATTAAGGATAAGGGCTCAGAACTTGGGGCAGTACTAAACCACCAGGGAATGATATAATACAAATAGTTAAAGGCAACATCGGGGATCAGTTGGGGGGCTGCTAGACCACCAGGGACTTCATTAATTTAATAAATTGGTATCAGGGCTGGGGACGGGGGGGGACGGGAGACCACAGCACATTGTCGCAAAGTACTCAACTTTCCCAGAGGTGAATTTCTACGTACCCTTAGACCAGCCCTGGTTGATCTAATGGTACTTAGAAATTTGCTCTCTGAGGGTGTTTTGAGAATCCCAATTTAGGGGATGTGGCAGCTTGCATCTGCTGGATGCCCCCTAGCACCATGCTGCAGCCCACTTTGTGGCACATGGATGGTGCACACCTCCTTTGGCACTTGCAGCCTGTGGTTGATGCAGACTGCCTGTGAGAATCGTTCGCAGTACATCCTCTGGTGCAAGGGGCACTTTGTACCATTCTTTGTGGTGCAAGCCCCTTGCACCATGCCAGGGGCTATGAGAATCTGGCCCTACACCTCATCAGTACAACACTGATGTGAGATGCAGCTCTACCTGGAGGACCCCCACCCCAGCAGATGCTGATCCCATCCTTGGTACAGTACAGGGTTCCCACTCATACAGAGACAGTGCAGGACGGTGGCCCTATGAAGACCCATTTGTATCTGAATGTATGCATGATCCTGCCTGTGTACCATGGAAAAATCATTATCTGGACATCACTGTGTTGGTTAAACACTACTGACTATGCATCACCATGTAGATCACATATGGTAAAGTACATATAGCATCCCCTTTCACTGCTGCTGGTCCTAGCATCCCTGCTCCCTGGACCTGGCTCGGCCCTGCTGGGCACTGGTGTCTGTGGAGGAGGACAAAGAAGACATGATCAATAGCATACAGTGGAACACATGGCACTGTACCATAAACACTAAACATTGCACATGCCTCTATATTGGTACTGTGCACTAACAGCCGCATGTGCATGTTGCAGAGGGACAGAACTGTGTAGGGCCACTTCCTACTATTGTGCACAGCTGTGGCTTCTTACACAGGCAGGTGAGCCAGGGCCTAGTTGAAGTCACAGTGCTACATCCCACTGCTGTAGCTATGCTCTAACACTGTATGAAAGCCTGTGTAGTGCCCATATCCAGCAGTACTCACCACTCCTGTTCAACATACCCATACATGTTAGCTATAGGCCATGTGCCCCTAATAATATGCAGTAGGTTACATGTAGTACCAGGTTTCATACAACAGGGGCAGAGGAAGCATACCTGTACAACAATAAGAGAACACATTTTACAGTAGGTGTAGCCTAACACAAAGGCAGGCCCAAGAGTGGCATACCCTGTGCTATATAATAGTATACCATGCATTACATGGCATATGCACTAAGGCATCCATGCTACAGAGCCCAGACAGTGTACATGGGACAGACGATGGCTGCTGCAAAGTGCCATTGGGTACACCTGCCACCATAGCTACTTGTAGATGTAGACCACAGGTCACATGACAGAGTCATCCACCCTGCCACAGCAACCATGTCACTGTGTAACTGCACACCCTTTGTGCCATTGCAGGTTCATGTCCCAGTAATCCAAAGTGGGTCCTGTATTGTGCAGGACACTGGGGACATAAGTTGGGACTGTGGTCCCATACACTTGCATTCGTAAGAGCAGGCTATACAGTGTACCAAGTCACATAGGACAGAGAGGACACTCAGGTACAGTGTACATTCACTTAAGGACAATAATCTAGATGAATATTAGCAGAGAAACATTACTGCACACAGAACACAACCCAAACCATACACAGAGGCAACTGTACTCACCTGACCTTGGCACAGTGCCACTCTCTACCATCATCCTCAGCAGCTGCAAGCAGTGTAGTTCTCTTCATCTACAATCATTATATCTGTGCCTACATTCATCCTTGGTGTGGGTAACACCTGAGCAGTGTGTAAGACACTTCCCCACAGAGGCCTACACCTTGCACCTGAACCTGTCAGTCTCAGACTCTTCACCCAGTAATTGGTCCTCCCTTGTCACAACCAGGTCAACCAGGTTGGCCAGCTCTGTTGCAGACCACCTGATGTTTCTCTGCATAACTACCTTCCTCCTTCTGTCAGCCATTCTTGTAGTGTCCCTAGTCATACCCCTCACACCAAGCTAGGAACAAGTTCCTGATTCTATGAGTCTAGCCTGCCATTTGGGCAGCATGTTTTGGCATTAGTGTAGGGTTAATGTTGACTAGCAATGTGCTATGGGTACTTCTAGGGGGTGGCATTCATTATACAGCAGGCATGTAGTGGCACATGCATATGAAGCATATGCACAGGGCTGTGCAGCATGTGTGTAATGCCATAGTGCATCATTCAAGTGAGCAGGCAAGCACTGTATCATGATGTCATTTCAGACATGTGACGTCACGTATGCACTGGAAATTGTTGTAGTGCTAGCGCTAATATGCTAATGGCACACCTGCAATATTCAGCCAGGGTATGTAAATGAGCTAATTTTGTAGTCAACTGGCAAATTATGCATTTATATGCCACTAGTGGAATGTATTCGTTCATTTGCATGCCTCATTCACCTGAACCGTCTAAAAGGAGAAAAGTGCACCACCCAGATTCCATACAGAAACTACAGGCAGCTTGTGGAAAATGTATTTTGGAATGGCCTACAGTAAGGTCACGGGTGATCAGAGAACAGTGTTTATGCTGTATCAGAACTATACTGTTGCTGTCTAAGCACATGGCCAAGGTCTGTGTTAGGCAGGCAGCTTACTGTGTGTTGGGACTGGCAATGCAGGAACATGTACGTGTCTTGGCCAGGGGATAGTGAGGCCTGTACACCATTGTACCTTTTCTATGTGCTCTGCTGTGTGTATACAATACTCAGCAATATTGGTTCTTTACATTACAAACAGGGACAATGGATGATGCCTGGAGAATATGTAAAATGAACTTCTAAGACAAGGTGCTCATGACCCTAACTGAAGAATATGTGGCCTTGGAAAACATTATTTGTAAGAAGACAGGGTCTAGGAATGCATCCCTGGTAGCATGCTAGGCCAATACAGAGGCTGCAAACATGGATGGGGAGAGAGTAGACCCTAGAAGGTGTGAGAAAGAGACTCACTGACATAAACAGACAGGCAAAGAAGTTGGTATCCAAGGCCAGGCAGGACTTCAGGACCATGGGCAGTGGCCAGCAGACAGATATCCCCCTAGCATATCAGAGGAGGTAGTGGCCTCTGCACTACACACAGTGTAGGTGGTTGGTATGCCAGGAAGCAATTATGAGAGCCAGGCTGTACATGCCCAGACATGTGAATAACTGCAGCTTCACTGTGATACTGTGCGTGTGTGTGTGTGTGTGTGTGTGTGTATACACCAGTGAGGCTGGGGTGTGCCGGGGGGGGGCAGGTTCACTTTGTTCCTGACAAAGAGATACAGTGTGGGGAAATGGGATGTAAGGCATGGTCCCTGGGACAAAACACATATGGGACATTACTGGTTCATGCCTTTTCTGTAATTGAATATCTGTTTGCAGTGGTGGATAGACCCAACAGGAGGCCATTACTGGTCCATGATATAGGTATAGGGAACACCATGAGCTAGTTTATAATATTAATTTGTAATATTCAAGGGGTTGTCTGCTGTATCAGATTTGATATGAGGCACCCAGGCAGCCCATGACTGCTAGTTTTTATCCCCAAAGGGTGTGGGACATTTGCTGGTATCTTGTTGCACCTGCAGTCTCTAGGGAAAAATCCACTACTGTGTCACATTTGTGTGGTTGCCAGTGTGATCAGTGCAGATGAGTTGTGCAAAGTGTACAGCACCTGGGTGTAAGGCAACTGCACTGCAAGGGCAACAGGGGTGTTAATGCACATTATACAATGACAAGAACATTTCCTGGACTCTGATTGGTCAGTGCGGACTTGTGACAGTAAGGATATCAGAGCACAATCTCAGTATCAAGTCCAAACCTACAGATGACTGCATGCCAGACAGAATAACAAACCACAGGTTCTTTTATTGAAAGAATTTGTAGCTTTATAATTGAAGTATAGACATAAAAGCTTAGTTTCATATAAAAAAACATATTTACCTATATTGTGAGGGGCAATATTTTTGTCACGTCTAAAACATTTCATAGGCAGAGAACAAGTGTCAGAACATCTCCTTTATAGTGTAGGAAAATCACTTTTATAGTATGTTTTACAATTTTGTTTTTATGAGGAAACACACCACATATGAATGCACTGCATCATGGGTATGCAAATACCTAATTGCCTGGTATTGCATAACACACTACAGTGATAGACAATTTATTATTTGCATACCCATGATGCACTGCTTTCACATGGGGAGTGTTTCCTCATAAAACAAATTTTATTAAATTAAAAAATAAAACTGTATAACTGATACTATAAAATAGATGTTCCTACACATAAAAGGGATGATTCAACACTTGTTCTTAGCCTAATAGCCATCTATATGTGCTCATTTGTGTCCCCACAATATTAATAAATAAGTGTCATTTTATAATAGCAATAATGTACTCCAGAGTGTAGGTTGTGCTGGGATAACCTCACTTCTGGGGTGTTGGATGCATTTGGCCTTGTGCCCAATCATCCCAGGCCTGAGATTATCCCAGCACAACCCACATTCTGTCATGTATTATTGCTTAATTACAGTTGGCCTGCATGCTGCCATTGTCAGTATACAGGCATATGAATTACTCTGCAATCTCTCTCTCATGTTCTGACAACAGCTCACTTTATCCTCATGGACACCATCACTACTAATGGAGTTTGCCCTTTAAGGGGCAGACCAGGTTGTCCTGGTGCACCCCTTCCCTTTTCATCAGGATGGTGTGCTCAGAAGGTGAGGGGGAAGGAAAGGGAGGGGCCTGGGGATAGAACAATGGACAGGCAACAGGAAGGGAAGGGGCAAGTGGAGGACACATAAGGGACAACACAGGAGTGGTTCGGCCACTTTTGCTGGAGTTTTGATTATTCTGAACTGCAGCACATCAGATTGGCATCAGAACAAAGATTGGGGATTTGGTCAGGTAAGCAGTAACAGATTTTCCAAAAGGGGGGCTTTAATTGTATGAATGTTAAAGGCAAGTATATCATAGTTAGGCAGTGCAATGTTGTAGGTCTTTTTGAACAGATCTTAGGAATAACCCTTCTTGCTTTTTAAAAAACAAACAAACAAAAAAAAAACAAGCTGCCCTTGTAGTGCAGGGGTAGTTTATCTGACTACAAAGTAGAAGTTTTGTGTGGTTTGAATCTTGTGGGGGTCATTATGAGTAAAAAAAAAATGAAATGAATAGGTAGAAACCTCAGATTGTGTACTGTTATGCCTGCATTTTAAAGAAAGAAAGCATTGTGGTAATGGATAAGTGCATTGCTAGGGGCAAGATTGGTGCCCAAGTGTTTAATAGACTTGTAGGCTATTTGTAAGGCTGAAAGGAGGTCAGGGGAGGCACGAGAGCACCACGCGGTGAACATGGCATTTTTCGGTCGGCTGGGGCAGACGCCCATGTTTCACAAGGTGTTAGCAATAGTTGGGGAAGATGGAGAGCGCCACACATGCTTGGTTTGTCTCACTGGCAGGGCAGAATGCCCGTTTTGTTGGGAAAAGGTTTGGGGGGGCCATGGGAAGGCAGATGGCAGCGCAGGGAGTAAAGCTGGCAGAAAAGCCATCGGCGGGGCGAGAGTGCCACATGGTTTGGAGCGTTTTTGTTTTGGATAGCAGGGCAGTCACCCACCTGGTCAGAGGCAGAGTAAGGAGCAGCAGTGAGCAGATGGGAAGGAGCAACCTGAAGGGCTGGAGACTGGTAGTGTGAAGCCTCGTTGGCTGTGAGAGCACTTCTGGGGGGTTTATGCGTGGGAGCCTGCATGGGAAGCGGGGGGAGGGAGGAATGCTTGGGGAGAGGGGAAAGGATGGCATTGGCGGGTTAGAAAATACGTGCCATGAGGGGTAGCAAGCGTTGAGACCCTGCAGGGTGCAGGGCGCAAGGGGAAAGCGGTTGAGCCTGCAATTTTTCTGGTCGGCGCCAGACACCAATGGGGGGGTTCGTGAGCAACACACTGGACTGCAGAGAATGTCAGGGGGGTCACAGGGACCAAAGGGGGTGAGTCAGAGCAGCGCGGCCTTGCCGGTTGCACGCCAGTGACCACATGGGTAATAGGGGGACTGAAAAGGGGGCTGACCGGGGGACAGCATGAGGTTCATGCCCTATGGCCCAGTAGGGCTAGTGGAGTGAAAGGGCCCCCACCTTGGTTTAAGGGCCTGAAGGACAGGCCAAGCAAGCGGGAGGCACAACGAGCGGACAGGTGGCGGACGCCACGCGCTGGGGGAGCACAGTAGGAGGATGCCTGGAAACAAGGAGGGTTTTTTAAAAAAAAAAAAGAAGAAAAGAGAAGCCATAAGCAGCCATGCAGTGTGATGTCACACGCCGGGGGGAGGACAGGGGGAACAGACCAAGAGGGAGAAGGGGCCCGAGTCAGATGGGCAGGAGGGCCTAGCGACAAGAGGCCTAGCGATCCGGGGGAGAGAAAACCCCGAGGCCCGGAAATGAAAAGGGGGCTTGACGGGGGGGGCCTAGCAAGGGGCAAGGGGGAGTGACCAGAGGACCAGGGAAACTGGGCCTGGACATGCAGCAGGATGCAGCGTGCCATTTCGGGCCAAGGCCAACAAAGAAAAAAAAGAGGGAGGAGCAGGTGCATCTCAGTTGGAGGCTGCCAATGGGGGGAGGTGGGCCTGGCCTGTCAGGTTACAGCCCCAGGATTGCTGTTTAAATCAGTTTATTTTCTTTTCCAGTGTTTTCACAGGTGACAAAGCAGAGAGCATGGCACCCAAGAAGAGCAGGCCTTCAAAGGAAGACGCCTACAAGGCGATAGTGGAGCTGGCTGAAAAGGTCAATAGGATGTGGGATTTGGTGGAAGGGGAAGAACCAGGGAGGTCTGGGGAGAAAAGGAAAGCGAGAAAGGGCAAAGGGGGCAGAGGGAAGCGGCCAGTGGGGAAGCCTCGCAGCCCAACCAGGGCGCAACCACAGATGACGGGGCTATCCAAGGTGGCTAATCCAGTACCTCTGCACCCAGGATACCTGGCTCAGTCAGTACCTCCCCAGGGACAGGTGGTGGTTCCCCCAGTGGAGCCCAGTCTGGACCCCCAGTATACAGTGGTTTCTTCACAGCCGCTAGTAGGCCTACCAACTCTTCACCCAGATGGAAATGTGCTGGGGCACCGGGATGCTAGCAGGCAGCAAGGAATGGACAAGGTCACAGGTAATGCACCCAGCTCCGTTGGTGACAGCATCAAGGAGTACATAGGTCAAATCATTTCGGCACTTGGTTTGGGGGCCTTGAGCCAGACGGAGACTGCACTAGCCGAGATTAGAGCAGGAGAAGAGGTGGTGAAGGAGAAGGAAGGTGGAGTTGAAAAGGAGGGAAAAGGAACAAGGGAGATAGGAGCTCCAGGGATGAGAGTGGGTGAACACATACCACTGACCACAAAAGAAAAAATATGGAAGGGAGAGTATATGGATATTTTCACTTTAGTAAGCCGGGATGCAGCAGCGAAATATGAAGAAACAGAGAATATAGGGAAAAGTGAAATGAGAGCTGCAGTGGTTTTGTTAGGCAAGAAAGAGGAGGACAAATTCACAAAAGGGAAGACTTGGGAGGGGTGTTTTGTAGGTTTCGCCACATTCTCAGCCGTAGTGTTGGAAAGAAGGCCTGAACTGGGCATCCCGCTAGTCACATACTCCCTGATAATAAGGAGAGCAAAAGCAAAAGGGGGTGTGGGCTGGATATATTATGATGAATTCTTCCAGCAAAGGATGGCCACGTATGGGGATGTACGATGGGACACAAAATTGTTAGATTTATGGACAGATTACTTAACTGATCAGTCCACGCAGGAGGGAGAGTTTGGGAAAAAAGGTACCATTATACAAAGATGTTGCTGGGCCTACAATAAGGCTTTTTGCTCATGGACACAATGCCATTTTCAGCATGCCTGTTCAAAATGTGGGGATCACATCCGGCGATCAGATGCAGGACAACATGGGTCCAAGGAATGCAAGGAACTGGAGGGCTCGGGTTGGGTCAACAGTTCTTTCGGGAAGGGCAGGGGTATAAAAGCCAGACATGGAATAGAGGGGGGAGGGGGCATGCAAATAGAGGGAGTCAAAATTATTGACCAGCAAGGCTGGGCATCAGCCATACGGGGGGAGCTGGTGGGGAAAAAGAAACGAGGACAGGGGAACAATTTAGAGCAGCTAGAACCCCTATCAGGATAGAGGCATGGAAGGAATGGTTGGACAGATACCCAGATAAGAAAATGGCAGAAATGATTAAAGAAGGTTTTCACACAGGCTTTTCTCTACAGTGTGAGGGACCAAGACAGGCCAGAGAGGCAAACAATCTGGGCTCAGTGAGAGGGAGGGAGGGAAGACATGTTACAATGGAAGATAGAGGAGGAGAAGGCAGCAGGGAGAATAGAGGGACCATATGACACCCTCCCCGTTAGAGAACATGAGGATTTCCCCATTAGGTTTGGTTCCCAAAAAACAAGAAGGGGAATTTAGGGTGATTCATCACCTATCCTTTCCCAAAGGTGAGTCGGTCAACGATTTTATTGGTGAGGAATATAGTAAAGTGACATATTCCACCCTGGAAGATGCAGTCCGGATTATCCAGGCAACTGTAGATGCATGGATGGCTAAGACAGACATAGAGTCAGCTTTCAGACTACTTCCGGTTAGAAGAGAGGATTGGGACCTGTTGGGGTTTAAAATTGGGGGACAGTACTATTTCAACAAAGCCATGCCCATGGGTTGCTCTATAGCATGTGCCACATTCGAAGCCTTTAGCACATGTTTGCAGTGGATATTCCAAGAAAGGACTGGTTATAAAACAGTGATTCACTATTTGGATGATTTCCTTTCCATAGGCAGTGGAAAGAGGGAAACGGAAAGAATGTTAGCCAGTTTCCAACAGCTGTGTCAGGAACTGGGGGTTCCACTGGCACCGGAAAAACAGAAGGGCCCAGTAGGGTGTTAGAGTTTCTGGGCATCGAGATAGATGCTCCGGGGGAAATATTTCGGTTATCAGACAAAAAAGTGAAAAAATTGAGGGAATTGATTAAGATACATACCAGTAGAAAGAGGGTACAGCTAAAGCAGGTACAACAAGTATTGGGGCATCTGAACTTCACATCAGGGAGGGCTTTCACAAAGAGGCTAGCAAGGGTCACAGCCAGAGTAGCCAGGCCACACCATTGGGTAGACATAAAAAAGGGAGTCAAGGAGGATTTCAAAATATGGGAGGAATATAACGGCTGCTCTTTCTGGCAAGAGGAATGGGTGTATAACACGTGTATAACACAGACCTCGATCTTTACACAGACGCGGATGGATGCCTGGGCATGGGAGGCTATCTGAGGGGCAGATGGTTTGCAGAGCCCTGGCCTTCAGATTGGGTGAGGGACGGTAAGGTGAAGGACATAACCTTGTTAGAGATCATGCCCATCTGGGCATGCACCCTGGTTTGGGGAGAAGAATTACGGGATCAAAAAGTAACATTCTGGTGTGACAATACAGCAGTGGTAGAGGTCTTGAACAACAGGGGGAGCCAGGTCAGAAACAGTCATGCAAGTTTTGCGACTCTTGGTGCTAAGGGCATTGCAGTTGAACATGTCATTCAGAGCGAAACACATAGAAGGGGTACACAACACTCTGGCTGACAGCCTTTCCCGTCTGCAGCTGGATCATTTCTGGAGGCTGGCACAAACAGCGGAGGAGCAAAAATTGCCCATACCAACGAACATATGGGACGTTGTGCGGAGGAAGCAGAAATGTTGTTCCGCAGTTCATGGGCGCCACAGACTCTGAGGGCCTATGACGCGGCCTGGTGAGTGTTTCAAACATTCAGGGCAACTCACCACATGGAGGTAAGTAGGCCGCTCACAGAAGAACAGTTGGGGAAGTTCATTGTGGAACAGTGCAGAAGGGGACAGCCCATGCCACAGTGGGGGTATACTTGGCAGGGATTAGTGTGATCTGCAGTCTAAAAAGATGGCAGGACCCAACAAAGTCAATGTTCATTAGAAGAATGATGCAAGGATGGGGTAGGTTAAAAACAAGGGACGGTGGATAATAGGAGGCCAATGGGGAGCAGTGGCTGGTGAAACTGAAGGGAGTGTTGCCAGCAATACGCAGATCAAAGGCCGAGGCCCAGTTATTCCACACAATTTTTGTGGTAATGTTTGCCGGGGCCATGAGAGTGAGCAAAGTGGTGGGCCAGGGCAGGCAAGACAGGGAAGGGGGACTGGAAAGGGAAGATATAAGTTGGAGGATAAAGGAAGTACAGGTCATGATTAAGAGGTCAAAGATGGATCAAAGGGGTCAAGGTTGCATGGTAACTGTAAAGAAACATGTAGAGGGCACAGTGTGCCCAGTGCAGGCTTTGTGGGCTTTTGACACAGAGCGTGAAAATAGGACAGGAAAATTATTTCTGCACGGGGATGGAAGCACAGTCACGAGTTATCAAGTCACTGCATTACTCAAGAGGGGCATGCAATTCCTGGGGGAGGACCCGGTGAATTATTCCTCCCACTCTTTATGGATAGGGGCTGCCTCACAGTGGGCAGTGGCAGGGGAGACGGTGAATAATATTTTGGAGAAGGGGCGCTGGTGGTCGGCCAGTTATAAAAGATACATCTGAACACTGCAGTGTGGAGACTAACATATTGCTTAAGTTTGTAATGGACAGGGAGCCATGGGGGGCAAGGGAGTGATGATATGATGGTGAAAACTAAGATCATAAATAAAATATCTATTCTGTTTAAACCCTATAAGAAGAGGGAGGACCATGGAAGTCTGGATCTGCAGCCACTCCTATATTCATTGGGCAGAAAGGAGAGCTGAGAAAAAGGCTGGGGGAAAGCAGCTTTACCAGGAGGTGAAACAATGTAAATTGGTATGGCGCGGCATCTGTGGGATGAGATGGGTGCAGATGCTCCCCACTTTGAAAGAGCTGAAGGAGCGTCGTCCCACTCCAGACTTAATTATTATTCATCTAGGGGGTAATGACCTTGGGGGCAAATCATGGGTAGACACATATACGCAGATAAAAAGAGACTTAGAGATAATACAGCAGTGGTTGCCTAAGGTATGCCTGGCCTGGTCGGATATGATACCAAGGAGAGTTTGGAGATTGCAGCACAGCCATAGAGCTGTAGATAGGGCCAGGAGAAAGATGAACAGAAGGGTAGGGACACTTGTGAGGAAAATGGGAGGACAAGTACTATTCCGGGGGGTGGAAGAGTGGGTAGAAGATTTCTATAGGTCAGACGGTGTCCACTTGTCAGATCTGGCCATAGATATGTTTAATACGGAAATGATGGGTTTTATAGAAGCATGGAGGAGACATGCAGGAAATATATAAAAAAAGGGGGGGAAGAGATGGCTTAGAGGGGTTCCTCCAAGGTAAAAGGGGGACAGGACCCTAAGTGGGGAGAAAGCCTGTCATCCAACACAAGCTGGAGACCAGCTAGTGGGAAGATGGGGGGAAAGGAGGGAAGGGGTGGAAGAAAAAGGAATAATAGGAAAAGAGGAAGAAGTGGAAGGAGAAAAGTGGTCTCAGTTTTAACCGTCACCTAACAGAAAAGGAGAAGAAGAAGGCACCCAGGTTCTCACCTGGGGGGGGAGAAAAGAGGAAGAAAGAGGGATGATCAGAGATGGATATATGGCTGGAAATAAATGAAATTGTGAGAGATATAATAATAAAAGATGATAAATGGAACATGGAATTATGATATATAAATGAATTAATTGCCAAATCTGAGCACAACAACAAACAATGGTCTCTGTCTTTTTGTAAGGGAAAAGGGGGGGATCTGGGACAATGAGTTTGCCCTTTAAGGGGCAGGCCAGGTTGTCCCGGTACACCCCTTCCCTTTTCATCAGGATGGTGTGCTCAGAAGGGGAGGGGGGAAGGAAGGGGAGGGGACTGGGGATAGAACAATGAACAGGCAACAGGAAGGGGAGGGGCAAGTGGAGGTACATAAGGGACAACACAGGAGTGGTTCAGTCACTTTTTGCTGGAGTTTTGATTCCTCCCACCCACCCTACAAAACAAGGCAATAGGAAAAGACAGTCAAAGGAAAGGGACTGTATAGTAGGACTGTAAAGGTGGATGACGGATGAGTCTGGTTGGATAGTTATGAGACTGCCAAAGGTGGATGGCAGGTAATAATATGGTTATTGGACTGCCAAAGGTGGATGGCAGGGGAGAATATGGTTATTGGACTGCCAAAGGTGGATGGCAGGGAAAAAAAGGGGGAAAATGGTGGGGGGGGGAAGGAATAAGATGAAAAGAGGAAGAAGCGGAAGGAGAAAAGCGGTCTCGGTTTTCACTGTTACCTAACAGAAAAGGAGAAGAAGAAGGCACCCAAGTTCTCATCCGGGGGGAGAAAAGAGGAAGAAAGAGGGACGATCAGAGATGGATATATGGTTGGAAATAAATGAAACTGTGAGAGATATAATAATAAAAGATGATAAATGGAACATGGAATTATGATCTATAAATAAATTAATTGCCAAATCTGAGCACAACAACAAACAATGGTCTCTGTCTTTTTGTGAGGGAAAAGGGGGGAATCCGGGACAATGGCCCTGGTCCACATTGGCTGGTACCCAAAATGTGATGGAGTCTGACTCCACTGAGGAGGAGGAGGATGTCAACATCCAGCAAGAGAATGAGGATGAGATCCTTACTGAAGAGAGGTGAGGAGAGGGGCACAGCTTTGATCAGCAGGACTTGCCCTCCCCTGCTAGCCTACAGACTGGCAGGGGCCTTCTCCTTCACCCCCTGCTGCTCCCACCCACTGTCCTAGACACAGGCACAGTTGTGCGAGCCCCAGACCCCACCACTGGCACTGCCAATGCCATGTACTCCCGGCCAATCCCAACAGACAAACCACTGCTGTGCTACCTTGGCCTCAAGAAAAGCATGCAGCATTGAACACGGTGCCAATCCAGGCACCACAACAGCCTCGGGAGTAGCCTGACTCTGACCCGGGACAGTCCATGGCAACAGCAGGAGGCTGCCAACAGGCAGCTGCTCGAGTCAGCTGGAGGAACACAACAGGGCATGCAGGCAGAATTGGTATGCATACACCACATACTGCAAGACAAGAAGCAGCAATTTAGAGGCCCACAATGCAGAACATATTGTGGACATGGTGGACCTGTGGCAGTACTTGCCTGCCAGCATTGATACTGGCTTTGATGAACTAGCTACCACTGTGTTGGGAGCTGCAGCTGCACTCTCATGGACCATGGGGTTGGGCCAAGCCCCGACCATTTAAGTGGGGGTACTATCACCCCATGGTGAATACCTTAGCATACTGCCACCCCTCCCATTGTGCATTCATCTGGATGCCCAGCAAACCTAGGATACCCAGGATACCCCACCCCTTACTAGGATGTCATGTTATTTTCATTAAGCCCCTTTAAACCCCCCTACCAGGATGGCTTTATTTTTTTATACAGCTTGTTCATGCTCCCTCATTGAGGGGATGGCTACATCAGCCCAATTCCCAGCTCCTCCAAGCCAGCTGTCTGCCTCCCTCAGTTACACACGCAGTCAGGTTCTCCCATGAGTTCCCCTCTCATGGCTGGGCCAGAGGGGTAGGACCATCCTCTCCCCAGGACATCAGATCCAAGGTGGACTGTATTGTGCACTGAGTGACGGTGTAGGCGCAGAAATGGTTGGGTCATGCCTCATGAAGCCCCCCCTCCAACATATCATTTTTCCACATTTTCTGATCCTACCACTACTGCAGATCATCGGACTTGTGCATGGAAGCACACCCATTTGACATTCTCCACAGTCTCTTCCCTTATGTTGCTTCCCTGACCTGCTCTTTCCCATACCTCTACCTGGGGGCAGCCTGGGCTGGGATAACATGCCTTCTCACCCTGGGGGGGAGGAGAGCAGTCCCTCAGGTGCTCGATCCTCTCTTTCCCTCACCAAGCCCTGATAACCCAAGTCTGTTCCCAAATCTGGGTCATTGGCATGGGAAAAGGTAAAGTGCATAGCACCTTTGACTTTTAATTGTATTTGTTTCTGACCATCATTGTTATTTTTTCTTTAATATATGTTTGAACTCATTACACTGTCCTTTGTGATTTGTACTCACTGTCTGGGTCCAAAGAAGTCTTTAGTCAGGCAGACTTTATACTCCCATGACCTCCTGGCCATCATCTGGTCATGCTTGTTGAGTTGCTCCTGCATTCCATGGCCCTCTGTCTCTATATTCACTGTAAGATGTTCCTCTGGAGCCAGCAAGGATTCCCTATGGTTAAGTGCCATGTTGTGTAGTATACAACAGACAAGGAATATAGCACAGGTCTTCTGAGGGGTGTATTGTAGGGCACCACTATTATGGTCAAGCACCTGAACCATATCTTGAACATGCCAAAGACCCACTTGATGATGTTGCATATAGAGAGGTGTGCCGCATTGTACCTGTCTTCTGCAACAGATGCAGGTTGTAGGACAGGTCTGAGGAGTAAGGGATGCAGGGGATTTGCACTGTCCCCTGTTTTGGTAAAGGGAATTCATTAGTAACATCATCTGCAACCTGGGGGGGGGAGGCATTTGGGGTATACTCACTGATGAGGTGCCACTAGGGATATCCCTGCTTTCAATCCTCTGGCACAGGATGCAGTTTTGTCAGATGAAGACATCATGAGTGCTGCCGGGGAACCGTGTGACAACATTGATAATGCACCCTGTTGCATTGCACACCATCTGGCATTTAATGGAATGGAAACCTTTCCCATTCACATAGACCTTGGTTCCATCACCGGTGCGTTCCTGGATGGCAACATGTGTCCTGTCAATTGCACGACGTATTGCTGGTAGTTGCGTAACTCAATAGAATTGCTGCTCAGGGTGACATAATTTGTGATGTAAACACACCTTCAAGCATTAACCCTTCGGCCTGGACCCTTCTTTATCTTCAGAGACAGTGGTACAAGTTAGAGTGGCATTCGGTGTTATGGCGGTGGATATAAATGGGAGGTGTGCTGCCTTTTGCCTTATTGGGAGTTTTTTATCCTCACTTTGAATTGAAACTTCACCGTCACAGTCAACACTTATACAAGGTTTTGATGGAAGGTAATAACACTTGAAATAAATCCTATTCTAGCATTCAAATGATTTTTTATAACAAGGTACCTCAGCATTCTGTTCGGCCATACTTTGGAGAGCAGTAACACTTATTTAAAGTCTTGGTTTGCTGTAGGTTCGCCTGATAGTTTTGAAACACTGAAACTGAAGTGTTTAAGAAAACGAAGTTTTCTTTGGTTTTTTTAAGGTATTTGAAAAATTTCTTTAAAAAAATAAAAAAACAACCGAGTTACCACAGAATTGGCTTTAATACTTCTGTATGAGATAAGAATTATGAACTTAAAGATACTTTCATTTCTTTTAGAGCAGTTGGGATGTTTTTTGGCAGCACATGTACCCCCACCCCCATTTCTCTGAAAAGTGAATAAGCTTATAAATTTAAGGTCAGTTCTACTTTGTGTATAAAATTTATTCAGGAGTTTTGTTCACATTTATTTTAAGGAATGAAAGACATGATATTTATTATATTTTATTTATCCTTCCATTTTAGAATGGATGTCCTTTTGGAAGTATGCTCATAGTCTGAGGAAGGAACTATTGTAGTTCTGAAATGTTACACAAAATTGATTTAAGGAGCAACAGTGAAGCAACTTGGATGTGAAAATAAAGAAACATTGCTATCAAAGTGATTGGTATAATTTTGGTTTGCTGTTATAGTCGAGTGAGAGTTTTCTGTTGTTTTGTTGTAGTATTCCATTTTTCTCACTCCCCTACCTTTTGATTCAACTCCAGTATATTCAAGTTATTTAAAGAAAAGGAACCCTGGGACTCACATGTTGATGTTTTTTGAATACAATGAACTCCCTAACATCGACCACAATGGCATCTAGGAACTGGCCCCAACAGGCACAAGGTGGCAGACTGTGAGATACTGGTGGTGTCCCCCACCGATGTTGGGAAGTTTCCGGTACACAGGAAGCACAGTTCTGCTATTAGCTTCAGCTCTGCTGATATTGCATGGCTGCACTAGGTGTCTGACCAGAACTGATCATGCTACAGCTCTCATAGTTGCATGATCATGGGCCTGCTGAGCTTGTACCAGCCTGTGATTTGTTCATCACTGAAGTCTTCGAATGTGACTCATGGATGGTACTGTCTGTTGACCCACTCCTCATCCTGCATGACCTGCTGCATCAGGCACACAATGTGTGCCATTTTATTGTAAGCTGGTTGTGTCTTTTGTATGTGTCTGTGTGGTACACAATGTGTGCCATTTTACTGTAAGGTGGGTGTGTGTTGTGTGTGTATGTGTGTGTGTACTGCAGTGCCTATCACCACCTCTGTGGTTTGCTCCCCCTCCTCGGTTTAGACCTACTCTTTATAGTCATTATTAACACTGTTATATGCTGCTTTGCTATATCACTAGTGCAGCACAAATGTTTTGAATATAGCACTGCACCTAATATGCACATCACCACCCCCCTGTTTGGGTGCAGCCTACATTAAATTTGCACTTATGCATTAGCACTAATATCAGGCACAATGCTAGCTACTGAATATGGGAAATGGGTACTCAATGGTCACAGCACTAGCACTAATGGTTAGCGCCAGGTGCAAACTTCTTGAATATCAGGACCATGAAGTTTTCCATAACTCCACCTACATATATATGTGGTGTTAACAAAATTAAATTAAATTGGCAGAACTTATACAATAATCTAATACAATTTCATTTTATGTAGCATCTATGATACCATAATATTATAAAAATACTTTACAGAATAATAAAAATAAAAGCAGAAATGTTGGGTAAAGATACTGAAAAACATTGTAACATTATAATACTAACAATAAGGCTGGCAGTATAGCCTAGAAGTTAGAGTAACAAGCTGTGAATGAAGTTGGTGCATCTAGCAGACAGACCTGGGTTTGATTCGCACAACCTCTACTTCCATACTGTGTGACTCTAAGAAAGCTACTTAACCTCTCCAGTGCTTCCGGAACACCCCTGAAAATAAGCATTTGTGCCTAGTGGCCTTACCCAGTTTTCAAACAATAAAAAAAATAAAAATAAAGCAATAGTTGGAAAAGGTGCAATCTGAATGACTAACAGCATTTTCAAAGGGTTAGCTTAAACCTTCATTATGGTACATACTGTAAACAGAATAGAGATAAGTCAATATCAAATTTGCATCCAGTGACAATCAACATTGTGTCGGAGTGACAGAGTATGTCTGAAGGAACTAAATTTCCCATTGGTATTTCAGCACATCAACATCATGATGCAGCACTTTTTACAGGAATCACAGACTGAACATGTCCAAGCTGTTGGAAAGCCACATGAGTGACAGCAACTAATTAGCACGTCGGAGATTGAGAACACATTGTGCTGCACACATGTCAGTGCTATTTCCAGCACTCTCTCACAGAAGAAGGCACTGGATAATGAAGTTTCACAGGGGGAGTTTATGGCTACTGAAGGGTCCCTTTTATTTGAAAGAGTGACTTAAGCAGAACACCTTCAAAGTACTCGGAGCATTATCATTCCAGTTAGATAATTTTTTAAAACTACATTTAACTGTAGTTTCAGCCAGGATGGTTAATGAACTTTAGCTGCAGAGGAGAGGAGAGAGTGCACAGTGTGAGCCTGCCAGGGCAGCTGCAGGCCCTGAAGAGGATCAGGACAGAGTGAATTTAGTAGACTGGGAAGGTGCAGGAGGGATTTTACAAAGATATTATGACAAGTATTTTTATGGCTGATTGGGCAGAGCCCTGCAGTCATTTTGGGATCACTTCACTGTAGGAGAAAATCAGAAATGATCGCCGTCTTCTCCTACAGTGATGCAGTCTGCTGTCCACAGCACTGCAGTCACTGGTGGTCTGTGATGTCTCCTTCTGTCATTTCCTCTGCAGTTGAAGTTCCTCTTTGTGGCACTCGCCACCTCACAGTGCTTTTCACAACTGTGGAAGTGACGTGGCAGTGCTGACTCACACTGCACATGTGCAAGTATCATGCATGCACAGGTCTGTTGCAGCTGGCATCTTGTGGATGGCAGGCAGCTCCAGTGCGGCGAGTGCTCCGAACATTCACTCGCTCTTGCAGCACACATTGTCAAACATTGCTCTGGCAGCCATATTGGATCTGACCAGAGTTTGTTTTACTGAGTGGTGGTGGTGTTGAGGGCACAGGAATCAGTATTATTAGATTTTCTTTACTTTTTTTCTACCTCTGCGGCAGAAATAAGATACTGAAGAGTGAATTTAGTAGCCTGGGAATGGTGCAGGGTGCAGTTTGAAGGACATATTTGATAAATAATGTAACTGCCAATGGTGCAAAGCTGTGGCACAGAAATCTATCTTATTTTTTATATTTGTTTGCCTGTGAGTGAAAACTAAGGGAACTAGGCTATTGCAATGAGACGCTGGGACAACAAAATGGATTACTTTGCACCAGCACAGTTTGTGTGTGTGCATCAAGGCTTTCCCAAGTCTGCACTGAACTGCCCATAATGGAAGCCTCACTAAGCACCACTGCAAAGGGATGTGCACTGCAGCATAGTGGTACACCAGGCACACATGGTAGTGAGATGACATCTCATTTTTATGTATGCACTGGGATAATGGAAGTAGTTTGGCTACACTAACAGCTGGCCGGAGCAGCACTACTTAACATAAGCAAAAAGCACCTTTAAATAGAGCACAATGCACCAGTATCCATCACCTGAAACACCTGCTCCACTGGCTGATGGAGGAGGGTGCATTGTGCTCTGTTTCTTCCCCGCACTGTACTCCATAGCACAAGTCATCCTCCTTCCTTCACCTAAGCCCCATATTATTGAAAAAACATGTAACTGGCATACAGTTTACCACCATTCCTCATCTGTGCACCGTCCTCACCTCCATATATGTCCTGGGTATCCAATGGTCCCTCCCTACAACCAGTAGCCATCTCCACCCTCCCACAGAGGCCAGTTGTAACCCATCACTCACCTCCTGAGCCAGCTACAGAGTAATAAATATCCTGTTGCATTTCCCTGCCTCTCATATTGATATGCATTGCTACACATTCCTATGAAAAGCACAGTACTTTCTGTAGCAACATGAAGGCGTGCATGTTGATATGAGAGACAGGGATGTGGAATAGGGTTGAATCAGTAATTGAACAGTAAGTCCAGCTGAGCACCATGGTGTTGGGGGGCAGAGATGACTACTGAGTGAGAGGAGGGACCACTGGATGTCAATGATATATAGGCAGTGGGATCAGGGCTTGGGTGAGGGAGTGTGGAACTTCTGGATGATAAGGATATGTTTATTTCAATAATATGGATCTCAGGTGAGGGGGACCACTGGATGCCATGGATATGTTTTTTCTCAGTAATACAGTGCGCACATGAGAGAGGGGCCCAGTACATACAAGGTATATGTTTTTTATTATTATTTAATATGGGAATGAGGTGAATGAGAGTGAACCACAGTATGCCATGGACTTAAGCAGATATGTGGTGGTATCATTATTGACTACAAGCTACAGTGTGGAGTAATCAGCCACCACCAGTTTGGAAGTACAAATGATTGCTCCTCATATTGTAGTGAGCTTATATTGACATTCAAATGCCTTTGCTGCCCATTCCATGGGCAAAGTGGTCATTTGTATATCATGGTTCTGTTATGGAGCTGTGAGTCCCAGGAGCAAACAGTTTCCCCTGTGCAAATGTTTATTTTCTCCTGTAACTGTGAAGCCTTCCTATGCCTTTCCATCAACTGTCCCTCCTTCCTAAACCATCAGGAAGCTTTGGATGTAGTTTATTCCATCATTGCTCTGCATTTCCACAGGGGTATAATGAAAAGACTTTGCATGGGCAAACATGGCTCTGCATCTGTCCCACTGAACCTCTCTGTCTATCTCAGGCAACTTTGCTCACCCGTAGGGGATTTTTCCCTGTACTAAAATTCAGCTTTGAAAATTCTGTCCTGGGTCTCTCAGTGATGGTGAGGAAGAGGGTGTGTAAGAGGGGGTGACAAGCATGTGTGTGTGGGTGTCTGTTTTTGTGTGGTATAGGGGATGCAGGGGAAGGAATGGAGCAGAAATAAGATTCAAATGTCAGCTCCAACTACCAGTCATGTAAGTGGTGGTGGTAGAAAAGGAGAAGGGAAAGGACCTGGGAGTTGGTGGTGGGTCAGTGGATATATCTGAAAGGACTAGGGCTGGGCATGTTATAGTATGGCCAATGAAATCATGGTTCAGAATACCCAAATATACACTGGTTCCATTCTCTCTGTGAGTAGCTTTTCCAGCTGGCCGTTCAGTGCATCTGGTAAAGAAACTACACTGAGCAATTCAAAAATACTGCAGTCTCCCATTTCCTCCTCTAACCAGTGCTTATACTCCCCTGCCTGAGACAGAAGAGAAACATCCAGATTTGTAAAGACCAGCCCTCCCTCTGTCCATGTTGTATGGACAACATGACAACAGCTGCCATCACAGCCACTTGTGTGACACTGAGTAGTGGAGGCCATAATGACAGGAGTAAGCAAAATTAAAACAATATAAAAAGAGAAAAGCAAGTTTCTTAGGAAGGAAAATATCAGCCCCAATGCACAGCCTATAAAAAATGTACCACAAAAAACACAAAAATATAGATTACACAAAGGTAAACAAAGTTCTACTGCATTCATTGCAACCTGTACATTGCCAGTGAACTACAACACTTCAAATAGCTCTGTTTCTTCATGGGGGCAGGCTGGAGAACATCCCATTTTAAAGCACTCCACCGAAAGTGCAATACAATAGTAAAAACACCAAAGGTACAGAAAGGCACCAAACTGAATTTTGTAAAGTGTTAGTTGATAGCAAAATTTGAGGGACATCCTTTTTAGTTTATAACTGGTCATTCATATAGCACTGCCACCTTTGCCCCCACCCCCAGTAGTAATCTGCCCTCAGCTCAACACTTTTCCTCCACCTGGGTCAGATAAGGGTTATGTAATTCAAAAGTATATACTGTAAACAAATTTTGATTTCTACATGCCGGGGTACAGAACAGCAAATTAAGTTGATTACTTCACATCTGGGTACGGAACAGCACTAGAGTTTAGATACCAACACATACCACTTCTTATCATTAATTTCCCATTAGTCAGGTCTAATTAGTAACACAAAGGTGCACATTTCTCTTTGTACAGTACAGACGCTTAGTTGCACAACTGGGAAATGAGTTGAGTAAAGTGTGGGCAGCAAAACTTTTATACCCAAGGTGTATGGGAACCAATTTTCATTAATATATTTTGTATTAAAATGCTGTTATGTGACAGAGCTGTAGTAATGTGGTAAACAGTGTTGTGGTGAGGGCAGTATACAAATGCAGTGGGTGGCAGTGCCATATGGCCAACCAACCATAGCACCTGGATTGGGGAACTACGACCTCCCTTTTTCATACCACCAACTAATAGTTTACAAAGGTGAAAGAGGTTGAATTAATCACATCTGAACACAGAAGAACTGGACTATAAATGAATCTGAGTATGTGGATATTTCCAAATAAAAGTATGGAAAGAAAAATTCACTTGTTAATCCATGAAAGGCAATACAACATAAGACTTTAAGGAACATATTTAATATCCTCCTTGTGAAAGAAGAATGGCACCAGAAGAGTAAGAGTTTGAACTAGCTGTCTAGCCTGAATATGGATTCACTCCCATAACAAAAAATAGCAAAAAAAGGAAAAAAAGAAACTGCTTTTTGGTCCTTTTTACATTTTTCTGCACATCAACAAGTGATGCCGAACAATATTAAAATTTGCAAAGGGAATCTGAACTCTAATCCCAAAGCCTGAATCTACAGCAAATAAGAGATCTGAATGTTGACTACAATCAGCCTCCAACAGCAAGGACAAGGACTTTATGTTTAACTTGAAAGGTTTTAGTCAGCCTGAATCCTCTTATAGCAGTTTATAACTCCTGAATGCTCCCTTCCTTTGACTCAACTGCAGTAAAAGCTAAACTCAAATTTAGCACTGCATCTAGTGCAGCTGTCTTTGAAGAATATAATCTAGCCATTTCATCCTCAGCATTCAAGGCTATACCTACTGGCTCCCAAAACCTCTGCCTCTGCAAATCCATCCAAAATCAAAGTTGTAGGAAACCCAATGTCTGCCTTACAGGATCCTTGGTGGAACTGAACAGTACTATCTTTCCAATTTTGTAACTCTGATACTGAACACAGCAGTTGGATATCCCATCACATGTAGTTGTGGCCTCTTCAGAAGACCCCAGAGAGAGACCATTTAGTATTAATTGCCACTAGAGATGTTGCAAAATTAAATTTCCCCAGTGAAATCCCCGTGCAATTGGCAATTTTGCTGCTCAAAATATTTCATGAAATTCCACTGTTACGTGAAATATTTTGCGGATACGAAGTTGCAAAATTTCAGCTGCAAAATGTGAAATTTCAACTGAAAACAGTGAAATTTCACCCACGAGCAGCTAATTTTGCTATTTCGCAAGTGAAATTTCACCCTCTGTGGGTTCACATTTTGCACCCATTAAACATTTTGCGAAATGTGTGAATTTTGTGAAATATTTCGCTTAATTACATTTTGGAGTTTCTCCCATCTTGATTTGCCACTCATGCTGAAAACAGCAGTTGATCATTCCATGGTTGCAACCTCTTTAGAAGACTTCAGATAGACACCAACTAGTGCTGTATGTCCACCTCTGCATGTTTGGCTGGAAAATACTGCTGTGGTTTCCTCAAAAGATTCTCACCAGAGTTCTCAGTATCTAGCACTCTTCCAACATGAAACGCCAAACACCACCAGCACTGTTTTTTCCACCTCTGCAACTCTGGTGGCAAATATTATATACTTATATCTGAGATTATTAAATACTATTGTGCACTTGCCAAAGGATCATCCTCTGGTGCAGTCTAGTTTCCTTTTGTTAAAATGTTCTCTGAAAACTTAACAGTAAACTTTAAGAATTGATGCTCTGCAGCTGAGTTTAAGAGTTGTTTACAATATGTTTCCAACTAGCATTGCTTTGATTGCAGGGTTTGGACCTTCATGCTTCACTTCTGTCTCTTTGGAGTCTGCATTATTCAACTTGGCTTTGGCTCCTGTCAGTCTGTTGGAAGAATTAAGGGGGTGGATGTGTTTTCTGGATTTTAGGAAAGCATTTGATACACTACCAGTCAACATCTTGATTAGGAAACTTGTTGATTTAGGAATGGATATACATCTGGTAAGGTGGATTCAAAGCTGGGTAGCCAATAGAATGCAAGCTTTCAGAGTAAATGGTGTGATATCACAGGAGGGAGATGTGACTAGTGGGGTCCTGCAAGGCTTTGTCCTTGGGCTGCTCCTGCTTAATCTATTCATTAGTGACCTCAGAATTAAAAATAACAACAAATTGGTCAAATTTGCTGATGACTCCAAACTGGGGGAATAGTTTATATAGTTGAACAAAGAAAAATGATTATTGAAGATCTTACCAACATAGAGATAGGTTAAGGAGAATGAAATGCAGCTTAATATAGATAAATGTGCCATTTTACATTTTAGCAAGAACAATGGAAAATAATCTTATCACATAAATGGGAGTAACATCAGATCCATGACCTCAGAGAGAGAGACATAGGAGTCTTTATTAGTAAAGATCTCAAATCTAGCACCCACTGTAAGACTGTAGCATCCAAAACAAGTTATCTTTTGAGCTGCATCTGTAGGTCCTTTTCATCGTGATCTAGCTCTGTCTTATTGCCCCTGTACAAGTTATATGTTAGACCTCATAGGGATTATTGTTCCCAAGTATGGAGTCCCTATCTTAAAAAGGACATTAATGTACTAGATAAGGTGCAAAGAAGGTTTACCAGATTTTTATGGGGTTATAAGGAGCGATCCTAAGAGCAGCAGCTTAGTGAAATGGGACTTTGGACCTTAGACCTAAGAAGAACTTGGGGTAACTTGTTACCTTCAGGCAAACTCCTGGATGACCCAATACTATGCACTGAATTGGGACTGGTTTATAATAACATACTATATGACCTTAGGGGGCATAAGCAACAACTTAATGAGCTGAATTTTAAAACAGATCTCAGGAAATATTCATTTTTACCAAGGACCATTAGATCATGAAATTTGCTTCCAGCAAAAGTAGTTAGTACTGCTAAAAACCTGTTACTGTTTAAACATAGACTTTATGCTTTTATTAATGGCCATGGAATGTCAGTAGCCCATTGAGCAGTAGGGGGCAATCACATGGGCTGTGTACTTCCATTGCCTTAAATTCAAAGTATAATCCAAAGTAATCAGAATTTCTGCCCATCAGTCACCTCCAATACTAAAATGGCTGTAGCAACTGTTAAGTCTCCTGCTAATTCTCTGCCCCTCTCTGCAAATCAAATAACTGTAAATGCTACATGCTGTGAAGGAGAAAACACTGAGGGATTAGTAGTCACTCTGCACGATGTTATGTCTGAACTCTAACAAGGAAAGTGATGGATATAAGACTGAATGATATGCATAAAGAAACAGAAGACACCATACTGGAGGTGAATGATATCCATAAAAAGTGTACATGTTTGAGCAGAGGCTTTTAGATTTGGTGAATAATATGGAAAGAGAATTAAAATCTAACATTAAAGAGATAAAAATGTTGTTTGAAATTTGGAAGATACTGAATGGCATGCAAGGAATGTAGAACAATTTAGTGGGATCAGGAGAAAGAGGATAAAATAGAGATAAGTGAGTTTGGACAAGGGGATGGTAATAAATTTCAAGTTTTGTAATATTTCTGTTGGAGAGGTTAAGGATCTGCTTTTGAAATTTAAGGAGGGTAGAAGTTGTGCACCAGATGGATTGGCCTCAACATTTTTAAAGTATTCAGTGCTACAAATTGCAAATCATCTAGCATATATGTTTAATTGGTCATTAAGGACAGGGGAGATACCTAAGGGAAGGAAGAGGGCCAGGGTTTTCCCCATTTTCAAGGGAGGCAACCCTGACCAAATGACAAATTATAGGCCAATATCTCTCCTTTCTGTAGTAAGAAAGGTTTTGGAAAGTTTAGTAGCCACACAGTTCCAGCCCTATATAGAAAATAAGAAATTGGTGGATAAATACCAATGAGGGTTCCAAAAGAACCATTATACAGTTACTGCCATGTCAAAGGCCTTGGATGATGTCAACAGAGCTACGGAACTCAAGAAGATTATCAAGACCATCTTTGTTGACCTTGTCAAGGCCTTCAACACAGTGGATCATAAAATATTGTTGAAGAGATTGGGAGACTTGGGACTGGGTTGGAGGCCCTGCTATGATTTCAAAGTTACTTGGTTGGGCAACAAAAAAGTACAGTTGTGAATGGACAGCATTCTAAGGTTATATATACTAAGAAGTGAGTCCCACAGGGATCTCTTTAGGTCCCTTATTTACCATCTATCTGAGGGAATTAGGGAGTAACATTGGGGATGTAGACTATCAGTGCTATGCTGATGACACTGTGGTATATACCACTGATGTTACAGTTAAGAAGGTATAGCTGAGGTTGCAGCAAATGTTTGATAATCTGCAAGTTTATTTGGCCAGTCCCATTTAAAATTGAATTCATCTAAAACAAATGTGATGGTGATTGGATCTGCAAAGAACCAATATGATACTGTAAATAGTCCACTGGATATCTATACACAGGAGGGTGAAAAATTTAAACAGGTGGAGGCATATAAGTATCTGGAGTATTGGATGGATACAGTAGGGCAGGAACCATACATGTAATTAAGTTGATAAATAAGGTGGGGAAATGTTTGGGAGCTTTATACCGACACAAGGGTTGTTTGGAGATCAGAGACTAGGTCAAAGATAGTACAGTCACAAATTCTTCATATTTTAGATTATGCAGATATTGGCCCAGATATTCAAAAGGGTTGCGCATGGCGCAACGGTGTTGTGCCTTGCACAACCCACTGATGCATCCAGGTGCAATATTTAAAAGGGAAAAGTGCACAGCACAAATCCTGATGAGCAGGGTGCATCAGTAATGTATGCAAGCACAGGTAGAAATGTCAATGCTAATATAAACTACACAGCGATATTCAGCCTGGGCGTGCAGAGTTATGCAGGCACAACCTCTACCTGCGCCTGCACAAAGTTACGTCTGAAAAAAAAGGAACAAGTCGAGGGCCACCCACAGGTGAGCTGCCACATTGCAGGGTGCAACACAGCAGCTGCCACCTGTGGGTGGCCATCACCTGTTCCCACCGCACCTGGCAGCACCCCCCCATGCCCCGATTGCGGGTATCAGTATCCCCCCCAAGTCCAATATCCCTGGTGGTCCAGTGGACCGCGATTATCCCGATCAAGGGCATACACAGTAGTCCCCCCGATTAGCCAGATCTCAGGCATAACTGTAACACTTCCCCAGTAGCCCGATCATGGGCATAACAGTATTCCCTGATTAGCCCGATCACAGGCATAACTGTAACACCACCCCAGTAGCCCGATCACGGGCATCGGTATCCCCAAAGTCCAATATCCCTGGTGTCCAGTGGACGAATGGAGCCTGATGCAGGTGGCATTCCTCACCCCCAAGTCCGAAATCCTGGTGGTCTAGTGGACCCCCACCCCACCACCCATGAGTCCCACCACCCCACTCCCCCCGTCCAGCGGTGGTGGCACCACCTGCCTGCTGCCCGCCGCCACTGACTGACAGCTCGGTATGGTTGCACGCCCATTGGTTCAGAGCATGAGCCAATGGGCGTGCAGCCCATACCATACTAGTCAGTCCAGATATGTGAATGAATTCATTTTTGGTCCCTAAAACCCCACCCCCTGAGGACACCAGCATGAAGGATGATAGTCCAGGCTGTAGATGTTGTGGCACACATCTCAGGCAAGCATCCAATGGCATCCTCCCACTGTCAGTTCTGTGCCATCAAATGTGCATCCATAGGTGGCAGTAACAGAGTGGTGCAATAGCACTTCTCCCCTTGGAAGAGGAGAGCATCCTGTTGGATGCTCAAACTCCCCCCCCCCAGCTGACACCTGATGGCCCAGGATCATTCCCAAACCTGGGTCACTGGCAATGTGGGCGGTAGAGCTACCACATTGCTGATGGGCCAGCCATCCTGTTCTCTTTTTTAACAGGATGCAAAACTGACACCAGCCAACACAATGCATGTCTTTTGCAGGCATGTGTGGAGGTGGAGCTTGAAGAAATGCATGGCAGGTGGAATATCAGCTTTACTGTGAGGTTATAATCTCACTAGTAGGCAGAGGAATATGCAGATATTATGGACCACACATACTCAACCAGATGGGCAATACTGAGGGGGAAAAAACCTTACCCTGCCACTTGGCCCTGCTCACTCATATAAAAAACACCAATTGTGCTCAGTAAGTTAGTCACAGACAATGCATTGCTGCAGCCACTCACATTCCACTCAGTTTGCACCTACCAGTTCAGAATGACTCTTGCTACATGATTGTATATTTGTCAGTGCAGCTGCTCCTATGACTGGAGCTCTTGCCACTCCTCCAGATTTCAGCTGGATCTGTTGATTCTGTAAGAAGACAGGTGAAGCTGATGGGGGCAAAAGTAATACATTTTGGCAAAAATAAAAGTCCATTTCCCTATCTCTAAGATTACCCCATGTCTGCTAGTTGATTATCTTGGCATCCAGTCCATAACTCTGGTACTACCAATCAGTAGCTGTGATCTGCTAAAAAAAACCTGTCCCTACTGACCCCAAACAGTCCTAAAGAACTACTGACTTGGAGTTGCTTTTTAAATCTGTGAGATCATGTGAACAGATAAGAACTAGCCCGAGTTATACTCCATCTATCCCATATGTGAATCTGAACTTGATTTTTTTCATATTTTGTCATTTCACGAATTGTCAATATGTCAAGTGGTGCAAATTGCCATCAAAGGTGAAGAAACTGAAAGTCATACAGGTATTGGTAGGAAAGAAACCAGAGGTTTGTGCTTATTTATGTACGGTACCTGTGCGGTCTCATTTATGAAGCCTGTCAGACTATTACTAACTGACCTTTATTTTAATCTGTCGCCTTTACAGAATGGTTTCTGTCCGACTTATGTGTTTAATGACAGAGAATGTGAAATAGCTTATCCCAATGTATTTGCAGCATTGCATGTCAAATGATATACATACCACCCCAACACACACACTCCTATACTTACGGCCCTTTTCTGTTGTTTGCTATCCCTATTCCCTGCTGGCAATGTCATGGCCCCATGTACTTAGTTTTTATCTCTATCACTGCTGCCCCAACTCTGAAGTCCCCAGTCACTCTGCTGCCTCCATTTCAAGGTACACTGTGTTCCTGCTTCCCCTGTCTTAATTACCTTTGTCTCCCATTGCCCCATCTCCCATTGAATTTAGCTCACTGCTATCTTATATCTCAGTGATGGGCCACTGCCAACTTTCTCCCAGGGATAGAGTGATGCCTTTTAGCACTGCCAAACATAGCATGAGCAACTCAAACAGAGAAGGCAGCTGGAGCTGTGGCATGAATGGACTGGGCTCAGACAGCATTGATGGGGACAAATGGAGATCTCTCCTGCTATTCACTGGTTACAAGTAGGTGAGTGAGGAACTAGTGTAAAAATACAGAGATGCACTGCAAGCAGACCCCCCAGTATCAATTGGTATTAAATGAGTAGGCGGGGGGGGAGTCAGCAAACCCACTCCCAATGATTTCTTTATTTGATGTGAAGTGTATGCGGGGACCATGCATAACCTACAGTATATAAATACTTCAATCTGCTCAACCCTGCCATGTAGCTGAGAGCCTGAATCTGTTTACAAAAGAGTTGTTCAACTCTCGGCTTTGGATAGGGATATCATTTCAGTTATGGACTCTTCATGTACATTATGGGTAGTCGGGACAAGGGTTGCAGGGGATGAGTCAGCCCAGTAGGTAGAGATCACTACTGTTTGCTAAAGAAGTTCCCGGCACATTGATGTGATGCAGTATGGTCTGTTACTGTGAGACTTGATGTGCATAGGTCAGGAGTATGTACCCCCCATATCTACTGATTGATCAAAAGAATATTGCTCTGTGGTTCACTAACAATGCAATTGTTCTCTTACATCTAATGCCGTGTGCCAGCTGCCAGTCATGCCAGTACAAGTTGCATGCATGAAATGAGTAGGAGTCCTCAAGGACATGCTTCCTGATGGCTATAAAAAAATACACAAAGGTTGCCATATATCATTTTAGTATAAGCCGTACATCATTACTTGAAAAGGTGATTAAGTAAATCATAAACCAGAAATAAACAGCGGTTGAGATGTCTATATGGGGAGTAACAACCATCCAAACTGTAAAAAGAAGAGCAACATTTACACATAATCAAAAACATTGTAGAACACAATATCTGAAAACTTTTTTAATACATTTTAATGATTCTCTTATTTTTCATTTTTTTTCAATTTTTCAAAAAGGCTGCACAGTGTTCTTGCTTCTTTCAGACCGACAGCCTTTTTTCCCTTGTTTTCCACACTCACATCAAATCTAAGAAAACAATTCTAAATAAACTATAACAAAACAATCTAAAAGAACTAATTCTAAATACACCGTAACAAAACAATATATCATTCACAACAATACATTAAGTAAAACAAACATTATAGCTGTAACATCAAATCATTATAATTTGAACTTGTTTTCACATTCCCTGTTGGTGCAGTAATTCAAAAGTACCATGCTGCTTTCCTATCAGAAGGTCACATCTTTCTCTGCTGTCAGGTGCATGTGATGAAGAGCCCTTGCCACAGCCATGACAGACATAACGGAAGATAGCTTTTATCACAGTATTTAAAACACTATCACATTAACAAACTCAAAAACAACTGACACTGAAAACTGAAGTAATTAAGTCTTCCAGCAAGTATGTATAGGCTAAAAAGCTTGTTACATTATGAAATAAAAGCAATATGTTTTTTAAATTGAATCTTGTGCCAAGTTTTGCATGCCTACCCTAACTCTGCTTCCTCTCTATACTTCTTTGCACACCTAGACTCGCCTCAAAATGTGCAAAAAACTTCACTTACTAAAACATCTCCAGTCATACTACTCTGCCAAGGCCAGTCAATTGCTGAAACCTGGGTAAATCATACAACTGATTTTCTACTGGGGGGTCACTGCGGAATGGTTCCCTACAGATCCCACCTCAGAAAATCTGACAAATCTGTCATGCAAAATAATCACACTGACAACAACTGGCAGCAATCTTTGTTTGGTGTCTAATAAAAAGAACATTTAGAAATGTGAATATAAGTGCACAATTGATAAGTATGTACACATGAAAAAGGAATGTAATCGATAATGTTGGGGATAAATTTATTCAGATTTAGAAAATGGGCTTGAAAAATAAAGCAGGCTGATTGGCTGAAAGCCCTGTCCAGGCATGCACTTATTTTTCAACATTGTCTGCTAAATAAATAATGCCACTTTGAGGTGCCTCATTACTTTGGGGATCTATGTCATGTGTGCATGGAAATCACCGAGAAAATATTTTGGCAATGCAGTCCCCGGCACACAGCAAAAGAGCATTGGGGACTTAGAATTTACATGTAAGTGCAGGGGGCTGTGCCCCCAGCACCACCCTATTTAAGGATTCTCAAATCCAGGGGGTGCAAATCCCCCCCAAAATTTCACCCATCTCAACAAAAGGTACCCATGCCCAGACCCAGACCCAGCACCATTCACGCCCCAGCCCTGAACCCACCCACCATGCCATGGGAGCAGTTCGGCAACTCACCACCATGCCACCCTTCACAATCCCTCCCTCCCCTCCCACCTCATCCTCAGCGTTCTCGCTCCCCCTGCACATATACATGTAGCGACATATTCATGCACCCCCATCCCTCGTTGCTGTGGTGTAAGCTACCGTGACTGAGTCACCATTTTGGTAGGTGCCCAATCACATTAGCTGAACTCACAGGATACCTTACTTAGGGTATCCTTGGACCACCCTGAATTTTCAAACTGGCCAGCCAGCATTTTTTCCTCTCACTTAGCAGGAGAGTTGGTGGTCGGCCAAACTCCCCACCTCTGAGTCTGTCTTATTCTAATCTAAATAAATTAAATAAACAGTAGGTATACATAAAAGAAAATGAAGAAAGAAAGAAAAAAGAAGCTGTCAGTGAAATTGGCTTATTGGCTGTAAAACTGCAAACTGCACTGAACAAGAGAGAAGGAAAGAGAGAAACAGCACTATCTCTGGTAGCACTACTGTGAATGAGAGCAGATGTACTTTCTTCATTTTTTGTAGCGCAGATGGATGACCATCTGTGGTATGGAAAATTAAGAAAGTACCACTCCTGTCACACACAGTAATGCTACCTGAGATAGTGGTCTATCTCTCTCTCTCTCTCGCTCAAGTCATTTAGTCAGTATGCTGCCAAGTTATTTGTTTAAGATGCAAGCTCTTCCAGCTCCTTCAATAGTTTATGTGCTGAGCAAATAAGATAACAAATAAAACACAACAGTACCTCAGTCTAGCTGCACCCAAGTGTGCTGTACTGTACATACTGTAGAATGTAAAATTCATAAGTGCTGACTACCTGATTCAGCACCACAACCGCACTCTGCGTGTGTGTGTGGGGGGGGAGGGTTAGGGATAACCATGACAACCAGCTCCAAAGGCGAAAGTACAGAGGCTCCAGTAGGACAAAATACTCTAGTTAAAAAAAAAAAACAGAAACAGAATTCTAATGTAGGCAGAGGAACTCTTTTACTACAAAATAAATGAAACACCTAAGAGTTAATATTATTTTTTTCAAACATATATAATACAGTTGCCCATTTTCTAAGTGCAATAATATCCTCCAGGGTGGGCAGTATTGTGCTATACCAGATCATCCAGGGTTTATAAGACTATCAGGCTGCGGTGTTGGGCCACATTACACCTCTGGACAGTCCAGTATAGCACAATGGCACCCTTTCTGTCTGGTATTATTGCTTACATAGCAATCACCCAAAGAATTTCAAAAATCCGTAATTGACTGCTAGAACATAATGTATAATAACGGACAACTACTCAAAATTGGAATACTAGGTAAAAAAGGGGAAAAGGAAATGGGTAAAACTATCACAGTAATACCACAAACAGCAACATTAGTATTCATGCACCAAGAGACAGGAGATTGACAATAAACAGGCCCCTGAAAAATGAAAAGGTAGAAAAGAACAAATACTATAACAATCAATATATAAAAAAAATAAATACATATATTCTATGTAATTTTAATATGGAAAAATAGAAGATTGGGAGTTGCAATGAAAAATAATAAATACAGAACATATACTGTTATGTGGGTGATGCAACAGTGTGCCACAATTAGAGTGATGGGAAAAAGTTGTGAATGACAGGGGTCCTGGAGTTTGAAGTGCCCAGCACTTATGACTGTTTTCACTGCCAACACTGTTTTCTTCCAGTCCAATCATGCCCAGTCCTGGAGGACGTTATATTTAGTGTTGGGGGTGTGTGGGGGCAACTGTTCTGCCCTGCTCTCCCGCAAAGCCCTATTTGGGTTGCGGCAGAAAGTATGGGTGTGGTAGTTGTGGGTGACATATTTCTCGTGCCCTAATTTATGGCAACCAGATTCATGTCACCGTGACATGGGTGAACCAGCACAGAAAAAGCCACTGTTCGAATCAAGAAGTGTGCCCTCATCCTTGTGTGAGGTCTTTAAAAATGAGAAGAAGGCAGACAGTGAAAACTGTAATATACAAAATGAAGGAAAGAGACAATTTATTACTGATTTATAATAACTGGTGACCCCTATAATTACTAGACATCCATAAAATGCCTAATAACACTTTGAATTCCATAATAACATGATAGCAGGTTATTACAGCATTTTTCTCCTCCTGCTCTCTTACTTCACTGAATTGTAAAAGAGAGCAAACTGTATTTGTGTGAGTATGATGGCTGCTCAGGGACACACTCAGGCAAATACAGTTTTTCTCTCTGAAACCTGCACCAGTTATTATAAACAAACTCTGGTCAGAGCCAATAGGGCTGCAGTTGAGGGATGTGCGGTAAAAATATTGTTAATTTGTATCTTAATATTTTTACACCAAATTTTCAATGTAGCCTTATGACCCTGCCTCATGAAGTTGAGCAGAGAAATTGTTCAACTCCTCGCTTAAAGGTGATTTTGCGCAAGGACTGTGAAACCAACTTTCAGGACACTAAAACACATTTTGGGCAGGAACTGAAAAATGAAAGCTGTCACATTCATGAGGTGTTGGAAAGAAATGGCTATGTTGAAAATTTTGGGGGTAAAAATAAAGGAATAATGCATGACAGGGTGTGAGTCATGCTGGAATAACATCATGCCTGGGGTGATTAGGCACAAGGCCACAAGCTAAGTGCAACTAATCACCACAGAAGTGAAATTATCCCAGCATGAAACACACCATGACACAATATTCCTATTATACAATGGCTCATTTGAGAAAATAAAAAGAAAAGTAAGATTTATTTATTTTTTTTTCACATTTTTTTAATTCTTTTTTTGGTGGAAGTATATGGATTGGAAAAAAGTCCATAATTTCCATTCTGTCCAGAAGGTGGTGCTGTTGCTACAGAACACTTTTACTGACTAGCTGGTGTCTGTTCAGCATGCCCCCCCATGCAGCTTTCTTCTGTGTGTCTTTCTTGTTTGGAAAGACTTGCACTGAAGTTTTCTTTATTTTTTTTTTTACATTGACAATTACAAGTGGGCTGGGAGCAGTAGTTACACCTAGGACCGGGAGATGTGTGATGGTAAGCTTAAGTGTCATGTGCAAAGTTCCCTCCCCTTGCAGAGGTGTTTTAAATGTTAAAAAAAATTTAGAAAAGAACTCTAACACAGAAATGTGGAGAATTATAGCCAGTTTGTATGTTTCAAGTGAACATTGTTAGTGTGACAATGGAGGAAGGTGGGGAAGCCGATCAGTAAAGTCAGGAGTCATGTACTCTGCTCTATCTAAAATGGGGACACACTGTTCATCGCTGTCAGTAGGGCAACGAGTGATGTCTTTAATAAAATTAAGTGGTAGCTGGGGTGTACCGAGCCAGTTACAAGACAAGGCTTTTCTCAAATTTATTACGACACTGCAGGAGATAGCCAATGTGTTTCAGCACAAATGAAGAGAGACGCTTTCTGCCTTTTTCAAAACTGCACTGCTGACCGTGGGTTAAGTGAAGCCAATTGCACTGACGGCTTCACTTTAATTTTTTAATGTGTGTCTAAAATGGGGATATGCTGCTGCTGTGGAGTGGGTAGAATTGTTGTCTGGAATATGCCATTGGGATATTTTGTTGCTCTGATATTGTGGGAGGGAGGATTTCAGTTTTTTTTGAAAATGAGGATGTACTGGCAAACTCCTTTGCAGACATGTCAAGTGTGGGCAACTTGAACATGTTAATGGAGTGATTCTTTTCACATGTCATGTGGTCATGTCTGTCTGCTGGGACTAGATCTGTGATGTTATGCCCGGATAACATCACGGACCCAGTCCCACATGGACCAGTCAGAGCCCAGCATTCTTTCTTGCCATTATATAATATTGTAGAATGCTGGGGACCAGCACCTTTGCCCTAGAGCCTTATAGGAGCTTGTCCTCTATATTTCTGTAAAGCTCCCATAAGGCCTCAGACATAAGGTGCCAGTGACCAGCATTCTACAATTGTTTACATGTTTTGACCTGAGCACAGTCACTTCCTGGTGCAGTTGTACTCTGGACTATATCATTGCATAATATTTAATATTACCAAATGTATGAGCCTGTGTTCGGAAAATTCAATGCAGGCTCATACCTTTATTGCATTTTATTATTTTTTCACCAAATTTCCAACATAGCCTTCTTATGGCCCCACCTCATGAACAAGGGCAGAGAAGATTTTCCTGCCCGAAAGGTGATTTTGTGCTGTAACCATGAAATCACCTTTTGGGGTGAAAAAAATATTTTTCCCATGATTTGAAAAATTACAGCTGCCACATTCATGAGATGCTGAAAATATAGGGCTATGTTGTAAATTTGGGTTTAAAATATTGAAAATTACCAAAATTACAAAGCTGCATTCGCAAAATTTAAGGTAAGTTTATAACTTTGTTGTTTTTTAATATTTTTACACCAAATTTCCAACATTGCCTTCTATGCTTCCTAAGAGACAAAACGTAAATATATGAAAATTAGCTGGTAATAAGAAGCAGCAGAAAATCTCAGATTTCAAGAAACCAGTGGTGATTATAGAACATAATATCCCACAAGAAGAGAAGTAATTAGAGGAAGATAGCAGAGGGGTGTTAGGATAAATAATAGTGTAATATGTAAGGAAACATCACAGACTCCCTCTGATAGAATTAGTTTCTATTGGTTTGGAAGAATCTGGGATTAATTGTGTTCAAACATTTGAGGGCGAAATGGTTACTGTAGAGTTGGAAGAATCAAAATGACATATAGAATCCAAAGAGGTCTCAAATTATATGAGAATTTTGAGTTGGAATATAGTGGGAGTGTCCTGTAAACTAGGAAATAATATGATATATGCTCTTTTTCAACAAATGCACATAGTGCTATTACAAGAAACTTGGACTGATAAAAATGGATACCATTTAGATGGGTATCAGGCTTGTCATATATATACTAAAAGGAAAATGAAATTTGGGAGACCTGCAGGAGGTATTGGTGCCCTTGTTAGAATAAATGATGAATTATCATGTACATATATATGGAGTGATACAAACTTTTTTATTCAAGCTTTTGAGACATGGATAAAGCAAAAGGTTGAGTGCATTTTGATAAATGTATACTTGTCACCAGACACTAAGGCATCTCCCATAAATTGTAGTGTGGATACCCTGGCTAAATTATTGGAAGAGCTACAAAATAAGTACACTGGTAAAATCTTCCTCCTTGCAGGCGATTGTAATGCAAGGGTGGGGACTGGGATAGAAGAGATGTGTACAAAATGAAATTTGGATGATATTTTTTCAATTCCTTTGAGAAATCCTATGAACAAAAAGAAAAATAAAGCTGGTGAATTATTATTACAAATTTTGAAGAGAACAAATATGTGTCATATCCTAAATGGTAGATGTCATGGTGATACTCAAGGCAAATGTACCTTTGCACATAAACAGGGATTAAGTGTTCTGGATTATGTAATAACAGATGTATATTCATATAGCAAAATACAAAGAATGGAAGTGTTGGACATCTGAGATAGTGATCATAGACCAGTTCAAGTTTGAGTGGAGACTGAATCCCGGATATTAGAAAATGGGTTAAATAAAGTGCGGAATGATAAACTTTCTGAAATTAAGAATAATAAACAAATACTATAGCAAAAAGTATGTCAAGAATTATTAAGAAATTATCTTACATCAGATGAACTTGAGATATTGAAATATAGATGTATAAATGATTTAAGAGACGCCCTAGGAGAAGTAAGAAATGGGGACCAGTTGAATGTAATGTTTGGAAAGTACCAAGCAATAGAACAGAAGATTGTGAAAGAGCTGACTAGGAAATCCCCGAAAAGGAGTGTAAATCAAATTGTGAATGGGAAAGAATGGTTTGATAGAGAATGTATGCAAAAAAGGAGACTAATACAACAGATATGTAGAGAAACAGTGAAAATAATCATACGGAGTCCAGGAAAGCACTTAAATACTTAAAAGTAGAATATAAACAGTTGATTGTTAAAAGGAAAAAAAATGGAAATCAAGAAGATTTGTGGCGTATGTTACAAAACTCTAAAAAGTAAAAAGATGGGGCAACATTCTGGAGGATAGTTGCACAACGTATTAAAGGTTCTAGAAGTAATATACTATCGGTGATCCCACCTGAGGACTGGATGAGTTATTATGAGAGACACTTTTTTAGAAAAGAAACTCAGAGTCTTGAACATATTAAGAAGAATGGTAAGGATAGTTCCTGGCTAGATTTTACAAAGGAAGAAATTATTTTTATTTATTTATTTAGTTTTTGTTGACTGGGTAAGTGCTCTAGACAAATTCTGCCTATTTTCAGGCACGACCCGGTGGAGGGGGATGAATGCAACTAACCTTGAACCAGATTAAGCTGTTGGTGGTATTTTTAGTGAATGAGGGAAATTTGGCTAGGACACCAGGGAAATTCCCCTACTCTTTTCGGTAAGTGCCATGGGATCTTTAACATCCACCTGAACTACCACCAATCCAGCAGATGGGACCTCAGTTTAATGTCTCATCCGAAAGATGGATAACTGCAATAGAAGCACAGAAGAAAAATAAAGCTGCAGGCACTGATAATGTGGGTGCTAAATTGTATCATGGTGACACAAGTTGGTGAGCTGGCATACTTTTGGGCCTATATAGGAATATTGTTAAATATATGAAGTTGCCATTGGGTTGGCAAGAGGGAATTATAATTATTCCTATATAGAAAAAGGTTCATATGGAGAATATAGATAATGATAAACTAATTACTCTCTTAAATGTTAATCAAAAGATATTCTCTAGATTGATATTATCAAGAGTAATTTTTTGGATAGAGAAGGAGGGTATTTTGTCAGAAGCACAGGCTGGTTTTCAAAAAGGTAGATCAACCTTAGACCACATTTTTGTATTAAGACATATATTGGAAAAGTATATAGTTTTGAAAGAAACATGTATTTATGCGGCCTTTGTTGACATCAAGGCAGCTTTTGACTCAATAACTTGAGAAATATTATGGGCATTTCTAGAATCTAAGGGATCGAATGAGACACTTTTAGAGGTGATTAAATTGTTGCATAGTGATAATGAGATTTTAATTAAATATAGTAAAGAAGGACATATGACATCTCCTATTAAGGTAAATGTAGGAGTGAAGCAGGGCTGCATTTTAGCACCCACTTTATTTAACCTGTACATTGAAACTTGGGTAGAAGAATTAAAACATGTGGAAACATTTCCACCAAGGATTGGTGGGGAAGCGATTCAGCTGTTGTTGTAAGCAGATGACGCTATATTTCTCTTACAAACAAAAATAGGTTTAAAGTGGGCTATTGCCATACCGATAGAAATTCTTGGGAAATTAGATCTTATGATAAATCAATCAAAGACTAAGATAGTGACTTTTCAAAAAGGTAAGGCTCGAAATCTGACACATTGGAAGATTGGGAATCTGAGTATTGAAGAAGTAAGTAGCTTCTGTTATTTAGGAGTTACTTTTAGCAGTGACCTTAATTGGAAAAGGCAAAGAGAACAAGTGTGTAACAAGTCAGTGAAGGTATTAAAAGTATTAGGCATTTTTCAAATACAATAGCAAGTAATTCATTTCTGGCACAATTAAGATGTCTGAAAGTAAATGTTGAAGCCCAAATGTTATATAGAGTAGAAGACTGGGGATTAGCATATAATAATAATTTAAAAGAATTAGAAGTAATACAAAACAACTATCTAAGAAATAACTTGGGCCTACCTAAATATATGACAGCGGCTGGGGCGAGATTGAAAACTGGAACATGTCCAATATATATTAAGTCCACAAAGAGAGCTCTGATGTACTTGCAAAAAATAGTGGTAGCTGAGGAAAGAAATTTAATAAAAATATGCTGGGAAAAAGCAAAGACATGGGATAGGAAGAGAAAATGGACCTGGTTGGGGATATTAAATCAGAAACTGAATAGGAATGGGCTGGACTACAATTACATATATGGTACTTGGTTTAACCCAATAGGTTTTGTAAAGGAAGTCATATAATGTATGAAGGATGTATCAAAAAGTATGGATTTTATTAGAATGAAAGGTCATTACTTAAATGACCCTCTAAAATATGTTAAATTAGATTTTGGAGTGGAAAAATATTTACTTAAATGTGAGCAGGAAAAACAAAGGAAGGCGATAACCAGACTAAGATTTGGAATTCTTAACAGTTGGCAGTTATGGAGAGGAAATGTTCAATCATCAGTATGTGCAGGGTGTCAGAAAGTGATATTATCTAGTAAACATTTATTATGTGAATGTGAAGCTTTTAAACAAGAAAGAACTATGTATATTGGTCAGCATTGTAATGGTTTGGAACAAATGAGTAATAATCAAAAGATGCTTTTGATACTAAATTGTGAAAGTACTAAACATATCTTTGCCCTTGCAAGTTTTGCACTGAAGATTGCTAAGAGGCTAAAATAGAACTTACAGCTGATTTTAGGATGTATATGATGTTATAATGGTTAGTGGTTGTATGTTGTATTTTAAATGTTTCTGTATGTGACAACATTATTTTATATACATACAAAAAAAATAAAATTTGAACTTTGAACTTTGAACATTGCCTTCTTATGACCCCACCTGATGAGTAAGTGCAGAGAAAATTGTCAACTTCTGACCAAAAGGTGATTTCACACGGGGACCATGAAATCACCTTTTGGGACAGATTTGCCTAAAGCCAGTGACATACAGTGGTAGTCATACAAAAGTTGCTCAGTACTGAGGTATACCTGGGTATACTGAGGCTAATTTGCATCGTCTGTAATCTGATTCTGCCTCAGTATACCCAGGTATACCTCAGTACTGAACAGCTTTTGTATGACTACCATTGTAGTTCTGCAATGGGATGCCAAAGAAGGCATGTTGAAAGTTTGGGCCAAAAATATGCAAAAATGCCCAGGTTATTGCTCTAAGTTCAAAACCCCATTGAAATACATTGAATGGCATACCTGTTTCTTCAGTTCGCTGTCTGACTTTGAAGAATGAAGACGTATCTGTGGTCCAGAAAGGATTATGGCACTGGACCACTGATGGATAAGTTAGTGCTTGGAGGGTGGTGTGATAGTTGCTAAGTCAGAGGGTCAGGTGGGGGGTCTGAAACAGTGCAAAAGACATTGATGGATGATTTTCTTGTTACAGGTTAAAATAAAATTAAAAAATCATGACCGAGATGTCCATTATGACAATCATAACACTGGGGGATTGGGCACCCCCAGTGTCACTATTATGTTTGTGGGGGGCAGGGTGTTGGGTGCTAAGAGAGGGTTGGGTGGGGGAATACAATTAAAGAGAAAATAAATAAAGAACCATTCATGCATGGTACTGGAGGGAGTTGGAGGATGAGGATTCCTGTACTAGAGGACTGGGCACCCCCCAGTGCCACTGTTATGTTTTTGGGGTGGAGTGGGGTGGTGGGTTTTGAGAGGGAGGGTTGAGTGGGGGGCTATTTATTTCAGTGGTCATATATTGCCAAAAATACAAAAAAAATAATGCAAGTGTGGAGTGTTCCTTTTGCAGAGGTGACTTTTTTAGACACCCTAACATGTTGGTTCATAAGGAATGCAGGAGTGCTTTTTTGAAAGCAAGACATCAGCTGTGCTTCACCCACTGCAGCCCTAAAAAGAATGACTGTCAATACTTTGCATAATGAGGATCTTTCACACACCCTTGGTGTGTGATAATTTCATAACCCCCTTGAGCTTCACTCTTTGCTTTTGTAGATTATCACAGAACTCAGGTGTGGGAAAAATTCTTTTAACACACACCTGCATAGGCAATGTTCTCCATATAATAACTGGATATTGTTGTTGTCCTTGGGGACATCAGGTGTGTAATTTGCCACTATAAAGGAGTGATTTTAATGGCAAACACTCACTGGGTTTCCCTCATCCTGCACATGTGCCAATGGCCACACTTCCCTTCCTCACTGCTGGATGCCCTGACTTACTACCAGAGCTTACATGGCTGCTCATACTCGGTAGTAAGTAAATAAAAAAAAAAAACACATGAAAGCTGGGAAAAAAAACTAAGGTACTTAATAAAAAATTGGAAAAAGGTTTTCTTCAACAGCTGCACCCATGGATCCCATTGAAATCCAGACATCTTCTTATTTTCTATAATTGCTGTGGTGAAAAAACAATACCCAGCACTTACAGTACATAAATTAAAACATGGGGTGGTGTGTAAAACTTAAATTGTACACACACCATTAGTGTTGGATACTTAGATAAACCCCACGAGCTTCACTCTTGGGGTTTATGTAGCATCCAACACTTCACATGTGTGTAAAATTCTTGTTACACCCCTCACCCCATATATTATTCTATATATAATTAATGGCTTCTGTTTTTTACAATGGAAAAAAATGTGTGTTAAATACCGTAACACCTGAGTAGGTGTTACGGCATTCTCGCGGCTTCTTCCAATGCTAATGCGCTCAAGACAAAAGTAAAACTCAACGAGAGCCTCACGCTGTGTTTTCTAACACAAATCAGTCAGCATAACTCACCTCCTCACTGCCATTCGCTCCATAAAAAACAGTATCCGGTAATCTCAACAACCAATATAAAAAAAACATTTTCAGCACATTTCAAATCGCGGTCTAAACGGAAACACAAAAGTTTTTACACGCTCCCTAACCAATCTCCCTTTCAACCCTCACCTTTCCCCTGTAGGTCAAATGACGCCAGCACTTGAAAACACTCGCTTCGTCAGAAAGGACACAAGGATCAAGACAGTTTTTTTTTATTTTCTTCTTAAATATTTAGTTACTTGTTAAACCTGTTCTCTGTTCAAAATTACACCAGTTACTCAACAGAAGGTAAACGTCCTGTTTCTTTTTTACCTTTTCAACCAGAAAAAAATGGAACTACCAGAAAAAAACAGAAGCCTTCAATTACATAAAAAAAAGTATAGGGTGCAGTGTGTTTAACTGAATTTAACTCACCTTCATTGTTGGATGGCTAGCATAAACCCTAGGCTCAGCCCTCGGGGTTTATGTGCTATCAACAACTTAGAGTAATGTTATTAACACACTGCACCCCATACTTTATCCTATATATACTAGTGAGAGTAATATACAAAAGATTCAGTCCCAAATTACATTATTATATTACAAATGCTGATTAGTGGAAAACAGTAAATCAATGTCCTCATTGAATACTGTGGTTAAACTTTAAAATTCCAACATGATTTTTTGGGTAATAACACTTAGATTCTATTACCTCCTCAAGGATGGATTGGGACATGTTTGACAGCATACAATCGGAGATATGATCGATCATGATTATGGTCCTGGTCAAAGTTCACACTCTGTAACGACTCCAATTTCCCATTTCTGATATCTCTGATATGTTCCTGGATGTGCAATTCAGCTCACATAATCAATCTGCCAGTGTAAATAGACTGGCAGGAATGTAATCACATATACCACAAATGGGGCAGAGCAGAAAATGAATCCTCAAATATTGGTTAGTTAGCTAAAACTTTAGTTTTTAACAGGATAAGAACTTTACGTCCAAGGGACCTATTTACAAAGTTGTGCTATACAAAACAATTCTAGTTACAGTCCATTACAATATACATACATTCAGTGACAAAAACACCTAAAGAACAGTATGTAGAGTTGAAACAATATTACCATACTGCACATAATCTTGTTCATGCTATCCTTAGCATGCATGCTACATATATAGTCAATCACATTGTCACTTACAATCACCTAATAAACAATAAGCATTTTACATATAAATGATTCACAAACTACACTTTATACTAGGAACCTAAAATTATAGGTAGATGTACATACTTCCACATATGTTTTCCAATGGCTGTTTTAAAAGGTCCTGTCCTGCATATGATCCTTAATTGTGGGGGAATATCATTCCATAATCTAGCTGCATTATACTGAAAAGTCATATCACCATATTTTGTTCTTACTTTTGGGACTGGAAATCCTCGATGTCTTACATCCCTTAAATTATATCTCCGATCTTCTATCTCAAGTTCTAAGGATACATTTCCCTTAATCAGTCCATTTTTCACATTATAAACTAATAACATATATTGCTTCTTGAACTGAAGGGACAAGCTGTGCTACCCCAACTGGTGGAACATAAGGCAGTGATGAGTTTTAAGTGGACAGTTTAATACAAATCTCGCAAGTTTGTTTTATGTATGGTTAACTTTGTTCAGTACCCTTTGTCCTGCAAATCAATAAATGAAGTTGCCATACTCCAGGACTGGCATAATCAGTTGAATTGCAATCATATTTCGCATGTGCAGGGTAACTATAAAATTATAACCTTCTCAAGGCACCTATTCTAGCATTTACTTTTTTGTTACATAATCAATATGCTCTTCAAAAGTTAATAAGCTATCTAATTCAACTCCAAGGAATTTATATTTAGAGATCATTTGTATTTTGTATTTGTTTGTAAGTGTACAGTTTTGTCCATCCTAAGTAAGTATTTCACAGGTATGCATATTGTTTAATCCTCTTTTACTTTGCAGTATTTTTGAGGGAAATACATCGCTTGGGTTTTTTGGAACTTAAAACCAATCTTGATACACAAAACCAGTCCCTGAGTATGTCAAAACTGGTCTGCAGTTTGATCATCATTAAGTCATGAGACATGTCAGATGCCAGTAGTACAGTGTCATCAGCATAGAAACTGATGTGAGTACTTTGTATCAAGTCTGGCAACTCATTCATATAAATAAAAAAAAAGTAGTTGCCCCAGGATCAAATCCTGTGCCACCCTTTGTTAAATATCCTATGTTGGACAATTAGTCACTTATTGCCACTCTCTGACCCCTTTGGTTCAGATATGATTGAACTCTTTTTTCGTACCAAGAGCTATTCCAGTCCTTTCTAATCTGGCAAATAACATTTCATGGTCTATTAATTCAAAAGCTTTCAACAGGTTGATGAACACTGCACCCATGGACTCACTGGCATCAAAGGCTTGTACCACCATGTTGACAAGATCCATGAGTATGGTGTCCATTGAGAGTCCAGGCATAGTTGAGTTAAGCAGGAGCCAAGTGTTGGCCATAGGAACTGGATCAGTTTCAAGTATTTCTCTATATACTCATAAAACTGATGGTAAATCATCCTTTCTAACAATTTAGACAAAATGGACATTAAGGCTATTGGCCTATAGTTAGAGGGTTAATTTGGGTATCCAGTTTTAAATATGAGTGCAATTTTAGCTTGTTTCCATTTTTCAAGAAATATTCCCTCCATCAAACTTCGGTTAAATAGGGCAGCCTTTTCAAAGCAGATGCACTCAGTGCATCTGAGATGTGCACAACTGTGATATTCAAAGAGCCAAGATGAGCTAATGCCGCTCAGATGTGCCTTAGGGAATGATAATGATATTAAGCCCAGCTGGAGGGGGCGTTCCCATGAATATACAGCTCAGACGTATTTTCAAAGCAAAATGTGATCCCATCTACAGTGCATCTCCCCAGATGGGATCACTTGAGTTAGGTACTAATGGAGAAGACCCAAGTCCAATCCCCCTGCAGGCAGCTACCAGGATTGCAGGCTGTGTGAGCATTAGTGTGGTAGCTGAATGCACTTGTGAACAGTATTGACAGTAAATGACGCAGTGTGTGCTATTGTGCAGTGCATAATGTGAGCATAGTCTAGTGTGTAGGGAACAGACACCATTCCACACAGGTGAACTGCTCTGCTGGTTGTGTTTCACATTTAGGAATACAAAGGTGGCACTGAGAATAGGGAGGGGGCACCATCCCTGAATGTGGTGCAAATGAGGTGTGAGAGGAGAGTGGGAACATTCCTGATGGCCATCCATCTCAGTCTGTAGGGTGCATCCTGCTGAGTATGGCTCATCTCTTTGGGGTTTCGGTCATTAGTATTGTTTGTTGACCTGTTTCACCTGGACAGCACACTGAGCAGCAGGTTGTTCGACACAGGGTGCAACTGGCAGGGGGTGAGGGCATGGGGTGTTCTACAGGGATTTCTACAGTTGCTGCATTGACACAGACTGCACAATATGTTTGGTATACAACTGTGCGTCAAGTGGACAGTTTCTGATGTAGAATGCACTGTACGGTCCTTTGGGGCTGGCCATAGCCCATGTAGTGGGGTTTACACTGCCTTTGTTTTTCCCCTCTATAGCACCTCACTGTTCCCACAACACAAGGATTCAAGTCCTGATCGGGCCGCTGGGTTCATGTCTCAGTGCGGCTTCGGCTCCTGTATCTGGCCACACCAACCGTCTCTCCTGCCCGCCTCCAAGCTCCATAACACAAGGATTCAAGCCCTGATCGGGCCGCTGGGTCCATCTCTCAGTGTGGCCGCAGCTCCTGTATCTGGCCGCACCAGCCGCCCCTCCTGCCCACCTCTGAGCTCCACAACACAAGGGTAAGACTCCTGCCTGGGGTCGGGGAAGCCGCCAGCAGCTTCCATTGGTCGAGCTGTCGCTGCCTTGCTCCCAAATTGGTCACCCACTGCCTGTGCTGCCCCTGATTGGCTCCCTGTTTCTCTCGGCTTTTCCTCTGCTTGCTGGGTGCTGCACCCATTGAAAATCATAGCCTTTTGCCATAAATTGTCTTTTTTTTATGCCTGCTTAAACCTACTGTAATTGTGCATGACTGTTTGACTACTGCATGATTACTGCTTTTAAGTGTTAACTGTACCTAAAAACTGTTCTGTGTTGCTCTACTGCTCTCTCTGTGTACTCCTCTCCCTGCTTTTCTGCACCCCCTGTAGCCCTGTGATGTTTTCTGCATTCATTATTCTTCTTCTCTTCCCTGGCACCAGGTCTGGAATATCCATTGTCTCTGACCTTGGCAGCCCACCTCCCCTGCTTCAGCTAAGCTCTCTGCCTTTGTTCTTTTTTTTTTTCTTTCTTTCTCTCGCTCCAAGCCCCTCTGCCTGAAATCTCTTTACTGGCCTCTCCTACTTTGTCCTGCTATCCCCTTATAAGTAACTCACCTCCTCTCTCTTCTCTCACTAGATTCAAGCCCTGATCGGTTTGCTGGGTCCATCTCTCGGCGTGGCTGCGGCTCCTGTATCTGGCTGAACCAGCCACCTCTCCTGCCCACATCCAAGCTCCACAACACAAGGGTAAGACTCCTGCCTGGGGTCGGGGAAGCCGCCGGCAGCTTCCATTGGTCAAGCTCTCACTGCCTTGCTCCCAGATTGGTCTGCTGCCTGTGCTGCCCCTGATTAGCTCCCTGTTTCTCTTGGCTTTTTCTCTGCTTGCTGGGTGCTGCACCCATTGAAAATCATAGACTTTGGCGGTAAATTTTCACCTGCCCCCCCACCTTAGTTAAATACGCTTAAACCCCACCCCAGCACCGCCCACCCCACCCTTTCTTAGCCCATTGGCTTTCCTGTCTCTGGTCCTCCCACCTCCCCCGCCTCCGCTTACTGACCCTCACAGTGCCTGCCTGCTATTAGCACCGTCTTATACTAGGCTTTAGCTCTACCCACTGTTTGTATTTCCCCTTGATACCCCTGCCCCCTTATAAAATGCCTGCCTCTTGGTCATGCCTCACCTTTATCCTACCCCCCCCTCCTCACTTATCCCCCCATTTTCTTCCTCCCTGGCCCCTGCTACCCCTGCCCTCTCTCCCACACCATTAGTATCCGTGACTACTCCTATCTTTCTAAAGGAACCCTCCACTACTTACTCAGGCCTCCTCCTGGCCCATTTATGGCCAACACTTGGCTCCTGCTTAACTCAACTATGCCTGGATTGTGGGCTGGGGTAACCTTGCTGCAACTTACTATAACACTCTGGGACTACCGTCTGGGACCTACAGACTGTCCCTACTCCAAACACTGCCACAAATTATCCCTTAAGGAGCGACACCTTGGCTCCTTAAAACTCCTCCTCCTCCTCCTCCTCCTACTTCTCTCAGGGAACATCCATCCAAACCCAGGGCCGTGCACATCAAGCAACAAATCTAATACAGGTGCGCTTTGACTTGTTTCTTTCAACATCTGCAGCCTGCTGTCTAAACTTGATGGTCTTCAAGTCTTCATAAGGCAACACAGCCCTGATGCCCTAGCAGTGGTGGAAACATGGCTGATGCCGAAAGTCTCCAATCAGGCATAAACACTGCAAGGATACAACATCTTTTGACTGGACTGGGTCACTAAGAATGGGGGTGGCTGTGCCATCTATGTCAAAGACTCCCTGCTGGTGCTCCCTCTCGCACCCACGAAGTTAGACTCCTTGGCTCAGTTGCTACCCTTAAGAATTCTCCTTGCACCAAACCAAAAAGCCTTAACAATAGGTTCCATCTACATCCCACCTAGAAACCAGGTTAATGGTCTCAATGATGTCCTCAGGTATATCAGTGCCCAATCTTCAAGCGCAGAAATTGTCTTACTTGATGACTTCAACATCAATTGGTTAGCATCAGATATTGGGGAGCTGAAAGATTCCATTGCCTCTGCTACCCTCTCACAGATGGTTGTCTCACTGACTAGATCTAACTATAAGACTGGGACTGGTACCCTGCTGGACTGGGTACTTACCAGACACCCATCCAGGATCCTCAACACCACTGTACTGCCAGATTCCCTCAATGACCACTCCCCTGTTGAATGTGAATGGTCCAACAAATTTCTCAAACCCCCCCCCAAATTAATTCATAGTAGGGTCCTTCCACGTGGACAACTTGTTCATCTTAAGCACTACCTGACTCTAAATGACTGGCAATCTATCTGCAAGGCTACTAATGTACTAATGTCAACCTGGCCCTTGACGTATTCATTGTCACTTTCAACAAGGCCTGTGACATCTTTGCTCTGGTTAAAAAATGGAAAGCCAAGACACTTTGCAATCCCTGGATTAATGCCAAGCTTCTATCTCAACTAAAAAAAAGGGACCACCTTTGGGTGGTGGCCAAATCTACTGGCACACTGCCCTACCTGCAAAAATACTGACAGGCCCTCAATGCCCGTACCAAGGCGATCCGACTCACAAAAAGCTCCTTCTATAAGAATGCTCTAACCATCTCCTGGGGTAATGGACATGCTTTTTGAGATAACATTAAAGGAATCACAGGGATACAACCAAAAAACCCACCTGCCCTGCTGAAAGTTAATGGGACCACAACTCTGGACCCCCTGGTCATTGCCAATACCTTTAACTCTGCCTTTACTGACCTTAGTGCTGTTCTTCCCCTTGACTTCTTTAAAGTAGATAATTGCTCCTCTAACATCCATCCTGCACAGGCCGGTACCCCTTCATCTCCTTTTTTGGTAAATCTCATCGAACGCCACATGCCATTACATCACTACTGCTATCTCCAAATCCAGAACCAGTGGTGACTCTCTTGACCTGAAGATTCTGTCGCTAACTCTTGAGGAAGTTCTTCTACCCTTAATCAGCATTATGAATCTCTCTCTCTGCACCAGTCAATTCCCAGACCTTTGAAAAATTGCTTCGGTCATCTTGGTCCACAAAAGCGGTGACAAGTCTAGCCACTCGAGCTATTGCCCGATCTTGATTCTGCCTCCCGTCTCCAAGGCTCTTGAACGAATCGTAGCTGACCAACTAACTGACCATCTGGACAAATACAACCTACTATGCACTCAACAGCAGAGTTTCAGAAAAGGTCACAGCACCTCCTCCACTCTGCTTGAATTCACTGGGGCAGTACATAAATCCTTCGATCAGGGCATGCTTACAAGGGCAGTTTTCATAGACCTCTCCAAGGCATTCAATACTGTCCACCACCAGCTGTTGGTCGAACAACTTCGGGACATTGGTCTCTGCCCTGACATGGCCTCGTGGTTCAAAAGTTACCTTGAAAACTGCTCCCAAAAAGTGAAAATCGCCAATACCCACTCTGACACCTTATCAGTTTGATCGGGTATCCCACAAAGGTCAACCTGGGCCTGCCCCTCTTCAGTCTCTTTCTAAACTCTCTACCACAATCCTGCACTGAGAATATCATCCTATATGCAGATGATGTTGTTGTTTTCTCCTCTCACAAGGACCCTATGGCCTTACAACAGAATCTCCAACTTGCCTTCAGTACTGTTGAGTCATGGTTTTCTAAGCATAAACTTGTCCTTAACCACAAAAAGACTAAGCCGATGCTATTCTGCAACTCCCACAATAGGCACAGATCTGACCCTTGGCTATCATCACTTCACCTGGGAATACCCTGGATCAGGTCCCACTCTTCAAATACCTGGGGATACTGTTGGACCTGAACCTCTCATATAGTGCCCATGTCGACTCTGTGGCAAAAGTAGCGAACACCAGAATTGGTCTCCTCTACAGACACAGACAACATCTCACCCCTGAAGCCTTAAAGATTGCCATACAGAGTTCTGTGGTATCGATTATTGACTATGGTCTCATCATTTATGGCTCTGCCACTGCGACTACCCTCAGACGCATCTCTACCACCCTCAATAAGTCTTGTCGGCTCATCTCTAGTGCCCACCGTCTCACCCACACCTGCGATCTGTACTCTAAAACTGGTTGGCTACAGCTCTCAAATTGCATTAAGTACCTGACCTGCACAATGGCCATCCTAGGCCTTGCACCTCCGGGGGTCACAACCCTGTTACAAAATAACAGGAATCACATGCAGGACACCAGGGGATCAAAATCTCAACTCCTGCAAGTCCCACACTGTTGCACCTCCCAAGGTCAATGCTCTTTCACCTTCAAAGCTCCCCTTTGGATGAACAGTCTCAACCCTGGCATCTCTACTGCAGCTACTCTTGGCACTTTAAAGAATGGTCGCACCTTACTGCCTCCAACTCCTGTGACTGCCCCCATGACTGTAGCTGTCTTCTCACTGGGGTCTCCTCTGCCTTTCTCGACTCCCATCGGGCAGGCCGTTTACCTTCTGATGATCTTATTTCTTCAACATCCCTACTTCACCCGCCCACCACTCCCCTTCCCATTCCCCCCTCTTGTCACCAGCACTTATCCCCTGTTGAACTTGACAACCATCTATGGCTGCAGAGTTGTTTGTCCTCCTATACCCCTCCCTTCTCTGTCTTCTTTATCCTCTGCTTCCTTTCAGCTAACCACACACTCGCTGCAGGTTATCTGATCTCATCAGAACATCTAGTACCAGGCCTTAAAATGTTATTTTGTTTAACCTATAACTATAGCACAAAATTGTTGACTAATGTTATAATCTTTCCTACCACTGTATGTCTATTTCCCATGACATGGAACCTTTGTAAAACAGCCATGGCTCAAAGGTATTCGTAATCCAAGACTTGAATAAATAAGTAAGTAAGCAAATAAATAAATAAATAAATAAATAAATAAATAAATAAATAAATAAACATTCTATCCTCTGTATTGCTCCTGGAAAAGCAATGCAAAACAGTCCCTACTTGGAATGGGTGAATAAAAGAACCTCACCTCCTATTTTACCTCTGTCTTGTCTAAAATATTGTAGCCCTCCTGTTGTATTTCAGTATTTTGTATTTGTTTAATGAACCATTTTTCTGAGTAACCCATTTTATCAGGTGTATGTTGTTGTGCCCAAATATGTAATTCATTTATATTTTTAGCCAAACCTCTTGCATTCTCATGAGCTATTTTTAATTCTGGTCTAGTTACTAGTTTGGGTCCTGGGTTCACCTCTATATCTCCTGTTATCACTAAAACTAACTGGATTGCAGTTTTACATGCTTTCTTTCAAAATATACAGATCTCCCTACCAATTCCCCTATGTTCTGTGACTTTTTATAGTTTATAGTCTTACACCGATATGAAAATCGATTTTTTCCAAGTTTAGGACATTTTATTACATTTAAGGGACATAGGTTTACCCAAATATTAGCACTATACTGTAACTTGTCAGTTATAATTTCAACAGAATGATTGTTGAAATCCTTTCTTTTTCTCTATACCAAACTGATGAAACAGTTCTATCTGATAATAGCAAACGTGAAACATCGATCGCAATTATCGCTAGTGTATATCGCCAGAAAGTAAATTGGAGATATACACTTGCTGGTGACACATACACACCATCCTGATTTTAGATTCCTAACTCCAGGGGGGTGCATGTTGGGGAGGGAGCACAGTTCACTAGTAAACATAAATTAAGTCCAGCAGCCACAGGCAGTGGCAAAATTCTAACCCTCCCTTCCCCAACCCTGAACCCAGTACTTGCTGTGCCAGAACTAGCCTCCGTCACAACCACACCACATGGCTGGCTTGGTAGCAGCAGGGACACTACACCCAGATAACCCTCTTCCCTATCCCTATTCTTCATTTTGCCATTCCCCCTTTCCAGTTGCCTTCCCCTACTCTTGCAGTAGCAGTCAGTTGCGTGATTCAAGATGGCAGCTATACGATGAATTACAAAACTTCAGTAAATGTATTACTTATGATAGCTACTGTTACATGAGGTCCCTGCACCCTAATTGGTACCCTTAGAGGTACACCGTAGACAGCTAGCACTTACGTATATGTTATACTAACATGTACGGCTAAGGGCATCTACCGTATAAGAGGTGTCAGGATATGAATGCATACTGTTGTAATACACTTTGCTTGCAATACATATATTCTGCTATGTATTTTCTGTGTATTTCTTACTTGTAAGATGCCAAGGCATCTGTGTCCTTGGAGTAATTATAATATGTGAAACGGCACTGCCACCTTTTGTTGATTTGTACCACTACACTGAGTTATGTAAGACTCTGTGTAAGAACTCTATTGTTCTCAAACTGATGACTTTACAGAATTGTATAATGTTATCTTGGACCGTGGAGCCACCTCTAATTTAGCCAATAGGGCTCATCTCTGTAAATAGAAATGTTTCTATCTTTTGGTAACCATAGTAATTATCATAGGTATATAATGTAATGCACAAGCCTTATACCTCGGAGACCTGAGAGACCCCAAGAGACACAGAGAAACCTCGAGGTGTAGGGAACGCTTAGCACTGGTTCCCAGTTTGTATTGGTAAGAACTGCTTAGGGCAACTGTGATTTATCCCTTTGGTAGTAATAAACTTGTTTATTACTCTAATGCAACGTGTCTGTGATTACTTGCATTCCCAATATCGCCAAGAATCTGAAAGTGAGGTTTAGACCTCCTGACACTACTGAACAGTGAATATGCTTGAGAGACCAAAAAACAAAAAGGAGAAAACTATACTTAAAGACAAGAATGGAAGTGAAAACGGAGGAATCTCCCTTGCACTGATTCCAAATGTCTATACTGAAATTCAACAGTACTCCTAATGCTATGTTAATCTTTAATTTTCAGTACAGCATGCAGAAGCCATAAGAATTTCCTTTGCTTTACCTAACATTTCTAGGTCATATGGTGCAAAAATGGCAGTCCCAGCAGGAAAACAAAACTACAGCTTTTCCGAACAAGTTTCCAACAAAGTTAACTAGACATGCACCTTACATGTGCTCACAATAAAAAGCTTATTTTCCTAAAGAGATTTTGTCTATTGGAGCTTTATTGCTGCACTGGAGTACTGGTCCTTACATGTCTGGTTCTATGCATCATACTACCCAGAGTCTCTCTAAATCTTGGGCATAGGACATAGACTAAATCAGACCCCCAGTTGTAAGGGACACTTAGAATGGGTAAATATCAACTAAGGAAGTTCAAACGTTTTGCAGTTCACACAACATTTGAATATGGAACAATGCCTTCACACAAAAATATAAAACAAATGGGTTGGGGGAAACAAGTTAGAATATCGTTGTTGTCCCCTTAATTGCTGCTTTAATGCAACTCTTTGACAAGGGCCCGCCATCCTGCCTATTGAAAACTGAGCAAAAGTAATCATTGAGGAATGCAGCCTTTTGTTCATATGCTTAATTGCCCTATCCCCCCTCTGTTAACCTTACAGTTCCTCCTCCTTTCTTCCTTTTTTCACTAATGTACTTGAAGAATTGTTTTTCTCTACTCTTGACCCCTCCACAATACATAGCTAAGTGTTTGCTTTGCCTCCCTAACTGCCCTCTTTGCCACCCTACTTTTTGGCAGATTTTCTTCCCATTCTTCCACTCCCTGTTTTCTTTCAATTTGTACAAGGCCTTCTTCTTGGCCATCACCATTACCCTGACACTCGCCAAGAATCATAGTCGTCTCTTGAGCCTGTTCTTTTCAGTTATCATTCTCATGCATATTTTAGGTGCCCCAAGAATGACCCGCCTTATTTGCCTCCATTTCTGTTCTACACCATCTATGTTGTCCACCCTATTAACTTTTCCATGGCTAACTCCTTCTGCCTATTGAAAGTCTGCCCTTCTAAAATCAAGGGGCCAAATTTCACAAGGCCTTGCAGTTGCCGCAGGAGATGTGTGGCAGGGTATGTGATGCAAGTGGTGACCAGCATCACACATTGCAGCAAGCTATATTTCACAAGCAGTTAGCTACAAATGCCTGCCACAAGTCCTGATGGCAGGATACAGAGAGGTAGACCAGGGTCTCCCTGGTCTAACATTGTGTCCATGGTGGGCCCCCTTTTATGGGACTTGCTCCATCTCTTTAGTGCAAGGTGCTGTAAAATGGAGAAAGTGTTGCTAATGCGCAAGCCCTTTTAAAATCAGATCGAACTGTGTCCTTTGGTGTAGCTGCATCAAACTTTGCAGTGGATGCAGGACTTGCTGCAAGCCCTGCATCCACCTTGTAAAATCAGGCCTAAGGTCTTCAGCTGTCATTTGCAATTTACCAGACCCAGGGGCCAGTTCAAACCAAACAAAGTTATGGTCACTGCTTCCTAACAGCTCCGCTACTCCCACAGCACCAGCTGCCTTCAAGTTGGTGAGCACCAGATTAAGAATTGCAATCTGTCTGGTGTGCTCCTGAACTACCTGTACCAGCAGACTGTACTGGAATGCATCCAGCAAGACCTGGCTTCTGGTGCTCCTGGCCACTGGAACATCCCAGTGAAAGTCTCAGGTTCAGATCATCAGACATCACTACTTCCCCCTTAGAGATTCCTCTTCCCAGTTCTTCTCTGAGTTCTCTGTCCTCTCCTCCACTTGCTCTGGTGATCTATTGATCACCCTGAGTGCGGTTCTTTGCCTGAGGCTGCCATGAGTTGCACCCACAGTGACTCAGAGTCCTCTTTACTACCCCTGATGCACCCATCTTCCATCACCTACATGCCCTCCTTGATATAAAGGGCTACTCCCTAACTTCACCTGTTTCTCTAGCCCTCCTGAACATTGAGTACCCAGGGATCGTCAGTTTCCAGTCATTATTTTCTGAAGCCCATGTTTCTATTATGAAAACAACTGCAGTCTAAGTGTCTGCCATCAGCACCTGGATCTCACAGATTTCTTAACTTAGGCTCCTGGCATTAAAGCATACTCCCTTCCATCTGAATCCTGATCCTGCTTTGCTACTACCCTAATGTTTTGCATGTCCTCCAATTCCCTTATTTCACTTGGTGCTTGCACCCTTTGCATTCCCCCTCTCTAACGTCTCTTCACATAGCCCAGTATGGGCCACAGCTTCCTTTGTACCTCCCATGCTGCTACAAGCCTCAAGATGTCCTGCCATTAAGGCATGCCCCCTTCCATCTGACCCCTGATCCTGCTTTGCTAGTATACTTAGGCTTTGCATGTCCTTTAATCCCCTTGTTTTTCTTGGTGCTAGCACCCTTTGCTTTCCTCCTCTCTAAAGTTTTTGCAACTAGTCTGATATGGACTATAGGTTTAGTTGTACTGCCCCATCCTCCAGAACATATCCCTAGAGAAGAGCACTCCACAGCTGGCACAACTGACTGCCTCTTCTCTAAACCCCATCCCCATGAAGACCTATAGTAAGCAGAAGTCATAGAGCTTAGCCAGATGGGGTCTAGCTGTTAGGTTCAGCTATAGCACATAAAATAGGGATAAAACAAAACTGCCTTGTAATGCTCACCCAGCTAGGATGTAGCTGCATGTATGGTTATAACACAAAATAACAAGCCAGAGGTCATGATCTCGTCACATAAAGTGCATATTATTCAATAAGGGTAGTAGTGACTTGTGTTATCATATTGATAGTATAAATTGCATTTTATTTTGTCACACGTGTTGCTTAGGTGTTGTGCTGATCCATACTTGAACTCAGTTTTAAGGTGTCTGGGGTAGAAAAGAAAACTTTAGTGCTAGAGATGCTCTTCTCCTCAAGCCATACTATACCATGTCCTATGGTTCAGTCTGGCTATTAAACAATACTGGGAATCTGTCTGGACCCAATGCAGGGAGGTGATACCTATCCACCGACTTAAATATCCAATTTAAGCTATGCTGGGTCTGTCTCCAGAAGAGTTGAGTATCATTATCAAATCTGATCTGAGTAAACCATGTTCTTGGAGTAGCAAAATGTGTACTACTCCAACACGGGAGAGATTCAGAGCCACCAAACCCTCAAGAATGGAGAAATTTAATTGTTCTAACCACTAGGTATGAATAGGTAGCACATACAGTAGCAGAGAAAATGGATTTTATACTCAGGCTTGGGGGCCCTTTCCCAACCAGCTGAACAAATGCCCAATTTGTCTGCTTCAAGCTAGGTAAGCTGACTTATCCAGACCCCCAATGCTCATATTCAGACACAGTGAACAAATTTCCCAAACTCTGTCCAGGCAGGCCACACCCCACTCCATGGAGACTCTAGGCCCACTTTCACTTCTCTCCATGACACTACTAGCTCTTTTATTAAGAAATCATCTCCCTCACCCTCTGTCCAAGGTCTCCATGGTTTGATGGGACCTTGAAGGAGTTGAGGAGAGTGGGGCAAAGGCTAGACAGAGCCTGGCAGAAATTGGACCTGGAGAGCAACAGGCTTAGGTTGATGGAACATTACACTTTCTATCAATCGACAATCACCAGTAGAAAGACAGAATTCCTGCCCGGGGAGGTTGCCACTGCACAAAATAGACCAGTTCAGCTTTTCCAGAATGTGGACAGATTGTGCAATCCAATCTGTCTTCAGTCTGGGGGAGCTTTTTCATAAGAGAAGTGTGATGAGTTTGCTCAATTTTTTGTAGATAAGGTTGCTGCCGTCAGGTGCGAGATCGGACAGTCCACCTCCAAGGGGAGCTGTGGCAGTCAGCAGGACATCATAAGTGCCCATTTTGTTTGGATGGATTTCAGCTAGCTGGAATTCACTGACATTGTGAGGGTCATTCAGACTTGGCGGCAACCTGCTGTAGTTTGGATCTGGACCCCATGCCACTCTTAGTGGATGAAATTGGCCCAGTCCTTAAAAAGATTATCTGGAGTTCATTGGAGAGGGGAATCTTTCCTGATCCCCCAAAGGAGGTGGTCATGTGACTGCTCCTGAAAAAAAACCTCCCTTGACCTGGATTGTCCTGCTAACTACAGATCTGTCTCTAACCTGCCCTTTGTGGGTAAGGTTATTGAGAAGGTGGTTGCACTGCACCTGGATGACCGTCTTACCATCCATGATGTCTGATTCTCTCCAGTCTAGATTCTCTCCAGTCTAGATTTAGGAAGAGACATAGTACCGATACGGCTCTTGTCCGGGTGTTTAATGATCTCCTAATAGCGAGAGATCAGAGATCTCATTCCATCTTTGTTCTCCTTGATCTCTCTGCGGAATTTGACACTGTGGACCGTGGTGTGCTATTGGAACACCTGTGGTTCATCTGTGGACTATCTGGTATGGTCCTCAGATGGTTTAGATCTTTTCTCCAGGGTAGGCCTCAGAGAGTGGTCACTGAGATTTATTCCTCTGATGCTCTCTCCCTATCCTGTGGGGTTCCACAGGGTTCCATTTTGGCACCCATGTTGTTCACAGTGTACATGCTGCCATTGGAAGACATTATTAGGTGGTATGGCTTGAGAATTTACTGCTATGCAGATGATACTCAGCTGTATATGTCCTTTGTACCCAGGCAGAAGGATGCAATCTCGGTATTTAACAACTGTCTGTCTTGAGATTCAGGACTGGATGAGTGCCAGCTGGCTAAGACTAAATCCAGCTAAGACTGAGGTGTTGGTGGTGGACCCAGATCGTTGGGTGGTGGGTATGCTGGTGGGGCAGTTATCTGGGCTTTGGCTTGGTGATGCTCCACTAGCTGCCACACATCAGGTGTGTAACCTGAGCATTATTTTTGACAATGAGCTGACCCTGAAATATCAGGTGTTGGCAGTTGTCAAGACCTCATTTTTTCATCTGAGGAATATCCCCTGGGTGAAGAACCGGGTTCCTCCCTATGATCTTTCTACCTTTGTCCACGCCTTTGTGACTACCCACCTTGACTATTGCAATGCCCTATACCTAGGGCTTCCAGGGATTAATATCCGCCACTTGCAGCTGGTGCAGAATGCAGCAGCTAGGCTTGTGACTGGTACTTCTAGGACCAGTCACATTACACATGTTCTTTGCGGACTGCACTGGCTGTCAGTACAATGGAGGATCACCTTCAAGGTCGGTTTACTGCCATACAAAGCCTTACATGACCAGGGACCCCACTACCTGAAAGATCTCCTTTGCCCCTTCTGCCCCTCCTACCTCCTTAAATCCACCAATGAGGGATTGCTAGAGACTCCCAGGGTGTGACTTAAGACATCAGGGTCTCAGTCTTCCTCTTACGCAGCCCATACACTGTGGAATTCTCTACCTCGTCAGGTGAAAGAGTGCCTGACAGTCCCAAGTTTCAAGTCAGCCTTTAAAACCCATCTATTTAGGCTGGCATTCCTGGATAGTGTTAGCTGATAGTTTTAGCCATTAATGTTACACTGCTGTTTGGAAATTCATTATGGACAAATGGTTTAACTGGAGTTTATGGAATATTAATGTTGTATTTGATCTATTATTTTGTACAGCACTTTGTCTTTAAAAAACACTTTATAGATAAAATTATTATTATTATTATTATTCCCCATCCCCTACCCAAAAAGATATAGGCTTATACATATAAAAAACAGGCTGTCAGGGCCCACATCTGATACAATTAGTATGTAAGTAATATTACCAAACTTGGGAACCATGAAAGAGAACTGAATGTTATCTTACCTTCCCAAGGTGTTTCTGGAAACCCCACTGAGTGAGAGAAGTCCATTTTCTCAACAAATGTAACAGCACTTTCTTCATGCCTCCTCACTTCCAATATGATAGTCTCAAAATTGATTGAAATGCTATCAGACATGGTACAGCCAAGAGGCCCTATGCATGATGCGAATGCGCTGTGTAAACCAGGTGCATTGGCATCGATACACCCAAATGCTGTTGAGCGGGGTCCCATGGACACTGCATGGCATTCTTAAGTGGGGCACAAGACAGGTACGCGGCCACTCTCCCAACTACATGGACTGCAATGCACCGGGGGTGTTCTGGGGACATGCCAGCACTACGTGGTATGCACAAAACCATGTAGTGCTGGCCACGTGGGTGCAGAGATAGGTGCAGGATATGGCAGCTGGGACCTAGCTGTAACCCACTGCGCTCCCCTTTGGACACCACCTGCAATGTGTGGCTGGACCTGAAATTGACCCCTCCATGCTGCCTGAGCCCACTGGGCAGAACTGGAGGACTGGGCTTCTGATCGGGTGGGTGCCCATAGTGCCATGTCCCCACAGCCCAGGCCAGCCCTGTCCATGGGGTATTAGGGTACCACTGCCCCCCCAAAACCACACTGTCCTGTTCTGGACTGCCGGAGGACCCAACATGGCCCCAACCCTGTTGTTCCCCGGGATCCCCCCCGTGGTGCCATGGAACTGGGCAGCCAGCAGCACAGCCCTCACCACACCACCTTGGCCGCTGCCCATCTAACTGCTGCTTGGAGTGCACTCCTCATTTATAGCAGAGTGATTTCAGCAGCAGTAAGATAGCCAACAGCCAAGAAGGTGTGGTGAGATCTGTGCCACTGGCTGTCCATTCCTGTGGCATCACCAGGCAGGTATGTTGACATGGGGGGGGTTGGTGCCACTGGTGGGTGGGGGGGACCTCCGGACAATACAGATTTGGCAGGGTACCTGGTGGGGGTCTTGTTTGTGTTGTGGGGCATCTGTGTGTGGGAGGGGACTCCACTCCAACAGCTGGCTGGCCACTGGGGCATGGGCACATGGTTCCATGTACCTGCAGTAGGCATTCACTACCCTGGACCCATGCTGTGCTGTGTAAGGGATCCACTTTGGGACCCTTGACAGGCATCCCATTGGATGCCCACACGGGACTACAACTCCACCCCCAGCTGCCTGCAGAGTCCTGTGCACCAGGGGGCGGGGCCATGGACAGGCAGTGGCCGGTAGTGAAACACAGGTGCAGAACTACATGGGTGGGTTATGCACTTTTGGTGCATAACCTGTGGCCACTAGTACATAGGGCCCAATGATAGTAACTTTATGAATTAGTTTCTCTTTCCCTCAGGAAATATTTTCAACTGCTTTTATCACCATGCATATTTTGATATATTCTCCCCCTGGATCTAGGCGATATCATTACTCAATATTTTGTCGGGGACAGAAATTGTTGCAGTGTGTTGAAACAGCACTTATGGTGTATCTCCATCTAACCAAATCTCTAAAATAACTGGTCTATCTTTAGGTATTAACACTGCTTGTGATAGGTTACTATGACCATGTCATCTCTCTGCCTTCTGAGATACTGCACTGATTTTAATAGCAAACTGAAATCTTGCTGTATCATATGTACTTCGTATTTTGTTACTGTTTTTAAAATGAAAATCTTTAACAAAAGCTTTTATGGTAATAAACCTTTATTCATTTCCTAAGAAACAGCATTTGGGCAGATGTTCTATTCCTCTATCAGTTTGCTTTAAATTCACTCTAAATTTCCAGCCCCCTGTCCAGATATTTTCCCATCGAGCATAGGGTCTGGGGGCCCCTCGATTTTGCATTCTTGAGACAGTGTTATATATATAAAATACAGAAATTTCAAAACAATATAGTGATGGTCTTCAGGAATGATTTTGTTAAAGGAATTACAATGAAAGGCATTCTGTGTATTTTAAATTCTGATATTTTTTCCAGAAGGTATGTCAATGCTTTAATACTGATATTGAAACTGGTATTACCTCAAATATTTGTAAGAGCATATATTTCTGAAGAGAATAACTCCATGGAATTTTTCAGCAGTGTTCTTGCCACATATAGATGATAGGGGCTGTGGGGTGTTCTCTAGCCTTCCACAATATTTTATTCTGATAGCATTCTGTCTCCTGGCCAGTTCTGTATTCCAGAAGAAAAAGTCCATCATCCAAAAAGCCCTTTGCCCTCTCCAGGTGTTATTTGGTTTTTTCATCCCAGAAGCTTCTTCTGGTGGAAGAAATCAAGAAGTAAGTGTGCTCACAGCAGTAAGTAAGTCTGGGTACTGATGCAGGGGGTTGCCTACCCCAACAAACACATGCTCAGAGCCACAAAGCTGACAAAGCCTTACTGGCAAAGTGATGGAGCACTCAGGCCATGGATGCTACTTGAGGTACCATTGATGTCTTAACCTGAGCACCTTAATAAAATAAGTTAGAAAGCATCAACTTTTGAGTTGCATGGACAGCACTGGTAAGAGTACTGTGTATGAGTGCAGAGCTTTGTGGTTTTGTACTGGAATTTCTGGGTTCTGCAGGACTTTGTGATGTGCTAGCCGGCAGATTAGTTTCAGAGGTCACAGAAGACTTCTAGTAATTTCTGTATGTCCTTTATTTATCTGAGTAGCTCCCATTTCATCCCTCTTGCTGTCTGTTTCTTTTCTCAGTTGTACTTCTGTCTCTTGGCTTTGTGGCTAACCACTGCCCCCTTCTTTTGGAATTGTAACTTGTATAGTAGTATTAAGTGTCACACTTACCCCCTGCTTGTGGGTTGCTGGGCTTATGATGATTCTGCTGAGTCCATGGTTTGTATATCACCAGGAGTTCCCGTATTCATAGTGGGATCAGTAGTCTCCATTGGTGGGGGGTTGTTACTTGTTTCCCATAACTCAGTCTTCTGCTGTATTTCAATATTTATTGCAGAGTATGGTGCCAGTGGTGATTTGCTTGCTCTGTGCATGGCTGAGGCATTTAGTTGTAAGGAGGATGCTTCACTGATTGTATAATTCATGTCAGCCACTAGTATTGCAGAAATAATCTCAGGTGCTACTGACTGCACATTGTGAGTTTACTTCTGGAGTTCAAGGCTTACAGCATTAGGAACAGCAATGTGCTGCTAGTAATTGACTGTCTGCTACTGTGCATAGGGGTGTCAGACATTTCCAGCATTATTCGCCCCCCCTCAAGTCGAAACAGTTAGTGGACTGGAGATACAGGAGTTTAATGTGATATCCCCTCTGTACTTGCTACATTTGTTCAAGCAGGCAACTGTAGCATATGAGACTCAGTAGCTCCTGAGTTCACATCAATGCTCTACATCTGGACTGCAGGAGACATTATTCAGGGGCCAGTCAGGTTTAGGAGTGACATAGTCTCCATTTTCATGTCATTTTGCGCAGGTGATATGGAAGGTTGGGTGGGGTTTCTTAGAGCAGCAGGGTTTTGGTGAGGGATGTTATCAAGACCAAAATGTATATCTGGGACTGCCTTGGGAATGTGTTCTTTTTTTTTTTTTTTTAGTGAGTTTTACAGTTGTCGCTAATGGGACTTTCAAGGAAGGGTTGCTGAAAGGCTGCCTCACTGCTGACAGTCAATTGTAGAAATTTTGACACATGGTTCTCGCACAGTCAGAACAGGTGAATTACAACTATTGTAAACCAGAAGCCATGACTTGTCCAGTGAATTTTTTTCATTCTGCTGCCAAAAGGGCAGCAATGGATCAGGATTCTCCAATGCTAGTGGAAGGCCAGGAGATATTTCAGTCATTCTCCCTCTCTGAAGATTGTTCCATACAGATGTACCCTGAGAGCATGGATCACTGTTATTCAATACCTGTTCGGCTGTATCAGTTTTGACTGTTGCCATTCGTTCCTCTGTGGCATTCAGAAGTTGTGTAACTGATGGCACAGTTTCCTTAATGGGGTTTATATAAACATTGCTGTTGTAGCCAGAGCTTTTCTTTTGCTATATTGAACCTTTGTTTTTTCTTTCAAAAGAATCATTAGTTGAGATCCCCCCCACCCTAGATATCCTTCCAGACAGTTGAGCCTCTTTGGAAACTAATTTCTGGGCAGTAAGGATTTGGTTTCCGTTATCTATTCTGTGGCCTCCTGGCTGGGCTGGGTAGGGGGTGAGGCCTTCTCCCTTACCTCAGTAGTATCTCCTGCACCTCCATCACTGGAGTCTGCCATCCTGTTAGCCTGACAGACAATGGTTTCTCCATACTGGCAAGAGTAAGGGAATTCTTTTATTCAGAAAATACGCAGCAAAACAAAACTAACACTTCATCACATCTTTAACAGATCTATCTTGTTGTACAAAAGAACAAAAATAAAAGAAAAAAAAATTATACAAACTTCAAACATTTCCACTATGGTAATCATGGAAAAAATGACCCACAATATCTCCATAGCACCTGCATCTGCCCATAAGTGTATTTAAGTTTATCTTTTTCTTAGCAGGAAACTGTATGTTTCATAATTTATGAAATCATATAATCTTATGGCAAATAGTTTCTCTGGAGGACAAAACGACACTAAAATTGTCATGATTACCCTCAAAGTGCTATAAGGGCATTGAATTCAACCTGCAGAAAAATCCTTAGCACTACAGTGTCATATGTCAAAGACTGAAATTCAGTTATATTACTAATAGTCACAAATTTGTCCCTGAATATTATTGCATAAAGACATTCTAGAAGAGGTGCCTCTGAGTTTCTAAAATTCCATTATATGTGTTTCTGGGGCAGTATCTCCCTGCCAAGTCCTTTTGCTTGTGTGTTTTATGGACCCCAAGCCTCCTATGGCTACTGAGTCAGACAATATCTCATACGTACACTGCAATTCTAGGGTCAGTAAATTGTTTCAAGCTGGCATTAGCAGCTAAAGTAGAGCCCCTCACTGAAGTCTGAATACTAATTTTTGTCTTCATTTTGTCTTCTTTGCTAGTATTGCTATAGTAATTTAATGCTCATTTTTGGCTAATATTCAGTAGTAGTAAAGTAGTCTGCCCATGAGCCAAAACATTTAAATGAGCAGTGTATTTGAAGACTAACTTAGTAATAAGTAAGTATTCAGTTAATAGTTAGGTAGTCTTTATACAGTATGCAAATTAGGGCAATGCTGTGAAGATTAGATGATTACTTAAATGATTACTTCTGAATTGTATAACTGAATACCAATGAAAACTAATGAAGTCTAGTTGAATATTTCTCAATAGTGATAAAGTAGTAGTACTGTAGTACTCAATTAGTATTTATATATAGCCATATGTGTAATTTGTGCAGCATAGGCAGCATGCTGTGCTAGCAGGTAACCTAGCTGCAGGTGCTGCTCACAGGGACTGGTTTTGAACAGCAGCATGCATATGGCCTGTATACAGTGCCAGTACATGGGGGTAGGCTAGCTAAAACTTGTTCCTATGAGCTGTACCTACAGCTGGGCTAGCTGGCAAGCATGGCTGCAGTACAGCACACAGCCTATACACGTGTAGGCCACCCTGCTGTATGTGCCCCTCAAAGCAGAGGATATATCATGGCTTGAGGATATCCCTGTCATGTTATCCCCATCCCTTCCCTAGTATAAAAGAAACACATTTAAAGTGTGCATCTGTGAACACTGCAGGCATGACTGTGCTCTATCCCTCTGTGGCATGCAGAGTCTGTATGCTGCTCTTGTAATCTTCATGTGGCATGGGTTTCATGTTGAGTGACAGCTCTGGGCTGTACCAGTACCCAACTGTTGCTCAATATGCACCCATGTGCACATTGGCAATGTAAAGGAATACAGAAATGCTGTTGCCTACACCCTTATTTTTCTGATGTGTTTACCTCTGTTAATGCTCCAATATTGTATTGGCACTTTTACACACTTTACTGTAAAGTGTACTGGCACTTTTACACACATCTCCTTAATGTAATGGTACACCAGTACCCACAATCCCCTACTCTGCATGGTTCAGGAGATCCAGTCTGCTGGCAGAATGGGAATCCAGCTGGATGCCCGCTTGCATCTTTCACTCCACTTGCAACTGGCTTTCTTTCCCCACTATACTCCTATATGCACAAGTGGGGAGGGGAAAGACAGGCAAGATTTTAAAGCACATAAAAATATGTTTGCCCAACTTCTTTAACTCCCAAAATAAAAGACTTTATCAATAAAAAATAAATTATCTTTGCTGACAATCAACCAGTTTGAAGAAGATTACACTAAATGGAGGGTCCAGATCTTTTGCTGTGTAGAACCACCTAAAGCTAAAAAATAATTATTGAAGCTACATAGGCATGTTACTTTATGACCAAAATGAGTGATGAACAAACTTGAACATTAAAACACAGTTGTATACTAAATTTTCCTATGTTCATTAGAAGAAAACTGCAATGAATGTACAATTTTTCTAAATCCAGTCTAAATCATGCTTATAGGCTTAATATTTGGAATACATTTAATGTTACATGTCTTCACTTACACCTTAAAGCCAGCAATTATGATGCTCTCCACCCACTACAGTTACAGATCAGTAAGTTATTACTGGAAATACACAGATACAAATATGTTGGCAGATAAGGGCCTTGTGGCCCATCCAGTCTGCCCTATCCCTCTTTCTAATGCTTAAGGTACCGTAGATGCTACAACCCCCCTTCACACTAGCTTGATAATTCCCATGTGCCTATCCCATGCATTCTTGAATCCCTGAACCATGGCCACCACTTCCTGTGAGACTGTTCCATCTCTCCACCACCCTTTCAGTGAAGTAGAATTTCTTCAAGTTCCCTCTAGGTTTCCCCCTTTTAGTCTTATGCTGTGCCCTCTTGTTCTACTATTTCCCTTCTTGTGAAATATGCTCTGCTGTGGTATCCTGTTGATCCCCTTTAGATATTTGAAAGCCTCTATCATGTCCCCCCTCTGGTACCCTGTTGATCCCCTTTAGGTATTTGAAAGTCTCCATCATCTCTCTCTCTCATATCTCTCTCTCTCTCTCTATCATATCTCTCTCTATCATCTCTATCTCTCTCTCTCTCTCTCTCTCTCTCCTTTCTCCGAGGGAGTACATACTTAGAGCTCTGAGTCTCTCCTCATATGACTTATGCTGCATCCCCGACACCATTTTTGTTGCTCTCCTCTGTACTGTCTCCATCCTGTCTGTCTTTTTGGAGATGGGGCCTCCAGAACTGAACACAGTACTCCAGATGAGGCCTTTCTAGGGAGTTGTACAATGGTACCACCACTTTCCTCCTTCTACTTGTTATACCCCTCTCTATGCACCCTAGCATTCTGTTACTTGCACTGCTTAGCCACTTTGAGGTTATCTTCTATGACTACCCTTAGATCCTTTTCCTCTGTGGTGGCCTCCAGTGTTACCCTGTCTAGTTCATACTCAGTCCTAGGATTCCTTCTCCCTAAGTGCATAATTTTGCACTTTTTCGCACTGAAACCCAACTGCAATTCATTGGACCAGTTTTCTAGTCTCTTCAGATCCATCCTCATTTTTTCTATACCTTCCTGTGAATCTGTCCTGTTACATAGCTGTGTATCATCCATGAACAGGCTAACCCTTCCTTCTAGACCCTCTGCAACATTGATTATGAAGACATTGAAGAGCACTGGTCCCACCATTGATCCCTGGGGTATGCCACTTGTTACTGGTCCCTCCTGTGAGCTAACCCCATTTACCACCACTCTTTGTGTTCTGTTACTCAACCAGTTTCTAACTCACATGACCACCTCTGTCTACACCCCCAGATTTGCCAGCTTGTGGATTAGTCTCCTGTGTGGGAATGTATCGAAGGCCTTCCTGAAGTCCAGACAGGCCACAGGCCACATCTACCACTTTGCCCTGATATGTATTCAGTGATTCTAATGTCTATCTATGTCCTGTAACAATTTGTACTATGTGTGGCAGTATCTCTACCCTTATACAAGCATTGTTATAGCTGTTTTTTTACTGTATCATGCTGTTTCGCCAATGTTGCCATGTATGTATACTGTATGTTTTGTGCTCTCCTGGGTCGTTCCTGAAAATAAGCATACTACTTGTCTAGTGTACTTACCCGGTAAACAAAAGCTAAATAAATAAATAAAATTTCCTTTGTCACCCACTCGAAGAAATCAAGCTGGTCTGGCATGACGTCCCTGCCATGAATACATGTTGCCTTTGGTCCAGCAGACCCCTTGTCTCCAGGTAGTCCATCAATCCTTTCTTAAGTAGGGTTTCTATTATTTTACCTACTATCAAGGTTAAACTGACAGGGTGGTAGTTTCCTGCCGCCTCCTTGCTACCACTTTTTTGCAGGGTTACCTCTTATGCACTCCTCCAGAACCACACCTGTTTCTAGTAATCCACTGAACAGCTTAGCCAGAGGTTTAGCCAGTTCCTCCCAGAGCTTCTTTAGGATCCTCTGGACTATCCCATTGGGCGTCATAGCTTTATCCACCCTAAGCTGTTCTAGTGCTCTTTTTACTCTGTCCTCTGAAAAAGGTCTAGGGTCCAATTCTCAAACAGGGCTGCATTCAACGCAAGCTGTGGGAAACAACATTCTGCACTGAAGCCCCATATGCCAGGGACCCTGCACCAGATTCAGGTGCAGGAGGGGTCCTGGCGTTTAAGTCCCCACACTTGTGCCATTCCATCCCATGCGTCGAACACCGGGCATGGGAGGTGTCGATCACAAGCCTGGTCGGCACAGGAAGCGGCCTACTGTACATATGTTCACAGTGACTGCCACCAGTCTCAGACACTGTACCCATATGGTACAGTATGGTGCCAATCCAGACCACAGTCGGCAGCTGGCTAGGCACCAAGGGGTGGGTTCCACTAGACCACCAGGTAGTGGGCACTGCAGTGCTTGGGCACATTCCCATGTCACATGCAGGCAGCCGGGCAGCATCGAGGATGGGGTGGTGGCATTGGGGATGGATGGCAGGACCTGGCAGGATGGGGCACCATCAGTGAACCGGGGACAACCACAGTATACAGTGACACATAGGCTGACTGCCCCAGTGGAACATATTCTAAGTCCCACTATGCCAGCCCTGGCTGGTCTGGGGTACTTAGAATATCTCCCACTGGGTGCTGTCTAAGAATAGCAAGCTACAGCTTGCATCAACGCAGTCCATCTAGTGCTGTGTTACAGCACTGTGCAGGGTGCAGGACTGGCACAGGACCCTGTTTGGGGCAGGCATGTTGTGGGCAATGCAGGCCACTTTTGTGAATTGCGTGGAGGCAGCCCTGGATGCAAGGTACACCTCGCACCATCTCTGTTTGGTGCAAGCACCTTGCGTCAGATGCAGGGCTTTGAGAATTGGGCCCCTAATGTCCACCCCTCCTCCCAATTAGCCCTTCTCAATTAATGTGGGACCATCCCCATTGTCTTATTCTGTGAATACGGAGCAGAAGTATTTGTTGAGGACAGTCGCATTATGCGAACATATGAACGTGCCTGCAGAAACAGATCACCTGGTTTATCTAAGTCTGCTCAAGGGTAGAGCTAGCACCCCTAGTTTGCAGCTGTCCCACCCCATCCCCTTTGTCATCCTACAGCTTCCCCCACCTCCCCTACCTTCACTCTTCCCTGTTCCCTGTCCCATGCCCTTTTAAAGCTGTTCAGAGATTTACATGATACCACCCATTCTGGTAGTGTGTTCCATTGTGCTACCATCCTCTATGTGAAATAGTGTCTCCTCATTTCCTTCTTAAATCTTCTCCCCTTATTCTTTGCCCATGCTCCCTGGTGTCCCTCCCCTTCCTTAGATTAAAGACCCTGTCTGCCCCATCCTTATTGATTTCCCTCAGATACTTGAATGTCTCTATCATGTCGCCCTGTCCCTTCTATCCTCCAGGGTGTACATATTCAGGTCTCCCAGCCTGCTCTCATAGTCTATCCTCACCATTCCACATATCATCTTCATTGTCCTCCTCTGCACCCCCTCCAGTAGCCTGATATCATGCTTCAGGTATGGCCTCCAAAACTGCACACAATACTCCAAGTGCGGCTTTACCAGTGATCTGCAGAGGGGCAAGATCACCTCTCTTCACCTGGCTGAAAACCCCCTCGCTATGCACCCCATCATTTTGTTTGCTTTTGCAGCCACTCTCCTACACTGGCAAGTGTTGTTCATGGTCCCTGTTAAGATTACTCCAGGTCCTTCTCTTCCTCAGTGATCAACAGCTTAACCCCTCTAAGCCAGTATTCTCTCCTTGGGTTCTTCGTCCTGAAGTGCATAACCTTACACTTCTTTGCATTGAACCCTAGCTGCCACCTCTCTGACCACTCCTCTAGCTTGCTTAAGTCCCCCTGAAGCTGCTTCCATCCCTTCACTCCATCCACCACTGCTCCCATTTTGGTGTCGTCTGCAAACAGACTTACCTTGCTCACCACTCCGTGTGCAATGTCTGATATGAAGAGCCCAAATAATACTGGTCCCAGCACAGAGCCCTGTGGAACCCTGCTCATCACTAGCCTTGGAGTTGAGAGTTCCCACCTGTTGCAGCCTCCCACTCAGCCAGCTTGTAGTCCAGTTCATCACTTTTGCCCCATCCCTACACCAGTTAGCTTCCCTCCAAGCCGCCCATGAGGCACCGAATCAAAGGCCTTGCTGAAATCCAAGTAAAGAACATTCACCACGTGACCCTTATCCAGCTTACCCGTCACCCAGTCATAATGTTGTATCAGGCTGGTTTAACAAGACTTCCTCAAAACAAACCCATGCTGCCTCACATCCTGGAGACCGTTGTCCTCCATATATGACACCAGTCTTTCCTTTAGTATTGTTTCCATGAGTTTGCACACTATGGAGACGAGACTTATGAGATGATAATTACCTGGTTCATCCCTTGGTCCGCTCTTGTGTAATGGTACTACATGTGCCATCCTCTAGTCCGGTGGCAGACATCAAGTCCAGTGAAGTGTTGCACAAATCCACCAGCGGCTCTGCCAACACCTTTACCATCTCTCTCAGCACCCTGGGGTGGATACCATCTGGCCTTGATGCCTTGTCTATCCTCAGTGCCCTCAGTCACTCTAGGACTCTACCTCTGTCAATTCTTCCATCTGTCGCCTCCTCTCCCCAGTCCCCACCCTCCCAGATCTTGGCGGTAGTGGTACCTCCTTTTCTTCCTTGAACACTTAGCAAAGTATTCATTCAGTGCTTCCACCTGATCCTCCCCCTTTTCCATCCACTCTCCACCCTTTTTTATCCTCACTATTGTCTCCTTGCACTTCCTTTTCTCCCTGATGTATCTGAAAAAGTCTTTCTCCCCCCACCCATTAATTCCCTGTGCTAATCTCAGTTCCCTCTGGGCCTTGGCTTCTGTCACTTTTCTGGTCACCTCCCTGGACCATCTTGCATACTGTTCCCCATCCCCTTCCTTCCCCATTGTCCTATACCTCTGGTGCGCCTCTTGTTTTGCCCTCACCACCTCCACTACCTTGCTGTTCAACCAGCATGGTTTCCTTGCTCTGCTCCTCTTACTCTGTGCTTGGTGCAGGCTTCCGTTGCCTCTGTAATCCCCTGTTTAATAATATCCCATTTCTGCTCCATGTCCATCTCCTACCTTATGCCCTCTAGTTTCCCTTTAAGTACTACCCGCATCCTCCCAAAGTCTGCCCCCCTGAAGTTTACCAACCAGGTTACTGATTTCTCTGGCTCCCCACACATCGAGATATTAAACCACACAGTTTGGTGATCGCTGTCGTCTAGTGGGACCTTCACCCTTATTTTCCTTACTGCCTCCCCATTAGTCAATACGAGATCTAAAGTGTTCTTTAGCCTAGTAGGTACACTGACCAACTGCGTCAGGAGACCCTCCTGGATCGCGTCCAGGACCACTTGCTCCCTAGCACTGGAGGTGACCAGAATGCTCCAGTCAACCCCTGGCAAGTTGAAATCCCCCATGACGACCATCCTTTTTCTACATACCTTTCTGATTTGTCCTGCTTACTCCTGGTCTAGCTCCTCAGACTGGGACGGTGGCTTGTATACCACCCCAGTCCTCAGTTTCCTACCCCTTGAGTCTAGGATCTGCAGCCAGATTGCCTCTGTTCTCCTTTCTTCCCCCTTGTCTGTTGTGCATTTGATCCCATCCCTCACATAGACTGCCACCCCACTCCCCCTCCCCTCCTTATGTTTCTTCCTGTATAATTTGTACCCTGGGATTTCCAGATCCCGGTCCCGGTGCTCAGTTGCCCAGGTTTCCATGACAGTGCAACATTCACCATCCACACTTCCAAGAGTGCCTGTAGCTCAACTGATTTGTTGCCCAAGCTTCTCGCATTCAGAGAGACCACCCTCCATCATACCCCCTTCCCTTCATCCCCCTCCATCTCCTCCCTTCTACTCCCTCCCTTTTCAGCTGCCCTGAGTCCTTCCCTGCTAGCCTGGGGGTAGGCTGTGACTCCATTCTATCAGATCTCTGCTTACCAGCTGTCCACTTGCCACCACCCCCATCTAGTTTAAATCTACCTTTGTCGCAATATACCTCTCCAGTCTTTGCTTTAATACCTCCTTCCCCTCCCCACTCAGGTGCAGCCTACCACTTGCAAACAGATTGTTATTATCCCAGGTACTGCCCCAGCCGCCCACAGCCCCATACCCCTTAGTTTCACACCATTCCACCAACCATGCATTCAACTCCCTAATCCTCTCCTTTCTCACTGTGCTTGCTCAGAGTACTGGGAGCACCTCCGAGAAGGCCATAGACTCCCTAGTCTCCTCACACAACCTTCCCACTTCCTCAGACCTCTCCCTTGTTACTGCCACCATTTCCCCTGCTAGGTTATTTGTCCCCACATGTACCACAATTTGTGGTTTCCTCCTACCCCTTCTTGTGCACCTTAGGATTGCCTGTCCTGCCTTGTCTGTCTTTAATCCCAGTATGGACTCCACCCATATTCAACTGTGCCTCTCCCCCTTTGCTGCCTCATCTGATCCCTTGAGTATGGAGTCCCCCAACACCAGTACACCCCCCTCCTCTTTCCTTTCGCCCAGCGCCACCCCCACCCAAGTTCTCATTCCCGGGCCACCAAGATGGTGCTTTACCATTTGCCCTAGTGTCTTCCCCTGCCCTCTCAAATGAGACCCTCCCTCCTCCTGTTTGACTGCCAACCTTCCTCTCCCTCCTCTCCTGTCTTAGTATTATCCCTCCCCCTGCCATGCCATGTTCAATCTCTCCACTAGTAATGTCCCTCCCTCCCTCCTTTTCGTGAGTACCATCCCTTGCACAATCTCCTCCTGTATCCTCTTCCCCATGTGTTTCTAGTACAGCAAACATGTTCCCTACCCTCTTTGCCTTACTATGTGTTTGCTCCTCCCTCCTGCCTACTGCTGCTCCTGCTCCTCTTTTGCTAGGCCCTATTATAGTCCACCCTTCATCAACTGTCTAGTTTTCCCCCTCCCCCTGATCCTTCCCTCGACCCACTGTTCCACGTCTGAGTTGCCCCTCCTGATACTCTCAGATGTCAGCCCTTCTACCAACGCAACCCTTCCCTCACCCCTCAACCTCCCCAGCTCCCTGCCAAGCCACTGGACCTCTTTCTTAAGCCTCCTTAGCCTGTGGCATATTGGGCACCCACCCAGCCTCCACAGTATGTTCATCCACACTGCTGCCCCACATTCATTGCACCTCACAGTCCTACCCATGGTTCATACTACCTATACAGGACAGTGGAATACAGTCTCTCTATACTGACTGCAGTTGTTTATGAACCCAATCACAAACCCACCAATAGCGTTCCCAAGTCTCACAAACACATACAGTCCAGTGTGTGACCAGTCCAGCTAACAGTGTGTGTATGCAGACATCAGGTACCATATGATGTCACAAGCTACCTGTATAAAGGATGTAATGCGCTTGGGGTGGGTGGGGGAGGTTGGATCCCACCTGAGTACTATAGACAGACAATCAGCTATCCCAGCATACCCTCACTGGAACACTCAACTGCACCAGCAAAATCTCCTAAACAGGTACCTTTCCCACTTAAGTCACAATGCCTCCTGGTACTGCACTGTCAATGTCTTTCTCCACTACCCTGCCTTCCTCTGCCCCAAGTCTCACAATCCCTCCCCTGTCTTCATTCTCTCGCTAATATACCTAAAGAATGCCTTCCCTCCTTCCTTCACCGATTTAGCTAGCTTTTCCTCTGTTACAACCTTTGCTGCTCTTACTGCCTTGTTCCCTTCCTTTCATTTTTCGAAGTATTCTTGCCTGTCCTCCTTGCTTTGTGTTGCCTTGTACCTCAGAAATGGCATCTTTTTTCCTCTTACTAGCTCTGCTACTCCCCTTGAGAATCACAGTGGTTTCCTCTTTCTTTTGCTCTTGCTGCAGGGCCTGGCACAATGGTTTGCTACAAGGTGCAGGGCTTCCCTTATCTTATCCCACTGTTCCACTACTCCCGTTATGTAATCGTATCACTGCATAGCCTTCCTGAATTCGTCGTTCATCTTAATGAAGTCTGTCCTCCTGAAATCAAGGAGAAAGAGATAGAGATATACATTTAAAATTTGTTTACTCAAATTAGACTTTACAACAAAGAAACATGACCAATGTGTGCCTTAATTTCTCAGAAACTAGAAGGTATAGAAGAAGTAGACTAGGTGGTACTGTATATGAAATCTGCCAACAGAAACAGGCCTTACAGTCTATCAAGTTAGTCTGCTCAAATGTGCAGCTAGCACCCTTATATTGCAGCTGCCCGACCCTCCTCTTCCCCCCTCGCCCCCCCATTATCATTAAAAGCATTTGTAAATATATACAACCATTATGTGGGTGGACAGTGGCCCCCACCACCCCACCTCCAATCCCCGCCAAAGGTATCAGCTCCTCTGCTCCTGGCAACCCAGGCAAACCTGACTCACCCCCAGCTCCCATAGCCCTGCCCCAGGACAACACAAGCTTCCCCCTGCCTTAGCACCAGGCTACCCTAGCCCACCTTGGCACTCTACGTTCTGATGGACCTTCATCTGGACCACATCAGCTCCCCTTGTCCCAGGCTTACCTGTCCCCTCCAGGCTTGCATGGCTCTTTCCTGTTACAGCATCAGTCTTTCCTGGCCCGTGCTGTCCCCTTGGGTCATCCCAGTTCCCTTGGTCCTGCCTGTGGATCACCCCAGCTCCTCTGCCATGCTCGAGCCACCACCCTTCCTCCCTCAGCCCTAGCCCACACATTGACCCCCACCTATCCCAGCTCTACCCTGCAAAATCCCTAGGATGACCTGCTTGGCCCCCAGTTCCCATGACCCTGCCCCTAGACCACTACATTCCACATTGCACTAGCCACCATCTGCCTGGTTCTATCCATAGTCCACCCCTGCTCCCTCTGCCTTTGACTTCCATTGTCTACTTTGCTCCCTAGCTCCCATAGCCCTGCCCCAGAACAACCCCAGGTCTGGGGTGCTCTGGCCCACCACAGCTTTGTTCCCATGGCCATACTCCTTAACTATTCCAGACCTCACTGCCTTGGACTACTGTGGCTGACTAGCTTCCATGGCCTTGCCTGTTCCACTGCAGCTCCCCCTCCTCCCATCCCAAGCAAAGCTCTTCAATCCCTCCCCTGGGAGGGGAGCAGTCCTTTGGATGTTCAAGCCTCCTTGACCCCCAATGGCCCTCCAACAAACAGAGTTTGTCAGCACCAGAATGCTATCACTGTAATGGGGGGGGCAAGGAGGCAGAGCCGTATATGTCATTCATGAAGTTATGCAAAAACTAATCTTTCCTAGCATTATCAATGATACTCATCACTCTAGGCACTCTCCCTCACTCAGTGCTTTCCTGCTGTATTCAGCAGCTGACTGATCGAACAGGTGGCCATGCTCTGGGTTGTGGGGTTGGGGGGAGGAGTTGGCATTTGTACTATCCTGAATATCAGTACAAAGCCAGCTGCTGCAGTGGTTTCTAAACCCAGTAATCCACCTTTTAAACTGCTCAGAGAAATAATTCACTGTTTAGAACATGAATCATTTCTCTGAACAGCTGCACAGTCACACTCACACTCCAGCAAACCAGATGTAGGGCCTGGAGCACAGTCTGATTAGGACAGGAAAACCCCTTCACAAGCACCAATTTCAAAATAGTGCCCAGTAAAAAACAGTGCTGTTTTAAACTCAGCACTTATGAGGGGATTTGCCTGTCACTTGTATGTTTTGGAAACACCCTGCTCATATCATTATACATAATGAACCCACCTCATTGCAGAATGCACTGATAACCTCACAATATGTGAGGTTAGCAACATCTTGAGGGCACTCGAGCTTTGCTCTTATGCCCATGATGTCATTAACCTCAGTCAACATGACTTGTTCTGCATGGTAGGTGGTTCATTATTCTCTATATGTGCCTGCAACCTTCTATCAAAACTCATAAGCAAAGTCGGATCTGGTCAGGAGACCTCCAACAAATGCCAGGTAGGTTCAAGTCTGAAAATAGCTCTCATTATCAGGCCAAAATAAATAAATACCTTCCCCCCCATGTCTTTTAACTGTTGCTCAGGCTAAACAGTTCCTCATAGTTCACCTTATGTATTCCTTTCAAGGGATTCCCTAGTGAGAGGCATAGGGAGCAAAGTGGGTCCAACACCACACGACCAAGAGGTGGTACGTTGCATCCCAGTGGTGGAGACTTTTCAGCAGTGTCCATTGTATATATTTTTTATTATTCATTTTTTCCCCCTCCTTTTTGCCCACCCTTGTTCACTTATACTTTCGGGGTTTGATCTTCCCCACAATTATGTCATGCCAGTTTTTTTTTAAAGTACTAATTAAGCAATTTATTTTGCTACTGTTTGATATTTGGAAATGGTGCCCTGAGCCTCCAAGGAAGAGCACCACATAAAATAAAGCCAGCAAACACTACTACTACTACTACTACTACTACTACTACAACAACAACAACACTATAAACCACTATTGCCACTACCACAGGACCAGACACTAACTCTTAGTACTGCAGTCTCCAACACCAGCTACCCCATCTTTCTACAGCCTCAGATACTACCTCTCCCGCCCCCAGACACTAGACCCATCTCCTTCTTTGACCCTCCAACACTACCCCCTTTCCCCACCAGGCCTCTTCCCCCCTTGACAGTAGTCACTCTCTTTCTTCACTGACTCTACACCAGTCCACCTCCCTCCAAAACTACTAACAAAAGCCCCCCTCTTACACAGTGCTCCTAAAGGAACGGAGGACTGAACAGTCGGCCCCTCTGGCAGCCCTGTTCAGTGAGTTCATAGATACTGGAGTTGTCCCAGAAGATTGGAGAAGGGCATCATTTTCCCTCTTCACAAGAGTGTAAGAAAAGAAGAAGCGGGGAACTACAGGCCAGTTAGTCTAACCTCTGTAGTTGGAAATATAATGGAGGCACTCCATAAGGAAAGAAAAGTGGAACACCTAGAAGCCAAAGGACTGGTAGATACCAGGCAACATGGGTTATCTGCAGGACAATCTTGTCAAACTAATCTGACAGAGTTCTATGACTGGATGACAAAGGCAGTAGACCAAGGGGAGGGTGGTAGATATTACCTACCTCGATTTCAGCAAAGCCTTTGATACAGTCCCAAATAGGAGACTGGTCAACAAGCTAGGCAGCCTGTGGTTGGGATGCAAGGTAGTGAACTGGGTTGAAACTGGTTAAGGGACAGAAAACAAGAGGATATTGGTGAATGGAACCCAATCAGATGATAGGTGGATGACCAATGGATACATCAGGGGTCAGTTCTGGGGTCAACCCTCTTCAATGTCTTCATCAGTGACACTGCAGATGGGCTAGGGGAAAGGTTTGCCTGTTTGTGGGTGACAGCAAGATCTTCAATAGGGTGGATACTCTGGAGGGAGTGGAAAGGATGAGAAAAGACCTGAAACTGGTGGAGAGATGTTCATGGGCATGGCAGCTAAGGTTTAATTCAAAGAAGTACAAAATCATACATGTGGGGAGCAGGAACCCTGGGGCAAGCTACAGGTTGGGGGGGGAGCCACTGACAGTAACTATGAAGGAGAGGGACTTGGTGGTCATAATCACAGATGACCTGAAGACAGATAAGCAGACAGAAAAGGAGGTGGAAAGGCCAGTGTGATGTTGGGGTGTATCAGAAGAGGAATCACAAGCTGAAGGAGGGAGGTAACAGTACCACTGTACAAGACCCTGGTGAGACCTCACCAGGAATACAATGTGCTGTTCTGCAGACCACACCTTCGAAAAGACATTGTCAAAATAGAGACGGTATGGAGGAGGTTGACCAAAATGGTGAAGGGATTACATGACAAGTATTACGAGGAGAAAGTGAGGGATCTCAATTTGTACATGATGGAACAAAGGAGGGAGAGAGGTAACCTGATATAAACATTCAAATACCTCAAGGGCATTGACAAGGTGGAAGGGGACAACACATTCCAGATTTATAATGCCTGGACAAGAGGTCACATTAGACTGAGGGGTGATCACATAAGGGGAAATGTCAGGAAGTTACTTTATATGCAAAGAGTGGTGGTGGAGGATGCATGGAATAGCCTGCCCTGGGAGGTTGTGGCAGCCCGTACAGTGGTGGGTTTCAAACATGCATGGGACAGAAACAAATGAATTATAGAGCTAGGAAGAAAAAGCTAAAGCCAAGGACCAGATAGGGTTACTGGACTCTACGTTAGGCAGCTTACATGAGCAGACTGGATGGCCCGAACGGTCCTTATCCACCTACAGTATCTATGTACTCAAAAGTTTTCAATCTACCTCCAGAGTAGTCAATACTAGCCTTCTCTCTCCACTGCTCCAGACATTAGCCCCCTCCCTCTATAGTACCTTAGAGCAGCCCACCTCTGTCCACAGCACCCAACACCAGTCAGTCCTATCCACAGCACCTACTTCTGTCCACCAGCCACCTCCCTCAATTGTCCCCACAATACTAGCCCCTTCCCTTCACAGCCCCAATACAAACACTTCTCCCTCCAAAGCTCTTGACCTTAGCCTCTCTCCCACCAAACCCCAACACTAGCCCCCTTCCTCCACAGCACAAGGCAGTTGCCCCTCACAACCCAGACGCTAGCCCCCACCCTCCAAAGCACCCTAAACTAGCACCCTTCCTCTATTGCTCCAGACAGCACCCTCCTTCCATGACCACCACAAATATCCTACCTCCACAGTCCCAAAAACTGCCCCATTTCCTACACAGTCACAATACTAACCATCTCCCTCCAAGGCCCCGCGACACACACACACACACAACTCTCCCACATGCCCAACTCTGACACACACTGTAACGGGCATGGCCACAGCATTACAGCCAACCCACATATAGATAGAAAGCATGTCTCTTACCTGAGTAATAGGGAGCAGGTCTTTAAGGGATGATGGCCACCTGTAAAATAAAATATTAAAAAGGGGTCACAAAGGATCCACAGTTCTTAAGAGAGTAAATAGGATGAAAAGAACAAGTGAGGCATAGAATCATACTTATCTGATGGTGAAGGAAGGAGCCAATGTTCTGTCAGACCTGTAAAATAAAGAAAAGCAGGTTGATGTGGAGAAAATATAGTAGAAAAAGCAGAAACAGAGAGCCAAGAGATACAAGAGGTATATGAGAGCAAAGAGGTAAGGAAACTGTGAATTTAGAATTAAAGGTTACAGATGGATCAAAGTAGGAAAACAAAGACACATATAAAAAGGAAATAAAGTAATAAAGACAGGAAAGTAGAGAAAGTGTTTGGGGTGGGGCTGAACTAAAATCCCTTGGTACTCTGGATGGAGAGTTGGCCAGTATTTCGGAATGGTAGCCCATGGAGCCTCTATCGGGCTAATGGCCCAGCTTTAATGAAATAGGAAAGGGGAAATTGTTTAATCAGGAAAAGCACACTAAACTGAAGCTTGTTTCCAAGTGCAACCTGGAAGTGCAAGGAAGTTAAGTGACTTGCTCAGGGTTACACACTATGTAAGTGGGGGCTGTGGGATTCCAACTCAGGTCTCCAGGTTTTGCAGGTCAGTGTCCTAAACCACAGTGCTATACTGCCTCTTAAAAAAGATAAAGTTAGCACTGGTGGTCCTGTGGGCTAGGGATGCCATAGGAGGCCTACTCCCTAGAGCTGGTAGCCCAGGTGGGCTAGTGGGTGAGACCCTGGAGACCAGTGGCCAATGATGTTAAAAAAAAAATATATATATATATATATATATATAGAACCCATCCCTGGGGTCTAAGGGGGCTGCATGGGCCATGATTTTATGCTGAAGAGCAGGGAGGAGAGTTAATGAGGACAAGCTGGGGCTGCTACAGCAGCCATCTCTATTGCACAATCAGACTGAAAGAGAAAGTGCCTGCAGGAACTTGTTACTCCCAGCCTGTAAAGAGCTTGTACTGCGATCTGCTCCATGTGGGTGGGAGAGGGGAAGACAGAAGCTCAGCGGGAGGCGGAGGAGGCCATTGTAGGAGCACTTTACTCCACCTTCTCTAGCAGCAATTCTGGTAAATACCTTAGGACTTGGGAGGCTGCAAGTGGAAGCCACGGAGAAGGCTGCACTCATGCATACTTAAAGCTCCCAGTCAAGAGTAGGAAAATGACAGGAGCCACCAGTACAGTATGTGAAGCCACTCCTGCAGCAAACATAAAGTGCTCCGAGAGGGATACACAGTTGCTAAAAGAGAGAAAAAAAACCTGAAGGTTACAACCATGTAGGTTGTGAAAAAAAAAATACATAGCAGTGCAAACCTGTAACTGCTGGCAGACATGGCTCGGTCCACTTCCCAAAGTTTAAATTTCAGCACCACTGTATATTGATCTCCATGACATCATACTCCTGGACATTATGACGTGTATAAGAGAGAGTGTGGGGGCACACCCCTTTAAAGTGGTGTTATTTTTATTACTATTTTATACATTACGATGGCAAGTTGGTGATCAGTGAAGGCCACAGTTCAACTAACAAGGCCCTCGTTAGTCAAGCAGTGCCTTCATTGATCTTCAACTCACCATCATAATGTATAAAATACTGTACTGATAAAATACCCCATTCATTTCAATGGGGTGCGCCCCCATACTCTCCCTTGCCATTTGTCAGAAGATGCCCAAGGTCAGGGGGGTATTATGGAAACATGCTGCTCAAACCTGTACATTTAGACTTAATGGTAGAAATTCATTCTTAGGTGTTAATGTTTTCATGATCCATCCCTCATTACTGAGGGTCTGTATCCCTCATGTTCCCTCAATTTTGAGTGCCTATGTCACTCATTTCAGTGACAAAATGTGAGTTGGGGCTTAAATAGCAAGTATATTTTAAAAAAAGGTAAGCTATGGTGCATACTACCACAACCGTACTCGGCACACAGAGTGCTGACCACAGTGTGACCATGGTCTGCAGACCCTGACCCAAGCATTTGCACAGATGCATGGATCAAGTTGGGATTAAGGTCCCCCTTCCCCTGACAGCTATTGGCTCCCTCAGACCCCAACACCCAGATACTACTGGCTCCCTTGACCCCGTTCCCTCATGCACCTACAGGCTTCCCTTGGCCCTCTTCTCCCTGGCAGCTACAGCCCCCCAGTTCAAAATTTTCCACAGCACTCCACAAGACAGCAAATGTTTTTAAAGCAAAATTGTGTAATTATTGTGGTGAAATACCACTGATAAAAGGGCTGTTTTTATCCAAAGCACCAGGGCAATAGGTGGAAGTGAGTAGTTTTGTATTTCACAACAATATTGCTTTAAAAACATTTGTGTCTTGTAGAGTGCTGTGGAATATTTTGAAATGTGCAGTGTATCATTTGGGCTGGCAGCCCCTTTCCCTGCACCCTCCTCTCTTCTGTGCTCACAATGGTTTGCTGGATCTGGCTCCCTCCATCCCCCTCCCGCCACAGGCTTCCTCCACCCAGAACTACAGTATACAAAGCTATGACACTGATGTGTGAAATATGAGGTAACCTATAGGGACAGAACTACAATTCCAGCATGCTCCTGTAAGTAAACTAAATTGACTTTCCACAACGTACATGAACCACAGCTCAATGATCATTGCCATCACCTCCTAGCAATTACAGGCCTGGAAGCATGCAAAATAGCTATAACTGGCTACAAGTCTGAAGACTTGCTCCAGAGCCATGCAAGAATGTAAACGGTGGCCTGAAATTTTGGCAGGCAACAGCAAACAAATGTAAAAAAAAAAACCTGCAACTCTTCTACCCAGAACACGTTTTCTATGTAGCCTACAAATCCATACGAGACTATTAAAAGCAGATGTAATTCTCCTACCCCAAGCATGTCATTTGACAAAATGTCTGCATATATAGAGCTGAACAAGCAAGCAAAACAACTCTGAAAACTGTGCTAGCCCAATAAAAGCAAATTAAAAAACACTAAGAATTCACGGAAGCTTCCCAACACGTGTCCAGCAAATGGCAGGAAAGTAGGAAAAAAAACTCCTACCAACAACACTCTTCCCCCAAACCAAGAACAGCACTTACCTGATTCAACTTCAGTCCTGAATGCTTTAATGCTTTTCTAAAAGAAGCCGTCTGGAAAACTTTGTAATGTTGGATATAGACAGAGGATCTCAGCTCAGCACGCTAGAAGCTCTTCAACAGCCAGCCAGATCCTGCACAGCAAACACAGGAAGCTCCTCCCTTAGCAAGACGAATGATTGACAGTGGAGTTCAAAAAGCAGGGAGTGAGTAAAAACTACACACAATTCCAAAGCCTCCAGAATCTAACAGGAGACCTTCAAATGAACATTTTATTTACAAGTGACTGCACTCAGTTTACACATGATCCCTACATAAGGCAGTTTAAAAAAAATATTCGTCTGGAGCAAATGTAGAAAAAAGCAGCCAGCTTAAAAAGCATTATTTTCTCAGTTTACACGTGATCCCTAAACATGCAATTTAAAAAGTGTTCCTGGGACTTTTGATTGACACTGGTTTCCCACGGGGCAATAAAATTATAGTTGCTAAACTCTTCTGTCATTTTTCAAACGGTTCACTATCACACTTTTTCAATGCCTCCCACATATGCCCCCAAAATTTAGTATCTTTTTTCCTATGAGGCACATTCTGCTATTGTATTCATAGAGGCAGGTCAAGGGGGGAAGGGGGACTCATTCTAGAATGTCAAGATACAATAAAAATACCCATTTTTTAAGGCTGACTACATATAGTTGACTGACACTTAAAGTGTAACCAACTAAATACATACAAATTTGCGAGGCAGTGTAGCACAGTGGTTTAAGGTGAGCTGCAAACCTGGAGACCTGGGTTTAAATCCCACATCCCCCACTTGCATGCTGTGTGACCCTGAGCAAGTCACTTAAATTCTGTGTGCTCCCAGGTTGCACCTGTAAACAAGCTTTCAGCTTAATATGTCTCGCCTGGTAAACAAAAAATAAAAATTGTATTGCCCTGGAGTAAGATCCCTATATTCATTTCCATATTCCCCTAAGTCTCTGGGGCAGCATGCTCACTCACTCTGCACAGGCATAATATTCATAATTCCTGGCCCTGCACTGTCGCTCAGCTGAATCCACCAACCCCATGACCTGGAGGAAGACCACCCATGGAGCTTAGGTTTACCCCTAGGTGGGGATAAAGTGGGAGGGAGCCCCCAGATCAGACAACTCTGCAGTCATACCTTGTGTCCTTGTTGGGGTCCATCGGTCACTGGGTCGGCAGGCAGAGGCTAGTTCTAACCTCCATGTCGGTGTTGCGGTGAGCCAGTATTTTCTTTTGTTCATCCCCCCAGACAGGTGACGTGTGCTAACGCCAAGGCAAAAGCCAGCACCCATCACGTTCCACTGCCTTGCTTGTGGCACGGGCATGCCAATTCTCCAGCTACAGCTAGAGGCCAGTCATGCACCCAGCCATGGCTTTCCCCACCCCCCAGAGGAAACAAGCAGTCCTGGGACTCAAATGCCTCCTCACCTGGCTGGCCTTCCAAAGACCTGAGCATGTTTCCAAACTTGGATCACCAGTGTCGAGAGCAGTAGCGCTACTGCTGCACTGATGAACCGGCAATATTCATATTTTCTTAGACAATGGCAGCAGGTATTAAGAACATATGAAATTGCTGGTGGAAAAAGGCACACTGGTCTGTCAAGTCTGCCCAATTGTGCAGCTATCAGTTTAGTACCACTGCAGCTGCCCCTCCCATTTCCCTCCCCCGGTCCTTACTCCCATTGTGTTCTTGTCTGTACTAAACCAGCCCTTGCTTTTATCCCAACCCTGTTTAAAGCTATCCACTGTTTTCAGTTTGATTAACTCCTCCAGCAGAGCATTCCATCTCGCCACCACTCTCTCTGTGAAGTAGTGCCTCCTCATTTCCCTCCTGAACCTTCCCCCTCCAACTTCAGACTATACCGCCTAATGACCCTCCCCTCCCCTTTAAGTGGAAAAATCCCCACTCCCTGACTTTGTTTATGCCCTTCAAGTACTTGAGGGTCTCTATCATGTCCCCCCATTTCCCTTCTCTCCTTCACTGAGTATATGTTGAGCTCCCTCAATATTTCCTCATAAGGCAACTCTTCAAGTCCCATGATCATTTCTGTGGCCCTGTGCTGCACTCTCTCCAGTAATATCACAACCCTCTTGAGGTATGAGCACCAGTACTGTACACAGTACTTCAAGTGCGGCCTTACCAGTGATCTATACAAGGGGAGGATGACCTCCTTCTTTCTAGAGGTGATCCCTCTGGCAATGTACCCCAGCATCCTGTTTGCCTTTACTGCAGCCCCCTCCCACATTGTGCTGATACCTTCATGTCCCCTGTGACTATTACCCCCAGATCCTTTTCCTCATCTATAACTTCTTTCTGCACTCCCACCAGCCAGTAGTTGGTTCTTGGATTTCTGGCTCTGAGGTGCATGACTTTGCACTTCTTTGCATTAAACCTCATCTGCCACTCCTTAGACCAGTGTTTGGGTCTAGCTAGATCTTCCTTGAGTGCCTGCCTCCCTCCCTTCTTCACTGTCCACTTTTACACAAATCTTAGTGTCATCAGCGAATAGGCTGATCTTACTCTTGACCCCCTCTGCAATGTCTCCAATGAAGAAATTGAACAAAACAGGGCCCTGTACTGAACCCTGTGGCAACCCACTAGCTACTGGCCTTGTCTTGGATGACTCCACCCTCCCATACAACCACCCTCTGTTGTCTGCCCTGTAGCCAGCTCTCAACCCACCCCATCAGTTTCTACCATGCCCCACATTCCCTCAGCTTGCTCAGTAACCTCCCGTGTGGCACCAAATCGAAGGCCTTGCTGAAGTCCAGATACAGGACATGTACAATGTGGCCTTTGTCAAGTCGCCCTAGGGACCCAGTCAAAGAAGTTGATTCAGTTAGTTTGGCATGATCTTTATGAGACAAACCCATGCTTTTTCTCGTCCTGAAGACCATTACTAACAAGAAAAGTTATCAGCCTCTCCTTCAGAATGGTCTCCATCAACTTCCCCACTACAGAGGTCTACCTCACCGGTCTGTAATTGCCCTGTTTATTATTGGGTCCACTCTTGTGGAGGGGCACCACATGAGCCATCCTCCAGTAACTGGGTACATTCTCTATCTCCAAAGAACTGTTAAACAGATCTGTCGGAGGGCCTGTCAACACCTCTGCCAGTTCCTTCAGAACCCTAGGGTGTTCACCATCTGACCCTGGGTTTGTACACCCACAAGGTTTTACGGCCCTTCAAAATGCTATCCTTCCAGATTAACCCATCTGTTATCTTTGTGCCCCCTCCAACCCTGCCCCATTTCCCTTATAGTATTGGGCCATCCCTTTCTTTCATGGACATTGAGCAGAAGTACTCACTGAGTTCCTTTGCCTGGTCTTCCTCTTTTTCTGCCTATCCACCCTCCCTTTTGATTCTAACAATGTCATTATGCAACACTACCATTATGAAAATGGGGCCCATACTCTATTCAATCAGTTAGATTAACTGACTGTGTACCTGACACAGTGCAAGGACATGTTTTATAATTTCCTGTTTGAGATTCTTTTCAACCATGAGAGGTACTCCTATAGCTTCGATTTAGAGAATGGCCCCTGAATAGCTAAATTATTTGAGAAGTTAGAAGCATATAAAGGGCTCAAGAATTAATTATATAAAACTCTTCAACTGAGAATATATGTATGCATGCATGTATCTATGTATTTGACCTTGCTATAGTAATGTTTTTCATAGCATTCTTGATAGAGCAAATGTTACTGTAAAAGAAGTGATCAGAATGAAAATTAACAAGCTTGCATATAACACAAACAGAAGTATTGAAAAGTCTTCATTTATCATTCAAAAGTATTTAAAAATGTGTACTTTTAAAATCTGTGTATAATATTCATTTAGTAATAATTTACTCTTAAAAAACAATCACAGTGGAACACCTCTTAGATTTAAGCATTTCTACAGGCAGCATTCTTCTTCTGATGATTACAGAACATTAAAAACCACTAAACTTAGTCTTAAAAGAGTAATTAATTACTGCTTTAAGATTAAATTTAGTATTCCACTTCAGTGAGGGGCCCTCTAGAAACAACAGTGGTTCCATAAAACAAGTCTGTAGAATGAGATCATACAATTGTTTCCTGGAGGAGGTCTTTAAATGCTCAGGAATTACTGTAACTTCCAAGCTCTGATCCTCCTTAGTGCTACCATAATGTAAGATGGGACATGGGATGCTCAGGTTGCCAAGGCAACTAACCCATTACCCTTCTCCCATCTTGTGTAGAATGTGACCACCCTTCATAAACCAACATTGCACTAAAGAACCCACTATCAATAAATAAAATCTTAATATTCCTGTGAAAAAGGGACAAAGAGACAAGAAAAAAAAACAATTGGGTGTAACACATTCAGTCCTCATTTCTTAATAGGGAGATAAGTAATATTTCTCTTTATAAGATTCTGTCTGCTACCTCACAGTAATTGAAAAAATAAATTCTGAAACCCAACCTCCAACTCAGGGGAGGGAACCCAACATAAACAGAAAAAAGGGTCAACAGTAAAGATTTTTTTAGAAAACTCAATTTATTTTCAACATCTGGAAACCCTTACGGACAGTCACCTTTCTTTCTTTTTAAATCTGACATGTATGGAGGCCCAAAATCAACACCCAATATGGTGACAAAGTTAGGTGCTTCTAGAATGTGTCCAATATGAGATAGACCTCATGCATGGAGCAGGGGATTGTGGGAACCACATGTTCCAGTTTTGTCAAATACAAGGGTGATCATCCCAATGGTTGCCCCAGCCCTGTCTACCTATCCAGAGGGCTAGGGCAACATGGCAGGGGGGAATGTCATTTATGCCACAGCTGGCAGGTGCCCTATGAAGGGGACATATAAAAGCTTTGACAGGGTACCTGTTCATGTGGCCTGTGTCCCCTCACTCAGCACTCAGCACCTTAGTGAATTGCCCATGGTGTAAGTGAACCCCTTGGACACTTTCCGAGACCATCCGCATGCATAACTGTGCAAACAGCTAGGGGATAGAGAGTGGAAGGGGCATGCACCCCTTTTGTTCATGCTGTGGGACTCCCGATGTGTGCCTTTCTATCTTAGGGAATCCTACGCCAGAGATATGTGTCGCATAGGATTCCCATCCTATAGTGCATGAATTTCTGTACTTTATGAATAGTTATTATGCTATTATTAAATGACCACAAGGCAAAACTAAGAACTGTAACCAGCGGGATGAAAGAAAATATTTCTTTAAACATTCTTCCAAACTGAAGGCTCACTATATTCCCATGCAGAAAATTATTATTGCCCTTGACAACCATGAGCTAAAATGTCTTTATAATTTACTATAGCATCATGTATCACTGTTCAGAGTTTCTGTTGGGAAAATGCGTTGGCAATCTCTTTAAAATGATAGGCTTTCCTAGTTCTATTAAACAATAAGTTTTCTACTCCTCTTCCAGTCTGGACCCCCCAAAAAAAAAAACTCCATCTTAAGTTCCAGTCTGTTCTCAGTTTTCCTTAATGATCTCTACTTTGCTTGTTTTGGCTCATCCATTCACCTGTATCCTAATGTCACCATATCTTTGCCTCTAGTGCCACAGCCTCTGCTTTTTAATGGCCATTGCTGCATGGCTTTAACAATTCCAAAACTGGTTGCAGTCTTTGCCATAAGGAGGTGTCAATGACCTTTGGCACAAGCCAATAGCATGCAAGGACCTCTTCCCTTCAGTCTGCTCTACCCTAGGTGGCACCTTCCTTGAGGTTGTTCCACACTTCAAGTACTATGGTGTGTGAATTGATCAATGACTCAGCTATCAGCCCACATTATGCCATCCACAAAAAAATTGCACCCTCAACTGCAGTAAGGCCTGCTTAACTTTTGTAGTATTTTAGAAGATCTTCACACAGAAGATACTACTGGTGTTTAGTTATGAGGATGCGATTTATGTTGCCACCCCAAGATCCTTTCTTGCCAGGCTGGACATTCTTTTGTCACTTTGCCATCAATGACCCTTTCTGCACCTATCATTGCTCCCTCTGTATTAACCACTCCTTCCCTCCTCTTGCCTCTCTCAGCCATGCACACTGTACTTCTTTTCTCTCTAAATACTGATTGTTCTCCCTTCCACCTTACATCTCCTCTCTCCTATTCCCTGTTTATGTATTCTCTTACTCATGCTGCTCTGTGGACTCATGTACTTCTTGATTCTCCACTCCAAATTTGTCTCTGGCAAACCACTTTCTCCTTTCATCTCCCCTCTATCCAGAACAACCTTTTTCTCCTTTTTCATCCATCCTCTTCCTGCCTCTCCCTCAACAAGAACTTTTGCTTCCTATTGTTCCTGCTCAGGCCTTGGCAGCACTGTTTTTGGCACATTTCCTTTTGACATACTTAATCTCGCCAATGAGCATTGTGTTACATCAGTGATTACCTAACATGCAATTTTGCCATGCTGCTGTTTGGATATGTTCCCATTTTATTCCTTGGTACCCTGGATTTTATTTATTATTTCAGTTTAAACATTATGTTATTGCACTAATGTTCTGACTTATTCTTTTTTCTATATTTTATCTTACATTGACATAATAATCTGTATTGTTCTCTCATTCATGATTGGATTTATTGCACTCATTTTTGCTGCACTGTATATTTTTCTGTCCTGCCCCTCAACCTGGTTCACACCTCAAAATGAGCCTTGGCTCAGTTTACTATTCTCGGTTACCAACTTTCCAATAAATAAATAAAATATTGAGTGTTTTTTAACTCATTTTAAAAGACTGTTTAAACTACACACATATATATATATATGTATATATAGATATATATACTGTGCCACTATAGTTAGGTTGATTACCCCATTTAAGGTTAAATCTGAAGTTAAATCTGAAATTTGGCAGCTTAATAAGTTTGCCACTGTAAATATATATCTATATATATATATATATATCTATATATATATATATATATATTAGAGGCAAAAACTCCGTTTAATGCATTAGTTAGGGTTGTTCCACAGTGATAAAAGTGAGAAATTCGGTGTTAGGGTTGAAAACCCCTTGGACCCTGCCCACCCCAAGCGGCATTGGGGTGTGCATTGGGGTCATCAGCCTAACTCTCACCCCATCACATGTGTAAAGCAGCAGAGTATAGGAGAATGGGGTGAGAGTTAGGACCGATGACCCCAATGCACACCCCAATACCGGTTGGGGGGGTGGGCAGGGGGTCCAAGGGGGGTTTTCAACCCTAACACCGAATTTCCTCACTTTGTCGCTGTGGAACAACTCTAACTAATGCATTAAACAGAGTTTTTGGCCTCTAATTTCCCTTCTTTTTGAGAATGATAACTAGAAATAGTGAATGTAATGCAGTGGCGGGAGCGCAGGGCCCAAGCAAACAGAAGTGCTGACAGTGCGCACATGGTAGCATAGCGCGAATGAGAACAGAAAAATTGCTTGTACATGGTGGCATAGAGCAGAACGGTCTGCCCACGTAATGTGTTGTCACATAATAACATGGTGCCTGCAAATGGAAATGTCAATGGGCATGGTGACGCAAAGTGAAACAGAAAGAAATAGTACTGTAGACACAAATGGCAAAAATAACAGAAAAGCAAGCGAAATGAAAACGCGAAAGGATGACGTCGTAGAGATAGTGTATTGGGATCATCAGCCTAACTCTCACCCCATGACATGTGTAAAGCAGCAGAAGTATAGGAGAATGGGGTAGAGTTAGGACCCACGATCCCAATACACACCCCAATGCGGTTGGGGGTGGTGGGGGAGTGCAATGGGGGTTTTCAACCCTAACAGCGAATTTCCTCACTTTTGTCGCTGTGGAACAACCCTAACTAATGCATTAAACGGAGTTTTTGCCTAATTTCCCTTCTTTTGAGAATGATAACTAGAAATAGTGAATGTAATGCATGAGCGGGGGCGTGGGGCCGGGGCCCCGCTCCCCCACATGATGTCTTGTGGCATACTAACAGGGACAGCAACGCAAACAGAAATGCTAACAGTGGCACACATGGTAACACAAGCGCAATGAGAACAGAAAGGGAACGACATGGTGCATGACGGAATGGTCTGCCACGCGATGTGTTGTCACATAGTAACATGGTGCCTGCAAACAGAAATGTCAATGGGCATGGTGACGTAAGTGAAACAGAAAGATAAACAGTACTGTAGACAGAAATGGCAAAAATAACAGAAACACAAGCGCAAATTAAGCGCAAAGGATAAACGCTATAGTGGCGCGCAGGCGTCAACGGTAAGTGAAGCAGGTACGAACCATAGCGGAAAGGGCAACAGTAACAGTAATGTAAGCGCACAGGCTGGTTTTCCCCAAAACCTGCATAGAGAAAGACAGTGAGTACAAATAATGTATGCATAATAATGAGTATCGGCGCAGAAAATGAGATCTTGGAATACTAAATACATTATATCTCAGGAACCGTACGACGTAGAAAAAAAATTTAAAAGTCATATTATTTACAACTGTCCTGGCTAATTTGAATCTTAGTCACATGAGGTGGCTAAGAAATTTTCTAATGATCATTATCTACTTCGTTTCCGAGATACGGGCCCTGGAAATGTGCGTGAACGCCATAATATTATCCTAAGGGAAAAAAGGAAAAGTTCAGAGCACCATAACTTTGCCTCCCTGTAATGTTTTTTCACCAAACCACTGAAAGGCACATCTGTGGGCTGTTGGCTGTCTTCCCTCCAAATTTTAGGAAAAAAGACCAAACCGTTATTTTGCAGCAGGGTTCCAAAGGATTTCTGTAATGCGTCGTTCGCCGTAATGTTATCCTATGGGAAAAACCATCAACTGTGGAGTGCCGTAACTTTGCTGCCATGTGATATTTTTTCACCAAACTATGGAAAGGCACATCTGTGGGCTGTTGGCTGTCTTTCCTCCAAATTTCAGGAAAAAAGACCAAACCGTTATTTTGCAGCAGGGTGGCAAAGGATTTCTGTAATGCGTCGGGCGCCGTAATGTTATCCTATGGGAAAAACTGTCAACTTTGGAGTACCATAACTTTGCCGCCATGTAATATTTTTTCAATACAACACTGAAAAGCACATCTGTGAGATGTCGGCTCCGTTCCCTCCAAATTTCAGCCCAAAACTCCCAACGGTTCTTTTGCAGCGCAGTGCCAAAGAATCGCTGTCACTGTCCCACAGATGGAAAATTACTGTCACAATTTGCTAAAGCTTTCACAAAAAAGTTCGACACTTTCATGAGCACAAAAGTAATTTGTGAAAGTACTTTTTCCAGAAATTTGAAAAACATATTTCTGGGATGTTTTAACACAAAATAAAGACATGGCAAGCATCCTCAGGGTCCGACTAGGTGAATACAAAGAGAATTAGGTTGCTAGAGGGTCCCAAATTTAAATGCCAACCATTTTTCTGATCACCAACTGAAAACAAAATGGCCGATTTGCGAAAGTAACAGGCCCATTTACGAAAGTAAAAATGCATTTGCGAAAGTGTTGAACTTTTGTTAACTTTTCCCATTGACTTATAATGGGAAACTGTTCTTTGAATAACTTTTGAACCGTTTAATATTTTTCAGAAATCTTGAAAGGCACATTGGGGACCCTCAATGCATTACTTCCTGAAGATTTTGGACCTGTCACTTGAAAACCGTGACAACCTGTGTGGCTGACTGTAGACTTCAGAAAAGCGTGAAACGATGCATTGAGATCATGCTTAATAACTCTGCAGCTGCATATCCAGCCACTACGAAACTTGGCAGATCCCAAGGCCTATGGTTCTTGATTGCATATTCCAAATTTCAGCCAAATCTGTCTTACAGTTGCAAAGTTATTAAGGTGCAAAGTTTTGGGGTTTAACATAGAAATGGCTCCTCAACCTAACTATGGTAGCACTACTGTGCTACCATAATATATATACATATATATATATATATATATATATATATATATATATATATATATATATATATATATACACACATACAATATACACACACATATATATTCTTTTGCAAAAACTGCGTTAATGCAACAGTTAGGGTTTTCCACAGCAACAAAAGCAAGGAAATTCTGCTTTGGGTTTTCAACCTTAACTGCGATTCCCCCCCACACACTACCACACATACACAGAGATAGACAAAGAGACACAGACACACAGATAAAGACACAGAGATGAACATACACACACACACACACACACACACATACACACAGCACAACACACATACAAATAGGGGAGTCATACAAGGCAAGACAACTAATCACAAAACACACCATAACACAACAGAAATAACAGACACCAGACAATTTCCTTATTTTTTGAGAAAAAAATAGAAATGAGTACGTTATCTTACCACTGTACATGTAAACAAGATTATGAAACCTTTATAAAAGATAGATTTCTAACGATGTACAAAATAATAAATTGCTTTCGATGAAGAAAAATATGTTTATGCACATAAACTTTAAAACTCAAAGTTTCTGAGAAGACTTACATAATAGTACATTCTGATAAACAACAGCACTTTTTTTGTAGACTGTTTAAATGTTAGATGATAGTTGTTCAATATGAATGAAACATACTGTGTAATAGTTCATAATGCAGAGGTAGTTATTCATTATTTCTGTGAGACAACAGAAAATGGATAAAACCAGTGGTAACAACTTCAGCAAAGTTGTTGTGCCACAAACGAGCAAAACAATGTAAAACTATGTTTCTGTTGTATTACAGTGGCATCAAGGTTTATTAAATGCTTCACAAAATAACTTCAATGTAACCAACATCTACTTTATTTAAACAATAAAGCATGACAGGTGATACATAATTGTGCGATAACAAACCACTTGGGGTGGGGTACATCACAAGGAATACTGAATGCTTCCACCATGTGAGAAGGGCTATCAACCTAACATAACAGTCCCCTGCAGTTGCTAATAGTGGTAATGAAAAGGTTAATTTTTAGTACACTTTATCCCTATTAATAATATATGACTTTCAGCTGGGCCATTGTGCTGGCAAAACAGCTGAGCTGAAAGGTGGGTTTGGGCAATCAGAAGCATCATTGTTTCTATCAGTTTCATTATGTGTATGATGCCACATGTGTGGTGGAACTCAGCATCAATGCAGCTTTGCCAGTTGATGCAATATCTAAGCCATTCTGACACTTAATGGGTAAGGCATGACACACTTAAGCAATAATAGCCGACAGGGTGTCTGTTGTGCTGGGATAATGTCACGCCTCAGCTGGTTGGGCACAACGTTGCAAGCCAACTACATCCAACACCTGAAATGTGACATTATGCCAGTACAAACAAACCCTGCAGGGTATTGCTGGTATTATACAATGGCTAGTTGCACTACACAATAAAAAAAGCATTTAAAAGAATATGTCCATTAGTCCGTTGTTGTATACATGCATGTGCAGCTGCATTCTATAATGTTGATAACTCAAAGTTCTAAGTTCACAGAAAAGTTCATGTCTATCAGAAAAGCATACACAGTGCCACAGCTTATCTACTGTATATAAATAATATACAAAACACATAGGATAAGGTTTAAGATTACTTTTATTTGTTAATTATTTAAATATTTGTAGGCCGAATTGTTTGGTTGCTCCAGGGATGGGTGAAAAAACAGTTCCTTATAAATGATCATAATTATTTGTTTTCTTTTCAAGCCTTACAATTTCTCATACTAAATCTACACTATCACATTATGTTCCTTATTAGATATTTAACTTTGAATTCATATAGACCAACTAAGTAATCACCAATGTGACTTAATATAACAGAAGATGTATTGTAGTATTTCAGATTTCACTTACATCTATTGCTAAGTAGTATTAATAACATCTCCATCAACACTATGACATGAATTCCATAGGCTACCTAGTTACACATTTAGATAATCAACAATAACAATTGATAACTGTTCATATGAATATCAGTATTTGGCACCTATTTAAACCACATGATTAGAAGAAAAATATAATTTGTTTCACTGAACAATTTAACAACATTTAGTTTTTCACTGCATAGGTAGATGACACACAAAAAATTGTGTGATTCGCATGACAACATTAAGATATTGCTTTAAAGACATACCACGTGTGTAGGTGATGTTAACAGTGCTATAAGAAGTATAAATATTCTTCATATGATTAGAAAGGTAAACTTTGAGGCCCACCAGAAATATAAAGAAATAGCATATGTCTTAATTTATTAATTGTGTATGAATAATTTAGATGTAATTGTTAAATATCCTATTTGGCACTTATCATACTTTTTAAGAAATCTGTCAACATCTTTTCAGACTCTTACTAGTTTATTATCGATTATTTCTTGGAAACTGAACCAACCAATGGCAAGAAGTCAAAAGAAAAAAAGAAAGAGAAATAAATAGCACAATGTGTCTGTGGCACAAACATTGTATGCTACACATCAATGTGTTCTTCTGGTCTTCAAATGTGAAAAGGCATCCATTACGCTAGCAGTATATATATAGAAAGAGCAAGTAAAAGTAATAACATACAATGGCAGCCACATAAATAGCCATTGCTGCACTTTAACTAGCTCAGTAACAACATAAAATAATGTGAAAAATTCTTAACAATGTCATGCTGTGGTAAAATATTACATATCACAGCCATGCCATGACCCATCCTTGCAAAGGTTGGGTCATGTCCAAATGCACGCATTTTAACATTACTTGAGCTTGGAAAAAATTTCTCATCCGACCTCCAAAATATGGACGATCCTATAAAAGCAGGAGCATACCAATAGTTTGCATTCTGGTGAAGAAGTACACAATCATCATTGTCATAACCTGTCAAACGATGAGTTGCAGACATCTGCACAGACATACAGAAATGCATACATAAACTGAAATGGACACAGATTTCCACATGTATACATCTCTGTGTTCAGTGATCACCAATATCAGCAGTAGCACTTAATGCAAAGCAATAACATTAAATGCATTAATAGAAAAGTTTTCAAACAGTAAACATAAGAATGCATGCAAATTGTTTTTTTTTCAACAAAGAAAAACAGCTAAGAAGCAATGTAAGCAACATAGCATAAATCTGCAGTTCAGCATTATATACATATGTGCAAAATTGAGTCTCATTGTAATGGTAGAAGTTGTAATATCAAATCTTAACACCATATTCCCAGAACAGTGACAGACAATGCAGTCACATACACTTCAACAAATGCAGTCCACTGCAGCCCACTGCAAACAGATGACATTATCATATAGAAAGCCATTCTGTAAATGTGAGTCACACAACTATATCTGCCAAGACATAACTTACTGTCATGTGTTTAATATCCAGTACCCTTGAGACTGCTTGGATTCTTTGGAAGTCAGTTCAGTAAGTATTATAGTCAAGGTCAACAATGTAGACAACAACAGGAAAAGGAGTTGCAACTTAACCTGATCTGGATTGTCGAAAGAAGCACAACTTTTCACACAATATGTAGAGAAGAGGACTTAAAATCTCTTAATTAGATGACAATATTATTGATTCTGTCATTACCATGTAACACAGTACTGTGAAACAACTGAATACACAGTGACATGTGCAAAACATACAAGATTAACTGAAACACCTGCAAAAAGATATTACTCACTGACTGTCAAATGATAACTGCTCAATACCCTCAAGTCTACTTGAGCAGTAACACGTCAGTCATTGTAGTAAGTACATCAAAGTTGCAAATGCTTCATATAACAATACAAATGGTTCTAGAAATTGTATTGTTATCAATTAAAACTATTCTGTTTTGCATACAGCATATCAGCATAACACTGAGATCAACAACCCAGTGTCTACAACACTCTGTTATGTGGGTGCATTATTGTGGTTGTGTCCTGCAATGACAGGAAAGTCAGAGTAATACACATGGCCCGTAGTAATACAGCAGAACATCTGAAAGACTTAGGTCACCATCACTGATATTTGGTTGTTTCACATAAAACGTCTCAGCTCTTCTATCAAATCAAATTAAATATTTAAAAAAAGGAGAAAAAGACATGTACCCATAATATACAGAGAGAATGAAATATCTGCAAATATACTGGTTAAGTAAGCTGCTGTGTTCAGATACAATCACTCTTTCACATTTTGTGCAACATTTGTGCAATGGAGAATAATAACGTATGCATCTTTTAGATTCCTTGGTAATTGTTCTCTCATAGTGCATACTGTATCATTACACTCCACCCATCCCTTTCTGAACCTTCGCCATGTGACACAGTGTCCAGAGTGAATAGAAAGGCTATGATGAAAAGTAATAACATGTCTGTCAAACTAACTTCCTAAGAACATAGTTCTTCCAGCAATGAAGTCAGAAATCGATGTTGTGACTTTCATACCTTGAGAGCTAAAACATTGTAATACAATATTAATGTGTGAACAGAAAGATGTAACTCTCAAAGAGCAAACATAAGACCGACCACATCTTTGACACAGCCAACCAGTTTCTGATTTGCAAACAACCTACGAAACTTCACAGATCTCTGTTCAGGAACGTAGACAGACAACCATAGCATGTCATGAGTTGCTTGTGATTCTTAGTGTCTACATGACAAATGTGTACTTGCACACATAATCAACTTGACAGTGTTGGCACAGATTAATACCATCATCTGCCAAACTGTTTATGATTCCCATAATGAACTCTGTGGCATCTTGTTGTGCATTATCAGCGAACATCGCTTGTCCTGCACATTTTGCAAGAGTAAGTCATCGAGGAATCACATTTTGCAAACTGAGCAACTCCTCTTGACTAGCTCTAATTACTCTCTTCAATGCTTCAGACAGAGCTGTTGACTGACCTGAGTTCAAAACATCAACAAACTCAGGCATATGCAGAAGTGCCTGCATTGTAGCATTAGCATAGCAGTTTACTCCTGTGCAGTTGTCAAATATTGGTAGTATCTGAACCCCAATGCATTTCTTAACAGGTGGATATTTGATCTGTTGATGTAGAAACTGATTACCAATAGAATGGTGTGATGACGATTTCGGAGTCTTAGTGTGCTTCCTCTTCAGTTTGCATCCTGCATCCATTGACACATCTGTTCCTGTTGCATATCTGGGAACTGGGAGCAAAGGAGCATTTGGCTGGTACAACATACATAATCTGTTGTACTCCACAATGCATTTACTATCAGCACATATATTACTTTCTGCAAGATTCACTATGTGAAGTCCAGACAACTGCCTCACACTAGACAAAGCAACATAAGACATGCCATCCTTGAAATTACCAGTGTCTGTATCTACAATGGCACTATCCAGACTAAGCCCTTGTGACTTGTGTATAGATACTGCATAAGCAGCACACAATGGAAATTATTTCTGTGTCACATATATGTCTTGGTAACATGGCTGTGAGTAACACACATTAATAACTTACATGGATTGGTTAAAGTACATCACTTGACCATCTAGAAATCATGGATTAATGCCACAGTAAAACCATGGTTGCTTGTGTAATAGCAGTGTAATCCATGCTTGCTCCAGCAATTCTTTGTTCAAGTGCAGTTTCTATGGCAGCCTAACAGATAGCTGTAACACAGTGCTGCGCTGCTAGCATTGTTGCACAGTCATCTGTTGGCCTGCCAAGGGAACTGCAGGAAGAAAACATGAAGATCTACCCTAGCATGGTCCCATCATGCAGTGCAACCCATATCTTGTAATACACAGAGATGAAAATCGAAGTACATAGCAATAATCCAAGCAGTAAATTAGGGAGAAAAAGTACCATATTAGTAAATGTAACATTAATATGTATAGAATTACTGGTTGAAAATCGTTCAGTTTTTACTCACAATATTACAGTTACCAGCAATCACAGCCATCTGATGGCCTGCCAAGGGAACTGCAGGAACAAAACATGAAGATGTACCCTAGCATGGTCCCATCATGCAGTGCAACCCATATGTTCTGATATCCACAGATGAATATCAAAGTACCTAGCACTGATCCAGAAAGTAGGTTAAGATAAAAACGACCATAATAGTAAAATTAACAGTATATTTTCCAATAATAACATTGTGCACTGAAATGGCAATGTTATAAAATAATGCCTCCCTACACCCACTATATATGTATGAAAGGTTGCATTCAGCAGACTGTGAACTTGTAATACTGCCTTAAACATAAGGATCCTAATCACTGCGTGTGTGTCTTGTTTTACATTACAGTAAAAAATAAATCCGCTTCTTTCTATAAATGCTCGCCATGTTACAAGCTCATTAAACCACTCCAGAGCATAGTTCTACTGTGGCTTTAATCCATGGTTGGGTGGTTGAACACACTCAACCTGCAGCCTTGTACCCCAACCATGCATTAATGCCACAGTAGAACCATGCTCTGTCGTGGATTAATGCTTACTTGACAATCTCAAACTTGACCATCACTCTGTCTATTGGTAGAGCAGTATCACAGTTATCAAACTTGACAACCACAAACTCCACAGTTGTCTTCTGCACATTATACTGGAACTCATGAATGTACCTCATGGGTCCATTCACAAAACCATGGTCAACAACAATGTTTCTGCGAAGCATGACCCATGCATTCCTACACAGTGGTAACACAGCTTCCAAATCAGCAGTATGTGACACATCACTTGTGAGGTCTCTCAGACGCTCAACCATTTTTGATACCACTGTGTGTATTAGACTAACACCATCAAAAGATCATTCACTACCTTAGCATTTCAAGATGAATGGGTGACAAATTCCAAGATGGCGGCCACTCTGGGCTAGCCTCTGCAAGCTTTTCTGCTCTGTTTGTTTAATTCATTGTTAACTCATTTTATTTTGCTTTTAAGCTCTTTGCTACTGCCTGACACCATTTCGTGCATCTTACTATTTGTTAATTATTTGCCATTTTATTTTGCCGCTTTGTATGTAGAACAATTGCCGCCTATTCCATCTGCAAAGACTGTTGCGGCCTGATCGTTCCACTGTTTGAGTGTTCGCAGCTAGCAGTTCGCACACTATATGCTATCTGTGTGTGCTGTGGAGCTGCTGTGGAACTGTGGAACTGCTGACTATCTTGAATATTTGGAACTGCCAGAGGTGAAGCTGACATCGTGGTGGAGTAGAGCAGACTATCTCCAATTGTGAGACTGCCATTGTCTTGGTGTTTCTGGGTTCTTTTGATGTGCTTCCTGATTAACTTTTTAGTGTGTGGATGTACTGACTCTGTAATTTGCAGTTTATCTGCTGTAGTTCGCGCACTATATTTCATCTTCGGGATTCCCCAGGATTTTACTTCACTGGCGTTAGTAACTTGTGTATCGTGGTGTGCTGTGGACTTTGAAATTTGTATGTGGCACCGAGGTGGCTTTGACAGCTTAATCTTTTAACATCGGTGGAGTGAGTCGGCAGCTACGGTAATTGGGATGAGGACTGTGACGTGATTGGGGCTGGTGAGAGAGAGTCGTAGTCCTGGTGTTATAGGGGTCATCGTTCTATGCCCCTTTGGTTTGGAATGCCTGCTTGAACTGGTGTGAGAGTTTTACATCGTGAACCTGTGAGTTTTCCCCAGAAGTCACCTGTGTTTGATACTGGGAATTGCCTGAGGAGTTTGCTGCTGAGGACTAAAGAAGATGCAATCAGTCGGACCGGTATATCTGGAGGATTAATTGGAGATAACCTGGTAAAGGAGTTGTTCAGAGAGGACTGCTTCATGCTTTTTTTTTTACAATCTGTGTTGTTTAATATTTGTTTCAGGGCTCTGACTTTTGCTCTATTCAATTTGTGGACTATTTTGGGGATTTTGGGGGTTCTTGGCTCCCACAGGGTTGGGGAGAGGGGCCAGCCGGAGGACCGGTGTCCTGCTCTCATCCCCTAGACTTGCGGGGTGGTCAATCGGAGGGGTGGCTTTCCCCTGGTTGTGGTGGTGTGCCATTAATCCTCCGAGATATTTCCCTTATCTATTGCCTAAGAAATTTGTGTGCCCTGAAAGAACTTTGGCTTAAATCTTTGGATTTGACTACCTGGGACTTGAGCATTGACTGGTTCAGATATTTGTCCTGGCATTTCGATCTCCTGGAAATGATTGACTGGAATTAATATTTTAATTTTTGAGTTTTTGTGTTTTTTGGATAGCAGGTATTTTTAATTTTTATTTTTTCTCAATCTGAGTTTTTGTTGTTGTTAAATTTTATTTTATTTTGTTTTATATTATCTGTGAAAATTAGTTTGGGCAGTGAGAGGGCCCAGTAACAATCTATATTTTCACCCTCTTTTAGGTAGTGTGAAAGACTAATCTGGGGGTGGATTATCAAACTATTTTCCTTTTAATTTTTCTGGTTTGTTTAGTTTATTTGTTTTTATTATTTTCCTTTTGTTAATGATTTGTATTGATTGTCCTCCTTCGAGACTTGTGAGAGATTTCTCTGGAGGGCAATCCTTTTGGGTTTTATTATTTTTGGGGTATAATTTAGGTTATGTTAAATTAGTAATTTGGTAATTTTAGGTATCTAGTTGGGTTGAATCTCATAAGTGGTTGACTTTTAGGAGTACGATATTTTGTTTTTAAATTGTTTAATTTTGAGTGCTGGAAGGTTGTGGATTTATGAAATGTATATGCCTGTTACCCCTCCGGTCATGTGCTACTTAGCCTCCGCTCTCCACTCCCTCCACCCTTTTCATACCCCCCTCTGATTTTTTCTATCTACCAATGCTGTTGAGCCTTAGGTATCACCCGTAGAAGAGGGGGAAGGGGTGGGGGTGAACAGTGGAGGTGGGAGGAGTGGGTATCTCTCATTAGGGTGATTAAGCGCAGGAGACACCCTGGGGTGAAGTGGAGCCTGGAGCGTGGACCATCCTGTTTGGTCTCCATACCCAAGGGCACCATCATTAGTGATGGGCAGGTAGTCAGGGCAGCCCAGGAGTTTTGTCCAACCCAGGCGATGTTGTGCAATGCCAGATCTGTCTGGAACAAGACTGCTGTGATTTCAGATCTTGTTGGCTCGACAGATCTGGCTTGCATCACCGAGACCTGGCTGGATGATAATGCGGGACCAATACTTGAGGCCACAATTCCGGTCGGGTATACAGTGATACATTGCCCGAGGCTGAACCATGGGGGTGGTTGCGGTCTGTTTTAAGACCGAATTGGCACTCACTAGTGTTCCAGTTGAGGAGACCATCTCTTTTGAATGTGCTGTTGTAGAGGGTGTGGGTTATCAAATTGCTCTCATCTACCGTCCACCTGGAGATGGGAAGCAATTCCTTAAGGAAGTAATGGACTTCGTTGTCGACATGGCTTTTGAGTCTCCCAGGCTGATGGTCCTGGGTGACTTTAATGCATGGATTGATTACAAACTCTCACAATTTGGACAACACTTCCTCCAGTTAATGGATTCACTGGGCCTAACACAGGTGGTTACCACTGCTACACACAGAGGTGGCCATTCTCTTGATTTGGTCTTCCTCTTGAGGATCGAGGCTTCTGACGTGGGGGGTGGAACCAGTCGGTTGGTCCGATCAATACACTGTGAGATTCAATTTTGGCACCCCATCTTGTAGGACGACTCCTGTGGAGATGGTCAAGTACCGCCCTTTGCTGAATATTTCTTCCAATGGTCTTGCTGCAGTCCTTGACCTATCACAATTCCCTGTGCATTGCAGTGATCCAGAGGCACTGGTTGTGGCCTATAATAATGCCATCACCTCTGCCCTGGATTTTATTGCTCCAGTTCATGTGCGTTCTCTCTCCCTTTGACCTAGGGCTCCATGGTTTGATGGGGCCTTGAGGGAGTTGCGGCGACTTGGATGCAGGTTAGAATGTTGTTGGCAGAAATCTGGCCTGGATGCTGACCACCTTAGACTGTTAGAACACTATCAATTCTATCAATCAGAAATTTCTCATAAGAAGATAGAGTTCCTGTCCGGGGAAATTTCTGCTGCTCAGAACTGACCAGCTCGGCTGTTCAGAACTGTGGACAGATGGTGAAACCCAACCTGTCTACAGCTCCATAGAGCATTTTCACAATTACAGTGTGATGAGTTTGCTCTGTTCTTTGCTGATAAGGTGGCTGACATTAGGTCAGAGATCCATTTGACACATTCTATGCGGGTTGCTGTTGGTCAGGACTTGGCCACCACCCCTTCATTTTCCTGGAGTATCTTTGACTGCCCATAAATCGTGGATGTTATGCAGATTGTCCAAGGGCTGCACCCTACTTGCTGCAGTTTAGATCCAGGCCCTACTTCCCTAATTTTGGGGTGTGGGGAGTCCATTTTCCTGGTTCTAGCACAGATAGTCTGGTGCTCCCTTGACTTGGGTGAATATCCCTGTTCCTTGAAAGAGGCAGTGGTGACACCTCTGTTGAAGAAAGCTTCTTTGGACCCAGACTGTCTTGTCAACTACAGGTCTCTCTCGAACCTCCCCTTTGTGTGAAAGGTGATCGAGAAAGTAGTGGCAGCCCAGTTGGAGAACCACTTGACCATCCATAGCATCTATGAACCTCTCCAATCAGGTTTTCAAAAGAGGCACAGTACCAAGACTGTGCTGGTTCGGGTGCTCAATGATCTCCTGATGGTGAGAGACAAGAGAAAATGGTCCATTTTGGCACTATTAGATCTGTCATCAGCATTTGACATCGTTGACCATGGGGTTCTACTTGAGCACCTGAGATGTATTTGTGGGCTTTCTTGGATTGTTCTCAGATGGTTCACTTCATACCTCACCGGAAGAACTCAGAGGGTGGTGTCAGGGTTTTTTCTTCTGATCCCATCTCTCTATTTTGTGGGGTTCCTCAGGGCTCTATATTGTCTCCCATGTTGTTTGCAGTGTACATGCTTCCCCTCGAAGACATTGTGAGACTGTATGGGCTGAGGTTTCATTGTTATGTGGATGACACCCAGCTATACCTGTCCTTTGCACCTGACCAGGAAGGAGCTATCTCGGTATTCAACAGCTGCCTAAATGAAATCCAGGACTGGATGAGGTCCAGCTGGCTGAAGTTGAACTCTGGGAAGATGGAGGTGTTGGTATTGGATCTGGATCACCGGATAGTGGGACCTGGGGCTGGCTCCCCATCTGGATTGTTTTTGGGGGATGTTGAGCTACAGGTCTCTGAATGGGTGTGAGATCTGGGGGTGATATTAGATGCGGGGCTGACTCTTCAGTCCCAGGTGTCAATGGTGGTTAAGTCATCTTTCTATCATCTAAGAAACATCGCTAGGATCAAGCACCCTATTCTGTCCAGTAATCTGCCAGCTTTAATACATGCCTTTGTGACCTCGCACCTAGACTATTGCAACTCACTTTACTTTGGGCTTCTGAGGGTTGATATCCACCTCTTGCAGCTGGTGCAGAATTCAGCAGCTCGGGTGTTGATGGGTACTCCTAGATCTTCCCATATTACACCGGTGCTGTGGGAACTGCACTGGCTGCAAGTTCAGTGGTGGATCACCTTCAAAGTCAGATTACTGACTTTTAAAGCCCTGCATGATCTGGGCCCTGATTGCCTGAAAGAACTCCTGATCCCTTATCAGCCTGTGAGATCGCTCAGCTCAGCCAATGAGGGATAGCTAGAGATTCCAAGGGTGATTTTAAAATCTGCTGGGGCCAATGCTTTTATATTTGCGGCCCCTTCCCTTTGGAATTCTCTACCCTGTCAGACTAGGGGAGTTTTAAACAGGCTTTGAAATCCTTCCTGTGGGAAAAAACTTATGGTTTTACTGTTCATTGATCTGTTTCTGTTTGTTTTTATCATATTGATTTCTGTATTTGTATCTTATTTATCTTATTGTATCGCGCCTTGATATTTGAAAGGCGCAAAATAAATAAAGTATTATTATTATTATTATTATTATCATCTATGGTATCTAAGAATGTAAGACTCATAATAGGTTCCTGTTCTCTCTACACCATAATCTCCTTGAACTCTGCACACTGCTTTAGTCTTGGACACAGACATACAACATGTCCCCCAGATTTCTACATGTGTGCAAAGATATCACAATCATCCTGAATACGAGTTATTATTTCTAAAGATCATGCACTGCCTTAGCATTTTAAGATGAATTGGTGACAATGCACCAATCCGAGCCTCATCAAGCAATGTTTTGTAAGACATGTCACCTTGCTGCCTCATATTCTGTAACAGTTCAACATATGAGAAGAACTCCCACAGATTGACACCACCTATGCATCCAATTGCTTTCTTAGCCTCTTCAACAGAAAGAGCACAGAAAACATGCTTGCCATTCACATAAGCCAGCTGTAGAAGCTCCCCAGAAACAAGAATATTCTTGCCAAATAATGGTATGTCATCATCAGTACCAAGTATCTCCTGTAGGCATAGGTGAACATATGTAAGGAGAACATTTGAAACCAAGCTGATCTCATCTATTATCAGCAATTGCATCTTATCAAACACTGACCTCAGTTCAGAGGCAACCTCAAAAGACAATTTTCTATAATCACCACTTTTGCCATGTTCAACCTGCAACATAAACAAGCTATGAAGCATGACACCACCTATGTTATAAGCTGCCAGGCCTGTAGGAGCAGCCACAATAACAGAAGTTGCAGAATTAGTAAGGTCACGCACACCCCTGCTAATAGGCTCAATTAAGAAACTTTTCCCAGCCCCAGCAGCACCACTAACAAACATCCTTACTGGGCTCGTTTGTCACAAACACAGTCTTTGCTACTGTGCTGAATAGCATGTCAAACACCATGTATCACAGAGTGATACACAACTTTCTGATGCAAATTCAGTTCATCAACAATGTTTGTTGCTGCCTCTGACAACTGCATGTTTTGTTGCATTGCACTCTGTATCTCTGACATCAGCACAGCTGGGTCATTAGGAGGAAGAAGGACACAAAGTGTCCCTTCACCCTCAACATCAAGCATATCTTGTGATGTTACTGGGGTATCATCATCCAAAACCTCCCTTGCTCTCTCCAACTTATTTTTTTCCATTTCAAGTCTCTTAATGGAAGTGCCAGACACCTCACTCTTAAAGGAATCATAAGTTAGCATGAACTCTTGTTCGTATGTGTGAGATGATCCTTTCAATTCAGTTTCTGATCTCCAAGGCTCGAAGAGAAACAGTAGAGCAAAATAGTAATGCTCCTTGCTTTCTTTTGTATTAGTTGAGTTTGCAGTTGTCAATTATCCATGGCTTTCACTTCTTCACAAGCAAACCATCGAAACCAGTAACTTTATTTACATTCTTCTCAGGGTCAGAAAAAACACCCCACTTATAATCATACCATTGAGCAACTTGATATAGACACAGATCTTTTATTGCATGGAGGCACTGTGGATAGTAGTTGTCAATTAAATTGCTGTTCAGAATATTAGTGGATGTTGGTCTTGTAGCAGTTAGATCCTCAATCTCATCATGGCTATTAAGCATATGGCATCTGTTCTGTTTGTAGTAGACATTCAAATAATGAATGGACTCTGACTTTCCATACAGACATATCCCTGTAAGGTGGTCACTTGCTTCATAAGCTCCACACTCACAGTGTGAAAGAGTCCTAAGCCCAAGTGACCACAATCTAGAAGAGATTGACCTATTGCAGTTTGACAACTGTTCACATTTCTTGAAGGTATGTCTGCTCAGGCTTAGTTATGTATGATGTCACATACCTCACCAAAGCCTCTGAATTGTCAGCGACATACTGAACATCAATGTTTGCCTGCCACATCAACAGAAGAGAAGGGCTATAGTCATTGATATAGACTTCTGATTCCCTGTGAGGCAATTCATACACTTGCTTTGTTGATTTTGCCTCTAAGTGGCGTCGCATAGCAGAAAAGACATCATTCAAACAAGCATCCATACAAGCTCATCTTGGAAAACCAAAACGGCACTCTGTGTACCAACGTCCCCTGTTCTTCACCTTTCTATGACAATATTTTCCACACAAGTGTCATTGGAATTTCTGAACCAACTCCCAAAGTGTTGCACTGTCATACTTGTCTGGAATCTGGCACATAACATATTTCAAAAATGAAGTCCAGAATATTACTTGTCTCACTGTCACCAATGAATGGGGCATCTTTAAGCCACAGCAACATGTGTATGTGTGGAGCTCCCTGAGCTTGGTACTCAACCCTCTAGAAGTAGTGTTCAACAACCCCAAGAGAAGGATTCATTTTAGACAGTATGAACTTCAAAAGAGCCTATAATCGATGGTGGAAGTAACGTGAGACGGACACTGGATCAAGTGAGCACATCTCACTGAGAGTCATGCTCTGTGTGTTATCAACTTCAGAGTTTGCCCATCTGAGAAGATCAAGTAGATCATCCTAATAGTATTCAGCACAACTCAGTGTCACAAACCATATTGCTGGTCCAAACTCCCTCAGCATGCACATCACCTCAGAATGTCATCTGTACCAATATTCTTTAGTACCATGCATGCTCGACAAAACAGAAGAAAAACTGACTTGCAGTGTCTCATCTTTTTTCTGCAACTTGTGTAGTAACTGTGCAGCTGTCCTATTACTGAACTCTGTGCCAAGTCTCAATGTATGAGCAATACTAGCAGACAAGACACTAAGTTCACTTTCTCAAAGAAGATGGAGCAGGCATGCAATGCTTCTACGAAATTTGCCATCCTTATGTAGAACTCTTGAGGTCCTATACTCAGCTCCTGGAACACAAGGTTCTTGCTGGTCTAGCCGTGCACCTGTACCAAATGGAAACATGCCTGGAAAACAATCTGCTTCAAGTGTAGCCTCCCATATGCTAACAGGATTGTCCTCCACTTGCTTCATCTGACACAATTCAGTGTTATCCACCACTGGATCCTTACCATGCAATGGGTGTATGGTGAATTGTTCATAAACATTGCCTGCAGATGCAATGTCAACCTTCTCCAGAATTGCCTTGTCAGAGTCTTCCTCAGCAGTCCCTGTGGAAAGACCAGCAAATGTGTTAATATCAATATCAGCATAAAAAAATGATGCTCCTTTAGGTACCGCAAAGCATGGTTCACCTTCTCAACATTCATTATCTCTTGCCATATAGTTTTTGCCTTAATTGGGACACCATTCACCAAAATTACAGCACTATTATCCTGAGAAATAGTGTTCACATTTTCTTGCAAAGGCAAAAGCAAATACACAACAGAGTATTTCAGAGACCATTCCATTTTTTCTTCAGTAGGTCTTGTATTCTCGTATTAAGCCTGATAATTGCTTGAACTGGCTTCATTGTCTGAATTAGAATTTGTTCAAACAAGTTCAAGATTGCAATCTCAGCAGGAGTTGCTTCAACATCCATTTTAATCAGAACAGAGCGAGGAGGTAAAGTGTCACTCTTAATCTTGTTACAACAGTAAGTACGCAGTGACACAGTTTCAACTTCAGCAAAATCTGTCTTTAAAAGCAGATATGCAAGAAGACACCCCCACATAACATTCCAGAGTGTAATGTCCTGTAGGTCTATGTTGATACACTGCTCTTTATAGAAGAGGCACTCACATGATACACAAACAACATCAAATTTTTATGTCTTGCTAATTTCGGATTTAGCAAACTCAGTGCCAGATTTTCTCAGAAGCTGGGCTTCTTGCACTACTGATGTGTGCAGCATATTTGCATGTTCATCAACAGCAGCATTTGACTTCAACTTATGGCTCGTTTGCAACTCTTTGATGAACTCCATAAGTGCGTCTACATCTCCACCATCCAGCAATGATTGAAAGTGCATAAAGTTTTGGACAACAGATCTGACCTGATATAATCTTTGTACAAATCTGCATATGCCAGAGTGATGCACTGCTACCATGCAAAAATGATGAAACACACTGCCGCAGTTTCCACTTTCCAAGCATGCAAGAGAATGGACTATTAGGCATGTATGAGGTTGAACCTTGCAATTGTCAATATTACCAATCAACCTATATCGCATAGACTTCTTTGGGCTAGCAAATGACAAAAGGAAAGTTTCAATTGACATGACTGATTTTTCCCTGACATTGCACATACTGTCACATGGCCAGTTCTTAGCAGATGACTTTTGGTTGCTTTCAACCTGTGAAATTTCAGTCTCATCATCAAACTCAAGATTCTCATCTGAGACAACTAAAATATTCTGCACTTTACCATGTACATCTACTGTCAAAGTAAGATTGGTATTGTGTATATGGTATATCTCTTCCCAGAAGAATGTTTCTGAATACTTAGAGTGTTACCAATCTCCTTGAAACACCACAGTGACATTTTCTCTGTTCAAGTGTTCAAAAGACAAGAGTTTGTTCCTTATCTCCTCAATCTTTGAACTTAATTTATCAATGGCGGACATCATCACAGCCCACAACTGAGAATGAATTGCAACAGCTATACTAACAAAACGTCTTACTTCCAATCGTAACTTCATTAATGCAACCTTATTTCACAGTTTCTTGACTTTGCATCTCATGATACCTGAGATGAGATGATAAATTTTACCACGATGGACAAGACTTCTAAAGAAATTTGCTTTACTGTGCTGTACAGTAGCAGAAGTCACATGTCCAAGATTTTTTTCATCTAAGAGATGCATGACTCACTGTTGACAGTGCTAGACATTGTTTGTCCACAGCACCTTTACAAAGTATATTCATTTTTAAATGACTGGAAGAGCTCATGTGTTTGTTCACATGCACATGTCTCTTGATATGTACACATGAAACAGAAACATGAAACATGTGTTTTTCTTGTATGTACATTTTACACCTTTACTCTTTACATGGCATGGCAGCAAACCACCACTACACCTACTACTTCTTGTGTGTCCCTTGACTTTACGGGAAATGGTTATGATGCAAACACTCAATCGCATGTTCAATTTGTTCTCTGTAGCACTCTGCTAAGAAACAGAAAAGAATAAAAAACACTATTAGTGCTAGTGAACCATGAAAACATGTACAAAAGTGCTCTAGCATAAGTCCATAACACATCTATACTCTATTAATCATTAATAACATGCAATACAACACAATGTCCTAATATTGCAATTAAGCAATGTCACAAAAATCTTAGAAGCACTTAAAACTATACTGAATACTATACTGTCATCACTACATAGAACTCTGTGGAAAATATTAAAAAAAATACAAGTCATTTCCAGCCTGCCTCCCCAACAAATCCCAACCCCCATTCAACATCATGAAACCTAATTTTCCATGGTAGTCTAGTGGTACCCCCACCCCAAACAGAAATCCAAACCTGCATTCCACAGAATTAAACATAATTTACCCTGTTACTGTAGTCTAGTGCCATGCCCTGCATCACAAATCCTGACCACCATTCCACATTATAAAAACATTATTTTGTCTCTTAGTCTAGTAGTACCCCCACCCACAGAATGAATTCTTCCCAGATGTGCCATCTTGAAAACATTATTTTCCGTGGTGGTTCAGTGGTCCCTCCCACCCCTGCTCAGCCCAAAAACATCCATGATCAGAGATGGTGACTGACTCAGCCATCCTCTCAGCACCACGGTCGGCTGTCAACTGAGGCAACAATAAGGACAACTGCATTGAATGAGCCCATCAGATGTTAACTATACAACATATACAAGACTGTCCCCAAAAAATTTCTCTTCCTGAAACTAAACTTCTAGAGTGAAAGTCTCACAGTATTCTCCCTATCAAAATATTCTTTTATGTCACGAATGATCCTCACAATGAATGTGACTCACGATCAAAAAAATTGCATTCTCATAATCAAAGATAAAAAAAAAACAAGGAAATCCAAAACCACATGTAAAAAGACACACAGTGGTCCCTTGTTATAGTGCCCCTCGCTATAACAAATTTCCATTATAGTGAATGTCCAGCCTGTCTCCCACTACTATCAGCACTTACTAGAGCACAGTATTTTTGGGACATCACTTTTTAAAAGTTTGTCAGGAGCACATGTAGAGTCAGTCAGGCTTAATTGATTATTGACCTGATCCTGTTTCCTGATCACCTACATCTGCCTGCACCTGAGTTTAACTAATCAACTATTTCACTTAAAACTGCACCAACATGAGCAATCCACATTTTGACCTCCCTCCCCATGCTGCTGTCTGTCTGCCATCTGTCTTACCTTATGGCTGAGTCCTGCAAAGGAAAGGCTCTTGACCTTGTCAAAAAAATCGAAATCTTGGGCTGTCTACAGAATGGGGAATCAAAGGTGAAGTTTGCAGCTGAATACTCCCTCCCGAAGTCGACAATATCTGGCATAAGAAAGCAGGAGGACAAACTTGAGAGCTTTGCCTCGAACTGTTTTAAAAAACATGGACTTCAACACAAAAAGATATGGCTGGCTGCCAATTGTGAGGTGGACTCTGCAGTTCGTTTGTGGTTCGAGACACAACGGGAGGCAGGGGTTCCTCTAACTGGTGCAATAATCCAAGAAAAGGCAGATTTCTTTGCTAAGCAACCTTATGGACCTGACAGCACTTTCGATCATCACCTGGCTGGTTGTGGCACTTTTAGAAGTGTAATGGCATAAGGCAACTAAAAATCACAGGTGAACAGAAATCTTCGGACTCAGCAGCTGTTACAGCTTTTTTACCATGACTTAAAGGGGGGGTTGTACGACAAAGATCAATTGTACAATGCTGATGAAACTGGCCTTTTCTACAAATGCCTGCTTGACTGAACCCTGGCTGCCCATTCAGAAACAGATGCCTCCAAGGGGTTTAAAATTTTTAAAGATCGAGTCACATTTCTCATAAGCACCAACTTTAGTGATGACCACAAAATTAAACCACTCTGCATCGGCAAGTTCAATAACCCAAGATGCTTCCACCATGTGAACCGTGCTGCTATGCCCATCCAATATTGCCACAGTAGTAATGCATGGATGACCAGGAACATTTTTCAAAACTGGTTCCACGTGGATTTTGTGCCCAGTGTGCGACAGTACCTGAGGAGGAAAGGCAAAACACTGAAGGCACTTCTACTCCTAGATCAATGCCCTGTTCACCCCCCGCAGAGGAGATGCAATCGATCAAGGGATGGCAAAATTACCATTTTGTACCTGCCAGCCAATACCACATTGAGGATGCAACCTATGGACCAGGGAGTTATAGCAACCCTTAAGAAGCAATACAGAAAACAGCTTCTATGGGAGATCATCAGTAGGGAGACTGCTGAACTGGTAAGCTTCCTTAAAATGTTTAATCTAAAAGACATGTTCTATGTTGCTGCACAGGCATGGGGCAGTTAACACCAGCCAAAATAAGAAATTGCTGGCTAGATGCAATAGGTAACATTTTCAAAAATGATGTGATTATGAGTGATGTGGAGGGGTTGTCAGACATGGACAATAACTGTGATAGCAATATAGATGCAGATATCGATGCAGAAACATTACAGATTGCATGCAACCTGGATCTGCTAGATGAACCTGATTACAAGCAGCTGGGGGAATGGCTTCATGTAGGTGCTTCTTGACCGGTAACAGAACCTCTAACAGAGGAAAAAATAGTGGCAGAAATTAAAACAAAGCAATGTTCATCTATGCAAGTCAAGGAGGAAGCAGAGGAGGGGGAGATGGAGATGGAGCCTCAAATAACACCAGAGGAAGGCATCATAGGGTTGGAAGCAGGTCTAAATTTCCTCAAATGGCAACCTTACATTTCATTGCTCCAGCTGCTACAGTTAAAAAAAAATTATTTCACTGGGAAAATTGGAACATAAACTGAACAAGACTGTGCAGTCTACCCTAGACTCTTACTTCAGTAGTTTTAAAAATTAAAAGCTATTAAAACAATTATTTAATAGTACTTATGTGTGTCTGATTTTTATAATGTAGTGTGTTAAATAAACAGCATGTATTTTCAATCATTCACTCTCTATAACAAACAAAATCTATGGCTCCAGGACAGTACGTTATAATGAGGGACCATTGTATATTTGTGCAGAATCCACTTGTCATGTTAAATAAAAGTAAATCTTAACACAAAGTGCAAGAAAAACTCTCCCAAATATCTTTTTTTCTGAAAGTAAACAAGTTCTGCATTCAAAATCTCACGTTATTCTCATAATCAAAGATTTTGCAACCTCGCGAATGATCCTCATGATCAATGTGAGTCGCAATCAAAAAATTGCAGGCTCATGATCGAAGATTGAAAAAACAAGAAAAAACTAAATAAGATTTGCAAACCACAATATTTTTATCTAATCCACATGTGATAGCCAATAAAACTACATTCAACCACAAATTGATGAAAAATGCAAAAACACTTTTTTTTTGAAAGTAGACAACTTCTACATGAAAAATATCATGTTATTCTCATGATCAAAGATTTTGTAACCTCGCAAAAGATGTTCACAATCAAAGTGAGTCACAATCAATTAATTTGCACGCCCACAAAGATTGAAAAACACGATAAAATGTAAGAAAACTTTCAAAAATCATTATCACTGTAAATTCCAGGTCTCATTAGCAACAAAAACACATATAACTACATACTCTGCTTAAAACTGTAAAGAAAAATGTATTTTTCAAAACTACACATGTTCCACAATCAAAATCTTATATTATTCTCGCGATCAAAGAATTTGCAAGCTTGCGAATGATCCTCACAATCAATGTGAGTCGTGATCAAAGATTTTGCATCCTCGCAAAAGAAGAAACAGCAGACTTCATCATGTGATTTCTCTCAACCAATAGAATTGTACAATAACACTTGTGTGGCCATTTTGAGAGTGGAAAACTAGCAGCAGTCACTCCAGCACAGAAAAGTAAGTAAAAGTCAATCTACTATGTAAAAATTACCTAATTAACTAAAAAACATGCTGAAAACATTTACCATATATCAAAATCAGATTTTATACACTTTTGAATGATCGATGCAGTATATTGACGGTACCCCGTGATAATCGCGACTGCAAAGCAGCGACTCAAAAAACAGCGACGCAAAATCGGCGAAAACCAAACATAGCGACTGTACATAACAGCGTTTCATCAAAATAGTGACAATAACACTGTTTTACCCAGAATATACCCTGCACTGCTACTTTCTTTGCAGTTTGCATTTATCCCGTCTCTGTCTGCTGACTGCCATACTGTGCTATTTTACATCTCACACTGCAACCGTGACATTTTACATCTCGCACAGCAAGCCAGCAACACATCAATGACCTATGCTGGATCAGAACAGCAAATCAGCTAAACCATCAAAACTATTGTAACTATTATTGTAACTCGCACTGTGCTGTGACAGTCTTATTAAGTTTTGTAAACTTTGACATAAGGATGTACGGAAGTAAAATGAAAGGAAGAATAATAACCCATCTAGATCTAGTGTTTTACATTCTAACTATATTTAATGTTTATATATCTATCCAAACCTTTTTTAATTGTTTAGTGTACTAGCCAAGACGGCTTCCTCTGGTAGGCTATTTCCCATATCCATTACCCTCTCTGTAAAAACATGTTTTCTGTTTTCGTTCCAAACAGTTCCCCTTGTAGTTTCCTCTTATGACCTCTGGTTTCTTTTTCTCCAGCTTTCCTTTGGATTTTTAATGTGTTTAATGTGCGAGATGTAAAATGGCACAGTATACTGGCAGACAGCAGACAGACAGGAGTAAGTGCAAATTGCATAGAAAGTAGCAGTACAGGGTATATTCCTGATAAAACAGCATTATTGTCGCAGGGGTAAGTGCAAACTGCAAAGAAAGGGCATATAATGCTGATGCTGATCACCAGCTGTCGCTGTATTGACAGCTGAGGTTATATTTAGCGTCGCTATACATGCAGTCACTAAATTGCAGTCGCTATTTTAAATGGCACTATTTTGTTTCCACTATTTTAACATAGAACCATATTGACAGTATGTGGCTATCTCCTAGAACAACAGGATTTATTTAAACTGTGATAAAGAATCTGTGTGGCAGTTTCTGTTTCTTATATAGCCACACTGCTCAGGAGAAATATTTATTAGGACATAATCATCACACCAAACAGATAACACCCCACTACCTGTTTTTTAGTGCAAATATTTTCCATGCATAAAACAGATCTGGCATCATTTTTTGTCTTATTGCACAAACACCAGATGTCCTCTATGATCTGTCTGCTATCCACTGTTCCATTAAGTTGATAGTGATCTGAAAGTATTCCTCCACAGAACTTAGTTTTGTTTAACCTCTTTACTTCATTATTCGTACACTATGAACTACCACTTAGATTTTCTGCTTACTATATAAAGCTGTTAACAAAAACTTGACAATCAAGCCTGAAAATGTTAACCATGTAGCTGCATTCACAGCTTGTTATAAACTTAGTTTTAAAAATATTGTAAATCTGTAATTGTCAGAATACACATACTAACCAGTAAATAATTACAACTGAAACAGTTCTACTGTAACAGAAAAAAACATAGAACTCTTGAACTATTTAAAACTTTATCAGTAAGATGGATAGCTGTACTTGCCCTCACCACTCAAGCTGCTAGCTGAGAAAGAGAGGGAGTCAAGCTTCACTGACCAAAATGACTACTGCCTCTATCCAATAGAAATGGTTATTCTTGTCAAGTTACTTGGTGTGACCAATGGACAGCCAGTATTGTCCCACCAAAACAAAAAGAATGTTTAATAAACAAAACACCAATAGAAACAGCCTTTATAGACAAAACAATTACTTTTTGCCTGTATTAGCCAATTTTAAATCAGAATCTTAGTTGTGATTGTTGCTCACTCCATTTATTTTAGACATGCAACTCAGCACTAGTCATTCTGCTGATTAGCCTTGGTAGTGCTCAGAGAGAGACACACATTTCTGATATTTCTTCATCTGAGTTGTTGGTGCTTTATACTCAGCATGGTAGAAAGATCCAGAGTCAGTGTATGGATTGTGGAGTCAAGCCTGGTCAGAAGGACAGCAGTTTTCAGTAGAGCTAGTCATTTTGGCAATGACTTGCAGCTACCCCACTGCTCAGTGTCTTGGTTTGGGAAGGGTGGCATGAGATTTGAGCAGCTCATGCCAACCATGTACCAGTTGCTGGAGACACATAGAGAACCAGACATACTCCTAATCTATCTCAGAGGTAATGATTTGGGGAACAAAAGGGCAATTGATTTAATAGAACCTGCACAGTCTGACTTGCAGCATCTTATCAGTATGTTACCTGCTTGTAAAATTCTGTTTTCAGATATTACATAGTGAATAATCTGGAAAGGTGAGGATTACTGTCCTGCAGTTGAAAGGTCACATCGAAAGGTAAATATACAAATATCTGGATTTCTCCATGCTATGGGAATGTACACCATACGACACCCCCAAATTACATATCAGAAACATTGGCTTTATCTAAAAGATTGTGTGTATCTCTCAAGCACAGATAACAATATTTTTATTGGGGACCTTCGAATTGGCATCTTTGCACTTCTGTAATTGTGTACCTCTATGACAATATCTCTCAAGTACATGCTATCGAATGTTAAAAAATTACTATTATAAGAGACAATCAAGCTGGTCAAAAAATAGAACAAAATACACACTACATGCAGATACCTAAATGGGCAACTATAGACACTCACCCTCTTCTACCACAAAAAAAAAATTCAGTTTGTTTTTTGAACATATTCTACTTTTGCCCCCTTCTGTCCAATGCACAGCAACTTCCTTAGCAGTTCTCCTTGTTATACACTCCCTAACCCCTCCCCAGGTAACTGTTGTTTTGCAATTCAGACATCTCTACAACATGCCTCAGGCTACCTGCCACCCCCCAACTGCACAGCAGTGCAGAGGGGGGATGTGGGCCTAGTTACCCTTAATACATTTATGTCACAACTTCTTCTTCTGACACCCAGTCACACCTCCATGACACATTACCTGGGTCAATCAGATCCCATTTCCATCCTCATTACTCTGTTTTTCCTGTTTCTCTCTCTCTCTCAGGCCCTGGTACATTCAGACACTTGTACATCCAACAACTGCAACACTTAACACCATAACAACACCCGCATCCCTGCTCCAATATCCCTGCTATGCTCTTAATGCTGTATCCTGCCACATATTCACCCAATCCTTACCTGCCTAGCAGTACACCAGCACAACAACCATGGTTACCATGTACTTTGTAGTTCCATATTAATGGCACTTATAATTGTAAAAGTGGTATACATGTTCATAACACACAAAATCAGAAAAATAGCTGTGTTTTAACACAATAGTACAACTCAGCTTTTTCTCTTAGTCAATGTATATGTTTTACAATAGATCAACAAAAAAGAAAGAAAACCAAGATTTTATTTTCAAACAACAAAAAGTAAGTTATCAAATATTCATTTATGTTTAATTTTCTACAGCTCACAATGCAATGATGCAAAATACAATAATAATGTGAGGAATATTAAAACTGTTTATTCAGCATTCTACATTTTTGGGGCCAGTGCTGCCACATTCAGAGGGGAGGAAACAACTCTACTCAAACAGGGATGTGTTTAATATTTTTGGGGCTGGAGCTGCGACAGTCAGGAGGGGGGATTACTATCGCACCAGGTCTTTGTTTTATACTCTGTTTGAGGAGAGGCAGATATGGGTGGGGGACAACCACTATGCCACCTGGAGCCAGACTTGGTGTCAAGTGGTATAGTGCCATGGACTGCCTGGGGGGGGTGCATGGGCTGGCAGGGTGTGCAGGCCATCATGCTTCTGTCTACAGTACGGCAACCTGCCTGTGGGTGGCCACCTAGATAAGTCTAGTGGAACTAGACTTATCTTTTGGAGGTGCATTCCCAGACTAGCCCTGGGAATACACCTCTGACTTGGGCTATGAATGGGGCTACACTAGATATGCATGGGCACACCCCCTTCACTGCCCCTCCAGATGCACCGCATATCATTACTGGCATTGAGTGGGGCATCTGCAATGCACTGGCACATCAAGGTTGCATTAGCACATCAGAGGCCTTCCTAAATCACCTTGCTGCACATGCCAGGGATGTGCCAATGCATCTCGGATGTGCTGGGTACATCTTCTTTGCGACTCATGGCCCAACAGTTAAAGTACAATAAATATTATCTCCCATGGTTCTAAAAAAATGTTTCTTTTCACAGACTTCAAACATGCTGAAATCCTGGAGTGACAGGGAAGTTCTAGCATTAGTTCAGGCTGTCCGATGCTATGCCAACCCCAGGTATGTGATGAGGGCCACAAACCTCACACTAGCACAGACCTGGGGTAAGGTAAGTCACATTTTAAATTTACAATGTGAAAAAATATTTTTCTTAGCTATTAAGGCTACTAGGATAATCATATCCACACAGCAAAACCATGCTAGCTACACAGTATTTGCAAACACCAGACTGGTAAGATGTGTAATCATTTCCAGAACTACAAGCAGATGCCGTTATAGACACTGCAAGCTCCAGTATTGCACATCTTGCCCACCCTGGAGGGTGTCATTGCATGAAAAAAATTGAAAATATAATAAATCATAACTTTACTAAAATTAAGTCTGATAACAATTACTTGCCAAGTCTCTGTGTTTGAAGCTTTAGGTGTTTGTAGTCATAATTACTCCCTTCCATCTCTGTACAATAATAAAAGATCACAGCAGCATGACATTACCATTGCAACTTACAGTAGTATGCTGCACAAGGATATTGGCTTCGACACTGTTCTCAAATCATCAGCACCATTGTTAAACACAGATGTTTCTGTAATCAAATTTAAACAATATTTCATAATAAGCAGTTGTTTTTGCAAATTAGACAATCCATGAGCCAGGTCCTCTCACTGCATAGATTCACATACAATGTAGTAGTACAAGTTTAGTAAAAATAAGTTTTCTCTCTGAGTAACACTTACAACAGTACCTGGTGTCTTATCACTAATACTTAAAACTGAATATTTTTGCATTTTTCAATGAAAGAAATTAAATTATTTGCAAGGAGGATGCAATAGATGAGAGGAGGGGTGCCACAGAACTCCAGCACCTCACTTGCTAACCCTAAAATATATGTAATATACCAAAGCAGTACACATAAAGTTGCATCTGTAACATAGTAATGTATAAATTCACAACATTCAAAAGTATTAGTAAATCATATGATTTTTTTGTTTCTTTTGTATCTTTTTATACAGGTTAGCCATGCCTTGGGGAGGCAAGAGATTAAAAAAACGAGTGACGAATGTAGGAGGAAGTGGAAGCTCACCCACCAGATGTTCTATAGAGTGAAAGCAGCAGTGGGTGAGATGCGCAGGAGTACCCTGGAGTGGTACGATATCGCGTTCTCTATGTAGGAGGAGGCAGGGAAACTAGAGTTTGGCGAACGTCATCATGGTTGTAAGTACATCTTTTTAATGGTGCTCAATGTTTCAAATGTAATATCTTTAACAAATCTGTCACAACAGTTAAATTAATCAAATGACAACCTCAGTATCTCAGTAAGGTGGTGTCAGAATCTCATTAACTAATGTCATGTATGACACACAACAGCATTAATAGACTCTAATTGTACTCCAATACAATGTTCCTTACAAAAAAGAAGTGTGATTGTAGCTTAACAAGATAGTAATGTTAGAACATTTCTGCTTTAGCCCACTGTTATTTACTATGTCAATCTCTATGTCTCATACATACATGCATTTTTCTCAAATTTTGAAAGGTTGTGATACATTGTGTTTATCCTCTTGAATTGCTTAGTCACTAACATAAACCACCCAAACTGCTATTTAAGTGTGTAATACTATAAAACCAATAAGACATGATAGTAGATGTGTCATGGTGAAATAACAAAATATGTTACATATGTTCTACCAGAAACCACAGTACCTCACAGACAGTGTTATCCCACCATGACTCATCATCTGAAGTGCCTTGTCTCAGTTATGTAATATCTAATCTTTACCCGGTGTACCTGCCTTTTGCTATATATATAACTTCTAAATGTCCCAGTCAGTTAAGATGATAGGTGACATAAAACATACTGTTCCTAGACTATAAGCTAACAGTCTAACAGCATTCAATGATATATAGTACCATATGTAAAAGTGTGTGTTAGTTCTTACTATGTTACATCAGCATGTAACACATGCTAATATAGTGCAGCAGAATATTTTAGTAATAATGCAAACACACCATTGAGTACTACTAAAGTAAAATTGCACAGTATACACACATATAAAAAGCATTTAATATTTTTTTCTTTCTCCCTCAGCCACTGAAGCTACCATCCCTGCTTCCTCCCACTGCATGCAGCTCGTACCACTCCAGGAAGGTGAGGACAGAGGGACTCCAGTCGAGCAGCTGCTACTGCTCGACTCTGCTGGTGTGAGTCACAATGATATAGTTACATAGGTTACATAGGTTGTTCAAGCTTTATTAAACTTGCATCCATATTTTGCTTGCCTCAGTATTTTAAGTAATTTCATATTTATTTATAATACACCTATCAAGCCTAATTTGGGGATCTGTGTTTGCATTCAAGGTCCAATACCTGCTCTTGGCTGCTGGCAGCATTGCCTGGCAGAGGCCGTGCAGCTACTCAGTGTCCTAACTTGTCTCACTTGGTATCAGAGAGATATGTTAATGTTTACAGCTTTATTTGGGATGTGGCTGTGCACTCAGTATGCTATACCTGGTCTTGGGGGGGGGGGCCAATGTCTGCTGAGGCTGTGCAAGTACTCAGTGTCCTAACTTGTGTTCAGCTGGTATCAGGGAGCTTTAATTTAAACATTTATGGCTTTAGTTGCCATGTGGCTCTGCACTCAGGTTGCAATACCTGGTCTTGGGTGGTGAGGACATTGCCTAGCTGTAGCTATGTATCTCCTCAGTGTCCTAACTTCTGTTCAGGTGGTATCAGGAAGATATAATATAACTGTTTATGGCTTCAGTGGGGATGTGGCTCTACACTCAGGGTCCAACACCAGGCCTCAAATGGTGATAGCATTGCCTGACTGATGCTGTGCACCTCCTCAGTCTCCTAACTAATGTTCAGGTGGTAGCAGAGAGGTATAGCATTACTGTTTGTGGCTTTAGTTGAGATGTGCCTCTGCAGTCAGGATAAAATACCTTGTCATGTAGAGTGTGACCATTCCCAGCCTGACACCATGCAACTCCTCAGAGTCCTAACTTGCATACAACTGTCATCAGGTAGATATAACATTGATCTGTATACGTTCAGCTTGGGTGGGCTTCTGCACTCATCATCCAATACTTGGTCCAGGACAGTAGGGGCATTGCCTGTCTCAGGCTATTCAACTCCTCAGTGTTTAAACTTGTGGGCAGCTCATAACAAAGACCTATAGCACTAATATGTATGCCTTCAGCTGAACTCTAGTTCTACACTTAGGATCCAATACCTACTCTCAAGGGATGGGGGCATCACCTCCCCAACACTATGCAACTCCTCAGAGTAGTAAGTTGCATACAACTGCTATCATGCAGGTATAAGCTTCATGTCTGTAGCTTCAGCAGGGCTATAGCTTTGCACACAGAACCAATACCTACTCTACTGGGGGTTGGGGTAATTGCCTAGCTGACACCATATAACTCCACGGTGTCTTACCTTGTATACAGGTCATATCACGCAGCTGTAATATTTATGTCTACAGATTCAGTTGGTCTGTGCCTGTGCACTCAGACTCCAGTATCTGGTCTGGGAGGGGGCTGCAGGCATTAGCTGTCTGAGGCCATACAGCTTGTCAGTGTCCTAACTTGTGTTCAGCTTGTATCAGGTAGGTATAACATTAATGTTCATGGCTTTACTTAGCATGTGGCTCTGCACTCAACATTCTGTACCTGGTGTTGGGGGGTGGGGGACACTGCCTGGCTGAGGTCATGCAAGTACTCTGCAACCTAACTTGTCTTCACCAGGTGTCACAGAGCTATAACATTACTGTTTATGGCTTTAGTAGAGATGTGCCTCTGCATTCAGGGTCCAATACCTGCTCTTGGCTACTGGGTGCATTGCCTGCCTGAGGCCGTGCAGCTAGTCAGTGTCCTAACTAGTGTTCACCTGACATCATGTAACTATAATGTTAATGTTTACAGCTTTAGTTGGCATGTGACTCTACACTCACGATCCTGTACCTGTTCTTCAGGGGTGGGGGGCACTGCCTGCTAAGTCCATGCAAGTACTCACTGTCCTAACTTGTGTACAGCTGATATCAAGGAGGTATAACATTACTGTTTATGGCTTCAGTAGGAATGTGGCTCTGTAGTCAGGGTCCAATACCTGGTCTTGGCTGGTGAGTGCATTGCCTGGTTGAGGCCGTTCAGCTCCTCAGTGTCCTAACTTGTGTTCAGCTGGCATCAGGGCAGTATAACGTTAATGTTTACAGCTTTAGTTGGGATGTGGCTCTGCACTCACAGACCAATACCTCTTCTTGGGTGTTGAGGACATTGCCTGGCTCAGGCCATGTAGCTCCTCAGTGTCCTAACTTGTCTTCAGGTGGTATCAGGGAGGTATAACATTACAGTTTATGGCTTCAGTGGTAATGTGTCTCTCCACTTAGAATCCTGCACCAGGTCTTGGGGAGTATGTGGCACTGCCTGCTGAGGCCGTGCAAATACTTAATGTCGTAACTTGTGTTATGTTGGTATCAGACAGGTACAACATTACTGTTTATGTCTTCAGTGGGGATGTGGCTCTGCACTCAGAGTCCAACACCTGCTCTAGGGTGGTGAGGGCATTGCCTGCCTGAGGCCCTGCAGCTCCTCAGCGTCCTAACTTGTCTTCAGCTGGTATCAGAGAGGTATACCATAAATCTTTATCACACCAGTTAGGATGTGGTTCTGCACTCAGGATCCAAAACCTGGTCTTAGGTGGGTGGGGGGCACTGGCCGCTGACACCATGCAAGTACTCACTCGCCTAACTTCTGTTCAACTTTTATCAGGAAGGTCTAACATTTCTGTTTATGGCTTCAGTGGGGATGTGTTTCTGCACTCAGGGTTCAACACCTTGTCTTGGGTGGTGGGGGCATTGCCTTCCTGAGGCCATGCACCTGCTCAGTGTTCTAACTTGTGTTCTGCTGGTATCAGGGAGGTATAATGTAAATGTTTACACCTTTACTTTGCATGTGCCTCTGCACTCAGGTCCCTGTATGTGGTGTTGGTGGGGTGCAGACCAATACCCACTCCAGGCATGTAAGTACTCAGTGTCCTAACTCCTGTTTACCTGCTATTATAGAGGTATAACATAACTGTTTATGGATTCAGTAGGGTTGTGGCTCTGCGCTGATGGTGCAATACCTGCTCTTGGGTGGTGGTGACATTGCCTGTCTGAGGCCATGCAGCTGCTCAGTCTCCTAACTTGTATTCAGCTGGTATCAGAGATCTGTAACATTAATGTTAACAGCATTACTTTGCATGTGCCTCTGCACTCAGCATCCTTTAACTGGTCTTGGGGGATGGGGGGGTAATACCTAATCCAGGCATCCGAGTACTCAATGTCCTAACTTATGTATACCTGGTATCAGGGAGGTATAATGTTAATGTTTACAGCCTCAGTTGGGATATCGCTATGCACTCAAGATCCTCTACCTGGTCTTGCAGGGTGGGAGGCACTGCCCGCTAAGGACATGCAACTACTCAGAGTCCTAACTTCTGTGCAGCTGGTATCAGGGAGGTCTAATATTACTGTTTATGCCTTCACTGGACATGTGGCTCTGCACTCACAGTCTAATATCTTGTCATGGGTGATGCAAGCATTGTGTACAAGTCATGTCAGAGAGCTATAACATTTAACTATATAGGTTTAGCTGAGATGTGGCTCTCCACTCATTTCCACTACTTGACCTGGGCAGCTAGGGCCATTGCCTGACTGAGACCATGCAACTCCTCAGTCTTTTAAATTCACTACAACTCATATCACAGAGGTACACATACACATAACAAAATCTACTGACAAATAATGTTTTCTCTTTTTCTATGTTTTTCACAGAGGACAAACCATCAACAGAGGGAGCTGCTGGGGCAGAAGAGCCCACAGAAGAGGTCAAAATTGTAACCATTGACCCCTCTGTGGAGGAAAAAACTACAACAGTTTCAGCAGTGGGTCATCCAACAGCTGCTGCAGGTCCGTCTGGGCCTCCAGCTGAGGAATGTAAGTAACTTCAATTACACCATGGACATAACTGAATAGCCAATGAAACAATCAGACTGGCAGTTTCCCACTATTGTAAATCCTCTGATAACCAATGGCTGTTGATGACTATATCAACTATAACATCTGGAGCATATGAATAAATACAGTAAAAATAAAAAACAGCGCAATTTCTTTAATTTTTGTATTTTATTATAGCAAAAAAAATGTGCCTTGGTATAATCGCAATAAGCCACCTGGAAGATGTGGGTTATCGGGGGATTTACAGTACCACTGCTGGCGAGGATTTACTCACTCGGCTGCACCTTGTAGGCAAACCACTCCAGCCATGGTAAATCCCCTGATATCTGATGATGTGAGAGACAGTGGAGCAAGCTGTCACATATCCATCATGCTCCTCTATCTAATATCACTCTTTTCCCTAGCTTTTCCTCTTGCCTCTCTCCCCCCAGTAACCCAGCCCATGCAGGACCCAAACCTCAACCCCCTCTACACCGTGTCATCTCCCCTATGCCCCTCCATCTAACTCCAGCTCACAGCTCCAGCCACATATGCCAACCTCTACATGGGCACTAAGCTCTTCCATCCTCCCTCCCACCTTCTTTCCAGGCCTATCCATCCTACACAACCTAGCTACCTCGTATTCCCTCTCTAACCACTAACAACCCACTCAAAGCTTAAGTCCAGATACGCATGGAATGCCTCCATGAGCTACATCACTCTGCTTCTCTTATTGGCTGGGGATGTTAAAACCAACCCAGGTCCAATGCCCCACTCTACCCCCAACCCTCCCCAAGGGCCTCAGATTACTTCACATAAACATCTGCAGCCTCCTGAACAAAGTACCCGAGTTGCAAATCACTGCCCTAACCCTCCGCCCAGACATCTGCATCATATCTGAGCTGTGGCTGAAACCACACCATGCTGATTCAGAAATAACCATCCCTGTCTACACAGTAATCAGGCAGGACAGACAGGGCAAGAAGAAAGGAGGCAGCATCACCATGTACATATCCACCAGGATCCAGTTCACCCCTGTCCAAATCCCTGGATCCACACCCCAAATCGAATCCTTGTTGACTAAGCTTGCTCTACCACACTCCTCCCTGGTGTATGTGGCAGGGACCTACTGCGCCCCTGATACCCCTGCACCTAGCATCCTAGACCACCTAGCCATGTTAAAGTCTGTTGCCATAGCTGGCAAACTCTACATCCTTGGTGATTTCAGCTACAATTAGCTAGCAAAAGACTGCTCTAAACTACGGAGCAAAGTTCACTCCCCAAACCTCTCCCAACAAATTGATCAACACACCCGACTAAACTCAAAAATTCAAAACCACTCCCTCCTGGACTGGGCCCTCACAACCCACCCTCACATGATAATTAAAGACAGTCTCCTCCCTGACTCCCTGAGTGATCACCATATGGTTTATATGGTCAGGAAAGTGCACAGACCTGCTAACCTGCCCCAGGATACTCCTCACGAAAGCTTAGAAATCCCTATGTCTACCTTCCCTTCCCTTCTAAATGACCTTGCCCATGTTGACTGATCCTTCATTCAGATGGCACAAACTGTCGACTATGCCTTCGACATGTTCAGAGACAACATGCTTGCTGTATGGGACTATCACAGCCCCCGATACAATAGGGTAAAGGGCTCCCATCTCCCCTGGGTCACTGCCAACATCATCGGCAGGTGCTGAGCTAGGGACCAGGCCTGGAAAAAACACAAGCAAACCTACTCCCTAGAATTCCTGCAGTGATATCGCACCCTCTGCAACTCCTGCACCAAATCTACACGGCAGGCAAAAAATAACTATTTCAAGTCGTCTCTCTCCTCCAACCTAAGCCACCAATCTAACTTCTGGAAAACCATCAAATTCCTTCTTACTCCCCCAGCCCAGGGACCTACCCCAGCCCTATCCATCCTCAGCAACACTGTCTCAGACCCTAGTGAAGTTGCCACTGCTTTCAACACCTTCTTTACTAACTGCACTTTGTCTCACCTCACAAACCACCCAATCACCTCACCCACACCCAGTTCCTCTTTTCAACCCCAGCACACATCCCTGTCACCACTTTCTCATTCCGCCTAGTCTCCACAGCAGAAGTATTCCATGCCCTATGTTCTCTAGACCCCAACAAAGGCAAATGCCCATTAGGCCTGGACACCAAATTTCTCCACCTATCAGCCCTGGCCATTGCTGCCCCACTAGCTGACCTCCTAAACCTCTCATTTTCCCTGGCTCAAATTCCAGATGCTTGGAAGCAGGCGGTTGTTATCCCTCTACCAAAGGGAGCTGATCCATCTGCACCTGGAAATTATCACCCCATCTCCTTTCTCCCAATACTGGCCAAACTTCAGGAACACCTAGCCCTTACTCAACTCACTCAGTTTCTTGACTCTACCTCCTTCTTCACTCCTTATCAGTCAGGGTTTCATAAATCACACTCCACCATCACTGCACTCTTAAGACTCTCAAATGACATCTCCTCAGGGATGGACAAGGGCCATATCACCTCAGCCATTTTGATAGATCTGGCCAAGGCTTTCGCCACTGTCTCCCACCCAAAGCTACTCACAAAACTAAATGATGCAGGCCTCTCCAGCCTTGCCACTAGTTGGTTCCAGGCTTACCTGACTGGCAGACAACAGTCAGTAAAAATTGGCAGACAAGTATCCCCCCAACTCCCAGTCACCATGGGGGTCCCCCAAGGCTCTGTCCTGGGCCCCTTACTATTTTCCATATTCTTAAACTACCTCCCCACTGACCTGCTCAAACTCAGCCATACAAATGTATGCAGACGACACCGTATTGTATGCCTCCTGCCCTTCCATTGGGGGCGTGTCTGCTGCCCTCTAACAGGACTTTGATGCCATTCAAAAATGGCTCAGGTCCAATCAACTAGTACTAAAGTCAAAGAAAACCGTCTCTCTAACCTTGGGCACGCAACCTTGTCTCTGCCGCCTAGCACCTCCCCCCGCCTTCCATACCCTGGACGGGTCCTCCTTGGAGTCTTGCACCTCCTTTAGATACCTGGGAATATGGCTTGATAAAAACCTTGATTTCTCCGCACACATTGACTCGCTACACAAAAAACTGCACTCCAAACTGGATGTACTTTATCGTAATAAAGGGGTGGTTGTCCACCACGGTCTGGAGGTAAATAGCGCATAAAATGATTCTCCCTATCTTTGACTATGGCAATGTGGTTTACGGCTCAACACCCTCATCCACCTTGGCCAGCCTGGACACCCTGTTTCACTCCTTCTGTCACTTCATCCTGGAATGCCCCCCCAACCCATCACTGTGACCTATACAGCTCCCTAGCACTACACTCACTCGAGTCTCAATGACAGATACACTGCGCAAATGTCATAGCTAAATTCTGGACAAATTCCCCCACCCACCTCAGCTCTGCCTTATCGGCACAACCCTCCCTGGCCTACTCTCTCAGATGCTCTGACTCCAGGTTCCTCCAAGTCCCATTCATGCACACATCAAAGGGCCAATCCACCTTCAAATATTGTTTGCCCAAACTCTGGAATGATCTTCCTGCTGGTATCAGGCTCACCTCTGCCTCAAGACTCCTTAAACCGCTCCTCCACGACCATTTCTCTGACATCTGCAACTGCTACCAGCAACCCAGATCTTCAACCAAGGGGTCTCTAAATGTACCATGCCAGTATAAACTCTCAGCAAAATGACTGTGCACCTGTATGTTCTCTGCCTGTCTATACTCTGTGGTCCAGGACCAAACCTTGTAACAGCTGATGTATCAAATACGAGTCCAGCTTTGTAACTACTTGGACTTTCTTTTATCCCTGTATGTACTTGTCCTGCTGTATTTCTCTGTAACTCCCCAGGTCGCATCTGGAAATGAGCGGTCCCTGCTCAGTATGCCTGCCTTATAAATTGCTTAAATAAATAAATAAATAATAGTGTGTCAATCTGAAAATAGCATTGAAGTGTTTTTGACTGGCAAATATTGCTCGAGTGTGGTTTGTTACAGACCATGCAAGGAATGGGTAAACGTACAAGGACCCAGAATGTGTTGTTCTTGTGCCTTATTGTTTAATTAACTTATTCATTTGAAACAGTGTTTCTCTGTTTAACACTTCATCATCAAGGCACAGAAGCTGTGACCTATAGAAAGAATAAAAAAACAACACATTCTGGTTACTTGGACATTTACCCATTCCTTGTATTTTCTGTAACAAACCACAGTCAAGCAAAATTTCCATTCACAAATGCTTCAATGCTATTTTCAAATTAGGACAATGTACTCCACCATCTCTCACACCATCAGATATCATTACTTCTTCACTGTATGAGGCACTTGACTTAACACATTCCACCAAAGAACAGAGGTCACACATTACACATTGAAATACTAAGCAAACAATAATACCTGACAGGATGGGCAGTATTGGGCAATACTGGACTGCCCAGGGGTGTAATAAGGCCTGATGCCAAATGCGGAGGGCCTTATAGTCCCTGGAAGGTCCGATATTGCCCATACTACCCACTTTGGAGGGTATTATTGCGCTTAGAAAATGGGTTATTTCTGAAATGTTTTATACAATAATTAAAAAGTGGTGCAAATGTGCTCAAAAAACTGGATTAAATTAATAAAAATTGTTTTGTTGCAAAGTAGTCCCTGTAGTGGTATAGCTGTGTAGTGATATAGCTGTGTAGCTGGCAGCAGAGAGCACTTTTGTTTTGCATGACCTGATTTTATGTGCCTTTATCCCTGCTTGAGAGGTCGTTGCCTTGTGTCCCTTTTGTTTTTTTGAGCACATTCTAGTCTTGTGTGTCTGTGGCTGTTGTTTTTTTTTTTTTTTAAGAGACTGAGGTGGGGTGAGACTGTCATCAGTAGCACTGTTGGAAGAAAGCGTTTTGAGCAAAATTAAAGCTGCTGCGTGTCCTGTTATGTCAGGCGGGAAGCATGAGTGAGACGTCTTCGGGAGGACAGATGGAGATGTCAACGGGCAGCATTTACTGGCAAGAACAACAAATGTAAGCTTTTTTAAAATATGCAAAGCATTCCTGACAGACTGCTCAAGTCAGGTAGTCAGATCATTTTACTGGCTCAGTTTGTGTGTGAATCACGACGGGAGACCGGCGACGGGAGGAAGGAGCGGAGCTCTGCTCGATTAAGTAAAGTAATTCAACTGTGTGCCAGGGTTAAACGGTTAGGAGTTTAAAAAAAACAGTGTTCTGTGGACTACAATGCTTAAGAAACTGTCTTGGGGTGAGTGTTACATCGCATATTTTGGGGACAGTAACGCTCGCTAAGTGTGTAAAAAAATGGCGGCAATTTTGAATTTGCTAAGGATTTTTTGCCCAATGAGTAAGCAGAGTAGGCAAATGGATATGTTAGGTGGTGATGGGGTAAGGTTAGTGGCACTTTTTATTTGCTAGGCATCTATTGAAAGTTAATGTACCCCCCTGGCAGGGGTACTAGTCAATCAGAGCCCAGCAAATAAAAAGCCCATGTTCTAACCACAGATAGAATGTTGTAACAGCAACAGATACCCAGTTAATACTATGATGCCAGCCATATTGCATTTCTTGGATCACCCACTTGGCATAATGGTATGCTACAGAGTGTAAACAAAACTGTTTTTCCAGGTCTACATATCTGTAACAAATTATATCACAATAACATTTTTTTCTTCCCAATAATTAGACATCATCGTGTGAGTACCTGATTTCAACAGTTACAAATCTAATCACAGCTTTTTTATTTGTTCTATATACTTGAATTATTTTTTTCCACAGGTATAACACATACTAATTCTGGCAGATAACAGCATTGTACAATAGTACTGGTCATTTTGTAAAATGGAAAATTCTAAATCAAAGCAGTCTTTCTCTGTATATAAAAAGGGATATGCATTTTGCACCTTTGGGATAACCATCTTATTTGAAAAGTAGCCTGTGACCTAGAGTAACCTCATAAGTGGCGAAGCCACAAGTGAAGTTTACGAGAGGTCACAGGCTACTGTACAAATAACTTCTTTATCCCACAGGCACACCACGCATATTTAATTTATGCAACAGGACTTTTTGAGTTCAGTTTTGTTTTATATTATTTTTTTTCTTAAGTTCCTGTCCATGTTTTTTTCTCTGTACCTGGTTCCAGTCTTTGGTTTGCAGGGTTGTTTTACTGAGAAAGAGGTAAAAATGTTTTTTTTTTTTTTTAAAGAGTGTTTGAATTTAAAATGTGTTTCTGGTTTGGGAGGGAGTTGGTTAGGCTGTGCATTTTGTGAGTCTTTCGGACTGTGATAGCTTTGCTTATAAACAGCACTGTGAGAACATGAAAGTGAAATTGGGATGCAGTACTACCGAGCAGGCAGCACACGTAGTGGTGCCTAGTGATGAACTCACTGTGTAGATAAATGGGTGATGATGTAATCACTATGTAGATATCTTGAAGTTATCCACATAGTGATTATATCACCACCCATTTATCTAAGCAGTCACTCACATAACTGAAGTAATGTGTCAGTTTTTATCCTGACACCTGTTGTATAAAAAATAATACCATAGAATGCAACAACAGGACCTTCATATGAAAACTACAAAAACCTGTACTAGAATCCACAGACAAGCAACACTGCAAATCCCCAACCATAACCATACTTGCAATAGGACATGACCAACATATTTGAACAAACGCAAATCAAAGCATCATTTACAGAATGTAAACATTTCACAATTTCAGTGACATAATACCCCATATACATGGCAATAACAAAACAACCCATGAACTGTGCCTCACTGCATGCACTACATGTGATACACACAGAGCTCCCATGATCCCTCCAGAAAGTCAGAATCTATACAAACAGCAATATTTAATTGCTTCTACTGTTCTCTTATCATTATCCCGTACTGCACCTTTTGAATAGCAAACCAGGTTCAATTGCACAGGTATACCCATCTCATTTGATGCTACAAAACAATCAATTACAATGTCTACCACCATGTGAACAATGTAAATCACAATATTATTTACTATCACATGATAACTGAATATATTAACTTAGTAGAATTGTTCATGCATTTCAGTAACATATTATTTCTGTTCTTTATCCACCAACGTCAAACCTTGTGAAAAAATAATGTGATAACAGTAAGGAACCTTCCATCTTTGTAACTATGAACAACTACTTTTGCTTGTAGTTTACCAATATCATCAGCTGCATGTCTTTGTAGAGCACTCATGCTATAGCTTCCTACCTACAAGATTCCACTTCCTCCATGGCCATGCATGTTAAAAGTACTAAAATGTGCTTGTATGATATCCTGCATGGTAATCAAAATGTGAAATAGAATATCAAAACTGAAAAACTTACACACACATACATCAGCAATAAGAAAACAAACTACATTAAACTTCACATAATCCACACTTATACCAAGCACTTCTTCTATTTTATTTGTTGTAAAGCACAATGTATAACTCACACATGACAACTGATTAAGACACGATATGAGTCATTACATAATGGGTTTTGCTGATATGCTATGTGATAAAACTCCAGATCACCACCAGACAGCAACAATGAATCAATGACATGTATATAGTGGACAAATGCAACAGTTATTACAACTCTTTCTATGCAACTCAGAATACGACCACTGTATACGCGTAAACATGCAAAAAAAAAAAAGTGGCACACTAGATTCCAATTTCACTGTTGGACTACCACCGAAAAAAAAAAACACTGAAGAAAAAGGTAATGAAAATACAGCCTTGTAATCAGCAAACCCCTACTATATAAAATGGATATGCAATGGTTACTTATGTGATAGCTGAATATCAGAACTCTTGGCAAGTGAGCTCAGGGTTCAGTCATTCATGGCTACACCACTTGTGATATCCCCTGAGCTCACTTGACAGCTATGCTATTCAAGCATAGATGTAAATACAGTGGCTCTATCTATTAATTAAAAATATACTTCAGTACAGTACATTAACTTAAAAGTGCAGAACAGCTCAGTTAACTAAACACATTGCTTGTTCTCCTTTTTCCTCCACAGAGTTTCTTGCTGTTCTACAGAGCATGAACCGAAATCTCAGCCAGCTGCTCGAGGCTGTGAAGGGTGGCAACAGGGCTGCAGCCCAGCATGCCCATGTTACTGCAGCAAAATTAGATAAAATAATTGAGCAAAATACTGACATGATTGATTTTGCTTCAGTAACATAGGCATGTGGGGCATGCAGCCTTAATTGCCACTTGTGGTCTTGAGAGTAGCAACAGAGGACTCACCAAAGCCATCACTAGCCTCCGAGAAGTGGAAGAGGGCTCTGTTGCATCTCTTGAGACCACCCACTGCCTCATGGTGTGGCTGGCTGAGAACCAGATGGAGGTTACAGAGGAGATTCACCACCTTCTTTGCCAAGACCTGCAGCACCTAGTGGATGACCCACAATCCACAGCTCCTCAGCAGCAAGAGCCCCTCCAAGGTGTCCCTCCCACCACAACAACAACAACAGCAGATGAGGGGCACCAAGTCCCACCACCAGCTCCTGCTCAGTCTTCCTCTTCCTCCTCATCATCTTCCCCGAAAGGCACAACAGCCTGAATGGCTATCACTTCCCTGCCACTCCTAGCCATATATATATTTTTCCTGAAACTTATTTGTTATTTAATATATGTTATATTTATTATCCCTTAGATCCCCTACCCTGTGTGAATAAACACTTATTTATTTTACAGCTTTAATTTATGTTATATTTATTATCCCTTTGATCCACCCACCCTGTGTGAAGAAACACTTTTATTTATTTTACAAGTTTTTTGTACAATAATGAATAAATAATATTTTTTTTGTAAAATTGCTAATTAAAATTATTCATATTTTAAGTAAAAAATTCTTCTTTTACAATCATGTATTTGTTTCCTTGTTATAAATACTATAACTTGTTTCAAAGAAATACAAAATCACACATGCCCCCACAATGCAAAGCATCATGGGCTGCATATGCAAATCACCACAGAATATTATGCTGGTTCAACTTTAAGCAGAAATGCATGGTGCCAAAAGGCCTCTCACACAGTTTGCAAAGGGTGCCAACAGAATACATAGACGTGTTTTGTCCTACCAGGACTCATCAGTATGCCTCGTCTGTTTGACACCCCAGTGGAATGAACCAGAAACCCTAAGATGGTCTATCTGGGTTATGTTGTGGTGAACCCAATTAAAACAAAAAACAATTTAAAAGACAAAGAACCTCTGTGCGTAAGCACTGAGGCAATGGTTACCCCAAAGGGCATTTGGCCGGGAAGCCAAGTTTCAAAGAAATACAAAATCACACATGCCCCCACAATGCAAAACATCATGGGCTGCATATGCAAATCACCACAGAATATTATGCTGGTTCAACTTTAAGCAGAAATATAACTTGTGTTCAGCTACTCTCACAAGGGTATACCATTTATGTTTACAGCTTTAGTTGAGATGTGCGTCTGCACTCAGGATCTTCTACCTAGTGTTGGGAGGTGGGGGGTACTGATGCCGTGCAAATACTCAGTGTTCTAACTTGTGTACAGTTGGAATCAGAGAGGTATACTGTTGATGTCCATGGCTTTAGTTGGGCTGTGGCTCTGCACTCAGGATCCAGTACCTGGTCTGGGGGGGTGGGGTCATTGCCTGGCTGAGGCTGTGCAACTACTCAGTGTCCTAACTTGTGTGTAGCTGGTATCAGGGTGGTATACCATTGATGTCAATGGATTTAGTTAGGTTGTGGCTGTGCACTCAGGATCCAATGACCTGGTCTGAGGATGTGGGGGCATTGCTTGGCTGAGGCCATGCAACTCCTCAGTGTCCCAACTTGTGTGTTGCTAGTATCAGGGAGATGTACCATTGATGTTTATCACTGTTGTTGGGATGTGGCTCTGCACTGAGGATCCAAAACCTGGTCTTGGTGGGGTTGGGGCATTGCCTGGCTGAGGCTGTGCAGCTCCTCAGTCTCCTAACTTGTGTGCAGCTAGTGTCAGGAAGGTATATTGTTGATGTCCATGGCTTTAGTTGGGCTGTGGCTCTGCACTCAGGATCCAGTACCTGGTCTGGGGGGGTTGGGGGCATTTCCTGGCTGAGGCTGTGCAACTCCTTAGTGTCCTAACTTGTGTGCTGCTGGTAACAGGGAGGTATACTGTTGATGTCCATGGCTTTAGTTGGGCTGTAGCTGTGCACTCGGGATCCAAAACCTGCTCTGGGGGGTGGGGCATTGCCCGGCTGAGGCCATGCAGCTGCTCAGTGTCCTAAGTTGTCTTCAGCTGGTGTCAAGAAGGTATAATGTTAATGTTAACAGCATTACTTTGGATGTGTCTCTGCACTCAACATCCTGTACCTGGTGTTGAGGGCTGCAGGGCACTTCCCAGCTGAGAGCATGCAAGTACTCACTGTCCTAACTTGTCTTCAGCTACTATCAGAGAGGTATAAAATGAATAATTCTGCCTACCATCACAGTACAAGTATTCAATATCATATGTATTGGTGAGAGCACATAGTGCTGGGAGTGCGGGGCCCTTTGGGCCTCACGCTACCACCAACTGTACACTTCTGCCTAACATCACACTGCAACTACTGAATATCATACATATTGATGGAAGCACATATTGGTGGGAGAGCGGGGCCCTTTGGGCCCCATGCTTCGACCAACTTGTCCATTTATGCCTACCATCACATTACAAGTACTAAATCTCATGTATATTTGTGGGAGCACATATTGCTGGGAGTGTGGGGCTCTTTGGGTCCCACGCTCCCACCAACTTGTCCACTTCTGCCTTCAGGCCCCCATGCTCCCTACCATATTGCCCAGCACTCCATAACCACATACATCTACTATTCATTTTTAGCTCTCCTATACCTTATTATGAAATCTTCCTACATGCCCAAATATATGCTCACCATGCCTTTTACAGCACACAGAAATACTTTCCCAGTAACTATAATAAACATGCACCACAACTCAGCAACTGTAACTGACACCAACACAATAACTGACACAATCGAAGATCTATGATGACTCTTTCTGCAGACTAAATTTCACTCAAATCATGCAAATGGTTCAAAAGTTACAGAAGCAAAATGAACCAAATTTTCATTCAGAGGAGTGGAATAATTTCACACCTATTTACATTTTACACACCTAACCACTGAAAAGTATGTTCATGGCAGTAAGGCTAGCTACCCTATAAATTTCAAGCCACTACCACAATGCAGAACGCTATCTGCAAACAGCAAATTAATTTGTTGACTCCTACATACCATAGTTCACATCTACAGGACATCCCCTCAACACCCTCTAAATTTCAAGTCAAAAGACCAAACCGTTTTTGAGATATTTAATTTTAAGGCTTTTACACCTTTAAAAATTCTTTGAGTGTGAGAATCGGTTGCAACCTCATGATCAAAGATCATCTCTGATCATGAGGGGACATGTGGTCATGAAATTTGGGCTATCTGGTCCCTCCCAGAGACATCTGGTCCAGCAAATATCTGGCCATCTCGTCTCACCCTCACAAACAAAACTCGTGATCAAAGAAATCTTGCCACCAAAGAATTTGCAGGCTCGCAATCAAAGAAATTAAAAATGTTAAAACTTCATTTTTTGTCATAACCACATTGAACAACAGGCATGGCTATATAGAGAGAAACCCTCTGAGCAAAACCCATCCTAGTTTAACTTCACAAGTCACCCCTGGGCTGAGATATTTGTTTTTTCCAACCCAGATATTTGGCCATCTCATCCCTCCCTCACAAACGAAGATCACCATCAAAGAATCTTGCAATCAAAGAAACTGCAGGCTCGTGATCAAAGATCGTTAGTGAGCCGTGATCAAAGAATTTAAAAGTTTAAAAATCTATTTTTTGACATAAGTACATTAAACCACAGGCATGGCTCAGTAGAGGGAAGCACCCTGAGCAAAACCCATCCAAGTTTTACTTCAGAAGTCACCCATGGGCGGAGATATTTGTTTCCTTCCAACCCCAAACTGAAAACAAGATGGCGGCCATCGCAATCAATAAATTTCTCATGATCAAAGAATCTTTGATTGTGAGACTGCAAATTCTTTCATCGTGAGGATTGACCAGATGGCCAAAACGCCATTCTTCTTTTGCAACATAACTATATAAATCTTTCCATAGACTTGTAATGGGAGCTAAAAAGTTTAAGAACTTTTGAATGGATTAATATTTCTTCACCAAACAAAAAGTGGCATACTCCTTTACCCAAGCTCTTTCTACATGCCAGGCATCAGACTGACAAGCCATACAGTGGCCCTGCAGCGCCACGGACAAAATCTGAAAAACTGCCCACAAAAGTGTTGAAAAGTGCATTTTTCAGCGATTCATTGTGTAAAAACTGTACATCCAACCAAAATGCAATTTGGCAAATCAAGAGATCTACCATGCCCCACCATGTATACCAAATTTCATGGAAATTCGTTGAATGGGTCCAAAGTTATTAATGCACAAACTTTCAAGTTTAACATTAAAATGTCTTTATAACCCTAACAATAGGGGCGCGACCGAGCCCCTATGATAGATAGATAGATAGATAGATAGATAGATAGATAGATAGATAGATACAGGAGGTATGATTAGAGGAATTTCTCTTGGGGGCAAAAAAGTATGGAATATTCATGTTGAATATGGTTGAAAGGTAATTATTTTCATAACAAACATTATTTTCAAGTATTATCCAAGTAGCTAATTTTAATATGATTGGATAATTCAAAATCCTGACAATTTTATTTCCTAATTTATTGTTCCATTTTATTTTATGTTATTGATAATAAATATATTGTTTACTTTGTGGACAGAAATATTGTTTCCCATATATAATAATGTTTTGCCAGATGATGCACAATAAAGTATTTTTAGATGGTGATCAAATTTTGTTCATGGTTTAATTTTCAGCTCAATTTACAACTCCATTTCACATACCTGCACAATGACATAATCTAATACAGACAGCAAACCAGGGCCCATGTACATATGAGCTTCATGCTTTTAACCTTTATGGTGATCATTTAACACAGTGGGCTGGATATTCAAAAGGGTTGCGCCATGCACAATAGGGTTGCACCTGCGCAAGTCCGAAATTGCGCCATTCTGCGATATTCAGCAGGAGGCAGTAGCACCCCCAAAGTCATGCTGAGCAACAGCGTAATGCTAATGAAGGCATGCTCAACCGGAGGGGGAGGAACCATGCATAAACTGCACAGCCCGATATTCAGCCGGGCTGTGCAGAGTTGTTCAGGTGCAACCCCCAACCTGCGCCTGCACAACTCTGAGCCAAAAAAGGATTAAGTGGGGGCCACCCACAGGTGAGCTGCTGCATTGCAGGGCACAACACAGCAGCTGCCACCTGTGGGTGGCCTTCCCTGTGCCCCCTGCAGCCCGATCGCGGCATAATAGTAACCCCTCGGTAGTCCGTCGCGGGCAGAACATAACTGAACAACACCCCCACTGGCCAGATCACGGGCAAAATAGAAATGAACCCCCGACTGGCCGATTACAGGCATAACAGAAATGAACCCCCACTAGCCCGATCGTGGGCAGAATGGAGTTCAACCCCCAAAGACCAATATCCCTGGTGGCCCAGTGGACCATGAAGCCCGATCGCGGGCATTAGAGTCAACCCCCCCAAGGTCCAATTTCACTGGTGATCTAGTGGCTCCCCACTCCACCCACCCACGGATTCATTCACATATCTGGACTGCCTTGTACGATATGGGCTGCATGCCCATTGGCTCTTGCTCTGAATCAATTGGCGTGCAGCCCTACCGAGCAGTCAGTCGACGGACGGCGTGGTGGCAGGTGGGTGGGGTGCTGCCTCCCACCTGCTGACATGGGGGGGAGCAGGGTGGTGGGGCTCCATGGGTGGGTGGGGTGGGGGACCACTAGATCACCAAGGAAATTGGACCTTGGGGGTTGACTCTAATGCCTGATCGGGATTCGCTGTCCACTGGACCACCAGGGATATTGGTCTTTGAGGGTTGACCTCCATTCTGCCCACAATCGGGCTAGTGGAGGGGGTCATTTCTGTTATGCCCATGATCGGGCCAGTCGGGTGGGGTTCAGTTCTGTTATGCCCGTGATCAGGCCAATGGGGGGGTTCAGTTCTGTTTTGCCCATGATCGGGCCAGTGGGGAGGAGATTTACTTCATGTCCATGATCGGGCTGCAGGGGGCGTCGGTCCCCGATGGCTGCTGCCTGGCAGGGCGCCAGGCACAAGTTGTCGGGGATTGGTGCACCTGCATGCTAATGGCATGCAAATGGGGCCGTGAGTAGATGCAAATGCCCCCACCGCACCTTGCATAACTTATGGCTCCATTTGCATGTCACCTTTTGAATATCGGAAATTTGCGTATGGCGCAATGGAACTTGCGCCACTGCATCTTGAATGCTTCACTCTGACCACTTGCGGTGGCGCAAGTTCCACTGCGCCATGCACAGTGAGTGTGGCTGGGGGGGGCAATATTCAAAGGAGTTGCTCAATAGCGCAACTCCATTGAATATCGCCCCAGCCACACCCCTGCGCAACCTTTTTGAACAGCGCAAGGGCTTGCGCCACAGAATGGAGCAGTTTGAATATCCAGCCCAGTAAGTAGATCATTCTTCATGACTGAACTGAGTCTGCCCCAATTCCTAGTTACATGCTTATCCACAGATGCACAGTTTTGTAATATTTGATTCAGTACTTTAATAATTATATCTGGGTCTATTAAATTATTGAACTCTTTAATTCAGGAATCAAAAATGCCCCACTATTAACAGGCCTGGTCCCAATGGATCAAACATTTTTTTAAATGGATGTCCAGATCAGACCAAATAGAATTGGTAGAATATTTGGAAGAAGATGAAGGAATAGTAAATAAGGCTTTAATCCCATCGAAAATGGCCACCTTAGCTCTTTACTCAGTCCCAAGCCTCAGTTCTTATAATTTATATATCCTGACTGATGTGCTCAAGTATCGTCCAGCACTTTTGGCTAGTTTTGCAGAGCCGTCAAGTACATCTTGCAGTATGCACTGACCTCTGATCCTCCTACATTTTGTTATTTTTACCACTGCCAAAATCTTGACTGTATGTGGCCTGTAGGAACCTACTCAGCCTGAAAGGATGAAGGGAACAGCATGCAGAGTGGTAGCCAGCTTGAACATGGTGTTGCTGCACTACATTACTGCCCCCCTCAAATCCTTAGTGGTGGACATTGTAGATCTGAAAAACATGATCTCATTAATGGCAGACAATGTCGGATGCCTCAACAACCACATAAATGCAGCAGACATGCATGTAATAGACTCCATAAATTAGGTCTACAGAACAATTTAGTTAACTGGGTTCAATTCTGGCTCACCAATAGGAAACAAAGGGTATGCATAAGGGAATTCTTTAAGACTGGGCAAAGGTGATGAGTGGGGTGCCCCAGAGATCTGTACTGGATCCTTGTTTATTTAATATTTATGCCTCCTCTATACAATATGATCATGATAAAATCTGGATAACAAAATTCACTGATGATTGTAGGTTGGGGGCCAATATTGAAAACCAAAAGATGCTTTAGCACTCCAGCAGGCACTAGATTACATTCAGGGTTTGACCATTAAACACAAACTGCTACTTAACTAAGACAAATGTGCAGTGATACATATGGGGAGAAAAAACCAAAAAAATTTGTATACACTAAATAAAACTGAACTTGTTAAAACATCCAAGGAAAGAGATTTAGGTATATTGATTTTGCATGACCTCTCATTCAAGTACCACTGTAAAAACATTGTTCAAAAAAGGAAACAGAATACTGAATTGTATATTCAGACATATTGAGATTAGGAGTAGAGAGGTCTTGGTACCTCTCTATTCATCCTTGATGAGGCCCATCCTGGAGTACAGGGCCCAGGTTTGGTCCCCCTTCAGAAAAGGAGAAAGCCATATGATTGAGAGAGTCCAAAAAAGAGCAACTAGGGCCATAGAGGATCTCAAAGTGAGGAACTATGAGGAAAGACTGAGGAAGTTGAACATGTTCACACTGGAATACAGGAGAATGTGAGGGGACATGTGCCTATTACATAGAACTTGGATAGAAAACAAGCTATGGGACACCTTGGGGCTGCAAAGCAGGGAACAGCTATATACTATCAGTTCACATACTCTCCAGTTGAAAAGCAGACAATGTAAACTGGTGAGAAGTAATGTGGTATAATCAGAGGGTGGTTTCTATGTGGAATGGACTCCCACTCAAGGTCATAGGCAGTAATACAACAGACCAATTTAATAAAAATTTGGATAAGCATTTTAGAGGAAATAGGTAAATGCCCTCAGATATACTAAGCGAACACTGTGGACCAAAGTCTATTCTATAGAGCTTTACTATCTATGAAACCTATAATGAACATGGAAGAAGCTCACCAGCAGACCCTATGGCTCCTCTGCGACCACAAGAGGTGGCTCAACAGGTTGTGGGAGTGAGAGAAGGACCAGGAAAATCAAGGACACAGCAACAACAAAAGGATCCTTGGCTTTTCCAAAGGAGCAGAAGGCCAGAGCATAGAGGTGATCTTGATGGATATGCTACCAAAGTTGGTTACCCAACCTGCCATGGTCCACTTGAGGTGGAGTGGGCCTACTTAACAGGGCTCGCCAGCACTGGGACCAAGACTGTGGCCCATCAAAGCCCTTTTCTTTGGTACTCAGTGAAAGAATGCCTACTTTGGTTGGCACAAGAAAAAGATCTACTGTCCTAGCAAGTGCAAGGATGCCACTATATCATAACTACTTAGCAAAGGTAGTCCAGAGGTACAAGGAATACACACTGATTTGTACAACTGTCTGGGGGGCCGGTGTCCCATATAGATTTAGGGGACTTACCACCTTTGGCATCTCCAGAAATGCGTACAAGTTTAAAAGTTGGAGCCCCCAGAAAGCTGGGGCCATTGTCCTGAATCATTGGCTAAACTTCCTAGTGGAAACTACATCATCCAGAGGACTCTGGGATGACCATAATTCTGCAGGGTCCATAATGCCCCTCACTAGTGGAACCAACAGAGGACTTTCATCAGACATCAGGAGCAGCACAGACCCACATCACGGATGGAAAAATGGTAGCCCTTATAGACTCAGAAAGCAGGGAACCCCACATTATGTACTGAGGTAAATATGGCCACAACACAGAGGTAGAAGGGAGCATTGTGGACCAAGAGGAATTTGTTGTCAGCTCCAGGCCACCAATTATAAGGACTGCAATCCATCAGACCATTCTGCCCCCTTTCCTCCCCCAGCTAAAGCTGCCTGAGATTCTCCTGAGAACTATACAGAGGATGCTCCTATACTGGCTATGCAGACTCTTATAGACTCAATGCTTCTGACCATTGCAGTGGCTACTACTTCACCTCCCTTCCAGGGCATCTATTGTGGGAAATAAATATCAGATGGATACATACCCCATTCTGGCCCCAGTACTGCCCACAACTGACCACTTGGGCAGGACAAATATACTCTGTCTCCCTCTGGACCTTTAATATCCTTTTTAATTGACGGCATAGCTCCTCTATTTTTGTTGGGTATGTGTGGAATGGGGACCATCAGAACTTGTTATTGACATGTTAGAGACTGTGTTGTGCTACATTATATCTAAAGATTTTTGTGGCATTGGTGGGGGGGGCTTTTACTTGGATGGGATAATGGGTGGGCATATTTGAGGTGGAGAATGCTGCTGTTTTAATGTTTAAATATTGATCTTGTGCTAGCAGCAGCTGCCATAATCTCTGCCCCTCTTTCCACCTCCACAGGTCCCTCTACTGTCTCCTTATTTCTGTACTCTGTAGTGGTTGATCAGGAGATTAATGTGGCATCCTCCCCACTTTGTTGGTTGCCACACTGATTTCCAACACATATAGCCATGCACAGTGGATGATAACCTTTCTTCCCTCCCTCCATGCGGGAGAGAAGTGCGCTTCTCTGTTACCCATCAGTTGCTCATTGCCAGCATTGCTAAACTCACCTGCTTGGAAGTAGGTTGTTGTCTATCCACCTATTAGTATCTCTACAGAATACAGAAGCACCACTGTTCATCAACAGCAAATCTGCCAACATCCCATACAGTGACGGCACAATGCCAACATGTGTTATTATGCCGTCAAGAAGCAAACTGTTTTTTGTGGGGACCTGTGCCCCCGCACCCCCAATGTGGGGGCTCTGCCCCCCATATCCCCAATGTTTATATATTATCAACTCCAGGTCAGAGTTGTTTCTGGGAGGGGGAACAATATTGGGAGAAGTCGCATTGATGAATCGCAGACCCTTACAGCAACTTTCACATCAATGGTCTTTTATTGGCTTTCATGGTTGTGGTGACACTGTAAAGGGGGTCACCCACAGGATACTTGTTCCTGGTCCCCATCCTCTGGGTGGGAAGGGGGCAGGGCAAACAATGTGTGGTGATCAGTTCCATGTCATGGGGTGATTTCCGACTAGTGAAAAACATATTGGTGAATGCACATCATCGAAATCAGATATGGCAACTGCAATACACTGACAAACACAGACGAGACCCCAAACCTAATGTTTTATGCAGAGGCCTATGCCCCACACACCCCCTTTCTTTATATAATCAACTCCAAGGGGGGCCTGACACTGGGGAACAGGCAAACCCTCGGGAGGGGGCTATTCAGTGGGAAGGGGACTGCAGATTGTGGCACATGCCCAGGGGTATCGGGAACTGGACACCCAAAACTTAAACCTCACATTACTAAAATCATAAAAATGTTACCATGCCCTTCCCAGCCCTGAACCCTGTACCTTCTGTGCCTTAGCCATCGGTGTGATCCACCACACCAAGTGAGGTTCTCGACAGAACTACCTAGACTCCCTCCCATATTCTCCTCTATGTCATGCCCTGCCACTCTCGTGTCATCCCCTACTCATCGTTATGTGCCTCCAACATTCACTTAAACCTCATTTGTGAACCCTCCATGCTAGATCTCTTCCTGGGTGCTGCAAAAGAGTCATGCAAAACTCAATTGCTCATTTGCAGTCACCCATTTGGTGGGATACTGTGGTGATCAGGCAACCACACATGGCCTATTGGTGGAAACATCAAGCTTGCTAACCTATGCAAATATAGGGGTTAGTTAATAAGTACCCCTTCTCTTTCTCCACCTTCCCCCTCCACCCATGCTCTCCCACACAGTGGTCTAGGGCAGCATGGACAGGACAAGTGGACTAGACCCAGCTATACACTTAGTAGATGACCAATGTTGATAACAACCACCAACATTTCTGGGTTTTTACCATATTCACTGAGCAGGTTGTATGATTACCCCCAGGTCCCTTTTATGACTGGTGGCAGTCAGTACTCCCCATCTTGTACTCCTCTCTTTGATTTATGCACCCGAAGTACATGATTTTGCAGTTCTTTGCATTGAATCTTAGCTGCCATAATAGCTACCACTCATGAAGCATGTTTAGGTCCTTTCTCATTTTTTCCACCCCACTGGAGTGTCGACCATGTTGCAGATTTTAGTGTCATCTGTAAAGAGGCATATCATTGCTTATAAAGACATTAGCAAGGACTGGCCCCAGAACAGATCCCTGTGACACCCCACTGGTACACCCCTCTCTTTGGATTAAATGCCATTTACCACCACCCTCTGTGTCCTGTCACTCAATAAGTTTCTGACCCAGTTTACCACCTTGGGGCCCACTCCTAGGCTGCTCAATTTATTTATCAACTTCCTATGTGGGACGGTGTCAAAGGCCTATCTGAAATCTAGGTAGGCCACCTCAACCATCCCTTCCCTATCTACCTCCCTGGTCACCCAGTCAAAGAAATCTATAAGGTTTGTTTGACAAGACCTTCCCGCTGTGAATCCATGCTGCCTTGGATCATGTGCTCTGCTGGATTCAAGAAATATCACAATCCTTTCCTTTAGCAGTGACTCCATTAATTTCTTAACCACTGAGGTCAGGCTGACTGGCTTGTAGTTGTCAGCCTCCTCCCTGTTCACACTTTTTGCAGAGAGATACTACATTTGCCCTTCTCCAGTCCCCTGGAACCACCCCTGTCTTTATCAAGTTGTTGAATAGGGCTGTTAGTGGTGCTGCCAGCACCTCTCTAATTTCTTTTAATATTCTGGGATGTATCCTATCTGACCACATAGCCTTATCCCCTTTCAGATTCCCGAGTTCTTTTAGGACTCTTTCCTCTGTAAATGGGCTGGTGTCCACCTCACTCCCATTGGTGCTCCTTTCACCCAATAGCGGTCCTTCTCCTTTCCCTTCTTCTGTGAATAATGAACAAAAATATTTGTTCAGGATTGTTGCCTTTTCTAGGTCCTCCTCCACACACCCCCTTCCTCCTTTTTTAGCCTCACAATCTCACCACTGGTCTTCTTTCCATCACCTGAAAAAGGTCTAGTCTCCTCTTTTAATTTTCTGGGCTATTTTTTCCTCACTTTGCTCCTTTGCGCTCCTGAGTGCTTTGCCCACACCCATTGCTTTTCCAGATACAGTTCCCTGTCTTCCTCTATTTGTGTTTCCTTGTACCTCCTGAAAGTTAGCCTTTTCTCTCTTACCTTCCCAGCCACATCCTTTGAAAACCATAATGTTTTTTTCTTTCTCTTTGTTTTGCTTACTTGCCCAACACAAAGGCTTGTTGCAACTGCTATAGCTCACTTAAGGTTATCCCATCGTTTCTCTACACCCCCCCATTTCTTCTTCTTTCCTTGACAGAGCTTCCTTAAGACACTCACCCATTTTTGAAAAGTCAACCGGTCTGAAATCCAGGACCCTTGCTTTCATGTGGTTTGACTCCTCCATTGTTTTCACATTGAACCACACTGTATGATGATCACTGGACCCCAAGTCATTACCCACCATTACACTGGTGACTCTGTTCCCATTGATGAGCACCAGGTCCAATATTGCTCCTTCTCTGGTGGGTTCCACCACAAGCTGCTTGAGGCACACCCCCTGCAGGGCATCCAGTATGCCTCTGCTCCTGGCTGTGGCTGTAGCCTGGGTGCTCCAATCCAAATCAGGCAAATTGAAGTCTCCCATCAACAGCACTCCACCTTTGGCTGTCATTTTGTGGATGACTTCCACTAGTTTCCCATCCATCTCCTCCCCTTGTGCTGGAGGTCTGTAGATCATGCCTGTGTAAATGGCAGTACCATTTCTTGTCTCCAGGGCAACCCACAGTGCTTCTGCTCCCTCCTGTATTCCCTGAACATCAGTTGCTTTAATTCCCTCCCTCACATAGAGAGCCACCCCTCCACTCTTTTTTCCCACCCTGACTTTTCTAAATAGAATGTAACCTGGTATGGTTATATCCAAGTCATGGTTCCCTGTGTACATGTCTCAGTAACAGTGACAATGTCCAGGTCTGCCTCTGCCATCAAGGCCACTAGGTGTGGGCTTTTATTTCCCAGGCTGCAGACATTCGTGCATGAGGCATTTCAAGTTTTGCAACATCCCCTTCTAGTAGCTCCCCTCCTATCCCCATGTCTTCCTTCCCTTCCTCTCCTGTTTTTACTCCTATTTTTCCTTATCTCTGCCATTCTGCCTATCTCAGTTTTAGGTTTTAGTGTCAATTTCCCAGTTTTAGGGTCCTTCCTACTGATTGCTTCATCCTGTTGGGGAGGGGCAATGAGCTTCTTCCTGCCTATCACCTTCCCCCTTGGCTAGTTTAAATGGTTGCCAATGAAGCATTTAAACCTTTCACTAAGGATCTTGGTTCCCCCTGGATAGATGCAGTCCATCCCACTTTTATAGGCCTGCATCCCTCCAGGTGTGACCCCTGTCCCCAATGAAGTTGAAGCCCTCTGCTCTGCTCTGCTCTGCACCAATCCTTCAATCATGCATCGAATCTGATGGTGTGGAGTGCCCTGCCTTCCCCCTTGTCTTTGACTGGTAGCACCTCTGAAAAAAGTTACAGTGCGTGCCACTTGCCTAAAACTTCTCCCCACCTCCCTGAAGTCTTCCTGCACTACCCTAACCTCATCACCAACCTTGAGACAGTCCCACCCTGCCAGTGCAGCATAGGAGTTGTGGAGTTTAACCATGAGAGGGATGTTCCTCTTTCCCACCACCCTCACCCTTCCTGAGCCCACCGTAGTCCAGCCACTCCTCCACCAGACAACTTTTGAAGCAGTGGGGCTGATCCCTAGAAGGAGGACAAAGTCCCCCAAATCCTGGCCAACTCGGCGTAGAGATGAGCAACCTCCTCCCTCAGCCCACATAGGTGCCCACAGATGGGACAGTGCCACATCCTCCAGAACATCTCCTGGAAGACTGTCACCCCACAGCCACTGCACTGCACTACTCCCATCATGTCTTATTTGTGGCTCCTCTCCTGTCACTTTGTATTCTTTCTCTCTCCTCCATCTGTGTAGTTATTTATTTTTGCTTTTTTTCTCTCCCTACTTTCCCACTGCCTTTGTGCCCTTACAGCTCCTGCCCTTCATGTCTTGGGACAGGAACTTCTTGCATTCCTCGGTAGTTTCCTTCTTCCTTGCTCAGTCAGACCTACAGCAGCTAGTGGGGAGGGAGAACTACTCTTTTCCTTCAAGGATGGTGGACCTTATGTGTCTCAGTGATCCTTCTATTCCTGCTCTCAAACAGAAAGTTCCTATTGTCAGTCAAATCCAGTGCTTATAAAAGTGGAATTGGCTAAGGGTGGGAGAGTGGAGGGGAGAGTAGGAGGGCAATATTGATGTGTAACAGGCTCTCTTGCTGACTCAGAAGTATTCTAGTTGTAAAGTTCTAGCTCCCTAGTGAGCCACCTCCTTGTTCTGGTAGCAAGATTGCTTTCTACCAAACACTAGCAGCTAGGGAAATCTAACTGCAGACACCTGGTTTTATTCTGCCTAAGTCACACACCCCAATTAACAACTCTCTTCCTGACTTAGCAAACTGTCAAGCTGATGCAGTTTCTTTCCCCCAAATAAGAGAAGCACACTAACTCTTTTTTTACCCTAATTGAGACCCTACACTTCTAATAAAGTATCTGTTTGCTTACTCCCACAGGCTCTGACTCTCTTGCTGAGTCAGAAGTGTTCTAGTAGTAAAGTTCTAGCTTCTTAGTCAGCTGCCTCTTAGCAGGCTCAACATAGCCCTCCCAACCCTGATCTTCCATTCCTATGTGGGGTTCCAGAAAGGGAAATCAGGAACTGATCATTTTAGGATGCTGGTGAACCTCAAATTATTCACCAGATCCACTGATCCAATAGCTGCAGCCACAGTAGATTTTAGGAAGGCCTTCAGCTTCACTGAATGGGACTTCCTATAAGAGGTATTGTAGGAGTATGCCTTTGAACCTTCTTTAAGAGGGTGAAACCAAAACCTTTGCAGTAAACTCATGACTGCGTTGCTCACAGACAAAACTATATCTGCCCCTTTTTGCCTGGAGTGAGGTACCAGAAAGGGCTGCTTTATGTTTCTCGTTCTCTTTTGCTGACTCTACACACTCTCACCATGGGGCTAATGGCCAGTGCTTTGATCCAGGAAATAACAGTAGCAAGGAAGCATTATCTGGTCCACACCTATGCAGATGATCTACTACTGACAGTACCCCACTCTCCCCTATGTCACCAACAGATATTGCAGGATCTATCTGCCTTTTTAGCAGCTTTGGACCTGGTAGTCAACCTATCTACAACTACCCTATCCCCCTTAAACTCTTTGTGGGATAGCACAAGCTGCCAGGGGTTACAGATCTCCTGCGTAGGGCAAGAATTTAAGTACATATGAATCAAGGTGACTAGTAAATGGGCTGCACTATTTCCATCTAACATCCTGCCCTTAATCACAAGAATGGAACATAATACTCAATGCTGGGCCAAACGTATTCTGTCCCTTAGAGGGAAAGTTGAAGTCATTTGTATGTTTGTGTTCCCCAAGTTCGCTTATTTGTTCTGCAACCATCGCTGCTTCTTCCAGACAAGCTTTACTCTAGAACTGACCTGATACTCAGACAAGTCCTATGGGAGGGTAAGCCCCTAGATTAAGCAGGGCAAAACTGAGGGCCCACTGGAGCGGGGAGGGACTGGGGTTCCCTTAGATGGAGGGCTACTCTCTGGCATATATTGTGGCCTAGGCTACCAAATGTATCTCTCCTCTGAGGGATGATAACCCCTCATTGGGTTGCACTCAAGACAGAGGCAGGGAAAGCCCCTTGCCTTTGCTGCTGTTTGGTTAGAAATCCCTCATGATGGTCCTGACCCATCCCTTCTTTCAAGCTATCCTTCTGGCCTGGGACCACTGCATGGCACACATTTCTGTGCCCAAGCCCTTATGAACCCCATCTAGACCCTTCATTTACCTATGGCTTAACCCTCATGTACTGGTAGGAGGCAAACAGGTTTGATGGAAAGACTCAGAGCAGAGAAGGATAAAGATGCTGGCTGATATATCCCTCTCTAACTCAGAGGTGTTCCTGTCCTTTCAGCAACTCCAGCTGAAGTTCTTATTGTCACAAACTGACTTCTGGAAATATCTTAGCTCAGGGCGGTAGCCCAGTCTTTGAATAAATCCCATAATACTCACACCACATGGGACTGGCTTCAGAAATGGGTGGTATCACCCATACAGGAAGTGTTAGCATGAAGTGTTAGCAGGTCAGATTTACACTACAGTCAGACATGCCCAGCAACCAGTACTGTATCTGGATAGGATCAAATGGGAACAAGAATTAAGCCATCCCATCTCTCAGGAGCAAGGAGCAGTAGGATTCCTGTATAGTAATGGCCCACCACACACATAGAGACACAAAGCATCAGCTAATCCAGACCAAAGTTCTACACAGCTGGCATAGAACCACCAAAGCTTTGCATGCTATGGGCAGACTCTCTCATTCTAAATGCTGGCACTACTCGCAGCTTGTGGTACTGCCAGCATAGTTGGGGCTGAGCAACAGATTCTGTGTTAAACCCCACTTTGCACCTTAATACTGTAGCTTTGGCAGAGTTTGACAAACTTCATTGAAATGTTGCAGGTGTTGTCTAGTATACAAGGTCTAAATATGTGGAAAGTTTTATGATGGCAGCTTGGGCGGTTTCTGAGATCCGCATATGTCATTTTCCTGTAAACGTCTAATTTTTCTTCCTTTCCTTAACATGGGTATTTGATTTTGCTGTCATGTACAACCTACACAGAATGGAAATTATTTCCAAAACATTCAGTGCCATGCCAAGGTATTTTCTTCAGAAAGTTTGGAGAAGAAATATTAAACGGTTCCAGAGTTATAAAAATTTAAAGTCCTTTTTTCTTGTGTTCTGAGCATGCTCAGTAGGGTAGTGGGAGGATAATGTGAGGTACAACACAAAAACATCCATGTTGCAGATCATTTTTAACTTCTCACTACTTGCTTCTCACACCACAAAAAAGTATTTTGTATCATGATACAACCCCTAGGCAGTGCTATACCAAGAGCTACTACCCCTGCCTTGCTGGCCGAAACAAGGTTGAGGGGCCTGAGTTTCCAAAACTAACTTTAAACTGGTTCTTACCCAAAATAGCATATTGTGCAGTGCCTCCATCCAGAGTTTACCTTTTAGTGGGCTACAGCTTAGTCTATTACAGTCCTCTGGGAAGATGTACCCACTTACCTTACCAGGATGCCACCCCAAACATGACCCAATAAAATTTTTCCCAACTCAGACCATCCTGGTAATTAGTGACTTACTATTAATAATGGGCCCTAGGCACCAATGGGCAGAGTGGCTATGCGCATGTATCTGGGGCATGTAACCACTCTGCACCCTATTCACCCTGGCATGGGATGCACTGAGGGGAGTGCGCAGCACATATGCACCTGATCCTCTGGCCACGCAAAGAGCAATGCACCTGGGGTGGGTGAGAAGGCATGCCAGCCTTTTGCACTATTCATCATGGTGAGTAGGGCTGCAGACCAGGGCACATAGGAGGCAGGCAGGTAAGTCATGGACAGCCCTGCCATAAGTGCCCCTGGTGCCCAGCTCCCATGCACACTGGACCGGAGGGGGGGCCCATGGGCAGGAAGGCTCTCCCCCCACAGCCATGGCCAGCCCGGCCACAAACTCACTGGCAGACACCCCTGCTCTCTACAGGGCAATTCCTGCTGCTGCCCTCCCATGGCATCACACCCAAGCCCCTGCAGCTCAGTGCCCAGTAGTGCCTGCTGAGCCATGGTAGGGCATGGTCAGACACCCCCCCTACTGGCACTGACACCACCCTACCTCTACCCGCAGGTGGGGTACCGGGTGTCCAACAGCCCTCCATACACTCCCATGGCAGCTGGGTGACTGACCTATGCAGGGGCGCACAGCCAATGCATGCCCACAGAGGTCAGGCTGCTGGTGGCTGTGGAGTTGTATGGAGGGCTGTGCCACTGGCCATTGAGCATCTGGTACTCCAACTGTGGGTACCGTTGTGGTGTTGTAGGGGGCACCATGTCACATGCGACGGGTCGGGGGTACAGTGTTTGGGGGTCACCTGCTTGGGCAGAGTGCGCACTGGCATGCAGTGTGTGAGTTGTGGGGGGGGTCAACTTTCACCATGGGGCTAGGAGTTTCCTGGGTTGTGAAATGATGCCCAGATGGCCCCCATGCACCAGGGACATTGCCGATGGCACAGTGCCCATAGGGGCTGTGCTGTGCAGGTCCAGGTGTTTGTGGGAGCATTTTACACACCTGGACCCACACCTCTCTGCACAAGGGATCCACTCCCTGTCCAGCATGGGCATTTTATTGGATGACCAGTTGGGCCCACGGCTCCACCCCTGGCTGCCCTGTGGAGTCCTGTGAGCCAGGGGGTGGAGCGGCAGAAAGATGCTCATCTGTTGTGCATACCCTAGGTGCGCACCTGTCCACAGGTACAGTGCTGCACAGGCAGATTATGCACAATTTGCGCATAACATGCAACCAATAGTACATAGAGCCCTTTATGTTCATGAGACAGGTATCTGCAAGAACAAACAACAAGTTTATTTACAAGGGGGAGGGTTAGGAAGGGTAAATTGGAATAGAGGTTATGCTATTTACAATTGAGGCAAATTGGATTAATTTGGTTTAGTTTGAGTCAACATTCTGCAGTTTAAATCAGTTGCAAATCACAGTGGCCACCCACCAACCTCTTGAGATAGTCAGATCCCTGGCTATCTAGTTAGCTACCTTTATGACAAACATATTTATAATTGCCCACACTGGTACCAGTTCCCAGGAACATACAGACCCCCTGCAATCCCATATGCAATACCTGGGTTTCCAGTAATTAGAGTTCTTGAAGGTGCAGGCCTGATTTTAGGTACAGCTGTATGTTGACCATATACAGTAGTTGGGGCCCTTAAGAGAAAACAAGCAGATTAACCATGCAACACTGATAAACTTAAAGCTGTTGTGTATGTGGCCAGATGGCCTAGTCCAGTTGAACATTTACCTACACACATTTTTATTTTACTTTGTGTCATGGAATTGACCCTGCATACTTGCAGATTAAGTTACATCCAGATAGTCAAGAACAGGTTATAGCATAAATTTTAGGTAATTACAGCAAGCGGAAGCTCTGACTTGGGAAAACAAGGAGATGTGCAAAGGCTTGCAGCCAGGAACCTCCTAACTGGCTGCAGGATGGTGCAACATTTGCAGACAGAGAACAACTCTTTATTTCTTTGAACAGTGCCCCCACTTTCTAAGCTAGAATCACTTTACTAGATAGACCAGGCTGGGACCTGGGCTGGCATGTTTCAGACCCCATGTCTAGGCTATGCCCCTTGGGGGAAACGCATGTGGGAGTGCGAAGGTGGCACACTCCCAGGCTGTGTCCCAAAACCCAATCTAAAGGTTGTGTAGCATTCAGCACATTTATTAGACTTAGCACATTTACAACTTGTAGCAACTGCATTAGTAGTTACAGTTTCTTTCTCATGTGCCCCACATGGCAGACAAAGACCCTTTTCCAGTCGTCTAAAACTTCAAAACCATGGTGAATTCCCAATGATTTTAGGGGCCAGCACCCACACTCCTGCATGGGGTGTGCAACCAGATCCCAGGCAATGGCTCCCAGAAGTGGATCACAGGACACAATCCTTTCAACGAGGGTGCTTTCCCCTAAGGCTAGGGCTAAACCCAAATGTTTACAGTCCTCACAAACACTAGGAGCTTAGATGCCTCCCTTGCACAACACTATGCACTTGAATCTTTATTTTTCACCACTTGAGTCACTTTCACTAGAAATTGAGCTTGAGGCACAGCTCACTACCTTGTGGGAATACTTTAACATTGGCTGAGCATGAAGCATGGCTAGCTACTTTAGCAGACTCTACTTCTTGACAAAGCTGAAACTGTTGACCTTTTCCAGACTCAGACACTTTACTTAGATTCAATTGATTCCTGTAGCTCTCTAGGGTCTCAACACATTACTTGGTCATAATACAGTTCTTTAGCAGCTCTGTCAGGCTCAGAATACTCTAAACACAGTCTCTTGTGGCTCTTGCTGGCATTTTCAGCTCCCAATGGGACACATAAATGGTTACTGGCCCACCAGGCACTGTCTGGAGAAATTCCGCATGGTCAGGGAACTCCCCATCCAGTCCTGTGGTACTACTTAAATCAGATACATTTATATAATTTCACACTAGACCCTTTTCTGGTCACTAAGCAGATGCCCACCCCTTTATTGCATTGGTTAACTAGGGTGCAGGCAGACAGTCATATCCTGAACTTGCTGGGCTTTTCTGCCCCTTGCAGACTTTCTTAAACGTGTACCTGTTAGCTCAGACTTGTACTTGCTAGACATAAATTTAATCACTCAGGTAACATTACAGAAATGTTTTTTTTCTTCCCTGAGGTTTCACGCTTGCTCTAGCACTCTCACTGGTGAATTTTGACATTTGTGCATCTTTCCCATAGCTAAAGATTTAGATTGTCCATGTTTTCTCAAAAATATGGAAAGGTACTGGCCAGCCCTGGAGGACAATCTGGTAACCCCCAGGCTAGTGACCTCTATTTGCCTGAAGCCATTTTGTCTTCCTAGCAGAAGAAAACCCCTTCCCCTGTGGAGGGGCTTGCACTGATTCAGTAGACCCATTCTGGAGCAAAGTGCCTAAGCCCCCACCCCTGTGGGGGGACCCTTGCTGGAACTGCTTGCACAGCTAGAAAACATTGTTTTTTATGGAGCCCCTCTGAGGCTCCCAATTGGCTAAAGTTGTTTTGCTGCTCTCACAAAGATTGGCTGATCCTGTCTGTCAGTCCAGGAAATTAATATTCATTAACTCCACTCGATGCTCTTTAGGCTCCCTGTTTTGGTACCTAAAATTAGGTTGCTGCAGCTTCCGCATAAGTCTTTTGCTATGTCCCATGAGTTCTGGCAAAAGTCCCATAAATCCTGGCTGGAAATCCTTGATTTCTGATTGGCTGTTGCTGCACTATCATGGTTGCTAATACACACAGTCCCCTTGCAGATTCTACACAGTCCCAAATAAAAGTCCTGGTGCAGCTAGATTACTTATTTTATGCATTTACTTGCCCCACAGTGTTGTAGTCTCTTTAGTGCCCTCACTAATGCTACCCAGAAAAAACAGTTTATTTCAGTCCCTCGCCTGTCATTGTTGCAAATATTTTATAACCATCCTTTGCAGCAGGCAGGCTTTCATCTGAGTTCCAAAGTTAAAACTGCTGCAGCCAGGAAAGATACATTTTTTATTTAAACTTTCTCCCCTTTAACTGTAAGACCCTCTACTGTCCTTGGCAGCTGCTGTTTTATTTTTACACTTTATTTACAATGTTTGTACTGGCAGCAGCCACTGAAAACATGCAGTTCCCTAGAGGCAGACAGAACCCTCACTAATATGCATGAGGGGCTTGTTAATATTCATGAGCCTCTCGTGAACACTCCTCTTCAAACTCAACTCTGTGGCATCCCTACTGCTTCTCTGCTGCCTTGTTTAGGTCTCTGGCCCCCAGAGAGGAGAAGAGGGGCACCGGGACCTCTGAACTTGCTCCCATTAAACTGCACAATTAACAGTCAAGAGATCAAAGATGCATGACGTGCATGCGCGACCTCCACTAGCACCAGAGTGCTAAACAGAATGTGAAGAGTCGTGGTTTAACTCTTTGAGCTTAAATGGGCCCAACGTACAACAGGGCTGCTTGGGGGGATTTTGAGGGGCACATGTGGGACCTGGGAACAGAGGTGAAAATGGGGACAAGCCTGGGAGAACCCTGCAGGCATCAGGAGGCGAACAGGAGCAACAGGTGAAATGGCCAAAGGTAAGCCCCCAGTTTTGGGGGTGGCATTACAATGATAGCTACCATCTTATCCCCCACCAGTGAAATTAAATACATGAAACTACATAAAAAATGATTAATTTTAAAAAATAAACACCTGTACATAGCTAAACAGGACCCATTTAGCTACATTCTGGTGTTTTTTTTTAAATGGCCAGAAATACCCTATCTTGACACCCAAAAATCTAGGCTGCCCAGCTTAGCAAGAGGAGCCATTCACCTGCATTCTCTGTATGAGAACAGTGTAACATTCTTGACTATGAAGCCGCAGCTAGGGTCATGCTGCTGGCTTCAGTTAAAGCAGTAAGCCAGCATCCATCAATCCATCCATCCATCCACCCACCCGCCCACCCATCCATCTCAATCTATCTATCTATCTATCTATCTATCTATCTATCTATCTATCTATCTATCTATCTATCTATCTATCTATCTATCTATCTATCTTTTAAATAACTATCTAATTAAAATATCTATTAAGTTGACGGGTACCCACACCTAGTACTGCTTCTTTCTCTCCACTTTCCTCCAGGTCACCCACCCGCCCTTCCCAGTGTTTATTTATTTATATATATGTAATATAAGCAGACCAGGTGCCCACCCTTGGTACCACTTCTCTTGACCCCTTCCCCTCCAGGTCACCAACTCTCATTCCACAAAATGTAGCCAGACATTGGGGTGCCCAATGCCTGATGTCAGAATATGAGCTGAAATGAGAACAACATCCTTCAATGTTTTTGTAAACATGTAAAAAAAAAAATGGCCCTTGATGATCAGACCCCCTCCACACACACACCCCACCCCAACCTCCCACTCAGCACCCACAACCCCACACTCCACGCACACACCCCACACACCCTCACTTACCAGAACATTTCCCATGGCATTCATCCACTCTCCAATCGAAAACATGTTTTGCTGCAGGAACTATTGACTATGATATGAGAAACTAAGGTAAGTGTGATTTAATGTGTTTCAATATGGTTTGAACTTTTATTCATAACTTTGTTATTTTTGAATATTTTACACCACATTTTCAGCATGGCCTCTTTGGCAGCCCACCTCATGACCAGTGGTGGTGAAACTATGCAAATGTGGCCCAAAAGGGATTTTGTGATTTCTTTGTGAAATCACCATTCTGGTGGGATTTGAAAAATTGAACTGCCCTTGCTCATGAGGTAGGGTCATAAGATGGCTATGTTGAAAATCTGGGGTCAAAATATGCAACTATGATGAAGTTATGAGTGCGCGTTTTAAACTGCTCTATGCTTGATCATAAATTTGGCAATTTTCAATATTTTGACCCCACATTTTCAACATAGCCATTTTTTCACCCCACCTCATGAATGTGATTACTGTAATTTTTCAGATCCTGGCCAAAATGTGTTTTCACATCTGTGACGCAGAATGATGTTTAGGCAGGGATTTGAAAATGTTCACCTTCCAGCTTCATGAAGTGGGGTAATAAGAAAGCTATGCTGAAAATTTAGTGTACAAATATGGTAACATGCTTAGATTAGATATGAACATTGCAGTATTTCAACATCCACTCACAGCTTCACTAATGTTCACTATTTTGACTCCAAACTTTCAACAATAGCCATTTTTCCACACTACCTCATTAATGTAACTGGTGTAATTTGTTATGTCCTGGATGAGATGTGTTTTCACCCTTATGCTGTGTAATGACAGGTTTCAGGCAAAATACTGTAAATGACACTTGTCATGCTTATAAGGGAGGATCATAAAATGACTATCTTGAAAATTTGGGATCAAAACAAAAAAAAATGCAATTATTAAGAAACTGTGTGTGAGGTTCCAGTCTTTACCCAGTGGGTATGCTTTTTGATCCCATGCCAGTGAGCTGAGTTCAGGGGCAAGCACAGTCACCCAGCTACATAGGGTAAGGGCTGGGGTGGTGCTGTTGAGTGGCACCACCAGCAAAGGAATGAAAACTGCATGGTTGCCTACATGAGGCCTGAGTATCAAATGGTGATGACAATGCTTCTATTGGTATAGAGACTTGCACCTCTTCACCCATGTGTGGAAGAGGGCCCTGTGCGGTGACTGACAGATGGACTATTTGCACTGTGCAACTGTATCTGAGGCCATATGGAAGTGCAATAATTAGATATCTCTGTTCTTCCACAGCCCACCACACAGGCCAAAGAATTCTTGATATCTGTTACTGCTCTGTTCATGCAGGTCCCAAAGGGACCTGCATGAATGAAGATACAATTCCATTATCTGAGAAAGAAAGGAAAATCTTTGCAAAAAATGTCATCAATGAACCTGTTAGGGTTCAAGTTAACACCACAAAAGTAGGGACATGTGGCTTTAGAGTTTCCAACCCTAACTCCCCACCCCACCCTTCCAAACTGTGAAAGAAAAAAACATTTGGGTTTTGGGTCTCTTGAGTCTTGGCGAGTCATTTCATTTCGTTTTTATTTAAACTGTTAAGCAGAGTGGTGAAAATGCTATTTTTCACAGGGACCAGTACATAGAAACAAATGCAATTAAAAAAATTGCTTAAAACATACACCATGGGAATCCAGCAACAACATGTTACACAGTCAAGATTTAAATGATTATTTTACACCACTCAAGGCAGACCGAGGTAAATTGTTATACACTAACAAATAATTGCTTTGCATTTGAAGGATCTCTGTCCAAAAGCTAAATTAAAATTGGGAATCAGTGGTGGGGTCTTCTTTGGTACTGTCAACCCTAATGCCCCCACCCCCTTTCTCTGAATAAGTAATGTCAGACATCATCTCCTTTATTCTCATCAGGCCCCGTGGGCTCTGCATGTAGAAAGCTACAACAGATTGTGTTGGCAACATGTGGTGACACAAAACTCTTTACCTTTGAAGAGTGTACCACAACAATGCACTGACTAGGAGCTGTATCTTCTGCTTCAGACAGGATATTACAGGATGGGAAGGAGGGGGAGAACATTAGGGTTGACAACCCCATGGAAGACAACAGCACTGATTTGCCAAGACTCCAAAGACCCAAAACTCTAATGTTTTTACCTTTTGCTGCTTGTGGGGTGGGTTGGGGAGTTAGGGTTGCAAAACTAAACACCACATTTCCCTACATTTATGGTGTTAACTTGAACCCTAACTGGTGTATTAACAAAGTTTTTTGCAAAGAGTCTGTCTGTCTGTCTGTCTATCTATCTATCTATCTATCTATCTATCTATCTATCTATCTATCTACAGTATCTAGCTATGTATCTGTATATACATATAGTCCTTGCAAAAAACTCTGCCAATGCAACATTTAGGGTTTGGGCTAAAGCGACAAAAGTTGGAAAATGTGACATTAGGGTTTCTAACCCTAAACCCCATCCCCACCCCAAAATAAATCATGGGTACAGTCTTCCATGGCAATGTCAACCCTGGAGTACTCTTACCATTCACCCCTTACCCTACAACAGTGGCCTTCCTGCCTGTGTACCCCCACCCTCCCTATCCACATGCCAACAGCACTTATTTCTACATTTATTTCTAAGTTTATCTCTAAGTTTTCCCTTGTACATTTTGAGGTACTGTAATTAACTATTCTTCAGCCTCTTGTTATTTTTTTTTTTACTATATATTTATGTATAATCCTGTCAACATTTGTATGTATGTTTACCTACCATTTCCTCGAAGTGGAACCTTTGTAAATGAGCAGTTCCTGCTCAAAGATATTTGTAGTCCTAGATTTCAATAAAATAAAAAAGAAATAAAATAATGCTTATCCCATTAGGTGTATGTTTCTGGAGTGTATAGAATGGTGTAAGCTTTAGGGTTGACAGCACCAAGAAATACTGCACCCTGATATGTTCTAGGGGTGGGTATGGGGTTTTGTGTTTGGAAACCCTAAGGCCACATTTACCTACTTTTGTTGCTTTAGCCTGAACCATAAATGATGCATTAACAGAGTTTTATTGCAAAGAATTTCCTTATGTTTTGAGATAGTATAATTGGATCCTTATTTGTCTGTGGGAGTGCAGGGCCCTGTGCTCCCATTCCTCCATAGATGTATAGCAAAATCTTTATTTATCTAGGCAGGCACCATTGAGCAAGGCTCATTTGCAAGGTGGACCTGGTCATGAATACATCAAAGTACAGTACAGAAGCAGGTATACAAAAAACAACAATATACAAGGAAAAAAAAGTATATACAGTGTATACAGTACAGTACAAGGTTAAAATAAATGAAAACAAAATAAATTTAAAAAAAAACATTATTTTACAATTGAAGAAGTCAGCAGATGTGCATTCAACCATAGACATACAGGGGTTATAAGGAGAGATCTTTTGAGTGAGGCAGCTGGCAACTACACATATAGGGGAAAGAGGCTGTATATGGGGTGGCAGGTTAGAGAGGTAAAGAAGAGGAGGGATATATTACCGATGACTGGGGGAAAAATTGGGCTAAAACCACAGAAAGTGATGATGGCTGTCGTGTACTTGTTTATTATGATAATGACAGCGGAGGGGTAGATAATTGGGACACTGCTATGGATGGGGTGGGACTTTAGCCAGGCTGGAGTGGACAGGGAAGGGTGGGTGCAGCAGGAAGAGTTAATAGGGAAAGAGTGAGAGCCAGGGTAGAAACATGATGAGCTTCAGGATGGAAAGGGTGAGTTGCAGAATTTGTGGGCTAGCGGTGAGGAAAACATTTGCAAGGTGCTTTCATGTAGAGATCGTAGAGCGCCTTGAAGATATTCAGGCTAACAGGGCAGCTCAGCTTCAAGTTCCTTTGTAAACCGTTCCACAATGTGGGTAAAGAGAAGCTTAGAGTAGTTTTTCCAAAATGAGTGTTGACCCTTGGAACTTGGAGGGCAATTAGGGAATAGCTCCTTAGAGTGTAGGTGCCTAACATACTCCGGGGAATACAATCTGAGACATATGAGAGGAACTTGTTGGTCTCCGCTCTGAAGGCCCATAGGACAGAGTTTCTATTCCTTCTATAGTGAAAGGAAGTCCAGCCTAACGATGAGTACAGGGAGCAGTGGTGTGTGGAAAGTGGAAGTCCAGTAATGAACCTGATAGCTCTGTGGCAGAGGGTGTCCAACGTAGCCAGTGCAGAGGCAGTGCAGTGGCTATAGAGCAGGTCCATGTAATCTATTAAAGATAATAAGGTAGATTGAACCAGTTGAATCTTGGCCTCCTTTGTGAGCAGGTGGTTAATTCTGTAGAATAGTCCTAAACTTTGCCTTAGTTTCTTCTGTAGTTCTTCGAGATGGTCGTCGAAGGAAAGTTTATGATCGCGGCAAACTCCTGGATATTTGAATTTAGCTACATACTCTAGTGTTTCTCCAAGAACAGTGGTAATTTGTGGGATAGCCCCCACCCCCCCCAGCAGGAATTGCCGCATGCACGGAGAGCAAGAAGAGCATGGCTTTTGTCTTTTTTGCATTGAGCAAAAGCTTTTTGTTTGTGAGCTGGTATTGTAGAAGGTTAAATTCAGCTTGGAGGTCTTCACAGGCTGCTTCCGGCTTGGGAAGACTTAAGTACAGTACAGTGTTATCCACGAATAAGTGGATGTTGGCTTTCTGATGGGATCATTGATGTTGTTAATGTAAACTGCAAAGAGGAGGGGACCAAGGATAGAGCCCTGGGGCACACCCCTCAGCATAGGTTTTAATGGAGAAAGAGCACCTTTAGCTTTAACCTGCTGTTTCCGTTCTCCGAGGTAGTCTGCAAACCAGCATATAGATTTATGGTCCTGGCCTAAGGTGCTTAGGGAGGAAAGAAGCAGGCTGTGATCAACTGTGTTGAATGCCTTACTAAGATCCAAGAAAACAGCACAGACATGCTTCTTGTTGTCAAGGTCTAGGAGCCAATCATTGGTCACCTTAGCTAGGGCTGTTATGGTGCTGTGCTTTGCTCTGAATCCAGACTGAACAGGGTTTAATAGGCTTCTGGATTCTAAGTATACCACTAGCTGGCCACACACTATTTTTTCTGTAATTTAGACAGGATGGGGAGGAGGGAGATCGGTCTGTAATTATTTAGATTGCAGGGGTCACCTACTTTTAATAGAGGGATGACATGAGCTATTTTACATTGGGGGGAGGCTGCCTTGGGAGAGTGACATGTTGAATAGGTGGGTGATTGGCACTGCAAGTACATGGTAGGCACATTTCAGATAGTATGGCTCTATGAAGTCAGAGCTGAATCCTTTCCTGGTGTCCAGTTGCAGCAGTAGGTCTTCCACCTCTTTTAGAGAGACAAGCAGGAGGGAGAAGGCCTCCTCAGTAGAGAGGGACTTGTGGGTTGGTGGGCCCTGAGCTGTGCGGAGGTCATTGGCAGGGAAGTATCAAATGCTAGCCCTGCCATTGCAAAATGGTTATTGAGGGCTTCCAATATCTCCGATTGGTTAGTCCACCGGACTTAATTTTTGCTGGAATGGAATTACCAGGTGTGTGTCCAGACATGTCTTTTATTGTTTTCCAGAGCTTTGAAGGATTTCTTGAGGCAGAGGCTAGCTCTGAACAATAATAGGCGGCCTTGGCTGCTCTGACCAACTTGGTGCACTTGTTACGTGCTCTCTTAAAAAGACACCAATCCAAGTCGCTCTTGGTTCTTCAGGCTTTTTTCCATAAAGTATCCCTTTCTAACAGGGAAGCTTTGAGCTCAGGTGAGATCCAACGGCAGTTGCTGCTCCTGACCCACACCTTGACCAAGGGTGCATGCTTATTTAAAGCCTCACTTAAAATATCGTAAAAAATAGTATATGCCCGTAACCGTTTTGGCTAGGAAGAATTCCTGCCATCATGGTGAATGTTTCAAGTCGTGGATGTATGCAAACAAATCAAAGTTGCATTTGCACCTCTTGATAGAGAACTTTGCCACAAACTGTGGGTTGTGCACAGATCTAATGGTGGTGATTACACAATGATCGCTAATGTCTGAGAAAAATGTTCTGACATGAGAGAGCAGATGTGGCTTGCTAACCAAAATTACATCTAAGACAGAGCTGTTGTTAAGGTTCTTTTTATTTGGGCGAGTAGGCTGTCCAATGAGTTGCACCAGCCCTAGAGTGTCACAAAAGGATTTCAAGGGAGCTGATGCACTTGATAGCATATCGTAGTTCAGGTCACCAAGAATAATGGTTTCCAAGGAACTGAGCCCCAGTACAGAACTGAGGTGAGACAGGAGATGAGGCCCAGCAGAAGTGGGCCTGTAGCAGCCTATTACACAGAGTGCACTGGAAGGAGAAAGTTCAATCTTTAGGGTCAAGCACTCTAATTCTTTAGGGGAGGATGATGTGTCTATGCATGCGGCTGAATATTTGTCCCTTACATAAATTGCCACCCCACCACGTCTTGATTGTCTATCAGCTCTGAAGAGTAAATCATTTGGGATATTGATTTCATTGTCTGGGGTGGCTGGCCTAAGCCAGGTCTCAGTGATCACTAGGATGTCAGGTAGGGTGTGGCTTACCTAAGCCTGGATAAGGGTGGACTTTTTCAGCAAACTACAGGCATTAAGATGCATAAAAGATATTCCGTTGATACCTGCTAGGTCTGATGGAGAAACAAGGGTGTCTAATGGTCCTGGTTTGAGTTCAACATTGCCTGAGCATAGTAGTAAAAGAAGCAGGATTCTTTTTAAGGCAGCAAACTGTAATTTGTAAACACCATTTCTGGGCGATAGGGGAGGCAGTGTTGATGGGAAGGCCTGTACCCACTCCTGGTGTTATACTGGCCTAGTGTTGCAGCCACTAGTGTACCGGCAGGAATTTGCCATGAGTAGGAAATCTCAAGTCTGGATGGGGGAGTAATCTGCAGAGGCAGCTCGGAAGATGTCCCACTCCCTGGCAGAGACAGCTGAGAAGCCCAATAGCCCAGAATGGCTACCTGAAAGGAACTGTTGGCCGTAGGACAGGGAGAAGCGCAAGGGTCATTCCACTTTAGGGAGAGATGAGGGTTCTGAAGAATTGAGGTGAGTGCTAGTAAAGCTAGTGTCACACCGAGGAACCAGCTGTAACTTCCCATGGTAGATCTAAATGCCACAACAGCCATCAGTAAAAGTCACTAGAAGCCTAGAACAATGGGTGATCGGGTGTCATAAGTTCAAAATCCTTTTGTTGGCTGAGAGGCAGCTTTGGCGCTGAACATACCTGTGGAGCAACTCCTTGCAGCTGAGCCAGTGAGGTGGTTCAAGGCTGCAATCCGATGTGGCAAGATTGGTCTGTAGCTTTCATTTCTGTTTCTGGCCCTGCTCCACCAGTACAGCATGGGAGTGGGGCAGGCATTTAAGTCTTGCAGTCTTAGTGGATGAGCATGGTTCGATCTGAGAAGCGTGCAGAAAAACTAGGGGGATGGTCCTCAGAAAGAGAGGTATCCCAGGTCCACTAGAGCAGAAGAGGAAGTAGAAAATATAATGTGTTTCCTCTTTAACAAAAAAGACAGCTGTTGTAGCCCTCTAGTGGCTATGTAGTATAATATGCAAATGAGAAAGTAGACAGGGTCAACAGCGCTGATAAACATCTCCAATGAAGCAAGGTAAAATGGAGACCAGCAGGAAGAAGTCAGTGAGGCTGAGATCCCCCATATATGCATATATGCAAGTTTAATGTGGAAATGCATGGCCCTCTGAGCCTGCGCTTCCATTTGTAGGACTACAGCAATCACATTTACAGTATAGCCTTTGAATTACCCCACCTTAAGAACCCAGTACTAAAAGTGGTCAAATTCCACCAAAAATGTAATTCCATGCCGCTGCAACATCAGGCGAAAAGGCATTTTGGGAAAGTTTTGAAAAATGGCATCTGTCACATTCATGAGGTAGTGCAAAAATATGACTGTGTTGAAAACCTGGGATGAACATATTTAAAGTTAAGAAAGTTACAAGCAAATGTAGCAACATTTTAATGGATGTGCACAACTTTGCCATTTTAACATATTTTGACCCAAAAATTTCAACATAACCATTTTATAACCCCACCTCATGAACAAGGGTGGTGAAAATGTTCAAATACTGCTCAAAAGTTGATTTTGGCAACCAACCGCAAAATCACCTTTTGGGCCAGATTTGTGTTATTCCACTGACGTTGTTCATGAGTTGGGGGTCTCAAAAAGGCTATGCTGAAAATGTGGTGTCAAAACATGCAAAAATGGCAATGTTATGCAACCAAGTTAAAAGCACCTCTGAAATACATTGAACCGCAGTTAACTTACTTTGTCACATAGAAGTCGGTTCCAGCACAAGACATGTCTTCAGTCAGAGAGTGGATCTTCATGCTAGGACATGTTCAAGTGAGAGGGCATGTGGGGGTGGGGTGTGTGTGAAGAGGTGGGTGCTGAGTGTGAGGTCAGGTGGGGGGATAGGGCTGGTGAGGGACTGCATGCTTTTGTTACAGGCTAAAAAAGAGATAGAGGGACCATTTTTTCTTTTCAGTGCTGAACCAACATTGAAAGGTGGGGGTGCCACTAGACACCAGGGATATAACAAATTTCAAAGTGGACAGTGACTGAAGGGTGGGTGCTACACTTAACATCAGGACAAATATGATCTTTACAGAGATGGCGATCGGGACAAGTGGGGGGGGTGCCACTAGACACCAGGGACATAGTTCTTAATTATGAGGGCATCGATCAGAGGGTGGGGGGAGTGCATCTAGACACCAAGGGAAAAAATCCCATAATTACGGGGACATTTTCAATCAAACTGCTATTGCAAAAATCCTGCTATTCTTAAAAAGTTGATTTTTTGAAATCAGCATGCTATGAAAACAGCACAGTTGTTAACTTATATTTCACAAATATATAAGTTAAAAACTTGTCACTTCAGACAGTGTGTACTTTGGGTCAGACTCTTGCAAACTTGTAAATTTCAGGTTTAAAAAAATATTTTTTCAGCTACAGATGAGTAAAAATGTCCTACAAACGGTGAACTTTGTCATTTTTGCACCTCTGTAACTTTGCCCCCTGAGCCTGCTGACACAAAATGTTACACACATTTTTCAGGATCCAAAGATGCTGGCACAAACTCCATACCAAACAAATTTTGGGCACATCAGTTGAATGCAGGCAAAGTTATTAAGGTGTAAGAGTTGAGGTTTAACATTAAAGTGCTTTCTCATTTAGTTATACAGGCACTACTGTTGCTGAATAATATTCATTGCAAGAAAAAAACTGCATTAGTTCAGACATTTGGGATAAAGAACGCAAAAGTTTCAAGAGTCTCAGTAAATCGGTGGTGTGGTGTTCCTTGGCGTTGTCAACCCTAATACCTACCCCTTCCCCATAGCAAACAAACATGATCACTTGCTTCAAGCTGTGAGTAATTCTGCTAGCCATATGTGGAGAGCCATACTTTTATACCTCCTAAGAGTATGAGCCTATAAAGCACTGGCTTGTGCTTCAGACAGGAGGATATGGGCTACAGGAGGATGTGGAATTAGGACTGACAACCCCAAGGAACACCACACCATTGATTTGTCAAGACTCCTGAGACTCCAACACCCTTATGTTTTCATTTTCCTACTTTGTACGCTTTGCATTATTCAACCCTAATGTTTGCATTATTGTAGTTGTTCTTGCAATAAATTTACCTTCTTTTTGTCATTGTGGATTCGGTATTCTCATTCATGTAGGTCCATTTGGGGACTGCACAAAATGGAATAAACAAAATAGTGGAAATATTTTAAGCCCTGCATCACCAATGACCTAACAAGTTAAACACAGCAGTGTCTAAATACTTGGAGTTGCATCATTATGCATCACCACCCTTGCATAGATAATAAGTCAGAGATCTTTTACCCAAGTCTTGTTGATCATGAAATGGGGGTGGGTTTCAAACGAACACTCAGTCATACCTAAAAAAATCAGGCTAGAAATGGGGTCAGAAAGGGTACATTATAATTTGCTCCTGACAATTAACTCCCATATCAACTCATCCCTGCACATTCAGCTTCCATCAATTCATCCCTGCCATAATTCAATCATGTACTGAAGTTTTTTTTAGCAAGTGCCAGCCTCCTTTGTACTTCTACCATGACTAAGGCCACAGCGCTCCCATGGCTCCCATGCTCAGAAGCATCATCTCCCTGTGCTCTAACCCCCCAGCTGGCAAGTGTTTGGCTTCCACAATTGTGGTCTCTGCCCCTGCTTTGTGTTGTGGTCTTCTCCCTCTTTTTCTCTGTCCTCAGCATTTTTCCTTTGCCCCCCCCGGCCCTCGAGGGATCCCCTACTGTCATACCCCCCATCACCACAGCCCCCAGTGGCCCTCTGCTGAAGCCCTAGTATCAAATATATTTAAAAAGATTATAAAAATTTATATATATCACCAAAATACCTTTTTCCCATGTGCTCCCACTGTGCCTGTTTGGTCTGCTGTTTGCTCCAACTTGGTTTTCATCTGCTCCAGTCTTGTCTGTGTTTATTGGTGCTCCCCCACTTGTGAGGTCCTCTTGCCCCTGGTCACTTTGCTCCTTTGGGTGCTGCGTGGTGCCATGGCCAGCTGTATTATGAACAAAATTGTTATAGCCTGAATCTGGTGTTCTGCCATGCAGTTTTCTTTTCTAGGTAGGCTAAAAATTCCTTCAGGTACTGAAGCACCTTCAGGCACTGCTGGGGTTAATTGTTGTAGGAATCTCTGTGCAATCAGTATACAGTGAACCCACCAGGATGAAGCACAGTGTCATGGGTTTACTGCATGACAAAAGGGATTAACTCCAATTGAAACTGCATTGTTTGCTACAGTAACTCTACTGCAGAATTCTGCAGTGTTGTGCTTCATCCTGGTGGGCTTCACTGTTTTTTGGATTTATTTTCTTCTTTTCCCCAATACCACACACACACACCCCAACAGCCATGGACCATGTGGTGTCCCTGCCCCTGTCCCCTGTGACTGCTAGGCTCCCTTTTACATAACATTAAAACAAATAAGCTACCAGCCTTGGTACTTGGTACAAGGCATCAGTTTATTGGCCCAGCTCCGTGCATCCCCATCTATGGCTGGTTCTTAATGCTACTGTTTTTTTTTTTTTTTAAAGAGAAAGTTGGAGCAACATGTATACACATACTTGAATTACAGCTGGAGAGAATTGATGGGAGTGGAATGTGCAGGGACGAGTTGACGAGGGATTGTACTGTTGGGGAGCCAAGCGATGGGAGCGAATTGTCATGTTCCTGGTCACAAAGGTCTGCAGCTGTTTAATAACTAACTAGATCAAACAAGATAGTATAAACATAAAACAATACTTATCTTATACATGTAGTCAGTGACCTGCCAAAGCATGGTCATTTTTCCACTGGACAGGTAGACAAAAGGGAGGAATCGCTTAGTATAAGTATTACAAATTCTGATCTGCTGGGTCAGGTGGGAAGGGCTTGTGGAGTTTTTTTTGATGAAAGTGGGTTGGTCAAGAAGGGAGATACTGGTACCATGGAAGGGACCCAGGTTTGGGAATGGACTCCCATAACATGTGGAGGCCAGTGTGATGAGGGGTGGACATGATTTATTGTCCCTGGCACAACCCTCCTCTCCCACAGGGGCCATGGGCCATGTTGCTTTGATTATCAACCAAGACAATGGCAGGTTGAAGTCACCAACTGTTGAACATCTTGAAACAATGATAGGGCACCAGACTTTCAAAATGGTTGACCATCAAGGAGGGCTGAACACCATGGGAGAATCAGTGGGGGATACCAAAGGTATGACATAAGTCACTGGCCTGGTGGGTAACAGGACTGGGTGGATGGCAGTAGTAGGAGGTCTGTCAGTGGTACAGGTCCTGCAGTCACAGGACCTTCATTCTACCAGCTTCTGTTTTCCACATTTTTTATGCCAACCCATTTCTCCCACCACAGAATGTGGCCCCATCAGGCCATAACATGTATGTCAACCCTTTATGAAGAAAGGCTCCTCGGTCCACCACACAGTGTCACTTTTGCAGCTGAACCCCCCAGAATCCCTTCCCATGCTAGGAGTGGTGGCGCATGACAGTGCAGCCCTCACCCTTGTGCTGCCCAGCTGGCTGCCTGAGCTTGTCCCTGAAACTGAGTCACTGGTTTGGGAACACAACATTTTTAACCCAGATGTTTGAACATATTCTTTTTATAAACCTGACTTCTGAACGTGACCTTCTAAACGTTACAGGTGTCTTTTATTAAATACTGGCTGAAATGGCATTTTGCACTACAAGTGCTACAACATGTTTTAAGGAAGATTTCATGAAGTGGGGTGAAAAAATGGCCATTTTGAAAATCTAAGACCAAAATATTGTTAATTACAAAAGTTATGAATGAACTTTGAAAAATTTGAATATTCCTTCATGACTTTGTTGTTTCTTAGGATTTTGACCCCAACATTTTAAACATAGTCTTTTTAAGACCCCACATCATGAACCTAGCAGTTAAAATAGCTCACATGCCATTTGAAGGGTTTTTTCATGGAACAGTGAAATCACCTTTTGGGGCAGATTTAAAAAAAAATTCCATCTCCCTTGTTCATGAGGTGGGGTCCCAAAAAAAGCCATGTTGAAATTTGGGTGGAAAAAAAAATCTTTAAAAAAAAACCAGCTGAGTTATGAGTACAAGATTTTTGGTACTAAGCACAAATTCTTATATGGTGAGTCAGTATTCCTAGGTCACATTTTCTTGTGACATAAGAATTCTTGGCTCTCAAAATAAGAATTGGCAACCCTCACTAGGCTTATGAGTAGAGATGTGCAAAGTCCTCGAAATTTGCTCTGTGAATGAATTCATGGATTTCATGGAATCTGTGGAGTGATATTAGTGCAGTATGCAGCCCACTAATTGCGTGAATTCATCATGGAGTGTGAAATTTCATCCACAAATTTCACGCTTCACTCACAAATTCAAGCTAAGCAACAAAAAAGCATGAATTTCACTGCAAAATTCATAAAATTCACGCAAATCGAACTTGCCATAAAATCCTCAAATTCTGCAAAGTGCAAAATTTCGGCACTTCATGTAAAATACATGGACGAAGTTTTACTTTGCAACATCTCTACTTGCAGCATAAAATTTTGGGATGCTCATAAAACATAATCTTAGGATTTTTGTTTTGCCAAACTTCAAATTCTAGATAAATGGATCCTGTTTAGTTAGGTTCAGCAATTTTGTGTGTGTTGGGGGGGGGTGTTAAACATCATTGTTATGTATTTTTCATTTTTTTTCCAAATTAAAAAGAAGGTGGTTGCCCTAATAGCTTAAACCACTTGAAAAGAAGATGGTTACCCTAATGGCTTAGAACATTTTTCTCATGACCTAAAAATCCATAGGTCACAAGAACTGCTATCCAGAAAAGCCTACTGAACATGTTCAAAGCCAGTATTAAAATATGTTATAACTCGAGAACTGCTCAATACAGAAACAGAAACATTGAAGATGATGGCAGAAAAATACCAATCATCCATCCAGTCAGCCCATGGGTCTATATATACCCTGTGACCAGGCATCAATTGGAGTCTTACCTCTCCCCAACAGTACCCTTTTCCTTCCAAATCCTTGTCCCTGCTAGTGATGACTATCCCATCATTCTATCCCAAGCATGTTTGAAACCACCCACAGTTCCAGCTTCCATCATGTCAGTCAGCAGGCAGTTCTACAGTTCCACCACCCTTTCCATAAAGTAATGCTTTCTCACATTCCTGCTGAACCTTCTCCCTGTTAGTTTCCAATTTTGCCCCCTTGCTGTTGAGCTGGTGTTCCTTATAAATAGTTCCCCAAAGTCCACATGATTATTCATTTTAGGAATTTGAGTGTCTCTATCATATTCCCCCCTCCCTTCTAGTCTCAAATGGATACATAGTCAGTGTCCTAAGGTGTTCCTCATAAGACTTCCCCTGCTGACCCTGAATTATCTTTGTTACCCGCTTTATACTTCCTCCAGTCTTTCTTTGTCCTTTCTAAGGTGAGAGCTCCAAAACTGGACACAGTACTCTAAATGTGGTCTTACCAGGGATTTGTAGAGGGGGAGCATCACCTCATTCCTAAAACTGTCATTACCCCTCCCTATACTATACATCCCAGCATCCTATTAGCCTTACTGCAAGTCATGTCACAATTACTAACATACTTAAGTGTGTCACTACTAATGACTCTGAGGTCATGTTCCTCTTCTGTAGTACTGAGTTGTACCCCTACCCATCCAGTATTCTGTGCTGGGGTTCTTTTTCCTTAGGTGCATTGCCTTGCACTTTTTGGCATTAAAATTCAACTGCCAGACCTTCAATCAACTCTCTATCTGCTGCAGGTCCTCTAGTAGCTCTCTAAGTGCTTTATTGCTATCCACTCTTCCACAGAGCTTTGTGTCATCTGCAAAGAGACCTAGCCTACCCCAGATCCCTTCTCCAATGTCACTAATGAACATGTTGAAAAGGACTAGACAGTAGACAGACCCCCTGCAGTACCCCACTTGTGATCTCCCTCTCTTCCAATTTGATACCATTTACCAATACACACTGCCATCTCTCTTTTAGCCAGTTCTCTACCCATCTTATTATAACCCTAAACACTCCAACATCCCCAGGTTTCTTCAGCAGGTGTCTGTTAGGCATAGAGTCAAAAACCTTGCTAAAGTCAAGATGCAGCAAATCCATGGCATGGCCTTTATCCAATTCCTTTCTAACCCAATCAAAAAAGACTATTAAGTTTGTTGGACATGACCTCCATAACAGAAAACCATGCTGTTTACTAACCTGGAGATCATTACATCCAGATAGTCCACAGGGTCTACTTTGATTAGTGACTCTATCAGCTTTCCAACAATAGAGGTGAGACTGATGGGTCTGTAGTTGCCTGCTTGTTCCCTTTCCCCCAATTTTTGAAGCATTGCCATGTCTATCACTTTCCAGTTCCCTGGGACAACCCCTGATTGAAGCAAGCTATTGATAAGGCATGCCAGAGGTTCACCCAATTCATTTACCAGCTCTTTGCATACCCTCAGTTGGATACCATCTGGGCCTGCAGTCTTGGTTGTCTTGAGGGCTGCTAGACCCTTTTGTACTCTAACCCCAGTATATGCTGGCCTCTCCATCTCCTGCTTCCCTTTCACAACTGCTTTAATTCCACTCTCAGGTAGGGGACCACAAGCCTCCCTGGTGAAGATGGAGCAAAGGTAGTCATTTAAGGCTGTAGCCTTTTGCTCGTCATCCTCTATTACATAGCCCCCATCCCTCAGTCTAACTACTCTCACACCCCTCCTTCTTTTTTCACTTATATAGTGGAAAAATCCTTTTCTATGATCTATTTCTAGATATATTTTTAACAGACTGTTCAAAAGGCGCCTTCTTGAGCTTATCCACTTCTCCACTGAAAAGTTCAGAACAAAATTCCAAACCTTTAGTGCTCTAGACATGAGAAAAAAAATGGCCAAAACAGTGTTTTTTTCATATTTTTATACTCCCTGGATCTTATAATTCTGATAAATGGCTGTCACAAGACTTTCCAGGCCATTTGAACTGTGTACCCTGACTGTGCATGCAAAATGTCATGCAATTGTGTTGATGGTGCCAAAGTTATTAAGGATCAATGTTGGAGGTTAACATTGAAGTGCTATCTCTACCCTAATATATAGGCTCTAATGTGTCTGAGATAGTTAGATAGATAGATAGATAGATAGATAGATAGATAGATAGATAGATAGATAGAGATAGACATACAGACATACAGACAGGAACATAGATGTTATGGACAGGAAGGAGCTTCTGCCCATCTTTCTGTCTGCCATTGTTTCTTTTGTTATATATATAATATACATTTTTGTTTGATACTTAGGTGCAGCAGACATGGTACAGATACTATGTGTGTATATATATATATATATATATATGTATCCATATAGTAATAGCCATATGTGTTATGTATACCTCATTACAGTCAAAACACAGTTATGCTGGACAAATGAAGATTATAATTTCATTCCATTGCAGGTCGTTCCCACTAATTATACAGTGACGTTGTTAGCTAAGCAAGCTAATGATTAATGTATGTATTAAGCTGTAATATTACTTTTGTTTCACGTGCATATTATATCTTTGATCTTTCTGCCTTACAGACCTCAAGAACACATACTTTTATCCACTGTTTCACATGATTATTAAAGTGAATCGTTGGACAAAGTGCTCTCATTTATCCATCATCTATAGCAGCCAACCCTGCCACTTATTTTTAAATAACTCCATTTGGTTGTGAACCTTGTGTGTTATTTTTTCCATTATGTACACTGTAATGTTTAAATCTCTCCACTGTTCCATAGCAGGGGTTTGCAGCTGCAACCACTTCTTAGTTATCACCTTTTTTGCTTTGATTAATGCTACAGTATATGTAATAAATACCTCACATATTTATTGAAATTTTTAGTTGTGTAAACTAGGAGTAACATTATTCTATGGATCAACACTAACAATCTAGGAAAGATTTCTTGGAAGTCTGAAGTTACATCCACACAAAACTGATGGAGATGGAGGCACACCCAAATACATGTGCATGGTGAGTTAATTCCTCTCCACATTTCTTCCAACAATCTGCTACGTGGTCTGGGCTAAACTTGGTTGTGATTTGGGGAGTTCTGAAGTACCAAACTAGCATTTTCAGGCAAACTTCTCCCCTCAGCTCCAAACTTCCCCCCTTTCTATTTTAAGACCACCCCCCCAATACTCTTAAACTCCTTCTCAGCCTGCCATCTCGAGGGAGTGCCAGTAGTGATGGACTATCCCCACATTTCTTAAAACTAGTGTCCTGTGACATTACCTACCCACTCACCTTTATCTTTAGCCTATCTCTCACTATGGCCTATGTCCTTACTGCCTGGAAGCAGGCCAAAATCATTCCCATCCATAAAACAGGTGACCCTAGGCTCATGAACAACTACTGACACATTTCCATACTTCCTCACCTAGGTAAACTTCTTGAGAAGGCAGTGAACCACCAAATCTCCGAACACATAATGAAATACAATCTCCTTTGCCCTCAGCAGAATGGCTTTAGGAAGGGGCATAACACCACCACCAAAGTGCTTGCTAGTTTCATTGACCACATTCTAATGCAAATGGACAGGGGGAAACTAACAGTTGTGGTGTTCATTGATCTGTCAAAAGCATTTGATCTTGTTAACCACAACCTACTGATAGGAAAACTCACTGTCCTTCGATTTCTCCACTGCCTCCACAGCTTGGGTCTCAAACTACCTCTCTAGCAGAACCCAAATGGTTTGCCTTGGTGATGCCTCCTCTTCCCTTCTGCCTGTCACAGTGGGTGTCCCCCAGTTTCCGTCCTTGTCCCCCTCCTCTTCTCTCTTTTCATAAACTCGTTCTCAATGGAGGGTCCCACCTGCAACTCACTTGTCTATGCTGATGATCTGATACTTTTTCTAAGTCACTCTTCCCCTGTCTCACTATCTAGCTCCTTCAGTAATGACTATCATAAGGCTCATCACTGGCTCTCAGACAACAGGCTTCTAGTCAATGCTACTAAAACAAAGGTCATGCTGTTTGGCTCCAAACCTAAAATCTCTGCCCTTGCTCATTCTGGCCTCTCTTTCTCTCTGTCCTTTCCCCAGATAGTTCGTCACTCAAAACTGTTACTGCCTTCAAATATCTAGGTGTGATCCTTGACCCATCCCTTACTTACAATGAAGATATAGCCTCTCTTATAAAGTGCATAAACTAGAAGATTGGGCTTTGCTACCATATCATTGATCTCCTCACCCCAGAAGTCCACCTAGCTGTAGCCCATGGCAATTTACTGTCCCTCCTTGACTACAAGTGTCCTGTCTACTCCCTTAACACAGCTGCTAACCTAACAAGGATTAACACTACATATACTTGAATATGTCACTTTGCCCTCTGTGCTCCCATAGATTCTCACCACTGCTCACTCTACTGGTCCCTTAACTGCCCCCCAAGCCCAGTGCTCCTACCTCTTGGCCCATTTAGTTGGTGATGCCTTTTATAATCCCTCCCCCTCTCCACTATCTACTCTGATCCAACCTAGACTCTACAGGTGGAATTTCCATCAGTCATCCTACCTCCAACTTGAACATCCCCACATTACCACTAATATGGACCTAAGAGCTTTCTCTGCTGAGGGCGCCTCACTTTTGAACAACCTGCCTTCATCCCTTCAATCACCTGACCCTCCATCAAACCTAAATGCTCTGCTAAGAGCTCATTTCTTGGCCTACTCCTGTGACTGTCCTTTGGTTTCTAGTCCTACTATCTCCTCCTTTGTTGCCTTCACCTCCTGCCCCCTATAGCCCCACTGATGCTCTGTTACTCCCTTCCCCCTTACTATCTCACCTGTTCCCACAGTTCTTACCTCAGTGCACTTTATTGCTGCCTGTGTATTAATCAGCTGCCCTTCCTATGTAACTTGTTTCCTTCCAATGTAATCTGGTTTTGGTGATGTTCATTTATTTACAATATATTTGTTCTGTTGATGTTTTCTAATTATATTGCACTGTATGTTGCTCTGGAATTTGTTACCACAGTGTGTGCCAGTATCCGGCCCATGCCATGCTTGAAAAAGGTCCTCAGATCAGTGCACCAACCCGGTTATCAAATGAATAAATAAATAAATACATACATACATGCATACATATGTATTGGAGAAGGATGGGAATCATGTGATGGCATTCTTGAGTGCAGATGCTCCTGAACTGGCTCTCCTGGTGATTATCTAAATTTTCATTTCTTACTGGCATTTCAGCTTAATATATACCCTGTCTGCTAACTGGGAATCTCTGAAGATTTACCCAGGTAGTGTTGCCTGCATTTGTTTCTTGATGGCTACTGAGCCCCAATTTATGGACACCACAATGTCTCCTGAGGAGCCTGTGGCCTGATCTCCTCCATCCAAGTGCCCGAAAGAAGATGTGTCATCACTAGACTCACCAATATCCCAGACGGAGCCCATTTCAGCAGATGCCTTTTCCCGAGACCTCAACACTATTAAAGAGGTTCTCTTCAAATTGATGGCAGAATTTAAAAATGTTAAACCTACTCAGGAAATCCTTAGTCAGAGGATTACTGACTCCAAGGCACGTAGCTCATCACTGAAGGACTGGACCAATAAAATAGACTTGGAGCTTCGGAGAAAGATGGGATGTCTGGAGGAGAAGTTAGAAGACCAGGAGTATCAGAGTAGACAAAATAATTTATTTCAGGGTTCCCTGAGAGAGTGGAGGGCACTGACCCTATTTTATTCATGCAGTACTTACTTGAGAAGCTGGCAGGTCCTTCTCCCTACAGCACCACCTAAACAATTGAATGAGCACACCGCTTATTGAAGCTGATCTCCAACCCTGGAGACAAGCCACATATCTTAATTTTTTGGCTTCTAAACATTTGGAATAAGATTCACATAAGTTTGAGAGCAGAAACAGGTATGGTGGGAAGGCTTCCATATCTCTCCGTTCAGTGATCTGAATCATGGGATTTGGCTTCAACAAAAGGCTTACAGAGATACCAAAAACAAACTCTATGTGGCCAGCATACACTTTCATCTGCGGTAGCCTGCAACACTTCCTGTTACTACACCAAGTGAAGAGAAACTATTTCAATCTACTGCAGTTGCTCAAATTGAACTATCACAATACTTCCTGAATTTGTTCCCTCCTCCTCCTTGGGCTCCTGCCCGTTAACTCCCAATGACTATAGCATAATTTGTTTCACTGTGAAATGATATAGACATGTTGCATTACCTCCTATAGACTGCTTTGCCATAGAGGACTGGTGACACACCTTATGTTTGGATTATTTTATTTTTACTTTATGTATTTTGTTTTATCGATGGTGGGATCCTTTGCTTGAACCTTCTTAGTTTTGTGGAGAATGCAGCTATAATACATAGACCTGTCACAGTCTTAATTGTAATTCTGAGCTGCTATCAAGTCAGCTATTCTACATTGTTGTCTTCTTTTATTTTTAGGAAGCAACTTCTGGTCATCGTGGGACACAGACATGCTATCTTAGTGAGACAGGCTGTTTTTTTTCTGGCATTTCTATTTTTCATTCTATGTGTTCATCAGGGATGTAAATAGTTGGGCATGTGCAGAGTTTGTCAATATGCTTTTTAATATATGTAAGTTACTGGCATCAGTTTACCACTAGAGGATGCGGCACCCTTCCTAATTACAGCTGATGATGTCCTTGGAATTTATAAGGCTGTTAGAATAGTTGTCAGGGCTTTGGATGGTTTTCTTTCACTTTTGATTTCTCTAAACTGTTTTGACTTATCTTGTTCTTCTGTTCTACTTCTCTCAATATTATGAAATTTTGGATTATGTTTGCTGTCTCTGTTGTGTTTTTTTTTATTTTATTTATTTATTTACTTTATTCTAGGATTACAATTAACTTTGAGCCATGGCTCTTTCACAAAAGTTCCATGTCACATGTTACAGAAGACTACATTAAGTTTTAAATAAACACTGAGATTGAATTAGAGACAACACAAATCAAAGCTCTAAGCTGGGAGGGGAGTAAAGAGATTAAGAGGAGGTGGATGGAAAAAAAGGAAAAGGGGTGGTAGCAGGAGATAGGAGAAGGAACAGGGAGGAGATAGGTGCTTGATAGGGAGGTGAGTGGAGGAGGGGGAGGGGAGATAATGAGGTGGGAGTCAGGGAGGGGGGAAGCAGCCAAAGCAGTGTTGTCCAGGGCATAAGAGCAGGAGAAAAAATGAGGCCCAGGGAGGGCAAGTGCAGGAGACCAAGGGCCCTGCCACAGCGGGCACAGGTGGAGGGGTGCTGAGTTGCTAGCCAAGGCAGTCACAGGTGCTGGAGGCAATGAGGGTGTTTTAGAGCCTGCATTCAAAAGCACCAAGCAAGGTGTTAGTGGAAGTGTCATTATCAAGACCATTTAGCCAGGTGGGGGCCCTATAGGTGAAAGATCTTTGACCTAGGGTTGTGCAGCAGCAAGGAATTTGAAACAGCAGTGGCTTTGATCCCTTGGTAATTCGACTGTTGGTTTTTAGTTTAAGGAAGGTACAGACTCCTGGGGGAGGCAAGCCCCATCTGGATTTTCTTTGCAACAACACAGGTTTGGTACTTAATTCTATTTTCAAGTTGCAGCCAATTTGTTTAAGTGTAGAGGTCACATGTGTGAGTGAGATGATTTGTACCAGTGATGAGTCGACAGGCCTTGTTTAGGGTGGTGGTTACCTGTCTGAGTGCCGTGACAGTGGCGGAGCCATAGATGACAAGTCCATAGTCAATCTGGGAGATGATGGAGCTCTGGACAGCAGCTGCTAGGGCCTTTTTGGTACTGTGTCACCTGATGCGATAGAGCAAGCCCAGTCTGGAGTTCACAGATTTGGCAACCTTATTAATGTGGGCAGTGTATGACAGATGGGTGTCTAGGGTGATCCCAAGATATTTGAAGAATTGGACCTGATCCAGTGGGCCACCTTGGCTGGAGTTTATGGAGAGATGGAGATGCTTATGTTTGTTATGGGAGCTGGGTTTTTTTTGGTTAAGGATCAAGATGTTTTTTGAACCAGTTCTCAATCAAGGTGAATCCATGCTGAAGGTTCAGTTGTAGGTGGTTTGGGTCCTGATGGGAGACAAGGATGACAGCATCATCCACGTACAGTATAATTTGTTGAGCACAGGAGTCAGGGAGTGAGTTGAGGAACAGGCTGAAAAGTAGTGGGCACAGGATGGAGCCCTGGGGAACACCAGAGCGGACCTCTTTAGTATCAGAGAGCACATCCACAATTGTCAGACATTGGGTCCAGTTTCCAAGGCAGCTTTTGAACCAGGCAACAGAGTTAGTGGAGAGCCCAGCATTCTGTAGTTGACCAAGCAGGAGGCGATAGTGAATGGCATCAAAAGCCTTGGTCAGGTCTATAAATATTGCTCCGGTTAGGAGACTGTTGTCCAGAGAGTTTTGGATGGCATCAATGAACTTGAGAAGGGCAGTAACAGTGCTGAGTCCTTTTCTAAAGCCATGTTGCTGCTGACTGAGGATGTTATATTTGCCCAAATAGTCAGTGTGTGTCTTTTCTTTTAATATTTAGGCTCATGCTTTTACTCTTCCTCCAGTTTTCTTCGAATTTTCTTTTTCAGCTTGACTCTAGTTTCCTAGCTTTGGTTTATTTAAGCCTATAGGTGCTTCTTTATATTTTTTTCTCCTCGGAGGTTGTTACTGTTTCTTTATTCATTCCCTACGATTTGTTTTCCGCTTTCAATGGTATTCAGTTTTACTTTAAGATAAATAGATAGATCAGAGATTCCTGTTTTCACACTTGTGAGCTTTAGGTTATGATGATCTTGGTGCTTGGGAAGGGCCTCCCACTTTGCCCTACGATGAGACATTTTTTTAGTAAACACTCTTTGTACTGTATGAATAAAGCTCCATCTTTAGTTGCATTTGGAATGGAGATGTTACAAAAAGTTGCTGTTTATAAACATGTTCTCCTTTTATTACATACTTATCTTTTTTATACTATGGCTGAGTGCCAAGGATTTTGAAATTGTGAGGTATTTACATTATATCCACCAGGGGCAAGCCGAGATCCCCTCTGGGATCCATTCACAGACCTGACTTCAGGTGTGCAGTCTGCAGGCTGGGTATAGTTATGGTACTCTACTGGGTTACTGATGTTTCACTTAGTTATTATTTGTGTTGCTTGGGAATGTTCATTTTTGGATGTTTTGGGGGTTGGGGGTTAGGGTGAGTGCACTTTGCACTTATCATGATGGTTGTGTGTTAGATACTTATCAAGAGCATTGTATAAATGTTATTTTCAAATTTAGTGTTTACCCAGTTTAAATTTGCCACATGGAATGTTAAAGGGGCTAGGTCAAAGGTTAAAAGCTATCACATTTTGAAACATTTAGCACATCTTGAGATTCAAGTTGCATTTCTACAAGAAACACATTTGTTACCTTCTGAGAGTACTCTCTTTTACTGAGGTTTTATTGAACAAACTTATGGTGCAGGAGATAATATTAGACAGAAAGGGGTGATTATTCTCATAGCAATGTCAGTCCCCTTTATCTTAACAAAAACAGTTATAGATCCATCTGGCCACTCGCTATATATTGGTGCATGGGTGTCTAGGACAAACCAAGGTCTTTGTCAGTAGTGTTTAGGATCCTAATGCGGATACCCCATCTTTTTTTATAGAACTAGCCACAGCATTAGCTCCATTTGCCCATCTGCCAATTCTCCTTGGGGGGAGCTGGAATATTAATCTTACACATGCTACACAGCACCAAGATTAAATACTGAAGAAAATATCAAATTCTTAAATGCCATAGATAGTATCAATGTAAGTGTTACAGTGTTAATTCTAGGAGATTTTTACAGTCCAAATATTAATTTGGATGAGTATATAGGATCTACTATGAAAAACAATTAATTGACACATTGGTTCAAAATGATTTTAAACAACATGTTTTACAAGGTACTAGAGGACAAAACATACTGAATTTAATTCTTAGCAATATGAATAATGACATTAAACACTGTAGAGTTAGAGAACCATTAGGGTTAAGCAACCACAGCATGATATTCAAGAAAGAAACAATATAAACAAAGGTGAGGGTCTTACTAAGGTTAAATGCTGGGGTAAGGCTGACTACACGGCAACAAAAACTTATCTTTGCAACTGGGACTCGGATACTGATATCAAGAAAAAGGTGTACAAGACACTTGGAACATTATTAAAACCAAAATGGAGCACTGCTCATTACATTATATCCCTGAGAAAATAAAGTACAATAACAAAGGAAAAATTCCATTTTGGTTCACAAGAAAGATTGAGAGATAATAAAAAGAAAAAGAGAACATATAAAACATATAAAAATAATCCAACACTAGATCAATTAATGACATTCAATGGCATAGCCAAGCAATACAAAGTACTGGTTAAAAGATGCAAAAAAAATGAAGAAAAAAGAATAGCAACTAAAACAATGGATAATAGGAAAACCTTTTATAACTATATTAATAACCAAAGAATTGTATATGATCAGTCCACTTCATGTTTCTTATACAATTACATCAAATGAACAAAATATGGCAAACACATTTAATTCCTATTTCTGGGTATTCTCCAGAACAAACCTAATAATGTTAGCCCAGTAGTAATAACTAAACAATAAGCTGAAGATCTTACAAACATCAATAGAACTAGTGTGTTGGGAAAACTAAAGAAATCAAAAATAAATAAATCCCCCATACCTGATTGGATACACCCACAATTGTTAAGGGAGCTAGCTGAAGAACTTGCAGGCCCATTATTTAAATTACTCATAGAACCGTTGTAAACTGGTGAGGTGCCAGATGATTGGGTGACTGTGAATGTTATGCCTATACATAAGAAGGGCACAAAGACTGATGTGTAAAACTACAGACCGATAGCCTGACATGTATTATGAGCAAAGCAGTGGAAAAATATATAAAGTAATGTCTGGAGAATCACATACAAGCAATGTTTTTTTCTGATTACTCACAACAGGGGTTTACACAAAAAGGTCATGTCAAATGAACTTAATATATATCTTTGAACATGTTAGTAGTGCACTGGATCAGGGACTCCCAGTTGACGTAGTGCACTTGGATTTTTCAAAGGCCTTTCATTTGATCCCATATGATGAGGTAATCAACTGTCTAATAAAACTTAAAGATGACCCATGCATAACTAGATGGAAAGAATCATGGCTTGAGAATAGAAAACAATGAGTACATATCAGAGGCTTTATGCCAGATTGGGGAGAAGTGTCTAGTGGTGTCTTCCATGGCTCATTATTGGGGTCCACTTTGTTCAACATCTTTGTATCATCACTCAAGGCATCAAAAATACTTGGATTGATAAGTTTGCTGATGATAGCAAACTAGGAACTATAGTCAGTACCGATCAGGATATTATAAACTTCCAAAATGATTTAAATATTGTCAGCAACTGGGCAATACAACATACGATGATCTTTAATATAGAAAAATGAAGTGTATTGCATTTTGGAAAGAACAAGCTACTTTCTAGTTATAAGTTAAATGAAAAAGAACTTAAGAGTACTGATTCTAAAACAGACCTTGGTATTTTGGTTACACAAGATTTAACCTTTGCTAAGCACACTTCTGAAGTAGTTATAAAAGCCAACAAAATCACAAACTATATATTAAGAAATATAAAAAGTAGAGACAGTTCTGTAATATTGTCTTTGTATACATCACATGTTAGACCCCTGACGGAGTATAGTGTGCAGTTTTGGAGCTCTTACCATAAATGGCCATCAAACTACTTGAGGGTATACAGAGAAAAATAATACAAAATCATTGATCTTCACAGTTTAACATATAATGAAAGAAGGAACAGATTGGTACTATTCAGTCTAGAGTATCATAGGCTAAGAAGAGATTTCTGTCTGGTGTATGCAGCATTCAGAAAGGAGAATCTTCGAGTATGTGTGGGTCTGCAAAAGAAAGAGACTGTTAAAAATACTAGGGCACATACCTTTCAATTACAAGAAGAAAATTATAAGACAAAGTGGAGAGGATCATGGATTAACCAGAGAATTGTAACAACCTGGAATACAGTCCCTATGGATATTGTTAACAGTGATACAGTTACAACATTCAGACTCAAGTTAGACAAATACACAGGGGATAAGTGAACCATTGATTAAAAGGTGAGTCTGTCTTGGTGTAAGCTATTGGACTCATACACCTACTTAAGATACTTATAATAATTATGATACACATGATCTTGATCGCATGCAGAAAATTTTAGTTGGACTATCACGTGTGTAACTCTCCTTGCATGATATGATATATTCTTTAGGATTATGTGACCAAAGGAGGCTTCTCAGTCCTATTTTTAAAATATGCACTTTTCCCCCAGTGTATTGCTGTTATTCTAGATTGGACTATTTTTTATTGAGTCTGTCACTGGTGCCTGGTCTTCACTCATGTGACATATTCCCAAGAGTTTTATCTGATTACTCCATGGTCTGGGTATAACAGTCTTTGCAGCTAAACTCTGAGCAGGACACCACATTGAAGCTTAACAATGAATTATTGGAGAATGTTTATGTGGTGGACCACATGAGAGAAGTCATTAATAATTTTATATGTGAGAACTGGGGTACTGGGTCCTGGGTCATGCCTGAAAATAGTCACCTGTTTGGCTAGCGCACCTACCCAGTAAACAAAAACTAAATAAATAAATAAAACTATTGGTCAGAGAGATATGGAGTGGCCACCTGTAAAGTTATATTACTGGGTGAGTTTACTCATTTAAATACTAAAAGTAAGAAACAGCATCAAGAAAAACTGTCATTTTTGCTAGCAGCAATTAAATGTTAGAAGGGGATTAACTCTTCCTCTGATGCACAGAGAATGGAATTAGAAGTGCTGAGGTATCAGTATGCAGATCTGTTGAGAGAGAGTGCAGAACATGCAGTTTATAAGACCAAATCCAAATTTTTGTTTATTTATTAATTTATTTGTAAATAACGGGAGACCTATGAGCGTGAGCTCTTTTACAAAGGTTCCACGTCAGGGTGGACAAATAATACAAGACACAAATACAGTAGTTACAGATTTCAGAACAAATACAGTTGTTGCAGGGTTCATCACAAATACAGTAGTTACAGATTTCAGAACAAATGCAGTTGTTACAGGGTTCAGCACATTAGGCAGTTAAAGAGTAGTACATGAGATTTTTAGGCAAACAGTGGAAAACAAAACTATCGTAAGAGGATTTAGGTTATGTCTTGGATGATTCTAGTGGTGGCTTAGCCCTGGAGACCTCGAGAGGTCCAATGATAGACTATGGTTGGAAAGGTGGGAGAAGGGGGTTGGGGGGCTGTACGCAGAGCCTGAAGGAGGATTAGTAGCTTACTAGTGCTCCTGGCTAGGCTAGGATGAGGGCAAGTTTTCTCAGTTTCTATGTTGGGTTTAATGGTGGGTATGGGTTAGTCTTTCAGGTTTGACCTGAGAAACAGATGCATTGTGAGCTAGACTTTAGGTGCTGTTTGAGGCCTGTTTTGAACTGTGGCAAGCTGTGTGTTTGTAGTTTCTGTAGGAGTTCATTTAGCCAGAGGGGGGCTTGGTAGGAGAAAGTGCGCTGCCCAAGTGAGGTTTGCCGGAATGTGATGGACAGTGCTCCATTCTTCCTCCTTCTGGTGATGTGGGATGAGAGAGAGAGGCCTTGAGCAGGTTTACTATGCAGGGTGGGTTTTTTCTTAGGAGTGCCTTCTTACTCAGTAGACAGGTTTGGTATTTGAGACTGTCTTTTAGGTTAAGCCAGTTAGTACTCTCATATAGGATGCAAGTGTGAGTGTAATGGTCTGCGGCACAGGGTCAGGTGGCATGCCTTATTTAATGCAATTTGGACCCTGTTGAGTGCAGTATCAGTGGCAGCTCCATAGACCACAAGCCCATAGTCTATTGTGGGGAATATTGAGCTGGAGACTGAGATTCAGAGTGCTTCCAGAGTGAGGGATTTCTTATGTCTGTAGAGGACCTCGATCTTTGTATTTACTGATCTGACAAGGGAGTCAATATGGTTTGTATATGTGAGAGAGTCATCAATGGTGACCCCTAGGTATTTAAATGATTGTACCTGCTTAATCTGTTCACCAGCGTTGTTGGTGATATCGAGGGGAGTGAGTCTGTGTTTATTGTAAGGGCTGGAATGGAGCGTGGCCTTGGTTTTCTTGTAGTTCAGTAGCAGCCTTTTCTTACAGAACCAGTCCTCAAGTTTGTTAAAGGAGGTCTGTAGTTCTGTTTGCAGTGCTACCTGGGAGGTACCACTATTCAGCACCACAGCATCGTCTGCATACAGGATGAGATTGGTGTCACAGGCTGTGGGCAATTCATTAACGAAGAGGCTGAAAAGCAAGTGAGCAAGGATTAATCCCTGAGGAACTCCTAAGAGTACTTCTCTGGAGCTGGATAACGTCTGCCCAATTTTGACTCACTGATTCCTTTGTGATAGGTAATCATTGAACTAATTTAGGGCACTTGGTGCCACTCCCAGTCTTTGGAGCTGGAATATCAGTAGAGGGTGGTTGACAGTGTCGAAGGCTTTAGTTAGGTCAATGAAGATGGACCCCACCAATTTGCCTTCATCCAGCACCTTGTGTGCATAATCAGAGTATGCAAGCAGTGCATTCATTGATCAGGGTTAAAAAGCTTGAAAATGGATGGCTCTTTGGCTTCATAAACAGGAAAGCTCTAGGATTATTCAATGTGTACGATCTCAAACAGATCAATCCACTCAGTCTCACCCCAGAGCTAAAGCCCACAGATTTTATACATATCATTATCTTTTTAATTCAATATATTTTATTAATTAAAAGCTGAACATTAAACAATTACATACCATATACCAAGTCCAGCAATCAACAAATAAAAAAGCTCCCACCCCCTAACAAGACCCCCCTCCACCAGCAAAGTGGACCCAGGGCAAAGCAAATAAATAAGAACCAGTAACAGGATACACATAAAGAACTCAGTGAACTCACAGCACATATTGATATAAAGTACAGCCAGGCTACCATACATAGTGAAATAGAAACTGTAGAGGAAAATGAAACATAGAAACATAGAAGTTGATGGCAGATAAGGATCGCAAGGCCCATCCAGTCTGCCCATTTCTTTTTCTACCTTATAAATCTGCCTTTGCTCTTTCAATGGCATATCTAATCATACTCATCTGTATTGCTCCCTTATGCCTATCTCATGCTTGTTTGAAGCCCTGCACTGTATTCATATCCATCACTTCCTGAGGTAGGCCGTTCCATGCATCCACCAGCCTTTCAGTGAAAAAGAACTTCCTCACATTACCCCTTAATTGGCTTCCCTCTAATTTCATGCTGTGTCCTCTTGTCCTGCTATTTTTCTTGTATTGAAACATATTAGACTCTTTCACCTTGTTAATGACCTTAAAGTCTTTCAATGTTTCAATCATATCACCTCTCTCACTCCTTTGCTCTAGTGTATACATATTGAGCTCTGTTAATCTGTCCTCATATGTTTTCTGATGCAGTCCTTGCACCATTGCGGTTGCCCTTCTCTGGACTGCCTCAATCTGGTTAATGTCCTTGTGAAGGTGTGGCCTCCAGTGCTACACACAGTACTCCAGATGAGGCCTACCCAGTGTCTTGTAAAGAGGGATTATTATGTCCCTCTTCCTACTTGTGATACCCCTAGTAATGCACCCTAACATTCCAGAGCCTTACCTACTGCTTTAGTGGTCTGCTTGGATGATTTCTGGTCATCTGTGATGATGATGCCCAAGTCTCTTTCTTCCCTTGCGACTGCCAGCAACTCCCCTCCCAGCCTATAGGTGGCTTCAGGGTTTCTCTTCCCTATGTGCATGATCATGCACTTCTTTGCATTAAACCCCGGTTGCTGCTCTTCCGACCATTTTGCTAGTTTATCCAGACTTCGTCTCATTCTGCCCACCCCATCTGGATCATCTACTCTGTTGCAGATCTTGGTGTCATCTGCAAACAGACAAACCTTACCCTCCAGTCCATCTGCAATGTCACTGATGAAGATATTGAAGAGGACTGGCCCCAGGACTGATCCCTGAGGTACCCCACTTGTGACTTGCATCTCTTCTGACTATATACCGTTTACTACCACTCTCTATTTTCTGCCTGTCAACCAGTTTGCCACCCAGTTGACCAACTTCTGACCCACCCTGAGCCTACCATTTGACCAACTTCTGACCAGCCCGGAGCCTACCCAGCTTATTAATCAATCTTCTATGTGGAACAGTATTGAAAGCTTTACTGAAGTCAAGGTAGGTGACATCAACTGCTCCCCCTTGGTCCACCACTCTGGTTACCCAGTCAAAGAAATCTATGAGATTAGTTTGACAGGACCTTCCTTTTGTAAACCCATGCTGTCTTGGAACCTGTGCTCCAAATGGAATTGAGACCAGAGTTAGAGCTGCACCCGGGAAAATTAAGTCATATACAGAGTGTGGAGCTTGCTCCACTTCTTGTTGAAATATGGAATATTGCTACATAGACTAGCAATTATCTGTTCTACTCTGAGATTAAATTAGAGTTCCTGCAAAAAATCCTAGTAAGCAAGTGAAGATTGATCAAACCAGTGACAGAGAACCAATCTCTTGACCAACAGAGAGATTAAAACCAAGAAATATATTCTTTCTTTCACCCCTACTGCATTGTAGTCTCCAATTATACACATTTCTGGGTTAAAACATCCCTCAATAGGAGGGTCCACCCTAATTTTAATTAAATTCCATTGTGAGGTCACCTTAAGGCATTCCCCAAAAAATGTGCAACAATGTGCCTTCCTCCTGCCCGCACCGAGTGCATAAGGAAGAAGACAATTTACCCAGCTTAACCAATTTGGAAGGAGTGTAATAAAGATTATTCAAAATATAAAACTAAATAAGGCATACATTATCTTGTGAGATATAACAGTAAAGATTGTCCCAAATTTTACACCAATTAAAAACATTCTGTGTGAAAACTGCATTCCAGTGTGGGGAGTCACCAGATTGTGGTAAAAATGCCCTAGAAAGGAGAAGAGAATACATGTTGGAGATTACATGTGGCTTAGTTATAATATTGTGGACCAATTGCAGAAACTCTGAGAAATTAATGTCCCAAAGCAAAGGACCGAACCAGTGAGACAAAACATGACACACCTGATAAACTTTAAAAATAGCTCTTTTATCCAATCTGTTATCCAATCAGAAAAGTGTACTAATGTTCTTACAGGAGAGCAAAGCCTCATTATGAAGCAAGTCACACATCCTAATACTGGTTAATTATGGCAACCAAGCATCAGACAAAACCTGTCTCCACTATGAAATTTGAGTTACAAAAAACTGGTTGGGAAGTATCCTTAAAATTCTTGTAGTACACTGATGCACATAACTGGGAGTGATCATGTACAGAAATACCAATGACAGAGTCTCAAATATCAGAAGGCAAGTTTTTGGGAGGTATAAACAACATAGCCAGAGGAGACAGACCGGTCTTGGTGATCTGCTCCTTCTCCAGTTTAAGCCAAATGGGGGAATAAACCGGGTCACCACCCTCTGGTGCCAGGCTACAACATTTTTAGTATTTGCTAGCATGACTAGCAAGGTAATATATGGTAAAATGTGGAAGCCAAAGGCCACCAGGTTTTTAAAAGCTGCAAGTCTATTATAGGATCTTCTCGGGGTCTTAACTAGCCAAATAAAACTAGAAATGATTCTGTGAATACAATTAAAGCATGAAAGGAGGAGCCACACATTAAGCATATTAATGGGATAGAATCGTTGAGGGAGAAAATTCATTTTAACAATGTTGACTCTGCCTCAATGCGTTAGTGGTAAGGCTTTCCATATATGTAAGTTTTGTTGCAGGATGGAGACCAAGTCATCTAAATTAAGTTTTTTCAACTAGGCTGTACTGTGTGAAAGAATATTATCCAAATATTTAATCTGCTTAGGTGCCCACAAAAGACCAAGAGATAATGTATTGGACTTAAGGACTACAGGATTCAGGTGCAAGATGGCAGACTTATCTAAATTAAGTTTATAATTGGAAAATGAACTTTATTCCTGAATAGCGGCCAGCACTGCTGGAATAGATGTTTTAGGGTTGGTTATGTGTAACAGAAGATCATTTGCATAGACTAAAATTTGGAGATTCCGGGAACTAACTTTAATACCTGTTAGCTCAGGATTGGTTCTAAGTTCCAAATCAAAGGTTCTAAATATAGATTAAAAAAATTGGGGGACAAATGACATCCCTGCCTAGTGCCAGAAAACAAAGGAAAAGATGACACTTTTATATATATTATAAGGCCCTGTATGGACCACCACCTTCTGTGCCATCCCTAGAAGACATTAATGATTTTCTGACTTCAGTCCCTCTCCCTGCCCAATCTGAGGACCAGCAAACAGTGCTAATTCAGCCTATTTCTCTGGAAGAAGTTACCGCAGCTATTTCCTCTTTGATCCTAAATGAAGCTCCTGGCCCTGATGGCTTTACCCTCAACTTTACAAAATATACGCTAATGAACTGGCTCCCATTTTTGCACAAGTCTATACTGACATTTTAAAGAATGGTATATCTGATCCCACTTTAGCAAAGGGCTTTATTGTCTTGTTAATGAAACCAGGCAAGGACCCAGATCAAATATCTAATTATCGCCTAATATCCCTTATGAACCAAGTCTTAAAATTGCTTTTTAAGGTTCTGGTGGTACACATTAATAAAGCATGGGGCCAACCCATTGGATTAGAGTAGGTTGGATTTATGCCTACTCCTTCTGCATCCGATCATCTACATAAACTTGCCCACATTTTCTTGGCATCAAGGGACCTGGACTGCCCAGCAGTTCTTATATTTCTGGATGCCAAGAAAGCCTTTGACAGGGTGGTATGGCCCTTTCTATTTGCTGTATTAGATAAGTTTGGTTTTCCATTGGGTTTTGAAAATTGGCTTTGTATAGAAACATAGAAACATAGACTTTGACAGCAGATAAGGAACGCTAGGCCCATCTAGTCTGCCCATTTCCCTACCTACAGGATAGGCTGCAGATCCTAGTTAACCAACAGCCTATTTCTTCCTACCCCCCACAAGAATTGCCTTATGTCTGTCCCATGCATTCTTGAAATCTCCCACAGTTTTAGACCCCACAACCTCCTCAGGAAGGCTGTTCCATGCATCCACTACCCTCTCTGTGAAATAATACTTCCTCACATTGCCCTGAACTGCCCCTCCTCTATCTTTAAATTGTGTCCCCTTGTTGTTGCACATCTCTTTTTCTGAAAGATGCTATCCTCTTGGACTTTGTTGATTCCACTGTGGTACTTAAAAGTTTCTATCATGTCCCCCCCCCTCCCTTCTTTCCTCAAGGGTATACATATTAAGCTCCTTTAGTCTCTCCTCATACGGCTTCTCTTGCAGACCCTGCACCATTTTAGTTGCCCTCCTCTGGACTACATCTATCCTGTCTATGTCCTTGCAGAGATGAGGTCTCCAGAACTGGACACAGTACTCCAGATGGGGTCTCACCAACTGTCTGTACAAAGGGATAACAACTTCCTGTTTTCTGCTGCTGATGCCTCTCCCTATACATCCCAGTATACCCCCAGCCCTCCCTACTGCCTTCTCACATTGATTGCTAACCTTAAGGTCATCTGATATGATTACCCCCAGGTCCCTTTCCTTTTATGTTGTTGTTACTACCTCCCACCCATTGTGTATTCTTCCCCTGGGTTCTTGTTTCCCAGGTGCATTATTTTGCACTTCTTTGCATTGAATCCTAGCTGCCATACTTCTGACCATTCCTCCAACCTTGCCAAGTCCCTTTTCATCCTTTCCACGCCTCCTTGTGTATCAACCCTGTTGCAGATCTTTGTGTCATCTGCAAAAAGGCATACTTTTCCTTCCAGTCCCTCTGCAATGTCACTGATGAAGACATTAAAAAGGACTGGACCCAATACTAAACCCTGCGGTACCCCACTAGTAACCCCTCTTTCTTCAGAGTGGACTCCATTTACAATTACTTTCTGTGTCCTGTTGTGCAGCCAGTGTTTTACCCAGGCTACCACCCTGGGACCCACTCCCAGGCTGGTTAATTTGACTATTAATCTTTTGTGTGGGACTGTGTCAAATGCCTTGCTAAAGTCTAGGTAGACCATGTCCATAGCCACTCCCTGGTCTACTACTTTGGTCACCCAGTCAAAGAAATCTATTAGATTCGTCTGATCATGACCGTCCGCTGTGAACCCATGCTGCCTTGGGTCCTGTGCTCCACTGGCCTCTAGGTACTCAACTATTCTTTCCTTCAGAAGTGACTCCATCACTTTTCCTACCACAGAGGTCAGACTGACAGGTCTGTAGTTTCCTGCCTCTGTCTTGATCCCACTTTTGTGAAGGGGAGTCACATCCACCTTCCTCCAGTCCTCGGGTACCACACCATCCTCCCATGATTTATTAAAAAGAGTAGCCAGTGGTTTCACTAGTTCCTCCCTTAATTCTTTTAGAATTCTGGGGTGAATTCCATCAGGACCCATTGCTTTGTCCACCTTCAGTTTTGGAGTTCTTGCAAACCCTTTCTTCTATGAAAGGACTGGGATCGACCCCTATCAAGAGTGCTTCTGTTAATTGGATTAGGCACTTCCCCTCTCTTTTTATGATTACTGAGCTGAAATATTCTTTCAGTTTCCTGCTTTTTCACTGTCCCCCTCTGCCCACCCCAATCGCTCATTCTATTCAGCCTCACTATCCTCCCTTTGTCTTTCTACCGCTGATGTACCTATAAAAGGTTTTATCCCTTTCTTAACTGAGTTGGCTATCTTTTCCTCAGTTTGGGCCTTTGCTATTCTGACTTCCCTCCTGCTTCCTTCTACCTTAACTGGTACAGCTCTGTCCTGCTCCTTCTGTGTTTCCTTATACTTCCGAAATGCTATCTTTTTCTTCCTGACTTTCACAGACACCTCTTTTGAGAACCATAGTGGCTTTTTCTTTCATTTTATTTGTTTATTTGCTTCACATAAAGGCTTGTTGCCTCTGTGATGGCAGTTTTGATGATTCCCATTGTTGCTCCACACCTCCTTCTAGCCTGTTTGCTAGTGCTTTTCTGAGGCACTCTCCATCTTGCCAAAGTCAGCCCTCCTAATGTCCAGTACCCTCACTTTTGTATGGCTTGACTCTGTAGCTGAGTTTAATGTGAACCACACTGTTTGATGGTCACTTGTCCCCAGATGGCAACCCACTTCTAGATGAGGGATCACTTATAGCTCTCACTGCCCCATTTGAGAGTATGAGGTCTAAGATTGCTTCCTCACAGAGTGGGTTCTGAAACTAGCTGTCTAATGCCTGCCACCTGTAGGCATCAAGAATGGCCCTGCTCTTGGATGTGGCTGCAGCAGATGTGCTCCAGTTAACATCTGGCATATTCAGGTCTCCCATCAACGGTATCTCCCCTTTCTCTGCCATTCTAATGCCTTCTATCATATCCTTGTCCATTCCCTCCCCTGACATGGGGGTCTGTACACAACCCCTGTGCGGATTGTGGTGCCCTTTCCAGTCTCCAAGGTGACCCACAGTGCCTCCTCTCCTCCCTGTTTACTCTTTTGTTCAGTTGCTTTTATCCCTTCCTTTACATAGAGAGCTACTCCTCCCCCTCTTCTCCCCTGCCTGTCTCTCCTGTAGGTTATGTACCCTGGTATGTTAACATCTCAGTCATGGTTCTCTGTGTACCATGTTTCTGTGACTGCTACGATATCCAGGCATCCCTCTTCCATCAAGGCCACCAGCTCAGGGAGCTTGTTGCCCAGACTACGGGCATTGGTACTCATTACCCTCCACTTCCTGATGGCCTTACTCCCTTTTGCCTCATCCCTGTCCTTCTTGCCTTTGTCACTTTCTCCATTTACCCCTGCCCTTCTCCCTATCTACACCTCTATGTTGGTGTTTGCCGCACTTACTACCTTGATTATTTGGGGGGACTAGGACTTCCCTGCTCCTTTCCATTGCCTCCCCCCTTGGCTAGTTTAAAAGCTTGCCAATGAAGCATTTAAACCTATCACCTAGGATCCTGGTTCCCCTCTCGGACAGATGCAGCCCATCATGCTAATATAGGCTTGCATCACTCCAGGTGGACCCCCAGTCCCCAATGAAGCCAAATCCCTGAGCTCCACACCAGTTTTTTCAACCACTGATTGAATCCCATGGTGCAGAACACCCTAGCCTCTCCTATGCCATAGATGGGCAGCACCTCCGAGAAGGTTACCGTGCGTGCTACTTGACTAAGGCCCCTCCCCAATTCCATAAACTCTTCCTGCACTTCTCTAATCCCTCTCTTAGCCAGGTCATTTGTCCCTAGGTGGACAATGACATCCAGCTCCCTCCCCTGTGCAGCTGCTCCGGCAATCCTGAGGATTCACTCCCTGTCCCTCCAAGCCATGGCGCCAGGCAGGCACCTCACCTCCCTCTCCCCTTCCTCCCCCAGTTCTACCTTCCTAACAATGGAGTCCCCCACCAGGAGTTGTTTCCTTCCCCTGCAGGGTCCCCTGCCACCCTCCTGTGGGTCTCCTTTGTGGAGGTTCCCAGCATCCTCCTTGGTCTCCACTGCGGGTGCCTCCATAGAGGAACCACACTCTGCCAGAATGGCATAGGAATTGTGGAGAGGTACAACTGGAGGGATGTGCCTCTGTTCCACCACCCTCACCCTAATCGACCCAGTGCTAGAATTTACTTCAATGGGATATTATCTCCATCTTTTATACTGTATAGTCACACTAGACAGGGCTGTCTCCTCTCTCCCCACTTATTTAACCTTTATTTAGAACCCCTGTTGCTAAAACTTAAACTTAACCCTCTTATTACAGGGATCCCTTTTGGGTCTACATCATATCAAATCTCTGTTTATGCTGATGATATCCTGTTTCATGTGACCCACCCAGTCACAGCTCTTCCAGCTGTACTGGATACAATCATGAGGTAAGGTTCCCTCTTTAACTATAAGTTAAACATAAATAAGTTGGTTATCATGCCTTTAAATAAACATTTAATGAAAGCATATATTGCCCACTTTGGGCTTCTCCGGGCCTCAAAGACCCTACGGTATTTAGTAATAGATGTCATGTTAGATCCAACCCAATTAAAAAAAACTTAATTTGTATGCATTAGTATCTGCCATCACAGCAGATTTAGATCACTGGAGCCTTTTGCCTTTTTCTGGTTGGGGAAGAATTAACATAGAAAGATTAATGTTTTACCTAGGATATTTTACCCCTTACAAATGTTGACTGTTTCTCTCCCCCTAAAGTGGTTTACAACATTACACTCTATAATTCTTAAATTTATTTGAGCAGGGAAGTCGATGCGCTGGGCATGTGAAAAATGTATGCTATCCAAGACATCAGATGGCTTGCAGTTACCGAACTTTAGATATATAACTAAGGATAGACTACAGTTGACTCAATTTTTCATCCTGTATGACCATTATTATACCCATCAAAAGCAGTTTAAAATGGGAAGAGCTGAATCAATGCTTTGCACTAGGTGTGGAGCTGGGGATGGTACATTATAACATCTATTTTGGGAATATGGTCCTATTAGTAATCTATGGTTGGAAATTAGAGAGAAGATGGACCCACTTTTGGGACTTCATGATTATTTTACCCTGAAAATTTGTATCATGGGAGGTCTTACTTTGGTCCTGTAAAAGAGCCTAAATATCATATTACAATGATATCTATGATAATGAAAAGATTAATTTTATGTCACTGGAGGGATCAGCACCATCTTACATAAGTAGAATTGTTTAATGAGTTATTATGTAACCTTTGATTTGAAAGACTTATTGCCAGTACCCGCAATGGGCTGTCAGCATGCAAGAAAAAATGGTCCAAACTATATTCACTTTGCACTTTATCTTCTTGATTATAGTTTCACTACAACCCCTTTTATTATGTTTTCTTTGTTTTTGTCCTCATTTAGCTTATATATTTGTTTATGTGGATTACACTACCTGATTACTTTATTATGCACTGTTTTTTCTCATTTATTTAATGGGTAATTGCTTAAGGATGGATGATTTCCTTTTTAGAGCTGCAGTGGGTGGAGCCCTGCAGTCCTTTCACAATCACTGAAAAAAAGGACTCTGCATTCTTTCTGAACGAACATGTTGGATTGTGTCACAGTCGCCTCCGCATCTGTTAAGCAGTCCACCAATGTTGTACTTACCAGCCACAGCACTGTGCTATTTACAGTGCCGGCAGTCACAGCGGAACATGGAACACTGTATTGTCCAAGATAGCCACCACACTCTACTGCACATGTGCTAGAAGTTGTGCTTGTGCAGTAGCATCTTGTGGCCATCTTGGTCACAGTGGAGTGCCCCGTGTTCTGCTGTGTCAGCCTATATATTTATTTCTTTCAATATTATAAAAATTTCCCCTACCCAACACTCCCTCTTAGCACCCACCACCCCACACCCCCCCTCGCAAACATAACTGTGACATTGGGGGTGCCTAATCCCCCAGTGTTTTGATCAGAGATCATCAGTCCCACTCCCTTTTTTTACCTGTAAAAAAAAAAAATCCATTGATGTATTTTGTGGCCATTCCTTACCCCACCCAACCTTCCCACTGAGCATCCACCACCCCACACACTCCCAAGTCCTAACCCATCAGGGGTCCAATGGGACCGTAGACACATCTTCACTCTTCAAAGCCGGACTGCGAACTGAAGACACAGGTATGCAGTTCAAAGTATTTCAATGGGGTTTTGAACTTAGTGCCATGCCTTGTTGTAGTTGTTACTGCAATTCAGTCCCAAATAAAATGCTTCTTACAAGAAAGTGGTAAGGTTTTGTGTTTTCATTACTTTCAGTATGAAACTAGTTATGCTATTCTGGGTTTTTGAAAATGTATATGGCTTATTGCTTGCCTTACAAACTGCTTATTTTCCTTAATTTCAGATTAATTGGTGAAAAAACTGCTGCTGACCTATGTGTGTGGAAATGGTGGGATTTTATATGCAGAGGTCAAGCCAGACCTACAGTGTACTGGAAACAGAAAATCCAAATATTGATGTATGAAAACTTATATGTTGGACATTAAAAATCCATTAGAAAACATGGTGATAAATGAAAGCTGGGAGCTAATTGTCATGATGGTTAGGGGTAAAGGAAAAGCAGGTAAAATATATAAAATATTAGCAGCTTTACATAATGACCCAATCCTTACATTTAAACGAGTTGGGAAGGAGGGACCAGGGTGTTCTTTTTTTGTAAACTTTATATTTCTTTTTTTTTTTTTGTAAAATATTTTACAATGTCCTTACAGAAAATATACTATATTGTATAATCATACAGTGTGGAAAATGCCTTTATACAGTTTTTATAAAATACAGTACATCTATACAGAAAACATACTATTTCATAAAACATTACAAATGGAAAACACCTTTATACAATGAAACTTAAATGCTCCCGATACCACCTCTGCTTCCCAAAACTACAGATTTCAATATATTGGAGCTGTCTCTTTCTCTCTGCCCCTCCAATTCACCCCCTCCTACCTCTCTCTCAAACCTGTTCTTAGATGTCACTTTGTCACCTCCTGTTCTTGCCCTTAGTTTTCAGACCATGGCCCATTATGCTGTTGCCCTGGACCCACTGCTAAAAACATTGCATTGTTTTGCACTCTTCCACTGTACCCTAGCTTTGATCCTTCTTGGACAATTGCAACTAGTCTTGGAACAGTTTTGTTTTTGTAAGATAGAGACTTGCTGCTTAGGCACCAGGCATCAATTGCCCAGCTGGGCTGTCCAGAACTTCTCTTTGCCATTTCAGCCCAGTTTCCCTAGTACTGAGTGCCAAGTGCATCATCCCCGATGCCGTAGTTCAGCTGGACGCTGACAGGATCTGCAAGGTATTTAAGCACTGACACATGCTGGATGCACCAACCAAATTATATATCCAGATCCAGCCTGGGAATGTAACAAAACAAGGACTAACAGAGTTAAGGAAATAATTATAGTAATAATAACCTTTTGGGGAAACATGTAAATATATGTATTTGAACTTTAGCAGATAACTTGACCTTCTGTTTCCTTACTCATGCAGATGGACCCGGACAAACTGTTTCATTAGTGTCGGCACTTTGTTATGTCAATAGACATTTGTTATTTATATGGTATTTATTATTGTTAGGTTTACCTCCTATTAATTAATTAGTTTTTAACATAATATAATAATTTTTTATATGATTTTGTATTCATATATCATGTTCATGTTGCTGCTGATATGTGCACTGTGGTCTCTTTCTTTCCCTCTGATGAATATTAGATGTATTTTTAAATACTTCTAAGGATATGGGCAGATTTAAATATTTAATTATGCGGAAGGGAATCTAGTATGTCACTTTAAGAATGGAGTTAAAGGAGGGCTAGTAATCACAGTAGTAAGGCCTTGAGAAAGCCCACAATCATGTGGGTGAAACATTGGTAGACGATGGAGGGGTGAGTATGGAAGTTTGTATCTATATCCATAACATATGTTTTAACTGAGAACCAAGCTGCAGGTATCTCATTACTGCCATGATGCACACTAGTGCCTGCTGGTCACTCTTTTGTTGTTCAGTTTGATAACTGTCTGAGTGAGCTGGCATGGACTCCCTTAGCTGCTTTTCATAGTGTATTGGACACTGGGGCACTGCCAAGTTAAGTGACTAGACCAACCAAGGTCACACAGCAAGTATATGACTCTGGAAGGGCTTGAAGCTAGGATCTCTTGGTTACAAGCTGGGCACTCTTATCACTAGACCACACTGTCTCCTTATACATTGCACACTGCTATGAATCCTGTCTTATTTCTTTAGTTTAAGTATATTTAGTATTCTGAAATATATCTGCTGTTTTTTTACGCACTCCAAAAATTACTACTATATTCCTTTCCTTTATTTCTGTCTGGATCCCCTTCCCCCACTCTGATGGGTCACCAAGCTGCACCCTTCTTCTGATTGGTGGGTGCGCTAGTGGCTGTCTTCACACCCTATACCAATGCTTATTAAGGAACATTTGACAAAGGGTGCACAAATACAGGTTGATCCATACACCCTTCCTCTGCCAGTGAATCCATGCACCCTTCCCCATGGTAGACAACCTGTAGTAGGCAGAAAGATACCACCCAAGGTTCTTGTCAGGAATACTCTGTGGCTTGCATAGTCATTACCACATACTGCATATTACTGACTTGGGTGCATCTCTGTGTCACAGCAGGACTATTGGTGAGCTAGCAAGCAGGATACCAGGTTCTAAAAGCTTCCACATAACAAATGGTTTTGTATTTTAAACAACACACAAGAGTTTGACTCCTGATGGTAATTTTAATTTTGTGGTTAAATTGATTTTGTTCTAATTTCATTTCAATTGTAATACATGCAAGATAGATTTGGAATAGTGAATTATTTAGGAAACCAAACCGTGGGGTGGTCGTAACTTTGGTAATTTTCAATATTTTTATCCCAAGTTTCTTAGCTGCAGCACTATCAGGTCTTGCCAGACTTGTTAATAGTGCGCTCACTCTTTTGTACAAAGTTATGGTTGACCTCTATTGGGGAGAGGGGAGTTGTTTTTCTTTATATACTGTATATCAGTTGGTTGTAATTTGTATGTTTGAAAATACAAAATAAACTTAATTTCAAAAAAGTATTAGAGAAGATGTTTTGTGTTATCTTTTATAGATCCTTGCCCAGGTTGTAGCTGGGATTTGGGTAGTCAATTCGGTCTCTGATTTGTTTTCCACTGTTACAAAAGTTGCTTCTTGCACAGTACCCAGTGCCTTTTATGCTTATGATATAAAATGATGGGGCATACCCTGAGATTGTGAGGTGATAAATTAGTCACTTAATGGATGGGGTTCCTTATAATCTGTCAGGTGTCCTAACCTAGTGACAAGGTAATGTCTAACTTGTAGAAATCTAAAGTGATCTACCATTGTCAGTGCACAGTGTTGCTGGAGGTATGGAAAAGTGCGTGGGATCCCTTCCTCATACAATTGACATAGATGTACCAGGCCCCACCTCTTCCAGTAGGGGAACCTGGGATCTACCTGGTTGCGGGAATGCCACTATCATATGGAATAGCCTTTAAAGAAAGAAGAGCTTTAGCGATTTTTTTTGTCTCTCTACATAATGCCCCATGCATGTAGATTGTTTCTTGTTAAAACATTCTGCAAAGACTGTTCTGGTGGGATAAATGGACAAGCATATAGTGTTTTGGCCAAGGAGAACTGCAATGCAGTGGTTTCTAAAATATTCTAGCAAGTTTCGTACCACAGGTTAAACCATGCTGCTATATGGCAAATCTGTGCTGCCCAAAAGTAATACTGCAAATCTGGAACAGCCAGTTCCCCTTGCTCTTTAGCCAGCTGCAATTTATGATAAGCAATTATTGGTTTGCCTCACACCCAAATAAACTGAGAAAATCTCTTGTCCCATTCTCAAAATACTTCTTGTAGTAAGTCCACTGTTAATGTTTGAATGAAATAAAACAATCTGTGCAGAATATGCATACAAATTATTTCCACCATACTATGTATAGCTAGGAACAGTACTGACCATCATTCTATGTCAACCTAAATTTTACTAATTAGTGGAGGATAGATTTTTTTAATGCAATGTCAACTATTCTTTAGGGATAGTGAACGCTTGGTATTTCATCTGGGATTGGTCTCATTGTAAATGATATTAAGATCCAATCATCCATGAGAGACAATGAAGAATATGTAATACTGCTGTTATTTCCACATTAAGCCTATATTCAGACCATTTGACATATTTTTGAAGTGCAGTCCAGAAGAGGAACAAAGAGTGGGTCAGATTCATCAAGTAAATTAGCAACTAATCAGCATAAAATGCTAATTTGAGTTCCTCTTCATGCTGGGATGTGTCCATGATATCTGAACTCTGCTTTATGGTCTGGGCCAAGGGCTTCACTGTCAAAGCAAACAAAAGAAGGGGGAATTTGGCAACCTTGCTGAGTAACACAGTGTAAAATAAATCTTGGGGATAGCATGCCATTCTCACAAACTTTTGCCTGTGGATCATATTACAGAGCCCTAAGTAAGGATATAAAATCTGGTTGATATTCAAATCGGTATAGTGTGTAATAGGCACATTTTCATGACATCCTATCAAAGGCTTTCTTTGCATTCAGGCTCAGAAGCAGAACTGACTGCTGAGTCCTGGATGTGAACTGTAGCAAAGACAGTGTTCTTTAAACATTGTCTTGCATTTGTCCCACTGGAATGATCTTGATGTATGATGCCCATGAGAATCTTTTCCAGTCATTTCACTAATATGGAAGTATACAACTATAGCACAGTTGAGGACTGAAATGAGTCTATATGACTCTGGGTAAAGAAAATTTTTGTTGAGTTTTAGGATAGCCAATATGGTGGCTAATTGCCAAGATGGGGGGGTTCATTCCAATTTGAACAGCTGCAAACAGTTTCAACTGTCATAGCATAAGAATGTTTTTACAGCTTTGCAAATTTCCAGCAGGTAACCATCGGGACCTAGGCATTTTACGGATTTCAATCTAGCAACAGCTTGCTTCCAGCTCTGGATGGGATATAGGACAAATTAGTGCAAAATTATGAGTTTCTATGACTGTAGGGATCTATAAGGTATAAAAATATTGCCTATAAATGAAGCGTTCTGGTCCCTTCCCCTAGGAACACAAAGAAGAGTAACAGGTGATTAAGACCTTAAGAATTTGAAAGGTATTAAATACCTCCTGTTTAGTGACTCGGTCCTTCAATTTTAAAAATGGTAGCTCCTTTTTTTTTCCTGATATAGTAGAAATGCAAGCCATTTTGTGGCTCTTCCACCATTGTAAAACCTCTGCTTCAAATAATGAAGGGTTGACTCAGTTCCAACAGTTCAGTTCCTTGACTCTTCTGCTGCATTTGCTTTATGCTTGGAAGCAAAGAGAAATTTCCCTGTTGATGCACCACTTGTAAAAAAAAATCTATTTCTCAGTCAGTGTACTGATCTGTTCCTCAGTAATTGTCTTTGCCCTATCTCCTAACTGCATGTGCAATAATTTCTCCTCTCAACATTACTTTGAGAGTATCCCAAAGCATTGCTGAGGCTATATCCAGAGATTGATTTTATTGAAGTATGAGGGGAACTTTTTTCTGAATCATTTCTATAAACTTTGGCTGATTCAGGAGCCCAATATTAAACCTCCCAGATGTTTGCTTAGGTTCCTGATTTAATTCTAAAAACAAAGTTAATGGGACAAGTCTGATAATAAAATCTTTCCAACAGAGCTCTGAATGGCTTAAGAAATATGCTCTGGTGGCATGAAAAATTAGTCCAACCCTGGAGTAGATGTCGTGAGCATGGGAGTAAAATGTAAATTGTTTTTGATAAGTGTGATGGGCTGTCCAGGCATCTGTTTAGCTGTATTCTGTGATGAGCTTCCTGAAATATCTGTGGCAGAAGTCAATTTGTTCTTTCTAGCCAAGGCTGTGTCCAATGGTGGATCAATGGTGAAACTGGTATTCTCCCACCAGTGCAATCCCTTTCTAATATTCTGTAATTTCACTAAATAATAGCCAGATGGTGGAGGAATCTGACTTGGGCAGGAGGTAAAGACTGACTATGGTATAGTATTCCCCTAACATCTTGCCCACCACTATTACCGTGCGGCTAACCAGATCTGCATGTGATATTTCAAGTTCAAAAGGGGACAATCTAGGAATAAGAGTAACCACCCCCTCCATCTTCCAGACTGATAGGAGGAATGGTTCAGTTTTCTAAACCCAAATCATTGAAGATTTTCATGGTCTAAAGTCGACACATGCATTTCTTGTAGTAAAAGCAAATCTGGTTTCATTGTTTTTTATTAACATAAGACAACACTTTATCTCTCTTGAGAGGGTGTGTTCAACCATTTACATTATGAGAAATTATACAATATCAAGAAAAGAATCCTGGGCTGTGATTGGTCAGTCTGGGACTGGACCCGTGATGTTATTCTGGTATAATATCATGGATCTAGTTCCAGCACACAAATGACCGCATCAACCATTAGTGAACTCACTCCATACAGCCAGTTTCAATAATCCCCACTCGACAGCCTGCTTTGGGGATTCCCACTTGCAAGCCACCTTCAGTGTTCCCAACTCCTTTACTGTTAAAACTAAAAACCTCCCCCAGCACACAGAGATTGCACAATAAATGTAATTGTCATGGGTGTTTCTTCCCTGAACCCAACAGCTTCAATGAACCATGGAGACCATAACTGCCAATTGGGTGGTTCACTGATGCCACTCATTCATGTCACATATTAAAGCCAAATTCTGGCCAGAGCCGATAGGACTGCAGGTTAGGAATTTGTTGTAAAAATATTGAGAATTACCAAATCTATGAGCGTTCATTAGCAAAATGTAATATAGGTGCCAATTCCTATGGTGGTGTGCCCCCAGGGATCAGCACAGGAATACATACACCCCGTTGTGGAAGGTAATAGAAACAGACCTATGCCAATCTGCAGACATTAGCACAAAAGTACTATCTTACATACCACACAAGGCCTTACCCAACAAATTGACAAACTCACCAGTTGGCATCTTGAACCTGGTTTCCAAACAATTACACAGTCTCCTGGGTTATAACCTAAAAGTGGACCCAACCAAACCAATAACCCCAAATCCTAACTTTAAAATAAACAGAACACCCCTACCTTCCAACTTTATGGACAATGTAGAACTAAACACTCTCAATGTCTTACTGGAAAATGACACCATCCTCACTAATCTTGCCTTCCAACAAAAAATGAAACCAACCTGAATCCCAGCCCTTCCATTTTTACAAGTACGACATATGCTCCCTGCATCGCTCAGACCCAAACCATGGAACACAAGTATCTTCGCCAAATGGGACCATTTACTAACATTATCAACCCAAAGGCATGCAGTTTCTGTCATCTATAAAGAACTTCTATATGCCAGTACAGACCAGATAAGTACAGCATGCACATACTGGCAGACAGAATTCCCAGAACTCGAATCACCCATGATCACAGCTGCTGTCTGGAGAGGAACTTACAAATACCTGAAATTCGATGGGCTTAGACTTACACAATTCAACATCAACCATAGCTTTTACCTAACCCCAGTCACACTCCACAAGATGGGGAAGCTAAACTCTGACAAATGTTTACAATACCAGACAGACACAGGCACACTAAAACACATCCTATGGGACTGCTCAAAGGCAAAATCCACTATGGGTAAGGGTGAAATCCAGATCCTTTACTGGGTCTGAAGGAAGCCTTCTCCCCTGGGGTCTGCCTTTTGGGCCTAGGCATAGACAAGCTAATGGGAAACAGGAGATTCCACATCACACTCATCTCAGCAATGGTGAAGAAGCTGATCTTAAAACATTGGCTGGATGACAAAGTGCCAACCTATGATGAATGGCTCAACACCATTCTGGAGACACTTAGAACAGAAAAGATGATTTGTTACATGAGAAACAATCCTAAGCATTACCTTAGCAGATGGAGCTGGTTAGAAACCCTCCTGCTACAATCGAGAGTAGACACTGCCTCAAAGCAGAGTACTGATCTAAGTAATGCACCGATGACCCTGGAAAGGGGTGCAGAAGAACACAATATATATCTATTATATCTATTATACCCCCTTGGGCTACAACACGTCAAAAAAGGTGAATCTTTATGACCAAACCAACTCATCCCTGAACGTTGATGGGATGTACTGTTTGAACTCTTATTGAATGTGAGCACTTCGAACTGAAACTGTAAAAATGTCTATTATAGTATTATAGAATAGTGGAACATTTTCAATAAAGCTTACGATTTTCAAAAAAAAAAATTAAAAAACTGAAATACATGAGTGTAAATGGGTAAAACTCTAATGTAAGCTACTACATTTGTTGTTTTGCAATATCTGTACATCAGATTTTCAACATAGCCTTGTTATGACCCTGCTTCATGAGGAAGGGCAGAGCAAATGCTCAAATCCTGCCGAAAGGTGATTTCATGCAGGGACTATGAAATCAACTTTCGGTATGCAAAAACACATTTTGGTCAGGAGCTGAAAAATTACTGCTGTTACATTCATTAGGTGGTGTAAAGAAGTTGCTATGTTGAAAATCTGGAATAAAAATATTGAATATTACCAAACGTATGAGCCTGCGTTTGCAAATTTCAACATAGCCTGACAACTTGTTTGTTTTTAAAAATGTTAACACCAAATTGAGAACATAGCCTTCTTATGACCACACATCGTGAACAATGGCAGAGGAAATGTCCAACTCCTCCCAAAAGGTGATTTCATGCAGGGACCACAAAATCTCCTTCAAGGATGTAAAAAAAAACATTTTGACCAGGATTTGAAAAATGACAGCTGCCACTTTCATGAGGTGCTGTAAAGATATGGCTATTCTGTAAGTCTGGGGGAAAATAATGAAAATTGCCAAAGTTATGAGCCTACATTTGCAAAATTCACTGTAGGTTCATAACTTTATTGTTTTTTTAATATTTTTACACCAAATTTCAACATAGCCATCTTACGATCCTACCTCATGATCAATGGCAGAGAAAATGTTGAACTCATGCCCAAAAGGCAATTTCACACAGGGACTGCAAAATCACCTTCTAGGATGTAAAAAAAAAAAACATTTTGGCTAGGATTTAAAAAATGAGAGCTGTCACGTTCATGAGGTGCTGTAAAGATATGGCTATATTGTAAATTTGGTGTAACGATATAGAAAATTACCAAAGTTATGAGCCTGCATTTATAAAATTCAATGTAGGCTCATAACTTCGTTTTTTAATATTTTTAAGCCAAATTTTCAGCATAGCCTTCTTATGACCCCACCTCATGAAAAATGGCAGAGAAAATGATCAACTCCTGCCCAAAAGGTGTTTTTGAGCAGGAACCACAAAATCACTTTTTGTGACAGTTCTGCCTAATGACTATTCAATTGTTCATGACGTAGAGTATCAAAGAAGGCATGCTGAAAATCTGGGCCAAAAATATGAAACCATGCCCAAGTTATGCCACTAAATTCAGAACACCATTGAAATACACTGAACCACATACTTGTTTCTTCAGTCCGCAGTCTGACTTTGAAGAGTGAAAATGAAGCTGCTGTCCAGAGGATTACTTCTGGACTCCTGATCAGTAGATAAGGTCTTAGGGTGGTGGGTGCTGAGTGGGATGGTCAGTGCAGAGATCTAATGGTTACAAAAGACATCAATGGTCAGTTTTCTTTTTACAGGGTTTAAAAAAGGAGAAAGACACCGGAGGATTTTGGATCATGACACTGTGGAACTAGGCACCCTCAGTGTCACTCTTCTGTTTCTGGGGGTGGTGTGGGGTAGTGGGCACTGAGAGGGGGAGTAGGGTGGGGGAATACTAAAAACCAAAAGAGAAGTCCTGATTGGGATGCTGGGGGACTGGGCACTCCTAGTGTCACTCTGATGTTTCTGTGTGTGTGTGTTGGTGGGTGCTGACAGGAGGGTTGGGTGGGGGTATGTATTATTTAAAAAAAATCAGGCCATCCTGATCATGACACTAGGGAATTGGGCACTCCCAGTGTCACTCTTATATTTCTGGGGGGTGCTGGGTGGTGGGTGCTGAGAGGGAGTGTCGGGTGGGAGGATATCTCTAATTTAAAAAAAAAACAACAACAAAAAAACATTGGTCATGGCAGAACATGGTACACTTTGTTGTGTCCAAGATGACCACTACACTCTATTGCACATGTGTGACTACTCAGGATGGCCTGATTTTTTAATTAAAATAAAAATATAGTGCAGTGCTAGTGGAGTGCTTCACAGACACAGAGGCAACTGTGGTTCAACTCCAACAGGTTTTTCAGTTGCAAGGAATGCAACGAATGTAGAGTCCTTTGTTGCTAGCAAGAGGTTTTCAGGGCTCCACTCACTGCAGCTCTAACAACCACTCTCACTCTGTCACTGGCAGAAATCATTATATCACAAAAAAATCATGTTATCATCACTTTGACAGCTTCATCGTGATCCATTTTGTGCAGCACATATGAAACTTGCATGCAATTTTCAATTAAAAAAAACATTGTAAGCTGTCAGGGATATCCCCTTCACAGCCACTGAACCAGAGTCTGTCTTTTTTTCTGTGCTTGTTATCCTGATCGCTCTAATGGCTTTCAGTAACATATTGGTATTTTATCTTACATTCCCCTGCTTGTCTAGAAACTTCTTACTCATTAGCCTTCATTGAGTTTTTGGTTAGTCTATCACAGATGATATTAACAAAAAAATGTGTTCTTATTTGATCGGATATTTACCAGCAGATAAAGGGTACTGCAATGAGGGCTGCAATGGCCCCTAGCTATGCTACAGTTTTTTGCACTATGGGAGATCTCATTTATTTTTAACTCTGATGTCAATGTTTACTTTGAATGTTTGGATTTTTATAAACATTACCTGGACAACATTTTTATTGTATGGAAGGAAAGTATGGGTGAATTAAGAAATGTTCTAGTTTCTGGAGTCTTCTAATCAAAATTTGAAATGTATTCTTATAGCTAGCTTCACCCAGGTAACGTTTTTAGACTTTGTGACAGCAAAGGATGAAAGTGGGGGGGTTTGGCAACTGAACTATTCCGCAAGCCAACTGATAGGAATGGCATGCTGCATCAGGGTAGTTGCTATCCTAAACACGTTACAAGAAATATTCCAGTGAGGCAATACATAAGGGCTAAAAGGAATTGCAGTACTGCTGAAGAGTATAAGGTTAACAGCAGGATTTTAACTGACAGATTCCTTAAGAGAGGATACAGTAATGTGTGTCTACAGATTGCTAGGAATAAAGTGAATAATATGTCAAGGGATGAGCTGCTAAATCTGAAACAGAAAAAGAATAATATTTTGTGACATGGTCCTAATTTTGTCACTATGTTTAAAACACAGGCAAAAGAAGTGGATGGGATTGTAAGGAAGAACAGGCACATGTTTCCACTGGAATCCAGACTAAAGCAAACTACAAAAATGGGCCAAAATGCACCTATAGAAAAGAAACAAAAACTGAAGGATATGTTGGTGCACAGTTGGAGTGGAAAGAAAATTGCACATGGTGCAAAGGGATTGCCATCTGAAAATGTCAAGTGTGGTAGGATAGCCTGGAATTACATAACGGTGGGATAAAATATTTTTTTTACCACACAGTGATGGACCTTTCTGCCTGAAATCCTTCATGCCGTGTGGAACAGAATGTTGGGTGTATTTGGTCACATACTGTTGTGGTTGTTTTTATGTAGGAAAAACTGTGAGAAAGTGTAAACATAGAACACTTGAGCATCTTAGGCATATCAGACTGAGCCTCAATTGAAAATGCACTAGCAGCACATGTAGAAAGATTTGAAACAGGACATTCATTCACATTTTGTGGCTTGGAAGAAGTGGCAGTTGGGGGGAATCTGAAAAATGTATTAATGTCTCAGGAAACTTAGTAACAAAAAAATTGTGTGCAGGAACATTTTCAGGACTGAATGGAAATTTCCAATTGGCTGACTTTTTAAGAAAAATAAAATAATGTGTTTTGTGTATGCATGTATCTATCTATCTATCTATCTATCTATCTATCTATCTATCTATCTATCTATCTATCTATCTATCTATCTATCTAGTGGCACAGTAACACCACTATAGTCAGGACTGAGTAGGCAGTTTAATGTTAAACCTCAAATTTTGCACTTAAATAACTTTGCAACCATTAAATGGATTTGCATGAAACTTAGTATGCATTGTCCCATATGGTAGATCTCTTGACATTCATTTATTTAGATTTTGATATATGACATACAAAGTTTCCTTTCAGTCAGATGTGTGGATTTCATGCAGCACATAGTGAAAAAAGTGTAAAAGTTGCTTTTCTTTGTCTGGTTTGACTGTTTGTTCCTCATCACACTGGGGCCACACCATTTGGAATTTTGGTCTGAAACTTTCAGGAAAAAAGAGCTTGCCCCAAAGAACAAACCAGCATTGGTTTGGTGAAAAAATATTAATCAGTCCCAAAATTATTAACATTTTTTTATTTTGATTTTATATTTATCTCCTCCTGAGCTACCAGCTGCCTGGAACCTCTGCCTGTCACGGACCATGGACTTCCACCTCCCACAATGGCTGTGACCCTCCGATCCCCCCCAGATTACCCCCTGGGACAAGGCTGCGGCACCGTGGCCAGTGCCGCAGATGTCAGGATAGGTCGGAAGGCTGGCTGGAGGGCTAATTGAAGACATGGCATGTGTCATCTAAGGCGCAGAAGCTACTCCATTTTCCTGGTTTTCTGGGGGGGGCAGAAATGTGCAATGACATCCTATATCTACCCTACCCCAGCTAGGTGCCAGTAGCTGCAGTGCCCCAGGCCTCTGCCAGGAGTCCGTTGAGTGCCAGACAGACTCCTCCCCTCCCCCTGAGAAGGACAGCAGTCCATGGAAAGCTCTATCCTTCTCCCCCCAGCGGGTCCTCCAGTGACCAGGGTCCATTCCAGAACCCGGGTCACCAGCGTTGTAAGCGGAAATCCATCCGCTGTGCCAACGGGCCAGCATAAAGTTATTCAATTTTGAAATGTTGGGTTCTGAGCATGCTCATTTCAGTCTTTTGGATAGCTTCACAGTACAAAAAGGGATTTAAGCATCACAAACAGGGATTTTGCCAGCTCACAAAGAGGGTTTAATTAAATCCCTCTTCATGAGAAAAAATTCCCTCTTTGCTAGCCGCCATCTTGTTTTCATTTTTCCTCATGAAACACAGTGTTATAACTTTACCCAGGGATGTGCTCTGCAGATGTACAAGCATGGGTTTTGTTCGTGTGGACATCCTCTACAAACCTATGCCTTTGTTTTCCTTTACTGCAGCCCCAAAATGTTTATTTTTGATTCTTAAAATCCCTTTTTTGCAACTCACTTCTGATTGTGAAAAGGGATTTTGACAGCTCATGAAAAGGGATTGTTTTGACAAACAGATGGTCCTGAGGGTAACCCCTTTTCCTGATGCCAAAAGGGATTTTGACACCTCACGAAAAGGAATTTAACAGCTCACGAAATGGGATTTGTTTTTCAAATCCCGCTTCATGAGCTGTCAAAGTCCCTTTTCATTAGCCAAGTCCCTTCTTATGCGCCTGTCAAAATCCTTTTCAGATCACAGGGATTTCTGGCAGGGGCCGCTTGGTCCCAAAATCATGAAAAGGGTTTTAACACTTCATGATAAGGGATTCATTTTTCAAATACCTTTTCATGAACTGTCAAAATCCCTTTTTGCAAGCCGAATTCCTTTTCGAGAGGTGTGAAAATCTACGTTTGCATCACAAAAAGGTATCACCCTCAGGACCATCTGGTCTGACAAACCAAATCCCTTTTCATGAACCAAATCCCTTTTCACGAGCTGTAAGAATCCTTTTTCGCATCACAAAAAGGGATTGCTGGCAGAGCCATCTGGTCCCTAAGTCACTAAATGGGATTTTGACACCTCACAAAAAGGGATTCAGCTTGCTAAAAGGGATTTTGACAGCTCATGAATAGGGATTTAAGCTCATGAGAAGGGATTTCTAAAGTTTACTATTTATTTGCCTCTCCACTGCAAAGAAACCTAACAACTACACTTTCATAGCAGCTACAGTTCCATGTTGCCTTCTGCTGTCTTCAATCCCTGCTACACATTCCCTTTTAAACAACACCTGCTACTCATCTACACTTATTTTATCAACTCCTAGGACCTCTAATGCCCTGGTTTCCCACCTGCATCTACACACTAATACACACCCCACCAACTTGCCCAGTGTCAACCAACCTCTGTGCTGATGCACTAACATGAGGCTCCTAAACTACATAGCCCCTATTGCTATCCTTCTTTTTACATAATTGCTTCCTAGCCATAGCAACCCCATGCCCAATCCCCATGATCCATGCACACACCTGAAAGACATTCCAAAAAGCACAGTGACAACAAGTGCCTTACACACCCAGGCCCTTAGACCCATTCCTCGAGTATATGGCTTGACCAGCTGCCCTCTCATACTGACATATCCCTTCCTGTTGCATCTTACCACCCCTCTGTTCAAGTTGAGCAAACCTTCTGTTTGAAGACTGCATGCTCCACTTAAGTCTCTTAGGCACTGTTTACACAAGGTTGCACTGCTTCTTCATTTATCAGGTAATGTACACCCTCACCTTTGCCCTCCACAGCAATGTCACTATCGCAACAGCAATAATGGTAATCTAAAACTAGCCACCATCAACATCTGTAGCTTACTGCCCAAACCTGATGATCTGCAAGTTTGGGTAGCAGAGCACAATCCAGATGTTCTTTCCATTATTGAAACCTGGCTTTCTCCAAAAATAACTGATACTGCCATCTCCCTTACCAGCTATACCCTATTTTGACAGGATAGGATTGGAAAAAGGGGAGGGGATTTGTGATTTAACCTCAAGACTTATTGAAGGGACAAGCCCTCTCTCCAGTGGCCCCCATTAACAACCTCAGATCCCAGCTGTTAAATGAATCTTGGGCTGCTGTGGCAAATCACTCACCCTACTGTCAGTTTACTGTGTATTCCCCCAGGTTTCAAAATGGTCCTTGACTATCTTACCAACTTACCCCATTGCTTGGAAGTTGTGGTGTTAGGCCATTTCAACATTAACTGGCTGGCCCCTGAAGCTGACCCCTGCAAAGATGCTATTGCAGAATTAGGCCCAACAAGCCCAAGGCATGCCCTAACACCTGTTGGTGTGTGGAAAGTGGTGGGTGGGGAGGTGGCAGGGTTGGTAACCCTAATACTGAATTTCCAAACTTTTTGCTATAGCATCAAACCTAACCAATGCAGTAACTGAGCTTTTTGCAATGAATGTCCCTTCTGTTTGAGAAAGTGTAATGTGACTTGTATGTGGTTGTGGGACTGCAGGGCCTTCTGTGCCCTGTGCTTCCATTGTGCATGTATTTTGTAATTGTCTTTAATTTTCATGTGGCAGTGCAGGGCCCACAGAACCCTGCACTCCCATCTATAAGTAAGGGTAGAGATATTTTAATGATCTTGCATCTCCCAGTACTGCATAATGGAGTGTCCTCTGCTCCCAGTATTGCATAATGGTATCCATATGTGGGAGTGCACTCCCATCTACCCATAAGTATAGAGACATAGTGCAGGCCTGGAGACATTCCAAGTAACCCTTGTGCTGCAAATTTGGCAATATCTCAGTAACCACATGAACTCTGGAAAAAATTGCACCACAGTTGTAATCGTGACCTGGCAGCATGCTTGCATGCTTAGTACAGGGTGTACTAAGCTGTATTTGGTGAAAAATCTGTACTGTATCTCAAACCATTTTTGAGATATAGTTGCTGAAAGGTGGCATGGCCACCACAGTGTTATCCTATAGAAAATTTTAAAACTTTGGAATAACTATGGAACCAGTCGATATTTTTTCACCAAATCAGCAAAAGGCACGTGTATGTTGCAAGCCCTTGCTGTCCTGCAAGTTTCAGCCCAAAAGTCCTAAATTATTTGCCAGGAATTGGCAAAGAAACTGTTTTTTTTGGGGGGGCGGTACTTTCTCAAAATTTACGAATGTTTCGCAAAAATGTAGTGAAAGTTTCACGAAAGGCTTTGCACTTCTGCAAAAGTATTTTTGCAAATTTATGAAAGTATGAGCTGAAAAATTTAGAAATCATATTTCCAGGCATTATCTTTAAAAAACTAATGTCAGGATCATGTCCCTCGGCCCCCGATCAGGTAAACACAACTGTTGATGTTTACCAAGGGTCAGTATTTTTTGAATTACAGTGCTTTTTTGCCATCGCTATCTGAAAACAAGATGGTGGCAGCTTGAAGTACAAAACCGATTTGTTGTAGTAAAAAGTGCTTTTGCAAATGTTTTTGTGCCTAGCATATATTTTTCCCCATAGGATATAATGGGAAATTTAAAAGTTTAATAACTTTTGAACAGATTAATATTTTTTCACCAAACCTTCAAATGACATTTCAGTAACCCAGACCCCATATACTCTGAAAATGTCACACCACAACCCACAAACCATTTGTGCTGTAGAGACAAGCAAAGAATTTGCCAAAAAGTGTGGATTTTTCACACTTTTTGTCACTCCACAGTTCCACAGCCACACCTCTGACCAGAACAAAACTTGCCAGATCCAGATAATTATGGAACCAAATGGCACATGCAAAATTTCAGGAAAAGTGGATGAATGGTTGCAAAGTTATTAAAGTGCAAAAATATAGGGGTTAACAAAGACATGACCATGCAACCCCTAACTGTAGTGCCACTACTGTGGCACTATACACACACACACATATATATATATGTATATATATATATACATATATATATATATTCATTGCAAAAAAAACTTCATTTATAAATCAGGGTTTCTAGTACAGTGACAAAAGTCTAGAAATTCGGTGTTAGGGTTACCAACCCTACCACCCCACCACCATCCTCCACACACCAACAGGCATCTGGGTGTTCCTTGGGGTTGTTGGGCCTAACTCCCACCTCATTTCATGTGTAAACAAGCTGAGATGGTACAGTATAGGAGAACTGGGTAAGAGTTAGCCCCGACAACTCCAAGGCACACTCCAAATGCCTATTGGTGTGATGAGGGTGGGGTGGTAGGATTGGCAACCCAAACGTTGAATTTCCAGACTTTAGTCACTGTAATAGAAATCCTAACTGATGAATTAATGGAGTTTTTGGAAAAAAGTTCCCTCCTTTTTGAGACAGTGTAATAGTATGTTTCTTTTACTGTTGGAGCTCAGGGTCCTTGTTCTCCAATCCCTCCATAGATGCGCATATGTATGTAGATGTGGAAGCACAGGGCCCTCTGAGCCCTGTGCTTCCATGTGTAAACAACAGTGACCAAATTGTCAGCATAGCCATCTTATTACACCACCTCATATACCCCGGTGCAAAGAAACTGTGACATGCAAGGCAAAACATAATTATGCACAACTGCAATGCCATTCTGTGCCACAGGTGTGAAAACACATTTTGTGCAGGATGTGAAAAATGTCAGCTATACTGTTCATGAGGTGGTGTGAAAAAATGAGTATGTTGAAAATTGTGCGCCAAAAGATTGAAAAGTAGCAAAGTTATGTACGTGTGTAGGATAAATTCAATGGATGCAAGTAACTTGGGCATTTTTAGGAATTTTGTCACCAAATTTTCAACATGGACTTTTGAGGACCCCTCCTCATGAACAATGCCACAGTGATTTCATTAATCAGTCTTGAAAGGTGATTTCACTCAACGAACGTGCCGTTCTGTTCCACAGTAGCAAAAACACATTTGTGGGCAGGATGTGAAAAATGTCAGCTGTACTGTTCATGAGGTGGTGTGAAAAAATGGTAATATTGAAAATCTGGAGTGAAAATGTGAAAAATTGCTGAAGTTACTAACATGCGCAGAAACATTTTAATGACTGCTCATAACTCGGGCTTCTTTTGTATTTTTGCACTAATTTTCAAGATGGGCTTTTTGGAGCCAAACCTCATGAACATTGGCACTGTCATTTCATTAATCACTCCAAAAAGGTGATTCTGCACAGCAATAGTGAAATCACCTTCCGGGTCCGATTAACAAAATGACAGTGACAGTGTTCATGAGTTGGGGTCCCAAAAAGCCCAAGTTGCAAAATGTGGTGTAAAAATTGCAAAAAATGGCCAAGATATCAATATAAGTTCAAAACACCATAGACAGCCATTATATGGGACTTATCTTGATTCTTCAATTTTCGGTTTGGCTTTGAAGAGTGCAGACATATCCTGGTCAAAAGAAGATGGCACCTGACGGCCTCCAATGGTAAGAATAGGGAAAGGGTGTGTGTGGGAAGGGGGGCTACTTAGTGGGAGGGTTGGGATGGAGAGAGGGACTGGGGGAGATGACAAGGGACCATTTTCTTCTTTACATGTTATTTAAAACAAAAAGTCATTGGGGGACTGTTTTCTTTCTAACAGGTGCAAAGGGTACTATATCAGGACTCTAGGGGTGGGCTCCCCAGTGTCCCACTGTACTGGGGACATTAAAGCATAACTAGGGACACTGGGAGTGGACTAACCAGTGTCTCACCCTGGTAGGTGGTGGTGTCAACATGGTAAGTGGGCACCCCAATGTTGGGAAATAAAAAGAGGGAAGTAAAAATAAATATTTTGGTACACTGGGAGTGGGATCCCAGTGTAGCACATGGCCAGGTGGCAGGGAGAGGTGGATTTCTACTACTGACAAGGGGTTTGGGCACCCCAATGTCAGCAGAAGCATTTGTAAAAAATAAAAAAAATATATTTTGGGACACTGTGAATGGGCTATCCATTGTCCCACAGTGGCAGGGGGTATTTCTACTGCTCTTAAAACTGAAGGTGGACAAAGCAATGGGGCCTGATGGGATTCATCCCAGAATTCTAAAAGAACTAAGGGTAGAACTAGTGACACCACTGACTATCCTCTTTAACAAATCATGGGAGGATGGGGTGGTACCCAAGGACTGGAGAAGGGCAGATGTGATTCCCTTCACAAAGTGGGAGCAAGGCAGAAGCAGAAAACTAAGACCTGTTAGTTTAACCTCAGTGGTAGGGAAAATGATGGAATCACTTCTGAAGGAAAGAATTGTTGAGTATCTAGAGGTCAGAGGGCTCAGGACCCAAGACAGCATGGATTCACAGTGGGAAGGTCATGCCAGACAAATCTGATAGATTTCTTTGACTGGGTGACCAAAGTAGTAGATCAGGGAGGGCTGTGACATGGCCTACCTAGACTTTAGCAAGGCATTTGACGCAGTCCCACACAAAAGATTAATATACAAGTTAGCCAGCCTGGGAGTGGGTCCCAAGATGATAGCCTGGGTAAAAATTGGCTGGAGAATAGGACACAGAGGTAATAGTAAATGGAGTCCACTCTGAAGAAAGGGGTTACTAGTGGGGTACGCATGAGGTTCAGTATTAGGTGGTCCTCTTCAATGTCTTTATAAGTGACATTGCAGAGGGACTGGAAGGAAAAGTATGTCTCTTTGCAGAAGACACAAAGATCTGCAACAGAGTTGATGCACAAGGTGGGTGGAAAGGATGAGAAGGGACTTGGCAAGGTTGGAGGAATGATCAAATGTCGCAGCTTAGATTCAATGCTAAGAAGTGCAAGGTAATGCACCTGGGGAACAAAACCTAGGGAAGAGTTCACAATGGGGGGTGAGATACTAACAACAACAAAAATGGAAAGGGACCTGGGGGTAGTCATATCAGATGACCTAAAGGTGGGCAAGCAACGTGAGAGGGCAGCAAGGAGGGCTGGGGGATACTGGGATGCATAGGGAGAGGCATCACCAGTAGAAAACAGGAAGTTATTATCCCTCTGTACAGACAGTTGGTGAGACCCCATCTGAGTACTGAGTGCAGTTCTGGAGACCTAATCTCCACAAAGACATAGACAGGATGGAGGCTGTCCAGAGGAGGGCAACTAAATGGTGCAGGGTCTGCACGGAAGACATATAAAGAGACTTAAGGAGCTGAATATGTATAGCCTCGAGGAAAGGAGGAGAGGGGGACATGATGAAACTTTCAAGTACCTCAGGGAATCAACAAAGTCCAAGAGGGTAGCATCTTTCAAAAAAAAGGTGTACAAGAAAGGAGGCACAATTTGAAGATAGAAGGGGGCAGCTCAGAGGTAATTTAAGGAAGTATTTTTTCACAGAGGGTTGTGGATGCATGGAGCGGCCTTCTGGAGGAGGTTGTGGAGTCAAAAACAGTGGTGGAATTCAAGCATGCATGGGACAGTCATAAGGCAATTCTAGGGGTTGGGGGTAGGAAGAAGTAGGCTGCTGGTTAACTAGGATCTGCAGCTTATCCATTAGTTAGGGAAATGGGCAGACTGGGTGGGCCAAGTGGTCCTTATCTGCCATCAAAATCTATGTTTCTATGTTTCTATGTTGCTGACCTGGGTATTGTGCACCCCGATGCTGACAGAAACCTTTTCATTAAATAAAACATGCCTCAGCCCCATTTGAGGCAGTAAAACGAGAAAAACTCCTTTTATAAGATAAACACCAATAGGTGTTCACCTAAACAGGGGCTGAGGACCACGAATCTGATCTTATTTAGCACAAAAGGTGGCTGGAAAAGGTTTTGTGCTATTTTACTGGTACCGGTGTTTTTTTCCATTGAAGCATTGCTGCAATTTGCAACAATTTTCATGAAACAGTGCCATAATTTGAGGCAGTTTTGTGCAACTGTGCCATTAGTTGAACATAAATTGCCACAATTTGCATCACTTTCACAAAAGAAGTGCCACAAACTGAGGCACTGCCAATGGCAAAAGCACTGAAAACATATTTCTGGTCAGTATTTAAAAAAATAATGTCAGGATCATGTTTCTCGGGCCCAATTAGGTAAACAAATTTTTTGATTTACAGCAGTTGTTACTGTTGCTATCTGAAAAGAAAATGTTGGCAGCACGAAAGTGAAAAACCCATTTGTGGTAGTAAAAAGGGCTTTTGCAAAAGCAAAAAGTGCTTTCAAGATGGACATATATTTTTTTTCCCTTAGACTATAATGGGAAAATTTTAACTTTAATAACTGTTTAACGGATTATAATTTTTTCGCCAAACCTTCAGAAGGCACATCAGTGACCATATGCCCTGAAAATGTGGCACCAGACCCCCAAACCATTTGGGCCACAGCCCCGAGTAAAGAATTTGCAAAAAGGCTGAGGATTTTTCAAATTTTTGGCACTTCACTGCTCCACAACAGCATATCCAAACTGAACAAATCATGCCATATGCAGAGGTCTATGGTACCAGACAGCGCATGCAAAATTTCAGGCAAATCGGACAAATGGTTATAAATTTATTAAAGTGCAAAATTTGGGGATTAACAGAGAAGAGCACATGCAACCTTAACTATACCAGCACTACTGTGCAGGTATAATATTAATATATACTCTTCACCTCAAACAAATCTCCTGCTGATGCTGAATCCAGACTTCAGCATAACTTCAGTAAAGTTCAGCTGTGGTTCAGCTCCCACCAACTCTCACTCAATGAACTTTGGCACTAGGCAGAGGCTCTCATGGCTACTTTTCCACACCCTAGATGGGATAGTCTGTGAGGATAGCTCTACCTTTAGGTATTTGGGGGTTTGACTAGACCAACACCTCAACTTCTCTGGACATGTTGATACCATCCTGAAGAAGCTGCACCCCAAACTTGGCACATTATACATGAACAGTAGTGGTTTCCCTCTACCAGCCAGGCATGAACTAGTCCAGAAGAAGATACTACTCATCTTTGACTACTATGATGTAGTCTGCAGTACCAATCCCAAGTCCTCCCTAACCAGATTGGATTCCCTTTTTAACTCTTTCTGTCACTTCGCTCTAGATGCCTTCCCTCTTACCCACCACTGTTCTCTTTATCACTCCCTGGCTCCTCCCCCCCTCCAGAAAATCAATGCTATCTCCACTGTGCTAAATTTGATTCTAAATTTTGGTTTGGTCCACTCCCCTATATCTTACCACCTCCCTATCCATCCCCCCCACCAGAACATTCCCTTAGATCTTATGACTCTCGGCTACTAGTAGTTCCTCGTCGTTCTACTGTGGTTGGACTGATGGCGTTCTCACATCACTTCCCTAAGCTATGGAATGACATCCCTCCTCAAATTTGCCTTTCTTCCTCCCCCTCTCCATCTCCTTAGCCCTTCACAACTTCCTTGCTATAAATTGTACCTGCAGCTAAGTCTCTTCTCCTCATTGTGGCAGCTGGTTCACTGAGTTCTATCTCCTACTCCACTAGCCACCACTAGACAGTGCGCTTCTCTCCCTTAAGAATGCACACATTTAAGATTTAGTTTTTATAGCACTTTTTTAAACATTCGTGTTATATTTCTGCAGTGCTCAACCTGTCAAACTACGCTGTTGAATTTGAATGCAATGCTGCTCTGATGTTTGTATTGTAAATTGTATGTTCTTGCTCTGTTTAATCTGTCATACTTCATTGTAACAATGTACCAGTTGTACTGCTGCTTGATGTAAGTATTGTAAACTGTATGTTTCAATTATCCCTTTAACCCTCCCCCAGGATGCACTGTGAGAAGAGCAACTTGTTGTTCAGTGTGTCTTTCCTGGTGAAACATTTCAATAAATATATATATATATATATATATATATATATATATATATATATACATTCTTTGCAAAAAAAAAACACTGTTAATGCATTAGTTAGGGTGAATAACAGTGACAAGGCAGGGAAATGAGGGTATTGGGTTTCCAGCCCTAATGCTTACCCCAGTGTTTCACCCTACCACTGACCCCATCCCCCCTCCCCCCACACAACAAAAGGTGTTGGGGTGTGTCATTGGGTCATGAGGCCCAACTCTCACTCATTTCACATGTAAACAAGCTTACACACTACAGTGTAGGACAATGGGAGTGACAGTTAGGTCTGATGACCCAATGGCACACCCCAATGCCTATTGGTGTGTGAAGGGTGAGGGGATGGAGTGGGGTGGTAGGGGTGGGAACTCTGAGGGTGGGGCATTAGGTTTGGAAACTCTAATGCCTCATTTCCCTGCTTTTTGCCACTGTGGTATTCACCCTAACTAATGCATTAACAACGTTTTTTGCAAAGAATTTCCCTTCTTTTTCATATGGTATAAATGCATACTCATTTTACTGTGGGAGCACAGGATCTTTTGGACCTGCGTTCCAATCCCTCCATCCATATATTACAACAGTCCCCATATGTCATGGTGGGAGTGCAGGGTCTTTTGGACCCTGCACCCCCATACCTCCACAGATGCACATATCTAGCTGTGGAAACACAGGGATGTCAGACCCCTGTGCTTCCACACATGAGATATGAGCAGGCATAGTGAAATTACAACAAATAGTCATAACCGTTCCATCTCAAATAAATTTCACCCCAACTGTTCAACATTACCTTCTTAGTACCTTACCACATGTGCCCAGCACAGCAAACTTTCAAATCCCATCAAAATGTAATTCTGTGAAACTGTAACACTGTTTTTATGCCACAGTTGTGGAAAAAAATTTTCAGTAGGTTTGAAAAATGGCAGCTGTACTGTTCATTAGGTAGTGTGGAAAAATGCCAATGTTAAAAATCTGGAGTGAAAATAGGAAAAACTGGCAATGTTACGAGCGTGCATAGAAATTGCACAATGCACGCTCATAGCGCATTTGTTTTTTGGAATTTTTTCACTCAATTTTCAACATCAACATTATGGGACCTATCCTCATGAACAGTGCAACTGTAATTTTGTTAATCTATTCTAAAAGTTGATTTCATACAGCAACCATGCCATTCTGCAACACAGGTGTGCAAACACATTCTGGGCAGGGTGTACAAAATGACAGCTGTACTGTTCTTAAGGAGCTGTAAAAAAAAGGCAATGTCAAAAATCTGAAGTGAAAATATTAAAAATTGGCAATGTTACGAGCGTGCATAGAAACTCTGCAACACGCTGTCTTAACACAGTCATTTTGAGGAATTGTTTCACCAAATTTGCAACATAGGATATTGGGGACATCACCTCATGAACAGTGGCACTGTCATTTCATAAATCAGTCCTGAAAGGTAATTCAGCTCAGCAACTGGAACTGAGAAACAAAATGACAGTGACATGTTCATGAGGCGGGGTTGCAAGAACCACATGCTGGAAATTTGGTGAAAAAATTCCTAAAATTGACCAAGATATCAACATAAATTGCCCCCCCAATTGACTCCCATTATATGGCTTACCTTGATTACTGAGTTTGCAGTTCGGCTTTGAAGAGTGCAGACGTGTCCCAGTCCAGACAAGATTGTGGCTCCTGATCTTTGCAGGGTAAGTATTGGTGAGGAGGGGTGCAGGGAGGTGGGTGCACAGAGGGAGGGTGGGAATGGGGCGACAACAATGGACTGTTTTCTTTGTTACAGGTCCAAAAAAATATAAAAAAGACTTCAGGGGATGGTTATCTTCATTTACAGGAAAAAGAAACAATTTGGGCATACTGGTGTGGGCTCCCAGAGTGTCACTTCAGTTGAGGGAGCATACATGATGCCAACAGAGGGATTGGGCACCCCTGTCAGCAATGAAAATGGTGGGGGAAGGAGGGGGTGACATCTGACACTGGGAGTGGGCATCCCGGTGTCAGAAATGACAAATTCATTTTTCTGGCCACTCTGGAGTGGGCTGCCAGTGTGCCAGAATAGTAGGGGTGAGAATACATCAGTAATATATGCACAGTGCCGACATGGGGATTTGGCACCCCAAGTCAGAAAGCATTGTGCAGTACATTACAGTACTTTGATGCAGGATCCTGCATCGAAATTATTGAAAATGTTGATGCAGGATTCTGCATTGAAGAAAAGACCTCAGGGGATGGTTTTCTTCTTTTCACAGGAACACAATAATACAATTGGGCACACTGGGGTGGGCTCCCAGTACACACTAGGTCTTGTGTTCACAAAGCTCACAAAGTGGTTCTTCCTTGACTCTGCAGCCAGCAGCAGGAGTTTCAGCTGCAGCTACAGAAGTCAAGAAAATTCCATTCTTCTCATACAGAGAATGGACTCCAAACCATTCTCTGTATAAGCTGGCACTCGAGAAAAAAACTTCTTTGGGTCCAGCTTAAAACACTAAAAAAATTAGAAAAGACCTAAAGAGGTTCTCTTTAGCTGTTTTCAGATATTTTTTGTGTTTAAAACATTTGGTACTTCAACATCCTTGCTAAGCGGCAAAACAAGATGGTGTCCGCCACACAGCTCAATTGATGGCAGGACTGTAAACTGTGTGAAAAATACCAGCATTCTTTATGAAAAGAAGCTAGTATTTTTTGCACAGTACTCCTATCATTTGAAAATAAGCTGGTATTTTTCACCAAATACTCCTACTGTGTGAAAAATAAATTTTTTGTACCTGACATATAAATTTCCCCATAGGAAATAATGGGGGAATTAAAAATGTCACAACATTTGAATGGATTCATTTTTTTTCACCAAACCTTCATAAAGCACATCTGTGACCCAGAGACTTTCTATCCTGAAAATTTCAGACCACAACATAAAGGCATTCATGAGATACAGGTGAGCAAAGAACTGTAAAAAAAACAGATTTTTCTGTTTCTGTTTTTTTTTTCAACAGTTTATATCTCAGAAACCACTTAACAGATTCCTGTGAAATTAGGCAGCTCTAGAGACCTCCCCTAGAGAGTATGCATGCCAAATTTCATGCAAATCCATTGAACAGCTCAAAGGTTATTAAGGCTCAAAGTTTGGACTTTGACATAGAAGTGCCATTTTACCCTAACTATACTGGTGCAACTGCACCAGTGTATAATATATATATATTGCAAAAAAGCTCCATTAATGCATCAGTTGGGGTTGATAGCACAGTGACAAAAGTTTGGAAATTCGATGTTAGGGTTCCCACCCTATCAACCCCCCACCCTCCACACACCAACAGGCATCAGGGGTGTGTCATTTTATTGATGTATTGAGGTCTTGGATTACACCAGTGAGCAGATGCTCATTTATAGGTTCCATGTCAGTTACATAGACAATTCAACACAGATGACACGTTTACATATGGTATAGGTAAGTTACAAGGTACAACAGCATTAAGCAGCTTAAGCAGTATAGCAGCTAGCTGGTATCAGAGGTGAACACCCTACTTGGAAGCTTTCCAAGATGAGAAGAAGGAGGGGTTGCAGACATGAGTGGAAGGAGTAAGGTAGTTGGGAGCATCTGAGGGGGTAGGAAAGTGGGAGTGATGTCATGATTGGGGGGTAGGTGTGACCTAAAGTGCTGGGATTGGGGTCCCTCAACACAATGAGTTGTCAGGAAGTAAGTGAATGTAGTTGGTTGATGCTCCAGAAGGGTGCTAATAGTAGCAATCACATTTACTAGATTTTACTAGGTGCTGCCAGAGTCTGCATTTGAACGATCCAATAAATGTGGCATTGATAACATCAGGAGGTAAGGCATTGGTCCATAGTGGAGCACAATAGTAAAATGCACATTGTGCCAGGGCCGTGTGGCATCTGGGAACTTTGTAGGTCTAAGTGGAGGAGTTCCTTGTGGGTTGGGTGCTTGAGTGTGGAGCTAGAAGTTTATGAACCCCTGTGGGTAGGTGGCTGAGGGAGCATTTCTTTGTGATGGGGCAGGTTTGGTAGTTTATTCTGTCCTTCAGTTGTAGCCAACCTGCCTGGTGTAGAGCTCACAGGCATGCATTAGTCTGTCTGCACCTGTGAGCAGTCAGCCCTCCTTGTTTAATGCAGTGGTGATGCAGTTTAGGCTGTGTCTGTCACCAACCCCTAGATTGCCAGGCCATAGTCAAAGAGGTAGACTATTGAGCTGATGATGGCCAGGTTCAATGCCTCATGTGTTAGGCAGTGTCAATGCCTGTATAGGATCCCTATTCTTGTATTAATACCCCTTGCTATGTTGTCAAAGTGTTGGGCATACGAAAGTGTAGAGTTGAGTGTGATGCCCAGGTACCTGAGCTGCTGGACATGTTCCAGTGAGTCCCCATTGGTGTTCCTGATTGCAAGGGGGAGGCCGTATGCTTGCTCTTTGTGCTGGTGAACATCATAGTCTTAGTTTTATTTTGCAGTTCATGACTAGTCTGTGATCCATAAACCATTTTTCAGTGGCTGAGAACCTCTTTTGGAGATCCACCACCAGTTGTTTAGGATTAGGGTTACTGTTGAATATGACCACATCATCTGTGTATAAGAGCATTCAACCCTGGTATGTGGATGGCAGTTTGTTTAGGAACAAACTGAACAAAAGAGATGCCAGAATTTATCCTTGTGGGACCCCTGAGTGACTGGTCTGTTATCAGAGGTGATCCTCCCAATTTTGACCTTTTGTGAGCAGTTGTGAAGGTAGCTGCTGCACCAGCATAGTGATTCTGAGGAGAGACCCGTAGCTGACAGTTGGCCCAGCAGGAGCTCATGATGCACCATGTCAAATGCTTTTGATAGGTCAATGAAAATTGCCCCAACCAGGAGACCTTGATCAATTGAATGGTGAATGTGTCCAGTGAATTCAAGCAAGGTTGTGACAGTACTGTGACCTGATCGGAAGCAGTGTTGCTCAGGACAGAGAAGTTGGTATTGGTTCAGATGTTTGATTATCTGGTCCACCACTATCAGTTCAAGGACTTTAGAGAGAGGAAGGAGTATGGAGATAGGTCTGTAGTTGTTATGTAGGGTCCTGTTGCCACCTTTGTGCACTGGAGTTACTGTGGCTGATTTCCATCTCTGGTGGAACTGTGAGAGGCACAGGGACAGTTTGATTATTTTGGTGAGTGGGCCTAGGACATCAGCCAGGGCCAGCTTGATGAATTTTAGGTCCAGAGTGTCACCACTATAGCTAGAGTTCCCCAGGGCCTTCTCCTGGTACTTTTTAGCTTTGACTTTAGAGATTTATTTAAAGTAGAAGAACAGGCAGTTAAGTGATCATTGTTTGGCCATATTAGGATCAGTCAGTGGTGGGGGGGTTGAAGTAGTCTGCTGGTAGCACACTGCTTAGGTCTGTGAATGTGATATTAAGTGCATTGGTAATGTGCATGTGATCCAAGGATGGTACACCATCGATCAAGAGCATGGCTGGTGCAGATTTGGGTTTCTTGCTGGTTATGTCATTGAGGTTATCCCAGAATGACTTGCTGTCATTCCAGGTGCTGGAGAGGGTTTCATTGTATTATCTGCTTTTGGTGAGTCAGACAGCTTTAGTGGCCTCATTACGAGCTTTTTTATATCTCTGTATGTTAGTGGTGGTACCGTGTGCTCTTGCTGTCTGCCATAAGTAATCTCTGGCTTGTAGTTGCTCTAGGATATCAGGGGTGACGCAGGGGTTACTGTGCCCTCTTATCTTTCTGGTTTTTATTGAGGCATACTTGTCACAGATGGCACTGAAAGTTTTTATGTAGTAGTCCATGGCTGTGTACACATTGCTGGCATTATAGAGTGCTGTCCAATCTGCGCTCTTGAGGTTCATTTTTAGCATTTCCTGGTGCCCTTTTAGTAAGACTTGGTTTGTAATTGTTCTGGTGGGTGGTTTACAATAGTTGAAGGACCAGGTACATGTGACTGGAGAGTGGTCACTCAGGCAATCAGGGAGAACAGTAGTGTTGTGGATGCGGGCAGGTCGGTTGGATAGAACCCAGTCAAGGAGTGTGCTGGTCCCTGTTTTGTAGTTTATGTGGGTTGGAGTCTCAATCATTTGCGAGAAATGCATGGCTGTTAAGGCATCTTTGATTGAGGTGGCAGTAGAGGACAGACAGTTGATATTGAAGTCTCCCAGCATCACGATTTCAGTATTAAGACTGAGAATGCTCACATAGTCCATCAGGTCCCTGGTACCAGCCCTAGTGAGTTTGGGTGGGATGTATACAAAGAGTACAGTGAGTGCCCTGCTATGTGACCCCAGAAGGAGTTTTAAGATCAAGACCTGCAGATTATCACTGCTACTTGGGAAGGGGAGAACATGCCCCTGAAGGGAATCCCTGATGCCCAGGACACAGCCCCCACCTCTTTTTGAGACAAGGTCCTGTCTGAATGAGGTGTAACCTGGTAAAAGGATAGAGGAGTCCAATACTTTTGGGGGGGGAGAGAGAGAGACAAGACTCCACCACTGAGAGAACATTCGGACTGTGTTGGGAAACCCATGCGTTCAGGTTACTCAATTTAGGGAGCAGGCTACATATGTTAATTGAGGCAAGAGTAAGTCCAGCTGGCTTGATCATATGATTCACCTGTTGTGGTGGCGGACCTGAGTTGGGGTGCATATTGCCTGACAGTAGGAGTAGGAGCATGAGCAGGCAAGCAAGATGGCACAATAGGCATTTTAGATTCCTTGCTTGTTTCCTTCTCCTAAATGGTCACTCTTTCACAGTGTTGAATTGTGTCACCATCCCAGGGAAGAGTGACAGCGTGTATGGACCATTAAGTTGGTATTCTCATGACCAGGGCATAGAGTGCCCATGCAAGGTGTGCTCAGAGACTCCGATGCCATGGGATGTGATGGTCCCATAAGCATTTAGCACTGCTAGTTGGGAGATCCATTGTGTGGATTGAGGGTGCAGTCTGCTGGGTGGACCTTCAAGAAATATTATAGTGAGCAGGGCAAGGTTTTCAGAAATCCCCACGAACTTGAGGGGCATTGTAGTGATCACAGAGTTCTTGTCAATGATAGTATGGGGTGAATTTATGCTGAGAATGATATTCCAATGATCTGAGGGAAGTTCAGTTAAAACTGGAGCATACTTCCACCATGGAGCAGTCAGGATTTTGAAGGACCCAGGAATAGACGTGTTAGGGGAGAGCAGTGGGAAGAGGATGGCAATCTCCGTGAGTTGTTGCCCTCTAGCAGCTTTCCATTATAATTTGCAAATGGGAAAGTAAAAAAAAAAAAACTCTAACGATAATTAGTAATTTAGTTCTAAATTACTTGGCAGACCATAGTTTTAAATGGGCTGTAATCACTCTAATACAAACTGTAAATTAGATCTATAACATTTGCTAAAATTACTGATTGAGCTAAACATTTAAGATATTAAATATTTTGTATGACAACAATTGCTAACTGAACTGCTGAACTGAGAATGCAAATTCAAAAAAACAAAATACAGCTGAAAGCAGAGTTAGATAGAAGGAGAGAAGTCAGGTCAATCAGTCAGCAGAGACAAGGTTTTAGTCTCATGGGGTCATCAGGCCTATCTCTCACCCCTTTCCATGTGTAAACAAGCTGACATTGTACAGTACAGGAGAATGGGGTGAGAGTTAGGCCTGATGACACCATGGCACACCTTGATGCCTGTTGTTGTGTGGGGAGGTGATAGAGGTGGGAACCCAAACACTGAATTTCCAAACTTTTATTGCTGTGCAATCAACCCCAATTGATGCATTAATGGAGTTTTTTGCAATGAATTTCCCTTCTTTTTGAGAAAGTGCAATGTAACTAGTAACTGGTATGTGGTTGTGGGAGTGCAGGGCCTCCCTTAATGCTGCCAATTTTTGCATAATGGTATGTATATGTGGGAGCGTGGGCCCTCTGGTCCCTGCATGCCCATTTACACATAAGTATGGATACATACCACAGCACTAGAGTCTTGAAAAGGAACCCTTGTAACACTAATTTGGCAATATCTCTGTAACTGTAACAGGAATTAAAAAAATTCCACTGCAGTTGTAATCATGACATGGAACCCACCATGCATGCACTAAGCTACCAATAGGAAAAATCCGTATCTCAAATTGGTTCTGAGATATGGGTACTGAAAGGTGCCGTGAGAGCCACAATGTTATCCTATGGAAATTTCTCACCTCACAATGATGTAACTATGGAACTGGTGTACATTTTTTCACCAGTCCAGCAAAAGGCACATCTGTTTGGCAAGGGCTTGCCACACTGCAAATTTCCATTCAAACCCCCAACTGTTTATTTGCAGTGAGGTGGCAAACAAATGGGATTTTTTTTTTTAGTGTTTGGTAATCAGGTAAGGTGCACTAGGCACAAGTGCCTGCTTTCAGGGGTGACCTGGGAGCACTGGGCAGTTAAGTGACTTGCGCAGAGTCACACAGTATGCAAGTGGAGGTTGCAAGAATCAAACCCAGGTCCGGTCTGCTGGATGTACCAAGCTCGTTCACAGCTCATTACTCTAACCTCTAGGCTATACTGCCAGCCTTTGAGGTAGTACTGTCACAAACTGTGATACTTTCACAAAATTTGAGAAAGAACAGGTGCAAAAGTGTCGCAATTTGCAAAAGTGTCACATCTGTCCTGTCGCAATTTATGACAGTACTGGGGGCAGGATTGCCAAAAAGGCATTCCTTGGGGGGAGTTCATGTCAAAATAATGGCTGCTTTGTGTTCTTTGAGCTCCAGTTCCGTAAATACAACTGTCAGTGTTTAACTAGGGGCAGTAACATTTAAACTACAGATGTTTTCCTCCACCGCTAACTGAAAACAAGATGGCAGCAGCATGACACTACAGAGGGCAGTTGCGACAGTAAAATGTACTGGCAGCTGTTTTCGAGAGGCACATATTTTTTTCCCCTTGACTATAATGGGAAAATTGAAGTTTAAATAACTGTTGAAGAGATTAGTAATTTTTCTCCAAAATTTCAAAAGGCACATCAGTGACCCAGACTGCATAATCCCTAAGAATGTCAGACCAGATGGACAAACCATTTGGGCTGTAGCCCTGAGTAATGAAATGGCCAAATTGTCTGTTTTTTTTAATGGTTTGTGATGCTTCACAGCTCAGCAACCCCATATCCAACTGTAACACAACTTGCCAGATTTAGAGATCTATGGTACCAGATGGCACTTGCAAGATTTCAGGCAAATTAGTTGTACAATTGCAAAGTTATTAAAGTGCAAAATTTTGGTTTAACATAGAAGTGGCTGGACAACCCTAACTATAGCTTCACTACCATGCAGCTATAATACATCTATCTATCTATCTATCTATCTATCTATCTATCTATCTATCTATCTATTTATCTATCTGTCTGTCTGTCTATCTGTCTATATTGTAGAGGCACAGTAGTGGCTCTGTAGAGTTGAGTAAGCAGTTTAATGTCAAATCCCACATTTTGCACTTTAATAACTTTGAAACCATTCAACAGATGCGCACAAAATTTGGTATGCACTGTCCTATGGGGTAGGTGTCATGATGTGTCAAGTTTTGTTTTGATCAGATGTGTGATTTTCATACAGCGCATAGTGGAAAAAGTGTGTTTTTCACTTTTTTTCCACCAGTTTTTGCTAATCTTTGTCCATCATGCTGCAGCCACACCATTTGGAATTTTGGTGTGAAAAAATATTAACCCTTTGCAAAGTTATTCAATTCTGAAATTTCAGATTCTGAGCAAGCTCAGTTCAGTCTTTTGGATAGGGGTATATTCTGCGAACAAGGATTGGCCTCACAAACAAGGATTTTGACAGCTCACAAACAAGCATTTAAAAAATCCTTGATTTATGAGAAAAAATTCCTTATTCACGAACCGTCATCTTGTTTTTCAATTTTACTGACAAACAAAACCTTGTAACTTTCCCTAAGGGTGTCTTCTGTGGGCATTAAAGTATGGGGTTTGTTCAGAGGTACATCCTCTAAAAACCCATGGTTTTGGTTTCCTTTAGTTTTGTTAAAAGACTGCCATTTTAAAATGATAAAATACACTTGCTTCCTATCCTTGTTCGTGAGGTGTCAAAATCCTTGTTCTTGAGCAGATCCTTGTTCATGAGATGTCAAAATTCTTGTTTGTGATATTAGGACCAAATGGCTCTATCTCACGAAAAGGATTTCTCATGAACAAGTATTTTGACATCTCATGAACAAGGATTTGGCTCACAAACAAGTTTTGACACCTCACAAACAAGGATTATTAAAAGGAATCCTTGTTCACGAGATGTCAAAATCCTTATTCGTGAGGTGTCAGAATCCTTGTTCATGAGAAATCCTTGTTTGTGAGGTGTCAAAATCATTATTCATGAGATCAGAACCAGATGGCCCTATCTCACGTACAAGGATTTCTCATGAACAAGGAGTCTGACACCTCAAAAACAAGGATTATAAAAAGGAATCCTTGTTCATGAGGTGTCAAAATCATTGTTCATGAGAAATGCTTGTTCGTGAGGTGTCAAAATCTGTGTGTGTGAGATCAGGACCAGATGGCACTATCTCACGAACAAGGATTTTGGCACCTCACAAACAAGGATTTGGCTCACGAACAAGTATTTTGTCACCTCACAAACAGAGATTTTTTAAAGGTTGCTGTTTCTTTGCCAGTTTACTGCAAAGAAATGGTTAGGACTTTTGACTTGAAATTTGTAGTGTACAAAGGGGTTGTCTCACAGCTGCAGCCTGTGCTGCTTTGGTGTGAAAATTTGTATTGGCTCCATAGTTATGGCATTGCAAAGTTGATAAATTTCCCATAGGATGACACTGTGGTGAACATGATACCATTTGGTGGCTATAACTTGAAAATGGTTTGAAATACAGATCTTTTGCTAAACGCAGCATAGTACACCTACAGGTGTTCTAAGCATGCATGCAGGTTGCCAGTCCATCATCGCAACTGCAGTGGAATTTTTTCCAAGGTTGCTATGGTTACTGAGATATTGCATCATTTGCAGCACAAAAATTTAATGTAATATGTCTAGGACTGCACTATATCTCTACAATTATACAAAGGTCGGTGTGCAGGGCCCAGAGAGACCTGTGCTTCCACATATTGATACCATCATGCAGTAGTGGACTGCTGGGCAATCTGTTGTGCAATACTGGGAGCACAGGGCCCAGAGGGCCCTGCCCTCCCACAGGAAGATGACAGTTCATTATGGGCCCTGAACTCCATAAAACTGATACCATGGGAGCACAGGGCCAGGAGAGTCCTGTACTCCCAAACCATATAAGGTTAAGATTACACTTTACCAAAAAGTAAGGAAATTCACTGCAAAACTTTTCTTAATGCATCAGTTAGGGTTGAAGTGACAAACGTAGGGAAATGAGGCATTAAGGTTGAGACCCTGACACCCCCACCCTAGTACTCCACCCCTACCATCACAGATGAACAGTCAATGGGGTGTGCCTTGGGGTCATCGGGCCTAACTCTCACCCAATTCTCCTATACTGTACCATGTCAGCTTTTTTATACATGGAATTGGGTGAGAGTGAGGGACAATTACCCAAAACACACCTTGTCGACTGTTGGTCTGTGGATGGTGAGGGTGGGGTGGTAGGGTGAGGGGGTTAGGGTCTCAACCCTAATACCTCATTTCCCTACTTCTGTCTCTTCAACCCTAACTGATGCATTAGCTAGTTTCTCCTTTTGGTATTGTGTCTACATTTACTCTGGGCTCCTCTGTTTAGTCCTGAGCCACGGTCTCTTGTTACTCCCCTGCTTGCTTGGATTTAAAATGCACCCACTCTGCTCCCAAGGTCTGTAACTGCAGCTCCACCCACTCCTCTCCCAAACAGAACTGCAGCCGCTCATAAGGAACTGTAAAACAAAACAAAAAAAAAACACAAAAAAAAACTGAGAGAAGTCACATTCTCCCACTTCCTGTAGTACGCGCGTGCGTGTGTGTGTGTGTGTGTGTGTGTGGTTACACAACAGTTCAGCACAATTCAGCAGCACTACCTGCTGATTGTAACAGTGAAACAGAACTTTTCTTTAATATGTTTACCTATCCTCTAAAAATTAACTGAAAAGTATTTAAAAATGTATATCTTAATGTTTTTTCTTCATACTTGAGCCATTGTATAATGCAATATTGCACTCCAGAGTGTGTAGCATGCTGGGATAATGTCACTTCTTGGGTGTTGGATGCATTTTGCCTGCGGCCTCGTGCCCAGCCACCCAAAGTGTAACATTATCCCAGCATTACACACACCCTGGAGTGCATTATTGCTTAATTATTTGAAACTGTGCTCAATCTGTCATACCAGGTTAACTAAACATAAGGATGTTAGTATCATATTCACCCATATATTTCACCATCTGACATACTGTGCTTTGTCTTGTTTCTTGTGTGTCTGCACTTTCATTCCCATCAATGCTCCCTGCACCTGCCTGCTCACTGCACCCTCCCACCATTGTGTGAAACTTACAAAAATGTTCACAAACATAAGAGCAATCAACCAATTAAACCAGAACTGCAAGAGACAAAAATCTTACAAGAAACTGAGATAATTATATTACAGGTCTGATTGACTTCCACTAGTTGTATCGAGTGAGATATGGATCCTATTTTCTCTCTTTTTTTTAACTCTGTTTACAATCCTCTTTTGCCCCTTAGACTTCCTCCCCAGTGTGGTCCCTCGGTCCAACCTTTATCCCTCCCAGCCTGAGATCCTCACTGGTTTGTATTTTCCATGTCAGGGGTGCTCCTTCAACTCCATCAATCACTCTGCCCCCCAGCTCTGAGGCTCCAGGGCTGGAACCACCCTAACTCCTCTGGCACTCTTTCTAGAAACTAAAGGAGCAGTCTAGGAGAGGAGGAGACACAGAAGCCAGCCAGGAGAGATCCGGCGAGGGGCGTGGAGGTTGGCATCTGGACCCACCATTTTCACTTGTTCTGTGGTCCCAATGGCGTGGATGTGCAATGACATCCAGTGCAGTGTGAGTGTGTTCCTGCATCTGCCTGCATGATATCTGCCACTTGCCCCATACCCTCATAGCATGCACTGTGTCAGCCAAGACCCCAATCACCATTAGGAGCCACCAGAGCTATGCAGTGCATCCATCCCTCCCCCGGGAAATACAGCTCCCTGACAGTGGTTTAATCCTGGTCCACACCATCCCCCCTGACTGACCCCATGTGGCCTGAACTCACTGCCAAACCCAGGTCACCAGCGTGGCGCAAGGTGTGGAGTCTGGTACCTCAATGTCACCAGGCCAGCTGGAGGTGATTCTCTTGGGGAAAGTTAGATGGTATACAGTACATCTCCTAGGAAGAGGTTAGTTGCCAGGGATAGACCCTGCTTTCCTCTGAAAAAGGAGAACATTTCTTAACAGTGCACTATCCCAAATACTGTTGGATCGGGGCAACAGGTGGTCTGATAGCTCATCCCAGCATCCAAAGTATGGATATCAGGATGAGAAGCATTCCGAGTGTGACACCCCTAAGCATCTGTACAATCATCAGAACTGACATCTGAAATGGGATGTGGCACAAGTATTAGGCAAGTGTGACCATTCATTTGGACCTCTGACCATGCTATTTCACAAGAATAGTGTTCTATGCTATGCACAGCAGCAATAAACAAATCGTCATCTTAAGAAGTAAGATGACATGGTTGCCACCTACTAACATATCATTGGGAATAGTCATTTTAAATTAGTCAAAGAGTACTGAAACCTGCACCAGTCTCTCACATTTTCTGAAAGTCCCAATTAAACCACTGGTCATGCCATGTCATTATAGAACTACTGACACATGGTATTCAACCAGGACTGATACCTTTAAGAATTATATGCTACATTGACCACTTCTACAAGTGGCAAGAATAAGTTCTAGTCCAATTGAATTGTCCATGATGAGCAAGATATTGTAGCCTTGAAGGAAACCTCCATTGGTGTATCAAATATATTGCATCTAGCAGCAAAAGGATAATGTGTATGTGTGAGCCAGCATGTGCAGATAGTAAGCAAGAAAAAGTTCCCATTAGTCTTGCTGGCAATCATGTGCCATGGGCCCTAGAGAGTCACCCACCTTTGCCCAAGAGCAACAGAGAGGGCCCCCTTGGACATCAACTGTCATAGAACCTTATCTATGTGTATCATCGCCCACCATAGTCCTTTATCAATATATATATTCTGTTTAGAGTTCAGAAAACCCTGTGACTCAGTTCACAGTCTCCTGCTACTACTTAACTGGCCCAGAGCACCACTGATATTCATTTGTTTGCTCTTGCGGCGCCAGTCTCCCTTGAAGTGTTGCATTCAAGTAGTGAAGGTGTTTGACTTTTCCAAGTCTATGGCTATGGCAGAGCTGTTTTCTCTGTAGTTTCAGTGCAGGAGAAGCACTGGACTGACTGATGCATAACCACACCAGGTCCAGGTAAAATTCAACAAAAGAAAAAGAGGGACCTACCAGGACACAGTCAAAAGATGCCTCTCTGAGCTGCTAGAGGACAGGACAGAATTCCAAGCTAAGCAGTTCTAAGAGGATGGAAGAACTGGACAGGGCCATTGACTAAAATAGAAAAAGAATATGTAAGGCCACCCCGCAGACCACTAGCACTGCCACCATTATGTTGACTGCTTCCCTCATACACAGTTTGCTTACCTGAAATTGCAAAATGTGTTTCATCTGGCCCCACACAATTCTGTGCACTGTTAATGTCCATCTCCTATTGAGGTAGAGGGTGACACATCTGCTATTAAATGGGCAATAAATTGTTGCAGTTTCATGTGTGTATACTACTTTCTGAGTGTTTTAGTTGGAACCATTTTCCAGCATTGTTTGCATGGTGGTCAGCGAGAAAGGGGATCTGTGCTCATAATTAATCTTCTGATAGCTTCATACTTTTCCATTGTTATTCTACAGTTGCATCTTCTGCTGAGTAAGGGGTTTGAAATGTATCTGGTCACCCCCCCCCAAGGATTTTCATTAAAGGAATGTATTTCTTGCTGCAGCTCATTATGCTGGCAGATAGTCATTGTCTACATAAACATTGTATTTATCCAGGCTTTATGGAGAATGTTTTGATTTGTGTTTTTTGAAAAGAATACATCTAAAAGAGCATTGTCTTGCAGTCAGGTCTAATAGTTTTGGCCCTAAAGCCTTATGTGCATTTTGAATCTCCAAGTCCTTATCAGCAGGAAGTGAGAGAGCTTGTTTTGGAGGAAGGGTATTAGCTGCTGTCTTTCTACCCTTTCCAACATGCCATAGATACATATACTGGGCAGGATTCTCAAAGAACAGCAAAAATCTCACAGCTGCGGGAAAAAGGCTTGCAGCACTGCAGAAACACATTTGCGTGGTATTCTTAAAGAAAGTCCTGCAGCTGAGGAGAATCCACAAAAAGTTCCTCAGCTGTGGAATTCCAGCAACTGCGGGAATCCCGCAAATGCTGCAAATCTGCAGCTGCTGATCTGCAGCTGTGGAAATGGCTGAGGAGGTACAGCAATAGTAAAGCCATGTAGCTTAAACAACAGACATTAACATTGCTGCCATTGTATGAGACTGACAACACCCACAAGGATACCTGCAACCAGTCCCTCAACTGAGACCACTGCAGCACTACAGGTACCAGCAATACCATGGCACCACAGTGGCCGACAGTCACTGCTGGTCGTCCCTCCCTGGGGTGATCCTGTTGCCTGCGGGGGTGGCACTCACTGCAGGCTGGTCAGGTTCTACTGCCTGTGGAGCTCTGTCATGGGCTGCACTAGGTCTGGTGGTTGTTGCCTGTTGCCTTACTGTATCATGGCAATGTGTACTTTTGTTGTTATAACATCAGCTACTGCTATACTATCTGAGATGCTATTACCTGTAGATCACCTCCATCTTAATTGATTCCAATTGTTGGGGCACTACTGCAGTTTGCTGAGGGAGAGTTACACCTCATTCCACTGTGTGTAACATTTTTTCTGCAACTCCGGAAAACAACAGGCTGAAAATAGCCTTGCAGTAGCTGTGCCTTACTTATCTCAAACCTTTTTTTCCTCAGGGACTCCCGCAGCTGCACTTTTTTCACAGTCTGTAGTATTTTTTCCCACAGCTGTGGAGATATTTGTGAATAGCACTTAGAGCAATCTCCCCTTTTTTTCCATAGTTACGGCAGTTTTGAAAACTTAGGGAAGGTTTTGCACCTTCTGAAAGCTTTGTGAATCCAGCCCAGTGCTTCTTCAAGGTCTACTCTCAAGGTCCTCCAGCTTATCCTGCAAATGTTGGCTAGTATTCGTTAACTGGATTAGAAAATGGGCTTGAAAAATAAGCATCCTGATTGGCTGAAAGCCAATGCCAAGTATGCATTTATTTTCCAATACAACCTGGTAAAAAAATGAGTCCCAATTTGGGGTTCCACATTATTCAGTGTATTATTAGGCCACCCTGAATTTTCAAAGTTGCTAGTCACCATGTTTTTCTCTCACTTAGTGAGAGGAAAGAGCAAGTGAGACTTTCCCTGCAGTGACCGCATGAGCTCCCAACCAATGAATATCAGCTGCCACAAATGGATCCACTTTTAAAGAGCAGGTATTCACCAATTATTTAATGGATATCTGGGGCAGGATTCACAAAGACTGTGAAAGTCCCGCAGCTGCAGCAAAACTTCAGTGCCAACTGGTGGCGACTTGCATAGCCACAGGAGTCCTGCAGTGGCAGGTATTCACAAAGGTGGAACCGGATCATGACCAGATCCATGACTTATGGCAGCTTGTGGGTGATGTCACCAGGGAGATCACCACAGCTGTGGAAAGTTGCTACGGCCGGTGGGAGTAGCCATAACACCCTCTACAAGTGCTGCAGCTGTGAATCACAACCACCGCCGCTGCGGATGATTTCAGTCTGCTTCTGCAGTTGCAGAGTTGGACGTAGGTCCCGAATGCTTTGAGAATCCTGCCCCTGCTCTTTACGTTCTGTTTTGCTCTGTTGGTTAACTGAAATTCCTCTCAAAGAGCGCAACTCGCTCATGGTGCAGCCAGCATCTCTACTAGATTATATCCACTGCTCGCACTCACTTTCCCTACTTTACAAAAAGGAAAAAAACTATGGACAATATTATCCCCCACACACACAAAAGAAAAAAAAAGCACATAAACTGTACCAACTCTCCACCACAACTGGCGGTCCACCAAAGTAATTGCCATTTATTTCTGGTTTCTTACAGAGAAAGCCCCCTCCCCCACACTTGACATTCTAAGCACTTCCTCACCACGCAACAAAACATATACTCCAACACAACTTCAAGACATTTGCCTCCCCTTTTCATTTCAAAAATTAAAGAAAAAAAACAGCTTTTCTAGTTTAAAGAAGTAGTGCTACTCACAGACAGCCTAGCTCACCTGTTGCCTCCACCCAGGCTTTAAAAGACAGATGCATTTTTTCTTTCTTCCTTAATTTTTTCATTGACGGCTTTTACATCCCTCATCTCATCTTGATGGAAATCTCTGAGCCCTGATCCATCCCCTCATAGCACTCCTTGTCTGCGCTGCAATGCCTGCTACAGTCAGTCCTCATTGTCAAATTCACTTCCTTACCACGGGACTCCCAAATCAAGCAGATGAGGTGGGGGGACCAAAATGGAGCAGTGGAGCCTCAACATTGAGGCAACTATACTAGTAGAGGGACTACTTTACCAACAAAACCCAATTTCAATTCATTTCTACTATTTTTTTTCTTTTTTTATTATTTATCACCCCAAATCCTGTTGCACTTGGACAGTGCATCATTGCACTGCTTATATGTCCAAGATTTTTGTTCACTGATATGCACAAGTCCCTCTCGCACTCAGACACCTTGAGAACAGTACTACCCAATCTGTAAGCTATCATAGGATTTATATGCCTGAAGTGCATCACCACACACTTATCAAAGTTCAATCCCATTTTGACATTGATAGCTCAGTCAAGAAGTTCATCTAGTTTAGCCTGTAGTGACTCTACCTGTTCTGTAATATCAACTATGGGACCAGTTTTGTTATTGTCTGCAAATTTGCAAATCCACCCCCTCATGGAAGCAAGCATAGTAGATACATGTACACTGTACAGGGTCAGTGCCAATACAGAACTCTGAGGCACTCAACTAATTGCCTCAATATTTTCAGAATCCTGTTCATTTACTTTGAGTTTCTGTGAATGATCTCTCAGCCATTAGTTTATCCATAGTGTGATTTTACTATTTATCTTGGCTTTTATTTGGCACTTGATGAGTTTGGCATATGATGTTGTGTCAAAACCCTTTCTGAAATCCATGTAGACCAGATTCACTAATTTACCTTCATCCAGTGCACAAATCACTCTTTTAAATAAATCAACTAAGTCAGGCCCCTTTCTAAAACCATGTTGTGTTTCATCCCATAAGTTATTTATACTTAAATATGAACATACATACAGACATATGAAAAAGCCAGCAGAAGAAGGCCATTTGGTCTATCTAGTCTGCTCATACAGTAGGTTCCATAGCTTGAGCTACTGCCTCTGTCCCCCCTCCCCACTATTCCCATCCTCTCTACCCATGATCCTTACATTCTCTCTAGATCTATCCTAGCCTCTATAGAAGCTTCCCACTGTCTTCAATGAGACCACCTCTTCTGACAACACATTCCAAGTGTCTACCACCCTCTCTGTGGACTCCACCCTGGAGTTCATCTATATTGCTTCTTAGAATCTCTCCATGATCTTGCTCTCAGCAGATGTGAGGCTTACACACCTATAGTTCCCCTTATCATCCCTTATCCCAATGTTATGATTTGGGATGACAGTGGCAGGTCCCCACACCTCAAGTGTTATACCCATTTCTAATGATCTATTGAAAATTGAGCAGACGGGTCCTGCTAGTACATATGCTAGTTCCTTCAGTACTCTTTGGTGCAAACTATCAGGACACTTGAATTTATTTATTTTAAGGTTCATTGGTGCCTTGGATACTACCTCTTTTGAGATCATAGGGCAATATCTGGGTCTTCCAAGACTAAAGTATCTATTTTGAAAGATTAGTAAACTGATCCAAAGAACCAATTTAACAGATTAGCTGTATCCAGCTCATTGTTAATCATGATGACATTCTTCTTCAAGGAACCTACTGCCTTATAACCCCTTTCTTAGATTTAATATATGCTCAAACATTTTAAGATTTCCCCTGGCATTTTTCACTGTTTTTTGTTCCTTTTCTTTCTTGTTCTTTTAATGAATGTCTTTCTTTATATTTGCTCTTTTTAAATAATGTTCCAAATAGATCTTTATTTCCTGTGTTCTTAGCTCTTGTTAATAACCTCCTCCTTTTATTATGTTATTATTGTTAGTTTTTTTATCAGCTTTCTGTCTAAGCAGCTAGGGATTTTGCTATTCCTGACGTATTAGTTTAATCTGGGTACCAATTTATCCTTCGACTCCTTTATTTTTCCTTCTAAGATATTCCAGATTTCATTAACATTCCTGTTGTGCATGTCCTCTCTCCATCTCCACATGTCTATTTCTTTTTTCATTGACTCAAAGTCTGCCTTCTGAAAACATCTGTATTTTGTTTTCCCCTTGTCCTTTTTTCCCACTGTTGTCCTCAAAAGTGTTCATTAGATGGTCACTGTACCACAATGGTTCTTTGATTAAGAGATATAGAGATAGATAGCTAGATAGATAGATATATAGATAGAGAGGTAGATAAGCAAAACTGGAAATTAAATATGAAAGAAAAAAGAAAGGCTAACAGATCTTAAAAGATCTAAAAAAAATTGAATTCATCAACTGAAAACAGTAAAATCTATACAAAATTGGAACAACAATAAAGGAAATGCTGGTAAGTAGTCAGGCACCACAAGCTAAACAACGAACAGAAAGCAACTGGCAGTTATACAAAAAAACGACTAACACTAAGACCGCAATAAGAAAAGCTAAACAAAATCTTGAGAAACAACTAAGCCACTGGTACAAAGGATAATAAGAAAAAGTTTTATAATTATGTTGGCTCTATGAAGGGTAGCCAAGGAGTGGTAGCACCAATAGAAACTGATTTATGGATTGTGAGTGATGAGACTAAGATGGCAGTTGAATTTAACAAATATTTTCTGAGTGTATTTAAACCCAAGGAGCACAATATAAGCATTATTCTAACTAGCTCAGAACATTTCTCACCTCTCACAGTCCATGAAGTAATGATTGTACTCCAAACTCTCAAACAAAACACGTCAGCAGGACTGGATGGACTTTATCCCAGATTCCTAAAAGAAGTGTCAAATCAATTGACAGGGCCACCTACATTGCTGTTTAATGCATCCCTGAGTGAAGGGAAAACTCTCTCTTAATGGAATGAAGCAATCAAATGTCCATACATAAATCTGGCAACAGGAAGGATGTAAGGAATTTTAGACCTAGAAGTTCAACATCAGTTGTAGGTAAATTGCTTGAAAGATTGATATAGCAATGCATAACCTTGCACATAACACAAAGTGAACAAGTAGACATAACACAGTAAGGTTTATTCCCTGAAAGATCTTGCTTAAGCAACCTTCTCCACTGTTTTGAACCTGCTAGCATGGCTCTTGATAAAGGTTTCTCTGTAGGCATTGTCTTTCTGGATTTTTCAAAAGCCTTTGACACTGTGTCTCATAAAATTTTGATTGAAAAATTGATTAAACTAAAACTCCATAAAAATATAATTAATTGGGTTAACTCATGGCTAGACAACAGAAGGCAGAGAGTGGCTATCAGTGGACATATGTCTCCATGGGGTGAGGTCATGAGTGGGGTCCCACAAGGCTCTGTCCTGGAGCCTACTCTCTTTAACATTCCAATCTCCTCCGTGCAGACCTCCTGCAATGCTTGGATGTCTAAATATGCAGATGATTGCAAAATAGGGAGCATACTGAACAATCTGCAAGCTACACAAGAATTTCAAGTGAATCTAAACAAACTGGAGAAGTAGGCTGATGAAACCAAATGATCTTTAATAAGACCAAGTGGAAAGTTATGCATCTGGGGCAAAATAACCTCAGGACATTGTACCAATTAAACAACATATACCGACAAAGAGACTGAAAACAAAAGAGATTTAGGTGTAATAGTTAATAACAAGCTAATCTTTGATAACCACATAAAAACCATGGTTAAGAAATGTCAAAGAATTACTGCATGTATTTTTTAAAATATTAAGAGTCATGAACCAGGGGTGATTATATTCCTGTATACTAGTCTGGTAAGGCTGCACCTCAATTATAGTTCCCCTTTCTGTGATCTGACTACAATGTGTGGGAAAAAAACTATAGAAGAAGTTCAAAGAAAAATCACTAAGAGAGTAAGAAACATGCAGCATTTAAATTACGGGGATAGGTTAAATCATCTAGGTATATACTTGGAGTACAGGAGACTAAGGGGTGATCTCTGTCTCACATACAATGCCATGCAGAATGCATCCTTGATGGAGTCAATAGGTTTAACAAAGCATATCATTACTAAAAACATAAGAATGCATAACCAAAAGTTAAAGGGTGAAGTAAATAGGACACAAAAGAGGAACAACTGGTACACCCAAAGAATCATCTCATCATGGAATGTACAACCCAAACATATAGTTCAGAGTGATAACATGAATATGTTTAAAAAAAAGTTAGATGGACATATGGGAAATGTGAAACAGTACTTCTACCAATAGAACTAATGATGGCAAATTCCTAAAACGCCACGGCCTCCTGAACTTGTACTAACCTATGAACCTATAAAGCACTGTTCGGTCATCATCAGCTCAACTCACTTTATAACAGCATACAGTAGTTGGCATACGTTTTACAAATTTTAAAATTGCATATAATAACTTAAAAGCTCTGGGTATGGTCACAACTTTCTAACCTCTCACACTCTGCTTACAGATATCCACCACTTTTCATACCTCTCAATCTGTTACCATTGAAATGAGGGACATGGACATTCAAAATTGAGGACAGTGTAGGACTCTGGTTCACAAAACAAGGGACACATCATCAAATATAAAAATGCAGCTGAAAACACTATAGAAGTCAATGCATTTTGCTTTAGAATCACAAAATGTCAGGAATTGTTTGCTGCAGTGTCTGAGTTTACATTATCTCCTCATTGTCAGCAACACCTTTTTAATGCGGGATGAATGAGGGACAGACCACTTCTGAGGGGAAAAATGTGGAACTTCTCCCCTAACGTGGGACAGTAGAGTGGTATGACTTTTCTGCTGCCACCATCAGATCTTAATGATGATGAAAGGGAGTTAAAGTACATTATGTCCAGCCCTCCTGATATATGTCAATGACTTTGAGCATGGACACACATCCAAGCATACTTTCCAGAATCCTACACCTCTTCTTGCTGTGTAACCATGAATGCCATTCTCCCTCAGGAATATGACTAGTTCTGTTTAGAACAAAACCTGTTGATGATACTAGAGATTGAAGAGGACTCAAAAACTCATTTCACAGGACTCTCTTGCCTGTTTCTTCCTGTACACTGTCAAGCTTCACCATATTAAAAACTGTTTGTTTTAAAACAGAAACTATGGCAATAATTGTAGTTTTTGACTATTGATCTAAACTAATCTTTATGGAGGAATCTAGGCTTCCAAAACAATGTGCATAAAGCAGAATATGTACTTAAGAAAGTTTCAGAAAACTCTTCCTACGCATTGCTAGTAAAGGTCTGAGATTATTTATATATTAATGGCCTTGAAAGCATTTGTCATTTTCAAGAAGAAATCTCAAGAGAATTCAATTAACTACTGTTAAAACAAGAATCCTTCACATTACAAAAGAACATTATTTGACCTCAATAAGATGCTCAACAGTGGCCCAGCTGAAACATAGCATTTCTGGTAGATCTATCTTAGTATACTTAAATTGAAATTTGCCCTTTTCAGACTGTGAATAGAAATTCTCTCAAATGCAGCCTATAAAGGCTTTTTCAACAATGCTACCCATGAGTCTATGTTCTGCACCTGTTAATCACCAAATCGGCAATATTAACATTTTGGATTTTAGCATGCCCATTCCATAGAGAGTTGAAAGACACATTTCTTGGTCCAATTCTAAACAGGCTGTACAGTAGATGGATCCAGTCTCTGTAATGTATTATTTGCTAACATCAACTGACTATTTTATCTTGGAGGTAGTTACTACTTATACAGAGAAAGCTATTTTGCAAAGGAGTAAAACATTATTCTAAGCTTTTCACTCCTTGGGGGTGGATACATTAGTATATTTTAACACGCATAAAGCGGGGGGGGGGTGGCTAGCTGGCAGCAATATGGTAGCTTAAATCTCCTAGAACTCCACTTCCCAGGTTATATAACCTGCCATCCACTGTAATACTGCCTTTTCATTTCTTACCATCAGTGTGACTTACTGCAGTGGGAGCTTTAGAATCATCAGATACCCTTCTTTTCTCTGTTGGTGACACGGAACCTGTGTCATGGATGGGTAGTTATTCATGGCCTACCACAGCCCCTTCCATCCACTCGTGCTTCCCTCAGACCTACCTCTTTCTCTTTGCACTCTCTTTCTATAGTCAGGATAGCTTCTCTAGCTACTATAAACAGAAACATGGAACATACTCTGATGTCTCTAATCAAGTGGTTCACTCCCTGAAACAAAGGCTGTTAAAAAAGACTTCTCCTAGCTTCAGACACCCAAGACTGACCCGGAGCATATTGTGGCATGGCACAGGGTTATGTTGCCATACACAAAAACAGCGGAGCAATATACCATGCTGTAAATACAGTGGATACATTGCCAGTGCTGGAACAAACTGCTGACAGCAAAGTCAGCACACAATACAACAGACTTCTTTATTTTCTGCAGAGGGCTCAGCCCCCTGAACTTCATGTTATGGGGATTTGACCCCCAAACACCCTATTAATATTAACAGCTCTGGGGGGGGCAACACAGGGATGTGGAGAAACATAAGTGGGGGCAGAAAATTAAAGAAAAAGCTGTACATTGCAGTCTGCAAAAGTCTGGGACTGGGATTCAAGCCCCAGTCCACAGACGCATAGCTGCCCTGCACAGCAACAGCTCATTCCTCTAAGCCATGGTGGATCACCTCCCAAGCAGAAGTCTTGACCTCCTGTCACTCCTCCCCACCAGCCGTGCATGACTGGGTACAAAACTGTGTGCAACATTTGTGTCTTGCAGGGGTTTGTACTGTGTCATGCTAGCATAGCCGGTTTTAGGCACCAGTGAACCCTGCAGTCGCTGGGGGCCCCCTGATCATGGGGGGGCTCCAACTCAAGCAGTTTATGTTATTCATTTTTACATTTTTTTTCTTGTGTTCTTAAATCAGCAACAAAGGACTGTGCAGCTCACTGTGATGTGGCATCATTATGTCATGAAACATCTATGACCCAGTGAATAAGAGGTAGATGGGTAACAATGGATGGAATGAGAAAAAGGCCCCGAGGACTACCACTGCTGTCTCCCACTAAAAATGTAAATATACTATGGGTTGTACCGAAAATAAAATAAAATTATGTGTATATGGGCTACAGTCAAACACATGTGGTAAAAGTGGGCCAAGTGGGGCCGCATGAGTTCACTGATCCTGCTGAGGGCCCCCAAAATCCTAAAGCTGGCCTTGCATGCTAGTGTACCACACTGTACGTGATGCACAGTTTTGACTTTGCTGTTAAGCATACAGCAATTTGACCAGGTATGTCATGGCATTACGGCATGGCATTACAGTGCCAGGGCACCACAGCACCAATTTTTGAATTCACCTCCTTTCCCCAATGTCCACTCCCCCCCCAGAGATAGAATAATTAGTAAAGGGGTGTGGGGGAGTGGGGGCACAGCCCCTTGCAAAAAGAAAGGCCCGCAAAATTAAAACTTGGTGCTGCAATGACCCGGCGTACTACAGCCGGCACCCTGATGTCATAGAACCAATGAATGCCATTAATTTTTTTCAAAGTAAGCATACATCAAAAATAAATGAAAGTGCAGTCCACAAATTTAAGACCAATTACTTTTCAGAATTAAAAGATACACCAGACCCTCTCAGCTTCTACATGAGCTGCTGGTAAAGCCTCAGGGTCATCCTACATTCCTCATGGAAGATGTTGAGGATGAAGTAGAAAGAGCTGTGCAGTCACTGTGGTCTAAGGGAGCAGTGATAAATGATAGGGTATTGACAGCAATATCCACTGGTATTGTAGAATCCACCATTCCACAGCTGTAATGAGAAAATGGCGCTCCTCTCACATTCTCACATCAATGGTCCTGTCTTTTTTTAAACTGAATGACATATAGTAAATGAAAGGAGGCAAATGCAGCAGGCAAAACCACTGAGGACTTCAATGAGTTGAAGGAACAGTTCTTAAAAAGAATAGCCACTGCAGCTAAGGCTGTGTTAGTCATAGAGAAACTAATTAGGACAATGGATACAAATGTTGTGAAACTGGAGGGTGGCACATTAAAACTGAGATGTATAGCGTGCAAAATGATTAGCATGGAGGTAGCAAATTAACTGTTAGTCTTCACATGTGACCAGTGCCATCGCATTAAAAAATTGCAGTGGAAGTTAGTAGAAGCTAAAATGGAGCTGATTGTATGTCGGCAGAAATTACTGTTACAGTACATGGAACACAGTTAAATCAAGGTACAGAGGAAATAAGAGATATGGATACAAGAAAGAGAAGGAGGGAAAAAGAACAAGAAGGGGATTGAGTAACAGTTGAAAGACAAGCAAAGAAGAAAAAGAAAACAAGAAGATGAACTATGGGATTTTCTATGGAAGTCTCAAATAGCTTTGGGCCTCTGATTATGCTGGACACAGAAAATGATATGAGTGACAATGGAAGTGAGAAATTGAATGAAACCAACAATGAAACAATAAACATCCCCTGTGATCTAGTAAATGCACCAAGCACACCCTGTTCAAAATTAATGGATACTAAGAACCTGTATATAGGATTAGATGAGGGGGGAAATATGAATAGTGACCAGGTAAATGGAACACACAAATGTGGTTTAAAGCCAACGAGTAAAAACAGTCAATTAAAAAGTGTGAAGGAGAGGGAGAATGGAATTAATGGAAGAGATCATTATGAAAGATCAACTACAGAGCAGGTTAATGGAATACATGCTAACAGTGGAGCAGATAATGGAATTACACCAGGAGAGGGAGGGGAAATAAATGAGCAGAGTGAGCAAATGAATACAGGTTACACTAAAAGAAAGATTTATGTATTGGGGGACTCTGTACTGAAATATATGGATAGATATACTTCTAGAAGTAGCAAAGAAAATATAACAACTAGCTACTTCTCAGGGACTAAAATAAGGGATGTAAAAAATTATGTTGGGAGACATAATTAAAGAAAAAGATGGATCAGCAACCTTAATCTTACATCTATGTATAAATAATATTAAGAATCAGGAAGTTGAGGAACTAGAAAAATAATTTGAAGAGATAAGGAGAGAAGCAGAGACACTCCAACGTAAAGTGTATTTCTCAGAGATTTTGCCAGCACCAAGAGAAAATGGGTTTAATAGTGCAAAAATTAAGACATTCAATAACTGGTTCAGGCAGTGGACATTGTGGAATGATTTGGGTTGCATAAAACACTGGGAAGAGTACATTTATGAACCATCATATTATTGTAAAGATGGATTACATCTGAGTAGAAAGGGGAGCAGGAAATTGGGGCTGGAATTAAAGTCAGTTGTTTTATTTATTTATTTATTTCAATCTAGGATTACAATACCTTTGAGCCGAGGCTCTTTTACAAAGGTTCCACATCAGCGTGTGCAACAGTCATCATTTTTAGTTACAAATATATAGTCATTGACTTACAGACATGTAATAACCAATACAAAGACTTGAGCTATGAGCAAGACAAGGGAAGGGGGTGGGGGATGTTAGGGTAGTAGATCGAGGGGGAGGAGGTGCAGGGGATAAGGGGAGTATGGGAGGTGGTTGGGGCTGGAGCAGGAGTGGAGATACGGGGTGGAGGTGGGCGAGGGCGGGAGACAATGCAGTCAGGGGGCCTTGTTGAGGGAATATGAAGGTAAGGTGCTAGAGGTGCAAAGACTGATTGTAAGTGCTGGGTGCTGGGGCATGTGCAGCTGGAATGGTGGAAATGTTAAGATGGGCAATCGCAGGATACAAGCAGTGAGAGGTGCAGCTTGGACTTGAAGAGGCTGAGTGTTGGAGAGGTTGTTATGTCGCTGCCAAGAAAGTTGAGCCAGTTGGATGCCCGATAGGCGAATAATCTTTGTCCTTGGGTTGTGTGACATCATGGATTATGTAGTAGATGGGAATTGGATCTCCTTGTAGTGACGTTCCTATGTCTAGGCTTAAGGAGGGCACAGACACCAGGTGGGGCAAGCCCCATTATAATTGTCTTGGTCGTGATGCAGGTTTGGTATTTTATGCATTTGTCCAGTTGAAGCCATCCAGATTGGGAATAAAGGTCACATGTGTGGGTACGGCGATGTGACCCAGTGATGAGATGACAGGCCTTATTCAAGGAGGTCGCAATATGTTTAAGAGCAGTGGTAGTTGCAGATCCATATATGATAAGACCATAGTCTATGATGCTGACGATGGAGCTTTGGACGGCCGCTGACAGTGCTTCTGGGGTTAGATGTTTCCTGTGCCGGAATAATATGCCTAACCTCGCATTGGCAGACTTTGCAACATTGCTGATATGGACAGAGTATGAGAAGTGGGGATCAAGGGTGATGCCGAGGTACTTGAACAATTGTGTTTGCTCTAGGATGGCTCCTTGTTTGGCTGCAATGGAGAGGTGGAGTTGTTTGTTTTTGTTTTGGGGGCTGCAGAAGACCATAGACATAGAATTGTGGATGGTAATTTAAACTAGAAAGAAAGGGGAGAGGGGGTACAGCACCAAAACAAAGCAGTGGAAATGGTATACATGACAGACAAAAAGTAAAGAAGAGGAATATAGGAATAACTTTATGGTCATCAAATGTCAGAAGTATGAACATTGAAAAGAAAGCTGAGTTAGAAGTTAAATTAATAAGTGAAAGGACTGAAATGTGTATGGTGACAGAAACATGGTGGCACTCAGAAATTAAGTGGAATACTAATATAGAGGGATATAAATTATACTCTAAAGCAAGAAAAAATAAAAAAGGGGAAGGTGTGGCAATTTATATTAGAGAGGATATACAAAGCAGCCTGTGTATCAAAATAGACAGTGACAGTATGGAATCTTTATGGGTTCAAGTAGCAGGGGGTGTTGAAAAAAAAATACTATTCGGTCTGTTTTATAGACTACCTAACAGTGGTAAGGAAATGGATACCTTAATCAGAAACGAAATAGAACAAATGTCTTTAGAGGGAGATGTCATTATTACAGGAGACTTTAACTTCCCTGATGTTGATTGGGGAATATGTAATAATAAAAAGGCAAACAGTGAGAAGTTTATACAAATGGTAGAAATGGCAAACTTTGAACAGCTAATTTATAAACCGACTAGAGGGGAAACTATTTTAGATTTACTAATAACAAATTTTATTTTTATTTATTTTATTTATTAGGTCTAGGATTACAATACCTTTGAGCCAGGGCTCTTTTACAAAGGTTCCACATCAGGTTACATTTCAAAACATAAGACATGTAAGTCAGATTACAAATTCAATACATAGGTCAAGGTTACAAAAGTGTAAGCTAAACAGAGTTGCAAAGCATCTGAGAAACAAATAAGTTTTGGAGGCTAGGTTACAAGGAGATAGCAGATGAGGTGCAGAGAGGATAAAGGACAAGAGAGAGGAAGAGTAGAGGGGGCAGAGAGCTATAGAGGAGAAGCACAGCCAGAGGCGTTGTCATAGACATAACATAGGGAAGTGTATGCTATGGGGTAACCAAGTGCTAATAGGAGAGAGAACTGCATAAGATTAGGGAAATATTCATGGGGTTAGCTAGTGGAGGCAGTCACAGGAGCTAGAGGCAGTGAGAGAGAGGTGGAGCCTTGATTTAAATGCACCAAAGGCAGGAGTGGAGGAGATGTAACTGTTTAGACCAATTAGCCAACCGGGCACCCTGTAGCAAAAGATCTCTGACCTAGTGAGGTACAACAATGTGGAACCTGAATGAGCTGTTATTCAGATCCCCTGGTTGAGCTGGTGTTATTGCTAGGGTACAGGAGTGCTAACACTCCAGGGGCCACAAGCCCCATAGTTATTTTCTTCACCATGGTGTAGGTTAGGTACTTTATCTCATTGGTGAGTTGTAGCCATCCAGTTTGTGCATAGAGGTCGCACATATGTGTGAGGTGATGGGATCCAGTGAGAAGTCGGCAGGCCTTATTGAGGGAGGTGGATCTGCATCTAAGAGCGGTAGCAGGGGCAGAGCCATAGATGATAAGTCCATAGTCAATAATGGAGACAACAGAGCTCTGAACGGTGACAGTCAGGGCTTCCGGGGTAAGATGTTGCCTATGCCAGAAGAGAAGGCCAAGGCAAATATTTGCTGCTTTGGCTACAGAGTCAATGTGGGCACTGTAAGTTAGATGAGGGTCTAGAGTGATCCTAAGGTACTTAAAGGCTTGAACCTGTTCCAGGGTGACTCCGTGAATGGTTTTTATGGATGGGGTGTAGCTTATGCTTGTTATGAGAGCTGCTGAACATCATAGACTTTGTTTTCTTATTATTGAGGACCAGATTGTGATTTGAGAACCAATTTTCAACAGATGTGAAGCCAAGCTAACGGTTGTTTTGTAGAGGCATAGGGTCCTTGTGGGAGGCAAGAATTACAGCATCATCTGCATAGAGAATGATTGTTTTAGAGCAAGAATTTAGAAGGGAGTTCAGGAAGAAGCTGAATAGTAGGGGGCCCAGAATGGATCACTGGGGGCCACCTGAGCAAACAGGCCTGGTATCAGAGAGAACATCTGCAAATTTTACTCTTTGAGACTGCTTCTCCAAGTAGCTTTTGAACCAGGTGATGAAGTTAGGAGACAGCCCAGCTTTCAGAAGTTGCACAAGCAGCAGGCAGTGATGGACAGTGTCAAACACCTTAGTCAGATTGATAAAGACAGACCCAATTAACTGATCATTGTCCAGTGAGCTGTGAAGAATGCCAGAGAATTTTAGTAGGGCAGATGAGGTGCTATATCCTTTCCTGAAGTCATGTTGTTGCCAGCACAGGATATTGTATTTGTCCAGGAAATCTGTGAGCTGATCTGCTGCAATAAATTCAAGGGCCTTGGAGAAGGGTAGCAATATAGAGATCGGATGGTAGTTTCCATGAGTGGCCCTGTCGCCACTTTTATGGACAGGGGTAACCATGGCAGATTTCCATTTGTCAGGGAACTGGCTGAGCCTAAGTGAGAGGTTGAAAATATATGTCAGTGGCTGTAACACCTCATCAAGGGTGAGGAACAGCAGTTTAAGGTCAAGTGTATCACTGCTGGATCTGGATTTGGTGATGGCTTTGATAATGTATTTGCGGGCATCATGCATCTTGACTGCTTTGAAATAAAAAGACAGGTGGCTAGAGGAGGAGGAGGCATTGGGGGAGGAGAGAGAGAGTCATAGTCCTTGAAAAAGTCAGAAGGAAGAACACTGCTGAGATTGTTGAATGCAGTGTTGAAGGTATTTGCTATGATTTTAGGGTCAAGCATAGTAAACCCATTTATGTGGAGCAAGGTAGGGGAGGTTTCTGGCTGCTTCCCAGTGACCTCTTTAATATTGTTCCAGAATGCCTTCCTGTTACCCCAGGTATTCATGAAAACATTCTTGAAGTAGGTAGATTTCTTTTGCCGTATAGATTTGGTACAGTCATTCCATGCATGTTTATAGTTTTGGATATCAGTTTCTTTACCAGTGGTTCTGGCCAGATCCTAGAGGTGATCTCTAGATTTTAGTTGGCATAAGAGATCTGCCAAGAGCCAGGGATTGCAAAGGGCTTTGACTTTGCACTTTTTAAAAGGAGCGTAGTAGTCAGAGGCTGCATTGAAAGTGTTGATGAAGTAATCCAGTGCAGTATTTACATCTGTTGCTTTGTAGATAGGGGACCAGTCTTGCAGGTTGAGGCATGTTTTGAGGTGTGACAACTGCCCACATGGTAGGACTCTACTAGTGATGATATTAGGAGGGGACTTGCGAAATTTGTTTGACATTTCACAGATGACAAGGGAATGGTCGCTAAGTGAGTCAGGGAGGACTGAGGTATTTGTGATAAGAGTTGGGTGGCTGGTAAGAATTCAGTCCAGGAAATAGGACAGACATTGTTCTCAAGACAAAAATAAGGGAACAGCTGGGAAACAGTGACCACAACATTATAGCATTCAATGTGAAAAAGCAATTAAAATATATTAAAGGGAAGACAATTGCAAAGAACTATAATAGGGCAAACTTCAAACAAATTAAAGAAGAACTAAAAAAGTGGAATTGGAAAGGAAGTTTTGAAGGAAAAAACATTGATGAAATGTGGAAGGAATTTAAAGATAAGTTACTAATTCTGGAAAAAAATACATAATGGATAAAAGGATGTACAATAGGAAAGGAGAAAAGCCACCATGATGTACTAATACAGTAATTAAAGTATGCTTAAAGAAGCACAAAGCATTTAAAAAGATGATTTTATTAAGGACAGAAGAGGCCATATTACATTACAGAGCCAGTTTGAAGAATGTAAAAAATACAATAAAAAAAAGAAGGAGGGTCAAGGCAAATTTGGCTTATAGGAAGGATAACAGTAAAGGTTTTTACACATATATACACATATATAAACCAAAACAGAAAGGATAGGCAAGACGTGGAGCCACTATATAAAAATGACAAAGAAATTAAAAGAAAAAACAAAAATAAATGGCAAATGCATGAAATGAATTTTTTGGAACTGTATTTGAAATTAATGGGGAGGTAAAGGATGTCAAAGTGACAAAAAACACCAGCTATCAAACCTATTAACAAAGAAAAATTAATAACTAAAGTAAAATCACATAAATCTGCAGGACCAGACCAATTGCATCTGAAGTATATTAAGGAAATAGCACCATTAATATTGGAAACCTTGGTATGAATATTTAATCGATCATTTACAACAGGTGAGGTACCTGAGGATTGGAGACAGGCTTTTGTGGTACCACTGTTTAAGAAGGGTGCTAGATCAGAAATGTCCAACTATAGACTTGCAAGTCTGACTGCAATTTTGGGAAAAGTGTCGGAGAGTATATTGAAAACTAGAATAAAAGGGAATCTAGAAATATTAGGATTTGTCAATGAAAAACAACATGGATTCAAGAAGAACAGAGCATGTATTACAAACCATTTGTGCATTTATGAAATCATAAATGAGAAAGTAAATAGAAACATACCTATAGATATTATGTTTCTAGAATTCCGGAAGGTCTTTGATAAGGTACCACATGACAATTTAATAGAAAAATAGCTAATATGGGGTTGGATAGTTGCATTGTTATTTGGATTAAGAACTGGCTGGGGAATAGAACACAGAGGGCAAGAATAACTGGTGAATTATTCGAAACAATTAAGGTGGAGTGTGGTATCTCGAAGGGATCCATACTAGGGCCAATTCTATTTTCTCCGTACGTTAGTGACTTGTATGATAGTATTGCCAACCAGACTGTCAAATTTGCTGATGATATTAAATTAGGGGGACCAGTCAGATCACTAGAACAACAAGTAATGAGAACGGATTTAGACAAAATTGAGCAAAGCTTAATAAGAAGAAATTCAGCATGAATAAATCAGGGGTAATGCATCTAGGAAAATGAAATAGCAAAAATAAGTATAGGCTGAATGGTGAAGAATTACACAAGGTACAGGATGAGAAAGGTTGTGGGGTACTTATAGATAATAGGCTGAGTTTTGTGAAACAGTGGACTCAAACTATACGAAAGGCTAATTATATGGTAAGGAACATAAAACATAGTTTTATGAACAAGTTGATAAGATGTTTGTTGCCTATATATAAGTCTTACATAAGGACATATCTGGACTTTGGGTCACAGCTTTGGAGCCCCTACACCATAGGCAAGGTTAAAAGAGTGGAGGCTGTGCACAGAAGATACACTAAAATGATGGGTACTTTGGGGAACTATGAGTATACTGAAAGACTAAAGAGAACTGGTCTATTCTCCTTGGAACAAAGGAGACTTGAGAGGTGATTTAATTACATTATTTAGAATCATAAATGATAAAGAATTAACAAATGAGACAGGTTTAAGATTGCAGGTTAAACCAAAGGGGCTAAGATGGCATGGGCTGCAAATCAAGCTGGCTGTAGTAAAAAGGAATAGAGTACACTATTCATTTTTGAATAGAACTGGAAGAATTTGAAACATCTTACCAGTGGAAGTAGCCACCAGCAAGTCATTGGCAGAATTTAAAAGAAGGATAGATCAATTGATAATGGGGAATAGGTTGAAATGTACCCACTGATGTGGGGAACAGTTTATATGGATCAAGGTCTTCTACCATTCTAGCTTCAGTATAAGAACTCAGTATAAGCTACTCAAAAGCTCATTGCAGCAGAATTAATATTACATTTATGCAAAACAGGGATGAATTTCATCACTTGTTCTGAGTGGACCATGGATGCTGTTGGCTCTCGCCAGGTCACTGTTGTTTTGTGCATCACACTATCCAGCCATTACCTTCTGCCTCAGATCATCTATAAGGGTAAAACCCCAAACTGCCATCAAATTCCCCTCTCACTGGAACATCACACAATCTGTGAATCATTGGGTCAGCACCGACATGACAGTGTAGCACATTCAAGAGGTCCTTGTACCTTACATCTGCACCATTAAAAAAATGGATCTCCTGAAGGAACAACATGCCATGCTATTTTTGATCTGTTTGGTGGACACAATATGTAGGATGCTATAAAAATAATGGAATTTTTTTCCAGTATTCATCCCCCCTCCCAAACAAACTTCTTACAACCTTTGGATGTGTCCATGAGTAAAGTATTCAATGATGAATTGGAAACACATATTGCAGATTATTAATGCTAATGAAATCACAACCAGCTGTCTAAGCATGTTAGCAATTATAAAGTCAGTGTGGACCTTCAAATAGCATCTCTAAAACAACAGCATGCAAAATGGATGGTATCAAGTTTCGTCAGGCTATGCACATGTACCGATGAGCATCTCCTTGGTTTCAAGCAGGCTGGGGTTACCAAAGTACACAAGAAAAACAAGATTATTCTTTCAAAGAATCATACTGTGATCAAACAAAAAGTACCTTGGTCATGATTTATCTTTTTCGTAGAGTGAGAGTGTCCAAGATGGTAAGGGAACAGAAGACTGGCGATATCCATGTACAGTATACCAAGCGACTGAACATGCTTAAGATTTTTTTTTATTATTTAAAGCTCAAACAAAATGAGTATCACTGCTTAAATAAAGAAATAGAGTGTTTTTGGAAAATCAAACCACAATGTAAACTTTACCACTGAAACACCGCAATTTGATAAAATGGAGCACAACCGTGATTTCTAATACAAGACAACAGAAACATGTGACCAGCTACCATGACACAAATATTCACCATCAAAATACTTTCACAGAGCTGTAGCGAAGTGCAAATTTAGTGAATATATTTTGACAGCAAGTATGAATAGTGTTATGGTGTCTTCACTATGGTCACACAGACATTGCACAATACTGCAGGTCTGAAGGTGGACTCTGCACAGACAAAAAGAGACCTGGCCACTGTGACTGCCAGAATCAATGCAATGGAACACTGATTTCAACTGACTGAGGCCCAAGATGACATCATGCAAGCCAGGTTCCAGGAGCAGGACAGTAATAGTGACCAAGGAGGATGTGGGGGACCTCTGTAACGGAATCCCCAGGGAGGGTAGCAGAGGACCCCATAGGATGAGGATGCAACTCCTGGTGGGGGACTCCATTTTGAGGGGGCTAGATTTGGGTGGATAGAGTAATCCATACTAAGTGCTTCAATCAATGGTTGAAGGACTGGTGCAGGGGGGAGGGATTTAGCTACATTGGGGACTGGGATCCTACCTGGAGGGATAAAGAGCTATGCAAAAGGTATGGTCTGCATCCATCTGGGAGGGGAACACAAGTCTTCAGTAAGCATTTTAAGTCTTACATAGCTAAGCATTTAAACTAGTGGGGGGGTGGCAGAAGGAAGCAGGGAGATGTAAACTGCCCTTCCCTGGCTAGCTAAAATAGTCAATAGATAGAACCATAAGGGAAGCAAATCCCCAAGGGTAACTGATAAAAGGAAAAACAAAATGGTAGGTATGAACAGGGATGGAAATGAGGGCAGAGTAGGTAAGGAAAGAAGGCTAAAGGGAAAAGGGGGGGGTTGACAAGCAGAGTGGTATCAGAATGTGGAAGGTCATGTATGTAATCACTAGAAGTCTGGGGAATAAGATCCTTGACCTAGTGGCCACTGTAACCGAGGCTGCTCTGGACATTGTCACCATTTCAGAGTCATGGTGCAATGAGAACCATGATGGATTTAGCCATACCAAGATATGCACTGTTCAGGAAGGACAGGGTGGGTAAGAATGGGGGAGGAGCTGCTGTTTATGAGAGTGATGGCATAAAAGCCACAGAGATGCAAGGAAGACAGGGAGAGAGAGATGGAAATTTGTTGGGTCACCCTAGAAAAGCGGAATAGAGCCGCTATTTGCACAGGAGTGATCTATAGGCTTCCTGCACTGGGGGATGAGATGGACAAGATTCTGGTGGAAGCCTTCCAAAAGATGGCAAATAAGGATGAGGTGATTTTGGTGGGGGACTCCAATATGCCTGATGTAGATTGGAGTATCTCAGCTGCAGCTTCAGGTAGGACCAGGGACAGCCTGGATTCTCTGCATATGCCATTCTTCAGGCAGTAGGGAAGTGCACTCATGAGGGAGCAATATTGGACCTTGTACTCACCAATGGGGACAGTATCATAGATGTCATGGAGGATGGCCACCTAGGGAATAGTGATCACTCTATGGTGTGATTCAATATAAGTACTGTGTCAGAAGTGAACCACACAAAGGTGAGGGTCCTGGACTTCAGGAGGGCCAATTATACAATGATGGGAGAATGCCTCAGGGATGCTCTGTCAGGGTGGGATGACTCAGGTGAAGTTGAGGAGCAGTGGTTGATAATAAAAGCATTATAGTGAAGGCAACAAATCTCTGTGTCAGGCAGGTAAGCAAAAGCAAGAGGAAAAAGAGACTATTATGATTCTCAAAAGAGGTGGCTGGGCAGGTAAGGACAAAAAAGTTAGCATTCAGGAGGTATAAGGAGATGCAGAGGGAGGATGATAGGGAGGTGTATCAAGAGAAGCAGAGGGAGGCAGGAAAAGTAGTCAGAAGTGCAAAGGCACAAACAGAGGAGAAGACAGCACAGGCAGTAAGGAATGGGGACAAGACATTTTTCAGGTATGTTACAGAAAGAAGAAAGACCAGGGGAGGGATTATAAGGCTATGGAGGGAAGGGAGGAAGTGTGTGGAAGGGGACAAGGAAAGAGCAGACATTCTGAACAATTATTTTTGATCCGTTTTCAGAAAAGAAAGGGAAAATTAGGGACCACAGATCAGTGTCAGTGGCATTGAAGGAAGGGGTGCAGGCACAAGTCCATTTACTGAGGAGATAGAGTCCTAAAAGATCTTGCAAATCTTAAGGTGGACAAGGCAATGGGGCCAGATGGGATACATCCAAGGTTATTGAGGGAGCTCAGAGAGGTGCTGGCTGCACCTCTGACAGCCCTATGCAACCATTCACAGGAAACAGGAGTGGTCCCAGAGGATTGGAGAAGGACAGATGTGGTACCACTTTACAAAAGTCGGAACAGAGAGGAGGCTGGAAAATATAGGCCAGTCAATCTTACTTCAGTGTTGGGGAAATTAATGGAATACCAACTGAAAGAAAGGATTGCAGAATATCTTGAATCCATTGGCTTATAAGATCTGAGGCAGCATGGATTCACTAGAGGGAGAACATGTTAAACTAATCTTATAGATTTCTTTAACCAGGTGACCAGGGAAGTACCATAGATCATGGTGGAGTGGTGGATGTGGCCTACCTAGATTTCAGTAAGTCCTTCAATACTGTTCCACATAGGAGACTTGTGTATAAGCTGGGCAGCCTAGAAGTGGGATAAAGAGTGTAAAACGGGAAAGTAATTGGTTGGAGGATAGGCATCAGAGGGAGGTGATAAATGGAGTTCACTCCGAGGAAGGGAGGGTGACTAGTTGGGTGCCATAAGCAGCAGTACTCGGGCCAGTCCTCTTTAATATCTTTATAAGTGACATTGCAGAGGGACTAGAAGGGAAGGTATGTCTTTTTGCAGAGGACGCTAAAATCTGCAATAGATTAGACAGTCCAGAGGGGGTGGAAAAAAAAATAGCGATCTAGGTAAGCTTGAAGAGTGGTCAAGAATGTGGCAACTAAGCTTCAATGCAAGAAAGTGCAAGGTAATGCACTTGTGGCATAGAAACCCAGGGCCGGGAGGTACTGTGGGTCACTCTAAAGAGAAGAAAAGGGAGTGCTATTCACATGGAGTGATCTACAGACCTCCAGCACGAGGGGAAGAGTTAGATAAAGAAATGATGGAAGCAATCCAAAGGATGCCTTGCAAGGGAGAGGTATTGCTAGTAGGATACTTCAGTCTACCAGATGTTGATTGGAGCCTCCCAGCTGCATCAACATATAGGAGTAGGAACATCCTGCACACCCTGCAAGGGGCACACCTCAGGCACTAGTTTTGGAACCCACTCAAGAGGGAGCAATACTGGACCTAGTACTGGCAAATGAGAACAGTGTGGCTGACCACAGTGTGGAACCACCTGGGGACCAGTGGTCACTGTACAGTGTGGCTTAATATAAGAACAGGGTCAGAATCAAATCACAGATGGATGAGGGTCCTGGACTTAAGGAGGGTTTTTATTTTATTTTTATTTTATTGAAATCTAGGATTACAAATACCTTTGATCAGGAACTGCTCATTTACAAAGGTTCCACATCGAAGGAATGGGGGGTATACATACATACAAAGGTCAACATAATAATACATAGTTACACAATAAAAAGAAGTAAGAGAATGAGGCTTAGGAAATTCCAGTAACTCAAAATGTGCCAAATGTTAGGTAGCATGACATACCAGCCAAGAGCAATCTTAGAAATAAGCACTGCAGGTGCGAGGGAAGGGGGTATGCAGGCAGGAAGACCATTGTTGGAGGGTAGAGGGTGAGGGTAAGAGCTCTAAGGGGAGCGAGGGAAGGGATAAAAGTCAGGAAATGCCCGGGGGGAAGAAAGAGAGAGGGGGCAAGGGGGTAGGCAGGCAGAAGGGGGCAAGACGGGGAGAGGTAGCTGTCAAGACTGAAGTGGAGGGCAGTGAGCGGTGGGCCCCTGATTAGGCGAGGCAGTCACAACGACTAGTTGAAATGAGATGAAGTCAGAGTTGTCTCTTAAAAGGGCCAAGAGCAGCAGCAGTAAGAGTTTCTTTGTTGAGAGTATTGTACCACTGTGGTGCTCTGTGGGCAAAGGCCCTCTGGCCCATGGTAGTCCGTGGGTTGATTTCAAGAAATGGGAGAATGCCTCAATGAAGCCCTAGCAGGGATATGAAAACTAGGGGGAGTCAAAAAACAGTGAGCAAAAATAAAAGATGGCATTGAAAAAGCTGCAAATCTCTGTCAGGTGTTAGGCAGGTTAACAAGGGCAAGAAAAAAATTAGACCATTATGGCTCTCTAAGGAGATAGCAGAAAAAGTAAGAGCAAAAAAAAAAAGACATCTAGAAGGTACAAAAAACAAAGAAGGAGGGGGACTGGGGGACTTACCAAGAGAAACAAAGGAAGGCAAGGAAGGCAGTTAGGAGCGCAAAAATGCAAACAGAGGAAAGGACTGCCAAATCAGTGCCAAAGCAGGATAAAACATTTTTTACATACTTAAGTGAAAAGATAAAGACAAAGGGATGAGAGCAAGGCTGAAAGGGGAAGGAGGGGGTTGTGTGAAAGAGGCACACCAAAAAGCAGACATATTGAACTAGTACTTCTGCTCAGTATTTACAGAGGAGAGGTTAGGAAACAGGCCAAAGATAAAGAACAAGGGTATTAAGGAACAGGAGGTGGACACAAGTTCTTTAACCGAAGAAAGAGCGCTTAATGAATTAACTAAGTTAAAAGTAGACAAAGCAATGAGACCCAACAGGGAGCACCCCAGGATACTGATGGCACTCAAAGAGGAGCTGGCTGCACCTCTGACAGCCCTTTTCAACCTGTCTTTAGAAACTGGGGAGGTACCAGGGAACTGGAAGAGGGTAGATGTAGTTCTACTCCACAAAAGTGGAAATAGCGAAGAGGCAGGAAATTACAGGCCTGTCAGCCTGACGTCTGTGATCAGCAAGGTAATGGAATCACTATTGAAGTAAAGGATTGTGGAATACATAGAAACATAGAAGTTGACAGCAGATAAGGACCGCAAGACCCATCCAGTCTGCCCATTTATTTTTCTACCTTATAAATGTGCCATCGGTCTTTGCTTTGTCAATGGCCTATCTATTCATACTCATCTGTATTGCTCCCTTATGCCTATCCCATGCCTGTTTGAAGCCTGCACTGTATTCATATCCACCACTTCCTGAGGTAGGCCGTTCCATGCATCCACTACCCTTTCTGTGAAAAATAACTTCCTCACATTACCACTGAATCGGCCTTCCTCTAATCTCATGCTGTGTCCTCTTGTCATGCTATTTCTCCTATATTGAAACATATTAGACTCTTTCACCTTGTTAATGCCCTTAAGGTGTTTGACTGTTTCAATCATATCACCTCTCTCCCTCCTTTGCTCTAGGGTATACATATTGAGCTCCATTAATCTGTCCTCATATGTTTTCTGATGCAGTCCCTGCACCATTTTGGTTGCCCTTCTCTGGACTGCCTCAATTTGGTTAATGTTCTTGTGAAGGTGTGGCCACCAGTACTGCATGTAGTACTCCAGATGGGGCCTAACCAGTGTCTTGTAAAGAGGGATTATTACCTCCCTCTTCCAACTTGTGATACCCCAACTAATACACCCCAACATCCCCCTAGCCTTAACTACTGCTTTAGTGGTCTACTTGGATGATTTCAGGTCATCGGTGATGATGATGCCCAAGTCCCTTTCTTCCCTTGAGACTTCCAGCAACTCCACTCCCAGGCTATAGGTGGCTTCAGGGTTTCTCTTCCCTATGTGCATGATCTTGCACTTCTTTGCATTAAACCCCAGTTGCCACTCTTCTGACCATTTTGCCAGTTTATCCAGATCTCTTCTCATTCTGCCCACCCCATCTGGATCATCTACTCTGTTGCAGATCTTCATGTTATCTGCAAACAGACAAACCTTACCCACCAGTCCATCTGCAATGTCACTGATGAAGATATTGAAGAGGACTGGCCCCAGGACTGATCCCTGAGGTACCCCTCTTGTGACTTGCATCTTTTCTGACTATATACCATTTACCACCACTCTCTGTTTTCTGCCCGTCAACCAGTTTGCCAACCATTTGACCAACTTCTGACCCACTCTGAGCCTACCCAGCTTATTAATCAATCTTCTATGTGGAACAGTATCGAAAGCTTTGCTGAAGTCAAGGTAGGCGACATCAACTGCTGCCCCTCGGTCCACCCCTCTGGTTACCCAGTCAAAGAAATCTATGAGATTAGTTTGACAGGACCTTCCTTTTGTAAACCCATGCTGTCTTGGATCCTGTGCTCCTATGGATTCCAGTTGTTGCACTATCCTTTCCTTAAGGAGTGCCTCCATAATCTTGCCCACTACTGAGGTAAGACTGACTGGTCTGTAGTTCCCTGCCTCCTCTCTGCTACTACTCTTGTAGAGTGGGATCACATGAGCCCGTCTCCAGTCTTCTGGGACCTCTCCTGTGCTCAGAGACTCACTAAACAGTTCTGATAATGGCTTGTTACTAATAGTCTACAGTATCCAAGGCAACATGGTTTCACAGAGGGGAGGTGTTGCCTGACAAACCTAATTAAGTTCTTCGACTGAGTAACTGGGGAAGTGGATCAGGGAAGAGTGGTGGATGTGGCCTACCTAGAATTCGGCAAGGCCTTTAACACTGTTCCATACAGAAGACTGATAAGCAAGATGGAGAGCCTAGGAGTAGTTCCTAAAGTAGTAAAATGGGTAGAAGATTGGCTGGGCAAAAGGAGCCAGAGGGTGGTATTAAATGGCATCCACTTGAGAGAAGGAAAATGACCAGTGGGGTGCCACAAGGATCAGTAATAGGGCTGGTCCTCTCCAATGTCTTTATTAGTTATATTACAGAAGGACTGAAAGGGAAAGTATGCCTGTTTGCAGATGACACAAAACTCTGCAACAGAGTGAACACATCAAGGGGTCTGGAAAGAATGAGGAATTATCTAAAAAAAACTGAAAGAATGGTCACAGATTTTGCAGCTAGGTTTAATGCTAAAAAGTGCATAATCATGCACATGGGGCAAAAAACCAGGGGGCAACATACCAACTGGGAGGAGAGGTATTAACAATCACAAAGCAGGAGAGGGATCTAGGCGTGATCATTTCTGATGACCTGAAGGTAGCTAAACAGTGTGACAAAGCACTGGGGAAGGCTGGCAGGATGTTGGAATGCATAGGCAGGGGAATCATTTTCAGAAATAGGAATGTAATAATACCCTTGTATAGATCACTGGTGAGACCACACCTGAAGTAGTGTGTACAGTTCTAGAGGCCCCAACTCCATAAGGACATATGTAGGCTGGAGGTGGTATAAAGGAGGGCAACCACAATGGTGCATGGCCTGCATCAAAATCCCTATGGGGAAAGGCTTAAGGAATTAAATATTTACTCCCTAGAGGAAAGGATGGAAAGGAGGGATGTGATAGAAACATTCAAATACCTCACAGGTAAAAAAAAGATATAGAAGCACTTTCCAAAGAAAAAGATGTTCAAGGACAAGGGGCCATACTATGGAGATAGAAGGGGTAAAGCTCAGAGGAAATATGAAGAAATACTTCTTCATGGACAGGGTGGTAGACACATGGAACAGCCTTCCAGCAGAGGTGATGGGGGCTGAAATGGTTACAGTATTTAAGAATGCATGGGATAGGCAAAAAGTGGTCTTAGAAGTAAGGCTGGAGACAGAGTAATGTCTTCAGTGTCTCTATAGGTAGGAAAAATAGGGCAGACTGGGTGGGCCAGGAGATCCTTATCTGCCAACAACTTCTGTGTTTCTATGTTTCTATGTCAGAGTAGAAATTGGGGGGAGTGGTGCTGGCAACCACCAAATAGGAAACAGACCTGGATGTTATCATATCTGATGACCTAAAGGTGGCCAAACAGTGTGACAAGGTAGTGGTGAGAGCCAGTGAGATGCTAGGGTGCATAGAAAGGGGTATTATCAGCAGAAAGAGGGAGCTGGTGATACCGCTGTATAAATCTCTGGTGAGATCCTACCTAAAGTACTGTATCCAGTTCCAGAGTCCTCATTTCTGGAAGGACATTGATAGGGTACAGTCTAGAGAAGGGGAACTAAAATGGTGCAGAATCTGCATCAAAAGCCCTATGAGAGACTGAAGGACCTCAATATGTACACTCTGGAGGAAAGGAGGGAGGGGGGATATGATAGAGACTTTCAAATAACTCAAGGGTATAAATAAGGTTCCAGAGGGAAGCCTTTTTCAGAGAAAAGAATGCTCAAGAACAAAGGGTCATGCTATGAAGCTGGAGGTGGGTAGACTCTGGGGAAATGTAAAGAAGTACTTTTTCACAGAAAGGATGATGGATGCCTGCAACAGTCTCCCCAAAGAGGTGGTGGGAGTAATAATTGTAATGTGCCTTAAGAAGGCATGGGATGGGTATAAGGGAATGTTAGAGGTAAGAGAAGGGGGCTAGGTAGTGAAATGGGCAGACTAGGTGGGCCAGGAGGTTCTTATCTGCTGTCAAATTCTTTGTTTCTATGACAGAGCAATAAGAAACTTATTGCACAAGGTGGATGGTGTGTAACATTGGACCTACAGGAACAACCTGCATCTGGTAGACTTTCTGAAGGGGGCTGGAGGCCCTGATATGGTTTGTCTACTGCAGCATTCTCTCCCCATACTGCTTCTTACACCAAACTGTCCTCCACTTGAGCTAGAAAGAGTGCACAGTTCCCTAGTGCTGATGACTAGGGGTGGAGAAAGGCCTTGGCCTGCTATGCTGAAATTTCTTTGTTACCTGTAAAGAAGAATGTGCTCTTGCCGACCAGAGACAGGGGGCAATTTCAATGGGAGGGATATAATGTACACATTTTTCAGGACTTCTCAGCAGAATTGTTCTACCACAGGACAGCCTTTGCTAATATGAAGTGGAGATTCTTCCAGCTTGGTTTTCGCTCTGAAATGTGTTGTCACACCAAGCTGACAATCCAGCTTAATGAGGTGACTCATGTCTTTGACACCCTTAAAGTGGTCAACTCCTTTGTCTAGCAGATGTGACCTGGCAAGGCCCTCTCTTCAGTCAGGCATGGATAAGCTGCCTATACTGCTTCCCCACAACCAATGGGTTTTTCCCAGCTGGGCCTGGCTTCCGCAGCAGCTCTGAAAAACATCTCCCCCTAGAAGACTGTTGGTTGACCTTGAAGAGAGGAAGAGGGAGCCATCAGAGCATTTGACCACCCAACAGGATGACTGTCAACCCTGCTGAAAATCAAGCAGCTGGCATCATGACTTACTGACCTTGACCCCCTGTCACAGCCCTTCAACCTTCCCAGCTATTCCTATCCACAACAGATTTGAGGCACTGTGTCCAGTTTCACCAGTGAAGCAGTTTCCAGTGTTGTCCCAGCCCTTGCCAGTCCCAACAGAACAACCTTTGTTTTGCCAAAGCCCAGGTTACTGCATTTCCCTCTTGGGCTGACCGAGTAGCTACTTCTCCACCTGCCACAGCCACACCTGCAGCCCATCCCCAGCATCAACTTCTTCTAAGGCACAAACTACCCTACTGTGAACTCCCGTTGATGAATAGTAGATGCTGTAAGTACTAGGTTGCATTCTGTTCTTAGACTTCTGAGCCTATCTGCTTCAAAGTTCCCCTTCCTCAAGTGTATCACTTTTCCTTCTGTCTTTAGGGAGGAGTCCTCCTGTCAACACTGAAATGATTGTGTGGCCTGTTTCAGCAGTCAGCTTGTGAATGTCATGCACTCTGGTTGATTTCCTCAGTACGACTTCTACTACAGCGAAATCTTGATTAGAAACCACTTGTAGAGCAACTCGTGTTATCAGGTTTTTTGTGTTTACAATGGCTCCACTTGTTTCATGTTTGTTTTACTGTTCTCTCTAGTTCCAGTTATGTATATCAGTTTCTGAGTTCTGAAATGCACTCCCAGTTTTATCTTCTCTACATTACTGAGATTTAGATATGTCTGTTGGGAGCTAGTAGCTCCCTTTTCACAAAAAAACAGGGTTGCCTGCAGGGAGAGAGTCATTTGGTATTTAGATTTGCTACATTTATCTTATGATCACTGCTCCAGCAATGTAAGTTGCTGCAGAGTATGGGGAGCTTCACTGCTGGCTCTTCAGCTCTGTTGCTGTGAAACTCCCCATCCCTCCATGTACCTTGGGGCCTTGTATATATGCAAACACTCCTACACTTGGTTGTCTGTGGTTGGTCCCTGGTTAGTTTCCCTTTCCCCTTTTCTCCTTCTTGCCCTCTTGCCATGGTATGCATGCTTTATTAGCAGTCTGGCTGGGTCTATACTTGTTAAACCAGGCCTCTGTTTATTCTGTCTGCAACATATCCAGTTCTAGCTATCCCCCACCCTATGTTTTCCTCAGGCCAAGTTTTCTGTCAGGAGTTTTTCTACACTGCTGTGCTCAGCTGATGTGAGTGCTCCAAAGAGGGTGTCTGCCAACCCACTATTAGTTGTGTGCACAGTATCTCAAGAAGTTAAATATGGCTCTGGCATCAATTTCCTAGAAGGAGCCTTTTATGATAGGAGGCTGTTTGGTCCTCCCCTCTTCCCAGAGCAGCACATGTTTGCCATCCATCACAGGCACAGAGGATGCACTGCCCTTATGTGAGCTGTTTGTTGTCATTTACTGATATTATACCTTCCTAGATAGTATATCCCCAGTGGGGTACATCCATCTTCTGATATATATGAATACACAACAGCTAAGAACCACTCACTGACAATGTTGGATAAGTTGGACTCCCTCTGTTGCATGCCACCTTCATTCCCCCAAAATTGGAATACTGGGTTGATCTAAGGTGATCACCATCTATCACATGCCATCCACTTCCACCATCAACCCCTTTTTTACCCCATCCTCTGATCCTCCCAATTTGTCCTATGGGAAACCCTCACTGTCCTCCCTGTGTGCCTTCTTGGGTGTTATACTGTATGTTTTCTCCCTTCCCATCTGCCATTCAGGGGATTTGGCCAGGGAGATGGTTGGGTTGTAGCTCTTACATGGATTCTTTGACCACATGGATAATTATTGTTTGGCCATTGAAGGCTCTTTGGCCTTCAGCTAATTTAGTCGTATGTGATCTTAGACTTAAGTGTTTGGGTGTCCCTCCTACTGGTGTATTATTCCTACTGATTTGTTTATGTTTCATACAGGGTATCACTTTTCTTGCTGCTGCTTATAACCTTCATATGTTTTCAGGTGTGTGTCCTATGTCTCTTATTGAGCAGACACAGTTTGTTGCTATGTTATTGTATGTTTTCTTACTATTTGGTATGAATTACTTTTATGGTGTATTATACAGCTTAAGCCCTACATGTGTCAACTGTATTGTGACAGGGTTGGGTATGACCCTGTCCTATTTGTTATGCAGTGAGAGTTAAAAGCAATGCTCTGTTCTGTGTTCTATTCTGTCACTTGTTTATCTTTTGCCTGCCTGATTGCACAATAGGAATTTGCTACTCTGATGGTCCCACATTTTCCCCGTGTTTTCCCTTCCTTAACTTGTTGTTTCTATTATTCCTTTCTTCTCTGTGATTAATAAATAGATATATGAATCTGTATGTGAAACTACAATCTCTTGGTTTGCAAATGTGTATAATTATACTGCTGAATTGAAAGCAGAAAGCTATTTGGGTTTCTTATAAAAAAAAACTACATTCTGTAATACAATGGGTAAACCTTGAACTATATTTTACCTCCACAAGCTTGTTTGCAAAATTAGTAACAGGAAACTAGATCTGGAACAGGAGATCTTAATTGGATGCACCCATTAAGAAGAATAATGTGCTCTTCAGCCTAACAGGAAGGTCAATGAAAAAAAATCTTGTTGCATTTTGTGAAAAACAGGAGCTGAAACTTACAAGAACAGGATGCAGAGCTTAAACTGCCAGGCAAAGACATCTTATAAAAAGAGAGCAATGTTTTGTTTGGCTTAGAGGAAGACAGAGAGAGAGAGAGAGAGAGAGAGACTATGATTTTAGTGAGAGACTCAGAGAAAGAATTTTTGTTTGTACTGCCTTTGTGAAGAGCTATCCTGTACATCTTTATTTTTTATTTTGTTGATAATTATTAAATGCTACTTGCACATTTTATAACTTTTCCTGGTTTGCCTATGCTTCATGACCAATGTCTCTATGACAGTTGGTGTCAGACAAAGATGGATTTAGGCCATGTATACTCTAAGTCAGAAGTTTTGTGCGTGGGTACTAGACCTGGTACCTGGGAAGCATAGAAGAAGGTGTGGATTGTGCAACAGCAAGTCCAGCTGTTATTGCCAGAAAATGAAAGTCAAACTAGAAGCAGAAACAACTGAGACTGTGCAGCAGGCACCAATGAAGGAAGAAGAAGACGAACATGCAAGGACAGAACCTGAAGGCATGTCTGCCTTCTTCAAATGTTGGGCAATACAACAAAGGAGAAACTATGAAACAGAGAGATAAGGAGATGCAACATCTAGAGGCACAGAGAAGGACAGAGATGGCACAGAGAAGGGATGTAGTGTCTAGAGAAGATAAGAGAAGAGAAGAGAAGAGAAGAGAAGAGAAGAGAAGAGAAGAGAAGAGAAGAGAAGAGAAGAGAAGAGAAGAGAAGAGAAGAGAAGAGATGCAGTGACAGGGACAGCAATGGCTGGATGCCTTGCAAGCTATCAAAGCTGGAGGATCTGGTACAGGTTCAGCAGCTCAATAAAACACTAACAGCTCAAAAGACATTCAACTTACAAATCTGTGTCCCTTGGATGATATTGAAGCATACCTGGCAATTTTTAAAAGGGTTGTTGGAGCCTGCCAATGGGCAAAACAGCAATGGGCAATCAAGCTGGTACCTTATCTGACAGGTAAAGCCTAACTTGCCTACATAAATATTTACACTGTGCAGTCAGAAAATTGTGACATTGTGAAAAGAGAAATCCTTAACTCATATACCTGGGGCAGCCATTTTGTATCAGGAGAATCAATGGATGGTTTGGACTTCATATGGAACTATTGGGTACAATGAGTTAAAGGAATGATATCTCAGGAGAGACCTACAGATAGCGATTCAAATCCCTGAAGCACAACTCAGTCAATGATCCTTGAAAAGCCTTCACCTGACTCACAGAACTCCTCATTAAATGGCTCCAACCAAAGGGCAAAGCAGTCTCACAGATAATCAACATATTTGCAACAGGGCAATTCATCAACATCATTCCTACAGATGTGCAGCTTTGGGTAAAAGAAAACCAACCAGAAAGTATTAAAAAGGCTGTTTTGTTGGTTGAGTACTATCAAATGGCCAGAGAGATACTGCAGCAGTGAAGTAACAGCCAAGGATTGGTAAGACCATCTTTTTTTCCAGTTTAACTCCAGGTCATGTAAGAACTCTGATGGGGGTAACAGATCTGCACCCAAAGGCGTTATTTGCTATAATGGTAAAAAGTCGGGCCATACTGCAAAAAAACTGCATAAAAATAAGAAGCCTAACACTGGAGCAAATTTGGCCTTTGAAAATTAGGGCAAGTATTTAACAGATGTCAGGGTGGGAAATGAAACTGTGAAGGGACTTATAGATTCAGGTAGCAGACAGACCCTGGTGCATGCCGAAGATCTGAGAAAAGATTGTGCAACAGGACCAGGTACTGGGGTCATGTGCATCCATGGGGACACTCAGTATAATCCCACCACCCAAGTAACTCTGAGCATTAATGGCATATCGCAACAATTGAAAGTGTCAGTAATACCTAATTTACCTGTACCTGTGATTATTGGAAATGACTTTCCATGATGTGCTAAGTTAATAACAGAGGGAGCAAATCCTGCTGTTTCAGCAGATGTGATACCAAGAGCACAGGCAAAGAAAATCTCAGATGTCGGGGACTCTTTTCCTTTTGGTACCTTTGATTCAGACTTGCATGAGCCAGCTCCAAGATCTGGATGTCTAGGAAAGAAAGAAGGAGCCTGATAAAACGGTGGCAACAAAAGACTGATGGACATAAGGGGTTGGTATATACAAATGCTGAAGCTAAACTGATGAGTGATTGTAAGTTTTTTCTGAGCAAATTAACAATATAGTATTTCTCTCCAAGGTTATTTTAAGCAGCTAGGGGTTAAACAAAAACAGGGTGAACCAATATTTAAAAAATGTAATGGACTACTGTACAGAGTTTAGGTTAATTCCCAGACACAAGAACAGATGGAACAATTGTTAATACCAAAGGAGTATAGAACTGAGTTGTTATATATAGCACATGATTGTTTAATGATTGGTCACTTGGCGAGGGGCCACACCCTTGCCAGACTGTTGTATAGATTTTACTGGCTTGTGATTCATAAGGATGTTGTTACGTATTGCAGTTCTTATGCTGAATCTCAGAAAGTAGCTCTAATAACTAAAAAAGATAAGATGCCCCTGATGCCTATACCCTTGACAGATGTGCCTTTTGAGAGAATTGCAATGGATGTGGTTGACCCCTTAGACAAAAGTAAAAAGGGTAATTGATTCATTTTGGTAGTATGTGACTATGCAGCTCAATACCCAGAGGCAATTCCATTGTGTCCTGTCACAGTCCCAAAAGTAGCAGCAGAGCTTGCCAAAATTTTTAGCAGGGTGGACATACCTAAAGTGATTGTTACTGATCAGTGTAGTAATTTTGGCTCTGTAAGTAAATGTTGGTAATCATGAACTGCCTGCATATGAGAGTTATCTGCAGTAGAGAGAACCATCAAAGTTGTTGTGTCCTGTGGGTGAGCGCAATATTGTCTGCTACGGCTGTCTTTTCACCTGCACTAAAAAAAAACTGCCTGCTCCTGAGACGTACCTGCTGTAGAGATAGCCACCGAAATTACTGTGTCCTGTGGGTGAGAGCCACATTGTCTGTATCTGCTATTTTCTCCCCCTGCATAAAGAAAGAACTGATGCTGGACTTGAAATCTGGGGGCATATATTAACAAAGCTGCAGTTCATTGCCTGAGGCATTTGAATAACCTAATTGTGTGGGGGCTCAGCAGCTGGCCAGTCATCACATGGGGTTGTCTCTGGAGGAGGGGCTCTGGTCCCTGTTATAATTGGGCGCTTGCCACACAGTGTAAACACTACACAAGTCTGTACCCTCTACATTCCATCTGCCAGGTAAACGCTGGTAATGATGAACTGCCTGCATATGAGAGTTATCTGCAGTAAGGAGAGCCATCAAAGTTGTTGTGTCCTGTGGGTGAGCGTAATACTGTCTGCTACTGTCATCTTTTCCCGTGCACTAAAAAAGAACTGCCTGGTCCTGAGAGGTACCTGCAGTAGAGAGACCCACAGAAGCTGCTGTATCCTGTGGGTGAGCACCACATGGTCTGTAAATGCTATTTCCCCCTGCATAAAGAAAGAACTGATGCTGGACTTGAAATCTGTGGGCAAGTATTAACGATAGCTGTAGTTCATTGCCTGAGGCATTTGAATAACTGCATTGTGTGGGGACTTGGCAGCAGGACAATCATCACGAAGGGTTGCCTCTGGAGGCGGGGCTCTGGTCCCTTTAAAAATTGGGTGCTCGCCACACAGCTCAAGCGTGAATGGTTTTGCCACTTGGCAGAGAAATTGTGTAAATTTTGGACTTCATATTTATTATAAAATGCAGGTACTAGATTTAAAACTGCAATTCAATTGAAGAACAGTATATTGCATTTTGGGTTTTCAAATAGCTGTTTAAACTCTTTTTATTTGTATATTTAGTTACTTGGGGCCAGGTATTCAAAGCTTTGTACAGGGCACAAACCTTTTGTGCAGGTTTAGCATTGGGTTAGCACGGGCCTGCTATATTCAAAAGGCCAAATAGTACACGCAAACTGCATTAGCGCTGGGCAAAAACATAATGTATGCAAGGGGCAAACTGAAGAGGCGTGTCAGCGCAATGCTATATTCAGCAAATAGCACTGTGCAAAGGGGTTTTGCGTGACTTAGTGCAACACTTTGCATGGTGCAAATTACCACCCAGAAAAAGGTAGTCTTAACCCTGGGCAAACCAGCTTTGTGTGACATTGTGGCTTTGTACGTCTTTAGCGTGGCTTTTGCATTGCCTTGCATGACCCTAAGCAATATGTGTGAAACACAGAAAAAGCCAGATATAGAGTAAACATGCTGCTCATTGATGCATCCTTATGATGCCATTATCTGCCACCAGTCCCAGCCATGCCAGGCAGTAAGTGGTGACCCGGCTCCCACTGAACACCATGGCAGTGCAGCCACACAGCACATAACAGCAGACCACCCTTCGGTGGACACCAACAGATGCTAGCACACACATGCAGCACTGTGGGCTTACAGGATGTTGAGGAGGGGGTGTACAAGTGGCCAGGCTGCACCACAGACAGGGTGCGGCCACAAGGCTGGGACAAACCACGCTGTGCACATGGGCCAGTGTTGGGAATATTCCAACACCAGTGTGCCTGTCTGATCATATGTGCCACCCCCAGCCACATACCGCACATCTGTACAGATGCCACAGCACACACAGCCACTGTGTGTATGTCACTCTGAGCATCCCATGCTAGTGGTGCAGCAGCTGTGGGTTGTAAATCAGCAGAACAGTAATGTCCACTGTCAGTGAACACCTGCAAGTTGGGCCTGTCGCTCTGTACAGTGCAGTGGCCATCACTGCCCTACACACCATAGGCATTGCTGTATCCCTCACACTACTAGCATCCTTGCTTCTGTAGTGTCTACTGGGCACTGTAGCATGACCTACAGTTTGACAGTTGAATGCAGCACCACCACCTGTGCCTGTGCTGTGTAGCCCCCTGGGGCACAATATGCTATGCTGCACTGTACTAATGTAGCCTGCAGCTACCACCATGCACTCCCAGACAGACCTACAGGAAGAGCTGTGGAAGCCCCAGCCAGCTAGGGTTGCCACCTTTGGAGGAGATGAAAACTGAATACTAAACCACATCCCCAAACTCCACCCCTAACCCGCCCCTTTTATGACTAATGAGGGCATCGCTTGGACTCTGATTCACTTGATTTATTCAGAATTACTGCTGATATAACATTGTGTACAACTTCTTTAAATTACATTATGATTATTATTTTTGGTTTGTTTGATTTAGATTTAAATAGTTTAAATTTCAGTGCTTGTTAACATTTGGTGGGGTTAGAGAGGGGGTTCAGGGGACTTTCTATTCTGTATACACAGCTTAGCTGACAAATGGAGTGACTTCAAGGACACCTCTGACAACCAGCTATTTTGGATCAGGTGGCCTTTTCTGGTAAAACTCTTTCAATAAATAAATAAACTACACCAGTAATGGTAGATGAGATGTAATTACAAATAGTATCTGCCATTTTAAGATGTACAACTGTTCCTCCCATTGCTCCTACTCTAAATTTATTTGTAATGTCAGAGAAGTTTTTAAAAGTGGTAGGAACTATTCCATGCTGTTAAATACCCTATTTTTTTCCATGTCAGTCATACATAGCAGATAGCATGATATGTGATATGTACAGTAGATTGGAGGCAGTATAGTGCAGTGGTTTAAAGCTCTGAGCTGCAATTCTGGATATCAGGGTTTGAATCCTACAGCCCAAATTTGCATACTGTGTGACCCTACGCAAATCACTCAATCCCCTTGTGCTCCCAGGTTGCACTTGTAAACAAGCTTTAGCTTAGTGTGTCTCTTCTGGTAAAAACAAATAAAAATGTTTTGATAAATGTTTGATAAATTGCCTAAATTTGCAGTGCTGTCAAATCTAGATTGTGTTCCTTTCACCTCATCAGCTACTGCTGTCTCTCTTCCTTTTCTCATTTTTCTGGCTTAGCATGACATTAGCCACATTATTCTGTGCTGTTCATCTGAGAGGCATGGAATGGTCTTCCTGGAATATCCAGGTAGTATGAAAATTGACAGCAATAACTACTGAGGAGAGAGAGAGGTGTAGTATTGCTAGAAATGAAATAAAATATTAGATTATTAATTTAACAACAAAGAGGGTAACAAATATTAAAATATAGGACAACCCCTAAAAGAAAAAAATGGTGAGCATTTAAAGGTATAAAAGTATTCCTTATCACAGCAGTCAAAGACCATACTCACAATGCAGCCGGACAAGGATTAGGTTGATTTGCTGCTAATGGTCTTAATAGCCCTACTTTACACCTCTCAGACTGACTGGTATCCACACAAAGGTCTGCATGACATCAGAACTTGTTTGTAATCTGAACATGCAAGTAAAATGGTGAAGGATTTAACAGAATCTGTTTTACAAGTATGTGAGCATTCAAAATGACTTAAAAAGTACTACCTCTGAATAAAACTGGATTAGCAGGTAAAGTTTCTGAAACACATTGTACAGTCCATACTGAGACAGGAAGCTGCCCTAATGTGGTGCCTGTCTGGTTTCAGAAAAATGAAGGTGTTAATTAAGGTGGTATTGTTTACCCTTCCCATGAATAATCTTCCAATTTGTTGGTGTGAAGATAGAGGTGACAACTGAGCAGACAGGGACACATTTGGCTCTTAAGTGCCCTGCTCTTGAAGGCACTTCCTGATTAGCATGCACTGCAAGCAAACAAGCACACTGAAATGTCAGACACTTGCTTACAGTTAGATGAGAAGAAAATGAAACAGTTAGTGGGGAATCTCATAAGTGCTGCTTGAACCTCCATAAAAAACAAATTTGCAATGGTGAAAACAGGAGGACTGAATCTGGACCTAGAAAACCAAATCCATTTGGTCAAAAACCAAGTAGGTGGTAACCTTACAGCCAGCCCTTGTACTTCCAGACAGACCTACAGGTGGAGCTGTGGGACCCTGCAGTAACACTGGACAAACTGCATGCAAATCAGATCATAATGAGATGCTAATCTGGATGTTTGCCCACAGACTACATAAGTAGGCTCATTTGCATGCCACTTTTGAACATAGTACAGTTTAGCCCAGGGCAAACGTGATTGCATCGGGAAAACCGCTTAGCTCCATGCTAAACCCGCACAAACGTCTTAGCACCGTGCAAACCTTTCAGACATATTGTACAGTTTTGCACATTGTAATGTCACCTGCACTGCTGCCTGCAGCCGTACTGAGTCTATGCATTTGCTGGCACACACATTGGCCACATAGGTCACCTCTACCTTTCTTCATGTCGCTGTGCACTTGACTGCTGTTGTAGTGTGCACTTCCTTGTTGCTATATTCAGAGCTGTCTTATTCCCAGGCTATGTTTGCACTGCACTCGCAGCCCAGATTGTCCAATTTACGTAGCATGCAATATTCAGCAGATTTCGCACTGGGGCTATCTTTTTTGAATATGGTGGGTTATTGGGTCTGGGCTAGTTTAGCATGCCAGGCAGTGCTAATTTAGCCCGGGGCAAAGTTTTGAATATCTGGCCCTTGGTCTATATTTTATACCTGTGAAGCATGGACATTTTAAAGATTTATTGGTTGTGCCAAGGTTTTAGGTTCAAATTAGTATAGCGTGTAAGTGTGAAGTCGGTCTTACCATGTTTACCATGATAAATGTTCCCCGGGCCACTTATACAGTATAAGACTGTGGCTTTTTTGCTTAATTATCATCTGTTTGCTAGATTCTAAGTATCTGCATGAGGGTATGGGGGAACAAGAACCTAGTTTGACTCCATCCTATATAGCAACATTGGTAAGCAACACTTGGAAATACCCTATGGATTCTACACATAGGAATATACCGTTGACTAGGGAGTTATCAGTTTTACAAAGCTTTACTGAGCCAATGTTGCCTTTATTTTTAGAATATCAAATTCACAGCATGTTAAAGTTGAGCTTTGGGATAGAAACCTTTTTATTAAGGTTCTATTACTTTGGGAAATTTGGGTTAAAAAGTAAATTGGTAAATCAACTATTTTTGCTTTATGTCTCTTACAATGTGGTCACATAAATCCCAATCCTGGACTTGTGCAATTGAAACAAAATAAGAAAGGCATCTCCTTCACTCACTCCAATGTTAAGAGTATGGTAACTAAACTAGAGTTAATTAGGGAATTTTCAACTGAGCATAGCCCCGATTTTATGATATTTACAGAGACTTAGCTACATAACAGAGTAGATGACACTGTGCCACATAGAAGACTATTACACAAACTGGGGAATATGGGTGTGGGCAGGACAGTAGTGTGGTGGGTAGGTAACTGGCTGGGTGGCAGGACACAGAGGGTGGTGGTAAATGGCTGTCACTCCACAGAGGGAAGAGTGACCAGTGGGGTACCACAGGGATCAGTGCTGGGACCGGTCCTATTCAACATCTTCATCAGTGACATTGCACACGATATAGAAGGCAGAATTTCACTGTTCGCTGATGACACAAAGCTCTGTAACAGAGTAGACACACCAGAGGGTGTAGACAGAATGAGAAGGGACCTGCAGAAACTTGAAGAATGGTCAAGGGTTTGGCAGTTGAAATTCAATGCAAAGAAGTGCAAGATAATGCATATGGGGCACAAAAACCCTGGCACAATATATCAGTTGGGGGGTGAGGATATAGCATGCACCAAGCAGGATAGGGATCTTGGGGTTGTCATCTCTGATGACCTCAAGGTAGGGAAACAGTGTGACAAGGCATCAGGTAAAGCAAATAGGATGCTGGGATGTATAGGCAGGGCATCACCAGCAGGAAAAGGGAGGTCATAATCTTATACAAGACACTAGTGAGGCCCCACCTGAGTACAGTGTACAGTTCTGAGACCATACCATGTAAGGACATAGACAGGGTAGAGAAGGTTCAGAGGAGGGCAACAAAGATGGTGCATGGGTTGCATCACAAATCCTATGAAGACAGGTTGAAGGAACTGAACATGTACTCCCTGGAGGAGAGGAGGAGAGAGAGGATATGATAGACATACAAGTATCTCACAGGGAGGAACAGGGTGCAGGAAAACACTATTTTTAAGCGAAAAGATGTTTCAGGACTAGAGGGCATGGGATGAAGTTGGAGGGAGGACGATTCAGAGGAAACATGAGAAAGAATTTCTTCACTGAACGGGTGGTGGACAAGTGGAACACCCTGCCAGAGGAAGTGGTGGGGGCTGAAACAATCACGGGATTTAAGAATGCATGGGATAGACATAAAGGAATTCTAGAGGTCAGGGGTAAGGGGAAATAGACTTCTAGGAAAACAAACTGAACTTACAAGCTCAAATGGGCAGACTAGGTGGGCCATAGGCCCTTATCTGCCGACACTGTCTATGTATCTATGTATCTATGTATGACCCTGACATATTGGTTAATGGGTATAATATATATAAGGCAGATAGGAATAGAAAGGGGGGCATCTTAAGTCACCCAGATTGATGGTGCTGGGTGACTTTAACTCCTGGGTCGACGATGAACTCTCACAATTTGGTAATTACTTCCTCCAACTTATGTCTTCTTTGGGCCTTACACAGGTAGTTTCCACTGCTACACATAAATCTGGGCGCTCTCTGGATTTAGTCTTCCTCTTAGGGATTGATTCATCCAATGTGGGGGTGGAACCAGTCACCTGGTCTAACCACCACACCGTGAGGTTCAATTTTTGCACCCCCCGAGAAAGCCTTCCCCTGTGGAGATGGTCAGGTACTGCCCATTACAGAATATTACTTCCCAGAGCCTTGCAGCAGTCCTTGACCTCTCATCCCCTGTATTGACTAGCAGTAACCCAGAGGCACTGGTGTCGGCCTATAATACGGCCGTTACGGTGGCCCTGAATCTTATTGCTCCTGCTTATGAGTGCCCCCTATCCCTTCACCCCGGGTCCCTTTGGTTTGATGGGACACTGAGGGAGTTGCAGAGACAGGGGAGAAGGTTAGAGCATTGTTGGCGCAAGTCCGCCCTTGATGCTGACCACCTTAGATTAATGGAACATTACTCTATCTATCCATCTGCAATCACCCATAAGAAGGCAGAATTCCTGTCCAGGGAGATTGCAGTTGCACAGAATCAACCGGCTCAGTTGTTTTGGACTGTAGACAGGCTGTGCAACCCAACCTGTCTGCAAGTCCGAAAAGCTTTTTCGCAATTAGAATGCGAGAAGCTCGCTCGGTTCTTTGCAACTAAGGTGGCTGACATCAGGGTGGGCTTGCGTCCGGCAATCTCTAAGGGTGATGCTGTGGAACAGTGCGAGTTCACAATACCTCAATTCTCTTGGAGTTCCTTTTGCCGACCGGAAGTCAAGGATATTATGAGGATCATCCATAGTGTGCGGCCCACGAGCTGTAGTTTGGACCCTGGACCAACTACCCTAATTTTGGGTTGTTCAGAGGCCATCGGTTCAGTTATGGTGCAAATAATCTGGTGCTCCTTAGAGTCAGGTGAGTTTCCTAACTCACTGAAAGAGGCAGTGGTGACACCCCTCTTGAAGAAAGCTACTTTGGACCCAAACTGTTTCTCAAACTACAGACCTATCTCTAACCTTCCCTTTATTGGGAAGGTTATTGAGAAGGTAGTGGCAGCCCAATTGGAAGACCATTTAACCATCCATAATGTCTACGAATCCTTCCAATCTGGTTTTCATAAAAGACACAGCACCGAGACTGTGCTGGTTTGGGTGCTTAATGATCTTCTGAGGGCGAGGGATCAGAAGAGACATTCTATTCTAGTTCTTCTTGATCTCTCGTCAGCTTTTGACACTGTGGATCACCTGGTGTTGTTAGCACACCTAAGGCTAATCTGTGGAATGTCTGGAACTGTTTTAAAATGGTTCACTTCATTCCTTACTGGGAGATCACAAAGAGTTGTGTCGGGGGTTTATTCCTCCGGCCCAACTTCTTTGTTGTGTGGGGTGCCTCAGGGTTCAGTGCTGTCACCCATGTTATTCACAGTGTATATGCTGCCCCTCGGACACATTATAAGACGGTATGGGCTGAGGTTTCACTGCTATGCAGATGATACCCAGCTATACCTGTCTTTTGCACCTGACCAGGATGGAGCATTCTCGGTGTTTAATAACTGTCTGGAAGAAATCCAAGGGTGGATGGATTCTAGTTGGTTCAAGTTGAACTCAGAGAAGACAGAGGTGTTAGTAGTGGACCCGAGTGATCAGATAGTGAGGTCGCATGATGGCACGCCCTCTGGAATTTTTCTTGGTGGCGTGTCACTTCCGACCTCTGAACAGGTGCACAACCTTGGGATTGTCCTAGACGACAGGCTGACCCTTCAATCTCAAGTGCTGGCCATTGTCAGGACTTCCTTTTACCATCTTAGGAATATTGCCAGGGTGCATCACCTTGTTCCGTCTGACTCTTTCTGGGGTTGAAATCCATTGCCTACAGCTGGTGCAGAACACTGCAGCCCGGGTTTTGACTGGGACAAGGAGATCCAGTCACATTACCCTGGTACTACGCAAACTGCAATGGCTTCCTATACAGTGTCGGATCAACTTTAAAGTAATTTTATTGACTTTCAAAGCCCTTCATGATCAGGGTCCGACCTATCTGAAAGAACTTCTGGTTCCTTACTGCCCTGGCTGATCGCTCCGCTTGGCTGATGAGGGGTTGTTAGAGATTCCAAGAGTGAGTTTAAAATCTTCTGGTAGTAGAGCATTTTCTTATGCTGCACCCACTCTTTGGAATTCTCTACCACGCTGGTTAAGGAAGTGCACCTCCGTGGAGGTATTTAAGAAAGATTTAAAAACTTACCTGTGGCATTTGGCTTATTTGGAAGATTAATGGAATCTGATTGTAAATATTGTGTTGATTGTATAGATGATTTTATTGTTTGTTTTAACATGTGATGTTGTTATGAAATTATTTTATTTATTTGTTTTTAATTGGTATTGTATGTTGTGGTTTTTGACATTTAAAGCGACTTGAAATTCTGAAAGGCTCTTTAAAAATAAAGTTATTATTATTATTATTATTATTATTAATATATGCTTCTGACAAATTCTCTCCCAAATGACTGTTCCTTGAAATTTTCCCCAAAGTTTGTGAGTACATTGCCTTAGAAATCAAGTTCCCTGTAGGGAAACCATTGTTACTCATACGTATTTATCGCCCCCCCCCCAAAAAAAAAATTCAAAACATAAAATGAAACAACTTGTAGAGGTACTGGGCCACCTTTTGGATACTCATGAAGTTCTTCTTTGGGGGGTCTTTAACGAGAATTGGTTACACAATGGAGACTCTAGTGTTATAAAAAACTTGGCACTTCTCTTGGTTTGGATCAATTAATTAATGACCCCTCACGAATAAATGTTAAAAGTCCAAATAATTCAGCCTTATTAGATTTTATTTTGACAAATACCCCACATAACTATGCTGCAGAGCAATTGGAAGATGTGAATAGTGACCACAACACAATTTATTGTGTAAGAGGGAAGTGCCAAACTCCAACTGAACCTAGGTTTATTTCTTTTCGGGCTACAAAATATTTTGATTATTTACTTGCAAAAGACCTAGATAACAAACTGGGACAGATTTTATCTTATTCCAGATATTGAATTAGTTTGGGATTATTTTTTAACTGAATTTATGGGGATTATAGACTATCATTTACCTTTAAAAACAAAGACAATTAAACAATGCTCTGCCCCTTGGTACTCTCCTGCTTTAAGGAAACTTAAATGACAGAAAATGCAGGCATGGGAGCAAGCTCATGCTACTAATCATAAAGGCAATTTTGACTGTTATACAAGATAGATAAATACCTATGTTGCAGCATTAAGAGAAACCAAGAGGAAATATTATAGTAGTATATTGGAAGCATCAGTTGGAGACTCAAGGACCTTTTGGAAAATTGTCAAATATCTAAATGGACATTCTAGGGATACCACACATAATATTGAGATTCCCATTCAGGATGGTCCTAGGTCTCTCACTGATGTCTCCAAGAATTACTTTGTAAACTCAGGTAATTTTATGGTGATACTGACAGAGACATTAATAATGATATCAATGTGGCTCCAGATTATTATAAAAGCAATCTCTTTTTCTCATTTAAGAAGATAGAAGAATATGAGGTATTAGATTGACTTTTAGGCCTTAAAACTAATAAGGGTGGTGGTCTTGATGGCTTGACTCCATTACTTCTAAAGTTATCAGCTTTACAAATTGCTGTCCCACTCACATTTTTGTTTAATTGGGCTAACTCAGAGGGGGTTATTCCTGAGGGTTGGAAGCTGGCCAGTGTCATCCCCATTTTTAAGGGGGCAGCCCTGACCAGCTAACAAATCAGCACCCTATCTCCTTATTATCTCAGGTCTCTAAATTGTTTGAGAGGCTCTTAGCAGCATAGTTAACAGACTATTTATTCCAGAACATCCTGTATGACAAATATCAGTCAGGATTTCACAAGTCCCATGGAACGGTGATCTCCTTGTCAAGGGTCTTGGATGATATCAACAAAGCAATGGAAAAGGGCCATTTAACTGGTGCCATCTGTGTTGACCTCTCCAAGGTCTTCTACATGGTAGACCATCAAATATTATTATCAAGGCTGAGGGGATATTGGGCTATCTTTATCTGCCATGAGATGGTTTGCATCTTACTTGGGAGGGAGATACCAGGTAACGACTATAAATTTTGTGACTTCTGCCCCCTTGGCCATTGTCCGAGGAGTCCCTCAGGGCTTGGTGTTATGCCCCTTACTATTTTTTTTATACTTAAGCAAATTTGGAGACACAGTAAACAGATCAGCATATCACTTATATGCTGATGATACAGCTATATACACTTCTGACCACTCTATACAAGAGATTGAGGCAAATTTACAGTCTAGTTTTGATGATATTCAGTATTACTTTGTCAAATCTAAGTTAAAAATGAATATCAATAAAACAAAATGTATGGTACTGGGGCCTGTTTCAAAGCTAAAAAAAATTGCTCAGAATTGACAGTTCCTCATTTGGGGGGAACTAGGCTTGATCAGGTCTCTCATTATAAATATCTAGGATACTGGTGGATACATTGGCAATGGGCAATGCCCATGTAGATAAACTTATTGGCACCATAGGTAAAAGAGTGACGTTATCATATCAAAACAAAAACTGTTTAAGGAGTAGTGTGATAAAGAAAATAGTTGAAACACAGGTATTTCCACTGTTTGACTTTAGCGATGTTCTTTATGATTATGCCAGTTTGGTTAAATTACAGAGGTTGGAGGTTCTGTACAACAGGCTAGCAAGGTTAATTCTTCAGTGTCCAAGAGACACTCATCACTTCCTGATGTATGTAAAATGGGGGTGGCTTTCCCTAGCTGACAGGAGACAGTTATACAAGATGTTTTTTACTTATAAGAGTGTTCAGGGTGATATTCTAAATTACCCTCTCTGATAAACTAAAATTTAGAGAGTTAAACCCAATTTTGAGGAAAGCAGTAAACAGAGAGCTAGCTGTTCCTATATCAAGAACTAAAAGATCTAAGCTCTACTTCAGTTATATGACTCCCCAACTGTGAAATAACCTTCCATCAAAGTTCTGTTTGGCAAATGTAAAACCTCCATCTATAATAATACTTAAACAATGGTTCATGGATACTATAAATTCTCAAACGAAGTCCTGCTGTGCCTAAGTTGGCTATTTATGCTTTAGTATATAAGATGTCTATTAGAATGTTATTTCTTCATGCTGTGAATTGTGTTTATATGTGATGTGTATTCATTGTATTTTTGTTTTGTATATGTTTTGTAATGTTGTAATCTTGATTTTGTTATGTCATGGGTCACCATTTTAAATAAGTTTATTTTCAGTGGTCTAACCCTTCAATAAAATGAAAATAAAATGAAATGCTGAAGGAGATGTACTGAGTACTAGGTATCGCTGCCATTAGAACCTCCCCTTATCACCTTCATACAGTCTCATTAAGCATTTTAATCAAACCATAAAACACATGTTAAAAAGGTTTATTAAAGGTGAAGGCAAAGATTGGGACCAGTACTTATCTTACCTGCTTTTTGTTTACAGAGAAGTGCTATGAGCATCAACAGTTTATTTTAACCCTTTGAAATGTTGTATGGTAGACAACCTAGAGGGCTACTAGATATAATAAAAGAAACATGGGAAGATAACTCTATTCATAAAAAAAAAAAAAAATCTGTTATATCTTATATGTGTGCACTGAGAAAGAAACTGGGAAAATAAGTTGAAATTGCTCATGGTGATAAGGAAGAAGCCCCAAAACAGCAGAATTTCTATTATGACCATGGAGCAAAAGAAGAAGTTTTTGAGCCAGGAGAAAAGGTCTTGGTACTGTTTTCCACTACTTAAACCAAACTGTTAATGAAGTGGCAAAGGCCTTGTAAAGCGATTAGATGTACCGGTACAGTTAACTATGAAACTGAGACCCCTAATAGGAAAAATTCTACCAATATATACCATGATAAGCACCTGAAGAAATGGGTTGAAAAAACACCAAAGGTTGCTTTGTTAGTATTTCCAGAAACTGGAACAGAACAGGTTTAAAGGAAGCTTTTGAGGAGGCAAGACACCAAGTAGGTAGTGAAAGGAAGGGGGAGAGGAAAGTTTCAAGAGGCAACAAAGGCAGAAAAGGGGATGGGAGTTGCAGGAAAAGAGGGAACAAGGTGAAGAGAGCCATCCTCAAGAAATCTTAGAAATAAAATTCCAAACCTGGAGGTCATCATGGCAGAGGCAGACCAGGATTTTGTGGTCATTCCTGGGTTGTGGTGTACAGGGAGCTACAGTGTAACTGGGGCATGGTCATACCAGGCTACCTTCAGTTCAGGAACAGTAGGGAGAAAAGAAGGCATGGAGGGGTTGTGCTGTATGTGTTGGAGGGTATCAGAGTGACAGAAATGCAAGGAATGAGTTGCAGGTGCTGTGGGTCACCCTACAAATAGGATACAGAGCCACTATTTACACCGGGGTGATATAAAGATCTCCAACACAAGGGGAAGAAATGGATAATACACTGGGGGAAGTCATCAGCATGATGAAAAAAGGGAGGTGCTGCTGGTGGGAGACTTCAATCTACTAGATATGGACTGGAGCATTCCAACCATGGGATATTATAGGAGAAGGGCCGTACTTGACTCCCTCCAGAGGGATTTTCTCATGCAACTAGTGAGACAGCCCACTCAAGATGGGGCAATACTGGACTTGATTCTCACAAATAGGGCTTGTACTGCAGGCATCAAGGTGGAATGCTGCTGGGAGACAAATGATATCTACACAATGTGGTTTAATGTAAAGACAGTGACAGAGAAAAAACATACAAGGACAAGAGTCCTGGACTTCAGGAATGTAGATGTTAAGAAAATGGGAGACTTCCTCACAGATGACTTAACAGGAAGGAATTATGTGGAGGGGTGGAGGATCAGTGTGCTAAATGAAAGGATGGCATAGTAAAGGCAAATAACCTTTGTGCAAAAGAAATGGGCAAAAACAGGAGGAAAAAGTGACCACTAGGTTTCTCGAGAGAAGTGACTTCAAAGATAAAGGTTAAAGGGGTGGCATTCAGGATGTACAAGGAGACACAGAGAGAAGAGGATAGGAAGGTGTACCAGAAGAAGCAGAGGGAAGCAGGGAAGGTGTTGCGGGGTGCAAAGATGCAAACAGAGAAAAGGATTGCCAAAGGGGTAGCTAAAGGGAACAAGACCTTTTCCAGACACATAAGCAAAAAGAGGAAGACAAGGAGAGTGACTATGAGCTTAAGAAAGGAGGGGTGCATTGTGCAGAGGAGAATTAAGAAAAAACAGATATCTTGAATAGATACTTCTGCTCGGTCTTCACAATGGAGGGAGAGGGGGTCAGATCACATAGAAATAGGAACACTGGAGAGAGAGAGAGGTGGACACAAGTCCATTCACAGAGGAAAGAGTCATGAGGGGACTAGCACACCTGAAAGTGGGTGGGAATATGGGGCTGGATTGGCTACATACAAGGGTGCTTAGGGAGCTTAGGGAGGTCCTGGCTGTACCTCTGACAGACTATTCAACAACTCACTGAAACCAGGAATGGTTCAAGAGATATGGAGGAAGGCAGATGTAGTCACACATCATAAAAGTGGCAGTAGGGAGGAGGCTGGCAACTATAGACCAGTCAGTATAAATCAGTGGTACAGAAGTTAAAAGAAACACTACTGAAAGAACAGCAAGTGGAGTATCTTGAATCCATCATTTTGCAAGACCTAAGGCAGCATGAAAGCATGAGTGGGTGGGGGGGATCATGTCAGATGAACCTGATTATTTACTTCAAGTGCATGATCAGGGAGACAGATCAGGAAGGGTTGGTGGTCATGGCCTACTTTGACTTCCAAAAGGTCTTCAACACAGTAGCACATAGGAGACTTATGAAGAAAATGAGCAGTTTAGGGGTGGGCTCTAAGATGGTAAACTGTATACGGAACTGGTTGATGGATGGGTGACAGAGGGTGGAGGCATATAGCACTCACTCTAATGATGGGAGAGTGAACAATGGGGTACCTTAGTTCTCAGTGCTGGGACCAGTCCTCTTCAATGTCTTCATAAGTGGCAATGCAGAAGATCTGGAAAGAAAGGTATCACTAAGATCTACAATTGGGTTGATACTCCAGAGAGGATACTAAGGTTCATACCAAGGTGAGCGAAAAGAGCTAGTAGGCCGAGGCCCATGATGCTTTTAAACTAAGCCAGTGAATAATAAGAAAGTTTATAACCAGAACTGATTAACTTATCAAGACTGTATTTAAAAGTGTTTCTAGTGTCCCTGATAACAACATCTAATGGAAGTTTATTCCATGGTCCAATAGTACGAAGGGTAAAGAAAAATGTCCAGCCAGTATGTTTAAATGATTTGCCAACAAGCTCCAATGGATGACCTCTGATATTGTGTGATGAGGTCTTGAATTGAAGTCCTAAATCAGACATAACATAAGAATCCTGAATAACATCATAGAGAAAAAGAAGGTCGCCTCTAAGGTGTCTAGTTGAAAGTGACATAAGCTTAAGTGTTTCTAATCTATGTTCATATGATACAGATTTAAGTCCAGAAATGTGTTTGGTAAATTTCCTTTGAACTTTTTCTAGGGAGTTGCTATCAGATTTCTTATAGGGGCACCATAGCTGTGAAGCATACTCCAGATGTGGTCTAGCATATGACCTAAACAGAGGCATTAAAACATTGCTATCTCTAGATTTGATGTTGCATAAAATTGACCAAACAACTTTATTGGATTTACAGGTTACATTTTGCAAATGTTTTGAATGGGAGGGGTCATTGGATATGGTAATTACCAGGTCCCTCTCATCTGTCATAGTGCAGAGAATGGAACCATCTGAATACAGATAATTAAAGTTTTTGGGTCCCAAATGCATCAGTTTACATTTGGTTCTATCTAATTTAATCCCCCAAGAATTAACCCAGTCAGAAATGGAATCAAAATCCTGCTGAATAGTGGCTATTTGATCAGTATTTGAACAAGGTCCCCCAATTTTTACGTCATCTGCATATTTGGTGGTAATTGATTATTGGTTAAATTAGTGATAAATGCTTGAAAGAGACAGGGGCTGAGGACAGAGCCCTGTGGTACCCCACTCAGAAACCTACCCGTGTCAGATAAAATGCCATTTATTATCACCCTTTGTGTCCTGTCATGCAGCCAATTATAAATTCAATTAATTATGTATTTATTAATATTAAGTTTTTCAAGTTTATGAATATGGGCCCAATGAGGCATAAGATTGAATGACTTGCTAAAGTCAATGAAAATGTTATCATATGGTATCCTACTATCCAGAGTACTAAACAGCTTCTTCCTTTTTTTAAACTGTGTTGTTCTGGATCTTGGGCTTCAATTGCTGGTGAGATGATATCCTTAAGGAGACTTTCCAATGCTTTGCAAACAGAGGAAGTTAAAATTACTGGCCTATAATTTTCCCATTTATGTTTGGGGCCTTATTTTTGAATGGGTACTACTGTTGCCTCTTTCCATTCAATGGGGACATAATTATTAGATAGAAAAAGTTCAGAAATAATTTTTAATGGAAGGGCAATATGATTAGCCAGTAAATACAGTAGATGACCAGCGATATTATTGGGGCCAGGGCAAAATTTACCTTTGAACGTCAGTAATTTATTAAGTATAAGCTCCTCAGGGAAACATATTAGGGGATCAACATTATTAGTTGTAGGTGAGAGTTTATTTGGATCTGATGGAGAAAAATTCTTGCAGAATTCCATATTAAATAATTCAGCCATAGTTTTTTTTTTATGTATTATTTCTTCCGAGCTCCCAGCTTCTGCCCTCAGTTTTCCCCCAGTGCAGCCCTCCCGTGAAGGTTATACCCCCCTCCCTCATGCACTCCATGACTTACCCTTCATGGCAGGGTGGTGGGGAGCAACTTGACCCACCCCAACGGATCCATGCCAGAGAGGCGCCTTCATGGAGGTGGTGCTGCAGGGACCATGTCATCCAGCTGGAGCTATTTTCCACTTTTCTCCCCTTGTGAGGAGGCAGGGCATGCAATGACACCAGCGGTGAGCATGCTCACGCTACCGCATGTGCTCTCACCAAGCGTCTGCCTGTCTCCTCCCCATCAGCTCTAGTGTTGGCACACTGCCCCCCAGCAGCTGCTAGGGGCCAGTGGAGTGCAGACAGCTAGTGTCCCCCCACCCCAGAGAAGCAGAGCAGACCAAGGGAAGCTCAATCCTTCTCCTCCCCGCCAACCCCCAACAGCCCTGCTCATTCCTGAACACAGGTGGCTTGAGGTAAATTCAGCCATAGTTTTAAGGTCATAAATTAGTTCATTGTCAGTTATAAGTGGCCCTACCTGGAAAGATTTTTTTTAAAGAATTAATATATGAATAAAATTGTTTACTGTTAGATTTCTTAGCTATGTGGGCCAGTTTGAGTTCCCATCTAGACTTTGCTTTTTTTAATGCTAGATTTACATTTCTTATTACATTTTGTATAAGATTCCCAATTAGATTGAGTCTTGTTTTTAAGGAATTTGCTGTATTTTCTATCTTTGCATCTGATAAGATTTTAATGGCATGGTTCATCCATTTAGGTATCTGTTTACCATTAGGGTATTTTGTTTTGGAGGGAATATAAGTGTCCCTTAATCTACTTATGATGATCTTAAATCTGAACCAGCTTTGTTTTGGTGATAAATTAGAAAAGGTAGATACCCAATTGATTTTTTTAAGAGTCTGTTTAATAGCAGCAAGCTCAGCCTTATTATACAAATATAAAGTAGTAGAACTGCAACAATGTATGGAATGTTTCTTTAGGGTAAATAGGATAGAGTTATGGTCACTACCACCAATAGGGTCAGATATTTTAACATCCTTAATATCTAAATCAGCACTACACAGAACAAGGTCCAAGATGTTATTTCCTCTGGTGGGTAACGTTACCCATTGTGTCAAATTTAATTCTGAGCAGGTAGCCAAAAGCTTGTTACCTTTGCTGATAGTTGCTATAGATGCCTGCCAGTTTTTATCACTAACATTAAAGTCACCAGTGATAATAATGTTACCCAATTGAGAAGCTAGTTCAATTTCCTTAAGTATAGCGTACAGAATATGATTAGGTGAATTAGGGGGAAGGTAACATGTCCCTAGAATAAATAAGTCATGATTAGAAAGAAAACATTTAATCCAAAGGGTTTCTGTAGAGATATCATGTGTTTTAATACAACTAGAGATGCCAGCTACATTAATTTTATTGTTGACAAACATAGCAACCCCTCCCCCACACCCTTCCCATTCTGTCTGTTTAGTGTGTAGGTGGAAAATCCAGGTAATTGTGCATCCCAAGATGTATTATTATCACCCCATGTTTCACAAACAGAGATGATATCTATATTATCACTGTAGGCTCAGAGTTGCAACTCATCATATTTCTGATTCAAACTCCTAGCATTAAAGCTAAGGAAATGTAATTGTTGACTACAGAGTTTACAGGTTTTGTTGAGTGAGTTAAGAGATGATGGATGGACCTTCAACTCCCCCCATATGCCTAGTTTAAATGATTGTTTATGATTGACAGAAACTGTTTGCTCAGTAAGGCATTTCCTCACCTGTTAAGATGTAGACCATCAGAGCAGAAGAGCTCATGTCTGTCCATAAATTCTTCCAAATGGGTGATACAAGTAACGTTTTAACATAGACACCAATTTCTAAGCCAATTATTGATGGCCTTAATTTTTTGATTGAGAAGACATGAATGTCTTGGTATAGGTAGAATTTCTGAAAAACAGATGTCACACCCTAACTCGGACAGTTTGTTAGTCATTGCAATAAACGCAGATTTAATATTTTGAATGGAGTCATAAAGAATAGTATTAGCACCTCTGTGAATAATACAAATGGGGTTCATATCTGAGAGCCCAAAATGTTATCAACCATTGAAGAGAGGTCAGAAATTTATGCTCCACTTAAACTTGAACAAGTCTTGTTGTATTTGTTCAGATTGCAGATAACCCTGTCCAGGTGTTTTGTGCTGGAGTCACCTACTATAAATGTTTGTCTACGGTTAGGACAATTCGGTTCATGATTAGCTTCAGATGAAGGAACTTCAATGTCAGGAGTTAGGACAGTGTTAGAGGTAACATCAATCAATGGGATATCAACAGTTGAAATAGAGGGCAGAGTCGAGGGAATTTCATTTCATAAAGAGAATGAGTAGGGATCTTAGAAAACCGAAGGAGTGCTCAAGGGGATGGCAGCTGGATTTCAAAGCAAAAGAGTGCAAAATCATGCACCTACGGTACAGAAATGCACAGGCAGTGTATAATATTGGGGGACAGGAATTGATGGTCACAAAGCTGGAAAGAGACTTTTGGGTTATAATATCTGATGACCTCAAGGTGGTGAGGCAGTGTGACAAGGCAGTAGTCAGGGCCAGTGGGATGCTGGGGTGCTTAGGGAGGGGAATCATCAGCAGAAGGAGAGAGGTGGTGTTACCACTGTATCGATCATTAGTGAGTCCCCACCTAGAGTACTTTGTCCAGTTCTGGAGATTGCATCTTAGGAAGGACATAGATTAGAGGCTGACTATATGAGGGTAACTAAAATGTTGCATCATAAGCTCTATGAAGAGAGACTGAGGGATCTCAATATATACATCTGGAAGGGTGGGGACTTTAAAGAGACCTACAAGTACCTCTCAATGGTAAACATGGTGCAGGATGAGAATATTTCTCAAAAGAGAAGGTGTACCAAGACAAGAGGGTATGAATGATATATGCTGTTTCCTCTCTAAATATTACAGAAGCACTCTGAGCTGTTATGACTGATGTAACATTGAGCACTTTCTTGCATTTATTGTTATCTACTTGTGTTATCTGTCTCTATAGTAAATATCTCTGTATGTCTCCATTGTTAATATCTCTGTATGCATTGTACTACTTGGCCTGGCTCTAACAAGGTCCATCTTGTAAATGAACTTGTTCAACGATGTTCGCTTGGATGAATAAAGATTTTGATTGATTGATTGATTGAATGAAACTGGAAGATGGAAAATTAAGGAGGGATATTAGAAGTACAGTACGCACCACTTATACTGTACATGTTTAAAATGGATAGCCAGTTTTACCTGATGAAATCAAAAAACCTAAACCATTGCTATAAGTGATTCATTGTAAAAATCATCTGATACAGCAGATTGTTTCCTTGCAACACTGGACACCTGATCAGACTAAAAGGTGTTGAAGAGCCTCTCTGACCCTACCTAACACTAATGGATTGCAACTGTGGAAGTGTTAATGGGCCCTTCGGCAAAGTCTGACCATGGTGATCACCAACAGGGGTCTAAGGATATAAGGTGCTAATCACCTCATCAGCTTTCCATCCCCCCTTACAATCTATCCTTCTATCCTGGAAATGGAAGATGGAAACAGAGAAAAAACAGTGAAACAGAGCATCAGACTTTAAAAAAAAAACAGATTTAGTGTCAGCAATCTGGGTAGGTAGTGAGTTCTGGTACAGTATGTGTCGCACCCAAAACAGCGCAAAAGAAACAGCACTACAGAAAGCGCTAATCCTTCTACAGTGACAGGGGTCTGTTAGCGTACAAGGAAAACACGCTACCTCTGTTGCTGTATGTCACAAGAGGAAGTGAGAAGGATGTTGCTGGGGTAGTGCATGGTTGAGCTGCTCCCATGGTGGAGTGGCTATGGTGCTAGCACCCGGCAGCCTGTAGGACCTGGGTGTGTGGTTTAATTCCCCCCAGGTCCCATGCTCTTGCAGCTTTTCTTGGGGAATGGGAATTTTTCCCCTCAAAAGTTTCACCCCATCCCCTAAGTCCACACCTCTTAGAATTAGTTATTTTTATTGTATTTAGCTTTTGTTTACCAGGTAAGCACGCTAGACAGTCAAGTGCCTATTTTCAGGAGAGACCTGGTAGAATTACAAAGGTACAGGCAATAACATTACAGAGACAAGGTAACAGCAATTAACAGGGTATAGTCAGGTACAGGCAGAAGACCTCAAGCAATAATAAATTCAGAGACGAATGGCTATCACACAAGGTATTGACAGGAAAGGGCAGAGAACTACAGTCAGGTACAGGCAGATAACTAATTCAAGGCAGTACAGTGTTAGGGCATCTCAACTGAGGGGAGCGGTTGAGGAGGTAGACTGGTATCAGCAGGACATTTTCAAGGAGTGCTCTACAGACATCTGCGCTCTTGCAGTTTTAATTCTGGGGGATGCAGGGGGTATAGCCCCCACATTAAAACACAATTTCCATAGTTTTCTGGGGTTACTGTTGTAGTCAGTGTTATTTGCTGGCAATGTTTATGTGCACGTCTTTGTTTGTGTGGCATTGTGCTGTGCACTATTTTGTGTGTTGCATTATGACCTCGTGCCGCAAGTGGGTAGAGGAGCAGATCCTGATGGCTTAGGTTTTCATGCAGAGACAGAGGCAGAGCATTTCAACTGAAATTAATTTACTACTTGTTTACTGCTGGTTAGAGACAGTTAGCCTAAACATAAAGATGGTTGTAGAGATTTCAACAGCCAAAAGGGAAAGAGTGCAAAACAGAGAAAGCATAAGCAAGTTTTGGGGTCAGTAATGAGTGGGTAGAAGAATGGATCCTGAAAGCTTTAGTTTTTGCGCAGACAGAGGATTTCATTTGAAATGAATTTACTGCTTGTTTACTGCTGGTAAGAGATACTTAACTTTAACATAAGATGCTTGTAGAGGTTTCATCAGTGGAAACAGAAAGAATGTAAAATAAGAAAGAACGTAAGTAACTGCTATGCTCTGAATGTCCACCACACATAATGGTGCCTATGCATGAACTGGTGAGAAAGACACGCTGGAGGTACATTTCCCAGATCTGCGGAGGGAGACCAGGGAGGAGTAACGGACCCAGACAGGCATCCAATCGGTTGCCCATCCTGGGTCCCTAGTGGATCAGTTGCATGGCTGGGCGTGAGTCTGGGTGCATAAATAGTACCAGTGGACACCTGGACCCATGTGGCTATGCCCATCAGACAGTGGACTGCTGGCCAAGCCCCTGGAGTAATGGGTCTGCCTGCCACACTTCTGCACCTCCCCCAACTCACGGCATCCCTGGCACCCATGTAGCAAGCCCCCCCATACAAACACACTGCACACAAGTGCTCCAGTCCCACTCATCTGACCCCCAAACATGGTAACCCATCCTCAACATTGGTGTTCAGTGGCTTCCCCCACTCCCCTCTGCACTGACACCCCCCCTAATTGTACCTGCAGTGTTGGTACCATGGCTCGGATGGCCAGCAGCACAGCCCTCTGTACACCGCACACCGCCACGGCCTTCCATGTGATGCTGGGAATGTGCCCCTATAAATAGGCTACGTGCTCTCAACAGCACATATACAGCTGGCTGCCGTGGAGATATGTGGAGGGTTGAGCCACTAGCTGTCCAGGCTGTGGCATTGACAATGCAGGTACGTTGGGGGGTTGTTGCTCTGGGGGCCGGGGAGAGACACTGAATGCCAGTGTGGGTCAGGTGAGATGGGATAGCAGAAGGGGGGTATACTGGGATGGCCAATCTGTGCACACCACTGGTGGCTCACTGTCCATTGCCCACTGGCAGGGGGTGTCCTTCCCTTCATGGCCCCTGGTGCATGTGGCCATTGTCTGGTCTGTTGGGGACACCGCTATGAGGGGTGCCTTCCACTACCTGGATGAAGCATGGGAGTCTGGGGGGGCATGCATTCACAGGGCTGGTGCCTCCTTGTGTGTGTGTGTGTGGGGGGCATGCAGAGATGGGGACAGCCACAGATGTGTGCTGGGGTGGGTGGGTGGGTGGAATCAGGGGATGGGTACTGGGGTGACTGTTGTGTTGGGCTGGGTCTGTCTACCCAGTTTGGGTGGGAGACTGTGCATGGTTTTGCATATAGCAGTTATGGCAGTGTCCCCCCCTGCCATAAACTGCACACAGCTACGCCCCCCCTGTGGTAGGCACTACATGCCTTTGTGCATGGTGCATAGTGCTGGCATGCTCCTCCACCCGCCCCCAGAGTGTTGCAGTCCGTATGACCAGGGGATCAGGTACACAGGGGCTGTGCATCCTGGGTAGCGCATCCCATGTGGGGGGAACATTGGGTGCAGTGTGGCTACATGCCTCAGATCCACAGCGCGAATGCACTCCACACCATCATGCATAGGCCCCAATGTGCTTTGACATGAATGGTTACAGACAGGTTAGATAATGTAGCCAGTGTAGCATGATAATGGGCGCTAGGGTAGGTTATACTGTACAAGTGGGTACACTATTATACCAATTAAAATCATTGTAAGTATGATCTTTGGTTAAGCCCAGACAGCTGTTTATGGTGAATGAAAGAAGTGCACACAAAGTAGTCCATTATAAACAGCTTGCACTGTACTTCACAGAAAGAATGGTGGATGTGAAGGTGTGGGTTAGATGATTCGGACACCAACTTCTTCAGAACTCAGAAAAAGTCCAAATTTATTTTAAATCAATAAACAAAAATAAAATAGGCAAAATCCATGGCATACTGAATTAAATCTTTCCAGCAACAAAATAAACTTCCAAGGCCTATATTTATAACATCAAAAAGCTCCACTAGAAAAAGCTAGAGAGCTGTTTGGACTTAGGCTGCCCAACACACACTGCCTTTAGGTTGCAACCATGACATCTTGTATCTGCCTAAAAGGTCAGGTGACCAAACACTCCTCCTTGTTTTTAATGGTTTGTTTTTATTTCTTTAACCAGATTATTGTTTTATATTTCACACATACAGTGGCTAAAGTAACATAAAATCACCTTATTCTAAGCATAAGCAAACTAAAAATAATTAATTTGAAGCCCTAACTTGCCTTAGGCAGTCTCAAGGAAGCTCCACCTACTACATTCAGCTATATAATTAAGTTACAAAAGCTGACCGGCCCCTTTAGAAGGCTGAATGCAGTATGGAAGAAACTCCAAGAGAAAGCAAGAAGAAACTCCACAAGGCTTAATTCAGGCTCCAGAAACCTTCTTCTGGTAAAACAAACATTTCTGTGCAAAAAGGGGTTTAATTTAGTTCATATGTAGTATTCTGGGGGGGGTTGAGAAGACTCAAATTATTTTCTCCTGGTAGCTGCTCGAATGTGCGAGCGGGTGGCTTCCCGGTGACCAGGAAGAAGAAAATAAAGCTTTGGCTTTAAACTGAAGCGCTCATAGAGCAAAACATTAAGCAAAGTTGCAGTTTTATCTCGGGAGGTATTTTCACAGAGAGACAGCACCTTAAGGAGTGAAATAAGTGTTAATTCATTCTCTTGAAAGACGTGTTCTTTTCTGACTGCTTTAATGAGTCAGTTTAAACGCAGCTTATTTGCAGTTGTTACTACGCTGCTTTGCCATGCAGTCTGCATAATAGGGAAACAAACAGATGCTTGGGGACCTTCCTAAACACAGTTTAGATAATTATGATGAGTGGCCAGCTCGTCATAAGAGACTTCCACATAAACAAGACAGGAGGGAAACTTTAATAATAATAATAAACTCACTGTTGCACAACAGTAGTAAAAAATAAAAATAAATATACACAAAAATTAAACACAGAGACAAGGGACACAACACTGAAATGGATTTTTAACTTTTTATAGGGACATCTCCCCATGACAGTGGACATCTGAAACCGTCTTTCAGGGGAGCCGTTGGGAGCAAATACAATGCGTGGCTGTAAACATGGTTGAGATGGCAGAAAGGAATCTTAATAAGAAAGTGATCTAACATAGCTACCACGTTGACCCCATCAGGTAAACAAGACAGGAAGCTCTGGGTATCATCTGCATAGCATTGAAAATCCAGACTATACCACCTGATGATCTCTCTTAATGGCAGAATGTACAGGAAAAATAAAATGCGGGCCAGGATTGACACCTGAGCCACTACACAGCAGAGGGCAGCAGCCAGTCCACCACTGCTCTGAACTGGTGGTGGGTCAGAAGATACCCTTCTCCCCTCAGTTGTACCTTTTACATCTTCCATCCCCCTCTTCTAAGATATATTGAACTAGATGTTTGTAATTGGTGGTGGGGATGGAGGCAAAATGGTCTATCCTGAGAAAGTGGAGAACCACTGCTACTCTCTTCTGTTCAGGAGTGGTTGTCAGTAGTCTGCAACTTGTCAGAACTGGCCATGATTTCACATTGGGCTAGGAATACTAAATACCACACTGCATAGGAGTAATTATTCCATGGCCACCATGGATACAAATCTTCTCTGCTCCCCATGAGTATCAAGAAACAATAGCATGGGGATCTCTGGCTAAGATGGGTCTTATATTCTATGCCTAAGATTGGTCCTTTATGAAGCTAACCCGCCCAGCCAGGTACCCTCCTTTGTGATTCTTCTCCTTTTCTCCTGCCTTAGTCCTTTAGGTTACCCCACTGCAGCTGGTGGTGTCTGTGTAGCAACTGAACAGGGCCCCTGTCTTCTCTCCCCCACCTTCTTATACCCCCCCGCTCCATGATAACTCCATTCACTGCTTTCCTTCCCCCACCCCGTGATTACTTCTTCATGTTCTTCTGGTACTTTACCCCTACCCTGATCAGAATGCATGATATGTATAAAGTATTGGCTAGGGCATTGCTGACTTTGTTACTTAAATTCTTTTTTTTTCTTTCACTCATGGTTTTAAGGTGACTTCAATATTCTGGAATTACAATAGTCATCTGTCTACTTTGTAATACCATCTAATGTAATATTATCAATGTTTCTGTCAGTTGTTATATAAAGAGCCTTTTGCTCTGGCTTATTCATTGCTTTGTGATCACTGTAATTTTATAAAAACTTTTCAAAAGAAGAACTAACTGTAAAAAACAAACAAAAACAACACCTACATTCTCTTCTTTTTAATGCTGCACTTATGTAGAATGTAGTAAACATTTTTGCATTATCATTTTGTTTGTCAATCATCTCTGCGATTGTATTTTATAGTGGCACCAGTCAGGATGCAATACAGCAATGCTGCTGTATATCACAAAATGCTGCAGTATACCACAAGGAACATTATAAGCTAGTGGCAATTAAGGCTTTTTTCATTGCAGTATTTTGTGGCATGCCATTTACTGTGGGTTACTGCATTGCATCGTGGCTAGCTCTTCTGTATATGTGTCTTTTTTTTTGGGGGGGGGACAAAAACTGAAGCCAATGATAAATAAACATGATGTTGAAAACTTGAACAGTGCTTGTTTGGCCAGCCTCATTGGGTAGGCTATTTCATGTCAACCATCCAATTTGAGGGCATGCCCTTTTGTCCTACTTACACTCTCAAACTCAATCATCTGCATGTACACCACCCTGTCTAGCTCCAGGAGAATTTGGAATATTGTTATGTTTTCTCATAGCCTTCTGTGCTACACTAAATAATATGAGTATGTCAAATCCTTACTTGAAGCTCTTCTCTCCTAATCCAATAATCATCTCAGCAAAATGGTGACCAGAAGTCACAGAGCTGAGGAGAAGCTGCTTGACCATATCATTTTATGCCTGACAGTGCTTACGGATAGAGATGTTGCAAAGTTTTAATTTGCAGGCCAGTTTCCTACAAAGTTACCAACTTCGCTTTCACAAATCACTTCACCAATTTTTTTTTTCTATCTAATAGGACATTTATCTGCTTTAACTTTGCATTCACTATGCCTTTACGTTACCTTCAAACTTTGCCTTCCACTGCACTTTTAGTGCAAAGTCTTCTCAGATCAAGGCTACCAGTTAATCAAGTGTTTTAAGGTCGCATGGAAGAGCTTCTGCAGGTCACGTTACACTAACGGTGGTCGAAAGTGAGGATTTCCGCATTCGCAGAATTTCCTTGAAATTTCAAAATTTTCATGGAAACTTCCACTCTTCCACCTGTGGTGTAATTCAGAACTTTTGCCTATTTACAATGGATTTCCACCTAGTATTGCAGATAATGTTTATGAACCATGGACATTTTGTTCAAAGATGTGGGGAAAAAGTATCTTGCCAATTATTCCACCTTACCATGTAAAATTCTGCAGTTTCCAATGTGATTATGTGTGGTGGGGGTTCCCCGCCTTCAATGTGTGTCCATATTTAATTTTCTACAGGTGGTATTTTAATTGTAATGGTCACATACTGAATGTAATCACCCTGCCTGTCAAGCACCTTAACTGTATTTTCTGCAAGTAATCCTTTGTGTGTCGACTGGAGCCAACTCTACCACTCTTGAGGGGTGATGACCATCTGGAGCGCTTTCTCACACTACTGCCTGGAGGACTGGGTATAATCAGGGTGTGAACCCCGTAGGATCCTGTATATCCTCCCAGCCATTCCCTTGTAGGCTTCAGGTTGATGCAGCTTTTCCAACCACTTCCACCTCCGGTCATGGCATTGTTCATACAGCAGGGGTCAGACTACACTCCTGAGCTGCAAATATCTCCAAAAGTACCTAGAGGGTAGGTCATATTTCTCCTGAAGCTGCTCAAAAGACAACATGGTAGCCGTACTAGGGAGCAGAAGATGTCCAACCACCATAATGCCCCTGGATGCCCAGGTGGGCCAGGAAAGAGGTTTTATATCTATTTGGACCCTTTGTTTGTTCCATAGTGGGATAAACTGCGTAGGTGATTGGCTATCAGCTTGTGAGGTATGCAAGGTAGCCATTAACTTCTGCCAGGCTTTCCATGATTCCATTATAATGGGGTTCACATGCATGGAGCAAGCTTTCTTAAGAGTAAGAAAGGAGGGAGAACATCCCCCTGCAATAGGGAGGCCTCCAATTCTACCCACAGGGGAGTGCCGGTAGGTCCATTCAAGAACTATTCAGTGGTCTGTGCCATCCTATATGCCAACTGGTATCCTTAAACCATGGAAGACCAAGCCCCCCTTTGGACCAGTGAACTCTGAGCTTTTGCCTAACCCACCTAGCCACTTTACCTTCCCATAATTGGGAAGAGACTAGCCTGTCTAAGGACTGGAAGTGCTTGGGCGTGAGAGGTATCAGAAGGTTAGCCAGAAGATAGGCTACCAAGGGGAAGAAGAACATTTGTACTGCCTCAACTTTACCCTTCAAGGAGAGCTTCATCCTACACCATCGCTGTTTTTCAGCCTTTAGGGAGGATAGCGGGGGGGGGGGAGAAATTAAGACATTCTATGTCCCTCCAGTTTGCCAGAATGAAAATTCCCAGGTATTGGAAGCCTTGGGGGGACTAAAAGATCTCAGTCCCCCAAAGGCAGTCCTTTGTACAGGGTAGGTTCAGGAGGGAAAGGGTCATCTTCTTTTGGTTTATCGAGAGACCTTACATTATGACAAAGTCTTGCAAAAGCAAGATAATTATTGGGAGGCAGTGCATTGGGTTAGTGAAAGTAAGCAGCATGTCATCAGCATAGGTGTTGACCAGGTATGGGTGACCACCTGCCATGATCCCAGATATCTGTGGTGATGTGGTCAGACACCTTATCAATGGGTCCAGTGCTAGGAGGAAAAGCAACAGAGAGAGAGGGCAGCCCTGTTGGGTACCCCTTTGGAGAGTAAAGGGGGAAGAAATATCTCTATTGGTTAAGATTCTAGCCAAGGGCTCCCTATAAAGAGTCATAATCCACCCTTGAAAGTACTCACCAAAGCCATACAGCTACAGAACCCCATGTAGGTTGTTCCACTCTGACGAGTTGAATGCCTTGGAGAAGTAAACTGCTAAGACTGCCATGGGGTGGAAGATTGTGAGGCTAACCGCTTGAGGTTAAAAACTAGACGTATGTTGTCTGCTCTGGATTTCCCCTTAGAGAAGCCCACTTGTGATTGATGAATTAGGTGGGGCAAAATGCTGTGTAGCCTGTTCACCAGAACTTTGGCCACATTCTTAGTATCCAAGGATAGGAGGGAGATGGGCCTAAAGTTGGCAAAGTTGAGTGGGTCATTGGATTGTTTGGGTAGTAGAGTGATGAGGGCTTCTCTCATAATAGGGGGAAGAGAACCAGCACTGTGAGCCTCTTGTAAAGCTCGCAGGAGCGGCTCGGTTATCTCCTCCTTCAGGAGTCGATACACCTCTGCCGTCATCCCATCTGGGCCAGGAGCTTTCCCCTTCACCAGTTAGAAGAGCACGAGCTGGGTTTTTTCTGAAGTTATAGGGGCATACAGGTTCTTTTGATTGGTGGCCATGAGTTTTGGAAGGGAATCTGAATCACAAACTGTAGAGAGGAGTTGGATAGACTCCTGAGTGTCTACCGAGCTCCTGGTCTGATAAAGGGACTCGTAGAAGAGATGTATCACTCCACTGACTCCTTTTTGGGTCTGAAACCACAGTCCCCGCTGAGTCCTGAAGTGCATGGATTCTGGAGGCGGCCTGTTGCTTGCACTGCTGATATGCCAGGAGTCTGCCCCCTTTATCTCCACCCTCCCATGCTTTGTGTTTGGAGCATAGGAGTTGCCACTCTGCTCTCCTATGTAGTATTGTATTTATGCGGTATGTTAGTCCTGTGGTAGAAGTCAGGAGGTCAGGGTCTGACCGAGGTTGGGTCAGTGCCTAAAATCTGGTCTCTAACATGTTAAATTCAGCTTGAAGGTAGTCCAGCTCGGACTTGTGGGCCTTCGCTTTACTGGCAGAATAAGAGATACTGTGCCCTCTAAGGATGGCTTGAAGGCCTCCCAAACAGTACTCAGAGAGACCTCCCCCCCAGCTTTGATGAGAAAGTAAGATTTGGCCTCCACCAGTAGAAAGATACAAAAGTATTTATCCTGGAAGAGCAGTGGGTTACATCTCCACCAAGTGGAGGAGTTCCCCTATCCCTGAGGTAGGAATGTGATGGTTGTGGGACCGTGGTCAGATATTAAGATGTTCTCCATCCTGGAGTCTGACACCCCAGCGGTGGCCTCCTGATTGGCTAGCCAGAAATCAATTCTGCTGCAAGTGTTGTGGACCGGGGAGAACAAAGAGTAGTCTGTCCCTGTGGGATAATCCCTATGCCACACGTCTGCCAGTCCCCACTCCACCATTAGTTTAGAGAGAGTTACCCCCGCTTTTGGGTGCGTCTGGGGTGTGGGTTGGGACTTGTCTAGGAAAATATCTAGTACCAAATTAAAGTCCCCTCCCATCAAAATAGGGAGACCCTGATAGCCTTCCACCAGTTTGGCTATGGCCTGACTTACATCGGGGAAAAATTCATCTGAGTCATTGTTCGGTGCATATACCTTGAAGAGTAGGACCCTCCCGCCAGGGTAGGAGAGTCTGGCCACAGTCCACCTCTCTTGCAAGTCAATTTGTGTCACTGCCACAACCTACAGGGTTGTTTTGCATAGTAGTATGGCTATGCCTTTAGATATAGTATGGGCTGAGCTGGCTAACACAATGCCCACCCATAGTTTCTTCAGCCATTGGATGGTTCGAGCCATGAGGTGCGTCTCCTGTAATAAGGCAACATCTGCCCTGAGGGCCCCAAGGTGCTGAAGGACCTTGATACACTTAACTGGGTGGCTTAGGCCCTTAACATTCCACGAGATGCACCTCAATCCTAGACCATTCCCCCAGTCATTTGCCAGACAACAAAATCGACAGGGGACTTTCCTGCCCAAAGAGGAGAAAAGCCACCACTGGGGGACCAATATCTAAGTGCGCAGATCTAGAAGCTGATAAGCCCACCAGAGGATATATTCAGAAGAGAGGGCAGGAGGGTAAGAGATCACACAGTACTGGGAGTGTGAGGATCTGTGCATGACACCAGATAACCAGGCCTGTAAATATAAACAAAAACAGCAACAATATTATACAACCTGAGAGAATTAGTCAATAATAACAAAGCAGCAGCAGCTTCTAACAGTCTCTCAGAAGCCGTGCCACCCCATGTTGCACCTCTTACAGCTAAGGCTAACTGGGAGGAGGGAAGGGGCTAGGGGTTGTGCCCCCATCCAGCACCCCAGAAAGGAGAAGAGAGAGAAAGAAAAAGGGGGAGACAAAACGGTAGGTAGTAGGTAGTTCACTGCACTTCTGAGAGGTCAGTGAAATAATATTTGTGAATACACTAAAAGGCATTGAGGTGAACCTGTGAAGGGGTGCCACTAATAGGTCCCTAGTCACACTGCCTCAAACGTCACGTATGGGGATGTCCAGATGAGGGATAAGGTCCAACTAGAACATTACTCCCATCCCCACCCAGACTTGTATATTCCACATGACATCTACGGAGCACTAGAGCATGTTAGGAAAAAACTAACCACTCCACCTACCACACATACCCTGTGGGGAGCTGGGAGTAAGGAAAGACATGCTGCCCCAAATGGGGAGGGAAGGGGGATACTACCCCTATAGAAATATACAACTAACCATTTAACAGTGTAGTTCTACTAAACAGCCATGCATATTAGACAGTAGTACAATTCTGTGATGTTGCACCAGAATTACATCCAAGCAGTTGATGCCTGTCCCCCCCCCCACCCCATGAACAAGGTTGGAGATGGAGGGGCCTTACTGCCTTAGGTATTCTAAGAAAGAGCATCTGCCAGCTGACCACAAGGGCTTCAATGGCCTGGAGCTTGCAACTAGGCCCCAGAACTCTCCTCCTGTAACCCTCCACCTGGGGAAGGGGGGATAGATTGGCAGGGGAGAGTATGGGGGGAGGTGTTATTTGTGCATAGTTCAGAGGGCTGGCGGTGCAAGACACCTTGCCTCTTTCATTCCTCAAGGGGCAACCAGGCAGTTGCATTATTGCCCGCAAATTGGTCAGGAATGTAGCAGTCCATATGTCTTTTAGGCAGGCAGGTCAGCTCATTACTGTTATACTACACCCCACTTAATAGGTAAGGGCTTGTGGTAGCAGTAGCGAGGAGAAAATTAAGTGGAGGTAAAGAGCATTTCTGTAGTGGTTCAGCCTTGCTGGGCATCAGAAACAGGAAGGGCACTTATGCAGGGCTGTTTGTCTTAAGGGAAGGGGATTAAGCACACAATAAACACCTCCTTGCTAAGAATGTATAGCAAGTAAATACATCAAGAGCATGTCTATAAGAAAGGTCTCCTCTTCCTGTGGCATTTGAGCACCTCCCTCGGTTGTCTGAGTCTCTGCAGCATTGTGAATGATCACTCACTGCCCCCGTGAAGGATTTTATGCTCTGCTTGAGAAGGCCCCTAATCGTAGCCAGGGTTTCATCTTCCAAGTTCGCTTCCTCGGCCTAGTCCAGTGGAGCCTGGGTGTCCATTTTCTCAGGGATTTCTTGTCATGCATCCCCCTGTGTGGTGCTCAAGGGAGACTCTGGCCTGGGAAGCTTAGCATGAGGGAAGCAAGCTGTTTGTGGAGCACTGCCATCCTGAGGGCTGCATGATCTTGCCTGAGCTCTGACAGTCGTGAGGAGAGAATGGGTCGATTTGGTGTCCTGGGTGGGAGCCAGGTCATCTTGCTGCATCTTTCCCCTCACTTGATCAGGGGGTTGGTGACTAGGCTCTCTTGGGTCCGCAAGCTGGGGGAAGATTGTCTCTGCAGGCTACTCCTCCAGGAATTGCGGTCCCTCTGGGGTGTCCTCCTGCTCCTTTCATTCCGCCTGCCTGATTGTGTGTTGGACACCCAGAGGCATCTGGGTGATGTGGTTCCCAGTTCTATCTTTGGCCAATACTTGTGCAACCAGGCCTCAGCTTTCTGTGGCAACTTGGCTAGAAGATCTATTCCCTTTTTAGACATGTGGATCTGGGTGAGTTTTCTAAAGCTGTAGCGAAAGCCATTAGCCAACAGTACTTTTTTAAGGGAAGCAAGTGCTTTTCTTCTTGCAGCTACTTCTTGTGAAAAATCCTGGTAAAAGAAGATGCTGGTCCCCTTCCATTTAATCTCCCCCAGGTCTCTGGTCACTCACAGTACTTTCTCCTTGGTGGAGTACCGAAGCAAATAGGCTATGATGGGTTGGGGGGAGTTTGAGGAGAGTTATGCCTTTCCTGTGAGCCTGTGTGCCCGTTCCACATCCAGTGGGTCTTTCCAGTGACCCCCCTGTAACTTGGGGATCCATTCACTGAGGAAGAGCACCATATTTGGCCCCTCCACTCCTTCAGGCACCCCTAATATATGAATGTTATTGCGCTGGCTTCTGTTCTCCTGGTCCTCAGTGCCCTCCAAAGCCTATTCATTTTGCTTTCCTGGTCCCGCAGCCTCTGCTACAGTCTTTCTTGCTGTTTTAAAATATCCTCCATTCACTGTTCAGCTACATTTAGCTGGTCTTCTAGTTTATGAACATCGCCCACCTTGCTAGCCAAGGAGGAGCTGATCCCATTCACAAGGACCAGCAGAGTTTCTAGCATTTGAGTGATGTATTCTAGTGGATCTGCTCCCTGAGGCAGCTGCTCTGAAGTTGCAGGTTTGCCCTCTGCACCTGCTACTGCCGTGCTGTGAGTGGCAGCAGCCATTGTGGTCTCCATAAGTCCCCTCTCGCCCTCCAGATTCGATTGAAGGAAAATTATAGCCAATACAGTAGAGAGACCAGCAGTCAGGAGGCAGTTAAGAGGTGGTGTATCCCCCAGGAATGTTGAGTCGGGAGCTCAGTCAGCACATAATCAGTTATCTGGGAGGAGGTGAAGGGCCTGCAAGGCTGTACTGTTCCAGATGGCAGTTCAGTGCATCCCTGGATATAACTCCATTATGCTGATGGCTATCTTCGAAAGGGTATCACATAGCTGGTTAGCAGACCCCAGTCAGTGTGCTCCTTTTTCTCAGGGGCTACTAGTGCCTGGGATCATAGCTGATTGCTTAGGACTTAGTCCAGGCCGGAATGGAGCTAAAAATTCACACTGCCATCTTGTCTGGGTCCAGGCCATGCCCCCAGAACACATGAACTATTAACAGGGGTAATGATATGAAGAACAGTAACAACAAACAACAAAAACAACACATATGTAAGAATAAAAAAATTTAAAACTATTTACAAGACAGGCTGGCCTACAAGCGTAGAGGCATGATCGCCAGCTGTGGTGCCGATGACCCGGGTTCGGGAACTGATCAGGGAGTCAGAGGACTGGCCGGGAGGGAGTAGGATTGAGCATCTGGTGGACTGCTCTTCTACTCTGGGGGGAGGTGGGTTGAGTGTCAGATGCATGGTGGACCCTGATGGAAGCCTGGAGTTTTGCTGTAGTCGATGCATGCATACATATTCGGGAGGGTTGGGAGGACACAAGTCATCATTGCATGCCCCCACCCCATAGAGTTTACAGCACACAAACAATGCCTGCCCCCGCTAATGAGCCGGCTCCATTGCAGTCCCCTCTGGCCACCAGAGTTTGCCTACTGGCGGCACCCAAAAAAAAATATTTACAAGACAATAAGACAGTAGTTGTCATTTATCGTCATTTGCAGACACTGGACCGAAGAGTTTTCCTATGCATTCATACCAGACTATGTAGCAGGTGTATTATTATGTTAAGATCCCCCTCCATTTTCAAAATGTGGGCCTCCAGTGCCTTGACCTGTTTTTTCACAGTTTTTAGATCCAAGTTGTCCCTTCTCCTGTTCTGCTTCTTCTGCGTTGGTGCTTTCAGAGGAGTTTGCTGATTTTCACCCTCTTTAGGATCTGTACCTGGCACTGTCGCGCTCACTTTTCACCCTGTCTTGGCCTGCTACGATGGTGATTTGGAGTCCCTTGTCGCCAGCTTTTCCAGCTCCTTTCTGATTTTCAGCACACATGGTTTTTGCGCCATGTGCTGCTCTATTTTGGCAGATCGTCCTGAGCTTGGAGTCCAGAATGTAATGCTCTAGCGGTCTCTAGTGCTGCAGTCGAGAAAGAAAGGATGGTGAGGGTTCATTACAATCTCCTCCCTACACTTATGAATATATGGTAGAATGATGAATGACTTATACACCAATGATACTACAGTCATATATATTTTAACAGTGGGACCTTGCACGGTCTCAAGTTGAGCAAGGGAATGCTCCCCCTCCACCAAACACCAGGTACAGTGCTCCCTCTATTATCCGGCTGTCTATTATCTGCCACCCTCCATATCCGCCATTGACTTCTTCTACTGTTCTCTCTCTCTATGGAAATTACTTCTATTATCTGCCACCCTCTCTAGCCATCATCCTCCAGCACTTTCTGATGTACAGGCTGTATCCTCCTAATGTTATTCCCCCTCTGTTATCTGCCATGTCACTGGTACAGATGCAGTGCATATTTATGGTCCTGATTTTGTGGTTGTTTTAAATGTCTTTGATAACACATATTTTACACTGCACTGCTGAGGGCTATGTTACATTTGAGAATGGAGCTGAGGCTTTCAATAACAACATTTATGAAGGGATTATTGAAACTGTCAAGGGTGGAGAAAAGGAAGATTTCATATTAGATGCAAGGGTGGATTTTAACATTGCTTTGCTTGTCTGCGGCCTGGACTAATGCAGCTAACCTTCTACTTGTCCATCTCAACTAATGCATCTTCCATGGCTCCAACTGAAGTTAAAAAAGTCTGTACTTTAGCAGACTCTACTAGTCCGCCAGCTAATCTCCTTCACTGTTTCAGATGGCTAGATATTAAGTAAGTAGGTATGATTAACAGCTCTTTAAGAGCTATAATTACATGGCACCTAGCAGTGCAAATTGGTGATCCCACAAAAGACTCAATGTGAGTCATTGTTACGGTTTCCAACTAGTGTTCAAGTTGTGATCAGGGGTGGAATGCTCTTAAATCATTAGCTTCAGTGTTCTGAGGTTGTGTCTTAGTGTGTTACTGTTAATGTGTCCCATAATATTAAGGACACTGTCCTTCATTGTCTTACATTTTGAGACAAACTGCAAAACATTTTAGTGACAAAATGTTGAGGTATAGCATAGTGTCTGCCATGCAAGTGAGTTTTTTTATCCCAGCCTCCTCACAATCAGTCCTTCTCCTTCTCTCTTCCCAATCTCCAACTTGCTCTGTACATTCCCTGGAAACCACTGCAGGCCAATGCAAGAACATAACTTGTATGCTTAAATGAGATTAATCATGACAATAAAGCCAAACAGATGCCCATTACCGATTACTTTAAAGCTGACTGATGATAAATGAGAAATTAACTAAAGTAGATTTTTAAAGCCACACTGTGTTTTTCAAGTTATTTCATTACCAAACTGTACACAAATAAAGAAAACGAATAGTTATTACCAAAGTTTAGTCCTGTGCTAATTTTCACATATTTGACCAATTGAATCCCTAAACATTTACCGTTACTCCTCCGTGATAACAACCGCACATACAGTATGTTAGAACACTGGGACCTTGCATGATCTCAGCCAGGAAATGCCCTCCCCCCAAAAAAAATTAGGTACTGGATCCTGAGCACACAGCCATAGCCCAATTAAACCAACCAACCAAGCTTTATTTCTGAAAGGCAACTCCACAATAGATCACAGCATTTTACACAGTATACTTGAACAATGTAAAACCAAAAATTTCTAGAAACATAGCAGGAATTCAAATATCAATATAAAAATGCCAGTTCAAATAAATAAGCCTTCAAGGCAGATTTTAAGGCCTCAATGGATCAGCATTCCCTTACCCGATGAGGTAAAGAATTCCACTGGGTCGGAGCAGCAAAAGCAAATGATCTAGCTCCAGACATTGTCAAACAGACCCTGGGAATCTCCAGCAATCCCTCATCAGAAAAACAGAGATGGCAAACCCCTGAACATTAATGTTACACCTCCCTGATACCAACCGCACATATGTTAGAACACTGGATCCTTGCACGGTCTCAGCCAGGAAATGCCCCCCTCCAAACACCAGGTACTGGATCCTGAGTGCACAGCCACAGCCCAACTGAACCCCTGAATATTACTGTTACACCTCCCTGATACCAACTGCACATATGTTCGAACACTGGGACCTTGCACAGTCTCAGCCAGGGAATGCCCCCCCACCCAACACCAGGTACTGGATCCTGAGTGCACAGCCACAGCCCAATTGAACCCCTGAACATTACCATTACACCTCCCTGAGAACAACCACACATACAGTATGTTAGAACACTGAGGAGTTGCACCAAGGGTGATGGACAGAAACTCATCAAGACAGGTTTTACAAGGTGGGAGGTGGACACCAGCCCATTCAAAGTCAAAATAGTTCTACAATAACTCTGGCAAATAAAAGCAGAGAAGGCGAATAAGGGACAGGACTCAGAGGTAGATGAAAACCAACATGAAATCAGAGTCTGTCCTTGTCTTGACCAACGTACTCATTCAACCTTCCTGCTCTCAAGGGTCACAGATGTCAGTGAATTACAATAGTGCTGCTACAGTACTGTCTGTTTCTTGCACATCTGATTTACGGTGTAGAATAAGTTAGAACATAATACCATACTCTGTGTTTGGTGCGTGGGACAGCATTCTACAAAGGGAATAATGCAGAGATTTGAATTATTCTATTCTATGATAAACAATCACACAATGTATTCATTGTGAAGAAAGACATATGACTGACAGGTGAACAACTTGTGTAGAAGGAATAATTTGAATTACTTGACAACATTTTAGCCTGCATTTTGAGAATTAGACTACTTCAGAATGCTTTATTTTTGAAAAGCTGCCTATGAGCCCATTTTATGTAAGCAATAAGACATGGCTGTGTGCTCGTACTACTGAGATACCCACACACCCAGAGGCTGAAGGCACTAGATGTGCGATCACATACATAAATACAACTCTGGGTGTGCAGGTATGTCATTACTATCAACACCCAATCATATTTTATTCCTTACATAACTATTTATGCACACAGTACTTGCTGTTGAGCCTATTTACTCATTATGTATGTTACAAAATCAATATATAGATATCTTACCACCTGACATGGTCTTTCACAGAGCTGCTGCCTGCTCCCTCGACACCCTCTCCTGCTGCCACTGTGTTGCTGGAGGATTCATCTGCATGTTCTGTACAAGTAGGCGCAGCACCTGTTGAAAATGAAGAGAAGAATACTGTATTTCAGAGAAGTTGTGGCAATTTTACTAGGCAACACATGCTGATTCTCACTATTATTTTCATTTGTAATACTGTCTCAGAACTAGCTAGGTACAAACATTATGCTCTGTCATACATTGTACAATGCTATGAATAAAACCTTTCAGTTCAATGTCTTCACAACTGTCCAAGGCACCTAGCTTCACCTGAGCTGTTTCCTTATAGGTTGCTTGAAAAGACAGAGCAAAGAACCTTACCAGAGCAAGGGAAAGGATTAAGACTCCTTTTGGCTAGGCAAATACTGTGTGTTGTTATTTTTATTTTGTACTCACAGGGATTGTTGCTGTTTGTTGCTAAAATTTTATTGCTCCTTTTTCTCCGATTCAAATTGTTGTTGCTGGGTATACCTTCTGCTGCATTATTACAAGGTATGCCTACAGATGTGTGCTAACAGATTACTGCTGTAATCTTCTGATTCAAATTGTCTTTTGCAAGGTATATCTTCTGTTACTGCTTTATTTTTCTCTGTAGCAAAATGTTTCTTACAGGGTATGTCTTCTGTGAAATTATTACAGGTGGTGCTTTACAGGTTTTACAGTTTTATCTATCATTAGGATAAGCTTTCAGGTTACTGCATTTGTTGCTGACTGATTGTTTCTGCTCTTACCTCCTTGTTTGTTTTGTTCATGGTTCTTCTGTTTTGGTGGGGGACAGGCCCAGCCACCCACCCATATCCCCAACCTCCCTCAATACACTTCTTTTATAGGGTAGCACAGTTGTGACATTTCCTGTGGCAAAGCAGGAAGGGGAGGATCAGTGGGGTATCCACACGGTGACCTCATTTACGGGGCACTAGTAATTTAACTTGTTATAACAAGTGATACAAAAATAAACAAACAAAACACAAAATCAAACTTTTGCTTTCATTTTCTTCCTTCTAATTACTCTGACCATGTTATAAACCCAGCAACTTATCTGGAATGGATATCATTAACTGCAGGTACTGTGGAACACTTTTCAGAAGGTCAGTTTTACGGGATTTAGGACACTGTCCTACATGCTGGGCCATTGGAGATCTTAGGGCTCAGCTACAGGCAGCATGGGCAGAGATTGCACGCCACCAAATTTCATATTCAAGAGGAAATATATTATAAGAACCACTCGCCATTTCCCCAACATCCAACAGAAGCACCTTGACTGCAGAGGGTAGTTGGTCTGGGAAGTTGGTAGGTGGTCAGGATGGGCAAATTGGGTGCCCCATCACTCGGTGCTCTCCAACATATTACCTCCACAAACCATATAAAAACTATTAACAGGTATCTGCCTCTATCTCCGAAATCAAACAAAGGGGCAGAGGACACTGCAGAGCAGGACACTGCAGCATGGGAGCTAGTAAAACAAAACTCGACCAAATCAGGAACCAAAACAAAAAAAGCAAAAAGGAAATCCAAAGAACTTCTGATCATAGTAGACTTCATGTTTCAGGGGAGCTGATACCTATCTTCAGCCAGGGGTAATGGTCAGATGTCTCCCAGGTACATCAGGGTGGAGAGACACTGACCGCATTGCTAAAATTGTTCAGGAAGAAGGAGAAAACATTGACATCCTGGTACACATAGGGACTAGTGATCTCGTCAGCCAGTCAGTTGTGGAGACCAAGGAACACTTGACCAGGCTGGGTGACAAATTATCATCCATTTCATCTGGCATCTCCTTCTCTGAGATCCTGCCAGTCTGGGAGAGGGGGCAGATGGACGGAAGGTCAGTGAAGGTCAGTGAAGAGCTAAACATGTGGCTCAAGGGCTAGTGCCAGAAAAAAGGACACAGATTTATAGGGAACTAGCAACAGTTTTTGGTAGCGAAAGTTCTTTAAATTTGATGGACTGCATCTGACTAAGGAGGGAGTCAGTGCATTGGGGCAGAAGTTTGATGTCATTGCAGAATATTTAAACTAGCAAATGGGAAGAAGGGTACAGCACCCCATATGTCAAATGGGAAGAACACCCCTGCCCCCTCAGCTAGTGGGCAAACAGGAGTTCAGCATGTTTGCAGTTCATCTGCAGCACCAGGTAAGGAAAAAGGTCCAGCTCCCCATACAATGCACAGGGGAAACACCAGACCAAACCCAATAACTAACACACTGAAATCTGGCCAATGGAAAATCATGTACTCAAATGCTTGCAGTCTGGGAAACATGATCCCAGACCTGCAGGCCATAACGACAGAGGCTAAACTGGACAGAGTAGCTATTAGCGAGGTGTGATTTACCAGTAACCACACTTGGGAGACTTCAGTACCTGGCTATGTACTTTTCAGAAGAGACTGAGGTGCAAAAGGGGGGAGTGAGGCCCTGTATGTCAATGAAAATATCAAAGCTACAGAAATTCAGAATACACATGAGGAGCCAGAAGAACTGTGGGTCACCCTGGAAACAGGAAATGGGACAGCCATAAGAACTGGGGTTATCTACAGGCCCCCAGACCAGGGAGAGGATATAGACACATTACTGTTAGAAGACATACAAAACATGACAGCTAAAGGGGAGGTTCTGATAATGGGAGACTTCAACATGCCAGATACAGATAAGTCAATACCAGCAGGAACATCTACCAGAAGTAGACACATGGTGGATTTCCTGCAGGGGGAGGGCCTCAAACAACTGGTACAACAACCCACAAGAGACATGGCTATACTAGATCTTGTGCTGACTAACAGGGAAGGGATCACAGATCTCCAGATAGAAGGTCACCTGGGGGCCAGTGACTATCACATGGTATGGTTCAATTTGGCCACTACAACTAAATCATCCCATTCCAAGGCATAAATATGGGACTTCAGAAAAGCTGACTTTGATAAGATGGCCATTAGAGTTAAGCTAGCCCTGGCAAAAAGAAATACAGGTGAGGGGGTACAGGCAAAGTGGGCAAGCATAGAGAATGCAATACTTGAAGCATCATCCCATTGTGTTAGAGAGAAAAGGAAGTGCAAAAGAAGAAGGAAACCACTTTGGTTCTCAAAAGCAGAAGCAGAAAAGGTCAGAGCCAAAATGCTGGCCTTCAGGAAATATAAGGGAACACAGTGGGATGAAGATAGTGAGGCATACCAAACTTCCCTAAGGGAAGCAGGGAAGGCAGTAAGGCAGGCAAAGGCCCTAACCAAGGAAACACTACCATGAACAGTAAAAGAAGGTGACAAGAGTTTCTATAGATACATTAGTGAAAGGAGAAAGTCCAGAAGTGGTATTGCTAAGATCAAAGGAGATAAGGGGGCATGAGAGGAGGAGGACCATGTAAAAGCATCTATCCTAAATAGATACTTCTGCTCAGTATTTACTGAAGAGAAGGTAGGGCAGGGCCCACAGCTCAGCACCATGGACACAGGGGGAAGGGAGGTGAGCACTAGTCCCTTCACAAATGAAAGGGTCCTACAAGAGCTCGATAAGGTCAGGGTGGACAAGGCGATGGGACCTGATGGCATACATCCCAGGGTACTAAAGGAGCTAAGGGTGGAACTAACAGAGCCATTATCAGAACTGTTTAGTGAGTCTCTGAGCACAAGAGATGTCCCAGAAGATGGGAGAAGGGCTCATGTGATCCCACTCCACAAGAGTAGTAGCAGGGTGGAGGCAGGGAACTACAGACCAGTCAGTCTTACCTCAGTAGTGGGCAAGATTATGGAGGCACTCCTTATGGAAAGGATAGTGCAACACCAGGAATCCATAGGAGCATAGGATCCAAGACAGCATGGGTTTACAAAAGGAAGGTCCTGTCAAACTAATCTCATAGATTTCTTTGACTGGGTAACCAGAGTGGTGGACCAAGGGGGAGCGGTTGATTTCACCTACCTTGACTTCAGCAAAGCTTTCGATACTGTTCCACATAGAAGATTGATTAATAAGCTGGGTAGGCTTAGGGTGGGTCAGAAGTTGGTCAACTGGGTGGCAAACTGGTTGCCAGGCAGAAAACAGAGAGTGGTGGTAAACAGTATTTAGTCAGAAGAGATGCAAATCACAAGTGGGGTACCTCAGGCATCAGTCCTGGGGCCAGTCCTTATCAATATCTTCATCAGTAACACTGTACATTGACTGAAGGGTAAGGTTTGTCTGTTTGCAGATGACACCAAGATCTGCAATAGAGTAGATGGTCCAGATTGGGTGGGCAGAATGAGAAGAGATCTGGATAAACTAGCAAAATGGTCAGAAGAGTGGCAACTGGAGTTTAATGCAAAGAAGTGCAAGATCATGCATATAGGGAAGAGAAACCCTGAAGCCACCTATAGGCTGGGAGGGGAGTTGCTGGCAGTCACAAGGGAAGAAAGAGACTTGGGCATCATCACCATCGATGACCTGAAATCATCCAAACAGACCACTAAAGCAGTAGGTAAGACTAGGGGGATGTTAGGGTTATTAGTAGGGGCATCACAAGTCAGAAGAGGGAGGTAATAATCCCTCTTTACAAGTCACTGGTTAGGCCCCATCTAGAGTACTGCGTGCAGTACTGGAGGCCACACCTTCACAAGGACATTAACCAAACTGAGGCAGTCCAGAGAAGGACGACCAAAATGGTGCAGGGACTGCATCAGAAAACATATGAGGACAGATTAATGGAGCTCAATATGTATACCCTAGAGCAAAGGAGGGAGAGAGAGGTGATATGATCGAAACATTCAAACACCTTAAGGGCATTAACAAGGTGAAAGAGTCTAACATGTTTCAATATAAGAAAAATAGCAGGACAAGAGGACACAGAATGAGATTAGAAGGAGGCAGATTAAGGGGTAATGTGAAGAAGTTCTTTTTCACAGAAAGGGTAGTGGATACATGGAATGGCCTACCTTGGGAAGTGGTGGATATAAATACAGTGCAGGGCTTCAAACAGGCATGGGATAGGCATAAGTGGGCAATACAGATGAATATGAATAGATAGGCCATTGACAGAGCAAAGGCCGATGGCACATTTATAAGGTAGAAAAAGAAATGGGCAGACTGGATGGGCCTTGCGGTCCTTATCTGCCATTAACTTCTGTGTTTCTTAATATTAAGCATGATTTGACCTTTATTAACTCCATTACACTGTAACATTTTATAAGTGCTTGCTTACTGCCTGCTATAAACCATATTCTATCTGTTTATCTGATCCTCTGACACTGAAGCTATGCAAGGAGCTTCCAGTTCAAAGGTGTTTTTTCAGATAATTAGATTAATAAATAAAAAATAAATATATTGCTGTATATATGATATGATTAAAGCAGCACAGCAAACCAGAAATCAAACATAGGCTAGTAAAACAATCATCCAGTACAGTGTCATTGCAAGAATATCTGATGCCAGTTAATTAGAATATTAAAAGTAATATACTCGCTATCACCAGTGTTGACATCCTCACTCTATCCCTCTTCCCATGAGTGACTGTGGTGTCACTCTCTCTCACCTTCTTCTGTGCCATTGTTCCCTTGCGCTTTTGCAGAGTGTCATTTATGGTGACTGCTCCCCCAAAGGCCTCCAACACCTTCCTGTTGCGACGTTGTACATCGTCCCATTTGTGCTTTATTTGAGGGATGCTGCGGGACACAACACCTTCACCCTCTCTGTCCACTGTGGCCTTTATGGTATCCCACACGTTCTCCCTGTCTTTGAGAGGAAGCCTCTCAGGCCCATATAATTCATCTACATGGGTGGTGACCTCCTTAACGAGAACTGCCACCTCCTTGTGGCTGAATGCAGGAGCCAGTTTTTTCTCAGTACTACTCCCCCCACTGGTGGAGGGAACTGCATGCTGGGCCTCTTGGTATTCTTGCTCCTCCTCCTCCTGACCCCTCTGTTGAACCTGTTCCACCACATTCTGTCTCCCACATTCCTCTTCCATGCTCTTGCAGATCCCCCCCCCCAACCTACTTGGTCACAAGAGGACATTCTTGACTGGCAAACTGCACAATCTCTCAAACAAATCTCTCTCTCTCTCTCTCTCTCTCTCTCTTTGCTATCTGAATCCACTCACTGTCTGCAACTCTCCCTCTCCTCGAAATCGTGGAAACAGGAAATGTGAAGTACGATTTCCACTTCTGCCTTTCTAAATGCAGATTTTTTTTCTGTGCTTTAAAGAAAATCCTGCAATGTAATTGGAACCCTGTTTAAAACATGTGGAATTACTGTATTTTTACCGCATGACTACGTAGATGTGGATTAAGTAATGTTACCAGTGGCATTTTCTTTTGGAATTACGGAAATAAATTTCTGCAATGTTACATATCGCAGTATTAATACATAATCCATGATTTAATGCAACTAATGTGTGGACATTTTGTGTTTCAATTTCTAGTAGTACAGGTGTTATTTACAATTTTTTAGCCACATACTTTTTTAGAGCACACAGCCTGTCCTATTATGTTACTATGTTCTACTGTTCATGTGGGAGGGTGACACATGATTTTTTGATTTAAAAATTGTATAAATTACATTGATGTGGGCCAGGGTGGGCCGAGTCGGGGGGTAACTTGGGAAGCACGTGAGCAAACAGGCCGAGTGCTACCAAAGTTGTAGACACATTAAATTGTATATTAGATAATGAGTGCTCACTGCTGACAGTCTAAGTAGTGAGTGGATGTACACAATATTTGGTCCAGCTACACATGTGCCCCCACACCCCCCCATTTTTACTAATGTGTTGTTTCACTGTTGATTCATACTATATGTATTGTGTTTTTCTTTTCAGGTCTGCAGCTGTAATGTTTGCTGGTGATAATTCCGCTCTGGCATACCCAATATGCCCTGCCAGCCATTCCAGTGGTGATATTTTCAATCACAAGTGAACATAAACAGATAATTTCTTCACACAAACATTGATGCTGTAGAAACATGCATTCTTATTGTCATTTCCCGACTGTTTATTCGATGATACTGTGGTAGTTGCAGATAGATTATGAATGAGTTTGAAGCATGTCGATGGGCATCCTTGGGGTTTATGGGGGGGATTGTAGTGGTGGATTTAGCTGCTGCAGACTAAGACCACTTGTCCTGATTTTAATTTATATTAGGCAAAGTGACAGTATCTTCTGATTTGGTGTTCAGGCCTAACTGCTGGTGTCGTGCCTAAAATAAAATATCACAATCCTACTTCTCTGTTGTGTTTCTGAAACTGTTGTGTGATTTCCCTTTCAGGCCTGCCTCATGATTCCGTAAGGATTTATGACCACTGCTGATGCTAACTTGCTACTGCTGCTGCAGTAGTACTTCATTACTAGCCATACGATGTGGCTTCATGGTGGTGTGTCCGTTCAAACTGCGCAGTGCCCATGTAAGTACATCATATTTATTTCAATTTTTAGTGAAACTTTCCATCTAGTTTATGTTTTCTATTTAGTGTTGATTTGGGACAGCTTTGAGGCACATGCTTTGAGTTATGTTTCAAGTGTGTGTTGGACAGTACAGTGATGATAGTGGTGGTACTGTAGTAGCTGCAAGTTGTGCTGAAGGTCTATTAGGTACTGTAAATAGAAAGTAAGTTATTGGTTGTTTTCCTGAACAACAGATGTTGATCAATAGTTAAATAATGTAAATCCATACTTGTCTTTTGTTTCTACGACTGTCACTGTGCTTCCCTTTCAGGTCTGCCTCACGATGCCTTTATGAGTACTGCTGCAGCTGCTTCAGTTGCTGTCTGTATCCTCCATGACTATACCAGGCCTGTGGATTCCTGATGTGTTCATCACTCAACTACCTAGGTAAGTACTCAATAATTAAAAAAAAAATTGTGTGACAATGAAATCAGTGTGTGTGAAGATGGTCTTTGAGACGCGGGAGGACAGTAGGTGTGGGGGTGGAGGTGGTTGTGGACAGTAGTACTGGTAGTAGTAATGGTGGATTGCCTGCTGCAGGCTCAGACTACTTCAGCTGTATGTGGGTCATGAAAAGTGATAATATGTTCTTCAGTCTGAGTTGGTTTTCAGGTCCACAATGTGTTTTTAACAGGATACAACAGATTGTAATCCCTTCACGTGTGTCTGTGTAACTCAGGGTGTGATTTATTTTTCAGTTATGACACTGTGATGCTTTATGGATGAAGATGCAACTAAAGTTGACCTGACCTGAATGTACCCTGGCATCTGGGCCTGCAACATCATGGTTTGTTGATCACTAATGTAGTGCACAGGTAAGCATCTTTGGTTCTTGTTTAACTTTGACCTTTTTCCACAATCCACACACTGGTCAAAAAATATTGTGTTGTGATACATTTATTTAATGTATAGGTAGGTAGAGAAATAAGGCAGGTATGGGGGTAGGTTGGGCAAGGAGAGTACAGGGCTACTAAAGTTTTAGAATACATAGTTGCATATTATGTAGTGACAGGTGGCCCAAGTGGGAGAATACATAGTGAATTGATAGTATTTTCAGAATTGTTGTTACAGCCTCACATACTCTGTGCTCCACTATTTAAACAAATGCCATGTTTCATTGTTGTTTCTGCAACTGTCTCCACAGTTTTTTTCTTCTTAGGTCTGCCTCTATAAGGCTTTCTGGATGGAAGTTGCTGCTGATTATGAACCTGCTGCTTTCCTGAATCTACCCTGCCATCTTTGTGATTGTATGAGGGAAAAGAAGAGGGATCAAATGGCAACACCAGTGGTCGATCCAATTGTATGAACGCCATTGTGTTTATCAATCTGTTCTCAATATGAACATATGAAGAAGCCAACAGAAGAAGGCCATTTTGTCTATCTAGTCTGCTGGTGTTGCAGGGTCCACCACTTGAGCTACTGTCCCTGCCCTCTCTGCCCACTCCTCCCATCCTCCCTACCTATGATCCTTACCTTCCCCCATGCCTATCCCAGACTCTCTTAAAGTTGCCCACTGTCTTCAATGAGATGACCTCTTCCAGCAGCGCATTCTAAGCATCCACCACCCCCTCTGTGAAGGAATGCTTCCTGACCTCCACCCTAAACCTCCAACCCTCCAACTTAAGACTGTGTCCCCTTGTGTTATGGTTGCCACTTAGCTTAAAGAGACTCTCCTTATCAACCTTATTTATCCCTTTCAAGTACCTGAAGGTCCCAGTCATGTCCTCTCTCTCTCTTTCTTCCGTCTTCCAGAGGGTACATGTTCAGTGCCCTCAACCTGTCCTCATAAGCCTTACACTGCTGACCCGATATCATCTTTGTAGCCCTCCTCTGGATCTTCTCCAGCAGGTTAATGTCCTTTTTGATGTGTGGGTACCAGTACCGAACTCCATACTCTAGATATGGCCTTACCAGTGTTCTGTACAAGGGCAGTATAACCTCCTCACTCCTACTACTGATCCCCCTAGATATGCATCCCAGCATCATGATTGCCTTTGCTGCTGCTTTCTTGCACTGTGTGGAGTGCTTCAGGTCACTAGTGATCATCACACCCAGGTCCTTTTTCTCCTCTGGTGCAGATACTCAGACTCCACACAGGTAGTACTCTGTCCTGGGATTCTTGGCTCCATTATGCATATCTTTGCATTTACTGGCATTCAATCAAAGCTGCCAGATCTTGGACTACCTCCCCCAGATTTTCCAGATCTTCCTGTAGGTCCTGCATCCATTCAGCTGTGTCCACTCTCCTGCACAGCTTGGTGTCATCCATGAATAGACACATTTTGCCCTTAATGCCATCACCAATGTCACTAATGAAGACATTAAACAACATCGGCCCCAGCTACGAGCCCTGTGGGACCCCACTGGTTACCTCCATGGTGCCAGATAATTCTCCACCCACAACCAACCTCTGGGTTCTGTACCTCAGCCAGTTTTACACCCATCTGGCCATCTTTTTCCCAACCCGGAGATCCACCAACTTCTTGATCAACCTTTTGTGGGGAACAGAGTCAAAGTCCTTTTTTGAAATCAAGGTAGAGGGTGTCTACCGCTTGGCCCCTGTCTACTGTCTTAGTGACACAGTCAAAGAAGTCAATCAGATTTGTTTAACACAATCTCCCCCCATGAACCCATGCTGCCTTGCATCCTGGAGACCATGCTCTTCTAGATATTCCACCAACCTTTCCTTTAGTATGGTCTCCATGAGCTTGCCCACAACGGAGGTCAGACTGACTAGTCTGTAATTTCCTAGGTCATCCTTGGGACCACTTTTGTGGAGGAGCACTACATGTGCTGTTCTCCAGTCGTGCGGTAACACACCTGACTCTAGTGAAACATAGAAACATAGAAGTTGATGGCAGAAGGAGACTGCTAGGTCCATCTAGTCTGCCCATTTGTTTTAGACCTATTTTAACACTCTATATGCCCTTTATAGTCAGGGCTCCCTTGTGTCTATCCCATGCATTCTTGAATCCCCCTACAGTGTTGACCCCCACAACATCTTGGGGTAGGCTATGCCAGGTGTCCACCACTCTTTCTGTAAAGAAAAACTTCCTGGTGTTGGTAGAAAACCTCCGTCCTTGCAGCCTGAGGTCATGCCCCCTGATCCTGGAGCCCTTCTTGAAGTGAAAAAGTTCCTGTGTCTCTACCTTGTTAATGTCTTTTATGTACTTGAATGTATCAGTCATGTCCCCTCTCTCTCTTCTCTGCTCCAGGGAGTACATATTCAGTTCCTTAAGTCTTTTCTCATAGGACATGTATTGCAGACCCTGAATCATTTTTGTCACCTCTGTACTGTTTCCATCCGGTCAATGTCCTTCCTGAGGTGAGGCCTCCAGAATTGGACTCTGTATTCCAGTTGAGGCCTGACTAGCGATCTATACAGTGGTAGTACCGCCTCTCTCCTCCTGCTTATGATTCCACTCCCAATGCAGCACAACATTCTGTTGACCTTCAATGCTGCCTTCTCACACTGCTTACTAACCTCCAAGTCATCTGAGATTATGATTCCCAGATCTCTTTCCTGGTTTAAGGCTGCCAGTCTTTCGCCTCCTAGATAATACTCCTTTCTTTGATTTTTCTTTTCTATATGCATGACCTTACACTTTTTCACATTAAATCTCAGCTGCCACACTCCAAACCATTCTTCTAGTTTCTTGAGGTCAGCTTCCAGCTTGCTCACTCCTTCAGTGGTGTCTATCCTGTTACATATCTTAGTATCATCTGCGAGCAGGCACACCTTCCCTTCCAATCTGTCAGCGGTGTCTGCTATAAAAACATTGAAAAGCAGAGGCCCCAGCACTAAGCCCTGGGGCACCTCGCTGGTCACCTTGTCTTCTGTCAATTGCATTCTATTTACCTGTACCCTCTGGGTTCTGCTTTGTAACCAGTTGTGTACCCATCTGACTATTTCTGAACTAACCCCTGTGTAGTCAAGCTTCTTTACTAGCCTTCTGTGTGGAACTGAGTCGAAGGCCTTATTAAAGTCTAGTTATACCACATCAAGTAAGCTGTTGGTTAACTAGGATCTGCAGCTTATCTGTTAGGTAGAAAAATGGGCAGACTAGGTGGGCCAAGCGGTCCTTATCTGCCGTCAAATTCTATGTTTCTATCTACTGCCCCACCGTTGTCCACTATTTTTGTAGTGTAGTTAAAAAACTCAAGCAGGTATGTCTACTATGTCCTACCTGCTGTGAAATTGTGCTGTTTAGGGTCTTGTTGGCTGCTACTTCTGAAGAATGCTATGATCCTCTGTTTGAGTAGTGTCTCCATTAGTTTCCCTACTATAGATGTGAGGCTCACTGGTCTGTAATTATTAGCCTCTTCGCAACTGCCTGATTTGTGAAGTGGAATCACTATTGCCTATTTCCAGTCTTCGGGTACTACATTGCTCTTCAAGGATTTCATGAATAGAAGTGCCAGAGGGGCTGTTAATTCTGCCCCCAGTTCCTTAAGGATTCTGGGGTGCATCTCATCTAGTTCCATGGCTTTGTCTGCTTTTAGTTTATTTAGCGCCTCACGTACTTTGGCTTCTATAAAGGGATTCATTTTTACCCCTGGTCCTGGGGTGTTGTGTTTTTCAGGGCTGGGCCATCCTCTGGGTCCTCTTTGGTAAACACTGAGCAGAAGTATTTGTTGAGGATTTTGGCTTTCTCTGGGTCATGTTTAGTGCATTTCCCTTCTTCAGTAGGAATCTTCACTGTCCCCCTCTTTTTCCTGCCTACATTCCCTAATGCATCTAAAATGATTTGGCTCCTCTCTTTGCCCCATCTACTATCTTTTCCTCTGTCTGGGCTTTTGCCTTTCTAATTTGTTTGTTAGACGCTGTCATTTTTTCCTTGTACGACTTCCAGTCTTTCTCAGTTTTGGTTTCCTGGTATATGCTGTATGCCTTCTTTTTTTCTTTGACTGTGGTAGACACTTTCTTGGAAAACCATGGAGGATTTCTGTTCCTTTTTGCTTTGCTAACCCATCTGGCACATTGATCTGTGGCAGTCTTTACTGCTGTTTTGAGTCTCCCCCACATGACCTCCACCTCCTCATTCTCTATTTCCATTAACTGGCTACTTATGTTGTTCCTCAATATTTGGAAGTCAGCCTTTATGAAATCTAGCACCTTTATCTTTGAGCGGCTGGTGTCCTGTGTTATGTTTACCTTAAAGCTTACCATGCAGTGGTCGTTGTTGCCCATATGGCATCCCATGTCGATGTCCTTGATCCTTTCTGAGTTTGTGAGGACAAGGTCAAGAATGGCATCAACCCCTTGTTGGGGTTTTAACAAGTTGGCACAGTCCAGTGCATTGTAGTGACAATAAGAAGTTTCTACGTCTTGTTGTTGCTTCCGTTAGTGTGCTCCAGTTAATATCTGGCAGGTTGAAGTCCCCCACCAGTATTACTTCTCCTTTATCAGACATTTTGTGGATTTCCTCTATTTGATCTTTGTCTCATTTATCTCCTTGATTTGGGGGCCTGTACACTACGCTGAATCTGAAGGGTTTTCCCTTGCCCGTGTCTACTGTTAGCCACAGTAGCTCGATGTCCACAGGTTGCCCTTTTACTTCTGTGGCTTTTATTTACTCCTGAATGTAAATGGCTATGCCTTCCCCTCTTTTCTTGCCCTGCCTATCTTTCCTGAACAGATTGTAACTGGGAATGGTCATATCCCATCAGTGGTTTTCCATGAACCATGTTTCTGTTACAGCCACCCAGTCCAACCTTTCTGTTTCCAAGATGGCCATGAGTTTGGGAAGTTTGTTGGTTAGGCTCCTAGTATTTGCAACAATCACCTTCCAGGAATGTACATCCTCTTTGGTGCAAGGTTGTACCCTCTTCCTGGACTGCTCCAATTTGATCTTTCCGGTCAAGAGATTATGGAGGTTGCTGGCTCAGGCAGATGTTGGCTCTGATTTGATTTCTGAGGATGCATACACACATTTGGCATTTTGGAGAGTGCTGACTAGCCCACCGATGGCAGGGGTGTGAGCTGTGTCATATTCTCCTTTACTTAGTTTAAACTATCTGTATAGACATTGAATTTTAGTCGATGTCTATGCGATTTAATCTGTTAAATAGAGCTTCCAGTGGCCCTGCCAACTCCTCAGCCAGTTTCTTTAGTGCCCTTGGGTATACTCTGTCCATGCCTGGTGATTTTTTCACCTTCAATGCAAGCAGCCCCTCCCTCAGTCTATTCTCCTCTATTACTACATCTGTGTTCTCCTTCCCCCCGCTCCTCTTTTCCCTCCTGAAGGCACTGGTCATTCTTTCTCCCTGGTGAAGACAGAATAGAAATATTCATTTAGTATCGCTATCTTTCCTCCATTATCCTCCACCCCCTCCACTCCTTTCTTAAGCCTAACAATCCCTTCCTTCTTGTCCCCTTTCTCAATTACATAGTGAAAGAAAGCCTTCCCCCTTCATAATTCCTTCAGCTTGGGTATGTGCAGTTCCTCCTGTGCCCTTGCTCACCAGACTTCCTTACATGCCTCACTAGCCAACCTTAGGTAATTGTCCCTATCTACCTCTCTCTTGATCTTTCTGAATTTTCTATAGTCCAACCTCTTTTCCCTTAATGCCTGGGCAACCCCATAAGTGAACCAGCTGGGCACTTTGGCCCTTGTGTCCCTAAGACTAACACACTGTCTCTAACTTGAGTATCTCTTTCAACTTGCTACTGTGTCCTCTATATGCTCTGCCTCCTTTCTCTTTATTTGCTCTCTGCCTTTCTCCATCACTGTGTCTTTTCCACATTTACCATGATGGGTTTCCGGTTTTACGCCAAAAAAAACTATTAACCGAGGAATATTTGTTCTGTGATTATGTAACATAAAGTTCCACATCAGTCACGTAAAGTAGAAACAGCAGAATTATTTTAATGCAGACTTGCGTAAATTTTTATATGCCATTTACTATAAATAAACTGAAATATCTGCTAAAATACAACAATTCTAAGTTGGAAAGTCTGACGTAGTTGGAAAATTTTTTCCGCACTTTCGCGGAGGCAAAATTCTGACTTCCACAGAAATTCTGCCTGTGGAAATTTTTTTCCACACACCACTACATTACACAGCTCTATAGAAATCATGTACTTCCGTTTCATGTTTGCAATTTGTGTTGGTGAGTGGTAAAGGTTACAGTACTGCTCCTTTTAGAACAATGTGAAGCAGAGAATCTGCAGTAGTTCAACAGTCTATTTTTGATCATTTAGGCATCCTTATTTGATTCATAGATTTAGTAGGATCTATTTAATTGTTGTTTTTGCCTTGTTTTCTCAGTATTTCTTTATTTACTGTATACCAGTATCTTTATATCCCTATTTTTCCTTTATTTATGCTTTCAGACTTTGTTTCTCTGTAAATTCCTCTTTTTAAAATTAACTTCCTTTCGACTGCTCTACTATTTATATATACTTTCTATTTTGTTTATTAATAAATAAAATGTGAATGGAAGGGAAAGAAATAACATTTTGACAGGGGCTACTGGCAGTCGCAGTGAGGAGAGGGAAGACAGGTCAATGCAATCTATAAATGGGAAATGTGGACAAATCCATCTAGAAAAGGCAACACAGGGTACAGGAGCAAGGGATAACAGGAAGCCATATGCAGCATCAGAATTTTTGACTGGACAGAACCCCTCCACTCCCACATAGTACAGCAGCAGCAGGAAACAGTACTCTCTGTTGTCCCAGCTTCACTTTAACACCAAAAAGATGCTGCACCTGAGCTCCCTGTGTCCCATGGTAACACTGTCACCACAGGCTGATCCCCCAGAGGAGGAGGAGCACCACCTGAGAGCTTTCACCTGTGGTTCCACCCAGAGGCAACACCACAAGTCCCTAATGTGGGACTTTTTTGATGCTGACCCCACCAACAGCAATGTTGTAAAGTGCAAAATATGTAAGACCATTGTTTGGCACTGTAAAAGGGCAGCCACTTGGGCACTAGTGGGCATCACACCCACCTGAAGGTCAATCACCTCTGTCAGTGGGAGGAACATAAGAAGGTGGTGGAGAGGGGTGGAGGGAAAGACCTCATGGTCATTATGCACCACAGGTAGGGCAGTGCTGTAAGCAACCATTATGTGTGCAGTTGCTAGAGGGAAACACAAAGAGGTCTTGGACCTGCAGCTGGACCCAAGAATATGGGACAGCAAAACCTGAGACCCAGTCAGTATCACGTCAAAATGGCAACTCAAACTGAACAACTCCATTTTGAGCTCTTCAGTTTGAGCGCTTGTAATTTGAGCTACCCTGAATGGGTAGCATGCACAGTTATAGGGACTAGGTATGGGGGAAAAGGCAAACTAGTAACAGGGAGAAGGACAGGGAGAGAAGGGTCCAGGAAGCAGGGTTCAGTAAGCAAAGGCATGTGGCCTGTGGTTTGGCAATGTGGTGCTGAGCTGGTGTTCTGGTATAGTGGTGAGGATGGCAGCCTGCAGTGAGGGAGGTCTAGGGTTCAGGGCTGGGTAGGGTAGGTATTTTGTTTGTTGTGCAGGACTTAATTTTTTGTGTGTTCCCAATTCCCCCCCCCCCAACATACAATTCCCTGGAGTTGAGAATCTTAATTTAGAGGGCTGCAGGGGCCAAAGCCCCTAGCGGGTGTGTGGGTGTGGGGGGCACAGCCCCCCCCATAGATAACATTTTGTTCTGTGTTCGCTGTTGTTGAGTTCACTGAGGAGTGTACATAGCCGTTTTTCTTTTTGATGATGTACACTCGCTGTAACAGGGATCGCTGTTTTGCAATCACTATAATGATATGGAACCAACCCAGTCTTCTCATCCTCCTACACACAAGCTGAAGTGGCACAACTCTGCAGGAGATGAGGGACCTCTGATGCAGAATTCTCTATGGAAGCAATACAAAAAATACTGATAGCAAACCAAAGAACTCTACTAGAAGGAATGGTAGAGCTCTGTTATGGCAATGCAGTTTCTTCCTCTATTCCATCACATCTGTAGCCCTAGACAGCTACTCATTCTTGTCTCCTCCTCACCTCCATTTGTTTTATTTAAAACCAACCAAACAAAAACATAAACATTTTACAAATTAGAAAAACAATGTTTTTCTCTGTTACTCTTTATTCCATCCTTAATCTTGATTTCTGATAATGCTATCTTTCTGCTATCTTTTTTACTTACTGATGTCTCATAGTAAGCCCATTCTCTAATCTATTTAAATTCTACTATTTGCTTTCCTTTTATTGAAAATGAAAAAAAAAATCTGATTTCCCATCTAATGTTCTCTGTTTCATGTAATTGTTCATCCTTAATATTCATTTTGGATAATGCTGTTTACTTTCTGCTATCTTCTGCACTTAATGATGTTCCTCTGACAGCTTATTCTCTAATCTATGTAACTTTTACTGTCTGCTCACCTTGTATTGAGAAATCAAAATATATCTATATCTATATCTGTATATATATATATATTTTTTTTTTTAATTACTATTTTTACCTACTTGGCCACCTTTCTGCTCCCACGTCCTCGCATCCTTATTGGGGATCCAGCCACTGTCCACCTCTACTGGAACTCCACACTGACACCTTATACTCCTATGGCTTACACCACGTAACGGGGTGACAGGGAGACCCAAACTTCCCACCGAACATGGATGCAGTGCAGGCATCGTGTAAGTCTTGCGAATGTACAGATGGCCATCAAGCATCTCGAAAGATGCCATATTTCCTTTTCCTTTGTCCCCTGGAGTCTGGGGCATGCAATGACACTGGTGGAGGGAAGCATGCACGTGTCCGCACAAACTCCCTCCAGGCGTCTGCTCAAATTCCACCCCAAGCTGCTACCCAGTGCCTAGCCCCCCATTCTACTCCAGGAGGTGATCAGGCACCGACTAGGAAGATCCCCCTCTCTGGAGCAGGAGAGCAATCCATTGGATGCTCCATTCTGCTCTGTCCCTGCCAACCCCCAGTGGCCCATGCTCGTTCCCAAACATGGGTCACCGGCATAGCACAAGGTATGGCGTCCAGTGCTTCAGCCCTCAGCACCACTGGGCCAGCCCTCAAAAAATATCTGTAACAAATTCTGATTTCCTATATAATGTTCTCAATGTTATGTAATTGTTACAGCTGTGAATAATATAAAATTCTGCCTGAAAAATGTCTGAGGAATTACCATTTAGATTCCATGGAATTTGCCTCTAATTGCATATGTACACATCAAAGTGATGCTAAATTTGGTATTTAGGCAGATAGTGACAGCTTACAAATGTGTCCCAAACATCAGAGTCATAGTGTTAGAGGGGCCAGAGGTATGGGTGGCCACACATTTAATCAAAAGTTGATTTTCAGTTATTTGGATTTAATTTTAAAATGTCTTAGCCAAATGTCTCTACAGTCTCAGAATGTAGATAAACATACAACATAGGTATGTGCACCATACTGTAAGTCTCATGCTTTAAAGGGATCTGAATTATAGGTAGCCAAACATTTTGCCAAAATTTAGATTTCTGTTATTTTAGCATAATTTTGATATTAGTCATTGAAATGTTATAAAATTGTACAGCTATACAGGTTATCACTACATTTATACATAATAATAGTTTCAGATTTCTAGCTTCAAATAGGACTGAGTTATAATCTGTCAAACCCATCTATGGCATCTTGTCTATGATGATTAATTATACTTGACTGCTAGTTATTGCCTGTTGTACCTGCATGTTTATGCTTTTATTTATTGGATTTTATTTGTTTTTAAAGTTGTGCAGTGCCTTGATTGAAGAAAGACACTTAATAAGTAAAGTTATTATTATTATTAATAAACATGTTACCAACATTTAAATTCCAGTTATTACCCTCTAATTTTAATACAACATATCCAAATGTAACCCAATTTGAAACATTTAGACTACTATACCACATGGTCATTTCTGATAAAGTTCATATTTACAGCTTTAAATGGGACTGAATTTAAAGTAGTCAAACTTTCACAATATTTTAAAATTACATTCTGAAATAACATAAACTGTAAATTTATAAACCCCTGAAACTTTAAAAGTGGAGAATGCAATACCATTACATTTGGTAGGGTCTTAAACCTTACAAATAGACTGAGTTTGTCAATTTTATTAATTGCTTGCTGCCAGAAATTGAAAAATAACATCTGTACTTAAAGTCAACTTCCGTAACTGTTTGCGAACATTTTGAATTTCATGAAAATTCCATAAAATTAGAATTTGCTAATTTTACTCAACCTTATCTGGGGGATTCAAATGAAAGGATAGGGGTATGAAAGACTGGCAGTGCAAGGGGTCACCAGATTCAGGGGTTAGATGCATAGTTTCACCAGTAAATGGGTAGCTGAACTAGGTAGCAAACCAGTGGTAGACCCTCCAGTTGAAGCAAGGAAGCACAGAGAGTCAACAATTCCAACCTGAATGCAGGATATATAAGGATCACACTCAGTAAATTGATGATCCAGGGAGCCTGACATACGTGCAAGTCTGGGACTCAGAGGTACTTCAAAAGATGTAGTGGGGGAAGATAATGTCTTGGGCACAAGGAAGGAAGAATTCTGGCTATTACAACAGGATATGTTGATAGGAAAATAAGTAGGTGACTCACATTTTAAGGGATTTTGTCACTGTAAAGAACAGAGGATATCAATAGGATTAGTAATTCTGCTGCATCAGCCTGGCTATGCTAAGGGGTGAGGGACAAAATGGTCACCCAGAGAAGAACAGCAGGACTTCCACAAGATCACCTCAGCTTATAAAATGAAGTAGTGATAAGTGCATTGTGAATTTAAATTCCACGAAAAGAATTCTGGATGCTTCATCTATATGCTACCATAAATATTTGGTCCCAGAAGCCCCCTGTTCTCCAGTTCAACCTTTCCATCTGAAGAGGCTACAAGAACACCAGGAGTCCCCTGTCAGCAAATTAGCTAAGGTAGGCCAAAAAGCCTGTGAACTCAATGTGTTTGTCTTACTAGTTTTAAAAGAATGTGTTTCATTTGAGGAAAAATCCATCAAGCCCTTGCTGTGGAGAGAAGCTCATATTCCTCTGTTTCAAATGCTTATTCAGATAGCAGCAGTGATTTGACCTATGTTTGTTAGGTCCTTTATAATTGCTAATTTATTTGCAAGTTGTCATTTTCCTCCCTAAGAACGTTAGATATGGTTTTCTTGGTTAATCCTGCTCATATTAATATTCAACAGGGCCTTAGCACGTTTGTCTCTAATTCAGTTTATGCAGCCCTGCCTTACTTACGAAATGCTTATTAACAGAGAAACAATAGTTGAACAATTGTAATTCCGATACTCTGCTTACAAAATGTGTTTAAAAAAAGGAGTTAGGTTTACAGCTTACAAGGTTTTAATCGTGACCATCGTAGAGCGTCCTTCCATGCTGCTGCATGTTTACAGGTCACACTCAAATCCACCGTGTGGATTTCAGTGAGCTCTCCAGCCTCCTGTCTCCCCCTCTCAAGCAGGAGGCTTGTGGCTGCACGCTCCATTTACCATTGGTGTCGCTGCTCCACTAGGAGCTTGTTTCTAGCTTCTGGATTCCCCCTCACAAGTGGGACCCGGTTGGGCGATTCCCAAGCAAATCAAATGCCTTCCGTGAACTCCCTTCCCTAGTGGATGCCACGTGGGTGCTCTCCTGTTAACTGCACCTATTACCCTAGTGGCGGATTACAAGGATGTCCTGAAAGGCTTCTGGCACAGTCCCTAGCTCAGCGACCGCTCGATGAGACTGATTGTTATTATTTCAGGTCTTTTCTGTACTTTTTTTGGCACAGCCCAGCCAGGCCCCTTACAATAGTGGCCTACAGATGTGCACACCTCAGGGTTTCACCACGAGACTTCCCATTTTTCAATAACGCTCTGGACACAGCAACTTCTGGCTCTTCCTTAATTAACTAGATGGAATTCTAGTCTGCGACACCTGCTCAGGCCTCGTCAGTCTCGGCATCCATTTTGTGCAGAATGGTTGCCTGTTACCAAAGTCGCCATTTTGGATAGGTACCAGTAATTGTATGGGATGGGCTATGGATTCTCAGCTACCCATAGAACGCCTGTCTCTGCTCCATAGGCACACAGTGTTGCCCCCCCCCGGCATATAAATATATCTGGGGGACAGGAGCTTATAATTTATTCCCTATTACAATTCATACTTGATTTAAAAAACAAAAATTCAGATATTGGGCCTATAGAGTCACCCGGAAAGCAGTATAACTGCTGTGGGGTCCTTGGCCTTAAATACCACAGACCTGATATCTGGGGTTTATTTCCACTGCATTGCTTTTAGAGGTATTTTGTTATGTATTTTACCTCACTCCATATCTGAATGTGCTCTAATCCTCTCCCCCTCATTTTTCCAGTCCTTCTCTCATCCTTTAGATGGCGAAGGCAAAGAAGTGCACCTCTTGTAGTGCAGCCCTCCTGACCCACAACCCAGGTCCATGTTGCCCTGCCTACGAACACATGGGAGAGGAATTAGAAGCAGAGCAGACCACGAGCACAGACGTGGATACCCAGGGTCCCAGCACATCTGCTTGAATGAACCCGGGGGCACTCCTCATCCAGACCCAGCAGACTATGGTTGCTATGATGGAGAGTCAACAAAACTTCATGTTAAAGGTCATGGAGAAGTTGGAATCCCTGACTAAGTCAAGAACCCCACCAGTACCAGGGCCAAGTCCTAGCCTTCCCACTCCATAACCGGACAATGATGAAAACGCTGCCCCCCCGCCCCGATCTGGTGGATGAGCACCATGGGGAGGCTCCAGATGAGGTGAAAAACAGACTTGGGGGACGATGACATGGACACAATACCCGATTGCCCCTCTTTGATATCTAAACTGTGTTCCTTTGACTTGATACCGGGGCTAATGAGGGCCATTAAAACACCATGGGGTTCGACATGGAGACACCTAAACCAGAATCTAAACTTGATCCAATGATCCAACAGAATCAACAGGTTAAGTCCACCTTCCCAAGCTGTCCAGCCATTGATGACATAATTTCTAAAGAATGGGAATCCCACAGAACCTGGTCGAATGTCCGAGAAAAGGAATATGGACAGGATATACCTGATACAGCAGGAAAAGGCAAAACTGTGGTGCACAGCACCGACAATAGATCCCCAAATTGCAGCACTAAGCAAAAGAACAGTGCTACCATGTGACACCATTTCACTTAAAGACCCTACTGACAAGAAAGTGGAAGACATGCTAAAGAAGCTGTTTGAAATCACAGGAATGGTGACAAAAGCAGCAGTGTCAGCAGTCTACTCGGCCAGAGCTCAAATCTGCTGGCTAGAGGAAGTAATGGACAAAATTGACCCCAAGTCCTGAGAAGCTGAACTATTGGAATGCACTCTAGATGGGAGGTTGTTCCATAGAAGTGGGAGCCGGTAGGAAAAGGCAGCTTGCCCAGAGTCTGAGAGGGGCAGTGAGAGGTGGAAGGTACCTTCCCTGCTCCATTCACACATGCTAAACCTAGAGGCTTTTCTCTGGTGCCTAAACTTGCGAGCTCCACCCGCAAGGCACTCAAACAGCAGACACAAGCAGCCCACCCACCTCTCCCTACCCCTGCTACTCCTACTCCTGGCAGGTGATATACATCCTAACCCAGGACCCACAGCAACAAAGGTTTCCCTAGCGTCACCTGCCCCCCAACTCAGTTTCTCACCAAACTCGCTTCCAAAGGGCCTCCGCCTATTTCACATAAAAGTCAGAAGCCTTCTCCCCAAATTAGACACCCTCTCTGTCTGGTCAGTACAGTACAAACCGGACATACTTTGTATCACAGAGACTTGGCTCTCAGCCAAAATCTCCAACCTTTCACTCACCATTCCAAACTATATCTTGTTCCGGCAGGACCGTAGCAAGCCAGGCGGGGGGGAAGCGCTGTATCTCAGACACTCCATTAAATGCATGGTTATTTTCTAAGAATCGCGCCCATCCTCCCATGAATCCTTAGTCGCTCACCTATCTTTCCCCTCTTCCACCCCTCTTTACATAGGTGTTCTATATACCCTAAGCCTTCACCTGACTCCCTCATCTCAGCCATCTCCTCCATCTCTTCAACCACCTCAAATGGCGAACTCATTCTATTAGGCGTTTTCAACCTAAACTGGCTCTCCTCCTCCACAAAACCAGCAGCCCTGAGGATTGAAGCCCTAAATCTCACCCAGCTAATCCAGGAACCCACCCATCTAATCACCAATCACAAAAACACACCCTTCTTGACTGGATTCGAACCTCCCACCCCCACAGGATCACCGCCTCAGGTATCCTTTCTGATGCCCTTAGCGACCACTGCATAGCTTATTGTATCCGTAAAATCCATTCACTCCACTCCGGCTCCAAATTCTTCGTAACCGGCCCCCTACACCTCCTTGATGAATCCGCCCTTCAACTTGACCCGTCAAACAAAGACTGGCTCCCAGTTCTTGCCTCACTCGACGTCGACACCGCCCTCTCCCACTTCTGCAGTATCTTCCTAAGCATATGGGACCGCCATGCTCCACTCAGGAAAGCCAGAGTTAGGAAATATCACCACCCCTGGATCACAGCCAACCTCATCTCCTTGGGTCATGTCAGAGATAAGGCCTGGAGGCGTTATAAAACCTCTCTAGCATCCAGCAACTTCCTATCTTACAAAATACTTAGAAACAACTGCACAAAAGCTTTTCGACAATCTAAGGCCCAGTATTTCAAGGCCCAACTTACCGCTCACCAAGCCTCCCCGGTGTCCTTCTGGAAGGTGATAAACTCTCTCATCTACCCATGCTCCAAGCAAGCCAGCCCTAGCCTAAACATTGATGGCAAAATAACCTCTGATCCTGCCATAGTCTCTGAACTCTTCAACTCTTTCTTCATCTCCTGCACCATGCCTGACTCATCCCCCCAACCTCCTCCATAAAACCCCCACCCTCACACCACGGCTTCCACTTTCCCCCATTCACACCCCTGAGTTTACACTTCTCTCACCTCTCTAAACCTGTCAAATCCAGTCCAGCAACGCATCCCAGCCTGCTCTGCATCTCCGTAGAGGCCGTAGTTGCACCTATAACCCACATACTAAACCTCTCGATCGACACAGCCACTGTCCCCTCCACTTGGAAACTTGCCAAAATCCTACCTCTCCATAAAGGTGGCGACCCCTCCCTCTCACAAAATTATAGACCCATCTCTCTCCTCCCCTCCCTTGCCAAAATCCAAGAATCCCTCATGCTATCAAAACTGTCCCCCCTCCTCTCTACAAACAGCTCCCTCTCCCCTTGTCAATCAGGTTTCAGAAAATCTCATTCTACCACCACTGCCTTACTACAAGTAACCAACACTATTCTCTCTGCCATGGACACCGGGCAAACCACTACTGCCATTTTCATTGACCTAGCTAAAGCCTTTGATTCGGTCTCTCAACCTCTACTGCCAGGCAAATTGAGCTCCTTCAGCCTTGCCAAACAGGCCATAAACTGGTTCCATTCCTACCTCCAAAATGGGATGCAGCAAGTACAAATAGGAGACACCCTCTCCAATCCTCGACCCATCCTCATGGGCGTCCCCCAAGGCTCCATCCTTGGCCCCATCCTTTTCTCCCTATTTATAAATGACCACCCCTCAGCCTGCCTCACTTCAAACGTGCACCTATACGCTGATGTTGCCATTATCTACGCCTCAGGCTCCTCCCATGTCAGTGTTCACCCAAACCTCCAAAGCGATTTCAACCGAGTACAAGCCTGGCTCCGGAAAAATCAGTTAAAACTCAATGCAAAAAAAACTGTCTCCATGGTATTCGGCACAAGACAAAAACTCACCTTCCTGCCTGCCCCCCTCTGATCTCCACACTGGAAGAAATACCCCTTGAGTCTGTACCCACTTTTAAGTACCTGGGAGTCTGGCTGGACACAAACCTCATCTTCTCCACCCACGTCGATGCTGTCTGCACCAAACTCTGGCCCAAACTTGCCATCTTCTACTGCCACAAAGACTGCCTCCCCTTCCCTACTCAGAGTGAACTCATACAAAAAAACATCCTACTAGTACTGGACTACGCGGACATCATTTACGGCACAGCCCCTTCCTCCTCCCTTGCAAAACTCGACGTCCTGCTAATCTCCTTCATGCGCTTCACCACTGCCTCCCCCCACTCACTCATCACTGCCAACTATTCTCAATTCTATCTCTGATGCCACTGTCACATAGGCGGACCATCCACAGCGCTTCACTCATAGCAAAATATTGGCTTGGCTCCTTTCCCCTCTACCTCTCCTCCCGCCTCTCTCAAGCCAACCCCCCTGGCTACTCACTTCACCACAGACATGCACGTACCTTCCACCTCTCATGCCTCCTCTTAGCCTCTGGGCAAGCTGCTTTTTCCTACCGGCTCCCACTCCTATGGAACAACCTCCCACCCAACCTCCACCTGGCCCTTCCCTATCAGCCTTCAAACAGCTCCTCAGGCTTCTCCCTCCCACCCCCTGCTGCAGCTGTGCACCCAATCCCTCCTTACCTGGACCTAGTACTACCCTAAATAGCCTCACCAGGTAAAAAAAAAATAACTCCTCGTGCCAGCTTTTACTGCTAAACCACCACCCCCCCCCCCACTTGTACCCTCTCCCCGAAAACTCAAATTTTCAGTAAATCCACTATTGTAAATATGTAAAGACACGCACTTGAAATTTAAGGTAATAAATGGTCTAGAAATGTAATGAATCAATTTGTTTCTTTTTTTCCACTCTGCTGTTCAAATAAAAAGTGTAACCTCACCACCATACTCCATGTAATGTACTATACTGTCTTATTCGTCTGTTACTTGATGTTTGCTTTATTTATCTGTCTCCCACCTTGTACTACTTGTACCCGGGTCACACCTGGAAACGAGCCTCAGCTCAGTGTGCCTTTCCCAGTCACCAATTTTAAATAAATCAATAAATAAATACAACTAAGTACCTAGGGGACATAGCCGTGGACAGTCTGAAGTTGGAAGCCAGGGAAGGGGCCCTAACAAACAGGGCTAGGTGGGCTCTATGGTTTAACTCTATGGTTAAAAAAAAAGTGGATAATAAATCTAAGGCTTTATTGCAGAACCTACCACTGAAGGGAAGCAATCTCTTTGGCGAAGGCCTAAACGAGTTCCTCAAACAAAAAGAGGAAGGGAAAGATCTTGCCAGGGAAAAGCAAAGAACCCTGTACCTACCGTCTAACCTGCGCAGGTTTTGAGGGAACAGCAGATTTTAGCAGAACAAAAAGCAGCCTTATACTAATATTTCCTTTCAAGTACCTTCAGAGGTACCTCTCAAGGTAACCACTCCTCCTTCAGAGGCAGAAACCCCTGATTCGGAGGCAGAGGCAGAGGCAGAGGTGGAAAGCTAAAGCAGTTTTGACTACCACTCCCATGTCACCAACTCCTACAGCCCTCAACACAGTTACCTGCCAGTGGGCAGGAGGCTGTCCTTGTTCCTAGAACAATGGCAACAGACGACCTCCGACAAGTGGGTCCTAGAGATCATATCTCAAGGAAACACTATAGAGTTTTCAAAGAAACCTTGCAGAAACAGAGTAGTGCTCTCACCCAGCTCAAAGAAGAGGGCTTCAGCCAACCAGGTGCAGGACGTTCTATGGGACCTGCTCGAGAACAGGGCAATTCAACCTGTACCCGACACCGAGGTGGGCAATGGGATCTATTCCATCTTCTTTCTAGTATCAAAGAAGAATGGAGAACTCAGGCCGATTCTTGATCTAAAATTCTTGAACAAGTTTGTCAATACTCCAAAGTTCAAGATGGAAACACTCAGAACCACACTGAGAAACATCCAGGTGGGTGACTACCTCACTTCAGTGGACCTGAAGGATGCATACACCCACATCCCAATCAGGCCCATTCATCAACAATTCCTTTGATTCCACATACTGGGTCAACACTTCCAGTATCAGGCCCTACCCTTCGGACTGACATCTGCACCAAGGGTGTTCACAAAGGTGTCCATCGTACTGGCAGCTTGACTATGGGAGAAGGGGGTAGACATTATACCTTATCTGGATGATTGGCTGATAAGATCGCGCTCCAGACAACAGTCTCAGAGGGACACGGCCCAAGTGCTGACTGCTCTCTCACACCACGGCTGGGTGGTCAATCAGAGCAAGAGTTTGTTGCACTCCTCGCAATGCATAGAGCACCTCGGCACAGAAATAAATACTGCCGATGGAATGGCAAGGCCTTCATGCAGAAGAATAGACTTGATCATCGCATTAGTCAGGACTCTTCTGGCTACCCCCCCAACCAACGACGGGTCAAGCAGCAAAGGTCTTGGGATGCATGGCTTTGTGCATCAACCTAGTTCCATGAGCAAGATGAAACATGCGCCCCTTGCAGAACTGTGTCCTACAGCAGGGGTCCCCATTAGAGGATGACCTCAATAAGAAGGTAATCCTGCCACATTCAGTCAAGGAATCATTACGATGGTGGATATATCACCCACATCTAATCAGAGGCTCCCCCACTGGAGTTGACATATCATGTGTCACTGGAGACCAACGCAAGCCTAACTGGTTAGGGAGCATTCTTAGACAGTCACTCAGCCCAAGGCAGATGGACAAAGGCAGAGACCAGACTATCTATCAATGTCTTGGAGATGAAAACAGTGCTCAATGCCCTCAAAGCATTCAGGCACACTATTCTTGGAAAATCAGTCCAAATAAAGTCCAACAACAAAGTCACGGTGGCATACATAGCCAAGCAAGGGGGACATGCAGCAAGGCCATGCTCAGAGAAGCAGCCAAAGTGCTCAACTGGGCACAGTCCCATCTCACCCACATTCATGCCATCCATCTGGCAGGCAAGCTGAACATCAGGGCGGACTGGCTCAGGAGGCAGCAGGTGCACCCAGGGGAATGGCAACTGCACCCAGACAGGCCAGACTTGGCAACTGATAGGGTGGGTGGGGTGACAATGTATAGGCAGATGTAATGGTGGGGAGGCATGCCACAGGAATGCCACATGGCCACAGCCCACCACAAAGTGGGCCAAGGGAACCAGACAATGGTGAGGGGCAGGCCTGGGACAGGCATGTGTTCTGCTGACATGTGCAGCAGTGCAAAGGAACGACCCATTGTCAACTGTGGAGGGGCTGGCAAGGGCACAAGAAACCAGAGGGGGGCTATGCACAGGAATGGGCTGGGCAGCACTGGGGGATGCTGTGGCCTGCACTGTGTACTGTTGGGGGAAGCATGCTGAAGTAAGGTCAGGGCTGCACTGGGTGTTGCTGTGTCCTGCACTGTGTAATGTTGGGGGGGCATGCTGAGGTATGGCCTAGGCTGCACTGGGTGTTGCTGTGGCCTGCACTGCATACTGTTGGGGGGGGCATGCTAAGGTAAGGTCTGGGCTGCATTAGGGGATGCTGTGACAAGTACTGTGTGCTGGGGAGGGCCGTGCACAGGCATGGGCTGGGCTGTAGGGAGGGGGCATAAGTCACTGTCCCAGTTCCTGCAGAATGTGGGTGAGGGCCGAAGGGGTCATACATGGATGGCAGGGACAACATAGTCACCCAGGGGTGCAGACCCCTGCAGCGCAGTGGTGCCCCATGGGCGTGGCCGTGCACAGTGCCACTGTGCAGTGGGGAGCTATACTGGGTGGCCATGTGACAGCTGGAGTTGTCATACCAGGATGGATGGCACAGCAAGGGCAGCAATGGTGGAGGGTCCATGCCATCGGTGCAGGACACATGTACAGTGGTGGCATACATCAGTTGGGACAGTACAGAAGTGTGGTGGGTGCAATGCCAGAGTGCAACACCGAAGCAGACCTGTGAGGGCACCACTGATCAGGCAGGTGAGGGCACACGATGATACGGGGACACACTAACACGTTTCCCATCCAACAGGTGCAGTGGCAGCTGGTGCAGGTGGCCCCAGCAGAGCCAGAAGGCAGGAGCAGCAGCAGGACCAGGATGGTGCTGGCATGGCACAGGCCACCAGCATGGTGTCAGACGACGACGGCAGCCAAACAGATGCTGGAGGCAGCCCTGCTGCCAGTACATCTGTGGAAGGAACACCAGAGCTGATGTCGAAGCCTAATGGGAGAGGGGATGGCAACAACCCCATGGTAGAGGAGGCGGTGGACAGCAGTGAGGAGGATGCAGCTGGACCACCACAGGAGCAGCAGGGGGCCACTGAGGACACCACCAGCACTGCTGCCACATCTGTGCAGGCGGTGCTGATGCCCATGGTTGAGCGGGAGGCATCAGACCAAGACCAGCTGGCCACTGAGGACACTGCCATAGGGTTGTTCAGCCCACTGAGTGCCCGTGGATTGGAGGACCAGTTGGATGAGGCCGTCCGGGTGCTGCAGGACCAGCTGTCCACACTGGCCTACATTGGGAGCTACTGCCAGTCGGTGCTGGCCAGCCAGGGGGATTGCAGGCAGGAGCTGGGGAACATACAGCAGGGCATGCAGGAGCACCACACCTGCATGGAGCTACAGCTATCCAGCATTTCCGGCAGCCTGCAGGCATTCACCAGGGACTCTTTGGCTTGCATGGCTGGCCTGGGGGATGCCATACATGGCATCTGACACTATGCTGAATGCCCAGGCCTGGAGAACATGCTGGCACACCAGCAGGGCTAGCATACAGCCATGGCTAAGGTTATGCAGGCCATAGCATGTGCACTGCTGCCACTGCACCACCTGCAAGGCCTGGCCCAGCAGATGGCACCCCCCAGCAACCACTTATTCCAGCACCCAGACACAGCCACTGGAGTCAGTGGAACCCCCTCCCCCACCCCCGGCACAGGCGTTAGTATCTATCCACCCACCAACCATGCTGCCAGAGCCGCACGCCCAGCCAGACACCACCCACACTGACCCGGGCACAGGACAGCGCCAAGATGTGACCATGGGGGCACACACATGCATGCTGGCAACAGAGGTGCAGGCCAGGCCAAGCCCCTCACACAGTCCCACAGGAACAGGATCAGGCATAGGGCACATACGGGGGGGCGGGCACACTGAGGAGGGTGCTCCACAGGCTGCACAGGGTCTGAGGTTCTCAGCACGTGACAGGGGAACACACCATGCAGCCCCAACATGGCTGCTGCCACACGTGGCACGGGAGGCAAGTAGGCTTGCATGGGCAGAGGCACGGCTGCTCACCTGTAGGGGCACACACAGGCCCACAGGGTGCAATGCCAGGGGTGGTCCATCAGGGCACCGTACAGCTCACCAGGCCAGCAGAGTCCCCCACAGCCCAGCACCCAGCACTGGAGGGGTCAGTGCAAGGATGGCGTGCATGTGGCAGAAGGATGTGAGACACCCAGGCAACCTGTGCAGCAGGGGAATTGTTGGGTTGGGCTGGGGACATGTGCATGGCAGGGGACACATGTCTATGGGGGGCACTGTGCATTCACATGGGTGTGTGTGTGTGTGTGTAGGCAAGACTCTGTGCATGGGTGAGTGTGGGGTCATGCATGATGGGTTGAACTGGGGAGCACTGTGCATTTGGCACCTGATGTGTATATAGAGCACTGTGTTAATAAACCTTTTTGCACCTCATCTCTACTGTGTGTTGTCCTTTTGTTGTCAATGCATTGGTAGGGCCTTACTGGATACATGTTAGATAGGGCATATCCCTCAGTCACAACAATGCCCTGTGTGGGCCACTGCCAGTGGGCATCTGCCTGCCACTGACCTCCCCAGAGCGCACACACACAAGGACACACACAAACACACGTACACACAGAGCCCTGCAGGCACAGGTGCTACACATGCAGATGGCACCCACGCCCATACTGCAACTGTGTTGCATCCACAGGAACCTGCGCAAATGCGTTATAACAGGCAGGCCACAACCCCATCACAGATGCCATGCTGCACATCGCTGCTCGCAAATTGCAATTGCCACCGCGTAGCATGTCTACGATGTCTGCGAGCACATGTGATGACACGTGAGAATTGCACATGCAACACGTGCAGGTGCGAGTCGCTAGGCCCAGGCACAGTGTAGTGGTACAGGGGTTGCAGACCTGGGTGTAGGAGAGAGCTGGAACAGAAAAGTGCCATCCAGACAAGGACAGGGACAGACAATCAGCAGACTGGTGAGTACTGGGTCACAGCAACGTCCCCCTCCTTGCATACCCCTCCTCCATCTGTTACTGCCCTGAGGGACAGGGACAGGCATGCATACCTCTCAGCCTGTTGTCCCCCATATGTGGTACAGTGCCTGTCACAATGTGGAACACAGGTGCAGCATGTGGAACACTTAGACAAACAATACCTAGAAGCTCAGAACTCTGCTGATCTGTTGCATTTATGTTCAGAATGTCTGTTTTAAGTGACTGATATAGTGACATGCATCATGTATAATGGAGTGTTTCTCATGCATGTTGACTATGAATGTGAAACAGGTCCTCACAATGTGGAACAGGGAGCCTCTGTGAGGTACAATGAGGAACGTTCTTCGTACTATGGTACAGGTGAGAGGTATGCAGGCATGACCCTTCCAAAGGTGGACAGTCAGGGGATCTGATACAATATGTGCAATGGCTGTGGTAAGTACCAGGGGCTGTGCTGTGGGAGGGTGTCCATGGATAAAGGAGGCATGGTATGGCCACACACCACTGTGTGGCAGGCAGTGTACTGGACATGCCACATGTGTGTGGTAACATGTTACCTGTGTGGTCCATCACTCACCCATGCAGTTTGGCCAGGCCAAACCATCCCTATGCCTGCAGTGGGGGCAGACATCCTATTGATGAGTCTTGGTTCAGATGGCACCAACAGCCCCCCTCCCACTTGTGGGGACTATGTGGGACAGTGACCCTCAGGATGGCGGTTGCTGACCCACGCAGTCGGGCACATGGTCAGACCACTGTGGCCCCAATGGTGTTGAGACATATGCCATGTACTGCGGTGTTGGGTGTGTTGTGTATGTGGCATCTGGCCAGCAGCCTACAGGCACTGCACAGTGGCTGTGTGAGTGGCACACTGTCCATGTTGGGTGGCCATGGACCAGGGCTCTGGGGTGGGGCATGAGGTGGGAAGGCCCCCGTTCTGAGGGGCACCTGAGGGGTACACCCCCATAACTCTGAGCATCTCAGCAGTACTGTCCATGGCACAGGCCAGCATACCTGCATGGCACAGGCCCACACCACACCCCTCAACAGCCCCTGCAGTGAAGGGCTGTGCCTGCTGTGGTCGTTGCTACCTGTGCAGCCCACATGTGGTACTCATAGTTGCCACTGCTGGGTGGGATTGGGACCCACACCACCATGAAAGCATTGGGCACGGCTGTGTAGGCCACAACAGGGTACTGCAGTGCACCCTCAGTGGCATGGTGTACACAGGCCCTGGCACAGTTGACACTGGTCTGGCAGCTGGGCCCTGGTGTTCACCACCCTGGCCCTGGGATGTGCCGAGGGAGGATGAGGGGTTTGGGCCTGGCTGTGTGGCATGACCCCACTGTGCGTGGTACATGGTCCATCATGGGCGGTCCCCTCACTGTAGGCACTCAGAGAGGGTTGTACCTGCACAGGTTGGTGTTGTGTTAGTGGTGAGCACTATTGACTGCCATGGCGTGTGGCGTGCAGGTGTACCATTACACCTCTGGTGTCTGGGCATGGGATGCAAGCAGGGTGCATCATCCACCAGAGGTGTGGCAGAGCCCAGCATCACACACGCCCTGGTGGTCTTGGGTGCCACACCACAGTGGCATGCTGTACTACAGGGTCACATAGGCATGTCACGGACTGTACAGTATGTGTGGTACAGTAGTCCTGTGTTGTAGGCGTAGATGCACAGTGTGCCAGCAGGCACACCATTAGTGCACAGTGCGGCTGAGACCGGTCACGGGATGCCACGCTGGGTTGTCAACATGGAGCCCATACCGGACCGCACAGGTGGTGCCATGGCCATGTCACACTGTCACTGTGCTGCTGTGACAGGGATGCATGTCTGTTTGGTGGGGGTGTGTCACTGTAGTGGTGGGTTGGCCCACATGATGGCCTATGTGCCATATCCAGTCATGATGCTATGTCCAACCTTGTAGCGCCATCCATGCCTTGTGCGCAGCACATGGCGGCCCATGTCCCAGCTGTCCCATGTGGCATGAGTTGGGTGCTGCCAGACGTCACCTAGACTGTGCAAGGAGGGCCTACACAGGTCATTGCCTGTGCTGAACACACAGATGCACAGCTGCCTGCCCAGCTGGCTGTGTACCATTGTCCCTATATCATGCCCTACATGTTATACCCATCGGGTACGCACCTGACCACATCCACCCTGTGCATGGTCAGCCACAGCAGGGTGTCCTGGGGGATGTCCTGGGCCATGTGTGGGTACATGCCTGTGGGATGGAGACAGTTGGGGGTTGCAGCACCCACAGGCAGCTGGCCACAGGGGCACTTCTGGCTGTGTACTAACCCATATCCATTCCTTCCCTAGCTCCACGGCATACACATATGAGTCTTCAGTGAGTATATGACATTGCTCAATGTGCACATTATCAATGCTGTACAGCACTGTGTACCTGACATTGTTGCTGTCTGTCCCCTGTGTAGGAATCAGCACCACCGCACAGGTCCAGAGAGGTACACACTGCCATGCCACAGCTGCTCTGAGGGTCACCGACTGTGCCACAGGCTTATGTTGCCCTGCTCTTTATCTATTCAGGTGTGCTGCAGAACCATCAGCGCCACCTATTCCAGACACCACGGTGCACAATACAGGTAAGGAACTGTCATTCCCCATGCTGGCACCCATGGTTGGCTTTGTGTCTGCCCAATGGGCACCTGGTGGTTGTGGCCGCATGCAGCTCTGCATGGGGGTGGTGGTGTGGACGTGTGGCATGGCTGCATGTGGTGCTCCATACCCACACCGTGCAGGGTCGGGCTGCGACATGCCTCTGCAGGAAACAGGTGCTGTGTTGGTTCACTGTGGTCACTGTGTCCAGCACTGTGTGCCTGGCCCCTGCATGGCACAGCTCAGCCTTTACACACCTCATGCTGTTCATGGCATTGGCACGGGGGAATCACCTGGCGTGGTGGGCCACAGTTGCAGACCTGTGGCCTGGCACTGACCCATGTCCCATGGCCGGTGTCCGGTCTTTTGCATGGTGGGTTGGGGTGGTCTGCATGGCCACGGTGACATTCTGTAGTGATGCAAGTGCCATTCCTTCCCCTGTTACAGGTGCCAAGCAGACAACCGGCCATTTTGTCTTACGGGTCATCCCTGAACCTAAGCAGGCGTGCCCCCAACTTTACCCCACAAGAGACAACGCTGCTGGTGAACTACACTCAGCAGTGGGGTAGGATGCTGCTGCTGCCACATGGGAGCCAGAGGAGCAGTGCCGCAAAGCGGGAGCGGGTATGGACAGTCATCTGCACATGCATGGCGGAGATGACAGGGACACGCCAGACCATCTGCCAGCTGACCCACAGCTGGCAGGACCCATTGAGGATGGAGGCTGAGATCCTGCAGCAGATGCTCAGCATGGCCCACTGCAGGGACACAGACATGCAATCTGGGCAGGACCCCGGTGTTGGTATGCATACCTACGGCTGTTTGCCTGTTGCGGCAGTGCTGGCATAGTGGCCATGGTGCGTGGAGCCTCCAACACACTCACCTGTCCCTTCACCCCACAGGTTCCACTGGCATGACCTACAGCATGTCGCAGGGCTGAATCACCGGCCTCAGGCAGGAGGCGCTTCACTGGAGGTCAGGTAAGTAGATACCTTGGTCCCCTTGTGCTGCGGCCATGGCTGGCAGCCACAGTGTGGCTAGTGCTGCACCCTTACAAAACTTGCCTATGTGTGTGTGTCTCCCTGTCTGAGCCTGACACTGACTGCATCCTTTACATCCCTACAGGTGTCCATAGCAGGCTGCCACAGCGGTAGAGAGCCCTGCTGAGGGCTATGGCAGACGTCAAGGCCCGTGATGTGGCAGAGTACTGGCTGTGCATCCAGTGCAGGCAGCAGAGGGCCAGAGTGCTGCCACCAACCTCCTCCTCCTCCTCCACCTCCTCAGCAGTGGAGGCATCTGAAGGGGACCTGGCCACGTTACACACACAGCCAGACCAGGGGGACCCCACTGATGGTGGGCAACAGGGGCTGGAACAGCCACAGCCACACATCCTGGACATGGAGTGCACAGTAGCAGCTGATGGAGACAGGGCCATGGCTGCACCACCTACCGGATCTGCTGTTTTGGATGTCACAGCAAGGGCAGATGAGGATGCCCCACTGCCAGACACTGCGCCATGTGCTGCTGTCCCTGCAGCAGGGGACACTGGACCAGGGCAGGAGGCGGCCATGCCGGGGTTGCAGCAGGGGAAGGTGTTGCCAGTTGCAGCTGTGGGACCCGCCACTGAACCTGTACAGGGTGGGGATCTGGAATGGGAACATGTTGTGGTACTGGTGACAGCCATCCTGCAGGACATTGGTGCCTCCATGGGTCAGTGGGTGCCTTCCTCAGTGAACTCTGGTGGATCTAGGTCCCATGTGTCTGCTACAGCCAGACATGGGTGGGGCTTTCTGTGTGGGTGGGCTTGTATATAGGGGTGGTTGGTATTGGTGAGTCTGTACATATGGGTGTTGTGGATGGTCATTGGGTGGGTGGGTCTGCTTTTAGCTGTTTGTTTTGTGGGTGGGATTGTGGTTTGGTTGTTGGGCCTGTGTTGGGTTGTATGTGGGTGTGGGTTGGTGTTCGGGGTTGTTGTGGGTGGCTGTTTGGATTTGGGTTTACTGTTATGTTACTGTTTGTTGCTGTTGCCCATTATTGAATCTCACCCCCTTCCATTGTTACCCTGTATCCCTATCCCGTTTTGTACATTAAACCTTTTGCCATACACACTGTGTCTCTGTGTCTGTTCCTGGTATGCATGGCTGTGTGTGTGTGTCTGTCTGTCTGTCGCTATGTGCAGGGGTGTGCACTAGTGGTGGTGCCTGCTGTCCCTAGTGTTCCCTACATTTGCATCAATTTGGTGTGCCATTTGTGCTGCTCACAGCACAGGACACTGTCTCCAGGCCACATCTGCATGGTGTCCTGTGTGCTGTGGGTCACCATGCGTGCTATGGTGTCCATGCCACCTCACATTGTACCTCCCAGCTGTGTGGTGGCATGGTACCTGTGCTGTGCCCTTCTGCCTTGAGGTGCAATTGTTCCCTGCAGGTGGCACCACTGGCATGGATGTTGGTGTGTCTCAGCATCATTTGTCCACTGGTCTGTGCCACCCAGTGCTGTGTCCCTGTTGTGGTTACACTGTCTACATGTATCAGTGGCCATGGCAGGTGAGTTGTGCCTGGTGGCACCATCATCCCTGCATTGTGCCTGTGGCCTCTGTGCACCCTTTGTACCCTGTGCCACACTGCCCCTGTGTGGCTGCCTTCCTCGGACACTCTCTGTCTTATCTCACATGGTGTGTTGCTGTGTGTCCGGCCTGTCTGTCCCTGTTCCTTTCTATGCTGTGTAAGTTACATCTGCTCCCACCTGGTTTTTTGTTGCGCTGGCTGGTCTTGGTTTAAGTTGTGGCACTGCTGCTTCTAGAATCCCACCTTGGCATTTCTCTTCTGTTTCTTGGTGTATGTTCAGTTGTGCATTTGCATACCTACGGGCTTGACGCAACTGTGGCATAAGTCACCACTGGTGTACTGCATTGCTTCAATGCGATCTCGCAATGTAGAATTGCATTTGGCATATTTGCTGGATGTATTTGTGACTAGCGCCATTCCCGTTGGCGCATCTGTGTTGCACATTGGCGTATGCTTTCTAGAATAGGGCCCATATAATTTTGAGGCAATCCATCCTAATGACATGAAATTTGACATATCGTTGGAATACATATCATCATGTAATCATGCCAAATTTAAGATCTTTGGCCCAATAGGTGCTGAGGTATATGCAGATAAAAATGTTCTATAAAATTTCCCACAAAAAATAAAATGACAGAATTTGAGCATGTATAATTTTGAGACAATCCGTCCTGTACTTATTATATTTGGCACCTCATTAGAAATCCTCCCAGAAAGTAAGCATGCCAAATTTCTGATATGTAGCTCAACAGATGGACATGTTATGGCCAAGTTAATAAATTTAAAAAAGTTCATTAAATTCTGACAAAATCCCACATTTCATGGAATTTTGCAAAATTTCATTGAAATTCAATGAATTCAGAATTTTCTCATTCTGAAAAGCTCTAATACAGTAATTGTTCAGTCTGACATTCTCTTCTCTTCTCTTCTCTCTCACTACTGTTTCTGTTATAAGGCACTGTGGATTACACATACTGTGCTTGTAAAAAACACACTATTATGTTCTTTACTGCACAGAAATGCATTTATGTTGCACATTGTACTTCATATTAATGAGAACAATATAAAATTCTCATTTCCTGAAATGTTCTCAAGACCCAGTAAATATTAATTCTGCTAGCTATTTGCTGCAGCTGCAGCTGCTGCTGCATTGTGTCAGTATCCCTCATAGAACGAGTCCCTCCACATCCCTTCTTGTTATGCACTGTACTGTGCATAAACACACACAATATAAAATTCACATTTCCCAAAATTTTCTCTCAATCCATAACTTATTAATGTTGCTAGCTATATGCTGCTGCTGCATTGTGTCAGCCATTCTCTCAGACTGAGTCCCTCCACAGCCCCTCTTGTTATGCACTATAGTGCACATAAATTCACACTACATAAAATTCTCATTTCCACAAATTGTTTAAAGACCCATAATGTATTAATGCAGCTAGCTAGATTATATGCTGCTGCTGCTGCACTGTGTCAGTTCCCCTCTTGGACTGAGTCCCTTCACCATCCCTCTTGTTGCTCACTGTAATGAATATGAACATGAATGCATATTATATAAAATCCTCATTTCCTGATAATGTTTCTAAAATCAGAAATTACTAATGCTTTTAGCTATATGCTGCTGCTGTACTGTGTTAGTCATACTCTCAAACTGAGTCCCTCCACAGTCTTTCTTTTTACATACTATTGTGCACATAATTGCATGCTACATAAAATTCTAATTTCCCCAAATTTTCTTCAAATTCAGAAATTTTTAATGCTGCTAGCTATATGCTGCTGCATCTTCTGCTCAAACCAAGTCCCTAAACAGCTCCCATTTGTATACATAGATATATAGATGTTGATGACAGGTAACGGCCTATGGCCCACGTAGTCTACCCATTTGTGCACGAATCTGTGCTTCTTCGAGCTTCCCTAGAACTAGATTGTCCCCTTCCCCCAACTATCAGGATCCCCTTATGCCTATCTCATGCATCTTTAAATCCTGTAATCATTTCTGCCCCCACCACCTCCTCCTGCAGGGCAGTCCATTTGTCCACCACCCTCTCTGTGAAGAGGGACAGCCTCATGTTCCATCTGAACCTCCCTTCCTCTAGTTTCATCCCATGTCCCCTTGTCTTGGGGCATCTTTTTCTATGCAAAATCATGTTTTCCTGCACCTTGTTCCTCCCCATGAGGTACTTATATGTCTCAGTCATATTCCCCATCCCATATCTCTTCCAGGGAGTACATATTTAGATCTTTCAACCTGTCCTCATAGGTTTTGTGATGTAATCCTTGCACCACCTTGGTTGCCCTCCTCTGAACTGTCTCCACTTTCTCTATGTCTTTACATAGGTAGGTCTCCAGAACTGGACACTGTACTCGAGGTGTGGCCTCACTAATGTCTTGTATAGTGGAATGATGACTTCCCTTTTTCTGCTGGTGACACCCCTGCCTATGCATCCCAGCATCCTGTTAACTTTTCTACTGCTTTGTTGCAATGACTCCCTACCTTGGGATCATCACAGATGATAACCCCTAGATCCTGTTCCTGCATGGAACATTCTATACTCTCCCCCCCCAGCTGATATGCTATTCCTGGGGTTTTTGTGCCCCATGTGCATTATTTTACATTTCTTTGCTTTCAATATCAAATGCCACTCCCTTGGCCAGTCCTCCAGTTTCTGTAGATTTTTCCTCATTCTATCCACACCCTCTGGCATGTCCACCCTGTTTCAGAGCTTTGTGTCATTAGTGAACACACATATTCTCCCTTCTAGGTCATCTTTTAGTCACTGTAGTGCATATAAATGCACAATATATGAAACTGTCACATTTCCAAACATTTTCTCAAGAAACTTGATGCTTCTGCCATATGCTACTACTGCATTGTGGTAGTTGAGGAGGCTATTGCTGCTTGTATTGGATGTGGACGGTAATAATAAACTCTTTGGTACAAATAGGCATAGTTAGCAGCTGAATAAGCGGCCACTTACAACAAGATAGGGGTGAAGGTTTTAAGGGGCTGTTCTCCTGTGTGCTGATGGATGCTGATGTAGTATCTGCAGTCATTGTTTTTTTTTGCATCTGATGTAGATGTATAGTATTAACTGTTGAAGTTCTATTTTGTTTGTATGTAAGTTGCAATGGTGAGTACATCCATGAGCTGGTAGAGATGACAGAAATACCTATCTTGCTGGAGGAGGAGGCATTCATCAGGTCAGGAGAAGATTGAAATTATTTAGACTCTGTTTTAATCCATGCTGTATTGCACCTGTGAAAGGAAATTAAAAAAATATATAAAGTAAAAGGTAAAATGAAACTTTAGAAAAGGAAACTTACTATCACTTTGGTGATGACCATTCTGTGAAACCTCATGATGTAGCCCCACACACAGGATGTGGTAGAGATGGTTGCTTTCTTGAGGAGACAGTAGGACAGGAGACCCATGAAGACAAGAGAAATGTATTTAGACCTTAGTCAAGCAGCCACTGTTACAGCTATATGTTATATTCATTGTCCACTCCCAGCTGTTAAGAGCTACAGAAACCAATCAGTGATAGCAACAGAGTCAGAGTTGGAGCAAAATCTCTCTTAAAAAGAAAATATAAATGATTTGCTTCTTTTTAATTTCTTTATGTTCATGCACATAGTGCTTAAAATTTAGCTACTTGTAATCCACTTCTCAATGATAACATTCACAAATATATAAATGGAACAGCCTATATGATAGAAAGTGACCCCAGGTGTTTCATGCCAGTTTATGAGACGTGGTTTGGAATAATTTAGAACAATGGAGTAACTCTAGCTTTAGCAGAAAAAGTGCAAACGATTTTACAACATTAACTAAACTGCCAAAGTAAGTACATGAATTATTAGCACATTTATATTACTTTCTAAAGAATAAACTGGAGATACAGGCAAGAATTTGCATTTGACCTTTTTTATTAATTGTGGCATTACTAAGTTATTTGAGCATGGTTATGATCTGATGTGGTGAGGTTATTTATACTGAGTAATCATGGTGAAACCAAACAAGATGATATTATTGTAGTTTAACCTATGTTGTTTTGTTATTTTCTGTTTTATTATTTGATTTATTGCATTTATGCTCTTAGGCACAACTTGGACACCTTGATTGACTTTGTAGAAACACATTGCACTCTACTGATCTGGACTGAATACTTTGATGGGACACTATTTTATTGTACTGAGAACTGAGAATCTAGAACTTTTGGGAGCAGTACTTTTGTGGAAGATTGTTAACATTAGAAACCTCAGCATTTGTAAATGGACATTGACTTGGGAGGCAAAAGAAAAGTGTAAGCAACTTGAAAGTTCTAACTACTGTAAGTATCTCTTTAATTTTTAAAAACAACAATGTGAGCATCACCTCCTACTCTATTTGATCAGTGACTAGTCATTCAAGGGAATTAAAGTAGAGTTTTATTGTGGTTCTCTGATTTTTGTCCCATTGTATAAGATATAAGGTCAATAAATTGATATATGTTTACTATTACATAACTTACATTGATTAAAAATACAGTATACATACTACACATGGGAAAATTATTAACCCTTTGGTGATTAAAGAAAATGAAAACTCTTCAAAAAAAGAAAACAGTCTACCAAATTGTGTTTTAATAAAGAATTAAATATAATTTCCTTAGCACCAAATGATAATGGAACAGAAATTAGACGTACAGGGTTTATAAACCAAATTAAAACAAAATGTACAGCCATGTATTACTGGCAGGGAATCACTGTTTGCACAGGAAAAGCTAGTACAGGTGATGTTCAAGAGGCAGAGATGAAATCAGTTATTATGGAAACCAGAGATATTGAAATTAATACTGATAAATCAGATAAAAAATAACAAGAAAGCAAATAAATTGTAAATTTAAAAATACAAAAGACAATTTAGAGGAGGAACCCCCAAGGAAATAATTACACTTTTTTTTCCTCAAATTGGTAAGAACAAACTCTCAGAAAGCCACCTTGGAGAGAGAAAAATTGAAAATAAAGTTTAGCCTCAACTATGATAATTTATAAAGAGAACAATGTGAAAACACAGTATGGCTAATTCAATATCACTGAGTCAGCAGGAAACAAAACAAGTTTACTGTAACTTTTAAGTCCACTAAATTTATCAGGTAATAGTTACAACTCTCTGACAATGTTGCCAGAACTGATTTATGAAGAATTTGTGAATATGGCAAATATAGTTAACTCACAGAAACATAGAAATTGATGGCATATAAGGACTGCAAGGCCCATCCAGTCTGCCCATTTCTTTTTCTACCTTATGAATGTACCATCGGCCTTTGCTCTGTCAATGGCCTATCTATTCATATTCATCTGTATTGCTCCCTTATGCCTATCCCATGCCTGTTTGAAGCCCTGCACTGTATTCATATCCACCACTTCCTGAGGTAGGCTGTTCCATGCAAACACCACCCTTTCTGTGAAAAAGAACTTCCTCACATTATCCCTAATCGGACTCCCTCTAATCTCATGCTGTGTCCTCTTGTCCTGCTATTTTTCTTGTATTGAAATATGTTAGATTATTTTACCTTGTTAATGCCATTAAGGTGTTCGAATGTTTTGATCATATCACCTCTCCCCCTCCTTTACTCTAGGGTGTACATATTGAGCTCTGTTAATCTTTCCTCATATGTTTTCTGATGCAGTCCCTGCGTCATTTTTGTTGCACTTCTCTGGACTGCCTCAATTTGGTTAATGTCCTTATGAAGGTGTGGCCTCCAGTAATGCACTCAGCACTCCAGATGTGGCCTAAAAAGTGTCTTGTAAAGAGGGATTATTACCTCCCTCTTACAACTTGTGATACACCTACTAATACACCCCAACATCCCCCTAACCTTACCTTCTGCTTTAGAGGTATGCTTGGATGATTTAAGGTCAATGGTGATGATGATGTCCAAGTCTCTTTCTTCCCTTGTGACTGCCAGCAACTTCCCTCCCAGCTTATAGGTGGCTTCAGGGTTTCTCTTCCCTATGTGCATGATCTTGCACTTCTTTGCATTAAACCTCAGTTGCCACTCTTCCGATCATCTTACTAGTTTATCCAGATCTCTTCTCATTCTGCCCACCCCATCTGGATCACCTACTCTGTTGCAGATCTTGATATCATCTGCAAATAGTCAAACCTTACCCTCCAGTCCATCTGCAATGTCACTGATGAAGATATTGAAGAGGACTGGCCCCAGTACTGATCCCTGAGGTACCCCACTTGTGACTTGCATCTCTTCTGACTGTATACCATTTACCACCGCTCTCTGTTTTCTGCCCGTCAACCAGTTTGCCACTCAGTTGACCAATGTCTGACCCACCCTGAGCCTACCCAGCTTATTAATCAATCTTCTATGTGGAACAGTATCAAAAGCTTTGCTGAAGTCAAGGTAGGTGACATCAACTGCTCACCCTTGGTTCACCACTCTGGTTACCCTGTCAAATAAATCTATGTGATTAATTTGGCAGGATCTTCCTTTTGTAAACCCATGCTGAACATGCTAATTCTTCATTTTTTTCTAACAAGACCCCCAGATCTGATGGTATTTTAATGGACCAACATAAAAATAATTAAAATCGTTTGGTTCACATAAAAATATTTTCAATAGTTTCTAAAATGCAGATTCCCCCCAGAATCCTGGAAGAAAAATGTAGCTGGTCCATATATAAAACAAACTCTAGTCAGAGTCAATAGGGCTGCAGCTGAGGGACAGTGAAGGCATTTGGGTAAAAATACTGAAAATTAGATTTTAATATTTTTATACCAAATTTTCAGTTTAGGTTTGTTATGACCCTGCCTCATGAAGAAGGGCAGAGAAAATGTGCAACTCCTTGGCCAAAGGAGATTTTGTGAAGGGATTGAAAAATCAACTTTCAAGATGCAAAAACACATTTTGGGCAAGAGCTGAAAAATGACAGCTGTCACATTTATGAGGTGCTGTAAAATAATGGCTATGTTGAAAAGTTGGGGTACAAATATTGAATATTTCCAAAGTTATGAGCTGGTGTTTGCAAACTTCAGTATAGCCTCAAAACTTTGTTTTTTTTTTTTTAAGTATGTGTTTCATTTACAAGGAAATCCCTTTAAATATAAAAAGTGTATCAAGACACATTTGGTGGCAAATGCCTGATTAGCTGGTAATGAACCAGATGAGGAGGTTTTTCTTCCCATAGAACACATAAATACTGGACAATTCCTGTAATTACTCTATGGTTGTAATATCTTTTGTACTGGCATACTGTGGTCAAAAATATCTGAACAATTTTCAGGAGTAAGATTTTCTTAAATACAATTGTAGTTCTTATTTTGTAGTAATGTCTCATTCCATAAAGAAACATTGTTATTTTTCATTCAGAAGGGTGCGGTGTGCAAATGTATGGAACCCAAACAAACAGACAATTGGGGTGATAGGTAGAAATAAGTGCTTTGGCTGGGATTTGAACCCAGGCTGCCCAGAATATTATTCTAGTTGTGCTATCAGCTGCACCACCATGGAAACCGGAAACCTGGGACTCTCAGAAACACCTTACTCTTTCTCTAGTGCACAGCATGCTGCTGCACAGATAATTACATTTACATGCATAAGGGTGTGGTGTGCACCCATATGGAAACCAAACCAGCAGAAGAAAGAAATAATTGCATTAGCTAGGGTTTAATTTTGATTTCAAATTCAAATCCCAGCTAAAGCATTTATTTCTCCCTTCTATTTGTCTGTGAAACATTGCTTAATCTATTGTAAAAATAATATACTGTTAAGTATACTTGTGCAATACATTAAGTACATGGGTAACTCACACACACATTTGTGATCTGTTTGCCTACAAAGTTTTAAAAAATAGACCACCATGCCCCAAATCAGTCTGGTCTAACATTTGGCTAGTTGCTCTGTGCAAGGCTTCTACTGCTAACCATCTGGTGTTTTGGGGGGTCACAAACTGAGAACGCTATAACTTTTGACTGGCTCTGTACCAGTCTATGAGTGACCAGGACTGAAAGCTTCACTTCACTATCTTTCTTTGTCATCACCCCCCCCCCCCCCAAAAAAAAGAGATTCTGCTCCTGGTAACCTCTAGCTAATACTTATAAATTGCACAATGTTAAGAATGGTGTAAAATATTTATTTAAGTGTCACAAACATGTCCTACAGAATATCACAGGTCAGAAAATTATAACACCACCACACCAACAAATACCCGACACATTTTACATTCAGAAATTGGTGTTTTGTCAAGGGATTATATTTTTTATGCCTTCCTTGTCATCACCCAGGCTGTGTAAACTGACTGCTACCTTTTTAAGTTAAACACATGTAACAAAAAAAAAGCACAGCACAGACTTTTAGAAAAGATACCTCCCAATTCATGCAGCAAACTTCAGCTGACAAATGTTAACAAAGCCTAGCAAAACATGAAACTTTCAGCCAGGCTTACTCCCTTGATGAATTGTTCAGACAGCTGGATCAATAATTGGCATTTAAAACTGTGATGCCTCAGTTTTGTAGTTGTCTATTACATGAATAATAGCTATCATTCTTACATTTAGTAAGTGAAAAAAAATTTTAAATACCACACAACTAACTAATGAAAATTACTAAACAGGACAATCATAGAATGCTGCACATAATCTGTGATGTCTTGCTATCCTGTAAGCAATTTATAAACATCTGTGGGAATTGTTTTATATTCAGATCCTGAATTACATCTGTACTGTGCAACACAGATATACTGTTATCAAATGAGATCTGATGTTTTAATATGGACATGAGTCACATTTTCATGGACTGTTAAGAAATATTCATTCCTTATTATGTTTACGCATGTTGTAGATCCAGTTGCTAAAGCACTAGTTTATCCTTAATGTGATTGACTTTTATATCCCTGGCTGCCTTGTGAAAACAGATAGAACAAGTTATGGCACCAAGTTCAAAACCTCATTGAAATACATTGAACTGCATACCTGTTACCTTATATATTTTATTTCATTTTATACTTTTTTTTTTATTTTTTTATATAGGATGTATGTATAAGTAAGATGTTGTAAACAGGACTTTCTTGCAAACTGGGCCTTTGGCTTAAAGATTTGTTTCTTGTATAAAAATACATTTTACTACTACTACTGCTACCTGTATCTTCCGTTCACAGGCTGGCTTTGAAGAGTAAAGATGTGCCTGTGGTCCAGCAATCATTACAGCATTGGACCCCTGATGGGTGAGTAAGGGCTTGTGCGAGTGGTGTGGGGTGGTGGATGCTCAGTGGGAGGGTTGGGTGGGTATAAGAAAGGCTGCAAAAGACATCAATGGACCATTTTGTTTAGCACAGAAAGAAAAGACACCGACGATCCCCGATCATGACACTGAGGGATTGAGCACCCCCAGTGTCACAGTTATGTGGGGGAAGACATCAATGGACTTTTTTTTTTAACAAGAGAAAAACAAAAACACAAAAAAACCACAAAAATACCCCAATAAACCTCGATCGTGACACTGGGGGATTGGGCACCCACAGAGTCATTTCTATGTTTTTGGGGGGGAGGGGTGCTGAGAGGGAGGGTCGTGTGGTGGAATTTCTATAATTTATATATATATATATATATATATATATATATATATATATATATATATATATATATATATAGTATATGTATATGTATATATGCCATTGGTCATAGCAGAACATGGCTCACTCTACAATGACCAAGATGGCCACCACGTGATTCTGTGCGACTGCTAGTGCATGTGTAGTAAATTGCAGTGGCCATCTTGGGCATGACAGACTATGCTGTGTTCTGCCCTGACCACCAGCACTGTGAAATAGTGCAGTGCTACAGTCCATAGGGACCACATGGGTGGACTGCTTCACAGATGAGGAGGCGACTGTGGTGCAATCCGACATGTTCATTCGGAAGGAATGTGGAGTCCTTTTTCCTCGGTGATCATAAAAGGACTGCAGGGCTACAACCACTGCAGCCCTAAAAAGGCTCCATTAATGATCTGTATCCTTTTATGTTATTTCTTTATTTATTTCCATCTAGGATTCGAATACCTTTGAGCGTGACACGCTCTTTTACAAAGGTTCCACATCAGTAGGTGATGGTAACAAACATACAAAGGAATACTAAACAGAGGTAATCTATAATGACAAATGAACAGTTAAAATCCAGGAGAACTAACAGTTGTAGTCTAAATGAAAAAATAACAACTCAAATCAAGGAAAATAATAGGTAAACACAGTAATTATACCAGCAATTAAGGAAAGGTGAAGTAAAGAGCAATTATTGGGGTATGGAGTAGCTGCCATGGGCCTTCTCAAGCTAAGCAATGGGCAAAAGGGGAGGAGTGGAAAAGGTAGACCAAAAGGGGGAGCTGAAGAGGGGCACAGAAAAAATTGGTAAGGGATGGTGGGGTGAAGGGGGAGGTGGAGGAAGAGGAACCAGAGGAAGAGGAAGAGGAAGAAGAAGAAGAGAGGTCAAGGCAGAAGAGAAACAGAGAGGAGGGAAGGAAGGTGTAAGTCTAGGGGAGTGTTGCAAGTTGGCCTATGGTAGATGGAGAGGCAACACATTGCGTTTAAAGTTCTCAGATGACAATGTAGTTTATTGCTCCAGAAAAATTGTAAACAATCAGTTCAACTTTTCCAGCCTGGTCAGGAAACATAAATGCTTAACACAAAACAGTTTCTCGCAGGCTGACTTGACCAAAGGAGTCTTTGCACCACTTATGTGGGCCAGCAGTTTCTGAATGCACAGTCTCAAACAAAACACAAACAGTCTTTCCTTTTCAGCCTTACTTGCAGGCAAATAATATCAGTACATTCCACTCACTGTTCGTGGCTTCAACTGGCTGGGCTGTTTCTTTGCCTCAGGGTTCCCTGCTCTAGAAAGTCTCTTCCTCAGCAGCAGGTTTAAGCTTTTCCCCCCAACTGCTCTCTACAGCAACTAACCCTTCTCCTTGGGCGTTCTGCTCTTTTTCCTTTCTTAAATTTCAGCCTCTGTCTTTTAGAGCTCTCTGCCTGGGAGCTTCTCCTCTCTACAGCAGTTTTCCAGCTTCCAACTCACTGCTTGCTGGATTCAGTCTGCATTTCAACAATCCCCCTAATCAGCAACACCTGAGGAGGCCCCCCCCCCCACCGCCTGTTCATGTTGCATTCCTTGCATTTCCTCAGCTTCAGCAAGGATCTTAACCCCATGCCTCCTAGTGTAGGGTTTATATGTCAGGGAGGCATATTACAAAGGGTAAGATTTAGTCAGCAGAGACAGTGACATATGCATGAAAAGGGGAGTCACTGAAGGAAGCAGTCACAGGAACTGTTAGATACCAGGAACAAGAACTGTTAGATACTTTTAGACCTATTAGCCTCTTAGGTTCTATATCAAAGATTTTTTTCTAATATAAAGTTGTCAAAATGGCTAATAATTATGTTATACCACAATATCAGGCAGGATTTCAGACAGGGTTTTTGACAATTGATCATATTTATGCATTTTCACATTTACTTGAGAATTAAATGAAATTCTATGCTCTTTTCATTGCCTTTACAATTGCCTTTGAGTCTCTCACTAGAAAATTGTTATGGCGATAAAATTAATAAACAGAGAATAGATCATGCTATTTTAATATCCTTTATACAGTTATAGTGGCATCAAGGCAGCTGACAAGGGGGTCCCACAAATGGAAGCACCATAAAGCACCACTGGCATGGTCAGAAAGGCTCTGGAGCAACACAGGGAGGACAAATTACCAGGGCCAGATGAAATACACCTGATGGTGCTGAAAGAACTGGCAGGAGAATTGGCAGATCCCTTCACACATTTGTTCAACACAACAGCTCACTTCAGTAGGGAGTAGTGTCAAGAGACTGGAGAAGAGCAGTCATGGTACCTCTCCACAAAGAAGGGAGCTGGGAGGAGGCTGGCAACTACCAACTGGTTAGTCTTACATTGACAGTGAGAAAACTAATGGAAACCTTGATAAAACAAGACCTACAGTAGTAGAGTACCTAGATAAGAACAGTCTTCAGGATGACAGGCAGCATGGATTTGTAGCAGGTAGGTCATGCCAGATTAACCTGATAACATTTGTTTGACTGGGTGACTGGGTGACTAGGGAATTAAGCAGGGGTCATCCAGTGGATCTCCTCTACTTCAACATCAGAAAGGCCTTTGACTCGGTGCCACACAACTGCCTGCTGAAAAGGTTGGAGGACCTGGGAGCAGCCAAGAGCATAGTCAGATGGGTAAGAAATCCTTCCCTTCCCCTATCTACCCCAGCCACACACCTCCTCACTGTTCTGATGGTCTCCTAGCTTCATTGTCTCCAATCTCCCTACGTCTGTTCTAACCCTTTATGTAGGCATACATTGTACAATGCCACAGCTGTGTCTGTTTTACTCTCTGTTTCTTCTCACCCCCAAGTATGTCTAACTCTCTGATGCAGGCACCCTTTTGTCATTGCTGTAGCTATGTCTAAACGTGATACCTCAAGCAAAATACTATACCAGGCTTGTAATTGCACTGTTTTATTGAGTACCTTGCTTGTAATGTAATGTTTTGTATCTGCTCAATATTTTGTAACTGACGTGGAACCTACAAAAGAGCATCCACTCACAGGTGTTTCTCTAAGATCTTAATAAAAAAAATAGAAATTGGCTTAAGGACAGAAAACAGAATTTGGTAGTTAATGGGGAGAGGTCAGATGAAGGTGAGGTTACTAGTGGTGTGCCCTAAGGCTTAGTGTTGGAGTCAGTCCTGTTTAATGCATTTACCAATGACATCAGCATAGGTATTCGGGGAAAATTGCCCTATTTGTGGATGATACCAAGCTAGGCAGAAAGGTGGACTGTAAGGAGGCAGATAGGAACCTATATAAAGTCCTGAAGAAGCTGGAAAGATGGTCTAATATCTGGCAGCTGAGGGTCAATGCAAAAAAGTAAAAAGTGATGTATCTAGGTAAAGGGAACAAGAGGAGAGTATATTGGCTTAACAGGTCCAGCTCAGTGACTCACATTAAGAAAGACACCTAGGAGTTATCCTTTGCAATACCCTAAAATATGCCAGCCAATGCATCACAGCCTACAGCAAGGCCAACAGAATGTTAGGGTGTCTAGGGAGAGGATTTGACAGCAGGAGCAAGGAGGTGGCACTACCACTGTATGGCTTCCTGGAAAGGCCCCATCTGGAGTTCTGGAGTACTGTCTCCAGTTTTGGAGTCCATATCTTAAGATGGATAAGAGCTTTTTGGAGCCATCCAGAGAATGGTGACCAAGATAATCCAGGGCCTCCAGGGACTCGCATATGAGGTATGTTTAGAAGCTTTGCATATGTTCTCGCTGGAGACTAAGAGGGAGAGAGGGAAAATGACAAAAGCATTCAAGTTCCTGACAGGAATAAATAAGATTCCCTCCTCTGATCTGTTCAACAGGGTTGCCAACTCCCAACACCAGAGGTCACAAGTGGAAGTTGGTGGGGGGGGGCTTCAGGAGGGAGGTTAGAACACACTGTTTTATGGAAAGTGTTGTGTAACCATTGACAAGGCTGCCCACTGAGGTGGTCGAAGCTAAGACTGTGACATCATTCAAATGGAGGTGAGATAGAGCAAAAGCATGACTAGAATCCATGGGAGCAGTAGGGGGCATTAAGCAGAAGGGGGCTCAGTCCTGGGACCTGAGTAGGTATCGGGAACTCATGGGCAGACTAGATGGACCCTTGGTCTTAGAGGTGTGCGAAAGATGTTTGTTCCACCTTAGTGGAACTTCTGTGGAATTTTGCAACCTTTGCAGAAGTTTCCGAACTTCTACCTGTAGCAGATTGGAAAACTTCCAAAGGTTTTGGGCAAAATGTCACCCTGTTCTGCTCACCTATAGGTGGAAAAAACAAACAATCAAACAAAACTTTACCTGGTGTCCAGTGTTGCCCCCACTGCCAAGCCCTGCCCAAAATAAAGATAAGAAATCCCTGGTGGATAGCGGTCCCTCCCCCCCACCTGATTACCTACCCAACCTTTAATAATACAAGCCCTGTTGGTTAGCTGTCCCTCCCCCCACCCTATCATCAGCCTGACATTTAATAATACAATCCTTGGCTAGCAGTCCTCCCCAACCCGATCACCTGCCTGATGTTTCATTAAAAGCCCTGGTGACTAGCGGTCCCTCCCCAACCTAATCACTCACCAAACATTTCATAAAAAAAGCCCTGGTGGCTAGCATTCCTTCCCCCCACCCGATCAACCGATTGATGTGTGAAGTGCAACACCCACATCCCTATCCCCTGTATAGTATAGTAAAGTATTAGTAATACAAATAAACATTGTTTCCTGGGTGTCTAGTGAACCCTCCTCCCTATGCCCTGTCACCAGTATCTGAAGTTATTCCCTATACCTGGAGGTCTGGTCAACCCCCACCCAGCAGATAGGTTCACCACCCTCCCTCCATCCCAAATCCCGTGGACGGCAGATCCTCCTCTCTCCACCATGGTCAGGCCACCCTCTAAGCTCTCAATGAATGAGCGTGTGCTTGTAACAAGCACACGCTTATTCATTGGCAGCTCAGTGGGCAGCCCAGCCATGGTGGAGAGAGGAGGGCTGTTCTGGTTGCCTACTGGGATTTAGGATGGGGGGAGCAGGGTGGTGGGACACTACCTGCCAGGGTAGGGGGGCAGGGGGTCAACAAGACCTCCAGAGGTATAGAATAACTTCAGATATTGGCAATCAGAGATAGGGAGGAGGGTCCAATAGACACCCAGGGAAACAATGTTTATTTGTATTACTAATACTTTACTATACTATACAGGGGATAGGGATGGGGGGATGTTACATTTTACACCTCAGGTAGGTGATCAGGCAGGGGCAGAAACCACTAGCCACCAGAGCTTTTTTATTCTGAAATGTCAGGTGGGTGATCAGGTGGGAGGGGATGGACCGCTAGCCACCAGGGCTTGTTTTATTAAATGTTGGGTGGGTGATCGATTGGGGGAGGGACCGCTAGCCTCAAGGACTTGTTTTATTAAATGTCAGGCAGGTGATTGGGTGGGGAGGGACTGTTAGCCACCAGGGCTTGTTTTGTTAGAGGGCGGGCATGTCATAGGGTGGGGGGAGGGACTGCTATGCAAAAGGGCTTGTTTTATTAAACATCAGGTGGGTGATCAGGTGGAGGGACTCTGGGGAGGGACCACTACCCAATAGAAATTATATTGGGCCATCAGATGGTGATAGGCTACGTGCGGGGGGTGTGCCACTAGACACCAGGGAAGTAAACTACTTTAAGAATTTAAGTACAGTAAATGGCTAAATGGTACTGTTAGGGTGCATGGCAGGTGGAATTTCACTGAAAATTTAGAAATGGATGTTTAAACTTTCACAGAAGCGAAAGTCTGACTTTCGTTTAAATTCAACCTGCTGAAGAATTTTTGCACACCGCTACTTGGTTTCCTTCTGCTGTCATTTTTCTATGTTTTAATGTTATAACCAGGAAATAAAACTGTAGTCAGATATGACAATTTTGATAATCTATTATCTACTTTTCATTTGATAAAGAAGTTAAATAGGGTTGCCTTTTGGCAATGTGTCTGTTCAATATTTATGTCACTTGCCTATCGATTGAAATAATAAACTATGAACTTAGTGTCCCTAAGATAAAGAAATAATGTTTGCCATTCTCTTGCATATGCAGATGATGTGGTACTTTTTCACTCCCAGATGTAGGCTTTCAAAGGGAAAGTCATAGATTTAAAGTTTTGTGTGATCAGTTACAACTTAAGGTCATGTGCACGATGATAATGCGCTGCGTACACTGGGTGCATTGGCATTGCTACAGCTGAATGCCATGGAGCAAGGTCCAGTGGACCCCGTGCAGCATTCACAGAGGGTGCATGCGGCACTTACGTGCCCAATCCCCTGGCTGCACAGACAGCAACCCACTGGAAGTGGGTGGGGGGCATGCCTGCACTCCATGCCATTTACAAAGGTGCAGAATGCTGGGCACGGAGGTGCACCTTATGCTGGGTAACACCAAATCATAAGGGATATGCCCTCCTGGATGCCAATGCCAGCTGTGACACTGATGTGGGGGCACTGCAGACTCCTCTTTACATGCTGTCCCAGCTCATGGGACAACAAGGAGGGTTAGGGGAGGCTGACTGAGCACCCATCTGCCCCAAGCTGGTGGTGCACATCACGCCCTCTGGAGATATCTGTGCCGCATGAATGCAAGGGATCCATTAGCGGACCAGGTCCAGGCATCCCCCAGTCCGTGGAAATGTCCTCTGTGTGTCTGCATACCGGTGGGTGGGGCCACAGACAGGTGCCCCATGGGTGCATGCAGTAGTGAATACCGTGACACCCTGCACCTGTCCGGTGCTGCAGAGCTACACAGGTGGGATATGTCCCACTGGTGCATAATTCCCTCCCAATTGTGCACAGGGCGCATTGTAAGTAAAACTAAAGTCATAATTTTTGGCAGTAATAAATAAAATGATTTTTCTTCTTTGGACAGAAAAAATAGAAATTGTTAGGGGAATACATCAATTTGGGTGTTAAATTGTCCAACAATGGGAAATGGACAAAACATATCATGAATCAAAGAAACAAGGAAAACATATAACTAAAGCTTTGTTGAAATTGTTATGATATGGTGAACATTTTTTGACATCTTCTTTTACTGCCAGAGAAATGAAAATAACCCCAGTTTTGCTTTATGGAGCTGAAGTTTGAAGATATATATAGCCTAAAGAATTAGAATCCCCTTTATTACTTTTTTTATGATGCATTATTATGAGTATGTAAGTCTACTTTAATAGCACTGGTATAATCAGTTTTATAATGCATTTATCAGAAGAGAGCAAAATATTCTGACTCAATAAAACAGGGGCAACTCAGTGACTAAAAATAGAATAACAGGTCACTGGGCATTACCGGTGAATAATACCATCAAGAGGTTCTGGACACATAGATACCGAGGCGAGCTTCGAGGTTCCCTGTGTCCAGAACCTCGAGATGGTATGTCACCGGTAATGTCCAGTGACATATCTGTTATTTTTTTTAATATATGGATGGGGTTTTATTTTGTTATGGGCAGGCAGTCGTTTAAGGACTGTCTCAGTCCTAACTGAAATGCCCCATTGCATCGTGATATCTGCTTTGTCCCTTCCCTCCCTGCCGCTCCCTCACTCACAGCACAGAATAATAAAATTGGTAGGCAGTCCTACCTTTTCTTCATTTTGGAAATGGAGAATGCAGGATGAACCAGATAGATCCATTTTGCGAGAACTGCAGTGACATTTTATTCATGAGAAACTCTCTCGCTAAGCGAGAGACTGGCGACCATGTTTTGCGAAGTCTTGTGCCTGCCCACAGAGAAAAAAACGGCCAATCGGAAGAGATGTGGGAAAGAAAACTAGCGCATGCGATAATGTCTTTTGGTGGTAATACTATCGTTCAGGTTGGAACTATAGTATTATCACTTCTGAACGATGGTATTACCACGGGACAAGTGTGCTATTACCAGTAAGTTTTCAATATTATTACCAGGATTTTTTGTATACTTTTAAATAGTATTAAAAAGAGAATCCATATATTAAGTCATGTTATGCTCACTGAGCTTTATCTGGCATATGGGTTATTGAATAAGTTAAAAAGTCTTGGATTGGGACCCAAGCTCACAAGAACACTTATTTAATTAACAAGCTTAATTTTGATAAGCATAAACTAATGTTTATTCATGGATTCTACCCAGCTAACCTACTGATGTCTATAATTTTCCTGTACGTGTAATGGTATTCAGGTAAAATGAGATGTTAAAAGCAAATGTAATAAGTTTGTTTCTTTATTTATGTATTTATTTATTTGATGTATTTGTTTGAAAATTGGTAACCAGGAGATGCACACTGAGCCAAGGCTCATTTCCAGCTGTGACTCTGGGGAGAGGGAGTGGGAAATATAATAAAAAAAGAACCAGTATCAACAATCAATGATTGGGACAGTGCAAATAGAGTACAATTTTACATGGTGCAAGTGAAAAAAAGAAAGTAAACAGAGCTAAACAAAAGTACAGTAAGTGTCCTTTGTGTAGAAATAAAGAAACCAAAGCTGGAGGAATGATGGCACTGCAGATGTAGAATAGGTAAGATCCTGATACAGGTTGAGGTAGAACCCAGTAGATGGGCCAACAATATGGATGATAGGAGCTCCAACAGGGGAGAATCAAGAAGAGGACTGATAGGAGCAGGTGGTGGTGGGGAGGAGTTTAGCTGCAACCCATGGGACAGGGAGAGGGAGAGACAGAGAGAGGTAGGATAGCAAGTTCCAGAGGGAGGGAAGGTGATAGAAGAAGGTTGATTGCCCAGTAGAAGAGTGAGGAGGGAGAGAAGGGAGAATATGCAAGTATTACAGGCCAGTGAGTGGCATGGAGTGCTGAGGCTCTGTGCGTCTTTACCTTCTGCCATGCCAGCAACCAGAGTTTCGGAATGAGCTGGAGTTTCCGTGAGTCAGCCGGGAAGGGAGAGTATAATGCATCTGGAGGACTGCTCTCTTCCCCTGGGATGAGGAGGTATGCTGTCTTGGCCCTTGCCAACCCCCCAGGTGCAGGCCTGGAGACAGTGCTGGCATCAAGGCATCATGAAGGGAAGGACCATGGGTCCATGGCATGCATGCACCTCCACACATTCATGCATACATGCCACTGTAGTAGGCCACCCAGGGAGAACATGGAAAAGACAGTGGATTTGGACTCAATGAACCCCTGCCCACCTGCCCTGTTCCACACTGCCACCCCAGTCACCGATCCACACTGGATAATCAGCTCCAAGTTGGGGGAGGGTGGCCCTCCCCATTCTGGCCTCCCCACGGGTGGGTAAGCTGTAAGAGGTCAATAGATATGGATGAGTACTGGGGGAGGTGGTAGCTGGGTGAGGATGAGTGGGACAGGGCTGAGATGTCCAGCCTGGTCCACCAGAAAACAAAGGAATATGGAAAAAGATGTGAGGATCCCAGGAGTGGAAGGAGTATGAGGCAGAGCGAATGGGAGAGATGAAAGAGAAACAGATTTTGTCAGCAGAAGAGAACCTTTAGGCCCATTCAGTCGGCACCTTGTCCCTGCCTATTCCATCACCACTGACCATAGTTGGTCATAGGTGTCACTATTCCCCCTGTTCCTCTGCCTAATATGCCCCTGTGCCTATACCATGGATACTGGAAGCTCCACACATTCTTTTTCCCCACTACCTCCTCTGGCAGGCTGTTTCAGTCATCCACCACTCTTTCAGTGAAGAAGTATTTCTGCACAACTCTCTTAAACTTCCCCCTCTTAGCTTGACTGCATGTCCCCTTGTTCTAGTGCCTTCCTTTATTTGAAATAGACCCTCCCCTTGCACCTTGTTCATGCCTGTGAGGTACTTGTGGGTTTCAATTATGCCCCTTTTGCTCTCTTCTCCTCTCCTCTCTTCCAGGGAGTACATGTTAAGTTACTACAGTCTTTCCTTGTATGGCTTCTCATGCAACCACCTCACCATTGTGGTTGTCCTCCTCTCTACCACTTCTACTCTTTCAATGTCCTTGTGGAGGTAAGACCTCCAGAACTGGACACAGTAATAGGTGTGAACACACCAGTGATCGATACAATGGCAGCCCCACTTCCCTCCTGCTGCTGGAAATCCCTGTCCCAATGCATCCCAGCATCCTGCTATCCTTTCCCACTGATATGTCTCACTGTCTAGCTACCCCGTGGTCATCAGATATAATGATCCCTAGCTCTCTTTCTTGTTTGGTGACTGTAAGCTCTGCTCCCTTCATCTCATACCCAGCCCCTGGGTTCGACAGCACTAATTGCATAATCTTGCACTAATTGGCATTGAAACCCAGCTGCCACCACCTAGACCATTCCTCTAGTTTCCTCAGATCCCTTTGCATTCTCTCCACTCCTTTCTGAGTATCAACCCTGTTGCAGAATTTTGTAACATGTGCAAAGAGGCACATCTTAACCTCAATCTCCTCTACAATGTTGCTTATGAAGACATTGAAGATGACCGGTCCTAGCCCAGAACCTTGTGGCGCACCACTAGTCACTTTTCAAACACCTGAGCAGCTACCTTTTACTCAGGCCATTGGCCTCCTTTTCCTTAACTAGTTGGATACCCAGATTGCCACTTTCATCCCCACCCCCAGGCTGCTTAGTTTCTTAACTAGCCTCTTGTATGGTACAGTGTCAAAAGCCTTACTGAAGTCCAAAGAGGCCATGTCCTCTACTCTCTCTTGATCCACCTCCCTGGTAACCCAGTCAAAGAACTCTATGAGATTAGTTTGACATGACCTCCCTCCAGTGAATCATGCTGCCTGTGGTCCTGCAGTCCTTTTGCTGTTAGGTGCTCCATGAGCCACTCCTTCAGTATTGTCTCCATTAACTTCCCCACCACTGATGTGAGACTGACTGGCTTATAGTTTCTAGCATCCTCCCTACTGCCTCTTTTGAGCAGCGGGATGACATTGGCTCTCTTCTAGCCCTTTGGAACTTCCCTCATCTCCAGTGAGGTGCTAAAATGCACTGCCAGCGGAGCAGCCAGCACTGTTCTCTTGTTCGTTTGGGACCCTTGGATGAACCCCATCTGGTCCCATTGCCCTGTTCTCCATTAATGATTTCAACCCTTCTGGACCACCTCCATGAAGAATGGACTTGTGTCTACTCCCTCTATCCCTGTTGCTTACTGCAGCATGCTGGTCCACTCCCCCCCCCCACCCTCTACTGTGAAGATGGGGCAAAGTAATCATTCAGTATTACAGCTTTCTTTTCATCTTCCTCTGCATAGTCCCCCCAACCCTCCTGATTCTTACTATCTCTCCCCTTGTCTTCCTCTTTCCCCCACATACCTGAAGAAGGTCTTGTCCCTTTTTCTGACTTTCTTAGCTATCATCTCCTGTGTTAGTGCTTTAACTGTCTTCACCATCCTTCCTGCCTCCTTTGGATTTTGCCACTTATACCACCCTATCTTCATCCTTCTGGGTCTCATAGTACTTTCTAAATGCTGTTTTCTTCTCCTTAACTGCCTTTGCCACTTCCTTAGAGAACTATAGCAGCCTCTTCCTTCTCTTTCTCTTGCTCACTTCTTTCAAACAGCATGCTGTTGCCTGGACTATACCTTCTTTTTTTGTAATTCATAGTTTATTGAAATTTCCAAGATTTACACATATCTCTGCAGAGGGTCACACTAACATACAGCTATCACTGTATTTGGATAAAACATACTTGTGCAACCTGGCCGGGTGAATAACCATGGATTACAAACTAAAATATTGCATATACATTTAATCTGCAGTTATGAAGCATGTAACCTATACTACAGAAGTACTAACATAATTCACCATACAATTGTTATGATGTATCACCTAAACCAAGTGGTTCAGCTACTAAAACACCACTTGTCTGGTACATTGGTTTGGGTTTATTTATCCTATGTAAGGATTACCTGTAAGTCACTTTGGGTTAGGCTTTTTGAATCATCTCTCCCTTGTCAAGTAGGGTGGCTGGAGGGGGTGACCCTTTCTACGGCCTATTTATCCTATTCCGTTTGGTGGGATTTCTTTTGATATGCAGGCTTCAGAGGGAATCTTGCAGTAGTTTGACTGAAGGAAAGGGCCCCAGACTTTTTTGAATTCCTCTTAATTTCCCCTGAGATACATAAAGGACCCATTCATAGCTGACCACCTTACCTATCTCTTCTAGCCATTCCTGCATGTTGGGGTGGGGCTTCTTCCAATGTCTGAGAATTACTCTGTTGGCATCTATCAGAACTTCTTGAAGCCAAAGATGAATTTTTTGATCCAGTGGAGACCCTGTTTCTGGGGTGTTGTGGAGGCCTATCATCACCATAGGACCGGTTAGTGAAATGTCTTGTGGGAGGACAGTATTACATGTTCTTTGCACCCCTCCATAGGTCTGTAGTGACTGGCAGGACCACATGATAAGGGTGATGGAGGCTGTGGGCCTCTTGCATTTCCAACAGTCTCCCATGGGGGTGAGGCCTCATTCATGGAGTTTTTGGAGGGTTTGATGCCATCTTTACATGATCTTCAACTGTGTGAATTTTCTTTTTCTGTCCTTAGCTGCCTTCTGGGCTTCATACCAGCATCTTTTCCATGTTTCTGTGCTGATTTCCTGCCTGAGTTCTACAGACCAGTGATACCTGGTGCTAGTGGAGGTGTCAGGATGTAATTCTAATAGATGCTGATATATAGCTCTACTATGGGGCAGGGGGGCCCTTGCCCAGGCCACAGCAATGTGTCAATTGGGTTAGGTTTTGGTGTGCTCAGACCTGGTCCCAATGTTGCATCTAAGGCATGCCTCAGCTGCAGGTATCTCCAGTGATTGAGTTGTGAGATGCCATATTTTTGTCTGATTTGTTCCAAAGACATAAGGGTGTGCAGGGTAGGGTGCACAATGTCCCGAAGGGTTGTGATTCCAGCCTCCTCCCAGTCCTTAAACTTCATTGTGTGCCCTCCTATTTGCACCAAGTGGTAAGACCATAGTGGGAAGTAGCTGGCCTCTCCAACTTTCATCCACTTAGTCTGCAGTCCTTTGCCCTTACTGTCTTTGCTTGTGCCAGTGTAGGGGGGAAGAGTGTCTGCTTCAGTAGTTTCCCAAATATCAAGGCATGGGCCAGAGGACATTCAGACACTTTAGCTTCGCAGTGTGCCCATCTGGGCATACTCTTCTCTGGTGATCATGGAGCTGTCTGGGCAATCTGTACTAGAGCTTGGGCTATTATTCTTAACCAGAAGTCAGGGAGTTCAAACACCCCCTCCCCCGCCTGTAATCTAGTCTGAGTTTGGACCAGTTGAGGTGGTGCGAGTCTGTGCCCCAAAAGAATTTCAGCGTTTTTGTTTGGAGACTCTTTAAAATCTTGGGGTCCAATTTCAGAGGGAGGTTGTCTACTATGTATTGGAGTTTGGGTCCTACCATTAGCTTAAAGGCCTAAGCTCTCCTCCAGGGTGAGAGGTGGAACCTTCTCCACCTGCTAAGGTCTGCTTCATGGCCTGTCAGTAGGGAGGGAATGGTTTATTTTCCCTAACTGTGCTATGTTCCAGTTGAACTTTATCCCCAGGCATTCCACCCAGTTGGTGGAGTGTTTGAGTCCCTAGGGGTACTGGGGAAGTTGAGAGACTAGAGATGTGAGGAGACTAGGAACTGTGACTTTGCCAGATTCAGTTTATAACCGGAGAGCTTGCTATATTGAGAAATCAATTCCAGCAGCTCAGGTACTGAGCAGTACGGCTCTGTGAGGGTGATCAAAATAACATCAGCATATTATAAAAGTTTTGGTCCCCTCCATGCCACACTATCCTAATGCCTTTGACTTGTCTTATGGCTTGCAGGAGTGGTTCCAGTGCCAAAATGAAAAGCAGGAGTCACAGGAGGCATCCTTGTCTGGTCCCCCTCCTCAGTTGGAAGGGTGAGGAAATTGAGCCATTAATGACCACCTGTGCTGTGGCATCTTTATATAGGACTAAAAACCCATCCTTTGAACTTGGGGCCTACATTAAATTTACTTAGGGCCTGGAAGAGATACTCCCACTGCACCCTGTTGAATGCCTTCTCAGTGTCCAGGGAGAGCAGGATAACATGGGTGTGTGGGGATTTTGTGTGGTCTATCAAGTTTAGAAGATGCCTCGTATTGTCTGTTCCCTTACACCCTGGTACAAAGCCCACCTGGTCTTTGTGTATCAGGTCCAGTATAACCTCCTGAAGTCTGTTTGCCAATGCTTTGGTGTATCCTTTGCAGTCAGCTGTGATCAAAGATATAGGCTTGTAAGTACTGCACAGGGAGGGGTCTTTACCTGGTTTTGGCAGGAGGGATATGTGGGCAGCATGCATGGATTGTGGCAGGACCCCAGTTTCACAAGCCTCTGTGTAGATTGCTAGGTTGCTTGAAGAGGGGCCTGTAGCACACAGAAACATACTGTAGAAACATAGAAGTTGACGACAGATAAGGACCACAAGGCCCATCCAGTCTGCCCATTTCTTTTTCTACCTTATAAATGTGCCATCGGCCTTTGCTCTGTCAAAGGCCTATCTATTCATACTCATCTGTATTGCCCCCTTATGCCTATTCCATGCCTGTTTGAAACCCTGCACTGTATTCATATCCACCACTTCCTGAGATAGGTCGTTCCATGCATCCACCACCCTTTCTGTCAAAAAGAACTTCTCACATTACCCCTTAATCGGCTTCCCTCTAATCTCATGCTATGTCCTGTTGTCCTGCTATTTTTTTATATTGAAACATGTTAGACTCTTTCACCTTGTTAATGCCCTTAAGGTGTTTGAATATTTCGATCATATCACCTATCTCCCTCCTTTGCTCTAGGGTATACATATTGAGCTCCATTAATCTGTCCTCGTATGTTTTCTGATGCAGTCCCTGCATCATTTTAGTTTGCACTTCTCTGGACTGCCACAATTTGGTTAATGTCCTTGTGAAGGTGTGGCCTCCTGTACTGCACACAGTACTCCAGATGGGGCCTAAGCAGTCTTGTAAAGAGGGATTATTACCGCTCTTCTCCGACTTGTGATACCCCTACTAATACACTCTAACATCCCCCTAGCCTTATCTACTGCTTTAATGGTCTGCTTGGATGATTTCAGGTCATCTGTGATGATGATGTCCAAGTCTCTTTCTTCCCTTGTGACTGCCAGCAACTCCCCTCCCAGCTTATAGGTGGCTTCAGGGTTTCTCTTCCCTATGTGCATGATCTTGCACTTCTTTGCGTTAAACCCAAGTTGCCACTCTTCCAACCATTTTGCCAGTTTATCCAGATCTCTTCTCATTCTGCCCATCCCATCTGGATCATCTACTCTATTGCAGATCTTGGTATCATCTGCAAACAGACAAACCTTACCCACCAGTCCATCTGCAATGTCACTGATGAAGATATTGAAGAGGACTGGCCCCAAGACTAATCCCTAAGGTACCCTGCTAGTTACTTGCATTTCTTCTGACTGTATACCATTTATCATCACTCTCTGTTTTCTGCCCGTCAGCCAGTTTGCCACCCAGTTGACCAACTTCCTACCCACCCTGAGCCTACTCAGCTTATTAATCAATCTTCTATGTGGAACAGTATTGAAAGCTTTGCTGAATTCAAGGTAGGTGACATCAACTGCTCCCCCTTGGTCCACCACTCTGGTTACCAGTCAAAGAAATCTATGAGATTAGTTAGACAGGACCTTCCTTCTGTAAACCCATGCTGTCTTGGATCCTGTGCTCATATGGATTCCAGGTGTTGCGCTATCCTTACCTTAAGGAGTGCCTCCATAATCTTGCACACTACTGAGGTAAGACTGACTGGTCTGTAGTTTCATGCCTCCTCCCTGCTACCACTCTTCTGGAGTGGGATCACATGAGCCCTTCTCCAGCCTTTTGAGACCTCTCCTGTGCTCAGAGACTCACTAAACAGTTCTGATAATGGCTCTGTTAGTTCCACCCTTAGCTCCTTTAGTACCCTGGGATGTATGCCATCAGATCCCATTGCCTTGTCCACCCTGAGCTTATCGAGCTCTTGTAGGACATTTCTTTTGTGAAGGGTCTAGTGCACACCTTCCTCCCCCCTGTGTCCATGGTGCTGAGCTGTGGGCCCTGCCCTACCTTCTCTTCAGTAAATACTGAGCAGAAGTATCTATTTAGGATAGATGCTTTTATATGGTCTTCCGCCTTACACCTCCCTTATCCCATTTGATCTTAGCAATACCCCCTCTTTAATTTTTCCTTTCACTAGTGTATCTATAGAAAGTCTTGTCCCCTTCTTTCACTGTTTCTGCTAGTGTTTCCTCTGTTTGGGCCTTTGCCTGCCTTACTGCCTTCCCTGCTTCCTTAGGGAAGTTTGGTATGCCTCCCTATCATCATCCCTCTGCCTTCCCTTATATTTCCTGAAGGCCAGCCTTTTGGTTCTGACCTTTTCTGCTACTGTTTTTGAGAACCAAAGTGGTTTCCTTCTTCTTTTGCACTTCTTTTCCTCTCTAACACAATGGGATGTTGCTTCAGGTATTGCATCCTTAATGCTTGCCCACTCTGCCTGTACCCCCTCTTCTGTATTTCTTCTTGCTAGGGCTAGCTTAACTCTGTTGCCCATCTTATTAAAGTCAGCTCCTCTACAAATGCTTTAAGGAAGTCTGCTGGGAGCCCATCTCCTGGCACCTTCCCTGATGGCATGCTTAGAAGCACTTCCCTGATTTCTTCCCATTATATGGGACAGTCTAGTGCATCCTGGTTGTTGGGTTCAGGGCTGGTAACTATAGGGGGACCAGGAAGTTGTCTAACTGCCATGAACTTGGTGTTACCTCAGTAAGCATACAGAGTGTTATAGATTTCATTTATTTGGGTCTTCTTGCAGGTTAGGTCACCATTTTCATTTTTGATGGCAGTGATCTTAGAGCATTCCTGGCATTTCTTATGCATATATGCCCAAAGTCTACCTGGCTTTTCCCTGGCCTCCCAGAAGGTTTTTCGTAGGTAGAATAAGGCAAATTCAGCTTTGTATGGTGCCTCTAATATTGTATGAACCTGTATGAATTTATACTTAATTTTATGCAGTTTTATATATATTATTATTTATATTGTTTATACTGTTTGTTTTATCACACCATTTTCAAAACAGATAGTTGCGGGTTGGTTGTTCACCTCATGTGTCTTCTAGGGATTTAAGGTGCTTGCACCAAGCGAAGGGTATCAGTTGGGCTTTAGTTGTAGCTCAGGTAAGCAGTATACACATGCTTAGCTATATTGTTATATTGCAAATTCAGTCCCTTTGGCTTTCCAATTTCAAGTGAAAAGCAAAAATTGTTGAAGGTAATTCCATATTTGAACCAGCTTTGATTGAGTTTGAGTTTGAGCTAATTATTTTGAATAATCATGTAATGCTAATACTAAGTTAAGTGCTGTATGCTAAGTTCATCTTTTAACTCTTTCTTCCATATCTCCCACTGTTACTTTTAGAGTGTTGTCTGGTTTAAGATCTTATACTGAGGTGGCAACAGCTTCATTCTGCTTTTGTTTTCCTGGCTTCTGACTCCAGTACACGAGTTTCACTTTGTGCTGATTTTATTGGATTATTGCTGGTCATTTGTTGGAATTATGATGGCTATGTAAGTTTTAGCTTATGAATGTAAAAATTAGAGCTGCTGTTTTATATGGTAAGAATGTTGGTGCTGAAATGATGTTATAGGTGCTGATTTTGTATTTTTTGGGGGGAGTCGCTAGAATCCTGTGTCTTTTTTCTTTTTTTTATTAGATTTTATTAACTTCTTTTTTCTGGCTTTATTTCAGAGTGTTTGGTTTCTGCTTAATGCCTTTTGCTGCAGCTGCAGTGGTTATAGTGGTGAAGTGGCCAGTGGTGAAGCAACCAAAAAAACCTCACAACAGAATTTTAATCTTATTGTGGAGAGTGGAGAGCTAAGAATCAAGGAGTCTACATAAGGACTTGAATTAAGATCATTTCTTTTTTTTTTTAAATATGGTGGTTACTAGAGCACAATCAATAGATGATGTGAGAGGATGTTTGGGGGTTTTAAATCCAGAGGCTACCGCTTTTTCTCCTTCCCCATCTATTAGGAAGAATAGTAGGAGAAAAGGGAATTTAAAGATTAAAAATAAAAGAGGCAAAATGATTAGATCAAACAAACATAGAAGTGAGCCCCAAATAACAAGAAATGGGGGAGAATCTAATGGGAGCAATAATGATATTATGGAACTTTGTGCAAATAAGTCTTCAGAACTTTTAAATTCATTAACATCAGCATTACATCCAGGACATGCTGTTTCTAGTCTTTGGTCTAGGTCTATGTCAGTTAAGGAGCTTAGCAATGTTAAACTGACTAAGCAAACAAGTATTCTGGCTCACTGTGTGGCTAAACCAAATAGGGAGCCTACAGATAAGGTAAACAAGGACTATTTGGGGAATTCACAAAGTGGGGAACTAGAGTTGGTAGACTCTTTAACATCAAAGGCTCTGATTTCCTATGCTTCTGCAGACTCTGTAATTTGTGTTAAAACAGCTCAATCAACCTGTCTGGACCAGGAGAGTTTAAAATTAGATGATATGAATCCTGTTAACAACTGTATGAATCCTCAGACCTCTGTTAATGCTGAAGCTTTAACAGACGAAAAGGGGGTAGGTACACTGACTTTATATAATACTAATCAAGGGGTACTAGTTGACCCCTTGGAAGAAGACTTTGACAATTTTTTACTGGATTCTGTTAAGACTGATTAGTTCCAATCTGGATTTGAAACGAATACGAATGACAATTTCCAGAAGTCTGATAGTTCTTTTATTGACACATCTGCCATTATTAATGTCTCCATGAAAGATAAAACTGCTCACAATGTTAGTTTCAGGGACATATTGACAGACCTGCCACATACAATATTGGGTTTAAAGTCACTAAGAGCAGATTTTAACCCCAAGGATACTCCAAATGTGAAGCTAGTTTGCCAGGATAATCATATTCCCAGGATAATTGATTCAGTCACTCCTGGAAATTCCAATGGAGAGTGTCCAAAGACCTCAATTATGTATTATCCTATGGCGCTTAGTCAGGACATAATAGATATTTTGAAAAATCAACATGCAGCTAATTTGATACTACTGGAACAATTTGTGGTGGTGAGAGAAGAATTAGAGAACTTAACAATAAATATAGCAGTTAATGGAGGTAAATTGGACAATTTAACTGTCATTCTTAACAACAATCATTCAACCAGAGATACAATTTTGGTTTCTATGATTTATGCAGTAGAGCCAGATAGCCCTGTGAATGTGAGTAGTCCTGTTTTAAACGAAGTTAAGTTTGATAGTCAAGACCCCTTGTCAATTAGTGAAGAGGGAATAACTAACCAGGTTCTTCAAGTTGAAACAAATAATAGAGACATTGTTAAAAAGGGGAAGCGTAAAGGGAAACAAGGACAAATAACATGCAAACATCAACACAGTACATTGCATAAAAAAATAAATAAAAAAGATATCTATAGTCCTTCTAAGAATAATAACAAAAGAAATAACAAATGTAGAACCAAAAAGAAAAGGGTGCTCCTTGGGAATTTGTCATCTACGGATGAATATAAAATACCTGATGCAGTTATTATTGAATGTCATGAACAAACTGATACGAAAGAAGAATTACCAGTTGGCAATATACAAATTAATGTGTTGGGAAATGGGAAAACTAGCAGCAGGATGTTTAAGAAATGAATGGGATAAATTTGTGTCAGGAAGTTTCTAAAAAGAATAATGAAATCCATGATGCCAGTAGTGGTATATTTCAGAATTGTAAGAGCTATATCAGAATACTGGGCCCTCATTTGGAAGATCAAGGGTTGGAGGAACTCTTAAAGAATCAGGTATTGTCTGTTTTTAGAGACACAGTTGGTCTCTCTGTGGAGGATGAGGATCTCTTTGTTTTTAGAGATACATCTTCTACTGAGAAACCGACAGTGATGAAGGTTTTTAGTAATCATAAAAGGGTTCTTTACTATATCTGGAGAAAAGTTGAGGGGTTATCCATTGGTAATTTGAACTTTGAGCTAGTAGATGATTGTGTTGGATCTATGAACATGGGGGATGTGGGCTGCAGCCCTGTCTCACTCACATTTTTTGGTCTGAGATGTATATATAGAGAAACAAGAGATAAGCTAAAATTTTCACTGTGTAATTTTCTTTCCAATATTATTGGGATCAGGCTGGGAAGAAATGGAATATTGGATGTCTATAGACATACCAGTCTACATCAATATTGTCAGGTGGACGTGTTATGTTCCAATAAGGAAGTCAGTGAAAATATTCTGGCAAAATCAGTACTTCTTGATAGTTTAGGAATTCATGCTGTTGCATCTTCACTGATCCTTGATGAACTTAATTTGGTTAAAAATAATCATGCTATTAAAACTCAGAGACAGTCTGGTACTGATAAACAAATACAAAAGATTATTGGACTAAGTGATAGGACTGACCTGAAACTTGATAACAGATTTGGGATATTGGTGGATTTAGATGATTGACAAAACACGAAACATATAATTACCTCTAGTGATTTAATTATTAAATCATCAAGCGGCCAGATTAAAGATTCATATAACTACCTAAACATTTTGTCATGGAACATTGCTGGACTTAGGGCCAAATTTGTAGACAAAGAATTTGTTGAATATCTATCTGGTTTCTCTGTGATTTTTTTACAAGAAACCTGGCATGCACTGGATGATGATATAAAACTGGATGGTTTTTAAACTTTTCAGTATCCAGGGAGCAAGATGTCCAAATGGCGGAGGAGAGTTGGAGGCCTGATTATCTATATTAAAATTAATGTCTTTTGCATACTGTTCTCTGATTGAGCTAAGTAGGCATTTTGAGATCATTAGATTACTAGGGGTTGGTTTTTCAATACTTTTATGTAACATTTATGTTCCACCAAGGACTTCAACATTTTTTGATAAAGAAATCTGGTTTAAATTAGAGGGTCAAATTACTCAAATCGCTGAAGATTTTCCAGATGACCAACTATTATGGATTAGCGATTTCAATTCTAGAATAGGTAATTATGATGGGCTAGTTGATAACACGATATTAGGTTTTATTTATCCTGAAGCTGTTAGTTTTTCCAGGAGCTCCAAGGATCTGGTTATCAATAATAATGGTAAAAGGTTAATTGAATTACTAAAATCTAATGGTATATTTCCACTAAATGGTAGACGTTTTGGTGATACTGATGGGGAATTTACATTTCATACTGCTGTTGCAGAATCAGTTATAGATTTGGCATTATGGAGAGGTCCTTTGAATTTCTGGCAGACACTCAAAATTGATGACAGGGTTGAGAGTGACCACTATCCAGTCAACTTGACTGCTAATATCAAAATAATGAGTAATAATTATCTAACTCCACTAATAATTAATATGATCAATGTAGAGGTTTGTGGTACGAAAAGATTAATTTGGACTAGTATAACAGATTTAGACTCCTGCTCAGATCTGGAATTACTGTTCGATAAATATAACAAAATTACTAGCACAGATTTTTGGAATCAAAAATAAAAATGTGCATGTAATTTTGGGTAAGATTCAACAGGGTATTTATATTGAGGCATTTAATAATAATAAAAAAAATCAGAAAAGTTGGTTTGATAAGGAATACTATACCCGGAAGCACTCACTGAGAGTACAGTTAAGGAAGTACAAGCATTTACCTACCCCCGATAACTTGGCTAAACTAAGATTGGAAAGAAAATTATATAGGAAACTATTAGTTGATAAAAAGAAGCTATACTATTTACATCAATGGGAATTAATGAATCAGGCAATTAGAGATAGAGATGACTGTACTTTTTGGCAATTGATACCTTATGGATGTAAGCAGGTCTCTAATTGCATTGAGAGTGCAATTGGTGACAGTTATTGGTGTAATTATTACACACAGATTCTTTTCCAAGAGTCACACAAGTGTGTATTTCCATTTGATCAAGAGGCAGTGTCACAGCTTACTATCTCTAAGATGGAATTTAGTGAGGCAATTGATGGTTTAAAAAATAATAAAGCTCCTGGCCCAGACCTAATCCCCGGTGAAGTTTATAAACACTTGAAAGTAAAATGGGTTGAGTTACTGGTAGATTTCTATAATACATGTTTTCGCTACTAATCAAATCACAGATTCATGGAGGAGATCTGTGATTGTCTCCATTTTCAAGAAAGGCAATAGGGAGAATCTGGCACATTATCGTCCCATAAGCTTAATTAATATTATGGAAAAAATATTCTCAAAAATTCTGCTTAATTGATTAATTTTGAATATACAAAAATTGGGTGGTTTGTCTCAGAGTCAGGCTAGTTTTCGTGAGTCCGTCTCAACAATTGGTAACCTATATATATATTACAACATTTACAAGAAAAATATGTTAAATTGAGAAGTCAGAATATATTTATCGACTTCACGTCAGCCTTTGACACCATAAATAGAGAACTATTGTGGTATACTATGAAAAATCATGGAATTGATCCATAGGTCATAAACACCATTAAACACCATTAAATTGTTGTATACTGATACGTGGGATCAGGTTAGAAATATTGGGGAGAGCTTAACAGAGCATTTTAGTACCAACTGTGGAGTGAGATAGGGCTGTATCCTTGCTCTCTCACTATTTTCAATCTACATAAATATTTTTTTAGTTAATATAAATAATTTGAAATCTGATTCCCCAAAAATTGGCAGTGATCCATGTGGAATTCTTGCCTATGCAGATGACTTGTTAATGTTGTCATTACTCCCTATGGGACTTCAAATCAAGTTAGATGAGTTGGCCAGGTTTGCAGACCAGAACTTCTTGAAAATCAATTTGACTAAATCAAAGATTATGGTCTTTGGAGGCTCTACGTGCAAGTATAAATGGTATATAAAGTCTGAGAGATTGGAACTTGTGAATGAATACCAGTATCTAGGAGTTGTGATATCATCCTCCTTCAAGTGGAATAAACACTTTGAGGATGTTTAATCTAAAACCAAAAGAACTATTGAAGCCATAAGTAGGTTTAATTATAAATATGGTGGCAATTCATTGGTTCCACTTTTGAGAACTCTAGATGCAAAATATAATTCCCAAATCCTTTGTGGATGTGAGATATTGGATAATAAACATATTACCAAATTGGAAAAACCAGCAATAAGAGCACTTAAAACAGCTATTGGTTTTCCTAGAACAACTCCTGCACAGTTTGTTAGAGCTGAATTAGGCCTCTCTAATCTCGTTGCTTTAGCCGAATCTCTTGTGATAAATTTATGTATTAGGCTTACTTTGCTAATAGACCAGCATTTTTCAAAAAAAATGTTTGATGCAATAAAAAGGAAATGGGACCTTCTGGACTGCAAAAATTTGAACTGGCTGACTTGTGTAAAAAAGATTTTAAGTTCCATGGGGTATTTGAATTTGTTTGTACTGACTACTCAAGGTATCTGCATTGCTAAAAGTTATGGGTCATTTCTTAAACAGCTGAAATATAGGATCTATGATCTTTATTATATACAGAATTCAAAGTTTGCAATTTGGTATACTCAAAATGACTGTTATTATTTTTGCTACTATTTAGAATACTTGGAACATCCTGACATGCGTCGGACTTATGCAAAATTTCAGATATGTTTTTTTCTGTCCAATGTGCTCGAGTATAAGTTTAATACAATTTATGGCCAAGAACTCTCTAATTGCTTTTGTGGCTCTAATGAGAAGGAAGATCTAGAACATGTTGTTCTAAAATGTCAGTGGTATAGAGCAGCTAGACAGAGATTCTTGTGTCCAATTATTGATTCTTTTATAGAATGCTCGAAAGAGATAATAGTAAGGTCTCTTTTTACCACAGAAGATGAGTATACTATTAGAAATACTGCTCTTTATTTATGTAATATACAGAAAACAAGGAAAAGAATAATTAGTACAATTCAGAGATAGTCATTTTGGAATTATATGCTGTTTTGCATGATATTTTTGTAATTTATTTGTAAAATGTAATGTTTATTGTGTACAAATTTTTTGTAATGATCTTTTTTATGACTGAACAAATAAAATGAATATATATACATACACTTCATACCTGAAGCCCATGATCTCTGCCAGACTGTTGCAATGCACCAATGGATTTTCCCTGAACCTTTTCTCCACCTCCTTAAGCTGGTTGAGGTGAGCTTCTAGTTCTCAGGCTCAGATTCTTTTTGATGTGATGAAAAGCTAATGCCTCTCCCCCTTATTTAAGCCTTCAGTGCATCCAAGCAGATGACTGCAAATGTGTCCTTGGGTTTGTTTACTTCTAAGAATGTTTTAATATCCTCCCTGAGAGTGGTGCAAAAGCCTTTATCCCTTAGTTTGGAGGTGAGCCTCTGAGGTCTGGTGTTGCCCCTGGTGGAGCCAGGTAAACATAACAGGAGCATGGTCCAAGATTATTACCGCACCTATTGTTGCATCTGCAACATCCTGGGTCAACGCCTGTGGTACCAGCCACATGTTTATTCTGGAGAAGGACTGGTGTTGGGGGAGATGAAAGAGTAGTCTTTCCTTATAGAGTGGATCAATCACAATATATCTGTCAGGCCCAGTTCTCAGATTAAGTCTCCCAGGGTCATAGAGGCTTGTGTCTTACAACCCACTGGGGCTTTACTTTTGTCTAGAAAATCATCCAATATGGTATTCATATCTTCCCCACCCCAGAATGAGGTGATCTATAGATTTCTCCTATAGGAGTTGTGCTAGATCCTGGAAGAAAGTAGCCCCTTCGCCAAGAGTTTGGAGCATAAACATTGCATATTGTCACTGCATGGCCCTCCAGAACCCCTTGTACCAAGATATGCCCACCTTCTGGGTCTGGGATTATGGTGGTTGCCTGGAAAACTAAATTTTTTATTATTAGAATAACCACTCCTACGTTTTTGGAGTAATAATGTGCACTGAACACTTGTGCAACCCATCCCATTTTGAGTTTGGCCACCTGAGTCCTTGACAAGTGTCTCCTGTAGGACAGCAATCCCAGCCCCTTCCCTCCTGAGTTGGTCCAGGATTTTTCCCCTTTTTATTGGAGTTTGGATCTCTTTTACATTCTGTGATATCCACTTCACCAGTTGAGTAGCCATCATTAGCTTACAAGGATGATGAATAGTGGAGGCTTGCTGAGGTATAATAAAACAGATGGGATTTTAGTGGTAGGGTTTTTGTATATGTGTTGATGGGGCAGGGATTGTGACCCTTGGGGCTCCTTGGGAGAATTCCCACCAAGGCCAGTATCCATTTCTGCTCCAAACTCAAAGGGGGTGCCTAAGGGCTTAAAGATGTTCACTAAACTTACAACAGTGGCATCCACAATGTCTGAGGCCATAAATTCTGAGCTATCCCCCTCTGCTAGAGGGCTGCAAGAAGGTTTCCAGCCTATTTTTTATGCAGTAGATGCTTTCCCCATTTCTATAGATTTTATTCAGCTTCTATGCTTGATCTTGGTGCAGTGGGTAGTAGGAACTCAGCTCCAAATTATTTTTGAATCACTAGGTGTGAATAAGTACAATTCAAACAGTAAAGTTAACAACATGTAAAACATATTAATGCCACTATTCCCCTTAACATTTATTCTGCTTTTTTGCCCTGGGATAATAAAAAGTGTGGGGGGGCCTCGATGGTCCATAACCCCAGTGCTCTGGAAAACCACGAGCAACAGTTTTAAAAGAGCTGCCTGCATTTTGAGACAGTGCTCACCATTGTCAGAGACAAATGCCTCAGTGGAGAACTTGTTGCAGGGCAGAAGGGGGGAGAGGAAGGGGACCACTCCTCCCTCTGAATTGCCTCCTGTGGATTTCACATTTCTACACCTGAGTTTGGTTATTGCCCCTTCAGTTTGCTGGGTGGGGCATGTGTCATCTTGTACATCAGAGGACTGCCTTCCCACTCAGCATGATCAGTCTCGGGTAGGGTACTAGTGAGGCTCATAGGGAGGGGGAAGTGAGTGGGGCAGGATGTTTACCGAGAATGGCAGCCTGGCGGCATAGACATTTTTTCTGCAGGGGTTATTACCTGAGGCTAAGCAGTCAGCTATATTGTTAGCAGCCTGCCCTCAGTTCTGTCCCTGCATGAAATCCAGGCTGCCAGAATTAACATATCTAACTGCCATTCTTGCACATTCATTATCCTGTGCTGCCATACAAACCTTCTGGTTTTGAGTGCTCAGACCTGAGCACTCGAAACGATTGAGGTTCTGGGGAGGGAGGAGAGAGAGAGAGAGAGAGAGAGAGAGAGAAGTGGGGGATGGTTAGCGGCATCAATGTATTTTCTTGTCCCTGGGAATGCACTGTTTGGCTCGGCAGTAGCAGTCCTGTTCAGGCCTTACCCCCCCCCGCCCCCACTGCTGTCAACCCACACCATTGAGGGATAGTTAAGTTAAGCTTCAGCTTGGGAGTTCAAGCCGGTGACTGCTTCCTGAACAGTGCAATTCAACTTAGCCTACCCAACTCACCCTCTCACCCATTCCCCTGACTTTTATTATTCTTGTTTGCCTCACATTTGAGACAGACTTGTGGCAGCACTAAACAGAAGTCTGGTGATAACATATTACAATCTACATTTACATTTACCTTGCCATAAACTAGATCTTAAGGCATTTCTAGAAAGGATACAGTACAACTAGCATCTTAATGTCTATGTGGGCCCCAGTACATATTGAGGGTCGCCATATGCCTAGGCCTTCAGCTGGCTGGATCTATCCCATATTCTTTGGGTGGATTTAAGTATGTTTGCTATGCTCTCTTACCTGTTGCTGCTACCCTTCCTGCCCATGTTCGGTCCTGGCTCTGTTCCTCATTCAGGGAACTGACCTCCTTGTCAGTTGCAGGATTCTGCTATATGGGTCTGCTAGCCACTGTTTGTTGCTGGTCAAGTTCATGGTGTCAGTATTTTCTGATTCTGGTCCCCAGAAAGAGTGACTTCCTGTTGATTTGCTGTATTTCTTCTGCTTGTTTCCTTTCTTTTTTAGCCCCACGATGCTTGTCCCTGCCTTTCCGTTTGGATCTGATTATTTGCCATTCCATCTTGGGCCGTCTGTCAGGGGGAGATGCAGGTTTTATGATTGGGGATGCTGATGCCATGCTTCGATTCTGGTTACCCTCTTTTCCTCTTTGAAGTTAAGCTCCCAGCAGACCGTTGCTGGCCAGTGTCTATCCACAAATTCCCAGGCTTCTTCAGTGGGGCCAAATGTGTGTGTTAATCTAGTTACTGTTACTTGCAGCTTTGCTGGGTAAACCAACCTGTATACAACCCATTGTTCGTGAAGGAATTTTTTGACTGCATTGTACCCCTGTCTTTTTGGGGCTAGCTTAGTGAAGTAGCTTTGCGAGATGGATTTCCCCTCCAAATGAGCTGCCCGCTATCTCATGCTAAAGACAGGATCAGTTCTTTGTCCATGAATCTTAAGATTCAGGCTATGGTGGGTTGCAGGCACTCTCCCTCTTGGAGCTTGAGTCAGAGTGCCTTTTGGGTTCTGTCAATCTCTAGTGGCCCCTTCCAACGATGTTGTAAAAGCTCCAGTATGACAAAAGCCAGAAAGTCTATTGCACTGTGGTTTTTCAACAATTCAGGGAACTCCACAAATCTTGAATTATTTCTCCTGCTGCAGTTTCCAGCATCCTCAGTGTGCTCCCATAGTTGTTTGACTAATCTTTCAAGCTCCTGGATTTGGGTCTCCTGTCTGCTGTCATTGTCATCTATATATTGTAAAAATGTCTCTGTATCTATGGCTTTGCCTTGCAGGTTTTGTACCTTTTCTTACAGTGCAGTGACTAATGACTTGAAAGTGGTTATTTCTCTTAGTACTTGGTGAAGAAGGGCTTTTATTTCCCTGTTATCCATAGTCGGGGCTACTATTGTCATCCTGTCACTTTCATCCTGTCCCCCAGTCTGAGCGGCTTCCATGAGGTCCATTTCTTCAATTCCTGGAAAAACTCTATTCCCCTTAAATTATTACAACCAAAATGTTTTGCTCGTTTGCCTGGTGTCCATGTTCACAAATTTTCCTCAAAAGGCATCAAGAAACTCCACCGATGCAAGGAAAGGAATTTATGTTTTAGAACTGTGGCATAGAGCTCCTGTCTTAGGCAGCCATTCTCTTTAGTGGCTCACACATGCGCCCTGGTCTATACCGTCTTTACTTTTTCTCTATTAAGTCTCCACTCCCCCTCTGCCTTTCCCCCTTTTGAGACATTCTCTGAGGCAGTTTCCCATTTCTTTAAAATATGCACTACTAAATTCTAGGACTCTTGTCTTAGTGTAGTTTTTTTTTTCCCTTTCCTGTCTGTATGACAAATCACACTGTACAGTGATCACTTGTATTCAGGTGACTACCTACCGTGATGTCAACAATACTGTCTCTTTTTGCAAGTACCAGGTCTGGCACTGCCCCATCCATAGTGGGTTCCAAAACCAGCTGCCTGAGAAATGCCCCTAGTATGGAGTCAAACATGGCCTGCCTCTTGATGTTGCTGCAGGGAGAATGCTCCAGTCTTCATCCACTAGATTAAAGTCCCCGCTTATCAAAACTTCCCCCTTGTTGGCCATTTTGCTAATGGCTTCCCCAAGGGCTGTGTCTAAATCCTCACTCTTTGTCAGTGAACTGTACACCACCTTCATGTGAATAATAGCCACTGACTCCATCTCTAAGTTGACCCATAGTACCTCTGACCTCTCTTTGTCCTCATGTGGCCCATTTTTCAATAGCTCTTATACACTCCATCACATATAAAACAACCCCTCTGTCTTTCCTCCCTGATCTGTCCTTTTGGAACATAGTGTAGCCTGAGACGGCCATTTCACATCTGTGATTGTCCATGCACTATGATTTTGTTATGGCCACCACATTGAGGGCTGCCTCTGAAATGGTTGCCTCAAGGTTAGAAATTGATTCCCAGACTCCTTATGTTGGCACGCATGGCTTTCCATTCTCTTTGTCCTTCTCTTCTTCTAACCCACCTTCCCTTCCTACTTCCCCCACCTTGCTCACTGTGTTACTCCAGTCCTGCCCTTCTCTGTTACATTGTGCTCTGTTTTGCCTCCTTCTCCTCTCTTCCAGCTGAAGTTCCTCCTTCAGAGTTCCCTGCCCTGTCATTCTCTTTGCTTCCTTCAATCTCCAGGGAATTTCTTCTCCCTGAGTTATCCTTCCCTGTTGCACTAGTCTCTGAATGGGGGGGAGGGGCACTCTCTGTTTCCTTTAGTGTTTCTGCTTCCCCCCCTTGGCTAGTTTAAATGCTTGTCAAAGTAACATTTAAACCTTCCACCTAGGACTGCTGTTCCCTTCCTTCCTGGATGGTTGGATGGATGGATGGAAGGATGGCATCCATCCCCCAGGTGTGACCCCAGTACCTAATGTAGCCAAATCCTTCCTCCCTGCACCATGTCTTCAACCACTTGTGAGGAATAAGGGTAGGTAAGATGGCAGGGACCCAAACCAATATTTGGAGAAGAAAGAGTCACAGCGGGACTAGTAAGGTGAAGGTCGGAGAGGCTGGACAGGGAGGAGCAGAGGGACCAGTGGTGAGTTCAAAGGGGGGGTGGAGTTGTCAACAAACCAACAAAAGACATTGCAGAGGCTGACTAGTATGAAAAGGGAAGCGGAGGGGTTGGATGATGTAATCCACATCCATATGGTTAGTCATTTTATATCAGTGGAATTTTTTTTTTTTTAACTGATTGTAATGACTGTTTCAAAACTACTGAACAATAAATCGACCACTACTAGTATGCTCCTAGCTGTCACCTGTGAAGGCATGAGAGAAATTTATTTTTCTTCAGTTGACCACTATAGTGGGCACATAGTATATCCATTGTCTACTCCTGTCTCAAGTCCCAGCTGTCACCTATGATGATACAAACAAAAAAATGGTATGATCCTTACTGTCTCATTAGGGATTGTCATGTCATATACTGGTATGATGGTGCAACCAAGATAGTGAGGAATTGGCAACTTGCTTGCTGCTGAGAAGGAGTCAGCAGGAGAGTAAACCCATGAACAAAGATTGATATTATTTAGAATCTCGGTTAGTCCCCCTTTGCCATTTGTACTGATGAAAGGAAAATTTAAATAAGAAAACAAAACCATGGTATAATACTTACCATCACATTAGTGATAGCCATGAAAAGTACCACCATGATGGTTCACCAGAGGTGGAGGAGGAGACTGTGTCTTGCTTGCTGGAGGAGGATGCATGGTCTCCTTTACATTCATGCTGTGTTAAGAGTCCAGGTTTGTTTGGATGCATGCAATGGAAGCAATGGTGCATGTTGTTTGCAGATGTGGCCCAAAGCAGGCCAAAGGAGGAAAGGATGCAGCATAGGGCAAGCAAGGCAGCAGATTCACTTGGACTGTGTTTAGCACATACTGTATGCTGGATTAAGAGTCCGGGTTTGTCTCGATGAATGGAGCGGAGTAGACCATGTTATTGTCTGTAGGTGTGAACCCAATCAGGCAAGAGAAGGAAGGAATATAGCATGGCGCAGACCAGGTAGCATTTTCACATGCACTGTGCCTGATATTGATGCTGCATTAAAGTCCAGGATTGTGGAGGCATCAGATGGAGGCAGTGGCCGGAGAAGAGGCACTGCAAATGAAAAGAAAGGAGAATCACAGAGTACTATTAAAATTTAATAAATGTTAACACTTGACACTGACACACAAGGCTGGACAGCTCAGGTATTTTATGACTTTTGAGGTCAGTGCTGGCAAAGTTTGATACTCTAGTTTAAAAAGGGCTCATCAGTGATAGTATGGTGCCCAGCATCTGCCATATGTGAATCCACCAAGTATTGTGCAGCCCACAGTCCTATGCCTCATCTGCCTCTTCCTTCTTTTCCTCCACATCTTTGAGTCTAACCTATTACACCACATCCCAAAGTGGATTTGTTGGGATTTTTTTTATTTTTCCTTGCATGTTTTGTCAGCTGATTTCCCATGTCAGATAGCAGCAACACCTGGGCTCTGGTAAGGTTCAGCATATGTCTTCTATAACTGACATTTTAGCCTTATGTGCCCCATTTACCCATCTTCTTAGAAGATCTGTCAAATTTTGCACCTGATCATGACCACCATAAATTATTGATGCACTCCACATTTACAGTATAATGTGGGTCCAGCTTGGTGGCAGTCCCGATGTCTGCAGACTGCAGAATGCTTGAAATAGGGATATGGGGCAGACATAGATACAGAGCATATATTCCATCAAGGCACAACTTCCAAAGTCACAGCCTCCCTGTAACACTTGCTATACATTTAACAGAGTCTGCCTCAGCACATGTAAAAGTGGTATGGCCTGACTGATTCAGACAGTGCCCCATTCACTGCCTGTATTGCATGCTATAATGGCCTGAGAGTCATGATTAGGCCATCCATTAGTCACCACTGGTCTGTTGTCAGAGACAAGGATTCTATCACACTATCACAGCTTGTACTGTATGCAGCAGCAGATACTCTGAAATGGCTTTATACTGTTCATACAAATGCTGTATCATCTAGAATGTTGAGTTCCATCTTGTGATGACTTCCAGCTTCAGATGGTGATGAGGCAGTTTATTTTGTATCTGCAGGTGCCATAGCGGGTCAGAGACCTTTCCAGAACAAACAAAGTGGCCACAGTCAACACAGACTTAATATCAAGATAGGTTTGAAACTCCTGCACAGCAAGATTAAGAGAGTGCACCAAGCATGGCACCCTGAGAAACCCACCATCAATGATACATTTTATTACATTGAAGCCAGTATTGTTCACGGTGAAACCCGCTTTCAGTAAATAAGGTGAAGCCACTTGTCATTCTTTGTCAGGTATAATAATAACATGTTATGACCTGTGTGTGAGCCACTGTCGCTCATTATTGCCAATGTGGCATGCTGCTGAATACCCAGAGTATTGCTACCACTGTAATTAGGCTTACTGCAATTTTCCCCCTGTCCTGAGTCAAATACTAACCCAGGTACAGGTGCCCTATGTGCTGTAATGCACAGATAGGAGCTACCAGATGCTTGGTCACTGGTACATATATCCCTACTCAGATGTATGTATAATGATGCCAAATGCTGCTGGGCATGGGTTACTGTGCTTGACACTGCCCCACACAGTTTTGGAATGGCTTGCATTGGGAAATACATTCTGGAAGTAATGTGCATTTTGGGACAAGCACAGGGCACCAACCTTTGAAATCCATTATTCTCCATAAAAGAGACTGGTAAAAGGTCAGTGGTCAGAATTTCAGCTATTGTTGTATTTAGGTCATGTGCAATGGCATGATGTGGTGGGTATCTTAACTGATGCTCAAACTTGCTATACAGCGTATCCTTGATCTTTCCTGCACCTTCCTTGGTAGTCCAACACTAAGTCTGGTTGAGCATTGGCTGGACCTTTCATGGTGTTGGACTACCAAACAACTGGACGTGTTCTAGTGGCATTGTTGGTAGGATAGTACTTGACTCTTGTGGATTTACATTTGCTGTTCTAATGGAAGTAGTGATTTTTGAGGTTTTCTGAAATATCTTTGATATTGTTTGGTGCCCCAGGTAGTACACAACCTACCACTGCTGCTATGCCCACTACTAGGCAGCCCCACAGATTCCTCCTCTTCTCTGTATTCCTCCCCACTCAACCATTCCTCCACTTGGGGCGTTTCCATGCCACTTCTGACTGCCTTGATGATGATTATAATGAGGGACCCCCTGCACCTGCTTCCTTCTAGAGCTGAGTCCAGCATTATAGGTGCTGGGACTTTAGGTGTGTGTGTGTTGCCCACTGGTGCCTAGGTGGATGCCATTTTTTCCCCTTGCTACAGTGAATCAAGTCTGATATAGCTGACATATAGCAAATATTTCATCAGCAGGGTAAGTATATTAAAATCACAAACTTGGGATTTGGCATCCCTTGATTTGATATGGTGGGAGTGGGACAGGGAAGGGGAGGGGATGACATGAAAATATGTTTTTTTTGTATGTTTATCCTTTGAGAACTTCAGCTTGAGCGTTTGTGCCACTGGGTGTAATGGGCTTGCCACTAGGAGGAAAAACAGGGGTAGTATAGAGGTGGATTTTAGGATCTGGTTTCAGAGATAGTGGCCAACATCCATATTAGCATACAAACATATGAACATATAAAATTGCCAGCAGAAACTGGCTGTACTGATTTATCAAGTCTGTTCAAGTGTGCAGCTCAGTCTATTTTACTGGAGCTGCCCTCTCCTCTTTTTTCCCCCCGGAGTTTTCCTTCCACTCCCTCTTTTCTCCCCCCCCTTTCCACCCTCCAGTTGTAATTCTCTTTTTCACCCTGTGCCATTTCCCCCTTGAAACTTCCCACCATTTTCGTTGATACCACCTCTTCCAGCAATTCATTCCTCCCTGACACCACCCTTTCTGAGAAAAAGAGCCAAATAGTTTCCCTTTTAAATCTACCCTCAACTAGTTTCATGCTATGCCCCCTTGTGGTCCCCTCCCTTTTTAAAGATGCCCTCCTTTCCAACTTTGTTTATACCCTTTAGGTACTTGAAGGTTTCTATCTTATCCCCCCTTTCCCTTCTGTCCTCCAAAGAAAACATATTGAGCTCCTGTAACCTCCATTCATGTGGCTTGTTCCTCATACCTTGGATCATCTTGGCAGCCCTCCACCAAACTCCCTCCAGTATTCTGAAGTTCTTGTTCAAATAAGGCACCAGAATTGTACATAGTATTCCAGGTGTGGTCTCACCAGTGACCTGTACAATGGTAGAATGACTTCCTCCATCCTGGAAGTGATTCCTCTGGCAATGCATCCCAGCATTTTATTTACTTTGGCTGCCACTTTATGGCACAGGGCAGTGTTTCATGTCACCCCTGACTATCACACCTAGATCCTTTTCCTCCTCCGAGCTGGTCACCTGTACACCCCCCACAATCAATAACTGGCACCTAGGTTCCTATCTCCCAGGTGCATGACCTTGCACTTCTTAGCATTGAATCCGAACTGACAGATGCCAGAGCATTTCTCTAGCTTAGCGAGATCCTCTCAGTGCTCCTGTCTCCCCTCCTCTTTGTCCACCCTCCCGCAGAGCTTAGTATCATCTCTGAATAGGCAGATTTTACTTTTGAACCCATTTGCTATGTCACCAATAAAGATATTGAATAGTACTGGCCTGAGTGCTAAGCCCTGTGGGAGTCCATTGGTTACAGGTCTAGGCTTGGATAGTACTCCCCCTATTGTAACTCTCTGGTTACTGTTATGCAGCCAGCTCTTGACCCATCCCAGCAGTTTGTCCCCTATTCCCAGGTTACTTAGCTTACTGAACAACTTGCCATGTGGCATGGAGTTGAAGGCCTTACTGAAGTCCAGGTATAAGATGTCCACCACCTGACCGTTGTCCAATGCCCTTGTGACCCAGTTAGAAACATCTGTCATGTTTGTTTGGCATGATCTCACCCTGATAATCCCATGCTGCCTATCATTCTGGAGACTGTTTACCTCTAGTAATGTCACCAGCCTTTCTTTAAGAATGGTCTCAATCAACTTGCCCACAATGGAGGTTGGGCTGACTGGCCTGTAGTTACCAGGTTCATCCCTGGGACCACCCTTATGGAGTGGCACCACAAGCACTGTCCTCTAGTCCTGCAGCATGCAGCTCTTTTCCAGTGAGGTGTTAAACAGATCCACTGGGGGGTAGCCAGCACCTCCACCAGTACTCTCAGGACCCTCGGGTGCATGCTGTCCGGGCCAGGTGCCTTGTCCACCCAAAGGGCCCTAAGACCCTTTAAGACTTTTTCTACTCCAATCACCTAATTGGATTTAGATTTATCCACACCCCCAGCCTTCCTCTAACTTTTCCCTGTGGCAGAGGTCTGTCCTTTTCCCTAGTCAAGACAGAGCAGAAGTACTCATTCTGTGTCTCCGCCTGATCCTCATTATTTTCTGCCTATTCCCCTCCCTCTTAACCCTGACAATTCCATCCTTGCTACTTCTTCTCTCATTTATATATCTGAAGAAGTTCTTCTCCCCTTCCTTGATTCCCTGCACTAGACTTAATTCTTTTGCAGCATTAGCTGCCCTGACCACCCATCCTGCTTCTCAGGATTTTATTGCATAGAACTCCCTGTCCTCCTCCCTCAAAGTATATTTGTACTTCTGGAAGGCCGCCTTCTACTCTCTCACTTTCACTGCCACATTCCTGTTGAACCAGCTTGGTTTCTTGGTCCTGTAATTCTTAATCTAGTCTTCGTTTCATGCAAGAGTTTGTGGCCGCATTCAAACTAGTAGCACTACCCTTCTTCTTTTTCTTTTCAGGCTCCCACTGGGATAAATATCATTATCCCCATAGCTGTGTCCTCATCAGCATCACATTTTTCAATCTCTCTCTCTCTCTCTCTCTTCTTCTTCTCATGCCCACATTTTTTTTAATTCAGTCATTTCACACTGTTTAAGATCTCTGTCCACTGACTCATTCTCCAGCTTTTCACTTTAATTGTGGAATAGGACACTCTCATTAACATCTGACTAAGGGCCAACACCACTAGCAGCCACAGAGATGCTAACAACAACCTCTTCCTCCTCCACTGTACATGAACCTCAGTTTTAGTCACTTCTTTTTGTACTGCATCTCCTGTAACTGCCTCCTTCAGCCCCACACATCATGGATACCACAGACGTGGTATAGAAAAATATGACAATGTGAATACCAACACATTTACCAACTACTTCTCTTCAACTATCTAAGGCAACATAAGACACTGCTACATATATATTTTTTTAGCTCCAGCAACCTGTTGCCGCACAGATCTTCCATACTCATTTACACCTCTTTGGCACCTCTAGCTTAAGCAGAGCATTTCTTCCCATACATTTTTATACTGGTAATATTTTGATGACAAAATGAAAGAAAGGTCTTGCACACCAGAGCAAAAAGTTGTGGAACACAAGCAGAGTCACAAACATTCAAGAGCTCTTCTCAGAGTAAATACTTTATTTTGAAGCAGTTTGTACACCTTTTATCCAAGTGAAGTTTCACAAACAAAATTAAACAGACACAGCCATGATACAATGCCCTAGTGCTTCGCCTTGTTCAGGCTTTGTCATGGGGTGGCAACCTGGAATACAAACCAACCTTACATACAAAAATGATCATGACATCATATTTAAGTTACTAAAAATAGTGATCAAACATAAAATAAATAATTACTAATAGCCTTGCATACTCGGCACTACAACATGTGCAAAAGCATTTGATGCATTACATACTCTTAATTGGAAAACTCATTCTCAAGTAAATTCTTAAGGGAAATTCATGGCACATATTTATACATAATAACAAAGTCAAGGAATTTTCAAAAAGGGAATAGAAAAAGAAATTGTCAGCTGAAATTCAAGATGCCTATTTTCAAATGAATGTTTACATCTAAACCAAAGTATTAAATAGATGGTCCTGCACGCTCTGTCTACTTCCCCCATGGGCATTTAAAGTCGTAAGAAATAAATGAGTTCTTTAGTGAATAATATGTTGAAATCTAGTCTTACAACATGTGTTTCCTCAGATATATATATATATATATATATATATATATATATATATATTTAGTATGGTTTTAAAAAAAACTGTGGTTTATTTTATATGTTGTGTGCTTGGCTGCCCCCCATTCCCTGCTCCTCACCCTAAAAGGACTACTGGCTCTTTGACGCTGTTACTTCACAGATCTAATATTTAATGCCTATTAATGTATTTTGTTTTCTTTTACAGCTGGAGTAGATGGAGAGTGAAGGGCTTCCTGTTTTATCCATGTATGTGGCACTTGCTGGCATAGAATTGCTTTAATGTGGATAAGCTCCCAGCTCCTTAGTCTGTTTCTATCTAATACTTTGGTTTAAATGTCTGTTTCTATCTAATACTTTGGTTTAAATGTAAAAATTATTTGAAACTAAGCATCTTGGATTTTGGCTGACAATTTCTTTTTGTACTCCTTTTTGAAAATTCCTTGACTTTGTTATTACGTATAAATATGTGCCATGCATTTGCCTTAAAAGTTTACTTGAAAACAAATTTACCAAGTGTATGTAATTCCTTAAATGCTTTAGCAAGCGTATGCAATCCTTCACATGCATTAGCACATGTTGTAATGCTGAGTATACAAGGATTTTTGTAATTATTTATTTTATATTTGATCACTATTTTTAGTCACTTAAATATGACTGCATGATTATTTTTGTATATAAGGTTGGTTTGTAATCCAGGCTGCTGCCCCCTGATGAAGCCTGAATGAGGTGAAGCACCAGGGACGTGGGTCATAGTTGTGTCTGTTTAATTTTGTTTGTGGAACTTCACTTGGTTAAAAGTTGTCTGAACTGCTGCAAACTAAAGTATTTACTTTGAGCAAAGCTCTTGAATATTTGTGACTCTGATTGTGTTGCACACCTCGTATTCTGGAGTGCAAGACCTTGCTGCTTGATTATGTTAACTTTGGGGTGGTAGCCCCAGACTTGCATGCTACCTCTCACTGATGAGTGCTATACTTTCTGGTTCAGACCAAAACTAAAGAAAACCTGCAGTACAAATAAGCAGCAGCAGCAGCAGACAACACATCTACCAAGGGATTAGCAGTGCTGCCTAAAAAAGAAGACAAGGACAATTTTTTTTTTTACTTTTTATTTTACTCAATGGGGTTAACATGACAGTGGTAATTAACAACTAAATACAACCAAGTGAAAGAGCACTGGTATTTTAAGAAATAATTAACTAAAACTTATATTAAAGAGACTGACAACATACTTCACTAAAACCAATCAAACTGAATTAAAGAAACATGATGAGAAATGACAGCCTACAGACAAAAGGTAATGAAACAGAAAGACTGAGAAAAATATAAGACACATCTCTTAATCAGTCAAAAGAGTCCAGAACTTTTAGGGTTGCTATGCTGGCTGAATACACCTCCCCTCTTCCACAGCAGTGTTTCATTACAGACAAAACAAAAAACACTATTTCAAACTAAATAATCTGCAAAAACAAAAACACAAATCTGGCAGCACAAGGTATACAGTACTAACATGAGGTATGAGCAATTTGGAATACAAGCTGTTTTTAGTCAAACACAGGAACAGAATTGCTCTCTTCATACAACTGCAGTGATGAAGTGAATACAGCCTCTTCATGGCACAGAGCTCATTTTAGTGCATGTGACTTGCACTCCTATGGTATATTGCAAACTTCACCTGGAGGACTACTTCACTACTAAAGTTCCCAATTCACAGCTTTGTAGATTTGTTCACAAACTGCAAATTGGCACTTTACAAAGTGGATTGACTTTATGAATTGCATAGAATTTGTGAATTAAATGGAAAGCAATGTTTTTCAACTTTGCTCTCCACTATTTACAGAAGGTATGCCAGTGTTGCCTCACTATATGCAGAAGAGCATTTTGAATTGCTTTAAAGTGTTGTGGCTCCTTTCTGTCCTCTTCACCTTTTCTTTCCCATTTACTTAGGTGTGCCTTCCTGGAATGACCCATATTGGGTCAGCCTGCTACTTCTCCTGGTTTTGGAGGTGACTGGAGTACAAGCAAGGTGAGCAAGGCAGTAAAGGTTGAGAAAGTGAGTGGGAAACACTAGGAAGTGTGAGAATCAAGAACTGAGAGAGAAGAAGACTGGAGGCTGTGGAGTATGAAACAAAAGAAGTTGTAATTGTAAAACACTAGTAATCTATACTCTTGTATGTTACTTTTTGGTTTGGCCATTAGTGAGGCCAGTGGAACCAGTGAGATTTGTGTGTCTAGTGAGACTCCCTGAAAAAATACCTTGAAGTTGGGAAAAGTCTGAAAGTTGGTAAGCCAGATAGCCCACAGTTATGGACAAGTGTAGGGAGCAGAAGAATCCTAGAAAAGTATCTTATTACTTGAAATTATCAGTTATAAGATGATCTGTATTGCTTGTAACACTTGTGTGTGGAGGGAGTTTACAGATGGTGCAGAGATCATCTGCTTGAAACTGATAAGTTGTTCATCTAGTGTTCCTTTTACTTTCTTGCTTACTTTCATACCTTGATTGATACAGTTTATATCAAAGATTTGTGGCTTTAGATCTGTTATCCCTGGGGAAAATATTTTATTAACTCTGCTCTTTGAATCTGTTTATCTAGAGAATTCACAAGACCACTGAGTTAAACTGCAAGAGTGTTTGGGGATTTATTCATCTGGGCCATTTTCTTTCTCCCAGTTCAGTCAAGTAAGGTTATTTTGGTCTGGATTTTGTACATCTCTTTAAAATTGTTTTTCACATTTTTATAATACATCTGGATCCCCAGGGGTTTTGCAGGCTTTTATGTCAAGTGACACAGGATGTATGGATAATTTATAGATTCTCTGCTACTTCTTGCATTAGCATTAGGTTCAGCATTTATCTGGATGGTAGCTAAATCATATTTGGAGTTCCATTTGCAGTTTTTGTGGCTACACTATAATTTGAATTATCATTTGTCATTGGAGAAAATGGTGCTTTTACTCTCTACATTGTAATCAATGGCCCTGAATTAAACGTAATGTTTTTGTGCTGAGTTTTTAATATATAACATTTTGTAGCTGTTCTTCTCTTAAAATTTAACACTCTTTCAATTTTTTTTTAAATCTTGGTATATTTTGATTTTTATATAGGTCTGGCAAAAATCCAGTCTACTGAATATCCAGCACTTTCATCCCATTTCTTTTTTTTATTGATTCAGAGAATGAGACTGTTCCAGGAGACCTTGTAAATCTCCTACTCATTTGCTTTCTAGAAGTTGTGGGGGATTGAGGGTGAGAGATTTTCCACAGAAGTTTTGCTTAGTATTCCTACTGTAGCATTTATTTATAGGTGTTCTTTTTATCTTTGGAAACAACCTTGGATTATAGAAAAGCATGTGATACTGTAGAACACTTGGAAATGAAAGCTACACTGGAGAACATGGTGATAGATGGAAGGTTAGTTAAATGGATAGAGACAGGGCTAACTGAAAGAGTACAAACTGTCTCTTTGAGGGGGTGTACTATCAGACTGGATAGAGGTGAGGAGTGGGGTGCCATAGGGATAGGTGCTGGGACCTTGTCTATTCAAGATATATGTGTCATCCATGTCTTGTGATGACACAGTATGGCTAGCTAATTCTCTGATGGTTCTAAATTAGGGTCAACAGTCAGTGATGGAGATGAGATAGAAAACTTGAGGAGAGAATTACACAGATTGGAAAAATGGGAAGAGGAGCATAGATTAGTATTCAGCTCAGAAAAGTGCAAGGTCATGCACTAGGAGAGATCTAATAAGAAGTCAAAATATATAATAAAAAGGAAAGAATTTTGCAGTAACGTAGGAGGAAAGGGATCTGGGCATTATGATTACAGGTCACTTCTTCAAAAGACATTCGAATGAAACCTCAAAAAAATGGTATAACATATTGGGTTGCATTAGGAGACACATGCAAAACAGGGAAAGGAAGGTCCTGATGCCTCTGTATATGTCATTGATGAGGCCCCATTTGTAATACTGCAATCAGTTTTGGGTACTGCATGCAAAGGAAGGGATAAGATGTTTAGGGTGGTGCAGAGAAGAGCAACCAGGAGGATTGTGGGGATGCAGAAAATGAGTTATGAGGACAGACTGGATAAACTAGTGCTTTTCTCATTGGAATATAGGAAAAGATGAAGAGAAGGGGAAGGGGGGATTTATTCTTAGTATTTGGTGCATTTGAAAATAATGATTTATGGGAATGTATAGGTTTGGAAAAGTAGGATGAGGAGTTTGCAACTAGATCTCACAGCCTGAAACTACATAGTGAAGTTAACAGAATAAAAAGGAGGGGGATGTGGTTCTCACAGAGAGTGGTGAGTGTTTGCAATAGCCTACCTTTGTAAATTGCAAACAGTGGTAATATAGAAGAGTTTAAGGCTAAATTGAATATATATGTTGTAGGTAGCAATAAGAAGAGTTACAATCACTAAAGATGAGAGAGCAGAAAAAAGGCACATTGTCTGCCTTGCTCGAAGACAACCTATGAAACCTAGCAAGTAAAACCCTTTTAGGATTATTGGAGTAACTCAACTCCAGGTAACTACAGCCTTATCCCTCTGTTATATCTGTTGTGGAGTTATTCACCAATTGCAGCTGCAGGACATTTATCAATGTTTTACTGAACTTTCTTTTGAACCTTTTACTAATGTTTAAGCCTGAACCTGTTTGGCGCATCTACTTTAAATTATTTTATACAGTTTTGTGTGCAATCTCTCATAATTATTAATACTAGGTGAGCCAGTCAATGAATGGGGCATATAATGATAGTGGGCTTAAAGGCAATGGCAAATCAGCAGAAAAGAAGACTGTATAGATTTTGAAAAGCTCACTTATGACTAACAAATCAAATACACATTTAACTTGTATTGTTCTGGACAACAAGAATGACAATGGTTTGATTTGTGGCATTATAAGATTGGATGGTTCCTTTGATAATGGTCAAGTAAAATCCAAGTAAATAACTGAAAATATTGGGAAAGCTGGTGAAATACCAAGGCATTTCAGCCTCATTTAAATAGTGTGGTAGACCATATAATAAGTAGGGATGGGTTGGCTATTCTATTCTTATTCACTTCATACACAAATAGTGACCTTCCCCCACTATTTGTATTAATCTGAATAATATGTTTTATAAAAATATGAATACTGAATAGTGAAGTGGTTGCTGTAGCTTTAAAAACTCTGAATCCTTGACTTGCTTGCATGCATGGCAGCATGACTGCTTATTGATCCACTAGCCACATAGAAGGAAGCATTGTGGTGTTGCTTGTAATGGCATCCTGAAACTGCTCCCATGGCATCCTGAGCATTTTAACTGAAAATGAGCAAAAAAAAAAAGAAGTTTGATATGGGAGTTTTTCATTGTAAGTGAAGAAAATACAGCCAAATTGGAGTGCCTCATCTGCAAAACAACTATTTCACAAGGCAACCAAACTTCTGGGTTCACCTCCACCACGATGATGAATCACATTCAGATGAAGTATGTGAAAGTGTAAAAGGAAACCAGAGAGCATCAGAGTGCTGGACATCATGGTAAAGTTAACTGTAAGAACGGTGGTAAAACAAAGCAGCCCACACTAGAGGACTGTACTGCTCGCAATCAACTGTGGACAACAGAAACTCCCAAAGCAACCAAATTACATTACACACTAGCCAAAATACTAGCCCTGGATATGCAGCCCTTCTCTATCATGGAAGACACTGGATTCATTAACCTTATCAAAGTTTTGGTGCCCCGTTACAAACTTTCATCACGCAAGTACCTCTCTCAAACTATGTCTGATATGTATGACCATGTGTGCAAACAAATTTCAGCCTTGTTGTTGAGTACAAAGACATTGGGCTGGATTCACAAAGCTTTTTGAAGTTGCAAAACCTTCCATAAGTCCTCCAAACTGCCATAGCTATGGAAACAAAGGGGAATTTGCTCTGAGTGCTATTCACAAAACCCTCCGCAGCTGTGGAAAACAACACTAAGGACTGTGGAAAAAAGTGCAGCTGCGGAAGTCCCTGAGGAAAAAAAGGTATGAGATAAGTAAGGCACAGCCCCTGAAAGGCTATTCACAACCAGTTTTTTTCCACAGTTGAGGAAAAAATTTTACACACAGTGGAATGAGGTGTAACTCTCCCTCAACAAACTGCAGTAGTGCCCCAGCAATTGGAATCAATTAAGGTGGAGGTGAGGCACAGGTAATAGCATCCCAGATAGTATAACAGTGGCTGCTGTAACAGCAACAAAAGCACACATTGCCATGATATGGCAACAGGCAACAACCACCAGACACAGTGCAGCCCATGAAGGAGCCCCACAGGCAGTAGAGCCTGGCCAGCCTGCAGTGAGTGCTGCCCCTGCAGGCAACCGGAACACCCCAGGGAGGAAGGACCAGTAGTGGCAGTTGGCCACTGTGATGCCATGGTATTGCTGGTACCTGTGGTACTGCAGTAGTCCCAGTTGAGGGACTGGATGCTGGTCTCTTTGTGGGTGCATTCAGCTTCATTCTATGGCAGCCGTGTTAAAGTCTGCTGTTCCAGCTAATTAAGTTCACTGTTACTGTGCCTCCTAAGCTATTTCTGCAGCTGTGTATCAGCAGTTGCAGATTTTCAGCATGTGTGCAATTTCTGCAGCTGCTGAATTTCTGCAGCTGGGGGATTTTACGAAATTCTGCACCTGCTCAAAATTTCTTTATGAATATCACACAACTGTGTTTCCACAGTGCTGCAGGTCTTTTTCCTGCAGCTGTGGGATTTTTGGCTTTCTTTGTGAATCCTGCCCATTGTCATTTATGGCAGACATGTGGACACAAGAAAATACCTCTCAGTCATTTCTAGGGCTAACATCACACTGGATAGGTAACAGCTTTGAGAGAAAGTCTGCTGTTTTGCTGTGTGATTAGTTTCAGGGAAAGCATACAGGAACTGCTATCTCTACAGCAATATTGAAAATGTTTGAGAACTGGGGCATTGAAAAAGAAACCTGCCATGTAGTGCTAAGGGACAACAGGGCAAACATGAAGAAAGCTACTTAAACACTGCCAGATGCATTTGCTCTTTAATTGCTCTAAGATCCTATTGTATTATGGTGCTACTATGAAAATGCCTATTTTGCACAGTACTGATATTTATTGTCCCTTTACTGTCCATGATATGATTTTTAAAACACAAAGGAACTACAAAAAAATCCAAATAAAATGGAAAAGAAAAAAAAAATATAAACAAAAAACATACAAAATATAATAATGTGTTTGGACTCAATGTTGTTTCTTGCTATGATTGCTATTATCATTAATATTGATGTATTAACTACTTGTATTCATATTCATTATTTGATGAATACCATATTGAACTATTCGGTATTCAACCGAATAGTAAAAAATTATATTCGTCCCATCCCTAATAATGAGAGTTTAATTGCTGAGACAGACAAGTTGCCCAGTGATAAGATTTGCAAGGTTCAAGTCATATTAATCACAATATGGAGATGGGGAAGGTATTGGAGAAGGGAGCGGATGATTCTAAAAGCATTATCAATGTGAGAAAGGATTAGCAGGAATTATCAAAGGACATACTAATTTACAAAAAAGATGCTACAGGAACATGGAATCCAGTCAGCACAATGCTGAAAAACACAGATCTGCATGGTCAATGGTAAAAACAGTTTACTGGCTTCATTGCACATGAGAAACAAAAACAATGTTTAAGTTGGCTTACCTACATTGAACACATAGAAAGTGCAGGTTGCTGTCCATGGTAAGGATCGTCGAAGATAACATCTGTTGCAGGCTTAAAATTCAAGCTACAAAACAACCTGGATGCCTTTCCTGACTCGGGACAAAGAGCAAGTGAAATCACGTCATGCGCATACATATTGACAAGGATAGTCATCATCAAAGCGTGATCAGTCATAGTGGCATGTGGCATTTGACAAGTGAAGTTAAAGAGATACCATGGAAAAAGTGATCATTGCTGTGCAACCAGATATATAGAAAAAACAAATAAAGTGATAATATATAGACAGGTTAAAAAACAAAGAAAACCAAGTAGGACAGAGGTTAGAAAGGCAGAAACACATGACAAAGCAATTCCTAATTTTTTAGAAAAGGTTTTTTTATTCATTTTTTTTTAAAACTAAACAGAACAAGACAGAAATAAATTTCTAAATAATTCATTTAATAGTATAAGTCCAGTTCTTGATTGAACTAGCAGAGCTGGCAAGTTTGCTACTGCAGACAGCAGAGCCAGGAAGTCAATGTTGCTGCTAATACAAAATCTCAAAGGTTTTCACAACTCGAAGGGAGAACACAGCAATGTATATATCTCATAAGAGGATGATTTTTTTGTGTTCAACCCCACTGGAGAAATCTTTATTTTAAAATGTTTATGTGCTGCAGAGCCGGCAAGTCTTGCTGTGAAATAATAAGTACTCAACCCCTGCATAGAGATACCAAAGCAGAGCAGACAAGTCTTATAGTGTTACCTTCCCTATAATTCAGTGGAACAATATATGTTGTGCTGAGCCAAGTTTTTTATTACCTAACCTCAGCAGAGCAGGCAAATCATGCCGAAGTGGAAGCCAGTGCAGCTGCGCTGAAAAGTCATACTGCCTGGTAGGAGGTCAACGAGGGTATGACCTGCTGGCAGAACAAAAAGGCACAACTATTAGAAAAGAGCTGAAGAAGACAATTATACCCCACCTCAGCAGAGCAGTCAAGTCATGCTTGAGCGGACTACTGGCACAGCAGAGCAGACAAGCTGTGCTGCCCAGAGACAAGGACAAACACTTTGTAACCTATAACAAAGCAGAAAAGTCATGCCACATGCAGGACTGAAATGTCATAGAAATGAGGTGTGCATATGATTGTTATACTTCATTTACTTGTAACAGAATCATGACAATTAGCTAAAGGTGTATGGCATGACAACCATTGATTAGTGATTACAAATGACTATGTAGTGGCAACTCTTCATTTAGCCCATTCAGGGACAGGGTATTGAGTGTATATATCCAGAACACTTCTCATTGTTATAGTAGTCTTTTGACATTGCCACCTCTGGTGCCTAGTTCAATTTTGTCAATCCCTATAAATTTTAAGAAAGCTGCTGACCCATGTCCTGCTTCCCTATAATGTTTTTCTATCCCTTAATCTTTGTTGTTGTTTTTAATTGCTGCTTTGTGCTTGCCTATTCTTAGTTCTAAGGCTCTTTTGGTTTTGCCCACATAATCAAGCCCACATAGGCAAATGAGAAAATGAACAACTGCAGTAGAGCTACAATTGATGAAATAGATTATGGCAAACCTTTCACCTGTAAGATAATGGCAACAATATTTTGTATTGGTGGTGTTGGAACAATGTGTGCAATGTCCATATCTAAAATTGCCCAGAGGGGGTGGCAGTAGACAGTTTCCCTGTTGAGGTGTTGGGGCGAGAACAGCATTAACTAGAATGTCCTTAAGGTATCTGTCCCTATGGTGTGTTACCCTTGGTACCTTTCCTGCTATTTCTTTTAATGCTTGATCTGTACTTTATAATGGCCATTGATTTTTGACTCTTTGCCAATTTGTTTTGCAAGAAGGTAGTACTGGGTAACAAAAGGGGGTATTTCTTCATTTATGTATGAATCTTTTCTCTGCAGCAACATTTTCCTATCAAGATTTTTTTTTTGAATGGGTCAGTACTTCCATGATCAAAGGTGATTCATAACCTCTCTGTCTAAATCTTTGGGACTATTCTTTAGTAGCCTCCCTGAAGCCATTTTCAGTTGAGCAGAACCATCTTGCTCTAACAAATTGACCATTAGGAATGTTCTCTGTAATAGTGATAGGGTGGCAACTATCTCTCCTTAAGAGCACGTTATGTGACAAGGGCTTTCTAAACAGTTTGGTGTAAAGTTGATGCCATTCTTTATAAATGAGTATGCCCAGGAATATTATTTCTATAAGGTCAGCCTGATAGGTAAACTTAACATCTAGGTTAGTGGAATTTAAGTGTTCTATAATTTCTTGTAATGTGGCTAGGCTACCAGTCCAGATCATAAGGCAATCATCTATATATCGTTGCCAAGTTTTGATCTGGAGAGCGAAAGGACTCTGATTCATGTTAAATATATATTTTTCCTTCCATTGTCCCATATATACATTGGGGAGATTAGGGGCAAACATGGTGCCCATCACTCCCTCTATAATTTTTGAGAAAGAGTAATCACATCCTTATTTGCCTGTAGGAGCACAGGGCCTAAAGGACCCTGTGCTCCCACGCCTCCATAGGTGCATATCTGTGTGTTGCTGTGGAAGGGCCCTGCACTTCCATTTATAGGAGAACAGCAAATAAATTGTCAGTAGCCATCTTATCGCCCAACCTCACGTAACTGGCACAGAACATTTTCAAATCCCCGACAAAATGTAATTCCACGCAACTGCAATGCCATTTAACGTCACAGGTGTGAAAAAACATTTTAGCCAGGATTTGAAAAATAACAACTGTGACATATATGAAGTGGTGTAATAAGAAGGCTCTGTTGAAAACTGGGGGTCAAAATATTTTAAATTTCCAAAGTTATGACATGTACATAGCAACATTGCAACAAATGGGTATAACTTTGCCATTTCATTGCATATTCTCACCCCAAATTTTCAACATAGCCTTCTTATGACCCCACCTCATGAAGAAAGGTAGGAAAAAATTCCAAATCCTGCCCAAAAGGTTAATTTGTCAAGCAACCGCAAAATCACCTTTTGGGAAGGAGTTACATAATGACAGTTATATTGCTTATGAGGCGAGGTCCCCAAAAGGCCATTTAACCTGTTCTTTCCCAGGCTGTAGCCTGTATGTGTTCATATAATAGCCACTTTTCTTTGAATAATCACACAGGTGTATAATGCCAAATAAAAACAAAATGAGATCCTAAAGCATACCATACTTAAACTGTAGCACCACCCTGTTTACTATAGATGCAGTGAATTTAAAATCCGCCGGAGAAGTGGACGCAAAGTGGCCACTTCACATTATCATAACACTATGTAAAGTGGCCATTGTAAAGTGCTCACTTCATCTTCCCATTATGACTTTGTGTTGCCATTCCACCTTAACTCGAAGTAAGGCAAAGTGACACCAATATAGGCAGCCCCTCACATGTCACATGGCTTACAATACTGTAAGGCACATGCTTTAGCCAGGCAGGAAGGAAGTGAGTCATAAAAGCACTTAGTTTCATTTTCTCCTTTGCAGTGGTAGAAGGAGGAAGCATTTTGGGTGTAGAGGAGAGTTTGCTGGTATCTTGCGAACTAACAAAAAAACAGCTTTTTTAAAAGCTAAATCTTTAGTTTTTTTGTAGTGTGTTTTTTTCAGTTCCTTTTTGCTATAGATTTGTTTTTTTTATAAGTTTTGTTTTGTGTGTGTGACTGTGGGGGTGTGTCTGTGAGTGTGTGTGAAACAGTCTTTTGAGGCGTTGGTCAGAGAGGGACCCTGAAGCAGAGTCTGTGGCCCATGGGTAAAGGGGAGTTTGCACATGTGGGGGTGGTTGAGTGTCATTGGACTGCTCCCAACTATTTGGTGTTATGTCTCCCCTTCTGGAAGCAGCAGCAGCACCACTAGTGCCACCGATCGCAGGGACACATCCACAGAGTCTGCTGCCACCACCACCACCACCAGTAGCAGCTGCAGGGGCTCCAACAGCACCTCATCCACCACCTCCACAGCTGCAGGTGTAGCCCCACGTGAATGATGGTGCTCCCAGCACTACATCTGCCCATCCTTTGCCTGGTTCTTCCTGCAGCTCCCCAGTGTGGCAGTTTTTTAACTGTGTGGGGGTGGACAGCACCATTGTGGTTTGCCATCTATGTGGTGTGCAGGTGCACCGTGGCCCCTGGGGGACACATTTGGGGACCAGTGGCCACCACACACACATGGCAAACCACCACAAGGTGGAATGGCAGGCTGCCACAGAAGGGGCCAAGAATCCACATGCTGGTCCTTCTGTGGCAGTGGCAGAGGGTGTTGGTGGTGTTGTGCCTCACCGCCACAGCAGGAGGAGGGCAACAGCAGCAGCTGCTCCACCACCACCACTGCCACCACAGCCACCAGCACCACCCTCACCACCACTACCACCACTACCTGGCTTTCCTGCTGCAGTGGACCCTGCCACAGTGCCTGCAATGCAGGCAGACATTGCACTGGTGTGGGTGGTTTTTGAGGAAGGCAACGAGAGGGTGGGTGCTGTGCAGCAGGAGGTGGAGCAGATCCAGCAACAGCAGCTGCAGATACTGTCAATGCTCCTCCTGCTGTTGGAAAACCATGGAATCCCCCATTAACATATTTTCTTCTGGACACCCCTTCCCCCACTGCCATGCTGCAGTGTTTTGTTATTTTTTTTATGTTTAATAATAGAAACTTGCCTTTTGTCATAATGCAGTGCCTCCGTAATATTTACTTTCTGTTGTGGAGTGCTTGTGGAAAAGCTGGTGTGAGCAGTGCAAGTATGATGTGCTCAATTGCATGTGTGCAGTCAGTTTTGAGTGTGTGTGAGAGACATCAGACATTGTGCAGCTTCTTGCAAACATAAATTGCTGACTTGTAGTGTTTATGTTAGAAAAAATATTGAGCAGAATAACGTATATTTTATTGTCACCATCATCATCAGCAGACTAAGTGATACTAAACTTTCTCAGAGTTGTCTGGCCAGAGAGCACCTTAGTCACATACTGCACATATGACGTTTAGGAGAACATGTGCTTTTTGTGCTATGATTTCCAGTAAGACATGTGTGCATTGTGAGTGATTAAGGTGCACATGCACAGTGATCTGACACCTGTGAAAAAATATCATATCACTTACTCTGCTGGTGCTGATGGTACAAATAAAATATACAGTATTTATTCTTTGTTATCTTTATTCTTGAGATACTGCAGCAAGTCACACCATATACATGTTTGCATGAAGCTGGATAATGAATGCACACACAGGAAAGAACACTAACGGCACACATGCAGTTTAGCACAATATACTTGCACTGCTCAGTCATGCTTTTTGCGAAATACTTCAAATCATGAGTCCTGACACAAAGTAAACATTTCTGAGGTGCCATAAATATTTAGTTTGTGAAATAGACATTAAAGAGATTCACCAACTTACATCATTGCACCCGATATATGGGTGACTTACTTCAAGGGGAATCTTTCTTGCTCCACATGTCCATACATAGTGCAATATATTTCTGGCAAAAACACCCATAATTTCATTAAAGCAGGTCATGGAGGACTTCCCGTTCTGAAGAGCCACCCAAGTTCTGTCCAATGTGCTCAGCAACGTTATGACATGATGCCAGGGACAGCATGAGGGTGTTCTCCATTATACTGAATGTCCGTCAGCTTTTTGAATGTTTCTTTATGTTTTAAAGGTGAGTTTGTGGTGAAACATGGGCATGTTTCCAGTAACAAGAGCCTTGTTAGTGGAAATGTGCCCACGTTTCACCACAAACTGACCATTATAACATAAAGAAACATTCAGAAAGCTGCCAGACATTCAGTTTAATGGAGCACACCCTCATGGTCTCCCTGGCATCATGTCATAATGTTGTTGAGTGCGGGGGCAGAACTTGGGTGGCTCTTCAGAATGGGAAGTCTTCCATGACCCGCTTTAATGCAATTACGGGCATTTACATTTTATGTAAGGACATGTGGAGCAAGAAAGATTCCCCTGGAGGTAAGGCACCCATATATTGAGTGCAACACCATAATAACTATGTAACTTGGTGAATCTCTTTAAAGCAGCAGTGCAACAATCTGTTGAAAATTTTGACCTATACTTTTTAATGCTATTTTACATTGCCACTTTACTTACATCCTGACTTGTATGAAAATATAATTTCCAGTATTTGAGTCTGCTTTACTAGTTTTTTTCATGTCTGAAATAATAATAATAATAGCTTTATTTAATATAGCGCCTTTCAAAATTTCAAGGCGCTTCACAAAAACAACAGACTGAGTAAAACAATAAATGTGAATAAAATCATAGAAAATCACGAAAAGCTTTGTACCACAGAAAAGTCTTCAGTGCCTACTTAAAGCTCCCCACTGCCCTGCACTCCCATAGCTGACATGGTTTAGAATTCCAGAGGGCTGGGGCAGCAAACATAAAAGCCCAAGCCCCAGATGAATTCAGACTAACTCTCGGAATCTCCAGCAACCCCTCATCAGCTGAGCGGAGCTGTCGCACAGGGGTGTAAGGAGTCAGAAGCTCTTTCAAGTAGTCTGGACCCTGTCCATGTAGGGCTTTGTAGGTTAACAAACCTACCTTAAAGGTGATCCACCATGGAACTGGCAGCCAGTGCAGATCACACAGCACTGGGGTAATATGAGATCTCCTTGATACCCCAGTCAATAAACATGCAGCAGCATTCTGCACTACCTGCAAGCGGTGGATATCAACCCCAGGAAGCCCTAGGTACAGGGAATTACAGTAGTCAAGGCACAAGGTCACAAAGGCATGGACCAAAACTGGTAAATCACTGGACAGAACAAGGTGCTTGAGCTTGACAATGTTCCTAAGATGGTAAAAGGCTAACTTGACAATTGCCGACACCTGATGATGAAGGGTCAGCCCATCATCAAGTATCACTCCAAGGTCATGCACCCGTTCAGAGGTAAGGATCAGTATGTCTCCCAGAAATAAGCCAAAGGTCAAATCAGTCCTCAACCCCTCTGTCCTGTGACCCGGGTCCACCACCAAAACCTCAGTCTTTCCTGCATTCAACTTTAACCCACTGGAACTCATCCAGTCTTGGATTTCAATGAGGCAGCTATTAAACACCGAGAGAGCACACACCTGGTCGGGGGCAAAAGACAGGCAGAGCATGGTGTCATCAACATAGCATTGAGCACCCAAACCAGAGCAGTCTCAGTACTATGCCTTTTATGAAAACCCGATTGGAGAGGTTCGTATAAATTATGGATGGTTAAGTGGTTCTCCAGTTGAGTTGCCACCACTTTCTCGATAACCTTTCCAACAAAAGGAAGGTTTGAGATAGGGCTGTAGTTTGCTAGAGTCTCCGGGTCCAAAGAACCTTTCTTCAGAAGAGGTGTCACCACTGCCTCCTTCAGGGAGCTTGGAAACTCCCCTGATTCCAAGGAGCAACGGACAATCTGAGCTAAGACTGGGCCGATAATCTCACTACAACCCAAAATTAGGGAAGTAGGGCCCAGATCTAAACTACAGCAAATGGGGTGCTTCCCCCGGACAATCTTCATAATATCAACAAACTCCAGCAGGTCAAAGATACTCCAGGAAATACCGGGCATAGTTGCCAAGCGCCGACCAACCACATCTCCCATAGTACTGAACGGACGGATCTCCTGCCTGATGTCTGCCACCTTATCCACAAAGAATCGAGCAATCTCATCACACTCCATTTGTGAAAAAACTCGATGGAGCTGCAACCTGTCTGTTCCTAGCAACAGCAACTTCCCTGGACAGGAATTCTGCCTTCTTACGGGAGATCACTGATTGATAGAGTTGATAATGCTCTAACAAAATAAGATGGTCAGCATCCAAGGCAGATTTCTGCCAGCGACGTTCTAACCTGCATACCAACTTTGGCAACTCCCTCAGAGACCCATCAAACCATGGTGCCCGAGGGCGAAGTGGAAGCGGGTGAACATGGGCCAGTGCAATCTGGTCAAGAGCTGAAGAAATAGCCTTATTATAGGCTGCAACTTACTGCTGTGGACCGGTGCTGGTCTCACTGAACACTGAGAGGTCAATTGCCACTATCAGGTCTTCAGGGACCACATCCTGCAAAGGGTGGTAACTGACCATCTCCACAGGGGCAGACCTACTCAGGGGGCAGAAAAATTGAACCTCACTGTGTAGAGATCAGACCAACTGACAGGTTCCACCCCCAAATCAGAGGCTTCAATCCCCAGGAAGAAGACCAGATCAAGAGAGTGACCACCATTATGGGTAGCTGAGGAAACAACCTGTGTGAAGCCCAGTGAAATCATCAACTGGAGGAAGTGTTGTCCAAAAAGCAAGAATTCATCATTGACCCAGGCATTGAAGTTGCCCATAACCATCAGTCTGGGTGACTCCAATGCCATGCCAGCGGCAAAGTCTGCAACTTCCTGCAGGAACAGCTTTTCATCCCCTGGTGGACTGTAGAGGAGAGCTATCCTGCACCCCACACCAGTTACCACAGTGCACTCAAATGATTCAGCCTCCTTAACTGGTACAGCTGTGAGGCCCAATTCAGTCTTAAAACAGACCACTACCCCCCCCCGCTCCTGCGATCCAACCTCGGGCGATGTATCACTGAGTACCCGGGGAGGGAATAGCTGCCTCCAAAATTGGAGCAGCATTTCCATCTAACCAAGTCTCGGTGATGCAACCCAGATCTGCTGTTACCACAGAATCTACAATCAGTGTAGTTTTGTTCTTAATTGATCTGGCATTGCATAACAATGCCCAGGTCAGACAATGTTTTTAAGCCATCCCGGCTACTTGCCCATCCAAAAAGGAGGTGCCCGTGGGTATGGGGACTAGACATGGGTCACCACATTCCAGGCAACCACCCCTATGGGAGAGACCCACTCATTCGGACTCCAATGTCCGTGCCCCTCAACCCGTCCCTCTCCCCCCCGTGAGCAATCCCCAATGCCCAACAACACTGGTAAATAAAAGCAGGCAGTGGGGAGGAAGAGAATGGGTGGAGGGCATGGAGAGATGAGGCAAAATAGTGCAGGACGGGGGGAGCAAGCAGACACATTCCAAAAATGCCACCAAATTGTGGCAAAACACCACAAAGAGTCCTAATTTCCTAAAACAAACAATGATGCAGTTGCAGTCTAAATATATAAAAACTCCTAAAAAATATTAAATCAACACCCCAAAAATCCCAAAAACAACGAAACAAAAATAAAATATAAACTAACTGTCAAACGAAGCAATAACTAAAAAATAAAATAAAACCCCCAAGCAGCCAGAAACTCTCACTAACTGGTGCCACTAAATAAAACCAAATTAATAAACCAAAAAAACAAAAGAAAAAAGAAAAATAAACTCCCCCGGCTACACCATACTCTCACTATGGTAGCTAGGAGGAACACAATGGTACTCTCACTGCCATATAAAATTGGAAAATAATACAAAATAAAATTAACAAAACCAGAAACTTGATTAACAAAATATTTATAATGAAGTCACTAAAAAACATCAGGAAATTCCAGTCTTGGGCACTCTCACTGCCAGATCTTCCAAAAGGCACAATGACTCTCCATACAAAAGAGTGTTGATGATGAAAAAACAAACTAAGTCAAAATTTAGTATATATCCAATGGCCAAAACCCCAGAGACACTCTCATTGATTCAAAGGGGTTTTGAGTCACAGAAACAGTCTATCCACTGAAGAAAGCACTGAGGTGTCTTCGGGACTAGCTATATTCCCCTTACTAAAACCCAAAAGGCTAACCCCAGCCTACAACCAGGCTGCAGCAGTTACTATGAGATCCCAATGGAGCCCAATCAAATGGGCTCCCTGGGGTTCCCTAGAGGAAAGGACCACCACCCACTGACTCCCCAGGGATGGATGCCCCACCTCTTCACCACTACAGTCAGAAGAGCTGGGATTTACCAAATAGGGCAATAAAAGCAGGGAAATAAACACAAAGGTCCCCAAGTTCATACAAGACCCACGAAGTAGTCTAAAACCAGCACTAAGTAACTGACTCAAGAGAGTTCCACCTTCCTCAGAAACAAATGCCTTCCAAGGATAACACAAATTCAAAAACAGACCAGACTCCAATATAGACCCCGGCCACAGTACTCACAAACCAGATAAAGCAATCCAGGGTAGGGAAGAAAAATCCCAAACTAGTAGGCTTGAAAACTCTCATAGCAACAAAGTCTGTTCCACATATGCTCTGATCACCAACTTCTCGTACACCAGAAGAACAGACGGCAGAATACACCAGCCATCCTATGCTCCGAAAACGAGCATTTTCTTTTAATATGGTGTGGACCAGGTATTTGTCAGTGTTTTCAACTGCTTTTCTCCATCAGTTGTTATATATCATTTCTGTTGTAAAATAATAGTTATGCAGCAGGCAGTGTTTTATGACCTCGCCTAACAATATTTATTGAAAACCAGCTGCAAATAGTGATAAAAACCTGGTCAGAACAATATTAAAAGGCATGCTATTTTTTTTTTTCTGACATGAGAAAAAGTAGTAAAGCAGACACAAATTGTAAAAAGAAGGGTATCATTCAAGTCAGGAGGTAACTAGTGACTGGCAATGTAAAACAGCATAACAAAGTACAGGTCAGAATTGTCACCACCTTCTTGCAATGCTGCTTTAATTTATAATTTAAGTATGATATTATCTGCTCACAATCACAACACACAAAATGCATCTGTCTTGTGTGCAGAAAATTGACAAGTGGTAATGAAGTAAAATGGGAGGTTACACCACATGCAGTGTCCCAAAATTAATGCCGCAATCAGTCATGCACGCAGTACTCACACAGAGTCCCCAGATTTTTTCTGCATGCCCAAAATGCATCTGTCTTGTGTCCAGAAAATTGCCAAGCGGTAACAAAGTGAAATGGGAGTGTTACACTACATACAAAGTCCCATCAGAAATGATGACCATGAGCAAACTGTTGCTGGTCCAATGTGTGCTGCGATTCCCACAAATGAAATGCAATCACTGTAGCAGTCATAGAAACATAGTACACAAAGAACCATGACTGGGATGTTGACATACCAGGGTACCTAACCTACAGGAGAGACAGGGAGGGAAGAAGAGGAGGAGGAGTAGCTCTCTCTATGTAATGGAAGGCATAAAAGCAACTGAACAAAAGAGTAAACAGGGAGGAGAGGAAGCACTGTGGGTCACCTTAGAGACTGGAAATGGCACCACAATCTGCACAGGGGTTGTATACAGACCCCCATGTCAGGATGAGAGAATGGACAAGGATATGACGGAAGGCATTCTTAGGATGGCAGAGAAAGGGGAGATACTGTCAATGGGAGACCTGAATATGCCAGATGTTAACTGGAGCACATTTGCTGCAGCCACATCCAAGAGCAGGGCCATTCTTGATGACCTACAGGTGGCATGCCTCAGTCAGCTAGTTTCAGAACCCACTCATGAGGGACCAATCTTACACCTCATACTCTCAAATTGGGACAGTGATAGGATCTCAGATCTAGAAGTGGGTTGCCATCTGGGAACAAGTGACCATCAAACAGTGTAGTTCACGATAAATGCAGCTACAGAGTCAAGCCATACAAAAGTGAGGGCACTGGACTTCAGGAGGGCTGAATTTGGCAAGATGGGAGAGTGCCTTAGAAAAGCATTAGCAAAGAGGCTTTCATTGTCCACCTGGGAACAGAAATAGGAGGTTGTTCAGGAAAGAGGTTTGATTTATCGTCTGTTTTAACTGAAGTATTTGAATAGTTTTGTACTTGAAATTAGTTCTGTGTGTTAAAAATTACTACTTTGAGTTAGAACTGTTACGTGAGCTGTGATATTGTAACTATTAGGACTTGTGTGCCGGTTGTGGGAACACTTGTTTGGCAGTGATAATTAGAGTGAAATTTAAATGTGATGTTTGCCTGGTGGTGGTAGAGCCCTCCCACCCACCCCTTTTTGTAGGCTATCTTACTGAAAAGCCACTGGGGGTTGGGATTGAAGGGCTGTGCATTTCTGTCTGTGACTGAAATTTGAAGCAACAGGAACTGGTGGGCCTGTGACATCATACGGTACCTGATGTCTGCATACACACACTGTTAGTGGGACTGGACACACACACTGGACTGTATGTGTTTGTGAGACTTGGGAACATTATTGGTGTGGTTGAAAGTGGGTTCATAAACAACTGCAGTCAGTATAGATTGTATTCCAGTGGGAAGGGACTGAGAAAAGGCGCGTGTGCCATTATAAACAGAAAGGGACAACCAGGGTGGCCACATTCCACCATGGTAGGTATCTTCGGAAGGCTTGTAGGCTGCACAGGCTGTGGGGTGGCACTAATTCTCAATTGGGCCTGGAGAGAGGGAGGCTGCCCACTCTGTAGACAGCGATCTCATATCAGGAATGAAGTACATTGGTTAAGGAGTTAGCTGGTGGAATTGGAGTGTGTGTCCAGGGATAGGGGTGTGGATATGGGTGGTAGAAGGGTGCGGCTGAGGGGAGGCTGGGGCAATTCTCAGAAATTATAAGACGTTATGTTACAGCAAGCAGGAGGGGGCATGTTAGGGACAGAGGATCCTTAGATAGTGATGTTGATGCTATGGGGAAAACTTACAGGGTAAACATTCCGAATATAAAGAGAGTGGAGGGGGAAAAGTCAGGAGGGGCCATTGTGGGGAAGCCTAGAGGAGCAGACAGTGAGAAGGGAGGGGCTGTTGTGGGGAAGCCTAAAAGAGCAGACTGTGGGAAGGGAGTTCCTAAGGAGAACAGGGTAGGAGGGGAGGAAGAGGGGCAGTTTTGAGGGGCAGTTGAGGGAAACTCAGGTGACTTGATGGAGGCTGACATAGAGTGTTACAATAAATTTGAGCTATTAAGCAACCTAGAGGGGGAGGAAGGGGTTGGTGGAAATGAGGAAACTGATACAGAGGCCGGGGGGAGGGAGTTGGATACCCATAGGGCATCACAGACCAGCAATGGAAAGGATAGAAATAGTCCCAGAGGGAGAAGGGGAAACGTAAATGTTAAGCAGATGGGGGAGATGCAACATATTACAGACATGAGGGAGGAGAGAATGACTGGAGAGAAACTGGGAAACAAGGAGGCGGGGAAGGGGCCCCACTTCAGGAGGGGGGGGTCTGTACCAAGGATGGGGCCCTAGGTATAGGGGACCCACAGAAGGTCTCTGGAGGTAGGGGCATTACAAGGGGGGAGGACGGCGGTGTGGGGGAGGGAAATGATCAGGGCCAGGGTAAATGGTTCAGATAAGAGAGGGTTAAAGGGACACCTATTCTGGGGGTCTGAGTTAAGTGGGCAAATAACAAGGGAGGCAGAAAGGGCAGGGTGACAAGGGGGTATCTAATAAGGCAGGAAGGCTCCCATGAAATTGAGACCACGAATAAAGGGGGGGTGGGGGGTTGAGAGAGCGTAGTGTAGGTAACTGTAAGGACGATGGCGGAGTTAAGGTTCAGTTATTGGGAGACTCGATGATTAGGGGTATCCATTGGAAGGGACAGGGGGGCTGATGCCATGCCAGGTGAAGGTAGTGAGTTTCTCTAGGCTGACAGTGCACAGAGCAAAGTTCATGGTGTACGAACTGGTTAGGGATTGTGGAGGAAAACCGGATTTCCTGATGCATTTGGGAACTAACGATCTAGAGGGAAATAGCATTTTGGAAATCCAAGCAAGGTTCCAAGAACTTGCCAGAGTCTGTCGTGATAATGGATGCAACATTTCCTTTTCTTGAGATATTGCCGGTAACAAAGGTCTCAGTGGAGAAAAAAATGAAGATCACAGAGGTTAATGACTGGCTCAGGAAGTGGATGAAGAAAGTGGGTCGGTGGTGTTAGGGAACTGGAAAGGAGTTTAGGAGGATAAGAGACTGTATACCAAGGACAGGCTTCATCTTGTCCCATTAGGGAAGAAAGTCCTTAAACAGGGGGTGGCTGACTACATTCAAGAAAGGTGGGGTTTAAACTTGTGAGATGGGAGGGATAAGGGAGGGGCTGACCAGAAGCCCTCTCCTCCAGATGAGGGGAGTGGCCTTCAAACCCAAGGGGGGAGGGGGAATCAGACTGGGGGAGGAGGTTTCAGGAGGAGGAGAGGGAGGGCGGATGGAAGTATAAGGAACCTGGGTGGGGTTCAACAAAGGGGATCAGGGATAACGGGTGGGGGTGGTGTTAGTAAATGCAAGGAGCTTGGGAAACAATTTGCCAGAGTTCCAGGCCATGCTGTTCGAGGGGGGTGTGTGGATGTGGCAGTGGTCACGGAAACATGGGCCACCAAAAACCATGACTGGGACCTAAACATGTGGGGATACACTATGCTTAGGAAGGATAGAAAAGAGGGCAGAGGGGGTGGAGTGGCTATGTTCATTAGAGATGACATAGAAATTGTTAGGGTAGAAGAGGCAGAGGGAAACATGGAGGCCTTATGGGTCACCTTACGAACCTCAGCAGGAGGTAAGGTCAAGCTGGGTGTAGTATATAGGCCCCCAGGATGGGTGATGTTCTGGAGGATGGTTTGCTGGACAACATCATTGCCCAGTGTGGACCAAAAGGGGAAGGAGTGGTGTTGATGGGGACCCTAATATGCCAGGTACAAACTGGGGAACCATGTCCTCTAAGGTGGCCAAGGAGCAGAGGCTGCTGGATGGCTTCCAGGATGTGTTCTTAACACAGCATGTGATGGAGCCCACAAGGGAGGGGCATGTCCTGGATGTAGTTCTGGGAGATGGGGATCTGGTAAGGGACCTGGTTGTAGAGGATCCCCTGACTGGGAGCGACCACAATACTGTCTGGCTTCAAATAAGCATAGGGGGAGAGGGGAGAGCTCTAGGACACTGGCAGTGGACTTCAGGGGGGCAGACTTTGTGGGCATGGGAAATATTCTCAAGGATCGCCTGAAGGGGATTACATCAATGACAAATGTGGAAAAGAGATGGGAGGTCATAAAATGAGGACCTCATGAGGCAGTCAGAACCTGCGCTAAGGTGAAAAGTAAGGGAGCAAGGTCACATAAACCATGCTGGTGGTCCAGTGAGGTTCAGGTAGTGGTCAGAGAAAAGAAGGCAGCCTACAAAAAATATAAAACTATGAGAGGGGATAGGGAAAAGGACATGTACCATCTTGCATCTAGAAAAGTCATCCGGATGGCGAGGGGGGCAAAGTCCAGTAAAGAGCAGCGGCTGGCACAGGGGATACATGGATGGGAAAAGGGGTTCTTCCAGTAAATTGGGGGGGTGGAGAAAAACTAAGGGCCATCTCGGCAGATTGAGATCAGGAGGGTGGGTGGAAGAGGTGAGGGACCAGGCAGAGGTATTAAATGAGTACTTCGCCTCTGTGTTCACCAGGGAGGGGATGGGATATCTACAAATCAAGGCATGATGGGGATAGAAGCGGCAGTGAGTGGAATCAGGGGAGCAACAGAAATGGAGCAAGAGGGAGGGAGAGGTACCCCAGGGGTGTCACATCAGGATAAGGATAAAAAGGCCAGTAAAGTGGAGGGATCGGATGATGCTATCTCCACCGAAAGGGTGTGGTTAGCCCTCAAGGCCCTAAAGAAAGATAAATCTCCCTGGCCAGATGGCATTCATCTGAGAGTACTATGGGAATTGTTGGACATACTGGCTGCACCCCTGGCGGAGCTCTTCAACAGGTCACTTGAGACAGGGAGGGTACCTAGGGATTGGCGAGAGGCACGTGTGGTGCCAATCCATAAAGGGGGGTCGAGGGAAGTACCAGGTAACTATAGACCCATCAGTTTGACCTCAGTGGTGGAAAATTAATGGAGAGTATACTAAAGGAACGATTGGGGGTGTACTTGGAGGAGGTGGGAGGTCTGGATAGTCAGTAACATGGGTTTGTGCCAGGTACATCATGTCAAACCAGTCTTGTGGAGTTCTATGAATGGGTAACATCAGAACTGGACAGGGGAAAGCCTGTGGATGTATTATTCTTGGACTTCAGCAAGGCGTTTGACTCTGTCCCCCACAATGGTCTGGTGGAGAAACTGACAGGATTGGGAGTAGGTCCTTTGATAGTCAGATGGATTGAAAACTGGCTAGCTGGATGCACCCAGAGAATAGTGGTTGGTGGGGAGCTCTCAAACCCCAGAGAGGTCAGTAGTGGGGTACCACAGGGCTCGGTCCTGGGTCTGATCCTGTTTAATGCATACATATTGGACATCAGGGAGGGTATAGGGTGTGAAATGAGTCTCTTTGAAGATGACTCCAAGATGGGAGCAGTATATGAGAGGGAAGAGGGGAGGTTGGCCCTGCAAGGGAACCTGGATACCCTGGAAAGCTGGGCTCACACATGGAAATTAAATTTCAATATCACCAAGTGCAAGGTGTTACATCTTAGGCAGGGAAACCCTAAACACAGATACACCCTGGGAGGGGAGGCGCTGGAGGCCTCAACAGGGGAAAAAGACCTAGGGGTCATGGTGGATGCATGTATGAATAACTCTGAGCAGTGCAGGAGAGTGGCTAGCAAGGCAAACAGGATGTTGGGATGCATCGTAAGGGGGATCACCTCGTGGAGCAGGGAAGTGTTTCTGCCACTGTACAATGGACTGGTTAGCCCACACCTTGAGTACTGTGTACAGTATTGGAGACCACACTTGAAGAGGGACATACAGCTCCTGGAGAGGGTACAGAGGAGGGCAACTAAGATGATACAAGGACTAGGGGATTTGATGTATGAGGACAGACTTGATGAGCTCTGCCTGTTTTCATTGGAGGAGAGGAGAAACGGGGGGGACATGATTGAGGTCTTCAAGTACTTCAAGGGAATAAATAGGGTAAACATGGAGGGGATCTTTAGACTAAAGCAGGGAGGTATCACCAGAGGGCATGGTTTGAAGTTGGAAGGTGGAAGGGTGAGGGGGAAAAGAGTAGGAGGTTTTTCACTGAGAGGGTGGTGGACCCTTGGAATGCGCTGCCTGGTGAGCTGGTTCAGAGATCCACAGTGGAGGGCTTCAAGAGAGGGTGGGACAGACACAGAAAGCGAATGTATCAAATGATGGCCTGGCCCAGGGGGGTGGGGAAGGTGGATGATAGGGGTTTCTGGAACACAAGGGGGGGAGGGCCTCGGCACCCAACTAGGGAGCTGAGGTTCGAGCAGACTCGATAGACAGTAAAGCATAATCTGCTGGCAATTAGTATGTTAGTATGTTTTAAGGCTTATTTTTACATTTATCACTCTCTACCACTACAGCTTGTAGTGCTACAGTATATGTTAATTTGAGCTGCATAATTCACAACCTCACAGTCTCCCCACACTGGGAGGTCACAGAGGTCAGAGGGGGGCAGATATGCTCGTGTGTTTTAGAAAAATGTTCTCACCTGGATAGAATTACCATCCTACAATTTAAGCAACCACAATTATACTATACAGTTTATATCTGTACTGATATTAACCACAAAATGAGATATTTACAAAAGTAGTACAAGAAACAACTACAGTATATTACACATCTCCATTCCATGCCATGCATTTACACTCACTCCATGACAACATGTTCTATAATTGTTTAAAAACTGTTTTCTAAATCCATTTCAGTGAACACTAAGGAGCAAGGTGACATCATTGGCAACCCTTAATGAATAAAGAGCACAAACGTTTTCATTTAAGTACTGCACTTACAGGGTCACTGTTCACACCTGTTAGTACCTTATTTTTTAAACTATTTTTACCAAACCACAGTACCCAATATATTAATAATTTGACTCCATGTCCCTTTTACATTATCTCCCCCTGCTTTTATTGGTTTCTGTGGACCCTGTTAGTGCAGTTCTTACACAAGACTGTTTGCACTCTTATTCGTTTACAGTAGCCAATAGTCACCTTGGCCCTTAGTGAAGTTCACTGAAATGGATTTATAAAATAGTTTTTAAAGAAATATAGAACATTCTGTCATGGGGCGAGTGTACATGTATGGAACAGAATGGAAATGTGTGATATAGTGGTTTCTTGCGCTACTTCTCCAAATATCTCATTTGGTGGTTATTATTGGTACAGATGTAAATTGTACAGTGTAACTGGGGTTACTTAAATTCCAGACTCATAATTCTATCAAGTGAGAAGTTTTTTTTAATCACATGAACATACCAGCCTCCCTCTGGCCTTTGTGCCCTCCCATTGGAAGGTTATGAACAATACAGCTCAAATTAATACACAGCCTTACTAACTGTAGTGGTAGGCAACAGAGAGAACATGTAAAACGAAACATAAAACATGATTAAGCATATTCACTGCCCAAACTATCTCGTCCATTGCAAATGTGTATGTACTTGTAACTGTTGATATAATCAAATTACAGTTCAGCAAAGAAATAACATTAGTTGCTGACCCGGTGGTGTACAGATCTGAGGCACTGGATGAATTACCTCTTGTCATGACTGCAACCCTGGTTCAGAAGTGAGCCTGGGATGCTGGGGGGTTGCCAGGGAGGGAGAGGATTGAGGGTCCACTGGACTGCACTCCTTTCCCAGGGAGGGAGGACTGCCTCTCCCACTGAATGACTGCCACCAAGTGGATGTGTGGTGGTAATGCTGGTCTGAGGATGGCAGGGAAAGGAGAGAACTGCAGGATTCCATAGGTGCATGAATGCCTTCATGTATGCACATCCAGTTTCCATGCCCCAGTGCAGGGATGGGGACAGAAAATGGAAAATTTGAAGCAGAAGCAAGCCCCATGATTCTCCTACCATGCTTCCATCCTCAGGTTTCCTCAGGTCCCTAGCAAATCTAGATTGTTGCATGGGGTGGGGGGGTGACCTTCCCTCCTGTACATATCTATAAAAGGGAAAAAGAGGTTGGATTGTACAAGTCAATCAGATGATGAACATTTATGATACCATCTTTCTTACATCGTTTTAACTACCATCAATAATATAATTTTGCAACCATATTGGTTCTGGCTAGAGTTTGGGTTTTGTTTGGTACAGTGTCAGTATGATGTCAATTAAGACTATGGTGGATTGTACTGTCCTGTGAAAAGAAGTAGTATTTTGAGGGCAATGTAGAATCTTGTACAGTGACAAGTGGCAAGCACATTTTCAACAAACTGTAGTGTTTTCTGCAAAGAAGTATTGCAGTTCACCTGTGTGATGCATTTTAAATCCAGTTTTTAGATGTAAGCATAGTTCAATTCAGTTATACATCTCTTCATGGACAGTTAGCATATTCACAGAATGCTACGAAGGACCGCAATTACTGTGGGGTGTGTTAACAGCTAGGAACATTAAACTTTCTATTTCTACTTTACGTGAATGCCACCATCACCAGTGCTTTTTCATGCAATGTACAGTACAGTGTTGCTTAAGTACAGCCTATGCACAATGTAGCATTTAGCAATGCATCATAGTGGTAGTAGGTAGAGCCCCTGGAGATGGAGCTATGCTACAAATCTGAGCATGCAAGCTGTGCTCCGATGGTGGGGGAAGATAATGAAAGGTGTTGCAGTATGGAGTCAACAGCACTGCTATAGTGATGTGTGTGACACACACAAGCAGATAAATATTGTGTTGTTGGGATTTCTACATTGAAACAATCTTCACTTTTCAAATCCAATATAAGTTTATCATAAGAAAGAGCAAAATAGAAAGAAAACACAGATGCACAACAAATGAAATACATATATAATATATTGTCTGTATGATACCTAGATGCGTTAGTTATTTTACACAGAACAATTTTAATTTGTATATATCTGCAGTATGGTTACAAGGTTTATGCACTATTTATGAATCCTCAGTTGTGAAGTACATGTAAGATTGTATTACAACATAATTCTTGTTTAATATGAGACATGATTTACCTGTGTCAGCAGCAACCATGTGGTGGCATCAAGGAGGCAAATGTATGGAAAGGGAAATAAAAGTATGTATTTAGAAACACGTTCTGTATGTGTGACTGTTATATATTATTAAGATTAAAATTCAGGGTCCTAATTGCATGGAACTGTGACCGTGTATTATCTGACAATAATCATATATCTGCACTTCTTTGCATAGTTCATAACCTTCTGGACATTTTTTGACACAGATAATCTTGTACAGGGAGTATCATTGAGGCCTAATATGCACATGATCATCTGTACTGCAGTATATATTTTATAAAACATTGCTATGGTATGACTTCTATGACTAACAATTAATGTTGTGTCTGCTAGAAGAAAACAGTACTGCACAGACACAACTTGTTGAATGATTGTTATACATCTGGCACATCTTCCTCTAATGGCTATGATTTTAATGAGTTTTGACATTGACTTCCTGTTGTATGGAGTTAGAATTTAAAATTAATATTTGCTTATATAGTGTCACTATGCTTGCACGGACATATTGGTCCCTATGCATGAACGTGCATCTGGTACGTGCAACAGGTGTGTACCCAGCGTACACAGCTCTGCACCCATGGACAGTAACATACCAGCCTTCATTCACTGTTGCTGGCTGGCTGTCTGCAGGCCCACCCCTACAGTGTGCTGCTGCTCTGGGCAGATCATGTGCCACAGGTGGACATCCAATCAGTTGTCTTTCCTGGGTCCCATAGTGGAGACCCTGCTCCATGTCAGCAGGGGATTGCGGGCAGATGAGGGTGTGGGATAGGGAAAAGACAGCCCATATCACTAGCAGATAAAGGGCACAAATGCCACAGTATGACCGACTACAGAATGGAGCCATGACATCCTGCCATATGGAATGCCAACACACAATCATATTTGACATTTCAGCCTTGTCCCACACCAGAAGGTAGTTCTTACAATATCAAGTACAACCATGTATCTGTCTGGCCACCATTGTAGAGGATCTGGCAGCATAGTGCCTACAGGGATGCTCCAGCCCTATCAGGCAGCGAGGTGGGCTGGGGAATCATGGAGGGAGGTTCATGACAGGACACAGAATCCCACCACTGTGATGCCCCAGCCCATCTAGCTGCATAGTAGAGATGGGGTGTCCCTGAGGGCACTATATCCTGCCACATCCTCTACACCACTAGCTGTACCGATGCATGGTACTAGTAGACATTGTAAGAACTACCTTTTGTATGGTACCAGGCTAACCTGACATGTTAAATATCATAGCATGTTGGAATTCCATGTGCTAAGGTCTCACAGCCCTGTTCCAGTGGTGTACGTGGGCAGTGCAGAAATGATGGTGCTGTCTCTGGCCCATGTCCACCAGTCCTGCTGTTCAGAGGAGGAGGAGGGTTTCATTGGTGGGGACATGCACTACAGTTACAACAGGATCCCCACTGCAGTAAGCTGCGTCCCCCTTCACCCTTCACCCTTCACTCCACACTTTTGTACATAGTGTGGAGTGTAGGCATGCCCCAAAACCCCCTGCACACCACACATGTGCATCTCCATATAGCCAGTGGGGGGGGGGGATCCAGTGCTCAAGTGGCTCGCACACCTCCTGCAAATGCTGGTGTGGGTCCTGTGGACCCCTGAAGTGTGGTATTGCAATGTACTATTACCTACATGTCTTCACGTAGGCAACTCTCACATTAGTGTATAGGGCTCATTGATCATGGTACCACATTAGTAAAACAAGCAATGATGAAAAAAGTAGACAAGGCAGTAGAGAATAGAATGATATTACTATACAGTAACATTTCAGTTAAGTGGTTGTTAACTTATGTTGTGGTGTGTGAGACTGACTTCCTGCTGCAGCACCAGATATACCAGACTGACCAGGCTGGGGCTCTTTCTCTGTTTGATGCTCAGTGCCTGAGCCACCAGCATGCAGTAGTTCCTCTCGTCAGTTAACAGAGGGAGCAGGGGCTGCCAGCTTACTTCCCTCTGTGCTTCATTGATTTGGACCACTGGTGCCCTCCATGTGTGTTGGATTGTCTGCAATACACAAATAAAAAAGGACACACTTTAGCATTATGATAATGCATAGATATTGCGTTCTTCCTATTTAACCTAGTATCACATGAAATACCAAACTGCATTCTATTTAACCATCACTGTCTAATACCATATAATTTTAACATCCTGTCATACATATAGTTACCATGAAGCGTGACAAGAAAGCAGTGGTATTGTTTACTATGATATGACAGCTAAATTATTTAGTGGTGTCATGAGACACTTATTATACTGTGATGTTCTGTAATACACAAAAAAAGTAATATACACAAGCTTTAGCACTATAATAAAACATACATATTGTATGCTTGATATTGAATGAGCAGGTATATGTATTACTCTAGTACATGCTTGTTATGTGAGACACTTATACTGTGATGTTCTGTAATATACAAAAAAGTAATATACACAAACTTTAGCACTACGTGAATCTTTGCTATTGAACCAACAGTTAAATGTATTATTGTAATACATGCTACTTTGACATCAGGGGCCCAATATACTGAAAAGTTTTGCCTGGTGCCTAGTGGACCCCTTCCCTTCAATCCCCGGGCAGGTCATGAAAGGTTGAATCCATGGAGTACAGCATCCTCCCCTATCCCCCCCCAACACTTGAATCCTGGTCCCATCATGGAGAAGCCACCTTCCCAGCTCTCAAGCATGTATCTGTCCACATATTCAAGAGATAAAATACAGTTGTCCAGATGTGTGCAGAGTTCTGGTGCTGAATGTTCATCTGTCCCCACACAATCACACAACAGAAGGCTTAGTGAAGCCAGGGATTTAATTATTTGTGGACCAGAGTAAGCTGCAAAGATTTCCTTGATGTAGCATCCAAGGATGGGGTGGGTGGGGGAATGTTCAGAGAAGAAGCTTGAAAAATTAAACTGCGAGTAGTGCTTCATTGTAATTTGTTATATGTGTGAGGAAGGGACTGTAAATGAGAATAATGTCTAATCAGTTTGATTGTTCTGTATATTTGAGGGAGTTACATTTTTTTGGCCTAGGTAATTTCTTCTTATTGAGTAAATATGTCACCCATTTTGTAATGGAAATCTGGATTTTAAAAAAGGTATTGATATTGTTACTGTAGTGTGTTGTGCTTGGCAGTGCATTTTTTATCTGTGTGTTTTACTTTTGAAGCAGGTTGTAACCAAGCAGAATGCAATATTTGCCCTACCCATATTATAAATACTGTAGTATTAGCATTTGCACTGTACTGTTTTTTTCAGACAGTTGCTATCCTTCATTTTAATGTAAATTTTCATCTGATTTGCCATATGAATTGCTAGCAATGTAAGAAATGGTACCACTGTACATATTTCAATGCGAGATGTCTAACTAATAGTATTGTGTAATTCTATAGTTGTTACATAACCATCATACTCAATGAGGAGCATCTCCTCATCAGAAATCACTGAATCCACCTATGCTAGATTAGCTGAGATTGGTTCCAGTTGGGTTCTGACTGCTGGAGTGGCAGGGAAGCTTGGATGTTCTGCAATAACAGAGAAGATATAAAGACATAAGTTCATTTCAGGAAAATATATTTTCATCTCTGCAAGATATTTAAGACACACACTGAGGTTTTACTACATTGTACTGCAGGTAAGGAAAACATTAATATTTGCTGAACAGTTGTAAATGTTGTGAAAAATATGTTGTGTGCTGTCGTCACCTTTTATCACACTGACTATGGGGGAAGTGGAAAGGGGACATTTTTTAACCAGGAAAGGCACACTAAGCTGGAGCTTGTTTCCAGGTGCAACTTGGGAGCACAAGAAAGTTAATTGACTTGCTCAAGGTCACACAGTATTCAAGTGGGGGCTGATAGGATTCAAACACAGGTCTTCAGGTATGCATCTCAGTGGTTTTAACCATTACGCTATACTGCACTCCATGGAGTGATAAAGCAGAAATCTTATATCACTGTGCTTCACTTGTGGAACATGTGATAATTTTCTGAAGAGATTGCACTAATAACCTTTTTGTTTGACAGTCAGAAGAAATACTGATATGTGCTGTTCTCCCATGTCAACACACACAGTGCCATGTGTGCTCCCCCCCCCAAATGCTACAAACTGGATATTGTGCTTAATGGGAAGCAAGTGATTTTATGAGCAATCTTATTACCAATAATGTATGCAACCCATTTAAAAGATAGTATGACATTAACAAGGAGATGGTGCATTTAAACAACAGCTCAGGATTTTTCAAAGATTTGTTCAGCTTGTAATAAAATATGGTGTGTGCTCTTCTGTGCGTTATGAGCGTCACAATGTACTGGCATAAGAGAGCTCTTATATTACAGTGCTTTACTTCATGTGGGCCGTATATCATACTTTTTTGTACATGTTACTGCCAGGTAATAGAAATAAGGACCAAAGGACTTCCACTCCATTCCCACTAGTGTGTGTAATACAGTACATAGTGTATTAAACGAGACAGAAACCATTTTCTGAACGTAATTATTAGTAGTAATTATAAAATGACTGGTATCAAATAAACAATGTGGTTTACCAAAATTTGTCATGTGACTGAGCATTATTTTCACTTTCTCCACAGTTCATATTTTATTTTCTTTATTTGTGTTTTTTGTAACTGCTAAAAATATTTTAGAAACTGGCAAGAAAAGAGCTAGCAATTTTATTGGCCTATAGACATCAGCTGAGCATACATTAAATGTGTTGAAATGCACAGGGACCTGCTGAATCCCATTTTCCTCCTCAAAAAAAAAAACTTGTCACAGAATATATCACTAAGCCTGACAACAAAAATTAAAAAAAACAAAATCTCTTGCCTGCCATGTTGAAAATGCTTGCCATTCCTGCCAGATTTTTTAAACTAAATTCTTATAAAGAACTCACAGCCTTTTACTGCACACACTACACTGCCATCATGTAACCATGTTAAACAACCTATCACTAAAGGTGAAACCAAAGAAATTATGTTCTGGAGTGGTAAACAGGTCTGTGGCTTTTAGTAAAAAGGGCACTGTTCTCAGCAGTATTAACTCAGTCCCTCGCTAACCTGGTAACATGGCTGCTCGAAATCACTGTCCCTCCAACACTGTTTCCTGCCATATTTTCTCCATGTAGAACCTCCAGCTTCTATGTTTACATTTTACCCTGACTAGCAACAATGTTTGATGTCCTTTGCTGCAAATCTCTGTTCAGTAATAAAACACGAAAGGTGGTGCAGGAAGGGGAGGGAAGGACCTTGTGTCTTCAGTATGAGGGCCAGGAGAGAAAATTATTCTTTGCTTCTAGTCCTAGGGGGCAAGCGGGTGCAAGTCAACATGCTGCACCAGTCAGAAAGGAAAACAAAGAAGTTTAATCAGCTCTCTAGCCTCAGTTGTAAGCTTTTTAGAGGCTAGTAGAGTGAGTCATTGTATGACTCCAATCCTGTGGTGGTGGTGTCAGGGGTGAGCCTTTGTGAGAGTATGGGAACATAAGGCTCTAGGTGTGTGGCATGGCCAGTTATTGCCATTGATCTTTTCATCTAATCCAGCCTAGTGGGGAGGGGGGGCATGCAGAGCTGTGCATGATGAGCTTTTGATTTCAAAAACATACCAGTGCCGAACATAAGTTGGGTCTGACTGGAACACAGCAGGAGGGTCATGGCCAAGAGCTGCAGTGCTACAGTCTTGGTGAGTGGCTGAGTTGCGGTCGAGTGCAGTACCTTTACTCACTAAGACCATGTCTGTCATTTGCAAAGACCAGATGTACTAGTTGAAGGCAACATTTTCAACACATTTTAAGCACAGTTCTCCAGTGTGTGTCTGAATCAGCAAGGGAGAAGAGGGGGACAGCAGATATAAATCAGGTCACAGTGTAAAAAAGCTGACAGTGCTAAATTCACAAGTAAAACAATGCTGAATGTTTGCTTGCTGGTATTAGCATTGGAAATGCAGGAGTTAGATGCAGAATAGGAATGCTAGTGAAGTATTGAACTTCACGTCAACCCCACCTCCATCCTGTAGAGATGGACAGGCATTGGGGTAAGTGTTTGGGTCGTCGCCCATGATGGTCATGCCATGTCACCTCACCCTATTCTGCAGACACCAACAGGTGTTGAGGTGTGCCTTGGGGTGTTTGGCTTTATAGTCACCCCATTCCATAAGGACATACACTGAAATGGGTGCAGCATAGGACAATGGGGTGAAGTCTGGGGCCGTAGAGTCCAAGGTACATCTCGATGCCTATCAGTGGGGGGGGAGCGGGGTGGGATGGCATGAGCAGTACAGCCAGCAATACAAAGGCACACCCCAATGCCTGTCAGTCTGTACAGGGTGGGACGTTATGGTTACAAACCCTAATGCCCCGGGCGTTTGTTGGTATTTGCACTACAAATTTTCAACATTGCTTTTTTGTGACCCCATCTCATGAAAGCATTTAGGACCTCTTCTCATGAAGAGTGGCACTGTGATTTTGTCAATATGTCCAGAACTTTGACTACCAACCGCAACCATGCCATTCTGCACCACATGTATGAAAACATAGACTGGGCAAGATGTAAAGAATGACAGCTGTACCACCCATAGGGAGGTGTGAACAGATAGCAATGTTGAAAATCTGTAGTGGGAATATTAAAAATGCTCACATCTCCAAGCATCCATGGAAACTGCAACGCATGTGCATAACACAGTCATTTTATGGACTTTCATCTCCAAATTTTCAACATAGGCATTGTAGGACCTCTGCTCTTGAGCAGTGTCACTGTGATTTTTGTCATGCATCCCAAACACTGATTTCCCACAGTGACTGCGCTATTCTGTACTGGAAGTGCGAAAACACATTTCGGCCAGGATGTGAAAATTGACAGCCATACTGCTCATAAGGAGGTGTGGAAAAGTGGCAATGTTGAAAATCTGGAGTGAAAATATTGCAAATTCGTGAAGTTATGAGCATGTGTAGCAACTGCTCAATGCACGCTCGTAAAACAGTCATTTTTTTGATTTTTCCCACCAAATTTGCAACCTAGACATTTTAAGAGCCCTCCTCTTAAACACTGGCACTGTCATTTCGTTAATCGGTCCCAAAAGGTGATTCACCACACTGACTGTGAAATCACCTTTCTGGACTGAATAATGCAATGACAGTGGCTGAATTCACGAGGAGGTGTTCCAAAAACCCCATGTTGAAAATTTGGTGCCAAAATTCAAAAAAATGCCTGAGATATGCATCAGATTTGAAAACCTCCTATTTATGCCATTATGCAGCTTACCAGCATTTCCTCAGTTCACGGTCGGCTTTGAAGAGTGCAGACGTGTTCCTAGTCCACCGCAGATCATCGCGCCAGACTCTGGAGGTAAGTATGGGGTGAGGTGGGGGTGTGTGGAGGTAGGGTGTGCAAAGGGTAGGCACAGGTTTTGGGAGGGGGCAGGGAGACTGTGAGGGACCTTTTTCATTTTTTAACAGGTTAAAAAAACAAAAAAACATTGCAGGATGGATTTTTTTTACAGGGGCATTTGGCATACTGGGGTGGGCTCCCTGCATGCCAACCAAGTGTTTTTTGGGGGGGCGGATGTAGCCGACGGGGGATTGGGCACTCCAGTCAGCACAAAAGGGGTGGCACAAGAGCCGAGGGGAATTGGGCACCCCCTCTGCACAAATCTACTGTTTTTTTGTGGGGGGCATTATGCCAATGGGGAGTGGGCTCCCCCATAATCAAATCAAATTGGGATGGGGGACATAATGCCAATGGGGAGTGGGCTCCCCCATTGGCAATGTGAACTGGGGTGGGGACTGAAGCCGATGGGGAATGGGGCCCCCATCAGCAAACAAACACTGTTGTGGGGTGTACGTGCTGTTGAGGGAGATTGGGCACCCCCTCAGCAGTGGGGGCTGAGTAATATTGTGCGTGAACATGGCAGCAAGCTGCCGCCATCTTCACAAGCAATATTACGGTACTCAATGTTCTGCCTAGCAATGACGGGTCACTCCATCACTGAAGTGAATAGCTGATGCTGCAATAATGAGGTGGCCCCTGATTGCTGCAGTGAAAACGTTACAAGTTGGTGGCACTTTTGGAAGCCAGTGTCATCAGCTCAGTGTGCCTCCGTTGGCTCACCTCTGCCAATCCCTCACATGCAGTGCCTCTGTTGGCTGTGACACTGCTGCGCCTCCATCACCCGCTTCTCTCCTAAGCTGCCACATCATGTTTCTTGCACATGCACGCAAGCAAACATAAAAAGGCATACTCACAGTGCCATCTGCAGGCTTTGGAATTGCCACAATGTCAACTTCAAAAGTACAGTACAAATCAGGGACTTTTTCTTACAAAATAAAGCATTTCTCAATTTTATATTTATGTAACAAATTATTTACTTACATATATATATATTTTCTATTTACTCAAGTTACCAATGAGCCATTTTAAAACTTTGATAAGCCACTCCAGGGTGTACATTAAACAATTGTAATGCACTTCTGAGGGGTGTAAAGACACATCCATTTGGCTTCGTGCCTGACTACTTCCCTGGGGTGTGCATTAAGCAATCAGTAACACATGAGAGGGTGTGCAGCAATGGTCAATTATCACACTGCCTAGGTCTGATAAAATAGTTTCATTCTCATTCCATGTGGTGCACAATGTGTAGTGTGAAGAACTTACTGACGTTTCATTTAGTGTAACATGACAATTGCTATGCTAATAAGTAGTAAGTAACCATTCAGTAATGAGTAATCAATAACACATGACAAGTTATGCTGCATTTGAAAATGTCCACACTGCCCAGGTCTGTTGTGAGGCACAGGGTGTAGCTGAGCTCCTTCAACCCTAATGTATACTAATTTATAGCAGTACTATACATTCTGGATTGTGTTATCACAGTTGTAAGTAAGTGGTAGGCCACAATAGGGTGTGCATTAAAGGATCTTAATGCAGATCTCGGGGTGTAGTCAGAAACAAGGCCAAAGGATCTTTAGTGTAGAACACAGATGGTGGAAGGCACATGGCTGTGCCTTGTGCCTTACAACAGATCTGGGTGATGTCGTCATCTTACTTATTAGCATAGCAATTGTCATGTTACACTATATGAAATGTCAGTAAGTCCTCCACACTACACATTGTTCACCACCATGAATGAGAGTGAAACTATTCTATTAACACAATTACTGGCTATAAGTGCTGTACTGTTAATTATGAATGGAATAATACATGAGTGGGTGTGTAACCAGAAATTTACACACGCACCTGAGGTGTGGGATGCTAAGTAAACACTGAGAGTGAAACTCGAGGGGTTTATAAAAGTATCCCTCACAGAGGATGTGTGTGAAATTCTGGTTACACACATCCACCCATGTTTTATTTTATTTAATTACTGGTCCTCATTTTTTATAAGATTGGCTTTCTGAAATACTGTAACAGAGAAAGGGTGGAAAAGTACTATAAATAGTATTAGAAAGTTTTTTTCTTTACAGCTTCATGTTTTTTTAAGGGCTGTGGACACAGCCTACAGCCATTTTATGATCATATCCTTAAAACAGATGATTGTGGCATCTTCTGTTGGACCTTTGGAAGTATACTTCCAAAAGTCCATAAGAGCTTGTAACACTCCACCACGATTGGCCACTACAGAGTAACAGCTGCACTATTTCGGCTGTTACTTCTGTATTCTCAGACAAGAACTGCATATGCGTACCTTGCAGCCATGCCCAGTTCTGCTGATGCCGCCATCTTGCAAATGGCAGAATGCCACTCACCGCAACTACACATATGCGAATGCTGTGCATGCACAGTTGTGTCATCACAGCCATCTTGTGGATGGCACTCCTCCCATACCCTCCCACTGCTCCTGTCCTCCCCACTACTTCCATTCCCTCCCAGCACCAGCAGCAAATAAAACCCTCCTGCTCCCTCCCACTGCTTCCCTCCTCCCCAATCCCTCTGTTCCCCATCCCCGCACCAACATCAGTGTGCCCAGTCTCTCTGTCAGCATCATGTACCCCCCAACTCATGTGGCACACTAGGAGCCCACCCCAGTGTGCCCAAATGTATGCTTTTTTTCCTGTACATAAAGAAAACTGTCCCCCAATGTCTTCTTTTTTTCTTTAATTATAAAAAAGAAAACAGTCCCTTGTCATTGCCCCAGTCCCCCTCACCCATCCCCACCCTCCCACTGAGCACCCACCTCCCCTTACCCTCCCTTACCTTATACTTACCTCCGGAGGTTGGCGCTGTCATCTTCTCTGGACCAGGACACGTCTGCACTCTTCAAAGCTGAACCGCAACTGAAGAATCAAAGGTAAGCATGGTATAATGACAGTCAGTGGGGTTTTCAACTTATGTTGATATATCAACAATTTTTTAGGATTGTTTCTCCAAATTTTCAACATGGAGTTCTTGGGACCCCACCACATGAACACTGTCACTGTTATTTTGTTACTTGGTCCCGAAAGGTGATTTTGTGGTCGCTGTGCATAATCAACTTTTGAGACTCATTAATGCAATGACAGTGCCACTGTTCATGAGGTGGGGTCCCAAAAAGCCCATGTTGCAAATTTGGTGAAAAAATTCCAAAAAATGACTCTGTTACAAGTGTGCACTGCACAGTTTCTACGCACGCTGCTAACTTCACCAATTTTTAATATTTTCACTCCAGACTTTTAACCTTGCCATTTTTGCACACCTCCTTATTAACAGTGCAGCTGTCATTTTTCACATCTTACCCAAAACATGTTTTTGCACATGTAGCACAGAATGGCATGGTCACTCTGCGAAATCACCTTTCGGGACACGTGAACGAAATGACAGTGGTGCTCTTCATGAGGTGGGGCCCCAAAAAGGCCATGTTGAAAATTTGAAGAAACAACTCAATAAAATGACCAAGTTACACCTGATCGATCAAAATTTTCTATGCACGTGTGTAACTTTGGTCATTTGGCAGCTCGCCACAGCTGTATCGGCTCTGGCTAGATCTTGTTTAAGCTTTCATGACACAAGATATGGGGGATGTTTCAAAATCTGTTGATGCCCCTGTTTCTATGAGGAAAGTTTTAAATAGCTTTAGGTCACTTGCCATTTTCTGGTTCATGTTTCCCTTTTCCTGCTCTTTTAGAAAGTCTAGGAGGTTTGAGAGGTCTGAGACATGGAATTTTGAGTCCATTTTTTTATTTTCTGTCAGGACGACACTGTTGTGCACCTTTTTTACTGTAGTTCCGTGAGGTTATGTGCGACTGACTGATTTCTCTGTGAGGGAATGAATTTGCATTATTGGGAGCAGTTGCCTTAGCTCATGCTGTCTGTAGTGCATGCTAGATTGACAAGCACTGATTACAACTACCCAGCTGTAATGCAAAATATCAACCAGGCAGTTGTAATGTGATTTGAAAGTCTGGTAATCCATGTATAAAAAATGAGGACCAGTAATTAATACATGGCATGTTTTATAAGACCAAGACTGATAGCAGAAATGATTTTTTCTTTCCTTGTGATAGTTTATCTTTTTAGAGTTAAAGTACTCTTGGTAGTTCATAGAAATTAATGAGTATTTAGTAAAGCTGCTTTAAGTAACAGCAGCTCATTTGCTCCTTTTTATGTTGGCATGCTTGCGAGGCCAACATTTTAGGACAGTGCAGCCTTGGAGGCGCAGTTGCTGTTGGGCGAATGCAGGGCACGCACCAGTAGGTGCGTTCCACATAGCCTAATCAGCCTGCATGCCAGCACCACACCATGCATACATAATGTGGCGAGCACATCTAAGTAAAGGTCTGCTGCAATCTGAGCAAAGCTCGTCAGACACAGTGGTCCTTTTCTTGCCTTGCTCACCACCATTAGGTACATAGCAGCACACTGGCTGCTGAACTGTTGACTTCAAGGGTGTCCAATCCCCCTATTGGCTACCCCTGCCTCCTGTGCATATGCCGATGGGGGAGCCCACTCCCTGTCGGCATAAAGCATCCCCCCATTTGTGATATGCTTAGGGGGTGCCCAATGGGGAAGCCCATTCCCCATCGGCTAGAAATAACCCCCCACATGTTGTTTGCTGATGAGGGTGCCCAATCCACCTTCGGCTACAGACACCCCCCCCCCAAAGCAGTTAGGTGGCATGCTGGGAGCCCACCCCAGCATGCCAAATCCCCTGCAAAAAAAAAACTGTCCCACAATGTTTTTGTGTTTTGTTTTGAACCTGTAAAGGAAAATGGTCCCTCGTAGTCTCCGTGCCCCTCCCCCACCCACACCCACCCACTGAGCACCCTGCCTCCCCACCCCTTCACCCCATGACTTACCTCTGGAGTCCGGTGCGACGATCTTTGGTGGACCGGGAACACATCTACACTCTTCAAAGCCGACCGCGAACTGAAGAAATGCCAGTAAGCTGTAAAATGGAATAAATAGTTTTTTTTTTTAACTTTGCTGCATATCTCAGACATTTTTGTGAATTTTGGCCCCACATTTTCAACATGGGGTTTTTGGGACCCCTTCTCACAAATTCTTGCACTGTCATGGCATTATTCAGTCCAGAAAGGTGATTTCACAGTCACTGCATGGAATCACCTTTCGGGACTGTGTAATGAAATGACAGTGCCACTGTTCATGAGGGGGGCTCTCAAAAACCCTATGTTGCAAATTTGGTGGGAAACATCCAAAACAGTTAGCGTAAGTTAGCGAATTCTCAATACTTTCACACCAGATTCTCAACACTGGCATTTTACCACAACTTCTTGTGAACCGTACAGCGGTCATTTTTCACATCCTGGCCGAAATGTGTTTTCACACTTCTGGCGCAGAATAGCGTGTTAGCTGTGTGAAATCGGTGTTTGGGACACATTACTAAAATGACAGTGACACTGTTCATGAGCAGAGGTCTTAAAATGCCTGTGTTGAAAATTTGGTGACAATACTCCATAAAATTACTCTTTTACGAGCATGCGTAGCAACTGCACAACGCACACTCATAAGTTAGCACAGTCACAATATTTTCATGCTAGATTCTCAACATTGGCATTTTACTACACCTTCTTGTGAACCGTACAGCTGTCATTTTACACATCCTTGCCGAAATTTTTTTTGCACTTTCCTTCACAGAATAGTGCGTTCGCTGAGCAAAATCAGTGTTTGGGACACATTACTAAAATGACAGTGACACTGTTCATGAGCAGAGATCCTGAAATGCCTGTGTTGAAAATTTGGTGACAGTACTCCTTAAAGTGACTGTGTTATGAGTGTGCGTTGTGCAGTTTTCACGCATGCTCATTCGCAAACTTCTGATATTTTCACTCCAGATTTTCAACAGTGCCATTGTTCTGCACCTCCTAATGAACAGTACAGCTGTCATTTTCCACATCCTGACAAAAATCTGTTTTCGCAGTTCCAGCGCAGAATAGCGTGGTCACTGTGGAAAGCCCGTGTTCGAGACACATGATGAAAATGACAGTGACACTGTTCATTAGCAGATGCCCTAAAATGCCTTTGTTGAAAATTTGGGAATGAAAGTCAATAAAATGAGTGTTTTATGAGTGTGCATTGCACAGTTTGCACACACCCTCATGACTTTGTGAATTTGTAATAGTTTCACTCCAGCTGTTCATCATTGGCATTTTTCCATATCTCCTTATGAACCCTACAGCTGCCTGAAATGTGTTTTTGCACATCCAGCACAGAATTGCACGGCCGCTGTGCAAAATCAGCTTTTGGGACAGTTTGAGGAAATGACGGTGACACTACTCATGAGCAGAGGTCCTAAAATGCCTATATTGAAAATTTGGTGCCAAAACTCCATACAATGACTGTGTTGCAAGCGTGCATTACGCAGTTTCCAAGCACCCTTGTAACTTCGTCAATCTGTAATATTTTCATACCACATTTTCACCACTGGCATTTGTGCACATCTCCTTATCAACAGTCCAGCTGCCATTTTTCACAGACTGCCCAAAATGTGTTTCTGCAGCTGTGGTGCACAATGGCGTGCTCACTGTGCAAAATCACCTTTTCAGACACATTCACAAAATCACAGCACTATGCTTCTCTAGCTCCGCCACTCCAACTGCCAATACCAGCGCGACAACATTTGGCATTGACAAGTGCTTGTTTATATACTAATACAGGCCGCCTGAGAGGAATTCCTGGCCCCGGTGAAAGTTCAGACTCTGGAGCCCAACCAGCTCACAGCCCCTTTCCTGCATACAGTATATGCTGGGTGGCCTGGACCCCTTTTGGCTCTGCGCCCCAGGAATTATTCCCTGCTCCCCCACCTGCTCAAGGGCCCTGTTCTAATATTTATATACATTTTTGATATTTCATGTAAAAAGAAAAAAACTGTTATAGTACTAATTTAAAATATTGTCTGTTTCTCAGATTGAAACCAGACTCCCTGATGAAGGGGGATTACCCTGAAACATGGAATTTGAATTCTATGTCTGGATGTTACTGTTGAGAGTTTCAAAATAAAAAGAAACCTGTAACAATAAATATTTGGATAAATGAGCATGTTACTCCAGTCTGATTTAGCAGTTGTCTTTGCCATGATTCGTTTTGGGCCTTTCCCTCTCACATACCCTGTATATGTTTCTTATTATTTTCTATTGAGGGTGACTGAGCCAGAGTAGGGAGTTTATAAACATTAGGCAAGAATTTCAAAGAAAGTCACCATGATATTAGTATATGTATGCAGAATTGTACAAAAGGTTTTGATACTGCTAGATCATGATGATCTCGCCTTAGTACTTGGTGGGAAGATGGCGACCACGCTGGGTTGACCGTCTGAATGCTGGAGTAGCAGCATAGTTTTATCGTTTATTTTGTTTTATTTTTTTTTTTTCAGCATTATGACTTTAGTTAGTGATTAGTTTAGTTAGTGAGAGAGTAAAAGTGAGTGTAGTTATTGTAGTGCATTTTCAGCTAAGCTATCAGCATTTACATGAATGATTCCTTAGTTGGAGTCTACTGTTTAAAAGTTCTCTGGCCCATATAATGGAAATGGAAGAGGTAGCATAATCAGACAAATGTTAATTACCTTTTTTGTCCGTTTATCTGGCTGTTTGATCCTGTGGCTTCGATGACTTGCATTGGGACTTTGACGAGGAGTCTGTTGTTGCCTCTATTTTCATGCCCTGCACCGGAACTGTTGTCGGGGGAGCAGCACTGGGTCGGTGGTGGAGCGTGTTGGAGAGTGTGCAACTAGGACCTGGTCGGCTGTTGGACAGCTTGTTGGCACAGAACTGCTTCCAAGGGACTCCAGGGCTGTTGTGAAGACAGAGGGGGCCTGTGTTGGAGTCGTTTCTTCCTGGACTGTGGTTGGATCTGATATTCGGAGCCCTGTTTTCTTCTTTCTCTCCCTTATCAGTGATCATACAGGGGTTGGGTTTGGGGTGCTACCTGAAGGTTGGCCCTAAACCTGTCATCCCTAAGATCTCCAAGGATTCAGCCGGTGGACTGTGTCTGAGGTGTGCTGAGGTGTGGAGTGCTGGTGATTGGGGAGTGAGGAGGACCGTTGTGGAATACTGTAAGCCCGGTTCAGGATAACTATATCTTGATGTTTTGAAGGTTAAAGGTTCCTTGTTCAAATCATTCTGGAGACCCTGGAAGCCTAATTGGATTTGAACTGGACTGTTTTGGATTTGAACAGGATGATCGGACTACAGCCTGGTTTGACTTTTTTCCTCATTTTCTATTGTTTTGGCCAGAGTATCATTGTGATTATGGGCAGTGAGTGAGCCTAAAGTTTAGATTTTGAACAGTGAGAGTGTCAAAGTCTCACTTCATTTAAAGATTTTTCCCTGACAAACATGAGAGTTATTGTTTGGGAATTCTAGCAGTGTTGTCTTCTGGGGAGGTGGGAGCTCCCTAGATAGAGACAAATTGCTGGTTCTGGATTATTTTGCCGCTGCTTAAAACCCTTTGTGCCCTGCTTTAGTTAGTTTGTTTTAATTTTGAGGTGGAGGGTTGTATTTCTTAGATCGTGTTGTTTTGTATGGTTATATATTATTTTCTGGGTTATTTGTTTTAGAAAATGTGTTGGCCAGGGTCGCTAGTTAGGCATTATTCTCCCTCCAGGCTGAGGAATCTTCACCCTTTTTGTTGCCCCCCCTCTATCTCTGGAGGTATATAGATGGTGTAGGGGATTGGGAATAGCAAGGAGGGTTAGGACGGGGAATCGACCTATTGGAGAAATGGAAAGGAGAGGGCAGATTGGGACTGTGGGGACAAGGAGATGCCCTGGGGCGAAATGGGTCCAGGAGAGGGGTTTTCCCTGTCTGGTTCCCATACCTAAGGGTTCTGCTTATTGCAGACAGGAAACTCGGTCTTCCCCAGCTGCTCATCAAACTTGGGTGGTGTTATGCAATGCCAGGTCGACTAAAAACAAGACCGCCATAATTGAGGCTCTTGTTAATTCAACTGACTTGGCTTGCATCACCATGACCTGGTTGGATGGAAATGCTGGCCCTGTTTTGGTTTCAGTGGTTCCACCCGGGTACTCTGTGATACAGCGCCTGAGGATCGATTTTAGGGGTGGAGGTGTGACCCTTTGTTGTAAATCAGAACTGAACCGGAGTGAAATTCCAGTGGGAGCCACCAACTCCTTTGAATGTATCATGGGTGAGGCTGTAGGGTGCAGGATTCTTCTCATCCACCGTCCACCAGGAGATGGGAATGTTTTCCTGTGGGAAGTCGCAGACTTCATCGACGATCTAACATTGGGACTCCATAGATGGCTGATCCTTGGGGATTTCTATATTTGGGTCGACAATGAACTCTCACAGTTTGGACAAGACTTCCTCCAGCTAATGAGTTCACTGGGCCTCACACAGGTTGTTTCCTCCTCGACCCACAATGGTGGTCATTCATTGGACTCGTTGTTTCTCCTGGAGATGGAGATATCCGATTTGGTGGTGGAACCAGTCGGGTGGTCGGACCATCACACCATCAGCTTCAGTTCTGAGGCCCCCCCCAAAAGGTCTGCCCCTATGGAGATGGTCCAGTACCACACCTTGAAGGGTGTTTTCCCAGATGGCCTGATGGCGGTGCTGGACCTATCAGGCAAGCCGAGGGAATGCGTGGATCCAGGGGATCTTGTACTCACCTATAATAAGGTGGTGACAGAGGCCATGGATTCCATTGTTCCTGTTCGTGTTCATCCACTCTCCCTTCGCCCTAGGTCTCCATGGTTTGATGAGGACTTGAGGGAGTTGAGGAGAGTTGGACGAAGGCTAGAAGGGCGAAGGCGAAGGCGAAGGTCCGGTCTGGTGTGTGACAGGCTTAGTTTGATGGACCATTATTCGGCCTATCAATCAACAATTTCCCATAAGAAGGTAGAATTCCTGTCCAGGGAAATTGCTGCCACATGGAATCGACCAGCTCAGCTTTTCCGGACTGTGGACAGACTGTGCAATACACTCTGTCTTCAGACCAGAAATGCCTTTTTGCAAGAGCAGTGTGAGGAGATTGCTCGATTCTTCGCAGATAAGGTTGCCACGATCAAGTCTGACATCCACCTGACCCTTTCTTTAAGGAGTAGCAGTGGTCAGTAGGAGATGTCGGACTCCTAGTTTGAGTGGTGTGACTTTGGCCAGCCTACAATTAGTGATATTGTGATGGTTTTCTAGTCTTTATGTCCTACCAACTGTAGTTTGGATCCGGGCCCTACACGCTTGCTTGTTGGATGTGTTGATGTCATCGGCCCGGTCCTTGCTGAGATAGTCTGGTTATCCTTGGAAAGGGGAATTTTTCCATCTTCCCTTAAGGGGGCCGTGGTTTGGCCTCTTCTTAAGAAGCCCTCCTTGGATCCTGACTGTCTTACAAACTACAGGCCAGTCTCTAACCTTCCTTTTTTGGGTAAGGTTATTGAGATGGTGGTGGCTTTACAGCTGGAGGACGATTTGACCGGCCACAATATCTATGATTCTTTCCAGTCCGGTTTCAGGAAGAGAGATAGACGGCTCTTGTTCAGGTACTAAATGACCTCCTGATAGCGAGTGAGCGAAAGACTCATTCTATCCTGGTCCTTCTTGATCTCTCTCTCTGCAGCATTTGATACTGTGGACCATGTTGTGCTGTTGGATCATCTGCGGTTTATCTGTGGACTTTCGGAGGCCGCCCTCAGATGGTTTCGATCTTACCTCAAGGGCAGGACTCAGAGAGTGGTGTCTAGGATTTGTACCTCAGCTCCATTCTCCCTACCCTGTAGGGTTCCACAGGGATCCATTCTAGCACCCATGTTGTTTGCAGTGTGTATATGCTGCCGTTGGGAGTGATTATTAGATGGTATGGCTTGAGTTTTCACTGCTATGCAGATGATACTCAGCTATACATGTCTTTTGTCCCTGAACAAGATGATGCTGTCTCAGCACTCAACAACTGTCTAACTGAAATTCAGGCCTGGATGAATGTGAGCTGGCTAAGGTTGAACCCTGAAAAAACTGAGGTGTTGGTTGTGAACCCAGGTCATCATGAGGCGGGTATGTCGGCAGGTTCACCTTCAGGTTTGTGGCTTGGAGGTGTCTAGCTAGCTACCTCAGACTGGGTGTGGAACCTGGGCATTATATTTGATGACTGTCTGACCCTAAAATCACAAGTGTCAGCAGTTGTTAAAACTTCTTTTTACCATCTGAGAAATATCACCCAGGTGAAACATCTGGTTCCTCCCGATGATCTTCTAATGTTGGTTCATGCCTTCATTACCTCCCACCTTGACTACTGCAATGCCCTTTACCTAGGGCTGCCGGGGGTTGATATCCGCTGCTTGCAGCTAGTGTAGAACGCGGCAGCCAGAGCTATTGACTGGTGCTTTGAGAGCCAGTCATATAACGCCTGTGCTCCGCGGTCTGCATTGGCTGCCGATACAGTGGTGATCACGTTTAAGGTTGCTTTGTTAACCTATAAGGGCCTACATGACCAGGGACCGAGTTACCGGAAAGATCTCCTTTGTCACTACTGTCTACTCCGTCCTCTCTGATCCACCCATGAGGGCATACTAGAGGTTCCCAGGGTACATTTGCAGACATCGGGAACAAGGGCATTTAGCTTTGTTGCTCTGTCCCTGTCGAACTCTCTACCTCATCGGGTACGAAATTGCCTAACCATCCAGAGTTTTAAAACTGCTTTAAAAACGTATCTTTTTAACCCGGCTTTTGTTGATTGATGGGGCTATTTTACTTTATTATGCTGCTATTACATTGCCTTTTGTGGAAATTATATGTTTGTTTTATAGTAATTTATTTTATTTTATGTATTTTATTGTACAGGCGCCTTGGTTTTAGAAATGCGCCTTTTTTATAAATAAAACTGATTTGATTTGATCTAACTTTTGATACAAATTCATGATGTTGCATCCGCAATGATGGTTCTTCAGCAGGAATTTTCCACTTGTAATGTATTGTACTGTATGCCGATACCTTGAAATATACCCTGCTGTTACAGTGTACTGTACTTGTATATGCAGGATGGAAAATGCAATAAAGAGTTTAACTACAACAAAAAAATGATGGCACTTGCATCAAGAAAATGATGCATCTTTGTTTTTGAATGTACAGTAAGTTGTCATATACCATTAAGATCGTGGCAAAAGAGGTGGAAGCATTGCTATTTATGTCTGAAATTCTATCCCGTGCTCCATCATCCATCATGAAGCTTCCCTACAATTTTATAAGGTTCTACTCACCTGCCTATCCCTCCCATCAACCTTCCCCATCTTTTCTGGTGTCCTATACACCTCCCCAAAACTTGCTTCTGAATCCCTCATCTCCTGCATCACCACGATCACCTCCCTCTCCCCTCCTCTCCACATGAGCTACTAATGTTGGGGGATTTCAACATAAATTGTCTCTCCCCCTCCTCCTGCTTAACAAGACACTCCATTGAAGCCCTCAACCTTACCCAGCTAGTATCCGATCATCCCCTCATCAACCACCACTCCTCCAACCACTTCCTTCTTCACTGGATCCTCTCTTCCCACCCCCATCGCATCTCTGCAGCCAGAGTCCTAACTTATGCAATAAGTGATCACAGCTTTACTTACTGTGTCAGGAGGACTCACCTCCTCCGAACCCCCCAAATATATCACCTATTGGGCACTCAAACATATATCCCCCTTCCTCCTCCATTCTGACCTTCACTCTGATGATTGGCCCCCTGTCCTGTCAGCAACTGATGCCACCACTGCTCTCTCACACTTCCTCTCCATCTTGATCCAGACCCGGGACCGTCATGCTCCCCTATGCACTTCTCAGGTGAGGCCCCACAATCACCCCTGGATTGCGCCTGAACTCCTCTCCCTCAGCAAGGCTCGAGACCATGCCTGGTCCCTATTCAAAGCTTCGGGTGCAACCTCTAGCATCAAAGACTACTGCTTTATTAGGAACAAGTGCACCAAGGCAATTCACCTCACCAAATACAATTACTTCAAGGCCCACCTCTCCCTTAATCCTGACCCATCCTTCTTCTGATGAACCATCAAGTCACTCCTCAACCCTCCCCCTCAGGCTGCCATCCCAGCCCTCAAAGAAATTGAGACAATTACAGTATCTCTGACACCTACTAAAGTACTGTAGCATCCATTTTCAACAATTACTTCACATCATGTACATTCCCCGATTCACCACCCCCAATACTTCCCTTCCCACTCCGCAGGCTTTGACTTCCCTCCTATCTCCACCTTGGAGGTCTACTGTGCCCTAACTTCCTTAAATACAAACAAATCAAGCCCTGATGGTCTCCACCCCTTGCTTCTGTGCCTCTCTGCTCCAGCTATCACCAGCTCCCTTACCCATATTCTCAGACTCTCTTTAACCAGCAACACTGCCCCCCCCGTGGAACCACGCAAGAGTTAGCCCCCTCCACAAGGGTGGTGTTCCTACCCTGCCAAATAACTACCATCCCCTCTCCTTCCTTCCTTCACTTGACAAACTCCAGGAATCCCTGATCCTTTCCAGGATGTCAAACATCCTATACTCCTCAAACTTCCTGTCTGCCTATCGGTCTGGTTTCCACAGGAACCACTCCACTACCTTCTCTGTCCTCTGTGTCTCCAACTCAGTCCTCTCTGCCATGGACAATGGGCACATTACTGCTGTTTTTTTTTTTTAGACCTTACTAAGGACTTTGATTCCATCTCCCACCCACGCCTCCTTCAAAAACTCCACAAAGCCAGTTTATCCTCCTCCGCTGTAAAGTGGTTTAGCTCATACCTCTGTGGCAGGACACTGCCTGTCTCAGTGGGAAACCCAGTCTCCCAACCCCTCCGCATCCTAGCTGGAGTTCCCCAAGGATCTATTCTCGGCCCACATCTCTTCTCAATATTTATCAATGACCTTCCAAATGTCTGACCATAGACTAACACCCATCTCTATACCAATGACGCCATCCTCTACACCTCAGGACCTACCACCAACTCTGTCTACTCTAACCTTCAATCTGACTTCACCAGTGTCCTCCACCAGTTCCAGGACAACAGCTTAAAAGTCAACACCAAGAAAACAGTCTCTATGGGTTTCAGGACTCTCCAAAAACTGGCAAAGCTGCCCCTCCACTCCTCCTTCTCCACCTTGGATGGATCCACCCTCAATTCTGTATCCTCGCATAAATATATGGGCATTTGGCATGATCAGCACCTCTACTACTCCATCCGCATTTACTCTATGTGCTCAAAACTTTGCCCCAAACATGGAGTGCTCTTTCAAAACAAAGAGTCCACTCCCTTTTGGCTTCATCACATCCTGCTGTCTCAAGCCATTCTCCCCCATTCAATTATGGCGATATTTTCTATGTGTCAGCACTCACTACCACGCTCTCCCATCTAGATACCCTCCTCCACTCCTTCTGCCATTTCTCAAGAAACTCTCCTATTAGAGCCCACAACTGTTCCCTTCTCTCCTCATTAAACCTGCCCCCTCACACAGAATGTACCTCCAATCCCTAACTTTCATCACCAAGTACTAGTTTGACCTCCTCACTGCTTACTTATCCTCCACCCTCTCCCCAATCCCTGTTCTCTCCTACTCCCTGTGCTCTCATCCCCCTCGCACCTTCTCCATCTCTTATAGCTGGTCCTCCTCAGGCCTTGCCGCTTTCTCATCCCGCCTCCCCCACCTCTGGAACCAACTTACCCCTACCCTTCATGTCTCTCCTTCCCACCATGCCCTCAAGCATCAAATAAAGCTCATCCCTTCCCCTGCTTGCACCTGCCTCCCCTCTCATCCCTGCCCCCAACCACTTCCCGCCTCTCGCTAATCCAATGTTGCATCTCAGTACCCATGGGTGAATCTCCTCATCTCTCTGCCATTATTTTGTCAACCTTTTTACACTGTAATTCCTCTAAGCTATCCATGCACAGTCCCACATTTGTTTTTTCTGTATATTTTGTATTTATATTGGTGCATATGCAAATATTTCTAATGCTGTTCCCTGTTATTTCTTCTGTATATACTGTAAATTATTCTGTATGTATTGTAATATGCTATAGTTCTATAGTTCTCGATACTGTTCCATTCTGTTTGTATACTCAGAAATTGATTTCTTGTATTTCTTGTACCCTCCTCCCCCCCCAGGTCGCACCTTGAAATGAGCCTCTGCCCAGTGTGCCTTTCCTGGTTATCAAATTTAAATAAATAAATAACAAAATTATGAAAACTGTTGAAAACCCTTGACTGTCTTTGGAACTAGGGTGCTCCAGTATTTGTACAATTAAGCACACACTGGCATATCTGAAAATCAGAAACTTGACCAGCATTCCAACCATTTGAAAATCCTGGCTATTATGTTTTAAAAATAAACAGAAATATTTTCTCAGAGATCAGTTAAATAAGGTTAAATGGGACATCAATGTAAGGCACCAAAAGAAAACAAGGTAATCCCCACTTTCCTCTGGCAGATGTACTGTGAGGTGGGACCAAGAACCATGTGGGTGGTGGCCAACCACTTGCACAAACAAAGAAACAGAAACATAGAATTTGCCAACAGAAGAGGAATGCTTGGCTCACACAGTCTGTCCAAGTGTGCCCTGTCTATTCCCCCTCCACAGACTCTAACAGGTCTCTGACCACCATTTCCTCTCCTTCCCTCTTTATTTATATATTTGCTTTTGCTGACCAGGTGGGTACACTAGACATAGGAATGCCTATTTTCAGGTACGACCCGGGAGGGTACGTACAAATAACATACAAAACATCAGTGTGACGCAGCACACATAAACCATACAGTAAATAGTTAACCAGAAGAGTACAAAACATCTCAAACATTAATAAGACTATGATAACACATGAGCAAGCAAAGTAGGTTGTATATAAACATGGATAACAGGATCATAGAGAAGAAATGAGATAAGTGCCAATATACCCCATGTCTGTCTCTTGAATGCTTGAGACCATCACCATTCTAGCCTCCCTCACCTTTACTGGAAGTCTCTTCTAGGCATCTACCATCATTTCAGTGAAGAAATATTTTCTTACATCTCTCCTGAATTCCCCCCCCTCCAGTATCGCTGCATGATCACTGGTTCTGATGCTTGTCCTTATTTGAAAGAGAATCCTCACCTGTACTATGTTTACCACTGTAAGGTACTTTTAGGTCTCAATCATGTCACCTCTCTGTTCCCTTCCCTTCCCTTCCCTCCCCTCCCCTCTCCTCTCCTCTCCTATCTTCTCCTCTCCTCTCCACTCATCTCCTGTACATGTTGAGATTCTTCAGACTCTCCTTGTAGGGCTTCCTTACAAACCATTTTAGTTGCTGTCATTTAGACAACCTCCACCCTGACTTTATCCTTTTTGAAGTGCTATCTCCAATACTGGACACAGTCTCCAAGTGGGGTGCACCAGGGAGCAACACAATGGATGGAAGCACTCCCTCCTTCCTTCTGCTGTAGATACCCCTCCCTATGTATGCCAACATCCCACAAGTCCTGACCAACACCTTATCGCACTGTGCTACTACCTTGAATCACTCTGATATGCTAACACCAAGGTCCCGTTCCTGTTTAGTAACTGTCAATACCTCCTTCCACATCCTATACTCTGCACTGGGAGTTTCAATGCCTTAGGTGCCTGATTTTTCAGTTTTTGGTATTGAATTTCAGCTGCCATGTCTTTGACTAACCCTCAAATTTCCCAAAATCCCCATACATTTTTTCCATCACTTTCTGAATATCCACCCAATTACACATGTTGGAGTCATCTGCAAAAAGGCATACATTCTCCTCTAGTTCTTCTGCAATGTCCCCATAAAGATTTTGAAAAGGACTAGCTCCAGAACTGAACCCTATGGCATCCCACTGGTCACTCTCCACTCCTTAGAGTGACTGTCATTAACCACTATCCTCTATCTCCTATCTGTTAACCAAATTCTAACCCAATTAGCCACTTTGAAACCCAACTCCTAGGCTGGTCAATTTCTTGCTTAGCCTCCTGTGTTGTTAAGGGTCTATCTTCCTGGCCACCCAATAAAAGAAATCTATCCGATTTGTTTGACATGACTTTCTCCTTGGGAATCCATGCTGTCTGTGGTCCTACAGCCCATTGGGTTCTAGATGTTCAATCATTCTTCCTTTCATTCATTATGGTTTCTTTTAGGGCTTCCACTAAAGGTTTTGATTTTAAACAATGAATCAGGCCTATCTCCTGCACCCCATGCCAGCCTGCCACATCCCAGGGGTTGAGAGGGGTCACCAGCTGCACAAACCAACCTCCACCCAATGATCACTGCTCCAATGGTCAAGTTTCTGTCAGTGGGAGCCCATATAAGACACTGCTTCCAGGACTCTTGCTCCACCAATCACAGCAGCATCTCAGGCAAGTTGGAGGAGCTTAGAAAGTCTATTGAAGCTCTGATTTAAAAAAAAGAATTGGGCTCATCTCCTGCACTCCACACTAGTCTGTCATATCCCAGGGGTCAAGGGGATCTCCAGCTGCACAAACCATCCAACAACTGTTATAAAATAGAAAATATTTTCTAAATATTCTTAAAGTTCTCATTCACAGGAATGGCTCAGTGGTGTAGAGGGTTGAGGCACTGAATACCTTATCTCTTGTCACATCAGTGACCCATGCTTAGGAATGATCACAGGTTGCCAGGGGTTGGCCGGGGTGGGTGGTCTGGGAGAGGATTGAGCAACTGCATGGCAGGTCTCCTATCCCACATTGGGGTTCCAGTGTGTGTCCACTCCTTGCTGTCACCAGGTGGAGGCCTGGTGGTGGAGCATGGGATGACTGAGCACAGATGTACATCTCAGGGGGTGGGAGTCATAGTTTTGGGCTGCATATGTGCCTCCATGTGCACATGTTTCCCATGTGTGCCATGACTGAGGCTGTCTCAGGAGATAATTGGAGGAAAAATGGAAGGCATGGTAGGCAGTACATGACACCCACCCACCACACCCCCATCCACCATCAGCAGGGCACCAGTTGTGGCACTGGATCTCAGGCTTCATGGGAGAGACCTCTCACTCTTAATCCCGCTATGGGGTGGGGTGGGAGGGTAATCTATGGGAGTAATCAGCCAACCAGGCAAGCCTGGGAAGATGTTAGATGGTGGGAGGTGGGGGAGAAGGAGTTGATGGGAGCCAAGCTTCCCATGGCCAGGAGCATAAACAGAATATAGAAAAAAGTTCTCATTCACAATGTAAGAAATTTGGAATGCATTTTTAAATATACAGTATTCCTACAGTAATATGATCATGTTACTTGAATATTTGGTTCATATGGAATGACCCCACATCTAGCTACCTTTATTTAGATATAGTCTGCAGAAGTGTCCAAAGATAATAAAATGTCAGACATACCTACTATTTTGTATGTATTTGAGTTTTTCATTTGTACCATATGTTCAGTTGCAAGCAGCAGCTCAGTAGTTAATTTTAGATTAAACACAATGCTGATGTAACTATGTCTAATGACAGTACATTCTTCTTGGGAACCTGTCTGACATTTAATGTTTCAGATGTGATTGTGCAAACACAAAGCTGCAGTAATATAAAGCACATTCATTGCATCTCTTTGTGTTAGTTAATCCTCCTTACTATTTAAAGCAGTACATACACATTAATTGAGCTCTTTAATTCTGGAGTGCTTAGGTATATGTGAATATGAGTCTATGAGTAATTAAACTTCATCTCTGCTTTTGTTTTTCACTTGCATTCTATTAATGTTAAATCTGAATAACAAGTGAAATATTTTTGCAAGGTGAGTTATTGATGCAAGTGAAAAGGAAGTTCTTTGTTTTTCCAAAGGTCATATTACAAAGCAGGATCTCCTACAATGCTCTGTCAGGGCATCTTGTTCCATGACTGCAATTCCAGTAGTGTACTATATAACAAGGTGCCTTACTTGCTAAGGTAGATCGGCAATTTCTTTATCTGTGGTGTCTAATAGATCTCATGCTTTTGTCTTGAAAAGCCATGAGCTTGAACCCTGCTACTGTACCCCAGCTTACTGCTTGGCTGTATCAGTAAGTGCACATAGAAACCTTGTTATAATGTGCAGTATGTGATCATTACTGCAGAAGATTACTGGTTATTCCAACTCATGCTGGATTATGTATGCAGGTTTTATGATGCAGACTATCAACTAGAACTTGAATGAGAACACCAAATTCATGTAACTTGTGACAAGTGCTGTATGAAATTGATGTGCTCATTTTCATGAACGTTTCACAATAATCCCAAAACTCATGAAAATCTCTGGTCCATGCAAAAGTTCAAAAATAAACATTTAACAAGAACTGCTGGTATTTGAATCCAAATTTAATAAAACAAGATAAGACTATTTTGACAAATGGGATGTTGCAGGATTGTTACTCATAATAATAATAAAATCCTATCTAGCCCTACTTTTAACAAAATTCAGGAAGCATTTTCACCCAAAGGCAAGTACATTATCCATTTGCTTCCACTCCCCTTTGTTTCTGTTTGACATTACTATCTGTAATGTTAGCTTCATGTTTTATTATTACTCAGAAAATTTAGTTAGCGTACAATGGTCTTCTCTTTCATTTGGATTTTAAATTCTTCATGATACTGTTGGTATTCACATCCATATTTCTGTTTTAAAGAGGACAGGAAATGAATTCTAGTTGGTAGCTGTTTATAATGTTCCATGCCATAGAAATTATATCCATCAGCCTAAATGATCCATATGTAACTGTACCTGAATAAAAAGTGATATGAAAAACTGTATTTTGCATTGTTTTGTTTCTATGGGCAGCATTTTGTTGCAGTTCTCTTCATGGAACCAGTGATCTGGAGTTTTAACTATGTCACTGTTTGAGGAAAGAACTCTAGCATGGTTCTGATAGGACAATAGCTCATGTTTAGCATTCTGTACTCAAACCGTGACATAGTAAACACTCCAAAATACTGGTTCCAGGAAAAGAACTGTTCAGAATGTTGTTCATAAAAAAAAAAAAAACAATTGAAAACACAGTTGTTCACATCAAGTTTATTAAGGTACAGTTAAATATGGTTTATTTGGAGGCAATTTATCATTTCTCTTATTAGGAACATTACCAACTGCTGCCAATTAGCACAGATTTCCTGTCCCCTTTAAGCAAAACAACTGTTCAGTAACTGTTAACTGTTTTCCCTTAAAAAAACTACTTGAACAAATTCCACTTTGTTCAGGTTTGCCAGTGTACTAAAATGGTTAAATACTTTTAGTGTTCAAGATAAGATTATTTTGGAAACAGGATGCTACAGGATTGTTACTCATAATAAACAATCCTATCCAGTCCTACTTTTGACAAAATTAAAAAAGCATGGCTGGCCCGGTGGCACTGAGGGCTGAGGAGCTGGATACCTTACCTTGCACTACACCAGCCACCCGGGTTCAGGAACAATCTCGGGTTGTCAGGAAGCAGGCATGGGGGGAGGGCGGGAGCAGGATTGAGCTGCCTAACGGTGGCTTTCCTCTCCTGGGAAGGGGGGATCACCGTCCCACAGTCCTGCCACCTCTGGGTGGAGGTCCAGTGGTGGCACAGGCAGGTAACAGGTGACTGGTATGGTGGGGCATCCCACAGTGTGTGGTGTGTGCATGCCTTTGCATATGATGTGAGGGTGGGTGGAAAAATGGGGAAAATGGATAAATAAATAACAGAAAAATTTATTTAAGAAGCATTTTCACCCAAGGCAACTGCATAATCTGTTGTGCTTCCACAGCCCTCTGTTTTTGTTTGACATTACTATTTGTAATGTTAGCTTAATATTTTTGTTAATCAGAATATTTAGTCAGTATGCAATGATTTTCTGTTGCATTTGGATTTTCACTTCTTCACAAACAATACAATCAATAAACGACACAAGTAACATAATAAGGGAATACCTGTGCTTTTTGTGTATTGGAGTAGTAATGGCAACGGTAATTTTACTCTACAGTTCCATACCTGAGCTTCCTCCCTTGCTACCCTCTACATAGTCCCAATAATCACCAAGTTGCCTTGGTACCTCCCTGCCCTAGCTAAAACACCTTATTTTAACCTACATTTTATATCTTAAACTGGTGCTCTGTTTTTCATTTTTTACTTCTTCCTCCATTTCTTTATCCTTTTCTTTCCTATGCTGTACTATGTTTACTGGTTTATAACCTTCACTGGCTTTTTTTGCCTGTTCAGCTGCTCTATTAACCCACCTCGCCAAATCATTCTCTTAATACTCAACCCTATAGCCCTTGGCCTGCCCAAGGGTTCTTCACCTTTACAGGGTTGCTGCTAGTCATTCAAGAAGTCCTATAAGGTGTCACCTCTCCTCTGCTACTCAGCACTCCCAAGATGGTGTCCATAGCTTACCTTTTCCTCCTTGGCTGAATCCTCCATCTAACATTGGGGCCTAATATGGACAGTCTGAAAGAAACAACCTTCCTGAACTCTCCTACATGCCAGGAATCAAGTCTGGCCATGTTTGCTCCTCAGTTAACTCCTTCCAAAGGCAGTAATCCACACACAATCAGAATGTTTCACATCCCTTACTGCCCCACACCCCCTAAGCAGACACCCCTTATCTTCTCCATTAGGGTAGCAATATTTGCTCTGACTACTTTTCATTGCCCCTCCAACTCTTGTTCTGCTTGCCTAGGCAGTGCCCTTGCTAAGCAACCCAACAAAGCCTTCCTGAGATTCCTTGTAAGATGTCTCAGGAAACTATTAATCCTACTGTTGCTCTGTGCAGGTAGTGTGGAACTAAACCCAGGCCCACCCTCCCCCATCTGCTAGCTGCTCCAGGGGAGCTCCCACAGTTAAAGGGCCTGAGCTTCCTGCAAATGAATGTATGCAGCTTAGTCAATAAATCTGACCTGGTCCAAGCCTGGATGCTACACGCAAAGCCTGATGAAGCAATGTTCACAGAAACCTGGCTTAAGAATCAAGTAACTGACAAAATGCTTAACATCCCTGGTTACAACCTACACAGGTGTGACAGGTCGACCAGAGGCAGTGGTGTTGCCATCTACATTAAGGGCAAATTCCTAACCTCTGATATTGTCAGTACATCAATACCCAAGGAATTTGAGTGCCTTGCCCTCAAGTTAACCTTATCGTCTGGAGTAGCCCTACTGGTAGCTTCATGCTTTAGGCCACCTGCTGCTGGCCTGTGTATACTACCTCACCTTCACTCCCTCTTGGAGAAAGCAACTACTGAATGCAAAATAATGGGGACCTTAATCTTAATTGGAATGATGTCTGTAACAACAGGCTCAAGGATTTCTGCGATGAGCACGGGCTAACTCAGATTGCCCCTGAGGTTACCCTACCTAATTAAAAAAAAAAAAAAAAAATGACTGAAGCGCCTTGCTGGATCTTATGCTTGTTAATGAGCCACATAACATCTCCCATACAGGGGTCTTCCATAATGACCTGCATGACCACTGCACTATCGCCTGTGTCAGGTGTTCCCCACACCTACCTTCCACCTCTACCTTCAAGCTAAAGTGCAGCCTAAAACACTTCTGTCTCCCTGCCTTTCTGACAGATCTTGGGCATATTAAGTGGCAGGACTTCTATCTCGCACCTTCTGTGTTTGAAGCTTTCTGTATCTTCCAGGATCTGTTACTAATGGTAATCAATAAAAATGCACCTTTAAGAAAGGTTAAATCTAGGAAATGGGCACCTGATTGGTTCAGTCCAACCCTGAAGAGGGCCCTGTGGTCCAGATACACACTATGGAAAAGGGCAAGGAAGTCGCAGTCTGGCTCAGACTGGCTCTCCTTTCAGTTAGCCAGGAATGCCTGCACCAAACTGATCAGGAAGGAAAAATCACATTTCTTTCAGTCCGCACTTGAGGAAAAAAAACCCCTGCTCTGCCGAGGTTTGGCAAATCTTGAGAGAGGTCATCGGACACTGCCCTGCCACCCCAATTCTGGCCAAAATTGTAGTGAACAATAACTCCTACACAGATAGGTCTGAGATCCTTGGCCAGCTCAATAACCACTTTGCTACTACAGGTCTTGCATTCTATGCCTCACCTGTTAGTAAACTGAGTGTTCCAAGTGCCACCAGTGTTGGTACTAGCCATACTTCTGTCCCCTGTACTGGCCACCTTCCCTTTAATTTCCAGCCAGTATCTTTTAAACGGGTGGAGGACCTTCTTCTCTTGCTAGATACAAAAAAGAGTGCTGGTGCCGACTCGTTAGAACAATTCTTTCTAAAAGCAGGCTATTATCATCTGACAGCACCTAATGCTCATCTATTTAATAGCTCACTTACCCAAGGAGAGCTACCACTCAGTTGGAAAATTGCACAAGTCGGGAGACTCTACAGACTTGAATAATTACAGACCAATCTTGCTTCTTCCTGTACTATCCAAGCTACTAAAAAAAAATTGTCAACTCACAACTGAGGGAGTATTTGAACTGTAAAAATATCCTTTACCCAGCCCAATCGGGGTTCAGACCTATGCCTAGCACCGTGTTGGCTCTAACCAAAGTGTCTAATGACTGGTTAAAAGCCCTGGATAATAAACAGCACATCTACACACTTTTCCTTAACCTTAGCAAAGCCTTTGACATGGTTGATCATTCCATCCTGCTTGATACTCTGGATAGTATTGGTCTAACCCCTGCTGCAGTAAAGTGGTTTCACTGCTACCTCACAAATTGAAGACAACAAATTAAAGCACAAGGGTAACTGTCCCCACTAAAAGCTTTGCCCTGAGGCATCCTGCAAGGTTCTATCTTGGGGTCTATACTCTTTGCACTTTATATTAACCCCATAGATTCTGGCATACTTGCAGGAAATGTTCACCTTTTTGTGGATGACACAGTCCTCTATATAACCAACTCCTCTCTAGGTCTTTCTTACAAGGAGTTACAGCAGTACGTTATCATCCTCCAACATAAACTGCTGAGCCTGAAGCTTTTGCTCAATGCCAAAACAAAAAGCCATAATTATCTCCCTGCACTCCTCCCTCAATATGGGGACACCTGGTAACCCCCAGATTATCACCCTCCTTGGTGAACCTCTGGAAATAGTGGATAAATTCAAATATGTGGCAGTCTGGTTAGATAACAAACTCAGTTTTGTTGTACACCTACTTGAGCTAACAAAATAGCTGGCATCATGCTCTCTGACTTGTGGAGTAAGCCAGAGAAGCAGGAGAGCTATGCTCATTTAATTTTTTAAAAGGTAAAGCATCATTGCCTTAGTGTTTTGCTCTCTTTCCAGTCTTTCTTAAATGCACCACACCAGGTTTCCCAAGGGATTTGTTGTTTATTCCCCAACAGGGCTCAGAGGTGGATGAGGAATTGTAGCAGATTAAAGTGAAGTGGAAGAGTGAAGAGTGAAAGGAAAAAAAAGAAGCAAGAAGTAAGGGGTTTACCCCCCCAAGTGGAAGGTGAAGGCGGAGAGTGTAGTGCAGAGAGTGGAGAGTGAAGAGCAGAGTGTGCAGAGCAAAATGGAGTGGAGAGCAGAGGTGGATGAGGGGGTAAAAGAGAAAGTAAAAGAGTGAGGAAAATTAGTTGAAGGAAGCTGAAGAAAAGAAGAATTGCGAGCCAACTAAGAAGCTGCTGGATATATTTGATTTATTGCTGCTGGGAGAGCAGATGGTCACTCAGAACGACATAAGCAGTCCTGAGGGTAATTTATGTGAAAGAGTTGTTTTGCTTCAACCCTGATACAAGTTGAGGACCTGCAGGTTCTCCTGTAGAACTTTCCAAGTTTAAAGTTTTTTGTATTTATAACAGTATCTGTACAAGGTTTGAACACCAGGTGCAGTACCTGTGTCATGTCACAAGAACATCATTGTTTTATATTAGCTTTAGCACTGCATTAGCATATTAATATATGTAGTACTATTTAATATTTGATTTAACTGAATTTTTATTTCACTTTAATAGTAATAGATATATGTTTATATGCTTATATTGAATGTTAGCAAAGCAGCAAAGTGTCAAAACTAGTACCAGAGAGATAATTAATGGTTTAATGATTAAAACAAGTTAAAGTCTTGTTAGATAGACAGAGCCATTGGTACAAAAGAAAGAGTAATAGCTATAGCTAGATAATATAATTAAGAAATTAGGAGAGAATCTATTAGAGGAATTCACAAAGTGGATAGTGGAAAATAAGCTGAGAGTTGTGGCCAGTTGAGATAATAGTGGCTGTGCACATTTTCTCATGCTAATTAACTAATTTAGCAATCTGGCCAGTAATTAATCAATTGCAGCTCTCTATAATAGAGAGATTTTTGTTGGTCTAAATCAGTTATGAGTAGAGAAGCATTGAGTGAAGACCTAGAGTGACCGAGCTTCCGAGCAGCTTGCAGTTATACATAACTTGTAGAGTAAAGCTTGTAGCATGTAGTGAGCTGCAAAGCTGTGAGCTAAGAATAAAAAATAAAAGCATTTTAAACTAGCTACAAGTTACTGCTAGAAATGCAAGGATCAAGAGATAAGCCTACAAAATGCCAAATCAGTTGCTGCTATAACAGAAGGTTGGGTTAAGGTCAAGTCAGGCATTACGGCTAACTTAATATAAAAATTCAGCAGCCCCATCACACAGTTTCTGGAGGGTGAAATATCAGAGTCTGAAGGAACAGCAGGTCAGTACTTATTAAACAAAAGCTGCTGTTAAGAGCATGGAATTTTCCAGTGACCTGGCTGGAAAAGCCGGTAATTGATTGCTGGTTACCCCTTGGATACACATGGCCTCAGATTCCAGACCTCAGACCATAACTATGCTTGGATAGTGGAGTTGGAAATTACACTTTTAAAAAGTAAGTTGACTGAATTAAAATACTAAGCTTTACAGAGCTTTATTAACGAGGAGCAACTAGTATTAGTATTGCATGACAGTATAATATTAAGGTCTAGACATAAAAAAACAACATTTGTTAGGCTAGGTTATTAAAAGCATAGTAGTATTTGCTATTGTTTGCAATCAATTTCTCTCTAATACAGCAATTATCTGGTAATTTATTTTTAGAAACTACACTCTGTTTAAAGTTTTTATCAAAACAATAGTGTAATTTGTGAAACTGGTTCCATCAAGATAAAAGAGTTCTCTCTGGTACTAGGAAGGCAAATTGTATTACTATTTAAAGTAATAAGGATAGTTTTTATCTGGATTTTTTTATGATATTTTTTCAGTGAATGCACGTTTTAGAACTAAAGTATCCATGAGTTTATTGGAGAGATTTCAAGGAGGTCTACAGCAGTGGAGGAAACTATTTCCAGATTTGAGATTTAACTTTGGACTTGTGCTCTTTTATATTTTCCAATTATTGCCCAGCAAAGGAGACATTTCTCTACAGGAGGTGATTGATTCTAATTACTTATTTTTGGTCAGTCATTATCATCTATCAAGTACTTTGGGGACAGACAAGAGGTGACTGACTCTAATTATTCAATTATTATTGCCAGCCATTATCAACTATTAAGAACTTTGGGAAAAGACTGGAAGGTGGAAAAAGAAAAGCTGGACATATTATGGATATTTTAAGAACAAGGAGATCTGTTTTGTCAAGTGGAAGGATATATGCTAGTTTAAAATATTTAAAAAATGCTCCGAGATTTTACTATTCTAGGAATTAACCTTGTATAATTGCTTGTTTAATTGCTTGCCTTGTTTAACGTGTTAGAGTACTTGAATTAGCTACTTCACAACTGTGTTATAATAACACTTAATTTTATAAGTTTGTTGCCATAGTTTTAACAAGAGATAGGACTAGTGAACGGTGAACCCAGATATTGAGCCCTTTTGTGCAAGTCTTGTGCATAAGCAGATCAATTAAGTCATTAACCGTGCCTGAAAATAGGCAGGATTGTTGCCTAGTGCACTTACCCAGTTACCAAAAGCTAATAAATAAATTACACTATTTACCTGCTTATACACAAGGAATTTTATTGAAGGAACTTCAAGAAGAAAAATGTGCCTGCAATGACTAGAAGCAAAAGAGGGGTTAGCTTTATAGATACTACAACAAATGATACTGTAAAACAGAACTGAAAGAAGGAAAGAAAAATAGAACTAGTTATCCATTAAAGCAACTTGTGAAGAAGATGTCAAATAAACAAATGAATAAAAAAATTATAGGTAAATTGAAACAGAAAAGAGAAGAAGTGGGAAACATAATGAATAACAAGGATATAACATATACATCTACTCTGAATGGAGATATTACAACATTTTTGAGTGTAATCAGAACTGGCACTAATTTAAGGGGAAAAGAGATAGAATATGGATCTACAATAGAAGATTATCACATTATCACTGATAGTGTTAATATTAAACCAAAAGAAGATGAAATGAGGGAGAAGGGAATAGAGAAAACAGAAAATGCAGTACAGTATGTGGGGTTAAATGAGGAGAAACCAAGGAGGTAATGCATTAGTAATAGAAGTAGATGTTTATAAAAAGGAAGGAATAGATTTATCAAATACAATTTACAATTTACAAACTGTAAACACTACTATTAAAAACATGAAATAATTAATTAGGAATGATTCAAATATACAAGAAGATAAAGAATCCATGATGTCCTTGGTAATGGATGAGTCAATTAGAATACCAAATGGCCAAAGAAATTGCACTGAGGGAGAACAGTCATGGTCTCTTAATTCAAGGAGCCTGTCAATAATGGATCTAGATTTAGATGGAATAACAAAAAAAGTTGGGAGGACTCTTAAAGACCAAATACAATCCCATATCTTGATTTACCAGCAGTTAACATAAATTAAAAAAGACTTGGCATTCTTAAAAGGAATAATGATTGAAAATAAGATAAGACTGGATTATCTAGTTGAAAAACAAGACAATGATAACAACTAAGAAATACAGTAGGACATAATGCTGCAACCAAAGGAGACAGTTGAAGAAATTAGGAAACATGATGGACATGAGATAGACAAAAGGGTAGATTCATTGGAATATGTGATGCTACCAGATAAAATTCTTAGAGATGATAGAATATGTATAGATCTAAAGAGTAGATACCCCGACTTATGGGAAAAGGGAGAACAACAGAAGAAGGAAAGGAATGACAATGCAAATGAGAAAGAGGAAAAAGGAAATAGTGAATTACATGAAAGGACACAAGATGACACTATGAAGGAAGAACAAGTCATAGGGAGTCTTGATAACCTTATGTAGGAAAGACAAAAGACCAAGGGCAAAAGGAAAAATATCAAAGAAAGACAGTTGGAGAGGGTTACATTAGGGGCAAAACCAGAGGTTTATAAGGAAAATGAAACCAAGATTACAAAAAGAGAGAGAATATTGAAGAGAAATAAAAAAACCTAAAAAAAATGATATTAGATAAAAGTAACAAAAAGGAGGAGGAGGAGGAGAAACCACCAGTAGGAAATGAAGTGATAGGGAATTCTAAGATGGTCAAGGGACACATAGGACAAGAAGTATCTGTAGACTCTACATGTAAAGTTAAAAATAAAAAGTAGGAGAGAGTGGGAAAAGGGAGTCAAAGAAGTAGGGAAAACACAGAAGACACAGAAGGTATAGATAAGAAACAGGAAGAAAGATTTAGACAATTCTTAAAAAAGTCAACAAGATGGACTTTGTTTTTGAATAAGATGGTATGTTTGCCTAATGAAACAAAAGAAAGTCTGACTAAAATGACTAAGAACTTACTTGATACTGTACTGAATGGATGCAGACAAGTGCTAAATTGTATTAATATTGTCAGGCCAGTTATGGAATCGAAATTGGTATTGACGGTCACAGACCAATACTATATTCTAAAAGTGATTGATAATCCAAGGAGATAAGAAAAATGGAAATTCAGTTGGGAGAATTAGTCACATTGGGTAATTTGTTCCCTGAATACTACAAGGCAAGAGATAAAGGAGGGGAGGAAACAGATACAATTATATATGGTACAAAACAATTTTTTATGGAGAATAAGAAAAATCTTAAGAACAAGCTAGCTGACATACTGAAAATACTATTGGCCACTGAGGGCTGCAGCCATGAATTAAAACAGGCCATTCAATGTGAAACAGATGGCCAAATTCTGGTAAAGATTAAAAAGGGTAACATCTATGAATTATTACTACAGAAGCAGTCACGGTTCAATGGGCTTGGCATCTATATTTATATGGAGTCAGAGGGAAAAGATCAAGGTGTCCAAAAATAGAAGGAAAAAATTACATGGGAAGTAATGACAGAAACAACAAATAAATATGCACTACTAGCAGACCTGGATCAGTGACAGTTAGTAGAGGGACATGAAAGGAGGCTATAGATAAATTAGACTAATAAAGGAAGTAACAAGACCACAGAAGGGAAAGAACTAAGTGGGAATAAACTGAATTTAAATAATAAGATAAACATCCTTACGTGGAATTCTTCGGGGTTACAGGAAAAGTTAGGTGACCCAGAAGTAGTAAAATATTTGGAAACTTTTGAGTGTATATGTATCCAGGAAACATGGATGATAAATGATGCTCATTTGGATGATTCTGTGTCATATGGGAAACAAGCTGAAAAATTGAAAATATTTGGTAGGAATGCAGGGGGTTGCATACTTTTTGTAAGCTAAATGATAAAGTGAAAACCAAAGAGCTACAAATTGACAGTACAAGTATATTACTAGTAAAAATATCCAGGGAAGGAGTGGATGACTTAATATTGATAAATATATATGCACCACCATCTAATAGCAAGTTTGGGGACAAATATTGTCTACAAAGATTATCTAGAGAAATAGACAAACTGGAATTTGAATATCCTAATAGTAAAATATTAATAGTTGGAGATTTTATTGCAAGACTGGGTAATCTACTATGAATAACAGAAGATATACATCTTATATCTCATATGGAGAAGGGCAACTTGATGATAAATAGAAATGCGAAGGATAGTTCAGTGAATAACAGAGGAATCAACATTCACAAGATATTGCATTATGAGAATCTCTTTCTATTGATTGGGAGGATAATGGGTGATATACCAGATAATTTCACATATCAAGGGGGGAGGGGGTCATCTACAATAGATTATATTTGGGCCAATTTGAATTTGTTACCAAATTGTGTACATTTGAGGACAAGGACAAACCTTGAAAGTCAGCATGATGCTATAGAACTGGGAATAGAAATGGAACAAGGATATCTGACTGAAAAACAAACAGGAATGGCATCAATACAATTGATAACAAAATGAATACCATAGGATGGAATATTATAGATAGTGAAGAATTAATATGAATTATGAATGATAGAGGTATTCTGGAAAAATTAGATAATTGTACTAATGCTAAAGAAATTACAACACTTCTATCAGAATATAATACCATTATGGCAGATGTAAGACATATCATAATAAGAGAACAAACTATAATGGATAGAAAAGGACAAGCATGGTATAACAAAGAATGCAAGGATACCAAGAGGAAATTTGATGGTTTACTAAGAATGCCAAAAGGGAGTTCACTAGTAAATAAGAACAAAGAAATAAATAAAATAAGTAAAGAGTATAAATTGGTGTTGAAGTCAAATAAAGACAGACATGAACTAAAACTATGGATGGAACTAGAGGAGGCTGTAAGATCAAATAACTCCAAGAAGTTTTGGAATATAGCTAATAAAGGTTCAACAAATTATGACAATAAAATAAATACACTAATACAGCAGGATAAATGCGTTCAATATTATTAAGGTTTATTCTTCGAAATAAATGGAAATAATCAAAATCTGCAGAGTAAAGATGACCAGCACGGGAAGGATGGATTTGACACTATTAATAAATATTATGATAAAAATGTAATTATGGAAAAGGATATATGGGAGGTTTGGGATACTTTTAAAAAAACACAAAGCACCAGGCCTGGATGGGGTACCCTTCGATGTTATCTTTTATACAGCCTCTACTTGGATTCCTTTTTTGACATTATTATTTAATAAAATTTGGTAAAATAGAATGGTACCAGCAAGTTGGAAATTAAACATAATGGTTCCCGATTTTAAAAAAGGGGAGAAAAATAGGCCAGAATGTTATCGACTAATTAACCTATTAGATAGTACAGAGAAGATATTTACTAAGATAATAAACAATAGATTAACATCATGGGTTGAAGAAAATTGAATTATAGATATAGCACAAGCCGGATTTAAAAATGGTCAATCCACATTGTATCAATGTTGGACACTTGTGCATTTAGCCTTTAAATATAATAAGATCAAAAAACAAAAATTTTATTGTATATTTGTGGACCTAAAAACAGCATTTGATTGAGTAAATCAGACCAAGTTATGGGAAAACATAGAGGGATTGGGAATGGAAAAGGATACTATAGGAATGATTAGACATTTATATCAAGATAATTACAGTAGTGTGAGATATTTCACACATGGGCAACTAACAGAATGGTTTCAAACCAATATAGAGGTAAAGCAGGGATGCACTCTATTACCCTTGCTATTCAATCTATATTTCCAAACAATATTAAGTAAATTGTATGATCCTGAATACCATCTACCTAGAATAGGAGAAAAATCCTGTGCTTATCTAGCCTTTGCAGATGATGTAGCCCTAATTTCCACAGTTTTATTGGTATCAGAAGAATGTTAATGAAATTTCTAGGGGAATGTAAAAAGGCAGATCTAACTTTAAATTATGAAAAAAACAAAGTGACGGTTTTCGGAGGAAATAAGAAAGAATATCAATACATAATAGATGGCCATACATTTATAGGTGGTTAAAGATGTGTGTTATCTGGGAATAATTATATCCCAGAATGAAACATGGGACAAACACATTAAAGAAATACAAAATAAAGCATTTTAGATTTATGCCAGTCCTGAACAATTTTGCTTTCAAATATGGAGGGCATTCAATAAAAGGAACCTTAAGGGTCCTAAATGCAAAAGTTAAATCTCAGTTGCTTTATGGGGCAGAAATCTGGGGATCACATGATATATCTAAATTAGAAAGCATATTAAATACATTTTATAAGAAAATCTTGCGCCTCCCTAATGGAACTCCATCAGCTATGGTAAGAGCCAAACTGGGAATACTTCAATTAGAATGTGAAATAAAAAAAGACACCTGGATTATTGGCTCAAAGTATATAATAAAAACAATCAAAATTTTCCCAGACTACGTATGGAAGAGGTGATAGAATATTGCAAGCAACACAGTTTATTCCCAAGTATGGCAACAGTTGAAAAATCAATAAAACCATTGGGACTTCTGGAGATAATCCCGGAGAGTATGATCTTTCCCACGGAACTAATGAAGTTAAGAATTAATGAGAGAATTAGAGAGTTTTATATTCAATCAAATTTGGCATTGTGTAAACAATACAAAACTAATAAATGGACGTTAAAAAATAAAAGGTCACATAAACTAGAACATTAGTTGCGAACAGTGACCAATCCAGAGTTTAGGAAATTTTTAACTCGAGCAAGATTCGAGTGTATAATAAGTAATTGGAAATTAAACATCTATGGTAAAGAGAAAAATGAAGGGGAAATACTATATAAATGTGGTATGGATACAGACACTCTTAAATATTTGATAATATTATGCCATCTATATGAAAAAGACAGATGTCAGATATTGGGGGAATTTTTAGCAATATTGAGTTTGAACCTGAAATTATAATAAATTATTGGTTAAAATCCCATAACCTAAAAATATTATATGCTGTGACCTCCTTTCTCAAAAAAATTGAACAGAAAAAACTTCATGTGAGAACTGCCTTATGATTTAAGGGGTAGGAGAAATCTATTTTGGGTATAGTCCAAACTGAACTGGAACTTGAATATATTTATTAAATATGATTATACAATGGCAAGAAAAAATCTAGCATGCTGATTGGCTAATGTGCCCAGACACAGTGATGATATTACAGTATAACATCACTGTAGTTAGGTCAGGCACAAAGGTAACCGTACTGCAAAAAGGATCCCTCCCTCTGTCACTATCCCGTAGCCCTCACACCTCGCCTTTGCGTGTACAAGTATCCAGCCTCCTACTGAACAGTTCAAACTGAAATCACTATCCCATCGCCAAATGTCACTTTTCAGAATCCAACTTCATAAAAACAGAAACTCTTCCTAAACAGACTGCAAGTTCTTCCAAAAAGACACTGTGTCTTTCTGGAAGAACTTGTGGTCTGTTTAGGAAGAGTAGAAACCTACTTTCGGCTTTTACCTCCAGCTCCTGCTCCGTGCGACTCCATTGTTCAGAAGGCATACTTCAGAACACTCGCACTCAGCTGTCCATTCCTCGAAAAAACACATATTCCAAGTAAAAAAAAAAGCCATCAGTAACGGCTTTTACTTCTTCAGCTCATTAACAAGTTGGTGTGAGCGCGAGTGCAGTACACATTCATGCTGCACAATTCCTGAAATGCTTCACAGCTACAGAAGAAACACGGTAAATTTAAAATCGCAAAAGGAAAAAAGAAAAACTGAAACGCTATCCCCTTCATGCACTGCCTGTTGCAACTTTATATAAATGATCAGAAACGGCAGAGGGGAAACCACTGTCACAGATCACTATATAAACAAGAAAAGGCATTTAGGACTCAGTAGGCAAGATCGATGTGGCAGTAGCGCCACCGTGTATTGGAAGATATATTCTGGACTTTTTTCTTAAAACATATACCTACACCCACAGAAATCATAGAAAAAATAGATAAAAACAGCATTTTTTATTTCTTTTTTTTTTTAAGTTAACAAATAAGCCATTGTATAATAGCAATAAGGCACTCCAGGGATGTGTGTTATTGTCTAATAACGTCACTCCTGGGGTGGAGGAAGCACTCGGCTACTCATCGCTTCATCCCACCCCAGGAGTGACGTTATTACACAATAACACACACCCTGTTGTGCCTTATTGCTTAAATATTATACATATGTACACAACAATACTTGTACAAAATATGCTGAATGTACAAATGGTGTTCAAAATATATTATTAAGGTATTTTATATGGATGTGTAAATTAATTGAATTTAATGTATGCATTTTATAACTGTAATGACTTATCTAAGTTGATCAATAAAATGTTACTACTACAACAAATAAGCTAAGACAGTGCCTTAGCATAATTTACCTCATAAGACATCTACTCACTCTTGAAGCTAGGAGGCAGCTGCTTCAAACAACCTTTCTACCCTTGCTTGACTATGCTGACTTTCTCTACAGTCACTGCCCCCAGTATGCCCTCCAGAAGCTTGACACATTGAGATCTTACTTGGCATGCCCCTGTGGGCTCACCACTGCCTGTTATACCAGACAATTTATTGGCTGTCCCTCTTCATGAGGAGGCAAATACATGCCCTCATGTGGCTCTTCAGGGCTATTTCTAACAAACTCCCACCCTATATCTGTAACCTGTTCGAATGGTCTAAAAGTGTGTATGGCCTACGGAACTCCTCTTTTGTCCTCCTCAAGTTACCACAGATGAGAACATGTCATGGCACAACTGCCATCAGCTCCTTCCTACCATCACTTTGGAACAACATGCAAAAAGCACTTAAACTTTCCCTCCTGCCTAGCCCCTACATATTCAGGCAGCTGCTTTATTGATGCCTAAAGACTGCATGCGATTGCTTCGGATAATCACTGGCATATGGACTGAATATTCGCCTAGCTCCTGGACATCCCTGGACTTCTTATTCCCCCTGTAGGCCAACATTAATTTTTATTGTAACTACCCCTCTCCTAGCTCCCTCCCTCCCTCCTTCCCCATGGCACCCCAGAGCCTCTACCCTAGCAGGGCCCCCCGCTCCCCTCATGTGTCTTTGCCCTCCTCTCCTCTCTGTCCTTCACTGTGTCTTTGCCATCCTCTCCTCCCGCTATCCTCCATTGTCTCCTAACCCATATATGATCAATTGCCTGTATATGTATATAGCCCTCGTTATCTAAGTCTTGCTCCAGTTACCTAATGATCTCACACTTAAAAATAGCCTGCTTCAGTGTCTGCTGTGTTATGAAATGATGTTGAATACTGTAAATGAATTTGTCCTCTGTGCCCAGGACCATCTTGCAAATGAGCTTTTTCAATGATGTAACTGCCTGGTTAAATAAAATTTGATTGCTTGATTGATTAATTGAATTTAAAATATAAATAAGGACATGTAACAGACTCCTAAATGTAACATTTATTGGAAATTAAACTAAATTAAAGTATCAATTAGTGTTAATGCTTAAACCAACAAAAGGAAGCAAATGCACTGTTAGTGTAAAGTAAAGTCCCCTGAGCCATGGTGAATCTGAGGTGTGGTGTTTCTTGGTATTTGAATAATCATGCAAGAAAGCATTGGCATCTGGGAAAATGTAATGAGAAACTTATGATTTTACTGCTAAGTCTTATTAAATTGAAGTCTGTGCTTACATTGCCTCATATGGTGGTCAACTGTGAATGTGAAACCCAGCACCATCTAGGAAGAAGGTGGCCTTTAATTGCATCGGCAAGTGGGCCCTAATGTTGCTAGTGGGTGGGAGGGAGACTAGGAAATTGAGGGGGTTCAAGCAAGTAATTGTACCACAGGGGATGGGCTCCCAGTGGAATTTATTGTATTTCTTTTTAAACTGGATGGATTACAATGCGGCTGGGCTGGGGGGGGGGGGGAGTTAGCCTTCCAGCAGAGATAGGCTATAAGTGATGTTTTTTTCTTAAATAAACTGTAGATTGCATAGGTTGGAGAGTGCAGACAGTGGTGTGCCACTAAGGATAGGAATTTCATTTGAGTTTATTGGGTTTTAAAGCAAACTAGGAATCCTCTGAACCAGGGGAGGACTGTCAGTGTCAACAGTGGGTGGAAAGTACAGTTAGCAGCATGTCACCATGAATAGGCACACAGTATACATAGAAAAATAGAACTTGTCAACAGAAAAGGACAGCTAGGCCCACCCAGCCTGCCAAGTATGCCTAGCAAACCACTAGAAGTTCCCTTTCGCATGTCCCCCTTGCTGGAACTACCAGTCCCTTGTGTCTGTCCCATGCTCTCTTGAAAATCCCCACAGTTCCTGCCTCCATCACCTCTCCTGGGAGTTTGTTCCAGCTTTCCACCACAATCTCTGTAAAGTAGAATTTTCTGATGTTCCCCCTGAATCTCCCCCTACTATCTGCATATTGTGTCCCCTTTTTTTTGATTTATCCTTTAGCTGGAAGATATCTCCTGCTGGTACCTTGTTGAAACCCTTGATATACTTGATTGTCTCAATCATGTCCTCCCTTTCCCTCCACTGTTCAAGGGAATACATGTTGAGGTCCTTCAGCTGTTCCTTGTATGACAGGTGCCTGAGTCTCACTACCATTTTAGTCACCTATCTCTGGATGGGCTCCACCCTCTCCACATCCTTCCTAAGATATCACCTCCAGAACTGGACTCCAACCTCAAGGTGTGGCCTGACAAGCTACCTGTACAAGGGCATTATGACCTCCCTCCTCCTGATAGTTATTCTCCTGCCAATACAACCCAGCATCCTACTGGCCCTTGCCACCACCTTCTCACATTGCTTCACCACTTTCAGGTCCCATGAAATGTATATGCCAAGGTCTCTTTCCAGCTCGGTAAACTCTAGGGCTTGCCCTCCCTTACTGTATTTTGTGCCCTGCTTATTTTTGCCTAAGTGCTTATTTTGCATTTTTTAGCATTGACAGTCAATTGCCATTCCCTGGACGATTCCACCAGTTTCTCCAGATCGTTACATATGCTCTCAACCTCCTCCCTCCAGTTTCTCCAGATCCTTGCATATGCTTTCAACCTCCTCAGGCATATCTATTCTATTGCAGACCTTCGTGCCATCAGCGAATCGACACACCTCTCCCTCTAGCCACTCCGCTATGTCCCTTATAAATATATTGAAAAGGAGTGGCCCCAGTACTGACTCCTGAGGTACCCCACTGGTGACCATACCTTCCCATGATGGTATTCCATTAACAATTACCCTCTGCCTTCTGCCCCACCAGCCAGTTTTGAACCCATAGTGGCCTCAGCCCTAGGCATCTCATTTTATGTAGTAGTCTTCTGTGTGGCACAGAACCAAATGCGTTATTGAAGTTAAGATACACAATGTCTATAGATTGCCCTTATCCCGTACCCTGGTGACCCAGTCAAAGAACTCTATCTAGTTCATTTGACATGACCTTCCCTCAGTGAAACCATGTTGCCGCCAGTCCAGAAGACCATTGGTCTCCAGATAACTTGAGATTCTCTTCTTGAGCAGTTTCTCCATGAGCTTACCCATCACCGATGTTAAGATCACCAGACTATAACTGCCTAGATCCTCCTTGTCTCCCCCTTATGAAGTGGAACCACATCTGCCATTCTCCAGTCATCAGGGATCTCCCCTGTTTCCAAGGACCTGTTGAGGAGGCTGGTCAGAGGTCATGCTAGCACTTTGCTGAGCTCCCTCAGTACTCTGGGGTGCACCCCATCTGGCCCCATTGCCTTATCCACCTTCAAACCCTCAAGCTCCCTCAGGATCTCCTCAACCTGGAATGGACTGGAGTCAACTCCCTTCCCCTTCACCTTGTGTTCCCTGATTTTCTTGATCTCCCTCTCCTTTTCAGCTGTGAACACCAAGCAAAAGTAGCTATTGAGTATTTTCACCTTCCCATGGTCATCTTCCACCAACTTCCCTTCCCCATTTTTCAGCCTAATTATCCCTGCCCTTGACCTTCTCCTTTCTTTCACATACCATAAGAATGTTTTATCCCCCTCCTTGACTGTGTTGGCTATTTTATGTTTCATCTTGCCTTTGCCCTCCTGACCTCCCAACCTGCTTCCCTCTGTTTCTCTTGGTATAAAGCCCTACCCTCCTCCCTCTGTGTCCCCTTATACCTCCTAAATGCCTTTCTCTTTTCTCTGACCTTCTCTGCCACCTCTTTAGTGAACCAAAGGGGCTTCCTCCTTTTCCTATTTTTAGTTACCTTCCTGACATAGAGGTTAGTGGCTTCCACTATTGCCCCTTTATTTTACCCCACATTTCCTCCACCCCCCCTTTGTTTTCCCACCCCAGGTAGTGCTTAATGAACAGTTTCCCCCATTTTCTGAAAGTCTGCATGCCTGAAGTCTAGCATCTTTGATCTTGGCCGATGTACCTCAGCAGCAGACTTTCTAGCAGTGAACCAGAGAGAACTATGGTCACTTGTGCCTAGGTTCTCTCCTACAGATATCTCACCCATCCGTTCCCATTTGTAAGTATTAAATGAAGGATTGCCCCCTCCTTGGTTAGTCCTCTTACAAGCTGTTTCATGAATACTCCCTGTAGGGAGTCCATGATCTCTCTGCTGCTGGCAGATGCTGCTGATGGGGTGCCTCAATCCACATCCGGCAAGTTGAAGTCCCCCATCAGCAGCACCTCCCCTCTGTCCACCATCCTCTGGATCTCCTCTATCATTTCCCTATCCACCAACCCCTGCTACAGTGGTAGTCTGTAAATCACCCTGGTACATATTATCTCTCCCTTCCCAGTGTCCAGTGATATTCATAAAGCCTCTAACCCCCCCCCATTTACCCATTACTGCCATAGCCTTAGCGTTTTCTTTCACGTATAGGGCAACCCCTCCCCCTTTCCTATCCACCCTGTCCTCTCTAAAAAGTACATAACCTGGTATTACCATGTTCCAGTCCTGGCCCTCATGACCCCATGTCTCCTTGATTCCCATGATATTCAGATCCACCTCAGTCATGACCGCCGCTAAGTCTGGGATTTTGTTTCCCCATCTTCTGGCGTTAGTACACATGGCTCTCCATACGCTTGACCCATTTAGCTGTCCCCCATTGCTTGTTGCCTTCCCTGCTCCTCTAATCTTGTTTTTCCATCCTGGGGAAGGGCTGATAGCTCCCCATTTCTCCCATCCGATGGTGTGGGATTTTTTTCTAACTCCCCCCCCCCCCCGTGTCAGTTTATATTATATTTCTGTTCTATGAAATCTCCCAATTTGTACCTTAGCACTGCTGTGCCTTCCCTGTTCAGGTGCAGCCTATCCGGGGAAAATAGGCTGTCATCCCTCCATGCTGTCTCCCAGTTCCCTACTAACCCATACCCAATCTGTACACAACATCCCACCAGCCACCTATTAAATTCATCTATCTTTAGCCCCCTCTCTGTGCTTGCTCTTGGTATTGGCAACACTTCCAAAAAAGCCAAAGATCTGAACCCCAGGTTGCTGCAGAACCTTGCAAATGCTCTAAACCTTGCCTGCACTTCCAACAGACTAAGCCCTTCCAGGTAATTTGTTCCAAGATGGAACACAAGGTGAATCCTTCCATCCTGCTGTCTCCCCTCTGATTGGATATAATGGATTACTTCAGCCGCTGTCATACCTGGTAGGCACTCAACTCCTATTGTACTTTTTTTGTCCCCACCCCCTAATTAATTCCTTTTATTATCGAATCCCCAACAATTATGACCCTTCCCTCCACTGTCTTCTGCTTGACTTCTTCCTCTGTCTTTTTCCCAGCCCCTTGCATTTCCATAATTTCCCTCTTCCAACTTCCCTTATTTTCCCCACTTTCACCCTGAGTACTTTTCTCCTCCTTCTCCCTACACACTCCCAGTTCCCCACAGGCATTGTTCCCTGAACCACCCTTCTCTTTTTCCACTATCCATTGGCTCTATTCCCCTCTCTTTTCTCCTCCTTTCCCTTGCCCTGACCAATGTTTCTGGTGCCTGAGTAGCTTCCCCATTACCGTCCTGTTTAGGGGATCCAAGGCCTTCTCTCACAGCCCCCTTCTTCTCATGGGTTTGCCCTGTCTGGGATGTGATAGCCCCATCTACCTTATCCCCTTTTGTGGCCTCCTCTGTGTTCTTCCCCCCTCCTCCTGTCTCCTGAGTTTTCCATTTTGTCTGACACTCCTGTCCCCCCAGAGTCCTCCACTGCCCCAAGTTCTTCAGTCTCATCTCCATTCAGTGCAACTAGTGGTGTAAATCTGTTTTTGTGTTCAATGACTGCTGCCCTAGTTGCTTCTGCTGGTGCCACCCCCTTCTTTTTCCTTATGTGCAGGCTTGGAATACTTGTACCTTACCTCCTTCCAGTACCCTCTACCCTTCTCGCTGCCTCTACTCGAATCCCCAAGAGCTCCCTATTGCCCACCATACCCCAAGCTTCCTGACTCCTGCCCATTTCAGCTTCCACTTCTAGACCCCCTACAACTCTTCCATTCCATCTTGTACTGCCCCTGCCCCATCTTACTCACTCTGCAGCTCTCCTATCCTCCCCCCTCATCCCTACCCATCCCATCGTCCACCTCATCCACCTGGCCTTCTCCTTTATTTGTGCCAGCTGCCTACACACCATGCAACTCCCCATATTCCAAGCCATATCCAGCACTTGGCTGACCCACACACAGTACGCACAACAACCCATTCAAATATATCTCCTGCCCTTGCAGTCTGGGAACCTTGCCCTTGCCCTGTCCCCATTTCTCCCCAATTTCCCTGCCAAACTGGTTTCCCCTCAATTCTCCACAGCGCTATTACAAGTACAGCAACAACTCTATTTGTTTGTACTCTTAAACTGACTTCTTGGATGCCTATTACCCAATCACCTATCAAAGATGCACAATGCTCCTTTACCAATTTTAATTCAGCTAAGGTGAAAAAAAAATATTTACAAATCCTGCTTCCTCTTAACAGATTCTCAGTACAGATCACACAGCTTTAAAGCCTCCTACAAGTCCCTCTCAGGACTGTTTCCCCTCACCATTTGATAGCTCTCAGTACAGATCATACAGCAGTAATACCCTCTCCAAATCACCCTCAGTACTTTACCCCTTCCACTATTTAACAGTTTCCAGTACAGGTCACACAACATTTATGCCCCCTAAATGTCCTATTCGGTTCTTTGTCCCCACACTATTTAACCCTTTCACAATTTAACAATTTCCAGTACAGATCGCACCAATTTAACAGCTGTCAGTACAGATCACAAAGCATTAGTGCCCCCTCCAAATCCCTCTCAGTAGTTTGTCCCCATACCCTTAAACAGTTTCCAGACTAAATGCTACTGGCAGATGCAATTGGCTTAAATGCTAACTAGCAGCACTGTAGTTATGACAACAGAGGTTTGAGAGGCACCAATGAACTTTAGGACATTAAGTTGCTGTGATGGTGTAGTGATTAGGATAACCACATCTGATGCAGAAGGTAGGGAGTTCTATACTGACCAAGGGCAGGGAATAGAGGTTCAGTTAGCAGTGGAGGAAGAGTGTGTGTGGGGGGGAGAGATAGGCAGGTAGGACAAGTGGTAGGGAGAGAGCAGGAAGTAGTGTGTAGGGGAGGCAGCAGCGACTTCTAGTAGAGGCAAAATATAACTTGCTAATAGAAAACTGGGGTGTTAAAAGGCAGGGTGAATGAACGAGGTCATATGACCAATGTGATCTATAAATGAAGAGCCAAACTGGGGTTGGGGGGGGGTCGACACAAAGCATCTACGGGCCAGCACAGCCCAACTTCCAGGTCACAGAAGAGTTATCAAATGGTTCTGTTCAGCTACTGTTGCTCTGCCAGTGTTTCTGTGTGTGTGTGAAGAGTTCAGTTAAACTGCAAAATGGAGCATATAGAGTAGTAGTTGTAGTGCTAGTTTTATTTCTATTTGTCACCCTTCCCTGGATGCCTAGGGCACCTTACATACAGTGCAGTAGCAAAACATAAACAATAAAATTGACAGCAAAAATAGGGGCAGCAGTGCATTTTTTCTTTTAAAGCTACCGATTCTCTGACAATAGGGATGTGGTCAAGGTGTCAGGAATTGGCTGTGGGATAGGAGAAGTCAGCAGTTTGCCATCTTGGATGTACTTCTGGTGGCCACATTATTTTTTTTTTAAATGCCCAACCCAGGAAACAAGTTCCCAGTGTTGGTGGTAGGTTTGGGTTGAGACAAGCACAGCACTGGGGATGCATTCCCAGTGGCCACACTACTTACAGTGTTTGCAGGTAAGCAAAAATATTTATTGTTACACCTGCTAAAGTGCAAGTTATATTTTTAAAGTCATCCTAGTTATACATTAGTTACAAAACAGTAAAAACACATGGCATAATGCATCGTACAAATCACAATGTTCCTGTTTGGATTGGGCACCTAGTGTCAGAGTCAGGGGAACCACCAGTATATCATCAGGGTGAGTTCCTAGTGGCCAGAGTTTTGGTTTTTTTTATTGCCATTTTTGCTAAGAAGGGTTGTCTGAGTAAAAGGCACGCCCCTTTGTCCTGGGCACCTAACCAATATGGGAACTGCTCAGTTAGGCATAGAAAAGAGGGAGGGGGAGGGAAGGGGCAGGAGACAAGGGGGAGTGATGACTTAAAAGGGGGCAAAAAGTAAGGAGAGAAAATCTAGAAGGGAATTGGTCAATAGCAAAGAGAGAGAGAGAGCATGTGGGGAGGCAGGTTAAAAGAGGCTGCACAAAAGCAAGCAGCACTTCTTATCAGTTGCTAGCCAGTAATTCTCTTTGCTGGTCAGCACCTCAGTCAGTTCATCAGGAGTTGTATAAGTATTTCTCTTTACTTTAGGTAAGTACAGTTCCAATAGTTTGTGGGTTTACTTTAAGTGTTTAGGATTTTACTGTTTTGTGTGAGTATATAAAACAAAGTATATGGATATATAAAGAATTAGATGTTATTATGGAGATCAGCAAAACTGAAAAGTTCAGCTTTTAAATATTCATATAGTCTGAACATCTGGAAGATACACAGTTGCAGAGAAATCCTGTTCAGTATAATGGTATTGTGTAGAAATGTAAGCAATTGTGGTGAAGTCTGGTGATGGTTGGCGGTAAAGTTTAAAAACGTAAGCCTTTGTGGTTAAGTTCTGTGTTAGTAGCAGTAAAGTTTTACAAGATGCAGCATGCTAGGGCTGAGTGAGAGATCAGTTCATTTGCGTGGAAAGATGCAGAAAACTGGGTTTTAGTGAATGAAGGGACTGACTTTTCAATGATTCAGGGGACCGTTTCTGCTGCTGCGTTTTTTACGGTTGCAATTTTTGGGAGAATGACACGGCAGGCCCAGTGTCGATCATGGCATAGCTAATGGAGAACTAGGTAGATTTTTCTGACCGCATGTGGGTGAACACTGCAGCTAGGTCAGGAAGGTGCCTAGGAGACCGGGAATCCTATAGTGGTTTGCAAGTTTAAAAAAAAAAGTGGAAAAGGGCTGTGGAGTTTTGGTAGTTAGAAAGCAGCACACTTGGAAAAATGAGCCTGGGGAAAGGTGAACTAAAGGTGGGCTGCACAATGCTGGTGGATGCCCAGTGGGAAAGGAACGCACAGGTTGGGAGGATGGTTTCTTAATAAAATGCCACTGTTTTTGCATGGAGCTGCTGGGACTTTAATTCAAATTGAATGTGTGGGAGGCTGTTTGGGGAAGCGAGTTTTGGGCCACATGACTTGGGAGAGGGCATTGGCTAGGGATGTACCGGTGAGGTGGATGAATCAAAGAAAGACCGGGGCAAAGGGAAAAGGATGCTAGGAGATAGAATGGGGACAGGATGGTAGCTGAGGCACAAAAACAACAAAAAAAGCAATGTTTCAGTGAGGGAGACCTAAGGATAGACCTGAATGAAGCCATAGGCCTAATGGGAAGCCTGAAATTGTGCACATAGGTGGCCACCATATTAGGAGCATGGAGGCACAATGGTGGCCACCATTTTGAGATTGGCAGACCACATGGGTGACCACCATAATATGGGAGGGTGGCCACGTGGATGGCCACCATCTTGTGAACATGCAGGGCTGCTGCCATTTTGGGGGACTGAGAAAAAGATGAGGGAACATGATCAGAAATATAACAGGGATAACAATGAGGTTTAGTAAGGATTCCTGCAAGGGATCTCTAGTGAGACACAGTCACCAAGCAGGCAAGCTAGGCAGAAAGTAATATTGGTGTTTTTCCCTGCAATAAGGGAGGCCTGTTTAAAAAAAAAGAATTAGAGGAAAAATGCAGGCAGTTCTGGATAGGGTCAAGGGGCCTCCTAAGAATTAGCAATGGGTGAGTGGAATACAGGTTTTCAACAAACTGTTGGTTTATAGTGAGGCACAAAGAAACCAAAAAAAACCCTATTTTTGTAGAAGAGATGATTAATATAATGTGAATAATGGTGCTAGACCTGGATGCTGTCCCAGGGGGTGCAGACCAATTTGGAGGCAAGCAAAAGAAAAAAAAAGAGGAAAAGAGTTTTTTTGACTAATCTGGTTTACATTATTTTACAGTTTTTAAAAAAGAGTAATATGACAATGGTCACCAGAGAGTGAAAAATATCAAGGAGGAAGTGATGAGAATGATTATAGAGCTTGTTGAAAAGGCCAATAAAATCCTTGAGACAGTAGAGGATGAGCCAGCTGGACCAGAACCAGTGGGGTAGGGGAAGAAGAGAAAGGATAGTGGAACTCCGGGGGCCAAAGGCAAACAGCAGCCGAGGGGAGCGGCACTACGGGTGCCCCTACCTAAAGGACCTGTTCCACTGTGGCTGCCTTGCCTGTGGAACCCGGTACCACCTCCTAAGCCTACACCCCTACCTGTGCTGGTTCCACAGCCAATCCCGGTTCCACAGCCATTACCTGTACTGGTGCAACAGCCAGTACCAAGGCTGCAGCCTTTGTCAGAGCCAGTTCCACAACCAGTTCTGTTTCCATATTACCTACCAGTAGCAGTACCACAGCCGGTATCGATTCTGCAGCCCCTGCTGGTACCAACACCTTGGTCACAGCCGGTCCCAGTGCCACAGCCTTTGCCAATACCGGCTCCCTGACCTCAGCCATTGCTCTTGCCCCAGCCACAGCTGGGACCAGCTCCACCTCCTCAGCCATGTCCAGTACCATAACCCCTGCTGTCCCCTCAGCCAGACCAAGTTCAGCAACCCCAGCCATCACTGCCTCTACAACCAGTTCCAAGCCCAGAGAACCACCTGCACTGGGCCAGATGCCAAAGACACCAGGTACAATAGAGGTGTTACTAGACAGCAGTATTAAGGAAAATGTGGAACAAATATTTGGCAACGTGGGCGGGGATGGGATTAGTGAGTTTGAAAAGGTGCTGGGTGAGATAAAGAAGGAAAAGTGAAGGCACAACAAGTTGCAGTGGGGGGTAGATAAGACAGAGGTTAGGGATGGAAGTGGGCTCACCAGGGATGCAGATTGGGGACCATGTCCTGTTAACAACAAAAGAAAAAATTTGGAAGGGGAAATACGTAGATATATTTGCTCTGTTAAGTAAAGAAACAGTAAAGAAATATGAGGACAAGGATAGTTTCTGTAAAAGGGAAACGGCAGCAGCAGTAGTGTTGTTAGGTAAAGGGGAAGAGATATGAAGTTCAAAGAGCAAGACATGAGGTGCCTGGTCGGTGGGCTCCACATACTACAGTGCTATAGTACAAGAAAAGAGACCAAAGTTGGCATTGCCGCTTTTAGCATATTCGCTCATAATTCATAGTGCATACAAGATGGGGGGGTAACAACTGGATGTGGTATGATGAGCTGTTCCAGAAGAGAATGGCATCTCTTGGTGACATAAGGTGGGATACAAGGCATTCAGATCTCTGGTTTGAGATCATGACAGTGCCAGGGTGGGGAGAGGGAGATTGGACAAAAGGCATGGGGGGATTTCAGAAATGTTGCTGGGGCTATAACAGGGCGCACTGCTCTTGGCCAGACTGCCAGTTTAAACATGCCTGTTCCAGCTGTGGTGGATCACATCTGGTATTAAAATGCAGGAGTTACAGTGAGAATACAGGGGGAAGCAGTTATTGGGGGCAGTTCTTTTGGACTGGCCACTTGGGCTATTGGGGAGCCAGCTGGGAGCATGGAGGAAGGGAAGGGGTTTTGCAGGGGGTAGGGGCTACATGCAGGGAGGGTGGTACAGAGCTGAGAGAGGAGGGTAGGGTGGGGGCATTTAAAATGGCAAATACACCAATCAAGGTGGAGATATTACAAGATTGGGTAAGGTATTGTACTACCTGGACCAGAGGGTGGCACAGATATTGTGGGAAGGTTTCACCAAGGGTTTTAGGTTGCATTTTCAGGGGATCAGGGTGAGTACAAAAGCCAAGAATTTGGGATCAGTAAAGAGTAAGGAAGAAATACTAGTTAAGAAGATAGAAAAGAAGAGGGCAGCAGGTTTACTGGAATTTTCAGGTGCTGCCATTTGACAACCTCCAGGTATCCCCGCTAGGCCTAGTCCCAAAAAAGCAGCCAGGTGAATAGAAACACATAGAATTTGATGGCAGATAAGGACCACTTGGCCCACCCAGTCTGCCCATTTCCCTACCTAATGGATAAGCTGCAGATCCTAGTTAACCAGCAGCCTACTTCTTTCTACCCCCACCCCCTAGAATTGCTTTATGACTGTATCATGCATGCTTGAATTCAACCACTGTTTTTGACTCCACAATCTCCTATGGAAGGCCGTTCCATGCATCCACAACCCTCTCTGTAAAAAAATACTTCCTTACATTACCTCTGAGCCGCCCCCTCTCTATCTTCAAATTGTGCCCCCTTGTTCTTGCACACCTCTGTTTTGAAAGATGCTACCCTCTTGGACTTTGTTGATTCCCTTGAGGTACTTGAAAGTTTCTATCATGTCCCCCCTCTCCCTCCTTTCCTTGAGGCTATACATATTAAGCTCCTTTAGTCTCTCTTCATATGTCTTCCGGTGCAGACCCTGCACCATTTTAGCTGCCCTCCTCTGGACAGCTTCCATCCTGTCTATGTCCTTGCAGAGACTGGGTCTCCAGAACTGCACGAGTACTCAGATGGGGTCTCACCAGCTGTCTGTACAGAGGATAACAACTTCCTGTTTTCTACTGGTGATGCCTCTCCTATGCATCCCAGTATCCCCAACCCTCCTTACTGCCCTCTCCATTGCTTGCCCACTTTAAGTCATCTGATATGACTACCCCAGGTCCCTTTCCATTTTGTTGTTGTTAGTATCTCACCCCCCATTGTGTACTCTTCCCCTGGGTTTTTGTTTCCCAGGTGCATTACCTTGCACTTCTTAGCATTGAATCTAAGCTGCCATACATTTGACCATTCCTCTAACCTTGCCAAGTCCCTTCTCATCCTTTCCACCCCACCATGTGCATCAACTCTGTTGCAGATCTTTGTGTCATCTGCAAAGAGACTTACTTTTCCTTCCAGTCCCTCTGCAGTGTTGATTATAAAGACATTGAAGAGGACCGGTCCTAATACTGAACCCTGCAGTACCCCACTAGTAACCCCCCTTTCTTCAGAGTGGACTCCATTTACTATTACCCTCTGTGTCCTATTCTCCAGCCAGTTCTTTACCCAGGCTATCATTTTGGGACCCACTCCCAGGCTGGCTAACTTGTATATTAATCTTTTGCGTGGGACTGTGTCAAATGCCTTGCTAAAGTCTAGGTAGGCCATGTGCACAGCCCCTCCCTGATCTACTACTTTGGTCACCCAGTCAAAGAAATCTATTAGATTCATCTGGCATGACCTTCCCACTGTGAATCCATGCTGCCTTCGGTCCTGTGCTCCTCTGGCCTCTAGGTACTCAACAATTCTTTCCTTCAGAAGTGATTCCATCATTTTTCCTATCACTGAGGTTAAACTAAAAGGTCTGTAGTTTCCTACTTCTGCTCTACTCCCACTTTTGTGAAGGGGAATCACATCTGCCCTCCTCCAGTCCTCAGGTACCACCCCATCTTCCCATGATTTGTTAAAGAGGGTATTCAGTGGTGTCACTAGTTCTACCCTTAATTCTTTTAGAATTGTGTGATGAATCCCATCAGGCCCCATTGCTTTGTCCACCTTCAGTTTTAAGAGTTCTTTCAGAACCCTTTCTTCTGTAAATGGGCTGGTACTGACTTCTGTATCCAGTGTTTCTGTTGTTTGTTTTAGGTACCTCCCCTCTTCATTTGTAAATACTGAGCAAAATATTTGTTTAGTATCTCTGCTTTACGCTGTCACCTCTGCCCACCCTCCCTCCCTTTATTAAGCCTCACTATCCCTCCTTGGTCTTCCTTCACTCCCTGATGTACCTAAAAAAGGTTTTATCCACCCTCTTAAATGAGTTGGCTATCTTTTTCTTGGTTCGGGCCTTTGCTGTTCAGACTGCCTTCCCAGCTTCCTTTTGCTTTAACTGATACAATTCTTTGTCCTGCTCCTTCTGTGATTCCTTGTACTTTCTGAATGCATTCTTTTTCTCTTGAACCTTCACTGCCACCTCCTTTGAGAACCATAAGGTTCCTTATATTGTTTTGTTTTGTTTATTTGCTTCACACAAAGGCTTGTTACCTCTGTGATGGCAGTTTTTATTATTCCCCATTATTCTTCCACCCCTCCTTCCTGCCCATTTGCTAGTGCTTTCCTTAGGCACTCACCCATTTTAGCAAAGTCAGCCTTCCTGAAGTCCAGTACTTTTGCCTTTGTATGGCTTGACTATATTGCTGTGTTTATTGTGAACCATACTGTTCGATAGTCGCTAGTTCCCAGATGGCTGCCCACTTCTACATCTGTGATCCTCTCTCCATCTCCATTTGAGAGAACCAGGTCTAAGATTGCTCCCTCTCAAGTGGGTTCCAATCCTAGCTATCTAAGACATGCCCCCTGTAGGGCATCTAGAATAACCCCACTCTTAGAAGTGGCTGCTGCAACTGTACTCCAGTTAATATCTGGCATATTCAGATCACCCATCAGCAATATCTCCCCTTTTTCTGCCATTCTAAGTATACTTTCTATCATTTCCTTGTCCATTTCCTCCCCCTGAGAGGGAGGTCTGTATACAACCCCTGTGCGGATTGTGGTGCCATTGCCATTCTCCAAATTGACCCACAGTGCTTCTTCTTCTCCCTGTTTACCCTTTTGTTCTGTTGCTTTGATTCCTTCCCTTATGTAGAGAGCTACTACTCCTCCTCTTTTACCCTCCCTGTCCCTCCTGTAGATAGTGTATCCTGGTATGTTTACGTCCCAGTCATGGTTCTGTGTGTACCATGTTTCTGTGACTGCCACAATATCCAGATGTTCCTCCTCTATCAAGGCCACTAATTCAGGAAGCTTGTTACCCAAACTATGGGCATTGGTACTCATTGCTCTCCATTTTTTGATGGCTTTACCTTCTGTAGCAGCATCCCCCACTGACCTTTCTACCTTGGTCTTTTTCTCATTTAGTATCCTGTTTTGAAGGGGGAGGCTGGGATTTTCCTGCTGTTTATCAGTGCCTTCCCCCTTGACTAGTTTAAAAGCTTGCCAATGAAGCATTTAAACTGATTGCCCAAAAGACTTGTTCCCTTCCTGGACAGATGCAGACCATCCTGCCAGTATAGGCTGGTGTCCCTCCAGGTGTAACCTCAGTCCCCAGTGAAGACAAACCCCTGTGCTCCACACCATTTATTTAACCATTCGTTAAACTGCCTGGTGCAAAGTACCCTTGCCTCACCCATGCCACTGACAGGCAGCACCTCTGAGAAGGATACTGTGTGTGCTACTTGTCTTAGGCCCCTGACCAACTCTACAAAGTCCTTCTGCACTGCTCTAATCTCATGATGAGCCAAGTCATTTGTCCCTAGGTGGACAATGATGTCCAGCTCAGACTCCCATGCAACTGTTCTCGTGATCCTAAGGATGCGCTTCCTGTCCCTCCAAGCTATGGCACCAGGCAGGCACCTTAATTCAGTTTTCCCTGCTCCCCCCAGTTCTATCCCCAAGTAACTGAGTCCCCCACCAGGAGCTGCTTCCTTTCCCTGTGGTGTCCTCTGCCTCCTTCCTGAGGGCCTCCCTTGTGACAGTTGTCTGCAACCTCCTTAGTCTCCTCTGTGGGTGCATCCATAGGGGAACTATGTTCCCCCAGACTGGTGTATGGATTATGGAGTGGAACAACTGACTGGGTGTGCCTCTGTTATACCACCCTTATCCTCCCTGTGCCCACTGTGGTCCAACTGCTGTGCTTTCTTCACAACCTCTGAGGTAGTGGTGGTGGCTCTGGTGCTCCCTGGATGGGGGAGGTTCCCTTACTACTGTCCAGTGCGGCCTGGGGAAGGTTCCCTTACTACTGTCCAGTGTGACCTGAAGATGGGCAACTTCTTCCCTCAGGGCAGATAGTTGTCTGCAAACAGGGCAGCATCTCAGCCTCAAGAAAGACTCCCAGAAGACTGATGCCCCACAGCCATTACATTGCACTACTCCCCACATGTCTTTCTACCTTCTTGTTTTTTTTGGGGGTTTTTTTTGTGTGTGTGTGTGTGTGATTGGTTTATTATATAGAAATATATGTATTATATAATGTGTATGCTTATATTGTCAGTGCAGTGTGCTAGAGAGGATATGACAGTGATATGCACTTGTCTTCTTGAGGAAATGATGTCAGAACCCCAGGTATAAAGGAACTATTTCCAGGGTGGGTGGGTGGTGAGGGGTGGGAAGGGTTTGGGCCTAAACTGTGCCATCATGAAACAATCAGCTAAAAGCTCTGACCTACCACTGTGATGAATGCCTTCCTGTCAGTAAGATGCCCTACACGACAATTTGACAGAGAAAATACCCTGCTAATCAAACAGAGAAAAATCCAAACATACAAGGCAGACACAGGTAAACTTCCCTGGTTATTGGGTCATTCACCATCTGTCTTACCCCAAGGGGAGTCAGTGAATGATCACGTTAGCGATGAGAATAGCAATGTGACCTATTCATCATTAGAGGAGGCAGTATGGATGATTAGGGCAATGAAAGGGGCATGGCTGGCAAAAACTGACATAGAAGCAGCTTTGAGGCTGTTGCCAACATGCCCAGAGGATTGGAAATTGCTAGGTTTTCGCATGGATGGCCTATTCTATTTTTACAAAGCCATGCCAATGGAATTCTCAATGACATGCACCACATTTAAAACATTCAGCACCTGGCTGCAATGGGTTTTCAGATTTCAGTATGGACATAGGGCAATTATACTTTACTTAGATAATTTTCTTCCGGTGGGGGAGGGAGAAGAGGGGACAAGCCAAATGCTCAGGGATTTTAGAGAGATGTGCAGACAGCTAGGTGCACCACTAGTGGCTGACAAATGGAAGGGCCAAGTCAGTACCTGGAATACCTGGGAATAGAGATTGATGAGAGAGCAGGCATATATAGGTTAACAATGAAAAAAGATCAGCAGTTAAAAGGGCTTTTGGGTAGCCTAAAGGAGAGAAGAAGGGTGCCACTACACATTGTGCAACAGGGGACACTTGAATTTTGCATGCCATATGATTTCCCCCAGTGTGTATTATCATGTTGCCTGGCAAGGGCAATGAGAGGGACCATGAAGCCCCACCACTGGGTCAACATTACAAGAGGGCTGGGGGAAGATTTGGAGGTCTGTGAAGAGTTCCTGAAGAGCTATAATGGGGTGTCTTTTTGGCAGGAGACATGGGTAGTTAATACTGATCTGGAACTATATACAGATGCTGCCAGGGGCTAGGGATGGGGGCCTATCTTAGAGGGCAGTGATTTTTGGAACCATGGTCAGATGAATGGGTACAAAGGGCTTTTACACAGGATATAACATTCCTGCAAATTTTCCTCAAAGGGTAGCAACAGTGGTGTGGGGGGAAGGTTACACAATCAGAAGGTGACATTTTGGTGTGACAACAGGGCAGTAGTAGATGTGCTGAATAAGACAGGGGCTATTTCAGGGACAGTTATGCAGGTTTTGAAGAAGCTGGTACTACAGGGTTTGAGGCTGAACATGTGCAGTAGAGCTAGGCACATAGAAGGGGTGATGAACACGGTAGCTGACAGCCTTTCCTGTCTACAGCTGGACTGGTATCAGGCCATCACACTAGGGGCACACAGCAGCAGAATGAGAATTCCAACCTACATGTGGGAGATTGGTAGGAAGGAGCCGAGTTCTTGTTTCACAAGTCTTGCTCAGCAAAGACCCTGAGGACATACAAAGGATCATGGTGAGGTTTCCAGGCCTTTCATATGAGACAAAACATGGAGGTAAGATGGAGAATCACAGAACAGGTAGCAAGATTTGTAGTTAATAGGTGGAGAACAAGAATAGCACACTCCACCATGGGGGTGCACTTGGCAGCAATAAATTGGGATAGTAATCTATGGGAGTGGAGGTCCCTGGGAAAGGGACAGATTGTAAAAAGGATGATGCAGGAATGTCAGAGAGTAAGAGGGAAGGAGCCAGATAGAAGGCAGCCAATATTGGAAGTCCTACAGGAAAACCTTTAAGGGATATTGCCATGGGTGTGTTATTCGGGAGGCAAAGTGACATTATCTGAGGCTCTTTTCACAGTAATGTTTCACGGGGCATTACAAGTCTGCAAGGTTTTAGGGTAAGGGAGGGGGAGGAGAAGGGGTGACTACAGTGGGAGGAGGCACACTGCCAGGGTGACACAATTGCCTTGCATCTACAAAGGTCCAAACTGGACCAGATGGGATGAGGGGTGACTATTAAACTACAGAGGTACTCAAGGGCAGTGATATGCCTGGTCCAGGTCCTGTTTTCCTAAGTAGCAATTAGACAAATTGGCATGGGTCCACTGTTTAAACACAGGGATGTTTCAGGAGTAACAGGGGAGCAGCTTGCAGTGGTGCTGAAAAAAGGGAAGGAGTTTTTGGGAGAAGACCCAGGTGGATATTCATCACACTCATTTAGGATATGTGCTGCATCAAAAGTGGTGGGGGATCTTCAGAGGAGGTGAAGAGTGTGGGGAGATGGGCATCAGACAGTTACAGAGTAGATATAAAGAAAATTGAATGATTAACATGTTTTTACTTTTGTTTTGCAGGGCGAGTACAGCAGGCCAAAAATTAAAAAAGAGGGAAATGAAGAGATGAATGAGGAGGGAAGGGGAGAGGGAAGGGGGGATGAGGGTTTATGTGGACACTTTAACTCACTAGGCTTATCTTTGTTTGGTCACAGGTCTCAGTAAGTGACTGGAAGTCTGGATCTGCAGCCATTTTTTTTTATTTATTGGGTGGAAAGAAGAGCAGCAGTGATGGCAGGGAGAAAGCAGATGTACCATGATTGGCACAGCCTAAGAATACAAAGGAAGCGGCTATGAGGGATGCAAGAGATGCAGTTACTTCCACTGATAGAAGATATGTGGACAAGGAGCCTGGAGCCACACCTGATAATAATTCACCGGGTTGGAAACAATTTAGGCACAAGACCATGGCTTTTTTTTAATTTCAGTTTTGGAATTACAATCTTTGAGCCAAGCTGGCTCTTTTACAAAGCTCCAAGTCAGTAGAAGAACAGACAAAACAGTACAATTCACATCATATGATGAGAACGTACAATAGCCAAGTGACAAGACTATTTTGCAAGCAAGATAAATGTGGAGTATAACCTCAAATACAAATACTTTTATTAAAGAAATATTTCTAGTCTATAGATCTAGTTACTAAGTGCAGGTTGCTTGTAGTTGGCAGACAAAATCGGCTTTGTCAAAGAAAAGGGGAGGAGGGAGGAGGTATGGAGAGTATTGGCATGTGTATAAAGGAGGCATATTGCATAGTGTTATTACAGGATAGGTGAAGGGGGTATGGTAATGAGGGGGAATGAGCTGATAGGTGCTGTATGCATGGGGGAAGCCTAGGGGAAGTGTAAACCAAGTAGAGGGCTTGATATTTTCTTGCAGATAAAAGAGGTTATTAAAGCAATAAAAGAATGGTGGCCTGAAGTAAAATTGCTATGGTCTGAAATGTTGCGATGTAGGGTGTGACATTACACAAGAAGTCAAAAGTGATGGGGGGCACACAGAAGGATGAATAAGAGAGTTGGAGAGTTGTTTAGGTCAATGGAAGGGGCATCATACTGCACAGTGGGATGGTTGAAAGTCATGCATATTTATACAGGTCAGATGGTGTACACCTGTCTGAGATGGGCATTGACATATTCAGTGCAGAATTGGGGATTGTGGTGGAAACATGGAAACAGGAGTTTGCATAAAAAATGGGAGAGAAGGGAAGAGGACTTGGGGAAGCCCTCCATCCTGTGCAAGTTGGAGGTGGTCTGGTGGAAAAAGGAAAAAGGGAGGGGAGACATTAAGTGGTGGGGGGGACAAACCTGGCCTAGGTGTACACCAAGGTGGGGGGAAGAGACTACTCTGGGGATGTATGCCAAGGGGAGCTTCAGTAGAGAGTAGAGGTACAGATGTACATCCATATCCAGCAAGGAAGATGAAAAAGGAAAATGAGAACGTACCCCAGATGTTTATCTGGGAAAGAAGACAGAAGAATAAAATGTGGATGCAAAAACTGTAAAAAATTGTAAAATTATGAGATGATTATGTTTATGATGATTATGATAGTATATGAAATTAAAGGATATTAGTCAGTAAATGTAAGAAACATTTAATAAATTTATTTCCAACTGAGCAACCAGCAAACAATGGTGAGGTGGATTTCAATGGGAAGGAGATCTGGGAAAAAGAAGAGCTGCTTGAGTAAAAGCAGACCCCTTTGTCCTGGACACCTGACCAATAAGGGAATAACTCAGTTAGGCATAGGAAAGGGTGGGGAGGAAGGGGTGGGGGCCAAGAGGGGTTGTGATGATGTAAAGGGGCAAGGAGTAAGGAGAGAAAATAAAGAAGGAACTGGTCAATAGCAAAGAGAGAGAGAGAGAGTGTGGGAAGGCGGGTTCGAAAGAGGCTGAACAAGAGCAAGCAGCCCTTCTTATTATTTGCTAGCCAGTAATTTTTCTGACCCTCCCACCCAGAGAAAAAGGAGGAGAAATGATAAGAATTAGGGATGAAGGAAGTTTAGTTAAGGATGCTGCCGATTGTGGGAGACAGCTAAAAAATGGCAAGAGGCAAGATGGGAGTCTCCGGATTGGACTGCTGAAGGTTGACGACACAGAGGAAAAAGGAAAAAGGGAGGAGGAAATTAAGTGGAGGGAGGATGAACCTGGCCTGGGTGTACACCAAGGCTGGGGGGGGGACTACTCTGGGGGGTATGTCCAGGGGAGCTATGGAGAGGGGCACAGATGTACATCCATACCCAGCAAGGAAGATGAAAAAGGAAAACAAGAACTCACCCAAGATGTACATCTGTGGGAGAAGACAAAAGGATCAAATGTGGATGTACAAATTGTAAAAAACTGGAAAATTATTAGATGATTGTGTTTATGATGATTATGCTGGCATATGAGATTAAAGGATATTAGTCTGTAAATACAGGGAACATTTAATAAATGTATTGCGGACTGAGCAACCAACAAACAATGGTGTGGTAAATTTCATTGAGAAGGGGATCCGGGGACAAACACTAGGGTTGTTCTCTGTCATTTGACTCAGATCAGCAAAAACAACTTTTTTAGGAATAAAAAACATTTAAAAAGTAAGTTTAACTTCCTTATTTCATCTGCAAAAACTATTTTTTACTTTCACAAAATATATTTTTTTTAATTCTGCTTATGCACAGACATAATTTTGCTATGTTTTTAACTTCATTTTCATGTTATTTCACTTTCAATACACCAAAAAAAATATTGAATATTTGTTATAGCCTACCTTTGGGGAAGGATGTAACAAACCTGCAGTTTTCATTTTTCAAATGCCAGTCAATATGTAGTAATTTATTAGTCTAAAATGCCCTTTTCCATAATGTTTAACATATTTGCCACCCCGTAGCACATAAACACTACTCAGAGGACACAAAATCATTTCTAATTAGCAGCTCTTTATAATGTTCCTATTTACAGAAATACCAATGAGACTAAATGATAAATATTTAAATGTAGCTGAATAAAAAGTGATGTGAAGAACTGCATTCTGCATTGTTTCATTTTTAAAGATAGCATTCTGTTACAGTTCTTGTCATAGAACAAGTGATCAGGACTTTAACTATAAATGAATGAGTGAAAGTTTAGGTATTGAGAACTCTAAGCATGGTTCTGATAGGACAGTAGCTCATGCTTAGCGTTCTGTACACAAACTGTAACAGTAAAAACTCAGAAATTTCTGGTTCCATGAAAGGAACTCTGAAGAATGTTGCCCATCAAAAGTAAACAATTGAAAACACAATTTTTTGCATCACTGTTTATCCAGGTACAGTTAAATACAGGTCTATTGGAGGTGAACCTGTTCATTTCAGTTACTAGGAACATTACTAATTGCTTCCAATTAAACATGAATTTCATGTCCTCTTTCACCTAATTTCATCAAACCAAACAAATCCTGAGATTCTGGACAAAAGGGCATACATTGCTGATTTTCAGGTCCCTATGTCTAAAAGAGCCAGTGTATAAGTAGATGGAAATTGAGGTTTGTATGAAAAGTCTTTTCTACCCTAATTATAGTGCCACTATGGTGCCACTATAATACAGTGTAAAAAGAAATGTAGCAGTTCCATTATTAAGAAAACTATTCATTTTATCTCTCTTGGGGAAAATTATGTGATCAACGCTGACTTAAGATTTGATTTGTCATAATAGAACAAAATACATCAAAATGCAAGTTCATGGTCACAGTCATGGTATTGGCTTTAAAATGGAAATGGTTCTGTCCAGTAGATTATAAATCTTCTGTATTTGTATCATTGTGTTATTTCACTGTTTCAATTAGTTCTAGCATGGGCAGACAGCAAAGCTCTCAATAATACTACGTGTTTCTTCAGTTGTTTTTCATGAGATTCAGTCAAACACATTTTCAACATAGCCTTCAAGAAAATATGAACTATTATATTCCTGAAGTATATTTGTGTCAGTTCTAAGTGCAAGGTCTTTACATTAAAATTCCTGTATGAATTTTAATGGAGACACTTAAATTGTAATTATTCCTCTCAGCTCAAATGCAGGTAACAAATGGAATTCAATCAGTATTCATGCATAATGACCATCATTAAGACAGAAATAATAATGACATTCTATCTACATTAAACTTGCAGACACTTTACACAATGATCTGAATCCCATTATTGATCTCCATGGAGATATGCAATTGTCACCTATTCTGCATAATATCTGAATGTTAAATACATTTGTTTGCAGCAACTATTTTAATGAACATGCCCAGTTTCAGTTAATTAACTACCTGATAACTGAATATTTTTGCTAAATTATTTATTATATGGAAATCATAATTATGACAGCATTTATCACCTTGTGTATGTGATTGTAATAAACAGAATCTTGTGCTGTTTATGATCCAATGATCCTAGTGTAAAAACACTTTGCCTCTAATAATACCTGATTTAGGTTACAAATCAAAGTGGCACTTGACAATAACTTCCCATGCAGACAAATACATTTTACAGGCTCCTAAGCAATCTAAGTAGTGGTAAACATCTCATAAACATTTATCTTGCAGTTTTGAGGCACAGCATAATAATGCTGGCATTCAAGCAAACTTTAGTATGCACTAAAGTTGCCACAGACTGTTGAGAAAAAAGAAAGGCATTTAATGGATACCTAAATAAGCTATTTTGTTTACTTAACAATTAGCTTGATAGTCCATAAAAGAAAAGGTTATTATTAACAATACTGTTCAAAATGAATTTATCTAAAGAAGATAAACACAGTTTCAATTGCTTGATTTGAGTTTTAACCCATTTAATATAAATACTTTTCTAATGAATTATTCTAAAAAGTCCATAAAATGACTGCCAATATTTTGCCACTCCAGTAGTTCTATAGTAAGTATTATTTACTGCACTACTGGCATGGCTAGATTTAGGAAGTGGATAAAAGAGACTGAATTGAAAGAACACTTCATGATTAACTTTACTTGTACATTTGATTAATGTTATAAGTGAAATGTTGTCACTGATATACAGGCATGTGTTTCATATATTGAACATACTGACTGCATTTATATAACCTGTATGTAATGTACCCGGGTCACTCCTATAAAAGGGGATTATACTGCCCAGTTAGTTTACCTTGTGAACAGTAAATTAATAAATCAATCAAAAAATAAGATATTGCAACAGGTAACCCAGAGTACAAGATTTCAATAGAAAAAAATATAGTTACTATTCCTTCTTATTATGAAGATATGCTGCATAGAAAATGAACACATGTTGCTGCTACAGTACAGACATAAAGACATTGAGTTAGACTACTGTCATTGAATCAAACAGTTAGGATCACAATGTGAACTGCTCCTCATTCACTTTATTGTGGAAGTAAATTCAAAGGTGTTGAAACATTAACACAGCCATGTAATGAAATGTTTTGTTCCAAAATGCTAGTTTCAACAAAAGATAGTTTCAATTTTACAGGTAATGACAATATTTATAAATCTGAGTTTCTAGGGACTTCCTATATTGTGCAATATTGTTTGTTATATTTAGTTTTATTTTCTTGATCATAACCCTTGTCACATTTGCAATATTTCTCAGCCAAATGAAGTAGCCATTTTTCTTGAGAAAAATGTATTTATTTATCTGAAAATTGGTAACTGGGAAAGGCACACTGAACTGAGACTCATTTGCAGGTACAACCCGGGGGGGAAGGGGACAGTGTACAAGGCAACAAGCAACAAAATGGTACAAAGTGCAATGTATGGTACAATGTAAACTGCATACAGTGTGCAATGAAACAGGAGTTAAACTGAGTGGCAGTTATATACTAAAGTGCAAGCAAACTAACCAGCACATTACAGTTTGTGTGAAAAAAGCATAACATATAGACAACCAAAATTAAAATGCAGGATCAGGCAGACCATCCAACTGGATTGGGAGAGTGTGAGAGAGCCAGAGTCAGGTGGGAACATGGCAGGAGTGGTATTGGGGAGGAAGGAGTTAAAGCTGGCATTTGAAGGAGAGATTGTGGGTGAAAAGGTGGAGCATAGAGGAGAGATTGTTCCAGATGGAGAGGAGATGATAGGTGAAAGAAGATTGCCAAACAGTGGAGTGAGAGTGAGTATGTGAAAAAGTGTGTGTCTGTAGATCAAAGAGCATAAGAAGCAAGGAGAATAGGAGTGACGAGGGAGGAGAAGAAAGGAGGAGGAGTCCTGAAGCAGTATTTAGAGATGAAGGAAGCACAGTGAGTTAAGTGACATGATGGAAGGGGAGGAATAGAGTGAGCAGTGCTTAGTATGAAAGGGGGCATTTTCAGTGAATCAGCAGGAAGCTGGTGAGGGAGGAGGGACAGTGCTGTAGACCACATCTACATAGTCAAACACCAGAAGTGCTATCATATTGAGCAGCTCCTGGTGGACCTGGAGATAGAGGCAGTCCTTGCTGCAATACTAGGCATCAAGTTTAGGGTTGCATTTGGAGTGGGTGATGTCAATTTTGGTGGAGAAGTCAAGCCTACTGTCCAACCACACACCAAGGTATTTGAAGGTGGTAACAGTTTCAAGGATGGAGCCATCCAGGGTGATGAACACGGAAGTGAGGAATGCCTGGCTATTTTTTGACTGGAAAAAGGGTCACTGACATTTTTTTTACCTGGAATTGGTTGTATTGCAACCAGCAATGGACATTACGGAAATCATGCTAAAGTTATTCTTCTAAAGCCAAAGATAAGGCACCTATAGTGACTATAACTGTGTTATCCGAATACATGTGAATATGTAAATTGGCACAGATTGATGGGAGATAATTTAAAAGGAAGGAAAATAGTATTGGATCCAGACTAGAGCCTTAAGGGTCCCCCGACTGAATGGAGGGGGACAGGGCCTCTCAAACTTGTACCAACTGGAGAGAGGCAGAGAGGTAGGACATGAACCAGTCACAAGCGGAAGCTGTGAGGCCAGCTGAGCTCAGCTTGTTCAGGAGGAGGGATTGGGCTACTGAGTCAAAGACCTTAACCAGGTCAATGAAGAAAGCCACTCTGATAAGTCCATGACCCATCCAAGTAAGAACAGAATCAGTCACACGTAGCAGATAGGAGATTATAGCGTGGTGTTTGTGAAAGCCAGACTGTAACAAAGAAAGGAAGTTGGAGGAATAGAGAAAGTCAGCAAGCCAGTAGTAAACTTGTTTCTCCTGCAACTTGTCAAGAATTAGGAAAAGGGAGATGGGTCAGAAGTAGCCAGGAGAAGTGAGATCACCCATTTTGTGAAGGGGGAACTTAGATAACTTTAAGGACTTAGGGCAGCAGAAAAGGAGAAAGAGAGACTGAGAAGGGGGGTGAGGAGGGAAGCGATGTTGGGAGCAGTGAGATGAAGCAGCTTTGAGTATGGCTTATAAAGGCTAGATTTGGACAGGTTAAGAGAGGAGAGAGTGTGTAGGACCTCCTTGGAAGTGACAGGAGAGAAATTAAACCCCTCAGATGGATGAGGTAGAGGAGAGCAGGTTAAATACATTAAGAATATAATAAAAAAACTTTTAAAGACAACACTTAAATTTTGTTAGAACTGAAACATTTTGCTAGCAAATGAAATAAAAATATGTCTGGAATCTTTTACTGTTTAAAAAACATAGGGGCAAATGTGTTGCCCATATCTGGTGCACTGCTGCTTTAAATTGCTAATTTTATTAAACAGGGTTATAACATTGGAGAACTGATTTGATCTCAGAAGGCCGGATTTTCTAAATTTATCCTCCCGGCTTGTGCTACATGTTTGCTACATACTGTTAAACTACAGCTAAATGTTAAAGCACTTAAAAGGTGATCAAACTAGAGTGCAATTGCTACAATTTGATGCTTCAAAAATTTGATGCATGCTTTACTTTTTTACTGCAAGCTACCTCAAACCATGAAAATTGTCAGTTCAGTTCTTGTCAAAATTTGATTAATCAGTACAGATGATGTGATGCTTTACTTCACTGGCAAAACTCCAGCAAATCTGCAGAATTTGACTTCACAGACAGATTTGTAAAATGCACATTTGTCCACTTTGCCAATGTGTCACATGGCAATGGGGTTTCCGGCAGAAAGTGGCACTTTTTCGGGAGATGTCAAGAGAAACCTACTACTGTACTTACAATTCCTTCTTATGTAAAGACCAGGGTCCCTATATTCTACAAGGGATTCAGCGCAAATATTTGAGTTGTGCTTGCACCAAACCCAGCAGCTGCTATATTGTTGGATAACAGACCGGTACTATCAGACTGAATATCAGCCAATGTCAGTGCAATGCCACATAAAACTGTGCTGCCCCAGCATGGGCCTGAGCTGTATCTAGCCTACAGGGAACAGTGCTCCTGGATCAGGTAGCACCAGGACCCATGTTGTCTATTTTCAGCAACATCATGCAAATGAGCCCATTGGGTGTGCTAAGGGTCCATTTGTATGCCCATTATGGGCTCATTTGCATGGTGAGCAGCCATCCTTTTGGTCCCATCCTGAGTGCAACTGACAAGTCATCCATGGTGTCTAGCAGCACCCCCACCCCTCATTCATCCATCCCTTGTTAGTTAGACATATCCCTTATGTCTAGCAGCAAGCCCCCAACTCCGGTTCACCCATCCCATGTCAGTTTTACATATCCCAGGTGTCTAGTGGCACCCCCACCCCAATCACCCATTCCATAGTATGTATACATATCCCTGCAGTCTGGTGGCACCCAACACCCCCAAATGCCCATATCTTATTACATCTACCTTTCCCTAGTATCTAGTGGCACTCCTTGTCTATGGATACCTGTTCCATATAATGTATACCTATCCCTGATGTCTAGTGGCACTGCTCACCCTCATCACACATTCCATATTCTGTACATCTATCCCTGGTATCTACTGCCACCCTTCACACCCTGATTACCCGTTCAATATTATGTATACTTATTCTTCGTGTCTAGTGGCACCCCCACCCCCTGATCACTGGGCCCATGTAATATACTGTATAATATTCCTGGTCTCCAGTGGTTCAGCACATGCTACAGGGGACTCTGAATATGGCCCCACCCAGTGCACACCACAAACCCACATAGGCCATGCTAATCTTTGAATATCTGGCCCCACTTGTGTTTCACTGAGTTCTAATTACATTTCTGACCATTAATATTTTGGTTTCATTTATATTTTGAAATAATTTGTTGGTGTTGCACCATTATTCTAGAATATTTAAATTCATGTAAACCCCATTAGACCATGGCATCAACATTAAATCATCTACATAAAGCAGAATACCTACATTTTTGATTATTCAGTTTCAGAGAATTAAACTTCACATTATTCATGAGGTACTAGATAATTTAACCTAAAAAAGCCATTGGTAAGCAATGTTCAAATACTCCTGTCATAGTAGGGATGCATTCTAATACATTTCCTTCTGTTGTGTATGTAACTCTAATCCAGGTATCCTTCTGCTATGCTAATACAGTGAGTAGTAATCTTGTATTTAATCCACATATGTGCAATTTTAATGAAAGTAATTTCCATCAATGGTATAATATGCATCACTAAAATTAACAAATGGCACCTGCATCTTTATTTTTTTACCCTTCAATATTTAAATACAAAAACAAATAAAACAATTTTCTGTGGTGGCATAACACTCGCTAAACCCTGCTTGAACCTTGTAAAGAATATTGTTATCAATGTTCTATGTCTGCAGCCTTGTTAGCAATTGTTTCCAAGATTTTATTTATTACACTAAGAAAACCTGTGGGGCTATATGACGCTGGGTTTTTCAATCTCTTTTCTCATTGACTGTGACCACTAAAATTCCTCTTTAACTATTTGTTACTAACCCTGGGACTAATGTTCTGTTAAATAGGATAAGGCAAGGTTTTTTCCATGAGTCACCTTCTCTTTTAAACAACCTTATGGGTACTTGGTCTGCCCCTAGTGCTTTTCCATTCTTCATAAGAATACAATGTCTGTCTGCTTAATTTCCCAACTGTAGCTCCATTCTGAAATTTTCATTTAAAAATGTAGGATAACTGTTTGTAGAAATGTCTTTATGGTAGGATATCCATTTATCTAGCATAGTCTATATACCTTGTGTTGATTTCCATTCACCCACCTCTTTAGCTTCTATTAGTCAAAATATTTTAGAATCTCAGTAGTTATGGCTCAGTGCATTTCACTACGTAAAGGTGGTCTGTCCTTGTCCTTTATCATTGTTAGAAAAGGGTTATAAAATATATTTAAGGTACTGCATTCAATTTGTTTATATTATCTAAAGCTGGAGTTTTCTTTACTTTTCTTTTCTGATCTCCTGATTTAACACACTCTTATAGGCCATAACATCCTTACCAAATCAAGAGCTAGGGTGGTTATATTGCTTTGCTATTTTGATTTTGTTTCTTTGTATAAAAATGAAAGAATATTTATAGGCTCCTCAAGTCATGAATAGTCTCTTCATTGTTTATTTTTTTTCAGTCAATAGCATTTCTAATTGATTGTTGGTATGCTTAGTTGTATCTTTCAGTTTTTCCATCATTTCAGTGGTGTGTGTTTATCATTTTATTCGTTGTTTTTCTCTAAGGTGTCTCATTTCTCCATAATTAAATTGTTTTTAGTTATTATTTGTTACTATCAGGAACTGTTTGTTAAGTCTTAGGCTTAAAATTAATTGTCAGTGTTCACTTTCTGATCACAAATCAATATGTAAACCTTTAAAAATGTCCCATGACAATTTGTCTGCATAATCTAATTTACAATTGTTCCTGTCAGAGCATTGATATAGGTAAGATTCCCTTCAATAGTAAATCATTAGTAGTCTGCTATTTGGAGTATTAAGACTATGCTCATTTAGAACATTCTGCAGTTTCTACCCATTATTATAAATTGCTGAGACCTTTGTGAATCTGTACAAAATACGTAATGCTTCAGCTTAATTGTTTAGGTTAAAAAATATCATCAATACATTCTCCTTTTAGATATCCTGCTATTATAATGTCAGAGGTAATTAGTTATAATAATGCATAATCAATTTATTTTCCTATTGTGGATCTTGTGTTATCAGTTAACCTAGTTGGTCCAGTTGGAGAAGTGTTCATTTTTAAAAGAAATACACATATATATATTTTTTTTTAGATTCTGCAAAATATCAATTTTACATTATGGTTAGGGTGTGTGTGTGTGTGTGTGTGTGTGATTGCTTTATCTCTTTTTTTATATCAATGTAACAACTGCCCTATAGTATGTTCCAAATGTGTATTTCTTATTGCTAGACTCATTATTGCTTAATATCTGTACAAATGGATGCTGACATCCTCAGTGCCCCATGTGCATGTTTCTTCCAGTGATATTAAGTCAAACCCCCTTGGGGAGCCATAAAATCCTAATCAATCTGTTCTGGAAACATGCAATGTTCCAATATATTAGTTAATAAATTAAAGATTTCTGTCTTGATTACATATATAAATATAATTCACTATTTTAACATTTAAGTTGCAGTTTTTCTGAATCTTTACTGTAAGAGGGCTTCATCTCAGTTTTTGAGTGACACGTTGTCAAAATGAAGATTGCTCATGCTTTAAGTAATCATATCTATTGTTACACTGATAATCAGGCCAATCATCTTCTCTTGTCTACCAATTGGTTCCGTGTTATTTTCATCCACTGTTCTATCATTACTGACTCTCTACCTTGTTATCTATATCCCCTTATCTAGGTATTATAGGATTCCTCTTATTGTAACTCACATAATTTCAGAACAGTGATTATCAATGATATTATTGACTACTGTTTTTATCAAAAATGTTGTTTTTTATGGATATCTTTTTTCCTTTATTGTTGTCTAACATTTGTACCAATGGACCTCATGCTGCAATAGGTATTTTTTTTTAATACTTTACAGCTTTAACTAGTTTCCATCTCAGTTTGTGTGTTTTGGCAAATAAAAGTGCCTGTGTTTTCCTTTTTTAACAAAATGGCTTATGTCATCTGACACAAAATGGAAACATATTTATAAATGTTAAGTTGTTATATGATAATAGTTGTATTAGTTATGTGTTATTGTTTCTCAGCAGTTAATTGGGGATCACATTCTAGATGAACTTTTGCTAAATTGGTGATACTGCCTCAGCTTTAACCCTTAAAAGACTTCAGACGTATATATGCATCCAGAATCTATATACGTTCAAACATATTCAATTATCATAGGGTTAATTAAACCTATTTACTACTACTATTACTACTACACAGAACCATCCTAGCCTTTGATCTGACTTGTATCTGTAGATTGAAACTAGATATTCCTATTTCATAGTCTCTCCCATCATCATTCTTAATAGACTGAACATTGAATTTTTAAGGTAATTCTAGACTCTTAAGAAAATGATAGAAAGCCTTTATAAAGAAAGTAGGGTCATTTTTTAATATCATTTCCTTTGAAGCAAATATTTCCAGCTAATTTCTGTTTAATTTTTTTTGTTTATGTATTTACTTGCTTATTTTTTTAGCATTTATTTAAAATGTTGTGCATTGTGACACGATCTACATGGGACTGATGAGATTCCTTTTGTTTGTTTTTTTCTTACTTTTATTATTGTTTTGTTTACTATTTTGTTTGGAGGTTTGCATCATTTCTTTCTTTTTTATTTGATTTTTTCATTTTCCTCATTGTTGTTATCTTTTGGGCTTGTCCTGTAATGCTGATTATTATTTTTCTTTATTTATTAGATTTTATGTACCAGGTATGTACACCAGACACAGTATGTGCCTATTTTCAGGTACAATCTAAGAGGTTACTAGACAAGCAATACTATTACAATACCTGGAGGTTACAATACAGGCTGTACAATATAAAACTGTATAATACATTATAGGAGATGAAAAATACAAGTATCAAGCAGGATATTAATATAGCATACATATAAACAATACAAGTAATACAGTACAATATAAAACAGTATAGTACAATATAAACAGTATAATACTGTACATATAGTAGATGAGATAGTACACATATCAAGCAGGACATATTAACATAGCATAAATACAAATAATACATAGCCATACATAATCAAATGCAGTTAGCCATGGATAAAGTACTTACCAATTATTTCAGCTGAGGCAGTGCTGACAGTGAGATCATCTGCCTAAGGCAAGTAAACATAAAGACTATTTGCAAGAATTATGTGCAGACATAATTTAAATTGGCCTTAGGGTGAGCCCACAGGGATTTTCTAAATAGAGAAGGGGTGGAGAATCAACAGACTGACAGTGGGAGGAAGTTCCAAAATGTAGGTGCACTATCACAGGAGGCTTGATTCCCTATTATAGTGTAAGTTATGGGGACAATGAGAGGGGATTTGTTATTTGAACTTAGGGTATAAGACAGGTGGGAAACATTTAGTAGGGATGCCATAAAGGCAGGGATGCCTAACCTGTTTTGTCAGTAAAGCAGCCTGGGATAAATATGGTACTGTCTGAAGGAGATAGTTAAGAAAGACAGCTGCAAAGGTCACAGTGATGAGTTGCAAGATGCATGGAGAAAATAAATCTACAAATATTATTGTAGGTGGTGTCCCATTTGAAGACAGAGACTTGCAGGCATTGGTAAAGGATATGAGCTGTAGGTGAGGGAGAGAAGTAGGACGTCCCGCAATGGGCCAGGCTGGCTTTTGGTAACAGACAGTTTTTTACTCAATAAGCCAGTTCAGGCTTAGGATTGACTAGTTTACTATACAAACTAGTGAAACATACAGGGAGAAATCTTGATGATAGCTAGAAAGATAGATAGATAGATAGATAGATAGATAGATAGATAGATAGATAGATAGATAGATAGAAGGACAGATAGATAGTTTATTTCTAAAGTGCCCAATTCCAAGGACTCTGGGAGCTGTACAGTGTAAAACAGTACAATTTTTTTCAATCATACAAAAAATACACAAATAAAATTGAACTGAGAGTATTCATAATCTGTCTATCCCACTTAAAACTAACTGTTTCAGAAAATTATTTAATAAAAGCTTGTTGGAACAAATGCATCATCAGGCCTTTTTACAGGCTTCTACTGAGGGATCCTCCTTTAAATAACCAGTCAAGGAGTTCCACAGGGTAGGTGTAGCCACCGAGAATGCCCTGTTCCCGGAATGCCACAGCCTGACCCTGGGAACTCAAAGGAGGCCTCCCTCAGCAGAATGGAGTGCCCGGGGTGGACAGCAGGGGACTAGGAGATCTTGCAGATAGACAGGTCCCCTTTCATGCAGGATCTTGTAGGTTAGGAGCCCTATCTTGAGGACAATCCTCCACCAGACTGGCAGCCAGTTCAGTTGGAGGAAGACTCTGGTGATACGCTCACACATTTTCACCCCCATCAGTAATCTTGCTGCTGTGTTCTGCACTAACTGCAGCCTGCAGAGGTTGCCTCCAGATAACCCTAGGTACAGGGCATTACAGTAGTCCAACCTGGAAGTGACAAAAGCATGTACCAACGTGGTCAGGTCTTCAGATGGGATCAGGGCTCGGATTCGGGCAATATGTATGATAGCTATGTATGACAGATTAGATTCAACACAAAGAAGTGCAAAGTAATGCACCTGGGAAACCAAAACCCAGGGGAAGAGTACAGATTGGGGGGTGAGATACTGACAACAACAAAAATGGAAAGGGACCTGGTGGTAGTCATATCAGATGACCTAAAGGTGGGTCAGCAATGTGAGAAGGCACTAAGAAGGGCTTAGGGGATACTGGGATGCATAGGAAGAGGCATCACCAGTTGAAAACAGGAAGTTGTTGGCCCTCTGTACAGACAGTTGGACATCCGGAGTACTGTGTACAGTTCTGGAGACACCATCTCCACAAAGACAAAGACAGGGTGGAGGCTGTCCAGAGGAGGTCAACCAAAATATTTCAGAGTCTGAACCAGAAGACATATGAAGAAAGACTAAAGGAGCTTAAGATGTATAGCCTTGAGGAAAGGAGGGAGAAGGGGGACATGATAGAAACTTTCACATACCTCAAGGGAATCAACAAAGTCCAAGAGAGTAGCATCTTTCAGAAAAAGAGATGTGAAAGAACAAGGGGGCACAATATGATGATGGGGGGTGGCTCAAAGGTAATGTGAGGAAGTATTTCTTCACAGAGAGTGTTGCAGATGCATGGAGTGGCCTTCCTGAGGAGGTCATAGAGTCAAAAACAGTGAGGAATTCAAGAATGCATGGGACAGACATAAAGCGATTCTGATGGGGGGCAGGAGGAAGTAGGCTTTTGGTTAACTAAGATCTGCAGCTTATCCATTAGGTAGGGAAATGGACAGACTAGGTGGGCCAAGCGGTCCTTATCCACCATCAAATTCTACATTTCTATGTTTCTATCTGGTGAAGATGAATTTCAGGATATGAGGTTTCAAGGTCCATTCATGATGGCCCTGGGATATTCTGCTCAAAGAATCTGCCAACACATTGTCCTTCTCTGGAAGATGAACTACTGTCAGAGAAGCTTGAAGAGAGTAAGCTAGAGACCACAGTTTCATGACCTATGTGCACAAGACCATTGACCAAGTGCCTCCCTGCTTGTTTATGTACCACAGTGTGGTGGTGTTGTCTGTCCTGACTTGTACCACTTTGCCTTTCACTGACTCCAAGAAAGCCTGGAGGGCTAAGAACACAGGTCTGAGTTCCAGGAGATTGATATGCAGGAGAGACTCCCTGTGTACTGAGACCCCCCAGATGGGATCCCCAACCCAGGAAAGAAGTATCTGTAGTTAGAACCACTGAAGGGACTTGACCGAGAAATGGAACCCTGTCTGAGATTGTCCTGATCCAGTCACCACTTGAGAGCCTGGACCAGAGTCTGAGTCACTGGAATCAGTTTGGTGAGAGAATCTTTCTTCTGAGACCAAAAGGACCTTAAGTGGAACTGAATGTCCCTCATCTGAAACCTGGCTCCTTGTACCACTGCAGTCTAAACTGCCATGTGGCCTAGGAGTTGAAGAAAGTGCCTGGCTGGACGAGAGACCAGAGGTCAAAAAGAGGAAGCCAGATCTGTAAGAGCTTTTACCCTTGTTTGTGGGAGGAAGGCCCTTGCTTGGACTGCATCTAACTCTACTCCTGTAAAGTGAGGAGTTGTACAGGCTCGAGAACTGATTTGGAAGGGTCTATATGATAACGGTGAACGCATAAAGGCTATCGCTGTTATCGCTCAGTCAGAGTGCCAAACACATTTTCGACACTCTGACAACCCTGGCGCACCAGCACAATGGTGCCAGGACATATTTTTACTACCCCTCCTTGTGGGGGGCTTCACCCCCCCGCACCGCCCTACTTAAGGATTCTTAACTCTGGGGGTGTGCTTGTCAGAGGGGGGTGAAAGTAGTAAAAATAAAAAGGTTAGGGCCAGGTGCAATAAAAATTGCAACAGCACCCAGACCTGAACCCAGTACCTTAGCCACCCCAGCCATTGCCCAATCCCTGACACCACGCTGCATCTTGACTGATGACCGCAGTGCCACCCCCTACAGCCTCTCCACCCCCTCCTAGCCCACACTCACCATGCTCGCTCCCACCCCATCATGCGTGTATGTATAGTGACATCCTGTCACCAAGTTCGCCCACCCCCTCATCCAGTTTCCCTACCTGTCGGTCATCATGAGCGGATTGCGAGAGGAAGGTGCCCTTCCTCATGTGTCCACTTCATGAGTTACCGATTTGGAAAGATTGAGAATGAATCCTAGGGAACTAAGAAGATCCTGAGAAACTTCCAGAGCTGACTTGACTTGGTCTGAAGACTGGCCTACAAAGATCCAGTCATCCAGATAAGGGAAGACTGAGATACCCTGCCTTCTGAAGAAGGAAACTATTACTGCAAGGCACTTTGTAAATACCCTTGGAGCTGAAGTTACCACATTATTAGAGTCAACAGCAGCATGAAACTGCACTTTTGATGCCTCGATTCCATCAGCAGCTACCTCCTCCAGCTCTTTAGCTAGATGGGGGGGAGGCCTTCTGAGCCAGTTCCATTACTGTATTCCAGCTGGACTTCTGGTACCTAGCTGTATAGACCATGAAAGCTCGATCATTCCTCATCCCCACTGACCCCTGCAACCCTTGCTTGTTCCTGAAAATGGGTTACTAATGTGACGCGAGGTGTGGTGTCCAGCACCTCAACACTCAGTGCCACCGGGCCAGCTTGACCTGACCTTTTTACTCAGAGTCCTGCTACTGGAATTGGTAACTTCAAGTATCCCCTTTTTTAAGAGTTCCCATCTGTGGTCTGTGCCCATACTAGGCTGGATCCCAGCCAGGTACCCACTCAATAACGCCCCCATCCTTGCAAAATCCACCTTCTTGAATTCCAAGTAAAGCATCCCCTTTGTTATTCAATGGCCACCCACAAGCTCACCCAGACCAGAAAAAGGCATTTCCTGATGTCCAGTGGTTCTCCAGTTTCCTCTCATACAAGGCTCCACCACAAGTAATTCACTTCCTGTTGTCCGATAGCCCAACAATGACCTCATATTCCATGACCCAACCCATCAAAAAGGATACCCTGTTTGCCAATTGCCACTCAAATCCCTTCAAAACCAGGCATCGCATGAACTGGGATTATAGGGTACATGTCCCACACAAGCCCTCCCATACCAGACACAGCCAAATAATATGTGGAGAGCATCTTACCAGGATACTGTGAAGTCAGAAGCAGGAATCTTGAAGGGATGAGGTCAGTACTGAAAAAGAAAATATAGGAATGGAGACACAAAGGATCCATAGTTCTTAATAAATTATTAATATATGACATGTTCAAAATAAAGCAATACTTATCTGATGGTGAAGGAGTCCTCATCCATTCAGACATGTGAAAGAAAAACAACAATAGGTTAATATGAGGGAGATACAGTAATGAGATAAGACACCGATAGTGGATAGAGACTGTTGGTGCATCAGACTATATTTGAGTGCAATGGCGCATAAGATAAAAAAATTACTGCTAAAACAGAGTATAATAATAATAGAGATATAGAGGAATAAAATTAGTTAACAGATAGAAGAGAATGTGTTGTTAGTGAAGATGATTAGAAAGACCAGTGCTCTCTGCCTAGATGACCAATTTTCAAGTGACTGAAGTATCCCGGTTGGGATAGGTGATATTCCTTTTGGTTCTGTGGCCTGTTGTTGCCTGGGCAATCAGTTAAGTTCATTCACTGGCCCTTTTAATGGCATTCCTATTTGGCACCTCTTCTGTAAATGAAGCACCTAGTTCACTTCGACTGTCAAATTGGCACATGCATCTTGATAACATGCGCTATTACAAATTTCCCATGAAACCGTCAAATTGGCACAACATGCACCTTGATAATTTGTGCTACCATGAATTCTCGCTTTGACCATCAAATTGTCCAAACCTGCACTTTGATAACATGCGCTATCATTAGTTTAGCACCCTAATATAGTATGGTTGAGGATTCGATTTCTTCAGCAGATATCAAAATGCTGAACAAAAAACAGCAACATTTACTAAACATGCCTGTCGGTGGTGTGTCAAGCATCATCCTACCTGTTATTATAGGTTGCATACAAAGTAGCCCAATAGCTTTGTCCACCCTCCAACACCCTGAATCCAAGAAAACATGTTATTTTTTATTTATGCGACCATAAAATATATTAGTCCAGAGTGGTTAATCTCACTCTCTCAAAACTCCCCCAAACTGAACACCCACAAATGGGATCCAGCAATCACAACATTGTGGAGTTTAGCATAGGGATAGATACTAACTCAAGTTATACTAGAACAAAGGTTTTGGATTTCAAAAATGCTAACTTTGCTGAAATGGGGAGAGGTATCAAAAGATCCCTGGAGAGAATGGGGCAGGAGGGGGAGTGGAAGAACAGTTTAAGCATCTAAAGGAAGTCTTTAATGGAAGTAACAAACCAATGCATCAGATTGGTATCCAAAGGCAAGAGAATAAGAAAGTAACTATGGTTCTCGAGAGAGGTGGTGGTAAAGGTCAGGGCAAAAAGGAAAGTGTTCAGGAATTGTAAGGAAACCAGGGAGGAGTACCTAGAGTGCTCTAAGGGAAGCAGGAAAGGCAGTGAGGAGAGCAAAGACACAGACTGAGGAAGGTTTAGCACAGTAAGTTAAGTAAGGGAACAAGATATTCTTCAAATACATCAGTGAAAGGAGAAACAACAAGGATGGGATTGCAAGGCTCAAGGAAGAGGTAGGGGAATGAAAGGTGGGAGACATGGAAAAGGCAGAAATACTGAATGAATATTTCTATTCAGTACAGTATATGCAGAAGAGGGGAAGGGACAGGGACAACAGCAGTACAGCAGTTTCCAATGGAGTTAAGAGGTAGACAATATTCCATTTGTATGTGAAAGCATAGTGGGGCATTTAGAAGCCATTAGAGCCTAGGACCATAAGCAACATTGTTTCACAGCATGGAGGTAATTTCAGACAAAGCTGGCTGATTTTTTTGATTTGGTGGCAAAGGAAGTAAATTATGGTGGAGCAGTGGACGTCACTTACCTTGATTTCAGAAAAGTCTTTGACACTGTCCCACATAGGAGGCTGATAGACAAGCTGGGTAATCTGGGCATGGGGACAGGGTGGTAAACTGGGATAGAACCTGGCTAACACATATGGATGAATGGCCTACCCAGCTTCATCACAAATGAAAATTCTATTGACCTCTTCAAAACCCACCTTAAGGGACATCTCCAGTCCTTAAACTGCTGCGACTGCTGTTGAACCTGTCACTCACTCCTCCCCGCCCCATCATGACAATGGTGGCTGGCTGGCTTACCCCCCCCTTTTTATTACTATATGCTTATCTGTGTCACCCTAAGTTTGTTAGGTCCTGATTGTGAGCCTTATTTTGTACTTTTACCAGTATCTAGCTTGATCTGTTTCCTGCAATGTATGTTACCTCAATACTGTATTGTCCAATCTATGTGACGTGGAACCTTTGTAAATGAGTCTTTGACTCAAAGGTACTTTCCGAATCCTGAACAAATAAATAAATAAAAATAAAAAATAACAGACAGTAGGCAGAGGGTGGTGGTAAATGGGGTGCAGTCTGGGGAGAGAGGTGGTTGAGAAGTGGGGTGCATCAGGGATCAGTCCTGGAGCCAGTCCTGTTTAATGTCTTCATTAGCGACATTTGCAGAAGGGTTCTAGGGGAAAGGTCTGCCTGTTTGCAGATGGCATCAAGATGTTTACCAGAGTGAAAATCCCAGAGGGGGTGGAGAAAATGAGTATGGACCAGGGGAAGCTTGAAAAATGGTCTGAGGATTGGCAACCAAAGTTTAATTTAAATAAGTGCAAAATTATGTCCCTGTGGCACAGAAACCCTGGGGAAAGCTACAGAATGAGTGTGTGGGGGGGAGAGGGAGTCAGTGCAAGTCACAAAGGAGGAAAGGGAACAGGGGGTTATGTCAAAGTAGAATGCTAAGGTAGCTGGGATGGGCCAGTGACATGCAGGGGTGCATAAGCAGGGTATCACTAGCAGAAGGAGAGAAGTAGTGATGCCATTATATAAAACCATGGTCAGGCCTTACATAGAGTACATTAAAGAGCAGGTTCCTACTAAGGGTCCCCCCCAGTGTGGTAGATAACTGACCTTTACAGTAGTGCTGTGATGAAAGTCGGCAAGTTAGTTCCAGGATAGTGAAAAGATATTTCCTTTGTAAAATTAGATTTTGGCATACTCCCGAAAAAGGACAGACTTCCCTGTCCAAAAACATCCCCCCACGCTGGGCCACACAGCCATTTTATGATGTCATAAAACGAAGGCTGCATGAGCGCACCCCATTGACTTATATGAGGGTGATGTTTTCATATATTTCTATACCTCAATGTTGAGATTTTAAGAATTCAAAGCAACCAATCGATTAATAGGGATCCGAGAATGGTATGCTCAAGTAGTCGCTGAAAGGGAGTAGATCCATGTAGAAGTCAGAGGAGCAAAAGGTATCCAGATGTGCTCATGAGGAGATTCCAGATGTGCTCACGAGAAGACCGTGGATAGTAAAGACTGGAGGAAAATGCAGACTGGCCTGATTGAGTGATGTGACTGAGCAGACACTGAGGCTGATGTGGCATGCTTGATTATGCAATGTGAACAATGAGACCTTCAACAATTAGACCCTGAGGTTGTAGTCGATGAGGTAGCATAGGATTCATTGATAGGAGTGCTCAAGTAAGTGATGTAAATAGATAAACCTTGAGGTAATGATGAGTGAATGATGACTGGAGTTATGAACCAGATAAATGCGGCAGGATGGCCGTGGATCGATGAGGTGGCATAGGAGTCATGATAAGTATGCCCAAAAAGAAACATCGATTGCAGTCCTTGATTGGAGTGAATGCTTGATGGCTGGTATGGAACATGAAGAGGAGGAGACAGGAATGAACTTGAAAATTTACTTGTACAAAGGTAGTAGGAATAAGTAGGCTCCTTGAAAGGAGGTAGACTCCGAGGCCAAGAAGTCATGTCTGGAACCAGAGGGTATGCGAACCAGAGGGCACGCTCAGGAGGAGCATCAGAGGAGCAACTCAGGTTGAGCTATTGAGATGCAAAAGTGGATGATGTATGATGAGGAGGGAAGCTAAGAGTGGAGTGAAGCCGTGATGGATGGTACTAGAAAAGGCACTAGGACAACAAAGGCAAAATTATGAAATGCATGAGGTACGATGATGGATTGAAGCCATGGAGGCTGGTATAGGAAAGCGAGGTATGAAAGGATAAAGGATGGTAGGGAGGTAAATGGGTTAGCATAGGACCCAGCCGATACGGGATGAGAACTGCAGCAGGGTGAGCTAGATGAGGTGGCACGCAGGCCAGATTCAATGGAAGGCCAGACTGAGTCAGCCATAGATGGCCCAATGATGTGAATGGCAGAGCAAGTGAATAGATAAATCGTTGCAAGATGAGAGATAGAAGCCATGACTCCAATGAATTCTTGATGGCTGAGGATGGATGGAATCAGGAACCTGATACATGCAGAATGAGGGCCGCGGATCAATGAGGTGGGTATATGAGTAATGATAGGTATGCCCAAAAAGAAATATTGAGGGCAGGCTGGAAGCGAAAGCTTGAGCGAGTGATAGGAGCGGAGAGGATGATGATGGAGAGAAGCCAAGAAGGCCAGAATGGGGAAACATCAATTGTAGGCCTGGATTGGAGGGAATCCTGGATAACTAGTGAGAAGGCTATAGGCAGGAACCTGAATATACACAGCAGAAAGGCCACATTTTGATTAAAGGCTAGGGCCATGATAGTCAATCTGGAGAGGGAGAGATGATCATGCGAGGATTAGTGGGAGAGCCCAGGAGCAACCTCGGTGGGAAACAGAACTAAGGGTATCCAGTGGGAGGGACAGGGGGGTGGATGCCATAGCCAGGTGAAGGTAGTGAGTATCTCTGGGCTGACAGTGCACAGAGCAAAGTTCATGGTGTATGAACTGGTATGGGATTGTGGAGGGAAACCGGATTTCCTGGTGCATTTGGGAACTAATGATCTAGAGGGAAATAGCATTTTGGAAATCCAAGCAAGGTTCCAAGAACTTGCCAGAGTCTGTTGGGATAATGGATGCAACATTTCCTTTTCAGAGATATTGCCAGTACCAAAGGCCTCAGTGGAGAAAAAAATGAAGATCATAGAGGTTAATGACTGGCTCAGGAAGTGGGGTGAAGAGAGTGGGTTGGGGGTGTTAGGGAACTAGAAAGGAGTTTGGGAGGATAAGGGACTGTATGTCAAGGACAGGCTTCATCATGCCCCATTAGGGAAGGAAGTCCTTAAACAGGAGATGGCTGACTACATTCAAGAAAGGTGGTGTTTAAACTTGTGGGGGGGATAAGGGAGGGGCTGACCAGAAGCCCTCTTCTCCAGATGAGGGGAGTAGCCTTCAAACCCAGGGGGAGGGGGAAAACAGACTGGAGGTGAAGGTTTCAGGAGGAGCAGAGGGAGGATGGAAGTATAAGGAACCTGGGTGGGGTTCGACAAGGGATCAGGGATAAGGGGTGGGGTGGTGTTAGTAAATGCCAGGAACTTGGGAAACAAGTTGCCAGAGTTCAAACCATGCTGTTTGGGGGTGGATGTGGCGGCGGTAGGCGATGGGCCAACAAAAATCATGACTGGGACCTAAAGCGTGCTGAGGTACACTATGTTTAGGAAAGATAGAAAGGAGGGCAGAGGGGTGGATTGGCTATGTTCATTAGAGGACATAGAAATTGCTGAGGTAGAAGAGGCAGAGGAAGCGTGGAGGCCTTATGGATCACCTTAGAACCCCAGCAGGAGATAAGGTCAAGCTGGGTGTAGTATATAGGCCCCGGATGGTGATGTTCTGGAGGATGGTTTGCTGGACAACATCATTGCCCAGTGTGGACCAAAAGGGGAAGGAGTGGTGTTGATGGGGGACCTTGATATGCCAGGTACAAACTGGGGAACCATGTCCTCTAAGGTGGCCAAGGAGCAGAGACTGCTGGACTGCTGCCAGGATGTGTTCTTAACACAGCATGTGATGGAGCCCACAAGGGAGGGGCATGTCCTGGACGTGGTTCTGGCAGATGGGGATCTGGTAAGGGACCTGGTTGTAGAGGATCCCCTGACTGGGAGCGACCACAATACTGTCTGGTTTCAAATAAGCATGGGGGGAGGAGGGGTGAGATCTAGAACACTGGCAGTGGACTTCGGGGGGCAGAATTTGTGGGCATGGGAAATATTCTCAAGGATCACTTGAAGGGGATTACATCAATGACAAATGTGGAAAAGAGATGGGAGGTCATAAAACGGGGACTTCATGAGGCAGTCAGGACCTGCGCTAAGGTGAAACATAAGGGAGCAATGTCACATAAACCATGCTGGTGGGCCAGTGAGGTTCAGGTAACAGTCAGAGAAAAGAAGGCAGCCTACAAAAAATATAAAACAAAAAGAGGGGATAGGGTTAAGGAAATGTACCATCTAGCAACTAGAAAAGTCACCCGGACGGTGAGGGGGGCAAAGTCCAGTAAAGAGCAGCAGCTGGCACAGGGGATACATGGAGGGGAAAAGGGGTTCTTCCGGTACATTGGGGAGTGGAGAAAAACTAAGGGCCATCTCAGCAGATTGAGATCAGAAGGAGGGTGGCTGGAAGAGGCGAGGGACCAGGCAGAGGTATTAAATGAGTGCTTCATCTCTGTGTTCACTAGGGAGGGGGATGGGATATCTACAATGCAAGGCATGATGGGATAGAAGCAGCAGTGAGTGGAATCAGGGGAGCAACAGAAATGGAACAAGAGGGAGGGACAGGTACCCAAGGGGTGTCACATCAGGATAAGGATAAAAAGGCCAGCAAGGTGGAGGGGACAGATGATGCTATCTCCACCGAAAGGGTGTGGTTAGCCCTCAAGGCCCTAAAGAAAGACAAATCTCCTGGGCTGGATGGCAGTCATCCGAGAGTACTATGGGAATTGGTGGACATACTGGCTGCACCCCTGGTGGAGCTCTTCAACAGGTCGCTTGAGACAGGGAGGGTACCTAGGGATTGGCGAGAGGCACATGTGGTGCCAATCCATAAAAGGGGGTCGAGGGAAGTATCAGGTAACTATAGACCCATCAGTTTGACCTCAGTGGTGGAAAAATTAATGGAGAGTATACTAAAGGAACGATTGGGGGTGTACTTGGAGGAGGTGGGAGGTCTGGATAGTCGGCAACATGGGTTTGTGCCAGGTAGATCATGGCAAACCAATCTTGTGGAGTTCTACGAATGGGTAACATCAGAACTGGACAGGGGAAAGCCTGTGGATGTATTATTCTTGACTTCAGCAAGGCATTTGACTCTGTCCCCCACAATGGTCTGGTGGAGAAACTGATGGGGTTTGGAGTAGGCCCATTGATGGTCAGATGGATTGAAAACTGGCTAGCTGGATGCACCCAGAGAGTAGTGGTTGGTGCGGAGCTCTTGAACCCTAGAGAGGTTGGTAGTGGGGTACCGCAGGGCTTGGTCCTGGTCTGATCCTGCTTAATGCATACATATTGGGCATCAGGGAGGGTATAGGGTGTGAAATGAGTCTCTTTGCTGATGACTCCAAGATGGGAGCAGTAGTTGAGGGAGAAGAGGGGAGGTTGGCCCTGCAAGGGGACCTGGACACCCTGGAAAGCTGGGCTCACACATGGAAATTAAATTTCAATATCACCAAGAGCAAGTTGTTACATCTTGGGCAGGGAAACCCTAAACACAGGTACACCCTGGGAGGGAAGGCGCTGGAGGCCTCAATAGGGGAAAAAGACCTAGGGGTCATGGTGGATGCATGTATGAATAACTCTGAGCAGTGCAGAAGAGCGGCTAGCAAGGCAAACAGAATGTTGGGATGCATCGTAAGGGGCATCACCTCTAGGAGCAGGGAAGTGATTCTGCCACTGTACAATGGACTGGTTAGACCACCTTGAGTACTGTGTACAGTACTGGAGACCACACTTGAAGAGGGACATACAGCTCCTGGAGAGGGTACAGAGGAGGGCAACTAAGATGATACGAGGACTAGGGGATTTGACGTATGAGGACAGACTTGAGGAGCTCTGCCTGTTTTCATTGGAGGACAGGAGAGACAGGGGGGACATGAATGAGGACTTCAAGTACCTCAAGGAAATAAATAGGGTAAACATGGAGGGGAACTTTAGATTAAAGCAGAGAGGTATCACCAGAGGGCATGGTTTGAAGTTGGAAGGTGGAAGCGTGAGGGGGGAAAAGAGGAGGAGATTTTTCACTGAGAGGGTGGTGGACCCTTGGAATGCACTGCCTGGCGAGCTGGTTCAGAGATCCACAGTGGAGGGCTTCAAGAGAGGGTGGGACAGACACAGAAAGTGGATGTATCAGATGATGGCCTGGCCCAGGGAGTGGGGATGGATGATAGGGGTTTCTGGAACACAAGGGGGGGGCCTCGGCACCCAACTAGGGATCTAAGGTTCGAGCAGACTTGATAGACCGTAAGGCCTGATCTGCTGGCAATTAGTATGTTAGTATGTTAGCATGTTAGTAACTAAGAGCCAGTGAGAAAGCATATTACTTTCTGTGGAAACAGCAGTGGCTGAAAGATATTGATTCTCTTGGAAAGAACATAGCTCTCAGTGCCTTAATCAGGCATCAGACAAGTACTACTGCTCCTTCAAATGCGATGAGTTAAATAAAGAACAGCAGTGCAAAGCAAATTTTTTTCTTTTATCATTGTTGTGCAGCCAGGAGGAACCATTTGTCATGGAGAGTACCAATCACTGAAAGCCCATGTAAGGGCAATGATTATACAGGTATTCGTCCCTGTAATAGACTTTTGGACAGCACAATCAGGATATGTTCCGGGTTCATCTTGGGTACTCACATAACTTCTGTGGCACAGGTCATGTCACAAATGTTTGATTGTCCCCCAAATATGAGCTCTCCAAAGGAAAGAGAATAAAAGGTACAGAGGTGACCCCAAGCAACACACCCACACCATGCACATGCCAACTGTTGGAGCCCCTCTCTCACCACTGTGGATGCTGGGCCCCCTAGTATGCCAACGTCCGTAGCCAGTATAGCCCCATTGTCAAGCCAACATGGATGGAGAGCCAGTCAAGCCCGTCATGTAGGTCCATAACCTCATCTAAATAGTGCAACGGGAGGAAAGGTACTGCATAGTACAGGAGGTCAGAATATTCAGAGGGAACATGGGCATGAGATCCACTCCAAACAGCGACGAGGGGAAACGGAAAGGAGCAAGGTCATGGGGGGCACTCACTAGACAGAGACGGACCGAACTACGGGAGCCGGCAGCAGTGAGGGAGTCCGGCAGAAACAGCAGAATGGTGACACCTGGACAGCAGGGAGGCAACAGCAGCACCAGGTTGTGAATTCCAGTGCAGGAATGAAAACCGTCGCATGGAGAAGCAGTGGAGAGGTGAAGAGACAACACAAGTAGGAGAGAGGGTTTTGAAGCAGGGAGGGACAGCCCAGAGATAGGAAACAGGAAGAGGAAGGAGCAGGGAAGCGGGGGGAGGACTGACGCCAAAGCAAATGAAAGGAGGAAAAGTGAGCCTGGAGGTAGCAGAAGGAGAGAGAAAATGAAGGAATGGTGGTGTAAGTGAGCGATGCAGGGAGCAGGCAACTGGCCAGAGGCAACTGCAGAAACAGAGAAACGGGCAGAATGGGAGATGGGAAGAGCACACCCTTTCCCCTATACTTGTCCAACCCCTCTTGAACCCCTCCACAGTCTCTGCCTCCACTAGTTCCCTGAGCAGCACATTTCATGGTTCCACCACCCTCTCAGTGAAGTAGCACCTCCTCCTTCCCCCCGACTATCCCCCTCTAGCTTCCACCCATGCCCTCTGGTTGTCACCCTCTCCTTCCTTTGGAACGCACCAACTGAGCCTCCCCTATTTATCCCCTTCATGTACTTGAAGACCGCAATCATGTCCCATCCCCCTCATCTCTCCTGTCCTCCAACGTGCACATGTTGGGCTACTCGAGCCTCTCCCCATAGGTCCTTTCCTTCAAGACCCAGATCATTCTGATTGCCCTACTCTGGACCCTCTCCAGGAGTGCAATGTCCTTTTTTAAGTGCAAGCTCCAAAACTGCACAGAGTACTCAAGGTGTGGCCTAACCAAGCAGTTATATAGAGGGAGTATCCCTTCCATCCTTCTGGAGGTAATCCAACTAACGACGCAACCCAGCATCCTATTTGCTTTGGCCGATGCCCTCCTACAAGTCTCAGAGTTGTTCATCTTGACATCCACCACCACCCCCAGCCTATTCCATTTATTCACCACCCTCTCAAGGGTCTAGCAGTATAGCCTAGATGGTGGAGTAACGAGCTGTGAATGAGCTTGGTACAACCAGCAGACCTGTATTTGATTCCCACAACCTCCACTTGTATATACTGTGTGACTGAGCACGTCACTTAACCACTCAGTGCTCCCAGGTCACCCCTGAAAAGGCACTTGTGCCTAGTGGCCCTTACCCGGTTACCAAAGACTAAATAAAATAATGTGATGTCTTGCTCTGCCAATTTCTCACTATACTATATTGTGCACTCAACAGTGACTCTTTCTGACTTGGACTTGTAACCACTTCTCTCTCCTCCCAAGTGCATTTTACAGCACTGTCTATCTTTCCACCACCTCACATGGAAAAACCACAGACAAACAACCAGGAGTAATGGCACTGACAGTGTCGCTGAGCACACCTGCCACCCAAGTAAACTGTTGCCTCAATTGACATACTGGACATGGACTTTCTCATTCTCCCTTGAATTGAGCTGTGTGATTGTGTGATTTGTTTTACTAGTCTGCCCTTGCCTGGCCTATACACACGCACACACACACACATCCACACTGAGGACAGAATATACTATATTTGTGATTTCGGCAACTGTACCAATATCTCTTTGGTGCTCATGGACTCTCTCTCTCTCTCTCTCTCTCCTTCCCTGATGGGATCAGTCAAAGATTTATTTTACCAGTCTGCCCCTACCCTATACACACACAGTTACACAGAGAATGGGAATACACTTTCTTTGTGATTTGTGTGACTGTAAAAAATTACTCTGATCCCCTAAAGACATTGCTAGGTCCTTAGGAGCCAGATGTGCAGGTACAAGGACCCGAGTTTCAGGTGAATTAGACCTGTTTTCTTGTGACTGTGCAAGCTGAATCTAAGATGAGTGGTGGTTCACTCACTAGCCCTTGAGGAAGAGGGAACCATATCTTTATGGGCTAATATGGGGTCACCAGAATCATGACTGCTCCATCATTCTGCAGTTTAAGCAGTGGGTGGTGGTAAATGGGGTGCAGTCTGCGGAGAGAGAGTTGACCAGTGGGGTGCTCTATTACCCTGAATTGACTGATCCTGATGTTGTTCACTGTTAATCTACCTGATGCTCTTTGTACTCTGATCTGACTGATCCTGCTGCTTTGTACCTTGGTATTCTTCTGGGTCGCTGGGGAGACTCCTGTCATCTATTCCTGTACTCTGCTGCTTGCCACCTGATGTGGTTATCTATGTACCTCATTGTTGACTCTATCAATGTGCTTGATCTAATTGTAATCTATGTACCTTATTTTTATGTTACATATGTGCCTGAACCTAATGTATCATATGTTAATCCTGTATATGCCTGAAGTTCATGTTTTTGTACTATTGTAACCCTCCTGGAAATAGGCACTTGGTTGTCTAGTGCGCTCACCCGGTAAACAAAAGCAAACAAATAAATAAGTTAAGCATTCCCCATGTACAATGTCAATACACACACCCTCCCATACCAGGCCCTACCACTAATTTATGTGACTGTAAAAATGTATCTTTGGTTCCCAATAGTCTCTCTCTCTCTCTCTCTCTGTCTCTCTCCTCTAGGCTGCACGAGTCAAAGATTTATTTTATCAGTCCACCATTGCCCGGCCTATACACAAAAACCCACATTTTGTCGAAGAATACACTTTATTTGTGATTCATGTGACTGAATGATATCTTTTTGGTGCCCCGTAGTCTCTAGTCTCTCCCCCTATATGGTACAAGTCAAAAGATTATGTTGCCAGTCTGCTTTTCCCCAGTCTGTACACACACAACAACACTGAGGCCAGGAATACACTTTATTAGTGACTTTTGTGACTGTATAAATGTATCTTTGGTCCTCAGTTGTCTCTATCTATCTCTCTTTCTCTCTCTCCCCTCCCTCCCTCTCTCTGTCTCTCTCTCTCTCTCTCTCTCCTCCTACCTCTATATCTGTGCCCCCTTGCCCTGCCACACACTGTGACATAACAACCCCACTTTGTCCCATTAAACAAAAAGCATATCCTGGTGTCCATTGGCCTCCCAATATCCTCATAAACCAAGCACTGCCAAACCAGCATCATACCCTGTTGTTCTGTTGTACCCCAATTCCCCTCCCATATCAGGCGCAACAACATGTAATGCATAGAACTAACCTTGACAAGTGAATAAACTGATGTTTGATAATCTCTAAAAACTCAGACTAGGACTCTACGAGACAGATGTTCTTGTTGATCAGTAAGATGTCCAATCAGGAGCTTTCTTGAGGGAAGACACAGTGTGATAGTAAAAACATCCCATCACATATCAGGTGCCACCACAAGTTAAGCATTCACTGTTGTACAATGTAAACTCGCACAAACCCTCCCATATCAGCCACCACCTGCGTGCTGTCCTCTCCTGTGTATTACTGTAATGACAAATATACTCTCTGGTAGCCTGCGTAATCTCCTTGCCTCCCCGGTCACACTGGGAGACGACCATCTTTTTGCTCAGTGTGCCTTTCCTGGTGAAACAATTCAACAAATAAAAAATAAAAGACAGAAAAACACATTTAGTTCAAGAACAGCACTTTGTGATTTCTGTGACTCCCCGTATTCTCTCCCCCCATCCTACACTCTATATGGCACAAGTCATTGGTTTATTTTTCAAGTCAATGATTTATTTTACCTGTTTGCAACTGCATAGCCTGTACAAACAAAGCCACATATAGTCCAAGAACACATTTTATTTGTGATTTATGGGACTGTGAAATATCTCTTTGGTACCATGTAGACTCTCTTACTCTTCCCCTCCCCCATATGGTACAAGTCAAAGGATTATTTTGCCAGTCTGCTCTTGCCCATCTGTACACACACAGCAACACTGAGGCCATGAATACACTTTATTTGTGATTTCTGTTACTGTGTATGCGGTTCTGGGCATCAGCTAACATGACCAGCCAAGTGGAATAACAGAATAGCAGGTAAATGTCTATGGGGTTATGACCGGATAACATCAGTTGGCATTTTCACCACCCTGTAGTGTGTGTTAATGCCTCCTGATGTTACCCTGTCATAACCAAATAGTGCTTCACCGTACTGTAACAACACAACTTTCACTGACCTCATGAACAATTGAGTAACACATATGTATATGCGGTTCTGGGCATTGGCTGACATGAACAGCTAAGGGGAGTAACAGAATAGCAGGTAAATGACTTCAGTACTGCATACTGTACATAGAGACAGAGACAGTAAGAACTCACACAGGGAGAGACACAGAGACATTACAGAAGAAATATTTTTTATTTGTTGTAACACAATTCATTGTTCCTTTAGATTCCTCTCATCTCTTCTACTGCTTGGGGGTATAAAGAAACTACATATTTTCTGTATTTATACACCCCCCAGAAAAGTCAGGCTTGGGTTCGAGGAATTCATGGATTATCTACTATCCGTTACTGGGAATAATTACATTATCTGTCTTGGGGATTTCAATCTAGACTGGCTCGGACCTTCCTCTGGGTTCCTATCCTCTCTGACTAGCTAGGCTAATCTCTCTCAACTTGTACAGGAACCCACCAGAATCTCCCTTGGGGGTGCTAGTGCTACCCTACTGGACTGGATCCTTACTAACAGAAAGGATGCCTTTTCCTCTGTTGGTGTTCTCCCAGACACCATTAGTGATCACTACCCTGTGTACTGTATTTGGGATAACTTTGCCCCCTCTTTTCCCACCAAAGTGTTAGCTTTTTCCAACTTCTCCAACCTAAACTTAGACAACTTTGTACATGATCTTAACTCTATTGACTGGTCCCCTCTTTACACCACTAATGACATAAACATCGCCACAAATTACTTTAACAGCTCCCTACTCTCGCTTCAAAATAAATGCATCCCTGTTACCATGAGAAGGGTTAAAGGGAAAACCACCAAATGGCTTAAACGCCCCCTGCTTCACCTTCTGAAGCTCAGGGATAAAATGTGGTCTGCCTGGAAGTCTTCCTGTCTTCCCATGGATTTTGAGGCCTACAGAACACTGCGTAACAAATGCAAAAAGGAGATTTGTCTCGCCAAAAGCTACTACTTCAGGAACCTCCTAAGTGCCTCCACCTCATGTCCTAAAAAATACTGGTCCCAAATCAAGGAAATTCTTGGGAACAACAAGCCCTCTACTCCTACTAATATGCACATCAATGATGTCCACTGCAACCAGTCACTCACCATTGCCAATGCCTTCAACTCCCTCTTCTCCTCCCTACCTTCTTTAGCCTCTCCTATGCTCCCCAATCCTGGGTTGATCCCTTCTACTTGCTCCCCTACTCAACCTTCTCTGGTTCTGGCTCAGGTCAACTCCCAGCAAGTTCTGGACCTACTCAAAACAGTTCCTACTAGTGGCAGCCCTGGCCGTAATGGATTACACTCACGGGTTATTAGGCTGTTTGTGGCCTGGCTTGCCAGGCCCACAACAAGGCTTTTCAACCTTTCAATTAGCACGGCCACTGTCCCCCTCATCTGGAAATCAGCCATAACGATCCCTATCTACAAGAAGGGTGATGCTAAACTCCTGACCAACTACCGCCACATCTCTCTTCTCCCCACTCTTAGTAAGCTTCTGGAGAAACTCTTCCATCGACAGGTCTCTGAGCACCTCTGTCACCATAATCTTCAGTCCCCTCCCAACACAGGTTTAGGGTGGGGCATAGTACTACCACAGCACTGACCCTCCTCACGAGTGATATCAAAAGCAACATGGGTAAGGGTCTGCTCACTGGTGCAGTGTTCATTGACCTGTCCAAAGCTTTCAATATGGTTCACCACCCGCTCCTGCTGTCCAAACTAAGTGACATTGGTGCTTCTGAATCCACCCTATCCTGGTTTAGTAGCTACCTGGACAACTGCTTCCAAGCTGCTTCCTACCACAAAACTCCTTCATTCCCCATCCCTATTACCTGTGGGGTTCCTTAGGGTTTGATACTTGGTCCTCTTCTCTTCTCTTTTCCCTTTTCCTAAATGACATTCAGTGTACGTCCCCTCACAGCAACCTCCTCATGTATGCAGATGATATAGTGCTCTACCAATCTGCCAGAACTGTTGCTGATATTAACCATAATCTCACACAGGACTTTCAATCTCTCCAATCCTGGCTCTCTGCTAACCAACAAATCCTTAATATAGGTAAAACTCGGGCAATGCTGTTTGGATCGTCTAAAAAAGTGCACTTAGAATCTTCTAAACTCCTTGTCCTCTGTCAGGAGGGGACACCTGTTACTAATGCGGTGACTATCAAATACCTCGGGGTCACGCTTGACCCTGCCCTTGATTTTTCCTTGCACATCAGTGAGGTGATGCCGGGCTGTTAATACCAGAATAGGCACAGCCTATCGTGTACGGCACTCACTCACCCCCTCAGCTAGGTTAGCAGTAGCCAAAGGCATGTTACTCCCGCAACTTCTTTATGCCCTCCCTGTTCTCTTCAATATCAATACCAGTGTGCTCAGCAAATAGTACACTTCCTACAACAATATATGTAGGTTAGCCTTGTCTGCCCCTTGACTAACACATCACTGCCGGCTCTACTCCGGCTTACACTGGCTATGTCCCAAAGACCTCCGTTCTAACTCACTAGGTTGCTTTATAGATTCACTCACTAGACCCCCCATCCCATCCTCCCTGATGGATTTGCTTACCCCTATCTCATGTGTTCACTCTCTCAGGTCCTCATCTGTCCCCATGCTATCAGTCCGGCCATGTGCGACTAAAATGGGGGAACAGTCCTTTGCTTATTTTGCCTCTAACATCTGGAACTCGCTTCCACCCCAGGTTAAACACTCCCCCTCCCACCATTCCTTTAAGCAATCGCTGTTCTCACACCTTTATGCACTTGAACTCTGTAAATGTAATTAGCTGTGCATCTCCTCCCCATTTCTTCTGTTTGGGGATGTCGAGGCATTACATATCTTGTTGTATCTTGATTTTGCCTAACATATTGCCTACTGCTTAGTATTTTATCTTATTTGTTCTCCCATACTGTTGTGAATGAATTGATTTGTTGTTACTGTGCTGCTGTCTTGACTGTATTACTCGTGTTGTACTCTCCCAGGTCATGCCTGAAAATAGGCAGGACTGTTGCCTAGTGCACTTACCCGGTTACCAAAAGCTAATAAATAAATAAATAAAATACTGTTGGTGGGTGCAGTCTATGTAATACCCGAGCACCCTATGAAGAACATCAAGAGTATGCAACAGAGTCTACCCCCCCATTCGAATTCTTGGGGTAATAGACAGGAAGTTTGATCACCAAGACCTCAACTACTCTCGAAGAGATCCTGAAGCAGGAGACTACTAAGTCTGCAAGAGACATGCATGAAGATGTAGGTATCTGAGGTCTGGGTCCCATGATCGACTGTACTTGCAGCAGTGTGGGCAGGTGTTCACATTGTGGGTAGGTCCCAAACAGAAAAGGCATGCAGAATGGCCATCCTCGATGGTGATTAGTTTACCGCAGCTGTACTTTGACTTCTGCCACTCTGCAGTGGACAAAGGCAAAACCTAAACTGGTAGCAAAATGTTAAAAAGTTGGTCGAAATAGAACATCCAGCTCTTTTCTCCACAATCACTTACTTATGCTAAAGGTTGCCTGGAGAGAGAATAAAAACTCCCTCCTGTCCTGTATTCTCACAATTCATGTCATACAAGGCAAGCATAGAAATATAGATACATAGAAATTGTAGGCAGATAAGGACCAACAGGCCCATCCAGTCTGCCCGAAAGCACTACACTATTTTGTATCCACTGACCCTATATACCTGTCCCATGCAGATTTAAAACCATCCAATGTGTTTTCCCCCACCACCTCCTGTGGGAGTTCATTCCATGCAACCATCACCCTCCCTACGTGAAGAAAAATCACATTTCCCCTCAGCATGCCATGGCACTTTGTTCTTGTACATCTCTTGTATTGGAAGATGTAATCCCCTTTACATTGTTCATGCCCATAAGGTACTTGAATGTTTCTATCATGTCCCTGATCCCATCCTCTCCTCCAGTGAGTACATATTGAGGTCCTTTACCCTTTCCTAATATGTTTTCTGGTGCAATCCTTGTACCAACTTAATTGCCCTTCTTTGGACCACCTCCACCCTGTAAATGTCCTTACGATGGTGCAGTCTACAGAACTGCACATAGTTCTCTAGGTGAAGCCTCACTGGTGTCTTTTACAATGGCATAACCACCTCTCACATTATGCTTATGATACATCTACCTATGAATCCCAGCATGCCACTGACCCTACCTGCAGCCTTTGATCTCTGCTTAGACACCTTTAGATCATCAGAAATAATCCAGGTCCCTTTCTACAATTTTAGTGATCAATCCCCCCCACCTCACCCTGTAGCACTAACCAGTGTTCCCTCTTCCCAGGTACATCACCATAGCAGGCCCAGTCCAAATAAAACCACGTAATATATGAAGAGTCTCTTACTGGGGTACTAGGGAACCAAAATCAGTAATCTTGAAGAGGCAATGTCCAGCAAAACTGTAAAGTAAAAGTACATGAAATGAGTCACAAAGGATCTGCAGTTCTTAATGAGTAATTAGGCAGTATAGGACAGGTTAGTCATAGAGTAATGCTTATCTGATGATGATGGAGTCAGCATCGTATCAGACCTGTTAAAGAGAAAAAAATAGGTTAATATGGAAAATATACAGTAGCAATACAGAACCCCCACCTCCTCACCGTCACTCACAACCTCCTGCCCCTCTAACCCCACATCCCCGCCTTTTCTTTCAGTCCTATATCATCTGTTTAGTACTTTTTCTGTGGTGGTGAGAGGCTAGATTGAGTAGCCTTGCCCTCCCATACCAGACCCCAAACAAAAACAACCTTTTGCCTGTTCTCCATTGTCCCCCCATTCCCTCCCATATCTAGCGCCTCCAAAATAAAAACTCTTCCTGCTGTCCAATGACCTACCCAAGCCCACATACACAAGCCCACACCAGAATTAAAGAGTTCACTGATTTCCAGTGGTCATAGACTTTTATCAAGTGCCACCACAGATAAAGAACTTTCTTTAATCCTGTAGCCATCTCATGCCATTTCATACAAGGCCACACCACAAAAAATAATTCCCTGTTGGCAAGTAGGTCCCCCATCCCTCCAATACCTGGTGCCTCCATAAGTAAATAACTCCCAGTTGTCCAATGGCCCCACCAATGACCCCCAAAACTAGGGCCAAACACCAGAAAAGTAAAAACTAAATGGAGGCATGTCACCACATGTCCACTCACACACTCTGAGACCATACACCATCTCAGAGAAAACATTCCCTAGTGTGCTCGAGCGCCCCCCCCCACTCCCCTCAGAGACAAGACACCATAACACAACATTGCTTCCCATATGTCAGGGTCTTCCAACCAACCCTCAAACACCCAGAATCATCACAGAAAAGCATTTGCTGGTGTCCAAGGATTCTCCCCACCCTCAAATACCCAGCACCATAAAACAATATGGATTCAAACAATAATCATTCCTTGTTGTCTGGGTGTGTTGAAACCAATGGACACTATGCACTTCTGTATGCTAGATGGCACTGGGTCAGCCCACTTAGCCCCTGCACCATTTTAATGGCCCTTATCTGCACTCTTTCCATGCCATATCCTGCACCATTTTAGTGGCTCTTCTCTGCACCCTTTCCATGCCATCTATGACTTTTCACAGATGGGGCCTCCAGAACTATACCCCATACTCCAGGTGTGGCCACACCATGGAACTATAGAGTGACAGCACCTACCTCCTTCTGCTGGTTATCCCTCTCCACATGCAAGCCAGGATTCAGTTTGCTTTGCCCACTGCCTTGCTGCAATGGATCCTCACACTAAAGTCATCAGTGATTATAACGCCTAGATCATTCTCAGGACTGTTGGCAGCAATTATTTTCACCACTACTGTGTGTGTTGTATTTTTATTTCTCCTCCTCCTCCTCAAGTGCAGCACAGTGCATTTCCTGGCATTAAGACTCAGCTGCCATGTTTGCGACCACTTTTCCAGTAACCATAGATCATCCTATTTCATTCCCCCCCCCCCGGGTGTCTACCTTGTTGCCGAGTTTTGTTTAGAAAATGGGCCTTTGATTTCCTGGCATCTGATTGAGGTGGTGCTGCTTTACAAGGTGGGGGGGAAGAGGACCCTGGAAACTACCGCCCAGTCAGCCTCACCTCTGTGGTAGTCAAACTGATGGAATACCTCATTAAGGAGAGACAGGCAAGACACCTAGGAGGATGGCTAAGTGACCACAACCAACATGGGTTCACAGGGAGGAGGTCTTGTCAGACCAACCTGGTAGAATTCTTCAAGGGAGCTGGGGCCACATCACAAGCATTCCCCAGTGTACAGTTGTCCCAATTCAAGCCCTCCCATACCTGGCACCTTCCAAAATAAGGGTTGGAGTGGAAGGGACATGTCAGAATTTGGCATGGGGGAGGGACATGCAGGATAACGTGGGGGGAGAGAGTAGGGGAGAAACTGGGATGCTAGCCTGCCCACTCTCCAGAGACCTCCCTTCTATCTGCATACCATCTCCCCGCAGGAAGCTAGACCCCTTCTGCAAAAAGCAGTTAGTAGTAACAACCCCGGCACTGACCTACTGGACACTAGGCTACTTCGTCTGATGTTGAATGCTATCCTGGTCCCACTTACTGAGCTGCTCAACTGCTTTCTGCCCCTGGGCAGTTCCCCAGCACATGGAAAACTGCCCTCATCACTGCCATCCTAAAGAGCGGCGATCGAGCAACCCCAGGTAACTATCGACCTTTCTCCATCCTCCCCCCACTCTCTAAGGCCCTTGATAAAGTAGTTGCCAACCAGCTCGCTGAATACCTGGACATGCACAATATCCTATGCCCTGAACAGCTTGGCTTTCATGCAGGTCACAGCACCACAACCACGCTACTTGAATTCTCCAACTTCCTGTACTCTTCTCTTGATGCTGGAAGTCCAGCTGGTGCCGTGTTCATTGACCTCTCCAAGGCCTTTGACATGGTTTGCCATCCCCTCCTGCTTGACTTCCTCAGATGCCTTGGTTTCTCTCCGGGCCCCCTTGCATCATTCATCAGCTACCTCTCTGCCAGAACTCAGTGTGTAAAAATCAATAGCACCCTATCCAACACAAGACCTGTCCGCTCTGTGGTTCCCCAGGGCTCCATTTTAGGACCTCTCATCTTCAGTCTCTACCTCAACTCCCTCATCTCAGCCTGCCCAAGTAAGATCCTCCTCTACGTGGATGACACTGTGCTCTTCACCTCTGACCCCAAGCCCAACACACCCCAGGCCACCCTCCAACAAGCTTTTGATAGAGCTGAGCATTGGTTCACATCACGAAAGCTAGTCCTGAACCTAAAAAAGACCAAAGCTAGGCTCTTCTCACATTGCCAAAGCAAAGCCAGTGGTGCCTCTCTCGTGATACTGCCTAGCACACTAAACCCCACTGAGCAGGTTTCCTCCTACAAGTATCTGAGCATTACCTTGGATTTGGCACTCTCCTTCCATTCCCTTATCAATTCCCTTTCTGCTGCCACCAATATCAGGATGGGACTGTTATACCACCAGAGGCCCTTAGATTGGCAATAACCTCCTCTGTTCTGTTGCTAATCGACTATGGGCTGCCCATCTATGCTGCAGCCGACAACACTGCACTTGCAAGAATCCAGCTCTCTATAAACAAGGCCTGCAGGCTAATGCTGGGAGCCCCTAGACACACCCATATGCCTACTGTACTCCACCACCAACTTGCTCAACCTTGAAGAAAGACTCCAGTCCCAAACCTGCCTTCTTGTAAAAAAGACCCTGCTAGGGCTCTCCCCCTCTGGGGTCGTCACCTCCCCGAAGCGTGCCTCCCCCTTAGTATCCACCTGCAGCACTGTCAAAACCTTCCCTATTGTCCCCAGGTTAAGGACCTCTATGGCTCAGAGATCCTTTTGCTATTGGGCTCCCTCCTGGTTCAATTCCCTCCAAGCCAACATAGCTGAATCCATTAGCTTGGTCCCTTCAAGGTCTCCCTCAGGAGCCCTCTGACAAGCACTCACTGCTGCAACTGCACATAATCCCCCACCTGCCCTTTACCCTCACCCCCAGGCTGGGGTTGCCCTGTCTACTTTTGCTGTATATGCCTGGGGTCTCAGGCAACATCTGCTGACTAAAGTAATAAAATATCTCTGGTTGCTACCTGATGTGGTACTCATGTACCTATATTATGACTACTGTGATCTACCTATTACCAAGCTTGTACCACCAATGAATTCCTGTAACACAGGTTGCTTTTTTAATCTAAGCATTATGTACTGTACTGTCTTGTTTGCAGTGATGTATTGATCTCTTGATGAGGTGCCTTTGTAAATGAGTCTTTGATTCAAAGATCTGTAAACCGATGATCTAATTAATAAATAAATAAAAATAAGGTCTGAACTGATGTCTAATGGTCTCAGCCAAAACCCTACCATACCAGACACCACCAGAAAGCAGAATGGCTCCTATTGAGGTCCAACCATGTATACTGGGAAGGAGGTGACAAAAATGGGGAGGTTGTTAGCTTATGAATTGCTCAAGCAGCAGGCATCTTCCCTTATTCATGCCCTTCGAACCCTCTCTGGTCAGGTGGCTACCGATCCCAAGGAGATCAATAATACCACGCAGCAGTTCTACGAGGCCCTATACCAGTCTCGCTTCACTCTTGACTGCTCCACAGTTAACGCAGGGGCTTAAGCAGTTCTGTCAGCACTTCCCATTGCCTGGTCTTACCCTGACCCAAGTAGACCACCTAGATGTCCCAATCACTAGAGAGGAAATATGCCTTGCCCTCTCGCTGATGGCTAAGGGGAAAGTGCCCAGGCCCGATGGGATGTCAGTCAAAGTCTATCATATCCTCAAACAGGAAATAGCCTACACAATACTTTTAGCCCTAAAAGAGGCCTACTCGACTGGAGTTCTCCTCCCTAGCATGAAAGAGGCCCTCATAACCCTCCTCCCTAAAAAGATGAATGATCCATTAGACTATGCTAATTACTGTCCCATTTTCCTTTTGTCAGTGGATACTGACATATTGGCTAAGGTTCTGTCCACCAGGATGTTGAGCGTGTTGCCCTCCATCATTCACCCAGCTCTGGTGAGGCTCATGCAGGGGAAATCAGGGGCAGAAAATACCAGACTGTTACTCAACCTGAAGTGGTTGGCATCCCGTTCTGCACTACCCATGGCCGTGCTAGCCATATACTTCACCAGTTCATCTTTTGCATGTTCTATGGTCATGTTCCCAGCTGGATACATTCTGGGCCTCAAACATAGCTGACTGCTCTGAAGTATTAGGAACCTCCATTTTGCTTTCTGGCCTTAAGGCATCCCCTTTATTATTCAAAGGCCTCCCACAAACTCTCCCAGACCAGAAAAAGGCATTTCCTGATGTCCAGTGGTCCCCCATTTACCTCTCATACAAGACCCCACTTCCTGTTGTCCAATAGCCCAACAGTGACCTCATATTTCATGACCCAACCCATCAAAAAGTATACCCAGTTGTCCAATTGCCACTCAAATCCTTTCAAAACCAGGCACCGCATGAACTGGGATTATAGGGCACATGTCCCACACAAGTCCTCCCAATCCAGACCCAACCAAGTAATAATGTGGAGAGCATCTTACCAGGATACTGTTGAGTCAGAAGCAGGAATCTTGGAGGGACGACATCCGTCAGTACCGAAAAATAAAATATAGGAATGGAGTCACAAAGGATCTGTAGTTCTTAGTAAAATAGAAACATAGAAACATAGAAACATAGAAGTTGACAGCAGATAAGGACCGCAAGGCCCATCCAGTCTGCCCATTTCTTTTTCTACCTTATAAATGTGCCATCGCCTTTGCTCTGTCAGTGGCCTATCTATTCATAGTCATTTGTATTGCTCCCTATGCCTATCCCATGCCTGTTTGAAGCCCTGCACTGTATTCATAGCCACCACTTGTGGTAAGCCATTCCATGCATCCACCACCCTTTCTGTGAAAAGAATTTCCTCACATTCCCCTTAATCGGCCTCCCTCTAATCTCATGCTGTGTCCTCTTGTCCTGCTATTTTTCTTATATTTAAACATGTTAGACTCTTTCACCTTGTTTATGCCCTTAAGGTGTTTGAATGCCTCGATCATATCACCTCTCTCCTCCTTTGCTCAAGGGTATACATATTGAGCTCCGTTAATCTGTCCTCATATGTCTTCTGATGCAGTCCCTGCACCATTTTGTTGCCCTTCTCTGGACTGCCTCAATTTGGTTAATGTCCTTGTGAAGGTGTGGCCTCCAATACTGCATGCAGTACTCCAGATGGGGCCTAACCAGTGTGTCTTGTACAGAGGATTATTACCCCCTCTTACGACTGTGATACCTTCTTACCATACACTCTAACACCCCTCTAGCCTTACCTACTGCTTTAGAGGTCTGCTTGGATGATTTTAGGTCATCAGTGATGATGATGCCCAAGTCTCTTTCTTCCTTTGTGACTGCTAGCAACTCCCTCCCAGCCTATAGGTGGCTTCAGGGTTCTCTTCCCTATGTGCATGATTTTGCACTTCTTTGCATTAAATCCCAGTTGCCACTCTTCTGACCATTCTGCTAGTTTATCCAGATCTCTTCTCATTCTGCCCACCCCATCTGGATCATCTACTCTGTTGCAGATCTTGGTGTCATCTGCAAACAGACAAGCCTTACCCTCTAGTCCATCTGCAAGGTCACTAATGAAGATGTTGAAGAGGACTGGCCCCAGGACTGATCCTGAGGTACCCCACTTGTGACTTGCATCTCTTCTGACTGTATACCATTTACCACCACTCTCTGTTTTCTGCCGCCAACCAGTTTGCCACCCAGTTGACCAACTTCTGACCCACCCGAGCCTACCCAGCTTATTTATCAATCTTCTATGTGGAACAGTGTCAAAAGCTTTGCTGAAGTCAAGGTAGGCGACACCAACTGCTCCCCTTGGTCCACCACCTGGTTACCCAGTCAAAGAAATCTATGAGATTAGTTTGACAGGACCTTCCTTTGTAAACCCATGCTGTCTTGGATCCTGTGCCCCTATGGATTCCAGGTGTTGCACTATCCTTTCCTTAAGGAGTGCCTCCATAATCTTGCCCACTACTGAGGTAAGACTGACCGGTCTGTAGTTCCCGCCTCCTCCCTGCTACCACTCTTGTGGAGCGGGATCACATGAGCCCTTCTCCAGTCTTCTGGGACCTCTCCTGTGCTCAGAGACTCACTAAACAATTCTGCTAATGGCTCTGCTAGTTCCTCCTTTAGCTCCTTAGTACCCTGGGATGTATGCCATCAGGTCCCATTGCCTTATCCACCCTGAGCTTAGCAAGCTCTTGTAGGACCCTTTCTTTTGTGAAGGGAGTAGTGCTCACCTCCCTCCCCTGTGTCCATGATGCTGAGCTGTGGGCCCTGCCCTACCTTCTCTTCAGTAAATACTGAACAAAAGTATCTATTTAGGATAGATGCCTTTACAGGGTCCTCCTCCTCACATGCTCCTTTTCCCATTAAGCTTAGCATACCCCTCTGGACTTTCTCCTTTCACTAATGTATCTATAGAAAGTCTTGTCACCTTCTTTACTGTTCGTGCTAGTGTTTCCTCAGTTTGGGACTTTGCCTGCCTTACTGCCTTACCTGCTTCCCTTAGGGCAGTTTGGTATGCCTCCTATCTTCATCCGCTGTGTTTCCTTATATTTCCTGAAGGCCAGCCTTTTGGCTCTGACCTTTTCTGCTACTGTATTTGAGAACCAAAGTGGTTTCCTTCTTCTTTGCACTTCCTTTTCTGTCTAACACAATGGGATGTTGCTTCAAGTATTGCATCTTTAATGCTTGCCCACTTTGCTTGTACCCCTCACCGTGTTTCTTTTGCCAGGGCTAGCTTAACTCTGTTGGCCATCTTATCAAAGTCAGCTCCTCTGAAGTCCCATATTTTGCCTTGGAATGGGATGATTTAGATGTAGTAGCCAAATTGAACTATACCATGTGATGGTCACTGGCCCCAGGTGACCTTCTACCTGGAGATCTGTGATCCTTCTTTGTTAGTCAGTACTAGATCTAGGATAGCCCTGTCTCTTGTGGGTTGCTGTACCAGTTGTTTGAGGCCCTCCCCTGCAGGAATCTACTATGAGTCTAGTTCTGGCAGATGTTCCTGCTGGTATTGACCAATCTGTATCCGGCATGTTGAAGTCTCCCATTATCAGAACCTCCCTTTAGCTGTCATGTTTTGTATATCTTCTAACAGTAATGTGTCTATGTCCTCCGTCTGGTCTGGGGGCCTGTAGACAACCCCAGTTCTTATGGCTGTCCCATTTCCTGTTTCCAGGGTGACCCACAGTTCTTCTGGCTCCTTATGTGTATTCTGAATTTCTGTAGCTTTGATATTTTCATTAACATACAGGGCCACTCCCCCCCCCCTTTTTGCACCTCAGTCACTTCTGAACAATACATAGCCAGGTACTGAAGTCTCCAAAGTGTGGTTACTGGTAAACCACGCCTCACTAATTGCTACTATGTCCAGTTTAGCCTCTGACATTATTGCCTGCAGGTCTGGGATCTTATTTCCCAGGCTGTGAGCATTTGTGTACATGATTTTCCATTGGCCAGATTGTGGTGTGTTAGTTGTTGGGTGAAGTTTGGCATTACCCCCAGGCGTATGGGGAGACAAACCTTTTTCTTACCTGGTGATGCAAATGAACGGCAAACATGCTGAATTCCTGTTTGACCACTAGCTGAGGGGACGGTGTTCTTCCCATTCGACGTATGGGGTGCTGCACCCCTCTCCCCATTTGCTAGTTTAAATATTCTGCAAAGACGTCAAACTTCTGCCCCAATGCACTGACTCCCTCCTTAGTCAGATGCAGTCCATCAAATTTAAAGTACTTTCGCTCCCAGAACTGTTGCCAGTTCCCTACAAATCTGTGTCCTTTTTCCTGGCACCAGCCCTTGAGCCACGTGTTTAGCTCCCCTATCTCCCCTTCTCTGACCTTCCGTCCATCTGCCCCTCTCCCAGACTGGCAGGATCTCAGAGAAGGAGATGCCAGACGAAATAGATGATAGTTTGTCACCCAGCCTAGTCAGGTGTTCCTTGGTCTCCACAACTGACCGGCTGGCGAGATCATTAGTCCTATGTGTACTAGGACATCAATGTTTTCTCCTGTTTTGTGAACAATTTTAGCAATGCGGTCAGTGTCTCTCCATGCTGATGTACCTGGGAGACATCTGACCATCACCCCTGGCTGGAGATGGGTATCAACTCCCCGAATCATGGAGTCTCCTATGATCAGAAGTTTTTTGGATTTCCTTTGTGCTTGTTTTGTTTTGGTTCCTGATTTGGGTGAGTTTTGTTGTGCTAGCTCCTGTGCCGCAGTGTCCTGCTCTGCAGTGTCTTCTGCCTCTTTATTTGATTTCAGAGATAGAGGCAGATACCTGTTTAGTAGTTTATATGGTTTTGGAGGTAATGTGTTGGAGAGCAGAGAGTGATGGGGCACCTGATTTGCTCCTCCTAACCACCTGCCAACCTCCTGGACCAACTACCCTCTGCGGTCGAGGTTTTCTGTTGGATGCTGGGGAAATGGGGTGGTTCTTATAATGTATTTCTCTCAATATGAAATTTGAGGCATGCACCTCTGCCCATGCTGCCCGGAGTGAGCCCCAAGATCTCCAAAGGCCCAGCATGTAGGACAGTGTCCTAAATCCTGTAAGACTGTCCTTCTGAAAATTGTTCCACAGTACCTGCAGTTAATGAAATCCATTCCAAATAAGTTGCTGGGTTTGTAACCTAGTCAGAGTAATTAGAAGGAAAAAAAATTCAAGTAATGGTTTAATTGTGCTTTGTTTAACTTGTTATAAGAAGTTAAATTACTAGCGCCCCTGTAAATGAGATCACCTTGTGGAGGCCCCACTGATCCGCCCCTTCCTGCTCTGCCACAGGAAATGTCACAACTGTGGTACCCTATAAAAGGAGTGCAGTGTGGGGTGGTTGGGGATGGGGGTGGGTGTTTGGGCCCTTCCCCTGCCTAAAAAGAAGAACCACGGACGAAAGAACAAGGAGGTAAGAGCAGAAACAATCAGTCAACAACAAATGCAGTAACCCTGAAAGCTTATCCTAATGTTAGATAAAACTGTAAAACCTGTAAAGCACCACCTGTAATAATTTCAGAGAAGATATACGCTGTAAGAAACACTTTGCTCCAGAGAAAAATAAAGCAGTAACAGAAGATATACCTTGCAAAAGACAATTTGAATCAGATAAAATAATAATATATGAAATGTTCACAATAGAGTTATACTTATCTGATGGGGAAGGAGCCCTCATCCTTTCAGGGATGCGAAAGAGAAACAATAAAAGGTTAATATGAAGAAAATACAGTAATGAGATAAGAAACAGAGACTGGATAGATACTGTTGATGCATTGGACTACATCTGAGTGCAATGGTGCATAAGATAAAACATTACTGCTAAAACAGAGTATAACAACAGAGGTATAGAGGAATAAAATTAGTTAACAGATAGGAGAAGAGAAGAAAACGTGTTGTTAGTGGAGTTGATTAGAAAGACCAGTGCTCTCTACCTAGATGGCCAATTTTCAAGTGACTGAAAGCAGTGTCCTGGTTGGGATAGGTGATATTCCTTTTGGTTTACTGGCCCATTGTTGCCTGGGCAATCAGTTAGGTTCATTCACTGGCCCTTTTAATAGAGTCCACCCCTGTAACTGCCCTGATTGGGGCCGAGTGGTGCGATGCCATGCATTGCCATGTGATGGAGATGCACAGCGTGCTCCATTTTGCCGAACGGCGAATTTTTCAAAAATAAAACAAATGTAAGTGAACATGTTTAAAAAAGGGCACTTTATTTGCAAAAGCCCTAATTGGGGGTAAGGCTTGTGAGTGTGGGGAATGAGGGATAAGGACTGCTTTCCTTTAAAAAAAATCATCTCTTCTTTTGAACCCTATTGTGTGTGTCTATGCGAGGAAGGGAGCATGTAAAAAGAATGGCCCTCTGTGGGGTGGGGACATCAGACAATGCATTATGTGTGTGATGGTGCAGGGTCTCAGAGACTGGAGGTGAGCCACTGCATACCATTGAATGCTACTTGTAGGATGGTGCTAGATGTTTCAACACCCAGTACCGCCCAACACACAGTATTACCTGGTGTCCAGGGGCTCCACCCCACCATACAAAACCCAGCACCATCACACATAGAAACATAGACTTTGACAGCAGATAAGGACTGCTTGGCCCATCTAGTCTGCCCATTTCCCTACCTACAGGATAGGCCGCAGATCCTAGTTAACCAACAGCCTATTTCTTCATACCCCCCACAAGAATTGCCTTATATCTGTCCCATGCATTCTTGAATTCTCCCACAGTTTTAGACCCCACAACCTCCTCAGGAAGGCTGTTCCATGCATCCACTACCCTCTCTGTGAAATAATACTTCCTCACATTGCCCCTGAACTGCCCCTCCCTCTATCTTTAAATTGTGTCCCCATATTGTTGCACATCTCTTTTTCTGAAAGATGCTACCCTCTTGGACTTTGTTGATTCCACTGTGGTACTTAAAAGTTTCTATCATGTCCCCCCTCTCCCTTCTTTCCTCAAGGGTATACATATTAAGCTCCTTTAGTATCTCCTCATACAGCTTCTCTTGCAGACCCTGCACCATTTTAGTTGCCCTCCTCTGGACTGCCTCTATCCTGTCTATGTCCTTGCAGAGATGGGGTCTCCAGAACTGGACGCAATACTCCAGATGGGGTCTCACCAACTGTCTGGTCAGAGGGATGACCACTTCCTGTTTTCTGCTGCTGATGCCTCTCCCTATGCATCCCAGTATACCCACAGCCCTCCCTACTGCCTTCTCACATTGCTTGCTAACCTTAAGGTCATCTGATATGATTACCCCCAGGTCCTTTTCCTTTTTGTTGTTGTTACCAGCCCCCCATTGTGTATTCTTCCCTGGGTTCTTGTTTCCAGGTGCATTATTTTGCACTTCTTTGCATTGAATCCTAGCTGCCATACTTCTGACCATTCCTCCAACCTTGCTAAGTCCCTTCTCATCCTTTCCACGCCTCCTTGTGTATCAACCCTGTTGCAGATCTTTGTGTCATCTGCAAAGAGGCATACTTTTCCTTCCAGTCCCTCTGCAATGTCACTTATGAAGACATTAAAAAGGACTGGACCCAATACTGAACCCTGCGGTACCCCACTAGTAACCCCTCTTTCTTCAGAGTGGACTCCATTTACAATTACCTTCTGTGTCCTGTTGTCCAGCCAATGTTTTACCCAGGCTACCACCCTGGGACCCACTCCCAGGCTGGTTAATTTGACTATTAATCTTTTGTGTGGGACTGTGCCAAATGCCTTGCTAAAGTCTAGGTAGGCCATGTCCACAGCCCCTCCCTGGTCTACTACTTTGGTCACCCAGTCAAAGAAATCTATTAGATTCATCTGACATGACCTTCCCGCTGTGAACCCATGCTGCTTTGGGTCCTGTGCCCCACTGGCCTCTAGGTACTCAACTATTCTTTCCTTCAGAAGTGACTCCATCACTTTCCCTACCACAGAGGTCAGACTGACAGGTCTGTAGTTTACTGCCTCTGCCTTGGTCCCACTTTTGTGAAGGGGAATCACATCTGCCTTCCTCCAGTCCTTGGGTACCACACCATCCTCCCATGATTTATTAAAAAGAGTAGACAGTGGTTTCACTAGTTCCCCCCTTAATTCTTTAAGAATTCTGGGGTGAATTCCATCAAGCCCCATTGCTTTGTCCACCTTCAGTTTTAGGAGTTCTTGCAGAACTCTTTCTTCTGTGAAAGGACTGGGATCGACCCCCCTATCAAGAGTGCTTCTGTTAATGGGATTAGGCACTTCCCCCTCCTCTTTTGTGAATACTGAGCAGAAATATTCGTTCAGTATCCCTGCTTTTTCACTGTCCCCCTCTGCCCACCCACCGTTCCTTCTATTCAGCCTCACTATCCCTCCCTTTGTCTTTCTACGCTCGCTGATATACCTATAAAAGGTTTTATCCCCCTTCTTAACCGAGTTGGCTATCTTTTCCTCAGTTTGGGCCTTTGCTATTCTGAGTTCCCTCCCTGTTTCCTTCTGCCTGAACTGGTACAGCTCTCTGTCCTGCTCCTTCTGTGTTTCCTTATACTTCCGGAATGCTATCTTTTTCTTCCTGACTTTCACAGACACCTCTTTTGAGAACCATAGTGGCTTTTTCTTTCATTTTGATTTGTTTATTTGCTTCACACAAAGGTTTGTTGCCTCTGTGATGGCAGTTTTGATGATTCCCCATTGTTGCTCCACACCTCCTTCTAGCCTGTTTGCTAGTGCTTTTCTGAGGCGCTCTCTCATTCTGCCAAAGTCAGCCCTCCTAAAGTCCAGTGCCCTCACTTTTGTATGGCTTGACTCTGTAGCTGAGTTTAACGTGAATCACACTGTTTGATGGTCACTTGTTCCCAGATGGCAACCCACTTCTAGATCTGAGATCCTCTCACTGCCCCCGTTTGAGAGTATGAGGTCTAAGATTGCTCCCTCATGAGTGGGTTCCGAAACTGGCTGTCTGAGGCCTGCTACCTGTAGGGCATCGAGAATGGCCCTGCTCTTGGATGTGGCTGCAGCAAATGTGCTCCAGTTAACATCTGGCATATTCAGGTCTCCCATCAACAGTATCTCCCCTTTCTCTGCCATTCTAAGAATGCCTTCTATCATATCTTTGTCCATTCCCTCCCCCTGACATGGGGGTCTGTACACAACCCCTGTGCGGATTGTGGTGCCCTTTCCAGTCTCCAAGGTGACCCACAGTGCCTCCTCTCCTCCCTGTTTACTCTTTTGTTCAGTTGCTTTTATCCCTTCCTTTACATCGAGAGCTACTCCTCCCCCTTTTCTCCCCTGCCTGTCTCTCCTATAAGTTATGTACCCTGGTATGTTAACATCCCAGTCATGGTTCTCTGTGTACCATGTTTCTGTGACTGCTATGATATCCAGGCATCCCTCTTCCATCAAGGCCACCAGCTCAGGGAGCTTGTTGCCCAGACTACGGGCATTGGTACACATTACCCTCCATTTCCTGATGGTCTTACTCCTTTTTGCCCCATCCCTGTCCTTCTTGCCTTTGTCACTTTCTCCGTTTATCCCTGCCCTTCTCCCTATCGACACCTCTATGTTGGTGTTTACCGCACTTACTACCATGATTTTTTGGGGGGGGCTAGGATTTCCCCTGCCCCTTTCCAATGCCTCCCCCCTTGGCTAGTTTAAATGCTTGCCAATGAAGCATTTAAACCTATCACCTAGGATTCTGGTTCCTCCTGGACAGATGCAGCCCATCATGCCAGTATAGGCTTGCATCACTCCAGGTGGACCCCAGTCCCCAGTGAAGCCTAATCCTGGCTCCACACCAGTTTTCAACCACTGATTGAATCCCATGGTGTGGAACACCCTAGCCTCTCACGCCATAGATGGGCAGCACCTCCGAGACGCAGTTACTGCGTGTACTTGTCTAAGGCCCCTCCCCAATTCCACAAACTGTTCCTGCACTTCTCTAATCCCTTTCTTAGCCAGGTCATTTGTCCCTAGGTGGACAATGACATCCAGCTCCCTCCCCTGTGCAGCTGCTCCGGCAATCCTGAGGATTCGCTCCCTGTCCCTCCAAGCCATGGCGCCAGGCAGGCACCTCACCTCCCTCTCCCCTTCCTCCCCCAGCTCTACCTTCCTAACAATGAAGTCCCCCACCAGGAGTTGTTTCCTTCCCCTGCCACCCTCCTGTGGGTCTCCTTTGTGGAGGTTTCCAGCATCCTCCTTGGTCTCCACTGCAGGTGCCTCCATAGAGGAACCACACTTTGCCAGAATGGCATAGGAATTGTGGAGAGGTACAACTGGAGGGATGCACCTCTGTTCCACCACCCTCACCCTCCCTGAGCCCACGGTGGTCCAACCACTCCTCTTTCTTGGCAACCTCTGAGGCAACGGCAGTGGCACTGGTGGTCCCTGAATGGAAGAGGAGGTCCCACAAATCCTGGCCAACTCAGCCTGGAGATGAGCAACCTCCTCCCTCAGCCCAGAGAGGTGCCTGCAGATGGGACAACACCGCATACTCCAGAACGTCTCCCGGAAGACTGCTGCTCCACAGCCACTGCACTGCATCACTCCCATCATGTCTTATTACTGGCCCCTTAACTGTTTGCAATCCTTACTCTTTCCTCTGTTTTTTTTTCTCTCTCTCCTTACTTTCTGCCTGTGTGCCCTTTAAGCTCCTGATTGTCCTATTCTAAGACAAAAATATCCTATATTTCTCAGTAGACCCCTTACTTGCTCAGAGGCAGACCTCCAGCAGCTAGAGGGGGGCTGAAGAGCTACTCTTGCCCTTCTAGGATGGTGGGTCTTTGGTGGGTCTGTGAACACTCACTTCCTGCTCCCAAACAGGAAGTTCCTGTTGTCAGTCAAATCCTGTGCCTATAAAAGTAGAACTAGCTTTGGGTGGGAGGCTGGAGGAGGGAAGGAGGGCAATATAGTCCCAGTAGAGAAGTCCAGTCACACAGCAGTCCTTTCTCCTGCTGTCTTCTGCCAAGCTATGCATTTACTAGTGTCAGGTAGATAACCCCACCATCTGAGACCATCACACCAAAAAACATTCTCTGGTGTCCAGTGGTTACCCCCCCCCGCTCTCAAACACCCGGCACCATCATACTAACATACTAACATGCCAGCAGAGTAGGCCTAATGGTCTTTTATGTCTGCTCATTTAGTCAACCCCCAAACTGGGAGCTGATCCTGATGCCCCCCAACCCCCTTGGGATTCTCCAGTTCCAGTACAATAAATTCCCCTTGTATTGGACTTTGCCAGCACACTCCTTCCCCTATACCTCTCCAACCCCTCTAGAACCCCTCCACAGTCTCTGCCTCCACTAGTCCCCTGGGCAGTACATTCCCTAGTTCCACCACTCTCTCAGTGAAGTAGCACCTCCTCCTCCTTTCCCCCCCCGACTCTCCCCCCTCTAGCTTCCACCCATGCCCTCTGGTTGGCCCTCTTCCTTCCTTTGAAACACACCAACTGAGCCTCCCCTATTTATCCCCTTGATGTACTTGAAGACCTCAATTATGTCCCTCCATCTCTCCTCTCTTCTCCTCCAACGTGTACATGTTGAGCTCCCTGAACCTCTCCCCATAGGTCCTTTCTGCCAAGCCCCAGATCATTTTGGTTGCCTTACTCTGGACCCTCCCCAGGAGTGCAATGTCCCTTTTTAGTGCGGCCTCCAAAACTGCACACAGTACTCGAGATGAGGCCTAACCAAGCAGTTATACAGAGGGAGTATCACTTCCATCCTTCTGGAGGTAATCCCACTAACGATGCAACCCAGCATCCTGTTTGCTTTGGCTGATGCCCTCCTACAAGTCTCAGAGTTGTTCATCTTGACATCCACCACCACCACCACCAGGTCCCTCTCAGCCATTCAGAGTTGCAGCATTCCCCCGGCCCCCGGGTATACACTTGGCCTGGGTTTCTGATGCCCAGGTGCGGTACCCTGCATTTCCCTGCATTGAACCACAGTCCCCACTTCCTTGACTACTTCTCCAGAGCATCTAGGTCCTACTGTATGGCCACCCACCCCTCCACCCCAATCAAGAAAGAGGATGTCCACCGGCCTACATAGGTCCAGGGAACTCATCACCCAATCGTAGAACTCTACAAGGTATGTCCAACATGATTTCCCTGGGACGAAGTCATGTTGTCTATCCTCCAGGTACCCCAACTTTTCCAGTACCCCCCCAGCCCTTTCTTGATAATACCCTCTATCACCTTATCCACCATCAATGTCAGGCAGACAGGCCTGTAGTTCTCTGCCTCCTGTCTTGCTCCTTCCTTGTGAGGATTCTCGGCTTCATGGTTCTGCTGCCCACCTGAAGCCTCCACTACGTGCACTTCTACTCAGGCAATCTCTCTCTCCTTCCTTGTCCAGCCGCCCACTCCCCCAGCTCTGTCCCCCAGGGTAGGACTGCTATCTCCTTCCAGCACTCTATCTATAATCCAGACGAGCGACCGGCAAGGAGGAGAGAGAGAGAACGGAAGCGCATAGTGGCAGAGCTCGGCATAGGTCATGGGACCATGGCCACTGATCCCACATTTACCTAACCCCGAAGCAGGGGTTTTTTTAGTTTACACCCTTCCCTCTATCCCCTCAGAGCCCGAACATGCAACGATGCCAGGAATGTCTGTCATGGCTCTGCGTCCTTCTACTCTGGCCCTGGATGTTGCAGTGCCTCCAGTCTCCACCAGACTCCGGGCACTTGATCCTCTGTCTCCCACTGCTGACTCCCAGCTGCCTGAACTCGTTTCCGAACCCAGTCACCGGCGTAGCATGAGGTGTGGCGTCCAGCACTCAACCCTCAGTGCCACCGGACCAGCTTAGACAGGAACATTTTATTTGTGATTTTTGTGAATGTACAAATATCTGTTTGGCGCCCCATACTCTCTTTCTCTCACCTCTGTGAATGGCACAGGTAAAATATGTATTTTACCATTCTGCCCTTGCCCTGACTATACACACACAGCAACACTGAGACCAGGAATAGACTTTATTAGTGACTTTTGTGACTGCATAAATGTATCTTTGGTTCCCAGTTCTCTCTCTCTCTCTCTCTCTCTCTCTCTTTCTCTCCCCCGCCTCTCTCTCTCCCCCCCCCCTCTCTCTCTCTCTCTCACTCTCTCTCTTGATCCCCTTTGTATGGCACAAGTCAAATATTTATTTTATTTCTTCCTTTCATTGCCAGGCCTGTACACAAAAACACATTTAGTCTAAGAATAAAACTTTGTGATTTCTGTAACTGTAAAAATTATTCTTTAGTCCCTATTAGTCCCCCCCCCCAATTGCACAAGTCAAATATTATACAATGGGCACATTACAAAAAACAAAATGATGCTTTATGATTGGTTGGCTGGCACCTTTTCAGTGTGATAAATCCTCCAACGTACCCCCTGGAAAAGGTGCCTATCACCAGTCAGCCACTCCCCTAGCTGCATGGCACAGATCACATATTTATTTATTCCAGCCTGCCCATGCAGTGACTAGACACACACACACACAGCTGCACTGAAGCCAGGAACACGCTTCTTTTGTAATTTCCGGCACTGTAAAACTTCTTTTAGGTCCCAAGTAGACTCTCTCGCTTCTGCATGGCATAAGTCATAGATTTGTTTTTTTTCAGCCTGCCCTTGCACTAATTGTTATGGCTGTGCAAATACCTTTTCTTGAATAGCAGTCTGGAACCCCTCCACAATATAATGGGACCAACTGAGGGAATGCATGGAGCAGCACTGTTGGGGAGTGGTCTGCAAGTAATTGATGCTGAAAAAGATAATATAGCCAGCCTGTGCTCAAGCAGTTATTACCCTTCCCCTCCATAGTGCATCCTCATACACACTGCTCGCCATGTGCACTCTAGTATCCTCTCCCAAAGTAGCCACCACACCAAACCGCAGCAGCAGCCTGAGCAATGGCCATTGCTGCTGCTCATGGTTGCTTTGTTGTGGTAGCTCTCTATGTCGGGCCTGGATGGGGACTCAGAGCATGCAGGAATAGACACGACAGTGGCTGCTCTCGCTCAGAGTCTAAACTACTGCAGCTGCCAGTACCTCCCTCCCTCACTGCTCATTATCTGCCCACCCAGCATCAGCAAGCACAGTGCTCTCAGCCACTAGCAGGCCCATCAGCTGATGAAGCTAGATATGGCCTTCTCAGATGCAGGCAGTGAGGGCAACAGAGTGATAAGGTTCTGATATAAAAGCCACACACCACCAAGTCGCTATATCCAACTTGAAATGCCATGCAAGATACCATCCGATCAACAACAAAAAACGTGGAGTTAACATTTCTGTTTGAAATTTCTCAGTACAATACCCCAGCCTAGTAAATCCACTTCAGATTGATTTTGCCTTAACCACCAGCTCTCTCTCTCTCTACCATGTCCCCACCCTGTCTTTCCCCTCCCTAAGCACCCCTGTCATGGCTGCATCACCCCCCCCAGCACTCCCCTCTTCCTCAAGTAGATGTAGAGGGCTGAAGTGGTTGCTGAGCCTAAGGCCAGACCCCAATACCCCCCCTCGGTTCCTTCTGTTCAGCACCAGCTACCTGCATGCTTCCTTGGGAGTGTTTTCCTTTAGAAAATGGGCAAGAAAATCTCTGGGCTCTGATTGGCTGATACCCCCGGCTTTGCGGAGATACTAGCCATAGTCAGTCAGCCCTTACCATAGACACATGGCACATCCATAGTGGGGTGGTGGGAAGCAATTACAGCTCTCCTAGTACCAAGGTTCCGGAAAGCAGCTGTGCCTGCCCTTGATAGCACAGTCGCTAGTTCACATTTTGGCACACTGACCTCCTATTTATTGAACAGTTCTGCCACTGCCTAGCCAATACATAAACCGCCACACTGAGGAGAATAACATACTTTATTTGTGATTTCTAAAACTGTACAATTATCTCTTTGGAGCCCCATAGTCTCTCTCTCCCCCTCTTTCCCCTGTGAATGGCACAAGCTGAATACTTATTTTATGTCTACCCATGCCTGGCCTATAGATGCTATCCCGCTAATCCCCCTCCTTTATATACCCCCCTTCCTGCCCTTTTATGGAATTTGCTTCATGCACCATGTAAACCTAGGACCGACATTTTTTTCATAGCCTGCTATTGCCCAGACTGTACACAAATGCCACATTTAGTCCAAGAATAAAATTTATTTGTAATTTATGTGACTATAAAATATTTTTTTTGGTGCCCCTTAGGCTCTCTCACTCAATTCCCTCCCTCCCCCGTATGGCACAAGTCAAATGTTTATTATGACAGTCTGCTTTTGTCCCATCTGTACACACACAGCCACACTGAGCCCAGGAATACCCTTTATTTACAAATTCTGTGACTATAAAAATGTCTCTTTGGTCCTCAATATCTCTCTCTTCAATGGATTGCACAAGTCAAATATTTATTTTATCAGCCTGCAATTGCACAGCCTGTACACAAAAAGCCACATTTAGACTAAGAATAAAGTTTTATTGGTGATTTATGTGTCTGTGAAATATCTCTGGTGCCCCTTATTCTCCCCCCACATATGTCACAAGTCAAAGGATTATTTTGCCAGTCTGCTGTTGTCCCATCTGCACACATTGTAAGATGTCTCTCTGGTGCTCACCATATGGCATAAGTGGGGTGGTCATCCACATTAGGAAGCGTATGTGTAATAGGGAGGAGGGGGAGGAAAACAGGCCGGAGGCCATATGGGTGCAAATATACAACCTGAGGGGTAGAAAGTTTAGACTGGGGGATACTTTATAGGTTTCCAAAAAAGAATGAGAATATTGATAGGGAGTTGGGGCCACACCACAAGTATAGCATTCCCCAGTGTTCAGTGGTCCCATTCAAGCCCTCCCATACCTGGCGCCATCAAAAATAATGAATTCCTTTGAGTACTGTGGTCCTACAAGCCAAGCTTTGAGATTGAGAGACCTGACGTTTAGGTACAACAGGGTTCCCTGGTTGGTGGTTAACAGGCTGTGCCTCCAAGAGAGGTGTATTGGTTTGGCTACAGACATGGAGAGCAGAAGAGAGTACCATGGTTGCCTGGGCTAGTCTGGAGCTATCCAGATGAGTTTTCCCTATGTTCAAACTGTCTTTGTGCAGTTAAGTTCCCCCCTTGGTGGGGTTGTTGAGATCCTGCCACCATAGAAGATCCCACTGCATCAAACTTGATACCATGACCACATGGTCCAGGTCTTCCAACCTCTGATCCCACTGTGTTCTGATCGTCCACTGGAAGCTCGAGGGTGGGAGGATTGGGAGGGAAGAGGAGGTACTTCACCGAGAGAGTGCTGAAACTGTGGAATGCTCATAACCAAATAGTGCTTTATCTTGCTATAATGACCCACAACTTGCATTGACATCATGAACACTTCTTTTTGTCCCACAGTCATCTATTCCTATCTAACCCTGTGAATGGCACAAGTCACAAATTTTACCAGTTTGCCCTTCCCCTACACACACACACACACACACACACACACACACACATGTCCACACTGAGGCCAGGAATAAACTTTGTGATTTATGTGACTGTGAAATATCTCTTTGGTGCCCCGTAGTCTCCACACCCCAACCCCCTTGTATGGCATAAGTCAAAGATTTATTTTGCCAGTCAGCTATACTTCGTTTGTGATTTATGTGATGGAAACATTTAATTTTTGATCCAATACTTTCGCCTTTCTCCAACTTTTTCCTATACGAATGGTGCAAGTCAGATTTATTTTTCCAGCCTGCCCTTGCACTGACTCTACACACATGACCACACTAAAGCCAGTAAACTTTATTTGTGATTTCTGTGACTGAAAATGTCTCTTTGGTACCAGGTAGTCACTCAGTCTCTCTCCCTTCTTGGTGACACATGTCAAAGAGTTATTTAACCAGTCAGCCACTGCCCTGCCTGTACACACATACACACACCAAATTTCGTTATTACTGTAACTGTAAAATTTCTCTTTGGTCCCCAGGAGTCAGTCTCTGTCTCTTTCTCCCCTCTGTAAAGCACAAGTCAAACATTTATTTTGCCAGTCTGCCCTTCTCGTACCAAAAATGCAATAAATGGTCATAACTTAAACATTATTTCATATTTTGTCCCCAAACTTTCAACACTGCCTTCTTATGACTCCGCCTCATAAACCCAATACATGCCATTTTTCAAATCTGTCCTGAAATGCCGTTTCCACAATACTGGTGCAAAAACACATTTCAGACAGGATGTGAAAACTGACAGCTGTTTTGTTCATGAGGTGGTATGAAAAAATGGCTCTTTTGAGAATCTGAAGTGGAAATATTCAAACACACCAAAGTTACACACATGAGTAGAAACAGACACATGTAATTTGGGCATTTTTTTACATTTTGACACCAAATTTTCAATATGATCTTTTTATGGGAGCCCACCTCATGAACAATGGAACTGTCATTTCATTAATTGGTCCCAAAAGGTGATTTTGCACAGCAACCGCAAAATCTCTTCTAGTCCTGATTAACAAGATGACAGTCAGTATTCATGAGGTGGGGTCCCAAAAAAGGCTATGTTGAAAATCTGGTGAAAAAAATTTCAAAAAAAAAAGAAGATATCAATACAAGTTCAAAACACCATACACAGCAATCACACGGTGCTTGCCTTGTTTCTTCAATTTGTGATTCTGCTTTGAAGAGTGTAGAACTGTCCCAGCCCAGCGAGGATGACAGCACTGACTTCTGGAGGCAAGTATATGGCAAGGGTGGGGTGCTCAGTGGGAAGGCCGGGATGGGAGATAGGGTGACGGTGACAAGGGACCAGTTTCTTTTTCTGGGATTCATATAAAAAAAAATACAAGTGACCGTAAACATAGAATTTGACAGCAGATAAGGACTGCTTGGCCCACCCAGTCTGCCCATTTCCCTAACTATTGCATAAGCTGCAGATTCCAGATTACTCAACCACCTACTTCCTCCTACCCCTCACTGTAATTGCCTTTATTGTGTCCCCATGCATTCTTGAATTACCCCTCATTTTGACCACTGACATCCTCAAGAAGGGTGGTCCCATCAGTCCACCACCCTCTCTGTGAAATGCTTCCTCCACAGGTACTCTAGGCAAATCACCCCTTTATCATGGTGTTGCCTGTGCAACACATCTCTTTTTTCTTGAAGTTGCTCCTGCTTCGTGAATTTGGTTTGTTCTCTGAGGCTTACTTGAAATATTCTATCCTATCGTCTCTCTTCTCTTTCTCAGTGGTATACATATTAAGCATTTTAGTCTCTCTGCGATGGCTTCTGTTTGCAACCCTGAGGTACTCAGAGGAGGCCAACTAAAATGGTGCAGCATCTTAAAGAGACTTAAATAACTTAATATGTATACTCTTGAGGAAAGGAGGGAGAGGGGGGACATGATAAAACATTCAAGTACCTCAGGGGAATCGACAAAGTCCAAGATGAGAGCATCTTTCAGAGAAAGATGTGCAAGAACAAGGGGGCACAATTTGAAGATAGAGGGGGCAGACATCTCAGGAGCAATGTCAGGAAGTATTTTTTCAAGGAGAGGGTGTTGGATGCATGGAACCACCTTCCTGAGGTGGTCATGGGGTCAAGAACAGTAGTGGTATTCTAGAATGCATGGGACAGACATAAGGCAATTACAATGGGGAGGGAAGGAGGAAGTAGTTGGTTAACTAGAATCTACAGCTTATCCAATAGGTAGCAAATTGGGCAGACTAGGTGGGCCAAGCAGTCTTTATTGCCATTAAAGTCTATGTTTCTATGAATCTCATAACACAGAATAATAAAAAGGAAACCAATATCAAATAAACATTGAAATCGGCTAGATATCAGTGTCTCCTGACCCCAGGAATACAGTTGGCTTCTGCTGCATAACTCCTAGAGGGACCAAGTTTTGGTGAGATTTCAGTTCTTGGGTCAGAAAAAAAAAATGGTGGCAAGGAGTATTAATAAATAACATGGTGGTGGAGTCTACCTCGAACTCTCTGGAAAGAAACACATCCACCATATTTTCTGCCCCAGAAACTGCAATATTCAACCAACCTTACATCTACCATCTGAATTTGTTTAAAAAATTTCCCCTTTTTTCCCTACCTTAATATTGGCCAGCAGTCTGTCAGTCACCTTGTAGCTCCTCTGAGTCCAATCCAATGCCTTTTCTAACAGACATGGCCTGCCGTGAGAAATCAGTTCAACCACCAACTCTCATACAGTGGGGCCTGGAAAGGAAACGATTAAAAAAATTAAATACAAGAAATGTAAAAATAATTTCCTAACGCTTCCTTGTCCCACTTCTTGACCAGTGTCCCCACTCTGTCCTATCTGTCCCTGTTCTTCTGAGCAAAAACCAGGAATAAAGAATTCCCTGTTGTCCAATAACCCCCCACTGGCCTTCCCATACCAGCCTCCAATAGTACCCAAAAGTAGCCCCCACCCCGGACTGCACAAGTCAAAGATTTATTTTATTGGGCTGTATACAAAAAGCCACATTTTGTCCAAGAATAAACTTTTTGTGATTTCTTTGTCTGTAAAATATCTCTTTAGTGGCAGTAGTCTCTCTCCACCCCCCACCCATGGCACAAGTCAAAGGTTTAATTTGCCAGACTGCTCTTGCCCTATCTGTACACGTACAGCCCACTGAGGCCATTAATACACTTTATTTGTGATATCTGTGACTGTTAAAATGTCTCTTTGGTCCCCAATAATCTCTTCTCCCTCTCCTCTCTGGACTGCACAAGTCAAAGAGTTATTTTTCCAGCCTGCCATTGCCCAGCCTGCACACACAAAAAAAAACATATTTAGTACAGGAATGAACTCGCCCTCAAACACCCAGACCCATCACAGGAAAAGCATTCACTGGTTTCCAGTGGTTCTCCCTATCCTCAGATACCCATCACCATAACACAACATGTATTCAAACAATAATAATTCCCTGTTCTGCAGTGGTCCCCAATTCAGTCAGATACCAGGCATCATGGCAAGTAAAGCTTTCCCCTAGTGTTTTATGACCTCCCCCTGCAACCCCCCCCCACAAACCAGACTCCATCAAACAGCCTTCCCTGTTGTCCAGTGGTCCACCAATTTCCTCACATACCAGGCACCATCAAAAGAAAAGTGCTTCTGGATGTCAAACTGCCTCCCCATGCCCTACAAAAAACAAACAGGCCTCACTCCAAAAATTACCTATTGTGCAGTGGCCCCTCAGTTTGCTCCAATGCTAGGTGACAACAGTTAAAGCATTCCCTTAAAGTATTGTGTCCTATACATGCTCTCCCAAGACAGACCCCACCTAATAAGTAACATTCTATGTTGTGCTTTTGTCCTCTAATTCTATCAGATTCCAGGCACCACAACAATTAAGCTTTCGCTTGGGTGTCTCATGGACTCCCCATGTCCTCACAGACCAGGTCCCACCCCTAACAACATTCCCAGTTGTGCAGTGGTCCCCCAATTCCACCTGAAACCATGTGCCACAACAATTCCCCCATCCCTCTCCCCCGAGACCCGGCACATTCTCACAAATGTATTCCCTGGTGTGCATGGGGTCCGCCCCACCATCGGAGACATGGCACCATCAAACAAAATGCATTCCATTGTTCAACCATGCCATACAAGATTTAGCACCTGGGCAAAAATAAAGTCACTGTAGCCTGTGGGGTTCACCCCATCCTCACAGTCATAACACCATCACCATCACACCATCACACAAAAGGGAATGTATTTTGAGTGATAATGACAGGTTTATGTTTGTATGGGTGTTAAAGGGTGGGTGGGAAGCCAATGATACTAGGGAATCAATGTCATGGTGTCATGTCTCAGGGAAGGGGGGTACAAGACCCATAAACATCACAGCCCCATTGCAAGAGTGAAGCTGCAAAGGCCAACAGAATGCTGGGATATGGCTTCATTGAGGACCAAACTGGAAAGATGTGGCCCTATACTAAAGTATCAGCTGTATCTGTACAGGCAAGGGAAAGCAGTTCTAAATGATTGGTTATACAACAGGCAGGGAAATGGGCAGACTGGTTGGGTCAAGTGGTCCTCATTTGCCATCAGAATATATGTTTACATAGAAACAGATTTGACATCAGAAAAGAACAACTCATTACACCCAGTTTGCCCATTTCCCTACCTATTGGATAAGTTGCAGATCCTAATTAACCAACAGCCTACTTCCTCCTACCACCCTACTATAATTGCATTATGTCTGTTCAATGCATTCTTGAACCTTCCCTTTTTTTTGGACCCATATGGAGATGATTTCCATAAATGCACGCAGTACTCCAAATGGGGTCTCACCAACTGTCTGTATAGGGATGACAACTTCATGTTTTCTACTGATGAAGCCTCTATCTATGCACCAGAGTACCCCACAGCACTCCTTGCTGTCTTCTCACATTGCCTGCCTACCTTTAGGTCATCTGATATAACTACCCCCAGGTCTCTTTCCATTTTTGTTGCTGACAGTATTTCACCCCCATTGCATACTCTTCCCTTGGGTTTTTGTTTACCAGGTGCATTACTTTGCACTTTTTTGCTTTGAATCTGAGCTGCCATACATTTGACCATTCCTCAAACCTTGCCAAGTCCTTTTTCATCCTTGCTGCAGACATTTGTGTCATCTACAAAAGAGACATATTTCAAATCCGTCTGTAATGTCACTTGACCCCAGTACCCCACTAGCAATCCCCCTTTGGAGTGGGACAGAGGGACACTTACTCTAATGGATCGATTGGCCAGCATACCTTTGAAAGCAGTATAGCACATTGGTTGAGAGCACTGAGCTGTAAACCTGGAGACCTTTGAATCCCATCAACCCCAGCCAGCAGGCTGTCTGACCCTGAGTAATTCACTTAACTTCTTGTGCTCCCAGATTGCATGCTGTGACTCACTACTGAGCACCATGTCAAAGTTTAGACAGTGTTTTCTCCACTCCTGTTTGAGAACAGTATACTGAGTCAAGGCAAAGCAAAATGTAAACTGTAAGCTACAGGAAGTAATTGTGGCAGCCTGACTGCCCGCTCCACTCCCTTCCCCATATGAGGTTATAATAACTGCAAAACCAAATTGCGGCAGAAATGTGAGCTTTGCTGAACAGCACAAACAGACAAAGCAGAGCAAAAATTGGGGGAAGCTAACTAAATCAACTAAAACTAAAGCACATATGTGTGTGTGTGTGTGTATATATATATGTATATATATATATATATATATATATATAGTGACACAGGTACAATTTTGCTCCTCATACCACATAACGCTGCTGTTCCGAGGACATTTGCTTTACAAATTCCGCTCTCCAGCTTGCTATCTCCTTCAAAAGGAAACAACATACTGTAATATAATCTAAAAACGGAAAACAATTTTATAAAATGTCAGACATGCAAACAAAATGGCCCCTGTTTAGCGTACTTGGTTGAAAGCAAGACTGGCAGGCATTCGGAATGTTTAGTTCGATGCATGCACCAAAAATGGAACCAACAAACAATACAATTATGTCGACATTTACATCTATTTTATGGAAAGTTCATCAAAACTAAAAAACAACCAGTACAGATTTGAGAAGGTTCCGGTTATTTTGCTTCACTGACCTTTTTGCGATACAATCACAACTAAATCGAAATAAAAAAAATATGCAGTGTACAATCAACAAATTATTGATATATCTAAAGAAATAAGGCCATCATTTTGCTGTTATTTCAGCTAGGAAATGTACAGTACATTCAATTTCAATAGACGTGCGGCAATTCACCAACAGCTCCCTCAGTTTTCTTCAGTAACCTTTTTCCTTTGCTGCTCCACTCACAACTGCATCAGAATACAAAAACACACTCTTAATAATACATATCATAAAGAAATAAAATAAAATAGAGGCGTTGACTTTTTCTGCTGCAAATTAGGGTTAGAAAAGCGAACTATAATGCATTTGAAACACAATATGTGGCAGCAATTCGAGATTACTTAACATCTCCCTAGAAAACACAATTTGTTTGAGAATCCTTATTTTTCTACTCTAAAAGCTAGTCACAAAAAAAAAACAGAATGCTTTCAAAAGCCCTCAAACTTGATTTACTGATATCCTGTGGTCCTTTTGTGAGATGTTACAACAAAACACTATGCTGCTTTAACTGAAAATAAATAGAACAATAAACAGACCTAACAAAACTTTGCTGTCTGCTGACTTCACAAAAGGTAGAATTCAGTCCAGTGTTCTGAACAGCATCCGAGCGGATCCAAATCATTACAGCACACAATGAAGCTACATTCTGACACTTCTTGCAGTCCAGAGGAGAAAATGCAAGTGTGTGCAGACTCGGCAACATAAGCGTCTTGTGGAAAAAACAGAATGTGGTGAGATGTGATTGGTTGGTTTGACTGCCAATTACAGAAAGCTACAGGTCTCTGCAATATATATCACCAGGCAGATTTCTATGAAATACAGCATCGCATCTGTAGTAAGGCTGTAAAAAAAGTGTCCTGCAAGATGAGTTATGCCATAGGCGGCAGCAGTCCTTGCACTGCAGCAGGATGAGTTAACTCATCGGTGCAGGATGGAGGTTAAAAACCCAAGGCACATACAAGCCCTGATATGATGTACTCAGTTAAAGCAAGTAGTGTTTCAAAAAATATTTAAAAACCAGACACGGACCCTGATGCAGACCCCATGTAGCCAGACAGGCACATACAAAGAAAAAATCGGAAGCAGGAATCCAAATCCAAGACACCAGAGCACACAATAGAGTAGAGCAAACATAATTTTTTTTTCTCCAGCTAATCCAAGCTCCCAAAAAACTGGGTTTCTTATTTATAATCACCCTGCTACTTGCTACTTATAAAATCCCACTTGTACACTAGCACACATCACACATATACATATACAATAAAAAAAAGCACAAAATAAAGGGAGGGATGTGGTTTACACCACTTTATACCTTTTACTAAGGAAAGACTGCCAAAAAGACACAGAAGTGTCTTAATCTTGTTAGAACAATTCAGTCTTCACAGTGTTCAGCCCTCCACAGGACTGCCCCATTTATCCTCACACCCAGACAGGGAAGGTGAAGATTAGCAGAACTGTGGGGGCTTTTGAGCAGTATTTTTTACTGCAACACAAGCTCTTCTGGAAAGGCACTGACAATAAAAACTAGCTACCGCAAACTTCTCTTTGCAACAGTATCTTTTAATTTTGAGGCAACAGTAGCATACCTGTTCTTGGTCAAAAGCAAGCGTATCAGCGCTTCTGCTTCTGCAGCTTCCCCACAGCTACACAGCATGTGGTTGTGCAGTCTGACTTCATTTTGTCATAAGATATGGGCCACCATGAAAACTTCATGTAAGAGAATAAGGTATCTGTTTCAAATATTATTGATTGTTGGGATGCTTTGAATGCCACATTAAGGGGGGCTATAATTTCAGAGGCAGCCTCAATAAACAAACAAGGATTGAAACAGAAACAGGAGGTGGAAAACAGGTTCCAAAGTTTGGAAATTGAAGTTAAAAAGAGAGATAATTTCAGCAACAAGAACTCCAGGATCTGAAAAAAAGTATAGAAGCTACAAAATGTTTGGATATAAAATAGGGCTGGGCTAAAAAGACACAAAATGGGAAAACAAATAGTGAAATAGTAGGTAAGGTTTTGGCAAAAAGACTACAAGATCTGGAGCAAGGGAAAAAAAAGAAATTATTTCCATAATAGATTCTCAGGTCCAGGTAATTACCAAAGTCAATTTTGACAGAATTTTCTCATTTTTATGGTGCCCGTTATACTTCAGCATGTTCTGTGTCCAAATAAGACTTGAAGTATTTTGGGTCTATGATAACCCATAAAATATCCCCAGCTGAAGAAGAGAATTTTACCAATCCAATTTCTGTTCAGGAAATTAAAGATGTCATGAGACAAATGGCAAAGGCAAAAGTCCCTGGCTAGGATGGGTTCACCGTGGCATTTTATTTAGGTTTTGAATCTCATATGGTCCCTTACCTTCATATGCTATTTAATAAAATAATAAAATTATATCATATCCCAGATACTTTTTCACATGCCTAAATTTCAGTCTGATCTAAATAAGAGAAAGACCCAAGGAAAATTTAAAATTATAGGCAGGTGGCTATTCTAAACATGGACTACAAAAATTTAGCCAAAATCTTGAATAATAGAATTTTACCTACCTTGGGGAATGTGATTCATCACAATCAATCTGGATTCATGCCAGGAAGGATAATTCAATCAGGGCTGCTTAAAATCCAACTTATAATAGAATGTTTAGAGGCCATGCAGGAGTTGGCGGCTTTGGTGGCACTGGATGCCACCAAGGCTTTTGACATGTTGGAGTTGCACTATTTATTCTTTATTTTGAAATCTTATAGTTACCCAGAACAATTTATTCAGATCATAAAGACATTTTACAATAAACCCCTAGCACAGATTAAAATAAATGCAGATTTTTCAGACACCGTAATTTTACACAGAGGCATTCGGCAAGGGTGTCCTCTGTCCCCTTCATTGTTTATATTGGACTTGGAATCCATTTTATGTGAAATTAGACAAAACAATAAAGTCAAAGGGATAAAAGTTGGTGAGGAAGAGGTAAAATTTAATGCATTTGTGGATGATGTCCTTTTGGTGGTAAAAGACCCATTAAACAGTACTCAGGAAATATTGGAAATCATAGCCAGATTTTCTAAGGTACTGTAGCAGGTTATAAAATCAATGAAAATAAGACAGAAATAGTACCCCTTTATATACCAGAGTGTGCACAAATACAGAACATTCTTAAGGCAAATATTAATGAAGAGGGGTAAGATACTTGTGTATTTTTATACACAATAACATGGACCAATTCCTTAAATCTAATTTTAAAACCTCATCAGAAGCTCTTCAAGACAGATTGTAACTATGGGCTAAGATCCTGATGTCACTGTGGGAGAAAATTCAAATAATTAAAATGATGGTCGTCCCCTTTCTTTCCTATAGATTACAAACAGTGATGGCCCCGATTCCAGATACGTGTTTTTAGCAATTAAATAAACAGATTAAAAAATGTATTTGGAACAATAAATCACCCAGGATTCCATGGACAAAACTGTGTTTTCTGTAGAAAATGGGGGGTATGGCCTGTCCGGAGCTAAGAAATTATTATCTTGCATTTATAATGAAAATGGCAATTAAATGGACTTTTGAAGAAGAGGTAGATCCAAATATAAAAGTTTATAAATAACCTTCTTACAGAAATGTTGTCAGAGCAGATTGATTTAACTGTACTCCTGTTTGCAGTAAAGGAAACATTAAAAGACTATTAGTAAAATAGTGCAAAATTTAGCTTGAAGTATAATCAAATATGCTAATAAAGCAAAATGGGAGGCACATTTCTTCCTTGGGAATAGAATTTGGAGGAACACAAACTTTAAATTAGAAGGTAAGCAGTTATAAAACAAATTATGGGAAAAGAAAGGGGTAATCAGGTGGCAAGACCTTTATGAAAATCGATTTAAAATACCCAGGACAGTTTTCAAATGAACATTTCAGATGGAGGAACAGCAATTTTTATTTTTCAATTAACTTTCCAGCCTCTATGTTAAAGACTCAAAAGGTGGGAGAGAGCCTGAAACAATAGAACCTTAGAAAAAAAAACCTCTATAGGTCCATAGAAAATAAGACACCCAAGCTGATTTCATGGCTGGCATCCAATTTAATTGGAAAATTTATTAAACTTTATAAGAAAACAACAGATAAATGGGAGGATGAACTACAGGGACAAATTACAGAAAATCAATGGATAACTGCCAAAAGAGCAGTAGCAAACTATACATTAACTAGGGACGGAGTGATGCAATATACAATTTTGACCAGGGCCTGTTATTCACCGAATAGACTTTCAAAAAGGTATACTAATGCAGAAAATACATGTTGGTGTTGTCAGTCTCTTAAGGCAGATATATTATGTATGTTCTGGAGCTGCAATTTAAGCCAGAACTGGTGGTCAGCTGCTTTTGAAACATTAAAAAAAGTAGGCTTTAATTTACCATGTTGGGATGATCATCAAAATGCAATATTTGGGATGTATAATGCTAGAGAAGAAGGGCCAGAGGAGAACTTCATATTTAAGGTTAATTTGATGTCAGTGAAAAGATTGACCCTGTAGTACTGGAAAAGTGATTCACTTCTTCATCCTTCCTTAGAAATGAGTGGAAACATTCCATATTGACAGCTCTATATAACTACAAATATTTTGAAAACTTCCAGTCAGTATGGAAATTGCAAAATTTGGAAGTAGATCTTTGGACATTAAATTATTTTATTAAGGAATAGGGCCAGTTGTTCTTTGAGAAACCAGGGACTGAGCTTTTACTGAGAAACTATGAATGCCAATGAATTGTATGATGTGCACTCATTTTTACAATTAAAGATTAATTAAATGATATTTATTGACATTTTGTGACCTCTGATTATTTAAGACAATTGCTACTCCCTGAACCAACTTTCCTTTCTGTATATGTGTTGGCCTATTTTTGTATTGTACTGAAAATTAATAAAAATATCATTTAAAACAAATTAAAAAAAGGGTAGGACAAAGAACTGAAAAGCAGCCAAACGAGGCATTGTCAGTTACACCAGTGGGACAGCTGGCAAGGATGAGTCTTAGTAGTGATGGGGTGTACAGGAGATAAAATTAAGGAGCAGAGCAATGTAAATTCCTAGGTGTAGGGCCCTGCCAGGATGTAGGAGTGGCCTAGTGAAGAAGTGGCAGTCATAGTCATTTACTGGTGCTACGACTAATTTATCTGTTATCTTGGAGGGCTTCCAGGAAGCCAATGCGCCATTTTGGCCCATAACATATTATTGATCTCTGGGCAAAGGTAGTGCACATCAGGGGCACCTGTAGCAATCCCTTAGCTGTACTCCTGGTGTTCTTTGTGGACGTTGCAGATTTAAAGAGCTTGCTGGTGGAGTAAGTCATATGGCCCAGCAGAGCTTTTTTGGTATAATACAGGTCTGGTATTTCAGTCTTTGTTGAAGTGGGAGTCAGTCAGTATCCTTGTAGAGTGAACAGGTGTGTGTCATATGGTCAGCTCCTAAGGCCAGCCTGCAGGCCTTATTGAGTAGCATTTTTATGCCTTTCAGGGCAGTTTCGGTACATGCTGTACCAAATCTGGTACCAAATGTTTTATTTCAGTCTAACAGCTGCTGATGTACTATATATTGATGATGATGATGATGATGATTATAAAGTTATTTTTGTACAGTAACATTTACATTAAAGGGGGTACAGGCGTGTGGCCTGTACCGCTGCACAAAGCTCTCCCTGATTGCTGCCTGAAAATAGTTAACATTTTTGTCTAGCATACTTAATTATTGTATTATTTTGTTCCTCTTGCCATTGTAAATGTCTTTGTTCCACTTATAAGCATTGCTTTGTTGTTCAAAATTTTGTTTAAATCATGTTGTGATATGCCCAATGTATTCCTGTCTGTACATCATTCCATTGTTTGTAACTCTTCCAGGTCATGCCTGAAAATAGGCAACATTCTTGCCTAGTGCACTTACCTGGTAAACCAAAACTAAATAAATAAAGTGATATGCCTGTTCACAAGTAAAGGCCTGTGTTATTTATAGACAAGCATAAAATACTGTGCATGCTACACAATAATAGAACAAACAACAAAAATAACATTTCACATAGAATCAAAACAATGACAAATAAGAAAAATTTATTCAGAAATTTGCTTCTTAAAAATGGTCGAAGGTTTAGTGGCTCTGGAAGCAGGGGAAAGTTTGTTCCAAGAATAAGCTATGCTAACAATTAAGGTTTTGGGACCATATTTAGTATATGTTTTTATGGCAAGTAACATATTTTTATACTTTGTCCTAACTGAATATCTTGCAGATGGCTTAAAAGGCATTGTAGAATATGAATATAGGGGATGAATACTGTCAGAAAAAACAATGTCGAAAATCATCGACAACCAATTTTTCTTATGCTTAATACTCAGTTTTACCATGCTGAATTTACAACAGTTGGCAAAGTTCAGCATGGCAGGATCCCCATGTCAACAGGAGAAATTTCACCCATCAGACATTGTGTGCTTTCTATCAGGGGACTGTGGAGTTGTTTTGAAGAGGGGGTGAAAGATGGCGAAAGAGTGACATTTCACCCTCAGGTCCCTCAGAGTGATAATCTCAAAACCTGTCAAGATTGTCACTGTGAGGGATTTCGCCATCCTGAAGTTGTTGTATATTCAGCATACTCTAATACTCAGGAGTTGCCAACCTAAAGGCTCATGCAAAACACAGTGATGAACTGTTGGTGCAATAAAGCATAAATCTAGCAATTTTAGGATATATTACATCCAATTTGGCCAGGGATGTTACCTCATATTATTGGTAAATCAGACTAATCAAGGCAATGCAAAGAAAAGGCAAATGTTTTGTTACGCACCTATCCAAGGCTCTAGGCACTGTACATATAGCACAATTAAACAATTTAAACAACAAATAAAATATCAAAACACAATATAAGTCATGCGATCACAGGCATAGTTAATAAATTAAGAATTTTAGGTGGTCTCAAAAGTCTGCTTAAAAAGATGAGTTTTAAATAAACTCTTAAAGCATCCCAGAAGTGGGCTCCTCCTTTCAAAGCTGGAAGCACATTTCACACAACCAGAGCTGCCATGCAAAAAGCTTTGTCTTCCAAACAGTTTGGTTCCATGGAACATGGAACCATGAGGAATCCCACCTAGGAGGATACTACCATATTCCAAAGACTGGAGAAGCATAACTTGAGCAGTATTAAGCCTGTCTCTCTCTGTAAGATAATAGACCACTCAACGTATCCCACCCCCCACCCCCAGCTTTCTCTTAGTGTTTCAGGCTACAGTATTAATGTGATAAGAAATGCTTGTGTCATTGACAAAATAAACTGTCAAATACTTATATACTGTTACATTAAGTTATTTGTGTGCATCTGATGGATACCAGTTTTAGTTTTTGATCATTGTATCTGTGGTTATGGAATTGCATGTACTGTGTTTTTTTTTTTTTGGCATTAAGCACTAGACCTTATGCCAGGAACCAGTTCTGAATGCTTAAAAAAATCTAAATTCAGGTTATGCTCCATAATGTAAAAGTCAAAGCCAGATGATATAAGCAATGCATTATCTGAGTATATTTTAATAGTAGAATGTTTCACAACTTGGGAAAGTGGATTTATGAAAATCAAAAACAAAAAGTGTCCAAAGATCAGTCTCTGGTATACTCCCCTAAATACCTCTAAAGGCAGAGATAAGAGGCCCAATTTCCAAACATGATGGAATGCTACAAGCCCTGGGTGTGTCAAACACATAGCACATAGGGCTTGTAGTAATCCCTGGCTGGCAATTGGGATTGTCAGTCCCTTGCACCACATGCCAGGAGTTAGACCAGCTTTTGCTGGTCTAACTTTATAAACCTTTCTATGGGGTTTGCGCTAAATATTTGGTGCAAGTCACCATAAAGGGGATAAAGTGTTGCAAATGCACATGACCTTTGTGAATCGAGCGCAAGTTGCTGCAGCGATTTCGGGGCAGCTCAGGGTTGGATGCAGGGCTTGTGCCGGATTTTTGCCTGTCGACATTGGGGATTCCTTTGTGCAGAACTTCAACAACAAAGTTGTCGATGTGACTTGGAGGAACCATATATATGTGAGTCTGATGCATGTTGTTACATGGTGCTTATGCTGTATGTCAGTCACAGCAACACTGTTCATGTAATGCCCTTTCATGAAAATTGTGCAAAAAGCACAATATACTGAAAATCTGTCCTCCAAGAATTGTTCTCAATGATAAGAACAAGTATAGTAAGTCATGCTGCTACATGGTGTCACACTGTGTATTAATCCCATGTAAATAGTTCTTGAAAATGCACTTTAGAGGATGAATTTTAGTACCTCTAAATTCACAGTCTGATAAACCCTTTTTTTCTGATATTTTTACAGGAGTAAATTAAATGAGACTGGCTCCCTGAATTAATATGTTACTTCTGTATTCTGCAAATGTCACACTATAGCACTTGTCCTGATGTACTGTAGAAGTTACTAGAAATCCTCAAAATGTTTTTTCATGAATTTATAATACATCTTTTTGGTGCAGATCTGAATGATGATCTTCACATATGGCTTTGTGTCCTACCAGCAAAAGTAAGTATGTTTATTTATTTATTGTGTTAGTTATTTTCAGATGGGGTAGAGAAACAGTGTACTTCTAACCATCTTTGTTCCTATTTCTCTCTTTTTAGGTATTTACAACTGAGGCAGTTAAATCGTGTTGTTGTATGGGTCAGCCGGGATCTGGTTATTTAATTTAGCAGTGTTTCCTACCAGGAAAGGTAAGTACTTTTTTTTTCATTAATTTTTTTAATTTTTTTTTAATTATTAGATGTTATTAATCTTTCACTTGTTTCAGGTAATTTTCAGCTGTGTCATAATGCAGAATCAGGTGGATCCAGTGGATGACTGTTATTCATGCTGGATACAGAGGATGTGTTGACTTCAATAAGACCAGACACATTGGTAGACAAGCTGAAGGAAGAGGAGGATGATGTCCTAGTATGATTCTGCTATAATGACAGCATCAATGATCTTGTCAGAAAGCACGCTATACATAAATTCAGTATTCCCCAATTATTCTCAACTACCAGAATAAATAATTAAAGCTGCTGCATGTTGCTACAAAGTACCACCCTGTATGTCTATCCCACTGCCACAGTTCTTGTAATGTTCATTATTGGAAACTGAGTAAAAAGCAAAATATAATGAAAATCTGTACTCCCAGAATTTTGTTTAACTACCAGAAAAATTATATCAGGCTTTAAATGCTGCTACATGGTGCCACACTGTGTGTCTGTCCCACTGCCGTAGATATTGTAAAACAGCTTCAGGGAAATAGTGCTCCAATAATTTTTCCGAAGTAGCAGAATATATACTTTAGGCTGATGCATGCTGCTTCAAGCTGCTACACTGTGTATCATTTCCCTCCCACTACTTTTGTAGAGGAAGTTGTGAGAAAAGCATGATATACATTAATTTTGTGCTCCAGAATTTTTCTCAACAGCAGAAAAATATATCAGGCTGCCACATGCTGCTGCTTGGTGCCATGTTGTGTGTAAGCCCAACAAACTCAGTTCTTGAAATGCATTTTATGGTAAAATGTATGGAAATCACAATATACAGTACATCCCACAATGTTCTGAAGTGCCAGAAAAATAATATAATTATACAGTGTGCTGCTACAAGTGCCTCATTGCATATCTGTCCTAACACTGTAGTTATTGTAACATATTCTAAACCCCTAATGACAGAGTCCCTACCAGAAGCTGCTTCCTCTTCAGCTGGGGCCCTCTTCCTTCCCTCATTGGGATCTCCCCTTCTGATGACTCCCATTCTATCCCTTCCAGCTGCTGTGGGTGCCTCCTCCCATCTGCCACATCACACCAGTATGGTGAAGGAATTGTGAAGTGATACAAGCTGATGAGTGTGCTCCCTTCCTGCCACCCCCATCCTCCCAGAGCCCACCAATATCCAACTGTTCTGCCTAGGCATCTACTGGGGGAGCAGTGGCTGGTAGACTTGGTAGCCACTGGGTGGGGCAGAAGGTTCTCTGCACCCTTGCCTGTTTGGCCTGGAGTCCAGCAACCTCTGCCCTCAACCAAGATTTTGTGGCCCCACTACATTCCCACTAAAACAACATCCACTTCTAAGGTTACTTGCAAGTTTCTTTATTATTTTTTTATCATCAAATATACTTTATTACAGTTTCAAGCAGTCAAGGGTATGTACAATTATCATAACAGACACTAGTAAGACTGTATTTTATAATGACGCTTACAACAAGAACTATTGTAAAAGAACAAACAAACATACTACCCTACCTCCCTCCTCCCATTCCACCCCCCATCCAAGTGTCGATTGCAAGAAATTACCTATAAGGCTGTCTACCAGATAAGGAAAATATGAAACATGGGCTAGGGCCCCATGTTTTCTGAAAGGCCTGGGATCTATTACACATGGAGGCAATATGCTTTTTTAGTTGGAGTGCCAAAAGTATCTCCCTATACCATTCCATAACCGGGGGTAGGTAATCATCTTTCCAAAACCTCATAATAATTAACTTGGCAGTTGCCGCCACTAGTGCAAGATGTGCTTTTCTGATTTTTGGGGTTCCTTGGGGGAAGAGGTATAATAAGCAGGCCTCTGGAGTAAACAGAGGCTGTAATCCCATGAATGGGTCTAGTGCACCCTTAATGGCTTGCCAGAGTACTTTGACTTTTGGGCAATTCCACAGCACGTGGAACAATGTTCCCTCTGTCTCGCCGCACCTCGTGCAATTAGAAGAGGAGATTTTACCAAGTCTATATAGTTTTGCAGGTGTATAAAATAAGTTGTGCATGATGTTAAACTGGACTAGACGAAGCCTGTCCTGCTTCACAAATCTATAGCTGGCTTGCCAGAGCTTCTTCCAGGTATCTGATTCTTCAGGAAGAGTTAATTCCTGGGTCCAATAATAACAAATACCTGAGGGCAAATGTGAATCTAATGTTTGTAGCTTCTTATACACCATTGAAACAGAGTGAGGTTGGTTTGCTACTTGCAATATTGTCTGGAGGTCTGAATTAGTTGAGACTGACCAAGGTGTTTCCTATAAAGGAAGAGATCACCTCCCTGGTCTGTATAAATCTGAACTTATGCCAGTCTGGTACTTTGTGAACAGTTTGGAAGTGAGAAAAGGAAATCAATTCCCCTTGCCTAAAAAGTCTGTAAGCTTACAGGTCTGTAACGGGGCCCGAAACAAAGGCAGTATAGGTTCATTGTAAATTCTAAAATGGGGATTGCCTATAATAGCCTGTGCAAGCATTTTATGCCAATTCAATGAAAGATGATTTTGTGTCTGATGAAGCCCTCTAAGGGAACACCCTATTGGCATATTCCTGAGTGATTTGGGGATGTATGAAGGGGTAACCTATAGGAGAGAGATCAATGAACAAGAACATTTAGACACCAAATATTTCTCCAAGCCCACCCACAAAGGGAAATAAACCTTTGGGTTTAAGAGAAAGGCACTTTGTGCACAGAAAGCAAGTTTACTAATATGATTGGTGCAGTAGTGTATAAAGAGGGAAGGGGTCGCCAGTCCACCCTGTATTTTGGGGGCTGTAAGTTTAAAGTAGGCTCTCCTCACTCCTTTCCCCTTCCATATAAAGGCATTGAGGACTTTTTGCAGCCTGGTAAACCAGATCTTGGGGAGAAAACACCCCAGCATACCCAAAGGATACAAGAGGTGAGGAAGCACATTCATCTTAACAATGCTAATTCATACCCACAAAGAAAGAGGGAGCACTCCCCCATCTATCCATATCTGTTTTCAGTGTTTTCAATAAGTCAGTTAGGTTCTCTGTAACCAGTGGTGTTATATCTCTTGTCACCTTGATACCTAGATACATAAGGGATTTAGTTTCCCAAGACAGATTATAGGATGCCATTTGAGCCTGAGTTAACCTATTATTCAATGGGAAAACTTTAATTTTGGAACAGTTCAATTTGTAATAAGAAACTTTAGAGAAAGCCTCAATTTCTGTTAAGTCAATGGGGATGGTAAATTGTGGCTCCTCTATATGCAGAAGTAAATCATCTGCATAGGTGGAAAGCACATCTCTCGTCTCTCCGACTCTAATTCCTTTGATGTCTTGTGAAGCCAACAGTCGACGAATCAAGGGTATCAAGTAAAAATTAAATAAGAGACGAGACAATGGACATTCTTGTCTGGTCCCATGACAAAGTGGAAATGGACTGGAGAAAATGTCATTGCAGTGGACCCAGGCAGCTGGAGAAGTATACAGTAATCGGATCCATTTAAGGTATCCATCAGGTAGGCCAAAGCGGGTTAGAGGTGCAAAAAGGAAGTCCCAGGACACCTGGTCAAAGGCCTTCTCAGGGTCCAGGGAAGCCAAAGCCGCCGGTACTTCTGAATCCCTGGATGCCAAGATAAGGTGTAACAACTTCCGCATATGGTCTCCTGAGGACCTCCCGGCCATAAACCCCACCTGCTCATTACTAATGAGCTCTCCCATAATGGGAGAAAGCCCATGGGCCAAACTTTTTGTCGGAATTTTAAGGTCTGAATTAAGCAAAAAGATGGGGTGGTAATTTTCAGGATACAAGAGGTTCCTACCAGGTTTTAGAGAGTAATCAATGCTGCTATAAAATTCTGTTCCAAGAAGCCAGTGTCAAACCAATAATTATAGGCCTCTTCCAGGACTGGTACAAATATTGCTTGGCAAGATTGATACAAATTATTAGGTAGTCCATCCAGGCCAGGGGATTTGTCTGGGGGCAACTGTTTTATAGCCAGCTATAGCTCTCTGGAGTTAAAATGTTCCCCAAGGGAGATCATCTCTGCAGCAGATGCCTTGGGAAGATTGACTACATCAAGGTATTGAGCTATGTCTTCCTGAGATGGGGATATATTGGAATCCTTTGAGTAAAGTTTTTGGAAAAATATTTCAAGACCGGTGGCCATCTCACTAGAATCAGTACTGACCGGACCATCTCAGGAAAAACAGAGACCTGGGATATACCGTGAGGTTTCTGCCTGTCGTATTCGGATTGGTAGCAGCTTACCTGCTCACTCCCCGGATTCAAGGTACTTAAGTTTAGTATGATGCAGTGACAACTCAGCTCACTGTGCCAGTAAATCTGCATATTGGGCTTGTAATTTATATAACTTAGCCCACTCTTCATCACTGGTTTGGTTACTTAGGACCTGCTCTAACGTTTGAGTTGAACCCAGCAGTGTATGCACTTGAAACTTGTATTGATGTTGTACTTTTGTAGCAGCTAGCCGGATACATTCACCCCATAGGGAGCATTTAAGAGCAGCCCACACAAGATCTGTGTTGTCGACCATCCCTTTATTAGTCTCCAGGAAAAAAAGGGATGAAATCAGTAATGTGCTTAAGAGAAGTCAGTCTCTGTAACAACTGAATATTCAGGCACCACAGAGTACCTTTTGATCCCTGGCCCTAGTAGGTAAGTAATACCTATGGGAGAATGATCTGATATCACTCTGGCATGAATGGCAGCATCTAGTATACATGGGAAAGCAAAGGCACTTATCAAAAAATAATCTACACGGGAGTAGGAGCGATGGGGGAGAGAAATAAAAGTTTCTTTATTATTTCCTAATCAGTTTCCCTTTTTTTTGTTATTTAGTATACTCTTTTCTACTGGTTGGCTAGCCATCAGTCTGACTTTCAGCCACCCACCCATCCCCTGGGACTTGCCTCTGCCCCAGGAGTGCAGTCCAGCTTACTCCCCAGGGCAGTGTCACTAGGAAGGTCCCGTCTGCTCCCCATCAAAGGCCTGAGACTGATCCCGGGGATTGAATTCCTCAGACAGCTATGTGGGGCACAGCAATGAGGACTTCCTCCATTGCTCCATTGCTCGTCCATGCAGTTTTTGGGCGAGTTAATCCCTGGAGAGCATGGCATGCAATGATATGTGGCACACGGCTGGATGTCTGACACCCCCTCTCATGTATACAAGTTCCAGCTGTCTGTCACCCCTAGCTTTCACTAGGGGTCGCTAGAGCACTTAGTGCTTCCCCCCTTCCCCCAAAGGAGGAGCGTCATCTGTAGGATGCTCAAGCCTCCTTTCCATGGTCCTCCTTCTCGTGGCTGTCCCTCTGACTCCTGGGCTTACTTCCAATTCTGGGTCTTCAGCAACATCAACAGTAGTGTTACCACTTCATAGATGGGCCAGCTCTAATCAGTTTCCTGGATATAGTCCGGTGGCCTGTAATACACTCTACTTAGAGAAAGTCCTTCAACCCTTACCCATACTGATTTTGTTTTCAAATTGCTTCTCTTTATATTACGTTCCTTGATAGTTTTGATATTCTCCCTAACATATAATGCTTCTCTCCCCCTCCTCTGTTGTTTCTCCTTTCTTTTGATATAGTTTGTAACCCTCCATGCTCTTACCCCAGTTGTTCTTCTCTGTCCATCATGTTTCTATAACTGCTATGAACTCTGGTTGTTCCCTTAGTACTAACTCCTCTAAATGTCCAATTTTACTGTTTAGACTTCGGGAATATAGCAGCATACATTTTAAGTTATAGTTTATTTCTCACTCTACTATTTTTACTGATTTGTCAAATCCTTTTGGTTTCTCATTATTTCCCAATTATCATGTGTGCATCATAGAACAATTCCCATTTTCCATGCTCCTCTTTACCCATTTTCTCATTAGTTTAATCTCTCCCCCTCTATTCTTTTACCTTTTCCAGAACACCCATGCCTATTTCCTATTTTCATTGTAGCTCCTCTAAATCAAATCAAATCAAATCATCTTTATTTATAAAAGGCTCCTTTCCAAACCAAGGTGCCTGTATGATAAAAACATATAACATAATTATCCCGAAGGGAATAAAATGCATAAGATACAGTAGCAGCTTCAATGGTCAACAAATGCCAGACCAAAAAGATATGTCTTTAAGGCAGTCTTAAAACTCTGGATGGTCAGGCAATCTCATACCCAATGACGTAGAGAATTCCACAGGGTTGGAGCCATGAAACTAAATGCCCTGCCCCAGATGTTTGTAAACGAACCCTGGGAATCTCTAGCAATACCTCATCAGTGGATCGGAGAGGACAGAGGGACAGTAGGGGCACAGGAGATCTTTCAGGTAACCCAGTCCCTGGTCGTGTAGGGCCTTATAAGTTAATAACACAACCTTGAAGGTGATCTGCCACTGTATCGGCAGCCAGTGCAGTCCATGGAGCACAGGCGTTATATGACTGGTCCTAGAGGTACCAGTCAGTAGCCTGGCTGCCGCGTTCTGCACCAGCTGCAGGCATCGGATACTGTATCAACCCCTAGTAGCCTTAGGTAAAGGGCATTGCAGTAGTCAAGGCGGGAGGTAGTGAAAGCGTGAACCAACGTTGGAAGATCATTGGGAGAAACCAGGTGTTTAACCCGGGTGATATTCCTCAGAGGGTAAAAAGAGGTTTTAACAACTGCTGACACCTGCGACTTTAGGGTCAGACAGTCATCAGACAAAATGTCCAGGTTCCGCACCCAGTCTGAGGTAGCTAGCTGGACACATCTGAGCCATAGACCCGAAGGAGAACCTGCCAACACACCCACCTCACGACGACCTGGGTCCACCACCAACACCTCAGTTTTTTTAGGATTAAACCACAGCCAGCTCACATTCATCCAGGCCTGGATTTTGGCTAGACATTTCTATGCCACAATCCATCCCAATTTCTGAAAAAAGCTAACTATTTTTCATTGGCCCAGTTATGCAGCCAGGCATTAGTCATTTTAATTGCCTTCTGTCTCTCTGGCCCTGTCTGTGGCATATGCAGAGTCTCTGACATAATTACCTCATATCCGCTCCTTTTAAGGTCCTCCCCAGTCCCCTAAAATTCTACCTTATGTCCTCATCTGCTCTTCTTCCTATATTATTATTTATTTATTTATTTATTATTGATTACTATTACAACTACCTTTGAATTGAGAGCTCTTTTACAAAGGTTCCACGTCAGAGGGTAATGAAGACAAATCCAGGAAAAAAGTTAAAACTAGGGCAGGGCAGAAATTACAGTAGGAGGGAATTACATCATTTTGAATTACAATAGGAAGGAGCAACATCATTTAGACTACATGTTGCACAAGAAGACATAGTATAAATATTGAGGTAAAATCACTGAGAGCAATATACAGTCCACTGGGAGTCCAGAAGGCAAGTAAGTTTCAAGGTGTACAAGATACTTGGCATAGTGTCTGTGGGTAGGGCAGGTCAGTCAAAGGAGGCATCGTTAAGTGAAGGAGGGGGGGTAAGGAGGGTAGTAGGGCCCGAAAGTGACGAATGTGGTGGGAAGCAGAGGAGATAGGAAAGCAAGTTCTGGGTGGTAGAGACAGACAGGGTGATAATGGCAAGGATTCAAGTGCGAAAAGCAAGTCCACCCTTGCTCCTAGGAAAGAGGTCACTATCCTATTCTCATTGTCCCCTCTGACAATGGAGTCCCACATAAGCACTAACCACCTAGGGCACTGTTCTGTTCTTGTGCCACTTCCTGCATTTCCCCCACTGTTTTTCCCCCTTGACCCATTACTTCTTCCTTATACTTATCACCTTCATCTAACCCACCCAATGTCCCAAAACTATTCCTATTACTCACTCCTAGACATTATGCTCTGTACCCCACCCCTTCTACTTGTACTGCACTCTTCTCCACACCTCACCCTGTGAGTCAGCCTATACTCCTCTCTCTGACTCTTCTTTCCACCTCCTTCATTTACCCCAACATCTACCTCAATGTCTCTTGGAACTCTATCCCTTTTTCCCCTTACTCTTCCTGCACTGACACCAAGGACTGGTCCTCAAATGTCTCTAGCTACAGTATCTGATGTTGAGCATTGTAGATATCCTGCCTCTCAACTCCCTAATCTCCTCCTCCTTTAAGATTCTAAATAAGTTGTGCCTTGCACATAATACCCTCCACCGTATTACCTACTTTTATCATCTCATATATCATACAACCCAAGCAACTGATACCTGAGCCCCACACCACTGCCATAGTGTTTTCCATCCTTTTAACTAGAATAGCAACTTACTTTGTAACTAGTAAGCTACTTCTTGCTATCTGCTATGCTGTGTCTGTTTGGATTGCCTCTGAAAGTGTCAAAGTAACTGCCCTTCCAGTCTCCTCTTTTGGCTGATGCAAGGCAGAAGCTCACCTCTGCCTCATTCACTTCTGTGGAGCTTACCTTCTGGGACACCCTTGTATACTGTCCCTACGGCCCACTTCCTGCTCCACTGACTGCTTTTGGTTCCAACCTGCTACTGCCCATCAAAATTCCCTACATCAGCTAAATCAGCTGCAAGCTGCCCAAATCCTCTATAAATGCAATCAAATAGTACTGGTATACCAGGGATAATAATTGTTACTTAAAAAGAATCTGTATTATTCATCTGTATGAGTGCCATGTCACTTCAAACTCCAAAGCTGGAAGTGATGTCAGTGCTGTTCCCAAAAATACACCACTCTCTACACCACTCATGTTTACAGCTGCCTATTAATTTGCACCAAAATTGATATTAATTTGCTATTTTAGGACAATAGTCTTACTCCATTATAAATCTCATTTATTTAGCAAAAACTGTGACAAAAGACATTGTGACAGGGAGGGATGTCAGCCTAGCTCAGCATCAGCCGTTTACACATGCATGAATACCTACATCTCATAGGGCATCACTATCCCAGGGGAGCAACAAATACACAGGTTGCCCAACAAGAATGTGCCAAACCATCCCTATAAACATCACAATGCAAAGGGGGAAGGACTCTGCATAGTTTTCTGATGGCAAAACGTTTTGTACTTTATGGCCCGATTGCAAGACAGTGGATAGAGCAGTGCGCAAAGTACGCCAATGCGTAAGATACGCTGAACAGCCTACAACATGTGAGCTGCACCAGATTCAAAGAGAGTCACTAGATTCACCAAGAAACACCAAAATATGCAAGTCGCAACATATGCTGCCACTGCATGATGCAGCCCACAAGAGCGGCATAGCACTACGTAAGACATAACCCTATGACCATATAAATGTGCACAAGTCACAGACATGTCATGGGGTTATGAGATGGTGGGTAGTGGGGGAGAGGTGGCAAGCAGCAAAAGATGAAAGAGGAATTTTGAGCTATGAAGAGATGGATGTCTTCCTGGATGAACTGGAGGCAAACCCAGACCTGCTGGGGAAGGGAGGTGAGTGGCAGGAACTGCTAAAAAGAAAGGCAGCATGGGATGAGGTAGTACAGAAGGTGAATGCAGTGGCACATGCAGGACCACCACATGGAACCTGCAGAAGTGGCACAGTGGCCTCAAGTGCCACACCAAGGCAAAACAGGCACATAACAGGCAGCAGGTGATGGCCACAGGAGGCAGACCACAGGACATGCGAACATTAAGCACAGATAAGGAGAGGGTCCTGGCATTCATGAGCCAGCACGCCATCCATGGGGACTCGGAGCTGGACACCTTTCAGATGCATACAGGAATGGGTTAGTGGACGTGTAAAGCATTGCAACTGTCATATGTAGATGGCAAGATAGAATGAGAAAGGGGGGGTGACGTACTGCGAGCACAGTGCACCAAAGCACAGTGGGAACTGTGAAGGTAGGGCACAGCACCGCAAAGTGGACCAGTGCACAGGGGGTGGGGGCAACAATGGAATGCAGCCTGGCATGGTGCATGGCCCTGTTAACATCGCAGCCACCACAAGGGCAGTCAGCACTGATGTAATGTAACCCACCCACAGATGCAGCAGAAGTGGACACGGGGCAGGTAAGGTGGCGGCCAGCACCACCCAGCATGAGGTGCACAGCAACATGGGGGGGTGTATGGTGGCATGCATGGTGGGCATTGACAGGTGTCTGAGCACTAAAGCACTGTCACTCAATCCACAGGAGATGAGCCAGAGGACACAGAGGGAGGTAAGTCAATGTCTGACTGTGCCACTGTCCTGCGGGATGGAACTGCAGGGAAGTGGGCCATGGTAGGCATGTGTGTCATGTAATGGTGCAGCAACACTGATACCCTCACAATCTCCCACAGGTGAGGATGCAGATGGCGATGGGGCAGGTAAGGACATGGCCAGTGCCAACTGTGGTGCGTGGGAGGGCACTGCAGGGGTGGGATGGAAGCAAGCATGACAGTGGACGGTGCACTGATGCACCAATGTCTCCCCACAGGCACAGCAGCAGATAACTTAGTGGTGGTGAAGAGTATGCCAGACAATGCAGGGCAGGCCCAGCAGGACACAGCAGAGACAACAGTGGTGGGGGAGCAGCAAATGGAGGGGGAACAGCCATAGGAAGATCCAGGCCTGAACCTCAGTGACTACCTGAGCTGTGACTGACTGGGGAATGATATACCACGTGGCCTGAGTCTCACATCCTATCAGAGGCTGGAGGAGGCCCTGAATGAGATGACATCAGTTGGGGAAGAGGCACCACTGACCCTGACAGACTACACCAGGTTCTGCCAGATCCTCATGACAGCACACGCTGAGCAGGCTGAGATGCTGGGCTGCAAACACTCAGCATGGACGCACACCACGTGGCATGGGAGGAGCAAATGGCAGCACTGATGGGAGTGCTGGAGACTGGGGTGCAGATTACCAGTAGTGCCATTGAGCGGATTGTGGAGGCCATGGCCACAGCACAGACCAGTGCACAAGTACAGAGACCCACCATCACCCACCTGGCCATGGCCATCGAGGGTAGGTGGTGCAACAAGGAAGGCAGACCGATGCCCTTATGGCCCTGCTGCAGACCATGCAAGCAGGCATGTACCAATGACCAACAGCTGGGTGTGATGCAGCCATATAGATGGCACCAGAGGAGTGGCCTGCAACAGCCCTGCACAAGGTGCTTGACAGAGGCACAGAGGCCACAGCACCACAGCCACCAGAGGTGCAACTGCCAGTATCACCAGCACCACCGCCACTGCCCCCAGCAGCACAAGGACCACCACCACAAACAAGAACAAAGCCACCCTCACCACCCCCTATAGCTGTGACACAGCAGTGGCCAGCAGCCCCAAATCCCCTGGCACCAGTGCCACTGTCCACGCCATGGACACTGCAGCCCCCTGTGCTGCCAACACCCAAAGCAGTGGGGTGACAATGGCCAATGAAGGCAGCTGGCCATGCACCGGTGGCAGCACAAGTCACAGCAGCCACTGGCAAGAAGGCAGCAGCAAAAAGCACTGCCAGATGCATGGGGAGGAGGGCACTGGGCACAGGGCGAAGGACCGGTGGGTCACTGCAGGAGGTGGCCCAGGCAGTGGCATGGCAGAAGCAGCCAAGGGATGGCACAGCAGTGGGCACCACCTACACCTGGGAGATGCAGCAGGACCCAGAGGACAATGGTGCCAGTGGCACACAGTGACAGTGGCGGCACAACAGGGATGCAGCATGTGCAGGGTGGGACGTGTGCCACACCAGTGTCTGCAAAGTGGAAGAGGACTGTGCGGTAGCAATAGGCACAGGACTGACATGCACCCATGGCATGATGTTGCCATTTGTTAGCTGTGGGGGCAGACTGGCCGTGGGGTAGGCATATGTTGTGTGTGGCAGCCGTGTGTGTGGGCATGCATGTGTGTGTGTGGGGAGCTGGGGGGGCACTGTGTGGGGTCACGAATGTGCACTACACAGGCACTGGGTGATGGTTAGTGTGGGGGATGTCACCTGTATATTGCTGTTGTGCACTGTGTCACCCATGTGTAACCACTTGTCACCAGTAAAACTCTGCACCATACTGCTGCGTGTTGTTGCTCATTACCACTGCTACGACTGGACATATGTCACAATGCATCCTGCAGAACACATTACAGCATTGCATGCAGACACATAGGCTGCAACTGCGTGCAGGCCAGCACGCAACTGTGCAGCCACAGAACATGGACTGCAAGTGCTGTATACCATGTAGGCCTCGTTTTTTTTTGCAGACCACATATGCATCTTGCAGGAGTGCACATTCATGCCACAGGCCACAACTGCGCACTTGCGAACCGCACTACACATGCAGCGTGTACGTGTGCCACGTACGTCTTCCACCCATGTGGTGTAGCTAGGCCGCAGCACAGTCTTGTGGGTTACAGGTTACACAGCTGAAAGCAGTGCAACAGGACAGCAGTGCCACAGGACAGGTGGAGCAGGAGTGTACCAGTCTGCAAACTGGCAAGTTCTGGGACACAGCAGGCCATACCTCTCAACCCCCCCAAAATCACAAGACAGGCCCCAGACATTACAGGACAGGCCTAACACAGAACATTGCCAGTTTACCACACACAGGAACACAGCTGCCAGCATGTCCGGATGTGTTCCAAAGGCTGTGTACCACATCCTTCCCAGTATGCATGTCATGTCCACAATGGCAGCATGACTACTACCCCACCTGCTGGCATTACAGGTAGGGTCCCATCCCCACCTATCAGTGATGGGTATGCCATGTCTGGGTGGCATGGAGACATTCCTGAAGCATATTCAGGGACAGTCCTGTGAGTAGGAGATGGATGGGAGGTATGCAGCACCCACAGGTTGCAGGCCACAGTCACATTGTCAGCAGTGTACTAACCCATGTCGTATCCCACTGTAGCACCACAGCGGACACACCCAGGCCATAGGTGAGTAGTAGCCAATGCACAGCATGCACTGTTTCAATGCATGTACTACACTGTGTACCTAACATTGCTGTTCACTCCCCCAGTGTAGGATACAGTGCCGCCGCATGGGACCAGATAGGAGGACACTGCCACACCACTGCAACTGCTGTTGTCACTGTCTGTACCACTAGCTAATGATGACATGCACATTTTCCATCCAGGTGTGCCACCAAAGCCAGAAGTGCCACCCACACCTGTATACACAGTGCAATGTCCAGGTAGGTGTCTGTCACATATCAAAGTGTCAGCAGTGGTGGGCCATGGGACTGCACCCTGGGCACATGCCAGGTTGAGCTGCATGCTGCTCCACATGACAGTTGACATGCAAGCTTGTGGCAGGGCTGCATGCAGTGCTGCCCAACCACACCCACACTCTACAGGGTCAGGCTGCATCATAGTTCTGCAGGGGGCTGGTGAACTGGCAGTACACTGCTGGTGCAGTTTGTGGCAGTGTGTGCCTGTTCACGTGCATGGCACTGCACAGCCAGTGCACACTTCCAGCAGTGCATGTCATTGGTGGGTGGAACGCCACCGGTGGTGGGGATACGTTTGCGTGACCTGTGGCTCTGGCCCCTTACCATGCACCATGGACGCAGGAGGGTGTCACGCCAGGTGGGTAGGGGTCATCAACACATCCGCAGTGGCATTGTGTATCAACCTGTGTACTATTCCTTCCCTCATGCAGGTATCACAACACTCTCTGGACATGTCCTCTGGATCGGCTCTCAGCCTGAGCGGGTGGTCACCCAACTTCACACCATTGGAGACCGACATGCTAGTTAACTGTGTGTAGCAGTGGGGCAGGATGCTGCTGCCACCAGGGTGCAGGAGGCACACCACCACAGAGCAGGACCGCGTGTGGCATGCCATCAGTGCACGGATGGGGGAGAACAGTGGCATACACAGGATGGTCTGACAGCTGACACGCCGCTGGCAGGATCTGACATGGAGGGATCCAGGCATTCTGCAGTGCATGATCAGCATGGCATGGTGAAGGGATGCCAAGATGAGGCCTGGACAGGACACAGGTGCAGGTTTGTATGCCTACAGCCGTACATCTGACGGTGCAGTTCTGGCACGTGGGCCATGGTGTGTTTAGCTGCACACATCTCACCATTTTCAACATCCCCACAGATGCATCAGGTGCATCCCAGGGTATGCAGCATGGCTGTGTTGGCAGTCTCAGGCTGGAGGTGCTACAGTGGAAGTCTGATAAGTGCATGCAGTGGTCTCCATGCGACATGGCCATGGTGGTCAGTCACATGGTGGCACACGCTCCAACCATACGTGTCCTGTGTGTAGAAACATAGAATCTGATGGCAGATAAGGACTGCTTGACCCACCTAGTCTGCCCATTTCCCTACCTAACGGATAGGTTGCAGATCCTAGTTAATCAACAGCCTACTTCCTCCTACCCCCCACTAGAATTGCCTTATGTCTGTCCCATGCATTCTTGAATTACCACACTGTTTTTGACTCTATGACCTCCTCAGGAAGGCTGTTCCATATATCTACAACCCTCTCTGTAAATAAATACTTTCTCACATTACTTCTGAGCCATCCCTCCTCTATTTCCAAATTGTGCCCCCTTGTTCTTGCACATCTCTTTTTCTGAAAGATGCTACCCTCTTGGACTTTGCTGATTCCCTTGAGCTATTTGAAAGTTTCTATCATGTCCCCCCTCTCCCTCCTTTCTTCGAGGTTATACATCTTAAGCTCCATTAGTCTTTCTTTATATGCTGTCTGGTGCAGACTCTGCACCATTTTGGTTGCCCTCCTCCGGACAGCCTCCACCTTGTCTATGTCTTTGCAGAGATGGGGTCTCCAGAACTGTATACAATACTCCAGATGTGGTCTTACCAACTGTCTGTACAGAGGGCCAACAACTTCCTGTTTTCTACTGATGATGCCTCTCCATATGAATCCCAGTATCCCCCAACCCCTCCTTACTGCATTGTCACATTGCTGGCCCACCTTTAGGTCATCTGGTATGACTACCTCCAGGTCCCTTTCCATTTTTGTTGTTGTCAGTATCTCACCCCCCCCATTGTGTACTCTTCCCCTGGGTTTTTGTTTCTCAGGTGCATTACTTTGAACTTCTTTGCATTGAATCTAAGCTGCCATACATTTGACCATTCCTCCAACCTTGCCAAGTTCCTTTTCATCCTTTCCACCCCACCTTGCATATCAACCGTGTTGTAGATCTTTGCATCATCTGCAGAGAGACATACTTTTCCTTTCAGTCCCTCTGCAATGTCACTAATGAAGACATTAAAAAGGACCGGCCCCAGTACTGAACCCTGTGGTACCCCACTAGTAACTCCCCTTTCTTCACTGTGGAGTGCATTTACTATTACCCTCTGTGTCCTGTTGTCCAGCCAGTGTTTTACCCAGGCTACCACCCTGGGACCCACTCCCAGGCTGACTAATTTGTTTATTAATCTTTTGTGTGGGACTGTGTCAAACTGTCTCTTGATGAGGTGTCTTTGTAAATGAGTCTTTGACTCAAAGTCTGTAAACCGATGATCTAATAAATAAATAAAATAAATAAATGCCTTGCTAAAGTCTAGGTACTCTATGTCCACAGCCCCTCCCTGGTCTACAGCTTTGGTCACCAGGTAAAAGAAATCAATTAGATTTGTCTGACATGACCTTCCCACTGTGAACCCATGCTGCCTTGGGTCCTGTGCCTCACTGGCCTCTAGGTACTTAACAATTCTTTCCTTTAGAAGTGATTCCATCATTTTCTCTACAACTGAGGTCAAACTGACAAGTCTGTAGTTTCCTGCCTCTGTCTTGCTCCCACTTTTGTGAAGGGGAATCACATCCACCCTTCTCCAGTCCTCAGGTACCACACCATCCTCCCATGATTTATTAAAAAGGGTAGTCAGTGGTGTTACTATCTCTTCCCTTAGTTCTTTTAGAATTCTGGGGTGAATCCCATAAGGCCCTATTGCTATCCACCTTCAGTTTCAGTTTTAAGAGTTCTTTCAGAACAGTGTGTGTGCCACATGGCCAGGTCCCACACTGGCTGCATTCTTTGCATACCAACAGGTGGTTATAGCTGACCGACACAGCAGCAGAGGGCACTACTGAGGGCCATGGCACAGCTGAAGGCATCAGATGCTGAGGAGTACCGCTGGTGCATGCAACACAGGCAGCAGAGGGCATCGGTTCTTACACCAAGCTTCTCCTCCTTGGAGGAGGAGGAGCCTGTGGAGGTGGTGGTGGATGATACACAGGAGGTGGATGTGCAGGACCCCACAGATGTTGGGCAGCAGAAGCCTGTTCCACAGCCAGGTGCTAAGCCAGACGAGGTGGAAGAGGTTACAGAGGAGGTGGACCTGGCCATGGCCACACCACCTACTGGGACCGTGGTGGTGGATACAGCAGTATAGCCAGCAAAGGATGCACAGCCTACAGACGTCATGCAGTGCATTGATGCACCACCATCGGGGGACCCTGGGGCACAGCTGATGGACATCATCCAGGAGCAGAGGCAGGGGAGGATGTTGACGGCATTACTGGGGGGTCTGGGGATGTTCCCATGCAGGGGGGAGCTCTGGATCAACAGCACCTGGTGATCCTGGTGTCAGCTATCTTGGATGATGTTAGATGCATGCATGGCTCTGAGGGTGCCCTTTTGGATGAGTTACACAGGACGTAGCTGCTTTGCTGATGCACTGTGTTTTTGGGGGTGGGAATGTGCATGTGGGTGGTATTGTATATATGGGTGGCTGTGATATATTGGTTTGATTATACATATGGGCGTGATTTATATATGGGTTGGATTGTTTATTTGTTTGTGAATATCTATATGGGTGGGATTATTTAGTTGTTGTGGGGACTTGTGTTTGGTGGTTTTTGGGTGCAGGTGGGCATTTGAGATTGTTGTTGGTTTCTGCTTGGGCTGTTGTGTCATGTTGTTGTGTTTTGTTGTTGTGCCGATTCCTGTTGTTCACACCCTTTCCCCATTTCTTGTTTCCGTATGTCCCTGTAGTTCCATTCTTTACATTAAGCTGTTTTACTACATCACTGGGTCTGCATGTCTGTCTCAGCTGTGTGTGGTCATGTGTGTGTGTCGCCGGCATGTGGGGGCTCACCTGTGGCAGTGCCTGCTGTCCCTGGTGTAGCCTCACTGTGCATCTGGTCTGTGTGCTGGTTGTGCAGCTCATGACCCATGACACTCATCAGTGGCCATGTCTGTGTGGTGTTCTGTGTGCTGCAGCTCACTGTACATGGTCTGCCACCCATGCCACCACACATTGTATGTCCCGGCAATGTGGTGGCCCTGTGTCTGTATGGCACCCTTCCACCCAGGGGATCCATTGTTCCCCGCGGGTGGCACCAGTGGCACAGACATTGGTGTGTCACACCACCATATGTCTACAGGTTCATGCCACCCAGTGCTGTGCCCTGTTGTAGCTGCACTGTTTACATGTATCAGTGGCCATGGCAGGTGCATTGTGCCTGGTAGTGCCATTGTTCCATCATTGTGTCTGTGGCCTCTGTGCCCCCATGCCTTTTGCACCTGCGTTGCTGCCCCTTTCACTCTGTCCTGTGTGTGCTGAGCATATTGGCTTGTGTGTGGTGCTGTTTGCTGTGTGTTCCACCTTGGGGCACTGCTGTTTGTGTGCATGGGTGCCACCAGCTGTGTCTGCTGTGGACACACTGTCTCGGACTGCTGCACCCCCCACCTTAACATGACTTTACACATCTTTTCAGTGCACTGATCCCAATGTCAGTGCACATCAGCTGTTCAGTTGGCTTTCCGGATCTCTCATGGGGGTTGTACACATCTCTATGTCCTGGGCAACAGGCATTTACACAGTTACTACATGGCCTTCTATATCTCAGTTACTCCACATACTGCTGGGACTGTTGGCAGCAGGGTTTATGAGTTGGGACATGTACTCGTGGCACCTGTACACATACTGTATGAGAGAATGGCTTCACTGCCCTTATATTTCACTGTTTTGTCCACTCTGATGTTTTCACAGTAGATTAATTTAGCTGACGTGCAAGGGCATGCTAACTTGCCAATTGCAGTATATCTGTTCACTGGCATATATTGTCACTGGCTTTTCAAAATAGCCCATATATATCTAATATTTTAGTCCGACTACACTAATGCCTTGTACAGTATGTGCACAGTGGGTATGCCTGTCTATGGCCTTGTTTGTGTGGTGTGGTGCCATCTGTGTGTGTGGGGGGGGGTCATTGGCCTGTGCACTGTTTAAGACAGCATTTATCTGTTTTAAATTACGTGGCCTTCCACTGCCGGATCTGTGTATGCCATCTGTTTTGGAATAGCATTTCCATGGTGCTGGTGTGTTACACCTGTTGTAGGTCACATTACACAGTGGCGTACGCATTTACTGTTGTGTCTGCATTGTAACTTATGGTATTTGTAGCGGTTGTGGGGTGTGTCATAAGTGTCCTCTTGGAATCATGCATGTTGCATCTCGCTGGCATAACTTGCAACTTGCACCTCTGGCACTGGCATACTGCATTTACGCCTAGCGTAACTGTCTTGGAATTGGGCCCTATGTATTTAACAAGAAGTCAACAATGCTTTTGTTTTTTTTTTTTACACTTGTCAAACAATTTCATATCTATCAAGTCAGATAGCAGAATAGGAATGCACCAAACCATCCCCAAAATCATTGCCCAGTTACAAAAAATAACAAAACAGAACCAAAGTTCTATAGTAGTTCATTAATCCTATGGTAGCTGAAATATCTAAGCCTGCATCACATGTTTAATCATTTTTGGTTTCAGTAGTTTTCATCGAATCCCTATCACTCACGTCATCATAACTTTTTTTATTAATAAAAGAGCAATTTAATCAGAAATAAAAATAATAATATACATTATATCATTTCATATGAGGAATACACTTTTTACTTCACAGTTTCATGGGACAAAGTCACTCTAATCTTCATCCTCATCGTCCTTATCAGAGGCCTACTTAGTCTGCTAGCTTCAGTCACTCCAAATCACAACTTTCCCATTTTTTTATTTATTTAAAATGCAATGAATGGGAGAGGACAACTGAGCTAAATATGATATCCAGGTAAGTACTGGGAGACAAAGAACATGGAGCCCCAGGTGAAATGAAGTTGATTAACAAAAATTTGATGAGTGTTCATAAATTGTTCATGAACATCCATCAAAGTTCCTCAACTGTTTATGAGCCAAATTCCTTAACTGTTCATCTACACAAAATTCATGAAGTTGCTGAACCTTTAAAGGACCATGATGAACTAAGAAAAAAAATAATTTGCATAACTAATTTGTATATTGGAATGCACAGTTTCCTACTGAAAAATCTATTAAGCATCACAAAATCAAAGTTTTTGCAGTTCTGGAGTGCAGAGGCAATTAACTATTTGAACACCGGAAAAAGACTACCATTTAAACTCACCACATTTCTAAAAAGTTGCAGAATCTGTGTATTATAGGGGTGTGGTCATGCCCCTATAGTAAGGGTTGAGTGGCATTTTTAATGTTAAACCTCAGATTTTGCAGTTTAATAACTTTGTAACCAATCAATTGATTTGCACAAAATGTGGCATGTGCTGTCCCGTGGGGTAGATCTCTAGAGTTTTGCTCTGGTCAAATGTATGGATTCTGAGCTCCAGATAGTGTGAACATTTTGTTTAGGTTTTCCTCATTGCCTTGCACCCAGATAGTGTGGAATTTTGATGTGATTTTTTATTGTAGAAACAGCTTGGGTAACAGAACTGCCATGCATTTGTTTGGTGACAATATATTAATCTGTTGCACAGTTATTCAATTTTTAAGTTCCCATTGTTTTCAATGGGAAAGCCATTTTCCAGGACAAAGGGAGAAAGTTTAACAAATGGTTTGTCCTCATTCTTTTGATGAGAGGCTAATCCTTTTTTGACAGAAACATTCTTTTTTCAAGAACTACCATCTTGTTTTCTTTTCCATGAACTAAAATGCATGAAAATACATAAAAATGTTGTCATTTTACAAATCAAACTCAGGAACCTAGCTTAATGGGTCCCATTTGACTATTTTCTGATTTTCATTTTTCACAATTAGGATCAGAAATACTTTTCTGGGCACCCAAAATCCCAGGTGCCCAGCTTAGCAAGAGTAGTGGTTCCCCCATGTTCTCTGTATGAGAACTGGATATTCTTGACTTCTATGGCCACAGCTAAACACATGCTACTGGCTACAGTGTGAATTGTGAGCCCCCTTGGCCTGGTGCCTAGTGGTACCCCTCACTGCCCGATCACTGTCCCCCTAAATAAAATATATATTCCCTGATGTCTAGTGGCACCCCCTGACCACCATCTCCATGATATTCATTTTATTCCCATTTTTTTTAATTATATTTACATGATCCAGAACTAGGATGCCCACCCCTGGTGTCAGATGCCCCCTGCAGTCATTTGTTTTATTAATTGTAGCTGACATCCGGGTGCCCAATCCATGTGTCAGCATTTAGAGCCCCCCAAGTAGTGTGAGAAACTGAGGATCCCACTTCAGTGTCCTGAAATGGTTTATTAATTTTATTGATATCTGCAATAGGAAAACCATCCCCAATGTATTTTGTTTTAAACGGAAACAATGAAAACTGTCCCTCGTCATCACTGCTGACCCCCTCCCCATCCTGACTCTCCCACTGAGCACCCACCTCCCCACACACCCCCTTAGCCTGTACTTACCAGCCAGTGTCAAATTCTGTCATCTTCTGTGGACCGAGATACATCTGCAGTCTTTAAAGCTGAACTGTGAATTAAGGAATAAAGGCGAGTGCCATATAATGTATTTCAATGGCATGTTGAACTTATGTTCATAAATTTGCCATTTTAAGGGGTGGGGTTCACCAAATCTTCAACATGGCCTTTTTAGGACCCGCCTCATGAACATTGGCAGTGTCATTTTGTTACTCAGATGTGGAAGGTAATTTTGTGGTCGCTGAGTGAAATCACCTTTTGGGACCAAATAACAAAATGTCACCACCAGTGTTCATGAGGTGGGGTTCCTTAAAAGCCATGTTGAAAATATGGTGAAACAATTCTTAAAAATGGCTGAGTTATGAGTGTTTGTTGAAATTTGTCTACTCAAGTGCATGACTTTAGTAATTTTAAATACTTTGCCTCCAAATTTTCAACATAGCAATTTTTTTAACACCACCTCATGAACAGTACAGTTGTTATTTTTCACATCCTGTCTGAATCATGTTTTCATGCTTGGATTTAAAAACTTTCATTGATGGGGTTTATGAGGTGGGGTCATAAGAAGACTATGTTGAAAGTTTGGGGTCAAAATATGAAAAAAATGCCAAAGTTTTGATCATTCATTGCAATTTCACTATGCTAGCTCATAATTTTGGAAATTTTAAATATTTTGAACCCAATTTTCAACATAGCCTTCTTATTACCTCACCTGATGTGTGTTATTTTTCAAATCCTGCCTAAAATGTGTTTTCACAGCTGTGGTATAGAATGGCATTGCAGTTGCACAGAATTATTTTTTGGTGAAGATTCAAAAATTTTCTCTACCGGGTGCATGAGATAGGGTGATAAGATGGCTATGGTGACAGTTTGATCATTGTTGTCCTATAAAATGGAAGCACAGGGCTCCAGTTTGGTCATTGTTTTCCTATAAAATGAGCCCTATGCTTCTACAGTCACATTCATATATATGCATCTACAGAGGGATGGGGGCACAGGATCTGAAGGACCCTGTGCTCCCACAGTAAAATAAGGATGCTATTATACTATTTTAAAAAGTAAGGGAATAAGCCTAATTCTCACCCCATTCTCATAAGGTCTACACATCTGACCTTATTTACAGATGGAATGGGGTGAGTGTTAGACCTGAGAAGCCCAAGGCACACTTCACACCTGATCTCCTGCCTGGTTTGGGAGGGTGGGGTGTTAGGAAAGCCTAACACCTCAGTCCCCAACTTTTGTCACTTTGACCCTAACTGGAGCATTAACAGAGTATTTTGCAACATGCTATATATATACATATATATATATATATATATATATATATATATATATATATATATGTGTGTGTATATATATATATATATATATATATATAAACTGCAAAACAAGTTTGTTAATGGACTATTAGGGTTGAAGCATAAAAAGTAGGGAAATCCAATCTTAGGGCTCTGAACCCTGATGCTCACCCCATCTCAAGAGTTAATAACCTAACATGGGAACTGAATAAAACAATGGGGTGAGCATTAGGGTTTGGAACCCCGAGGCACATTCCTCACACCTGTTCCTGTATGCAGGGTGGAGGTGAGGCCTTAGATTTGGAAGCCAAGTGTGGGGGTGGGGTGTTCAGGTTGGAAGCCAAGGGTGGGGGTAGTGTGTTAGGCTTGGGAACCCTAAGATCGGATTTCCCTACTTTTTATGCTTCAACCCTAATGGTGCAATAACAAAGTTTTTTGCAGTGAATTTCCTTACTTTTTCAGATAATTTATTTGTATACCTATTAAGGGATACTATTCATGAGGTGATATGAAAAAATGGCTTTGCTGAAGATTTGGTGTGAACATATTAAAAATTATCAAAGTTACAATTGTGCATAGAAAAATTTCAACAAACATTCATAACTTGGCCATTTTAAGGATTTATTTTCACCAAATTTTCAACATGGGCTTTTTGGGAGCCCACCTCACGAACACTGGTACTGTCATTTCATTAATTAGTCCTGAAAGATGGTTACGCACAGCTACTGTGCATTTTTCTCCACCAGTGTGAAAAAACATTTCAGGCAGGATGTGAAAATTGACAGCTGTACTGCTGATGAGGTATTTTTAAGAAAGGGGTATGCTGAAAATCTGGAGTGAAAATATTGTAAATTACCTAAGTTATGTGCCTGTGTAGAAACTGCACAATGCATGCTCATGATATGGCTATTTTTAGGAATGTTGTCACCTAATTTTGAACATGGCCTTTGCAGGACTACACCTCATGAACAGTGGTACTGTCATTTCATTAATCAGTCCTAGCACCGCAACTGTGCCGGTCTTCACCACAGGTGAGAAAACACATTTCAGACAAGATGTGAGAAATGATAACTGTACTGTTCATGAGGTGGTGTGACAGAATGGTAATGTCGAAAATCAGGGGTGAAAATATGAAAAATTGGTGAAGTTATGAGTGTGCATAGAAACTGTGCAATGCACGCTCATAAAACAGTCATTGTTAGGAATATTTTCATCAAACTTTCAACACATGCTTTTTGGGACCTCCCCTCTTGAACAGTGGCACTGTGATTTTGTTAATACAACCCAATAGTTGATTTTGCACAGCGACAGTTTCATTCTGTGACACAGGTGTGAAAACACATTTTAGGCAGGATGTGAAAAATGACAGCTGTACTGCTCAAAAGGAGGTGTGCACAAATGGCAATGTTGAAAACATGGAGTGAAAATATTAAAAATTGGTGAAGTTACAAGCATGCCTAGAAACTGCTCAATGCATGCTCCTAGTGCAGTCATTCTTTTGAAATTTTTCACCAAATTTACAACATGGGCTTTTTGGGACCCCACCTCATGAACAGTGGCACCGTCATTTCGTTAATCATTTCCAGAAGGTGATTCTGTGCAGCGACTGCAAAATCACCTTTCAGGACCGAGTAACGAAATGACATTGTCAGTGTTCATGAGATGAGGTCCCAAGAATCCCATGTAGAAAATCTGGGGCCCACATTCCTACAAATGGCTGAGATATCAACCTAAGTTGAAACCCCCAGTGACTACCATTATACCATGCTTACCTTTGATTCTTCAATTTATGGTTCAGCTTTGAAGAGTGTAGTCATGTCCCAGTCCAGAGAAGATGACAGCACTGACCTCCGGAGGTAAGCATGGGGTAAGGAGGGTAAGGGGAGGTGGGTGCTCAGTGGGAGCATGGGAATGGGTAGGGGGTACTGGGGAGATGATGAGGGACCATTTTCTTTTTTACTGGTAAAAAAAATATGGGGATGTGTTTCTTTATTTACAGGTTAAAAAAAAACTTTTGAGCACACTGGGGTGGGCTCCCAGTGTGCCACATGAGTTGGGGTTGATATATGCTGCTGATAGGGTGATAGGGCACTCCTGTCGGCAAGGTAAAAAATAAATAAACAACTTTTGGGCACACTGGGGTGGACTCCAAGTGTGCCATGTGAGTTGGGGGGAATTGGGCACCCCTGTTGGCAACCGACAACAGGAGTGGTCATCCCAGTGTCGGAAATAAATAATTAAAAAACAATTATTTGGCACACTGGGGTGAGCTCCCAGTGTGCCACAGTAGTGGGTGGGGGAAAAAATGCCGACAGGGGGATTGGGCTTCCCACTGTCGGCAATTGACCACCTTATTTTCACAAAACATGGTGTGTGTGTGTCTGTGTGTGTGTGTGTGTGTGTGTGTGTGTGTGTGTGAAAATAGGACACACCTATTTTCGCAGATGCGCCATGATTTGCGAAAATATGGTACTTTCATGCTGAACAATTAACTTTTCCCATAGAAAATAATGGGAAACTTAAAACTGATATAACTTTTGAACAAATTAATATTTTTTCACGAAACCTTCAAAAGGCACATCTGTGACCCAAAGGCTTTCTACACTACAGTTTTCAGACCACCACCTAAAAAACATTCCTGAGATACAGGTGGACAAAGAAACATAAAAAAACAGGAACATTTAGGTTTTATGACCCTCTGCATCTCAAAAACCACAGAACGGGTTCACACAAAATTTGGTGCATCAAGGGACCTACCCCTGGAGATTATGCATGCCAAATGTCTTGCAAATGTGTTCCAGAGTTATTAAGATTCATAATTTCCAGTTTAACAGAAGTTTGCACTCAACTCTAATATACTGGCGCTACTGCACCAGTATAATATATATATATATATACAGTGTATATATATATATATATATATATATATATATATATATATATATATATATATATATATTGTGTGTGTGTATATATATATATATATATATATATTATAGGGTGCAGTCACGTCCCTATAGTTAGGTTGAGTAGGCACGTTAATGTTAAACTTAAATATTTGCGCATTAATAACTTTGCAACCGTTAAACAGATTTGCATGACATTTGGCATGCTTGGTCTGGTATGATAGATCTCTTGATTCACAAAGTTGTGTTTGATTCAGACTTATGGTTTCTGCGCAGCAAAATGCTACAAAACATGTTTTTTGCCAGTTTTGAGACATTTTTTGCCCATGGCACTGTGACCACACCATGTGGTCATTTGATCTAAAATTTGGACCATAGAAAGAGGTTGTGACAAGGAACAATCCAGCATTAGTTTGGTAAAAAAATGTTAATCTGTTCCAAAGTTATTACATTTTAAATGTTTGGGTTCTGAGCATGCTCAGTTCACTCCAAGATTTATATGGCTATTTTTCAGACAAAGATAGGGCTCATAGTCAAGGATTTTGTAGCTTGGGGACTAGGATCCTAGTCCACCAGAAAATTCTTTGTCCATGAGCCACCATCTTGTTTTTCAGTTTTTCCTCAAAACAAAATATTGTAGCTTTCTCCACGGGTGACTTTTGGAACAAATGAGGCATGGGTTTAGTTCAGGGTGATCCTCTCTGCAAAGCTATGCCTTTGGTTTGGCTCATTTTGGTCAAAAAATAGATTTTTAAAGCTTAAAAATTCTTTGACCATGACTCGCTAACGATCCTAGTCATCGAGATGTCAAAATCCTAGTCCGTGAGCTCACGGTTAAGGATTTTGCTACCTCACAGACTAGGATTTTTAAAAACTTTACTATTGCATTGCTAATGAATGGTTTGGTCTTTTTATTTGAAATGTTCAGGGTATTGAAGAGATGCCCTACAAGTGTGAATTATGCTGCTTAGGTGCTGGAAAATTAAGCAGTTCCATAGACATGCCTTCACATAGGATAACATTGTGGCACCCATTGTGCTTTTAGTTGCCCATATCTCATAAACAATGTGAGATATGGATCTGGTCGATTATTTTGCAAGCAATTGCTCGTTATCACTTGACTTTTTTTCTAGTTGCTATGGCTCCCAAGATATCAGCAAATTAGTGTTACAAGGGGCCCTTGCCCTATAGGGCTGCTATATGGCTCTGTAACTATGTGTAAGTGGGAGCGCAGGGTCCGGAGGTTCTGCACTCCCACAGATGCATATTGTTGTGCAGAATTGGGAAACTTGATGGGAGCATGGGTCCAGAAGGGCCCTGCGCTCCCACCAACACATGTTATTTACTAGTTATATTACACTTTTTCAAAAGGTAAGGAAATGCATGGTAGAAAACTGTGTTTAATGCATCAGTTAAGGTTAAAGTAACAAAAGTGAGGAAATGAAATGTTAGGGTTGTGCCCCTAACCCCCCTCACACCACACACCCCATCCTCCATAGACTGACAGATGCCGGGTGTGCCGTGGGATTGTGAGTTGTAACTCTCACCCCATTCTCCTTTACTGTAGCATGTCAACTTGTTTACACATGGAATGGGGTGAAAGTTGGGACACACGACCACATGGCACACCCTGGCATCTGTCAGTCTATTGAGGATGGGGGGGAATTTGGTGTGGGGGCATTAGTGACTCAACCCTAATGTTTAATTTCCTCACTTTTGTTACTTTAACCCTATTAAACACAGTTTTGCCATGAATATATATATATATATATATATATATATTCAATTGTTTTAACCAGGTATGACACACTAAGCTGAAAGCTTGCTTACAGGTGCAACCTGGGAGCACAGGGAAGTTAAGTGACTTGCTCAGGGTCATACAGTATGCAAGTGGGGGCTGTGGGATTCAAACCCAGGTCTCCAGATTTGCAGCTCAGAGCCTTAAACCACTGCGCTATACTGCCTTCCATATATATATATAGATATACTGTAGATATATAGCAGTTGGGCCATTCTGTTTATGAAGGGAAGGTGAGCAGTGACCTCAACTATGTGATGACCAAGAATAAAAATATAGTATAAAGTAAGCTACCAATTCTAAAATGAACTGTATAAAAAACAATCGTTTAGAAAAAGATAACTTTGTTTAAAATCATTAATGATGCCTTGACTTCATTGTTAACAATTTTATGTCTGCAGCCAACCAACATGCTACATTCAAGAAGCTGCAGGTTTAGGGCACATGTAACAAATGAATTGACCCTGAGCTCAAAAAAGTAATATTCCAAATCGATAAGACCTGGGGTCTTGATAAGAAGTATGCACTGAAAGTCTACTGGCAGACATACAGAGACCCAAGGAACAAATGCAAACGAGGCACTAAGGCTGCTAAAAGCCTCTACATAAGAAATATACAAGGCAAATCCCTATCTGACCTCAAAAATTCTGACTCCATATTAACTCCCTCATTAAGGGCTGCCCTAGCCCCCCAAGAAGCTCCATCAGTGCCAATGGCTAGATTATAGATGACCCATTTAAGATTGCCAACTCTATACAAGCCTAACCATCCTAGCCCCCTCTCTTCCTTTCAATCAGAGGAAACTGAACACAGGTGACCAAAGTTCCACCTGAGATTGGTTAAGAAAAATGAGATACTTGCCTTCCTTAAGCTAGAAGCAGCTCCTAAAAATAGCTGTTACTGCAATTGCTCTCCCAGTAATGTGGCTTCTAAATAGGTCCTTCCATGAAGGGACTGTCCATAATACATGGAAGATCACAACAGTCATACCAATCCATAAAGGCAGACCTCAAGAATGTTTAGAACACTATCAGCCCATCTGTATCCTTAGTCCACTGGCAAAAATACAGGTTAGGGTGGTGTATAACCAGCTACATGATTACCTGGAAAACCATCATCGGCTATCTGACAAGCAGCATAGCTTCAGGAAATCCCATGGGACCAGCACTGTGCTAGTAAACTTTATGGTGGACATCCTGAATGTGTTAGACTGTTAGATTATCTACTGGTGCCATATTTATCGACTTAGCCAAGGCATTTGACTTGGTTAATGACAACTTGCTTCTTCTTAAGTTGACCCAATTAGGTCTTGATAGTCACTCCCACACCTGGGTTAGCAATTACCTTGTTGGTACATCTCGAGCGGTCAAGTGGAAGGGTATCCACTCAACACTCCCTGCTGCCTGGTTCCAAAATTATCTTTTGAAGCATCAACAATTTGTCCAGATTGGAGATGCTAAGTCCTCTCTCACTCCTACTTGGATTGGTGTGCCACAGGATTTCTTGGTCCTCTCCTGTTTGCGGTCTTCATAAATGATCTCCCTCCACTTACTGGTTCTTGCTCAGGTCTGCTATATGCCGAGAATCTTCTTCTTTACTCTTCCTCTTCAAACCTCTAAGACATCATCCAGAATCTCAGTCATAACTTCAATACCTTTCAGAACTGGTTATTGCAAAGCAAGCTTGTCTCAAATTAAAATAAAACAGTGACTTTGCTCTTCAGCTCGGGTTCAGAAACTAGGTCCTGAACCCGTCCATTAAGTATCAGAGTGCTAGATGGTTCTCCTCTTATTACAGTTACCTCCTTTAAATACCTAGGAGTTACACTTGATACCACCTTGGACTTTGACCTGCACCTAGATTCAGTTATTAAATCCATTAATATTCAGCTTGGACTAGCTAATAAGGTCAGGCATAGCCTAACATTCACAGTGAGGCTGGCCATTGCACAGGGGATCCTGAGACCCAAATTGGCATATGGATTAATAGCCTTTCTGGCAACTACTGATGGGCTCCTCCAAAAGTGGGATGTCTGCTACAACAGCATTTGTCATTTTGCTCTGTCTTTACCCAAACTTACCCACCAATGCACACTATACTCCAGCTTGGGTTGGCTTACCCCCTCAGCCTTCTGTCAGTTTACTTCCTACTGTTTTATAAAGAATATAATCTCCTCCCAGATACCTGACAAACTGGCTTTACTGCTCAAACCTGCTACCTCTGCCTACCCACTGAGATCAGTGGACAGACCCCTCCTTGTCCAACAGAGATGTAAAACCAAAATAGGGGAGAATACTTTCTCTCTTAGTGTCCCTAAACTATGGAACTCCCTTCTACTGAATCTAAGAAACTCCCATTCTCCTCACAGTTTCAAACAGGAGCTTCATAAGGCTCTTTTAAGCTCTGAACTCTGCTCCTGTTCTTTGTCCACCCACTCCTTCACTGGTTGCTCCTAGTTGTCAACTGACACCAACCTCTACTACTCTCAAACCTGATTGTGAAATCTTACTATTCCTCTCCACTAGCACTTACTCACTAGTTGTTTGACTTGTGACAGTTAGTGATTTGCACTTGTACTCCTATTTTGTTACTACATACTGTAATAGATTCTTGCAAATGTACTGTCATTGCTGAAAATTTTGTATAACTGTATTGTGACTGATCTCTACTTGTTCCCATGATGTTTCCTGTATTTACTATTGTCTGCATACCCTTTGTTGTAATCTCCCGGGTCATATCTGAAAATAGGCAGCCATTCTGTCTAGTGTACCTACCCGGTTAACAAAAACTAAATAAATAAATAAACTCACCTCCCAGTCAAGAATGAGGTCTCCCAAGGCTCCATATTAGGCCCCCTACTCTTCTCCATTTTTATTAATGATTTTGGGAACAACTGTGGTGAGGCTAACCTTTTGCTTTATGCTGCTGATGTTGTGCTCTACTGGAGAATGGAAGATGTTGGTGCTGTCAACACTAAGCTCTCTGCTAGTTTGAATGCCCTGGAAGCATGGTTTGCTGATAACATGTTTGTGCTGAAGGAGCAAAAAAACTAAAGCTGTCTTATTCATACCAAAGCACCTTGGCATGTCCTGGCAACACCTACTTACCCTGTGCACCTCCTCTGGCTCCCTCCTAGAGATTGTTGATAAAATAAAATATCTGGGTATCTACCATCACCAAGATATTACATTTAATCAATATGTGGATCATGTAGTGAAAATTATACATCAGAAATGTGGTCTTCTTTATCAAATGGGCAGCTCACTGACTTCTGAGACCAGGATAACAGTATCTTAAGGTACCCTACTCCCCACCCTGGATTATGGTGCCCTTGTACTCCAGTTTCTTAGAAACTCAGAAATTAATAAAGTGGTTTTCTTTACAACAAGATCAGTCACTTTGCAACAATGCCTTCCCCATGTAGCCACCACTGTGAGGTCCTCTCCTCAAAAAAATGGCCCATGCTTACAAAAAAGATGTCCTACCCACTCTTCTTCCTTGCTTACAAATTTACATGAGTCTATACTCCTCCTAGCCTCAATGGACTGATAGCCCTGAAGCCCATGAAGTGATATCTGAGCTCCTCAGATTGCATCAGCCATGATAGCCCCAGTGTCAGAACTAACCTGGGCAGAAAGTCCTTTGCCTACTCTGCTCCTTGCTACTGGAACACACATGCCTGTCTTCTTAACAAGCTTCACCACACTTAGAGACTTCAAGAAATGCCTAAAATACTACCTACTAGAGGGGGCCAATGAACATGTTACCACTGAATCATACACATCCCAAGACCAGCAACTATTTACTGCTTCTGGTGTTCCTTGCCTGTCACTCTAAGAGAGTGTATTAATTGGAATGCACTATCCCACATACAGTATGGGCAACTGTTGCTTGAAATGTACCACATGATTTATTGTATGTATCTAATTTACCTCCTGTGTCATTACCCTCCTTTGTGTCTCATGTAATGTTGTAATTTATTCTCTGAAAAATTGCCTGTAATTAACTTGATGTCTTTGTACTCTGTTAATTTTCTTGTAACTACTGTAAATCTGGGTTGCCCCTGAAAAGGGACCAATGGTCTCAGTGGGCCTACCTGGTTACAAAGATTCAATAAATACATAAATTAATTAATTAATAAGTAAATTAATTAATTATTTAATTACATTTTCATGGTATAATAATCCAATAAGGGATGAACAGGTCTGCCTCTGGCTCATACAGAGGGGAAAACATATTTTCAGAAGTAGGCTTATGAAAGCAGGGTATTTCTGATCACTAAAATTATTGATGGACTATGAATATCAAAGTTCAGTGGTGGAACTGCACAAACTTCCATGGACCTTTAACAAACTTTGTGTTCAAGAATGTTCACAAACACAGTTTGCCCATAATTACTGAACACTGATGCATATTTAAAGTAGGCTTACGCTACCTGTCGGGTACTTGTAATGGGTACATTGGTGTAATTAACATATTCTGTATAGGAATAGGAACAGTGTAATTGGGTTGAGTACTTGGAGTTGAGTAGTATTGTTACTTACAGGCTTTGCTACCATGCTATGTGCTCATTGCTAAAAAAGTTTGTTAATGCATCAGTTAGGGTTGTTACTAAAATGACAAAAGCAAGGAAATGTTGTTTTAAGGTTTCCAACCCTAACACTCCACCCCCACTCTGCAGACAGTGACAGGCATCAGTGAGTGCCTTCGGGTCATCAACCCTAATGCTCACCTCATTCTCCTATACTGTACCCTTCTCAGCTTATCTACATTTGGATTGGGGTGAATGTTAAGGTTGAAGGCCCAAAGGCAGCCCCCTCAGTGCCTGTCACTGTCTGCAGGGTGGGGTTGGGGTGTTAGGTATGGAAACTCTAATGCCACATTTCCCTGTTTTTGTCACTTTAGTAACAACCCTAACTGATGCCTTAATGAAGTTTTTTTGTAATTAATTTCTTTACTTTTTCAGATAGTATAATCATATCCTTATCTGTCTGTGGGAGCTTTGATGTGTATATGTATGTTGCTGTGGAAGCACAGGGCTAAGAGGGCCCTGCGCTTCCATTCATAGGACAACAGTAACCAAATTGTCAGCATAGTCATCTTATTACCTTACCTCATATTCCCAGTACAGAAAATTGTCGCATCCCTGCCAAAACATAATTCTTTGCAAGTGCAATGCCATTCCATGCCACAGGTCCAAGAACACATTTTGTCCAGGATTTGTAAAATGACAGCTGTGACATTCATGATAGGGGGTAATAAGAAGGTTATGTTGCAAATCTGTGTGAAAAGATTTCAAATTTCCAAACTTACAAGTGTGCGTAGCGAAATTGAAATGAATGGTCATAACTTTGCCATTTTTACATATTTTGATCCCACATTTTCAACATTGCCTTCTTATGACCCCACCACATGAACAAGAGCAAAAAGAAATTCCAAATCCCATGAGAAAGATGAGTTCACCAAGCAATCACAATATCACCTTTCTTGTGTGAGCTGTGTAATGACAGTCATATTGTCCAAGAGGTGCTGTCCCCAAATGGCCATGTTAAACATTTGGAGTCAAAATGTTAAGAAACTGTTGAGTTATGAATGAAACTTGAAAACCCTTTTGAAATACATTGGAAAACAGCACAAAATAAGATTCTGTTTCACAAAAGGATTCTTTATCGTGCTTTCCCATTGTGATCAACAGGAAAGCACAATAAAGTATCCTTTTGTGAAACATGATCCTATATGGTGCCAATTATTGTCCCTTGTAGTGTAATGAGCCCCCCCCAATATCCCATTACTGTCCCTTATTAAAAAAAAAGCCAATTTTCTGTGGTAGTCTAGTGGTCCCTCCCCCAATGTACCATCACCCTGCCCATATGTAAAAAAAAAATCCCAGGAAATCTAGCTGTCCTTCCCCCTTCCCTGATGTCTGATCACCATCCCCATAATAAAAAACCAAACCTACCTAGTAGTCTACTGGTCCCTCCCCCTTCCCAGATGCCCAGTCCCACTCAATTTGAAAAAATAAAGACCCTAGTAGTCTAGAGGTCCCTCCCCCCTCCCCAATGTCCCATCCCGGTCCCGATATAAAATGAAAAAATTGCCTGGTAGTCGAAGTGGTCACTCACTTGTCCCTGATCCACCTTCAAAAAAGCCAAAATAAATTTCCTGGTGGTCCAGTGCCCCCCCACCTTGTTAGGTATGCACCAACCACCCTGCTCCCACCCCACATCCTCAATGACAGTCTGCAACTACCACAGCACTCCTCTCACCTCAACAGATGGCTGCAGACTGCACTATGAATGAGCTGTGAAATGGAATATGATTGCATTCTGTAGCACAACTTATTCATATCACAGTCTGCAGACATCCACGAAGGTTAGAGGAGGGCTGTCATTGTCCCAGACTGCCAATGGGGATGCAGAGGGGAGTGATATGGTGGATGCATACCTAAAAGGATGGGGGTGGTGGTGGGGGGCACTAAACCACAATGAAATTGATTTGGCTTTCATGGGAGGGTGATCGGGGAGAGATCACTAGACTACGAGGTAAGTCTTCATTTTATACTAAGACCAGGATGAGACATTGGGGAGGGGAGAGGGACCACTAGACTACCGGGGACTTTCTTTTTTTTTAAACAGATGGGGATCAGGCATTGGGGAGGGGGAGAGACCAGTAGATGACTAGGTCATTGTTTTTTCTACATGGGGATGGGATTAGATATAGGGGGGAGGGACCACTAAACTACCAAGAACAAGTATCGCTGGGGGCCACGGCTCCTATAGCAGACTTGCTGGGCTCTTGGACCAAAAGGCTGAAACAAATTGAGGGGTGGCTACAGAAAGGCACCCCCATGAACTTCGTGCACCTCAAGCACATCCTGCACTGGCAACAACTCTACTGCAGGACAGGCTTTCACCTGGAACTGTTCCCCAATGGCACTGTGCATGGCACTAGGCAGGATCACAGTCACTTTGGTTAGGGCTTCAACAAGCCTCCCATTCCTTCTCCTCCTGCCATCCATTCATTCCCAGCTAGCACTCTTTCACCCTGGGTGGCACATGGCTCCAGACACATGGCAGTAGTCTAAACCTCACTGCTCTTATCTTTAAGGTAATTTTCTACCCCCAAAATGCTAAACTGTGCTTTTTAACTACACTGCTGGTTTCTATCAAAACCTAGATCACCTCACCAGTGTTTGAAAAAAGCTCCCTAGAAGCATGGTAGCCACTGAACTCCTTAGTTGCTAAAGCTCCTGTAAGAGTGACCAATTAATGCAATTCTAGTGGGTGGGCACCCAATCGGTGGGTGGAGGTGTCACTAGACACCAGGGAAAAGGGCAACTCACAGCACACACAGTACCTGCAGCATGAGTTCCAGCCGCTGTTGCAGAAGTCAAGATTTTCCTGTTGTTCTAATACAGAGAATGTGGGGAAGCACTCCTCTTGTTAAGCTGGGCATCTGGGATTTTGGGTGCCCAGAAAACGTGTTTCTTCCCAGAATTTAAAAAAATAAGCATACATCAGAATGTAGCTAAATGGGTCCCATTTAGCTAGATTCTGATGTTTGTTTTTTAATCCATTAATTTTTTATGAGCTTTCTTTCTTTTGCTTCTCTCACTAACTGAGAAAATGAAATGGCATCAGATCGAAAAAGGATTTCCCATATCTGCAAAAAAGGATTAGCTCTTGTGAAAATGAATCCATTTTCATGCTGGACATCTATTTTTTTCCCATTGAAAATAATGGGAACTTCTAAATGTAATAACTTTGGAATGGATTAATATTTTTTCACCAAAAGCACATCCGTGAAGCAAAGACTTTCTATCCTGAAAATTTCAGACCACAGTTTAAAACAGTTTCTGAGATACAGTTGGCCAAAGAAACAACAAAAAACACATACATTTAAGGATTTTTAACATTCCATTTCTCAGAAACCACAAAACGGATTCAAAGGCAATTTGCTACATCAAGAGGAGGGGGAGGAAGAGTGGTAAATCTGGTGGGGAAGTGCATTCCATGGTTTAGGGAAGTGGTGCAAGAAGGCCATCTGACATACTGTGGTCGATCAATGACAGACTACCATTAAACAAGAGTCAAATGATCTAAGGGAATGAGCAGGTGGGGGAGAGTGAAAAGTGAGGAAGTAAAATTGGGGGAGCATACCAAACCAAAATTTAGAGACACATTTTGCACAGTAGAGGCGGTGTAAATTTTCTAATGAAGAAAAAGACAGGGAGCATTAGAGGTTACAATGATGGGATGGGGGGGGCAGAGCAAAGTGATAAAAGGAGTTAAATAGGGTGTCCAATCTGGATAAGGAAGACTTGGGAGCAGCAAACACAACCCAAACACAAAAAACATATAATATGGGCTGTGTCAGTAGTTACCGTTTGGGTCAGACAAATTAATATTATGATTCAGTGGCACACAGACTCACCTGAAACACTGAACAGCATTCTGAAGAAATTTTATGCCAAGGTCTGTAGTGCTACTGGAGAACAATATTCAGTCTCCAGGTACTGTGCCCTGAGGGGCAGAATAAACCGCTATATAAATGGTTCTAACATTTCTAGAAACTTTAACATTATTAGTGACCAAGCATTCAGAGGGGCTAATAACATTTTCAAAAGCATCCTAAAACAATTCAGAAAACAAAACAAAAATGTCTTCTGTCATCATTCCCCTCGAATTACAGCAGATTTAAAAAAGCTATAGAACTCGCCTGTGCTCTCCCCAATACTGTGCCTGGCCTTGTCAAATGTGTATGGTTTGAGATTCAAATCCATATGGCCAAGAGCAGAAGAGAAGGCATACGAGACCTTACTCCTGAATTCTTGACAATAAAGAGAGATAAGAACGGGCAGGAGTACCTAACCATAACACATAATCCACATACAAAGAACCACAAGGACCCACTAGAAGTCTCCGAAGAACTACAAAGGGGCTACATGTATTCTCAGTCCGGAAACCCTCTCTGCCCTGTTGCTGCCTACAAAACGTATATCAGCAAACTACCTTTGGGGACAAATGTGCACTATTTACACCCCAGATGCCTACCACAGACTCACCTAGACAAACAGCATGTGTGGTACACACAAGAGCCCATGGGCAAGAACTATCTGGACTCACTTATGAAGAGACTCAGTGAGGAAGTGGAACTGAGCCAAGCATACACCAGTCACAGTTTAGGAGCACCTGTGTACAAATCCTGTCGGATGCTGGATTGGAAGCACATCAAATAATGTATGTGATAGGGCACAGATGTGAAGGCAGCCTTAAATCTTACTGGCACCCTCATTGATCTGATTACAAGTTATGAAGCAACCTTCTGGCAGGAAACACTGAAGGATCAACAGCACAGGATTCCCAGCCCACTACAAGCAACAACTTACAAGAAAACACAGCGAAAAGCAGATCCCAACCAACTGCAGGAACCTCAAGAAACATCACTCAGCACTTTCACAGGATCAGTGAACTTCACAAAATACAAAAAGTAATGGGCTGCTTCTTTTTTTTAATTTTGACCATACCTACTTAGCAGTATAAATTTGTGTTCAGCTCGGTTTGTTATTTTCCCCACTCCATCCCAAAAAGGGACTATTTAATCTCCCAATCTATCGTATTGTTCTAATAAACATAACAATTGTTTGAAAGCTAAACCTTCTGTCTCTGTCTTTTTTCTCTTTACACAGTAGAACTTTTCTAAGTGCAATAATACACTCCTGGGTAGGTGGTACTGGAGAATACAAGATATTCCAGGGGCAATAAGGCCCTCCACCTGTGGTGTCAGGCCTCATCATCCCCCTGGGTGGTCCAGTAATCCCCAATACCACCCACCCTGTTGGGTATTATTGCTTATCTGGAATATGAAGCTCTGTTCCTGTGACTATAGATCCACAAACCATGCAGTGCTGACAACAAATTCACTTCAAGCCTGTCATTTACCTTACATGACAGATAGGAAACATTCTTGAAAACACTAATGGCCTACACATGGGCCTGCTCTATGTACTTGATAAAGAAATTATGACCCCTCCACTTCAGTTTACATTCAATTATAGCACCCAGCACTGAGTGCAATCAGAAAAAAATATCTATGCAAAAATACTTTTTCAGCCATTGTGTTTTTACACTGGTCACAAAATCACATCTCAATGCAAAAAAGGAGGGCTAACAAGCCAGTATAAACCACTATTTTAAATGAAAGCAAGCAGTGGAATGACAGTCTTTAGTTACAGCACTGCTATATAATTATGAAAGATTGGGAGATCATTATTTAAACAACAAAAATTAAGGGAACTTTGTCCTGTAATGGTAATGAATTCCTCATCCATCTACATTTTGCTTGCAACTAAGGAAAAGACAAAAAAACTACTGGCATACAGAGTTGAGCGTTTGATTATAGGAACAACATGTATAATTCCTTATCAATAGAAATGCCTTTTGTCATATATATCAATAAAATATGTTTTCTATGATTTAAAACAAAAGAAATACTTCCTATAGAACATTTTAAAAGATGGAAATACAGAAAAGGAGGATAGAAGTACAACATATGGGCCCAATTTTCAAAAGACTTAGGGCCCACTTCAAGAAGGGTGATGCAAGACTTGCACCAAGCCTTGCGTCATCCGCATTGTTTGGTGCAACTGTGCCACAGCCCCTTTGCACCTCACAGCACAATTCATGAAGGGCTGGTGCAATTGCATCTGTTTCCCCACTTTACGGCAGCTTGTGTCAAAGCTGTGGCACAAGCCCTGTACTAAGGGTCCCCCAGTGGCACAACATTAGACAAGGGGGGAGCTGGTCAAACATGTTGCAGTCACCACAAGGAACATGTGGCTGGGGGTTTGCAACAAGCATACTTGCTGAATTGCCCTTGCATCAATTCCTCTGTCTCAAGTCCCTTGTGCCAATCCAAACCCCTTTGTGAATAAGGACCTTAGATCGACACAAGTGAGTTTGACGCAAGAGGTGACTTGCATTACAACTTGAATCATAAGTGATTTTCTATTGCAGTCTACATCAAATCCAGACGCAGCTGCACCAAAGCACCCTTGCAGCAGGGTTGCATCAAACAACCCAGTGCACCATGTCACGGGGAGCTTGAACCATGGCAGGGATACAACATCCTCTTTTTGGGGATTTTAAAAACCCCATCATGGATGCAGCAAGGAACACCATTTAGACCAGCCAGTAGGTGGTCCAAGTGGTTTCCACCAGTGGGATGGGGTAGACAGTGGACTGCCAGGGGCATAAGGGACAGGGGTGACAAAGGGGGCCACATTTTAATTTGCCACTCTGAGTTGAGATCCCCCTGCTTTCTTTGTGTCTTGTGGGGAAACCACTCTATGGTTTTATTGCTTGTGTAGTGTGCTCTGGCCAATAAGAGGCTCACAAGTGATTATTGGGAGCTCACCAATTAAAAGAAGGCCACAATTCTCCTGCATTCGATTCAGTATAAAGGGTTTGGCAAGCTCAACTCACCACATTTACAATGCATGTTAGTTAAATTTGTGGGGAAGCACCTGGTGTGTGACCATACAAAATCATGTAGTTAAGGTACCAGTGCTCTCCCCCCCACACACTCTGCTGCTTTAAAGCCTGTAATTCTTTCAAATAACTCCAATATTCTTATGTGTTATAAATTGTTAGAGGGGTTCTTAGTCTCATCTTCCAGATGAATTATGATCAAGCCTGACCACCACCATAGATCAGGAAAAAGCATCACATGTTAACTTGCCAATTATGTTTTGTATAATGCTGTAAATGCACCCCACCTGGTGCCATGTCATGAAGGGTCAGTCCCTGCTCTCACCACCCAAATCAACATCTACCACCCCCTATTCCTTATGCTCCTGGCACCATCCTGGCATGCTGTTTCTCCCCCTCACCATCCTGGTTCCTCTAGTGCGACACTGAGCAGGGGGCACTGGATCCCTATGACAATGTCAACAAATGTACCAACTGTTTAGCACAGCTAGAGATTTGCAGCAAACCCAGGTAGTTTGGTACCAAAACCCTGCTTTTTATAAAATTGGGTGCAGAGTCCATGGTGCACCTGGAATTTGCCATAATCCTTAGAATGACTCAACTTGTGTCACTCTAAGGCTCTTTTAAAATTGGGTCCATGGACTCTGACTTGGATTTGGATGATAGGCCATCTTTAGAATCTTAAAGTGATGCTGAAACATGATAATCAGGTACTTATCAGACATTTAAACAGTTCTAACTGTATCATATGCTATAGTAAATCATTGTCTAATAACATTCTACATTGACCTTGTAACATTAGATTTGCTTCTAAAAAAATAGGTAGAAAACAATTCCTGTTTATATGGATGATGCAAGCATGGAGCGCTCTGACTAATCTTGAATCTACTGCATGAAATAATGTTATGTATGCCGAATATTGACTGAGACGTGAAGTGCTATAGAAATGAAGTCTTAAGGAAGTATTAAAATAATTTGTGGATTGGAAATTTGCTTCCTTTTTCTGAGGACAAACATAAAAATGTAAAATACATGTAATCTCCTTTTCTTATGTATTTCTTTAGCTTTACTTATCAGTGTAGTAGCAGATTACTTTATTCTATTTTGATCAAATGAACAAAATATAAAGACTTAAAAAGAAGAAACTGTATTGGCATGGCTGAGGCACATAGCAGTGACTCCAAGCTTTCATTTAAAAAAAATGGGCCCCATATTTAGCCACCTGCACTTGCCTTGTGCTAGCACATCACAACTGAGATATTCAGAAGTAGTTCACATATGATAACAAACCTGAATATTGACCACAGGGCAGTGCACATGTGCAGCACAACAGCATAGTGCAAGTACAGTGCAGAACACAAGTGCAGCACTGAATATAGCATTTAATATACTGCTGTACACAGGCACAGCATAGGTAGCAGAGAGAACAGAGCCAGAGGGGTTGATTTTTGAGGAGTGGGTGAATAGGGCACCAATGAAAGATGCACAACACAGCAGCAAAGGTCATAAACATTTATAAAAAACAACAACATAAATAATATAAATAAAAAGGCACCCAACCATTAGAAAACAACAAAGAAAAGCACACACCCATTAAAACAAAGATAAAAGGACACCCATCCATTAAAAAACAAACAACAAAAGAACACCCTCCCACTATGAAGCTTGAGGGGTGGAGATTAAGAGGAAAGCAAGGAAATACTTCTTCACAGAAATGGTAGTGGATTCCTGGAACAGCCTACCAGATGAGATGGCAGGACAAAAATAGTAGGGAGCTCCAGATATGCTTTGGATAGGCACATGGGTATGGTAACTATAGGTAAGGGGGGAGGAAGGGACACCTGTGACCAAACAGAGCCCTGGAAGTAGTGATAGGTAGGGAAAACAGGGCATACTAGATTGGACTACTGGTCCTTTTCTGCTGGCACATTCTGTTAAAAAAAACAATAAAGGGCAACCACCCATCAGAAACAACCAGTTCAATGACATACAAAATCAAGGTGCACAAGGCAGCAGTGGTGGTGGTGGTGGTGACTGTTGGTGTAGTTGCTGCTGTATCAGTACCAGAAGGTCCTGGATGGCTCTGGTGTTCTCCTCCACCTGCCTAACCAGCAGTCTCAGCAGGCTGACCTGGTGATGGAGCAGCTCATCCCTGCCTCATGAAGAATGGCATCTTGCCACCTTTCTGAAGCACTCTGGGCACCGATGGAAAGAAATTCACTGAACTCAGTCAACTGTGCACACAGAATGAGAGAGACAAGAGTGGTGTAATATGTATAATGGATGTACAGCCAGCCACCACATGGGCAACCATGTCACACACAGGTGGATAGTCATGTAGCTGCAATGGAATGTGTGTGGCATACAAGAGACAGCATTGTATACATGAACAGTAGAGAACTGCATGTACAATGAGTGTGCCATGCTGCAACAGAGCATGGCTGAACCACACAAGGGACACACAACACCAGCAGGCATACCAGATATAGAAACATGGCACATGCAACAGCAGTGCCAAGCCAAAGCATGATAGGCAGTGTAATGGCCAAAGTGGGTATGAGTTGCACCCACACACTGAGTGCCCTGCAGACCAAACATCCAACACCTAGACCCACAGAGCTGTTCAGGACGATGGACAAAAACACAAGCCACCCTGGTCAGCAGCAGGGGTGGGATCCAGGTACACACACTAGTGGTACACACAGAGCAGCAGTATATGGATGGGACAGTCATGTAGTGCCATATACAGCAGGCAGGGAAACATGTGAGTGCAGAGGTGTGGTAAGCAAGTGAGTGCATGACACACTGTACCGTAGTCACTATAATACCGGTGTGAGATGCAGAGCTGCCTGGAGGCATCCCAGCAGATGTTGATCCAACTCTAATTATAGGGTCCCCCCATGCACAATCTGTACAGGTCATAGGTCCAGCGATGGCCCAGGTGTATTGTAATAGAAACATAGAAACATAGAATTTGATGGCAAATAAGGACCATTTGGCCCACCCAGTCTGCCCATTTCCCTACCTGATGGATAAGCTGCAGATTCTAGTTAATCAACAGTTTACTTCCTCCTGCCCCCGACTAGAATTGCCTTATGCCTGTCCCATGCATTCTTGAATTCTCCCACTGTTCCTGACTCCACAACCTCCTCAGAAAGGCTGTTCCATGCATCCACAACTCTCTCTGTGAAAAATACTTTCTCACATTACCTCTGAGCCATCCCCATCTATCTTCAAATTGTGCCCCCTTGTTCTTGCACATCTCTTCTTCTGAAAGATACTACCCTCTTGTACCTTGTTAATTCCCTTGAGGTACTTGAAAGTTTCTATCATGTCCCCCCTCTTCCTCCTTTCCTCAAGGGTATACATATTAAGCTGCTTTAGTCTCTCCTTGTATGTCTTCTGGTGCAGATCTTGCACATACATACGTGTATAACCATCCCCATGTACCATGGCATGACCACAGTATGGACATCACTGTGCTGGGCAGACACTACCAACTATTTATTTATTTATTTATTTATTGAAATGTTTCACCAGGAAGGCACACTGAGTGACAAGTCGCTCTTCTCCCGGTGCAACCTGGGGGGAATGGGTACATTAGGAATGAGACATTAAACATTCAAGTTATAAGTTCAACATTAACATACAGTTGTAAGGTAGATGTTACAAACAGTGTTACAACAGTGTGGCACATGATAGGTAAAAACACTGGATAATAATAAGTGCTGGCTTAATAAGTAACAAGTGCTTATGCGAAAAAAAAGGGGGAAAAGAGAGGTAGTGGTGAGGTGTGTGGGGAGGGGGAAGAGTTGTGTCCCTGGAGACCACTTCTGTATGCGAGCATCCTTCACTGCACTGACCAGAGAGAAGGGGATAAGGAAGTGTCCCAGAGAGACCCTTTCAGGATGGTGGGGGAAGGGAGTAGATGAGAGATACAAGCCTCTTTGAGGGGTAGGGGAGTGGCCCATGGAGACCATTTAGGGCCCCTTATATTCTGTGAGAGATCAGGGGAGCCCAGCAAGTGGGAGCAATCTGGGGAAAGGGGAGTAGAGCTAGGAATTTGGGCGGATGTGCACAGGGTAAAATGAAGGTGATGGTAGAGGGGTAGGGTTTGTCCAGGGTTTAGAGGAGGAAGTTAGGGAGGAACATGGCAGGAGCAGCTAGGAGCAAGGTAATTATTGAGGGTAGAGCTGATGGAGTAGGCAGAGGATGAGTGCCAGATCTGAGGGGGGAGGGAATTCCTAGATTTTTGGGAGGTGGTCAGAGAAACTGGATTGGCCAATTTGGGTGGATCTGTGGGGGACTACTAGGGTGAGAGAGAACATTGAACATATACATGGTAAGGTACATCAAAGGCCCATCAATGACTTCCCCTGCCATTGACCCCATGCGACATAAGGTTGACTCTGGTGAGATACACTGGCATTGCACCCAGTGGAGATAGCACTGGAGAATGCACTGATGTGGGCAGGCTGCCATGGGTGTTGTATGCTGTATATGGCATGTCACTGGGGTGTATGGTACAAGAGTGGCATGTGCCTACCACTTCCAGACAGATATGCATACCTAGGCCTGATCATATAGCATAACACCCCTGACAAACAATGAGAGGCATACAGTACCATCTAGGGCAATGAGCATTATTGTCACTGTTCTGATGTACCAAGTCTGTGGCACAGGGTACATGCCACCACATCGTGTAATGCATGCCAGGGCACAGTACACACACAGGGCAGCATGTTTGCTGCAATGACAATCAGACCAGTAGATGGCTCAGCCCCTGCCACACCACAGCATCAGTGGTGGGACAGAGCCCCCTGGGTAACATATGTGTCCTGAAGCACAACAGCCTAGGTGCTGCCCCCTTAGCATGCATACAACCTGGCAAGACACACACATAGATGCCCCCCCACAGCAGATACATGCAGCATAGTGAAGACATGCAACACATACCATGAAGGACACAGTGCAGGGTACTTACATGGATGCATGGCAGAGGACTGACAAGCCTTCCTGGTCTCCCACCTTCCCCTCTTTATGGTTTGGTGCCCCCATGCCCCTTTCACCATCTGGCATCCTGCCAGCCTCATCCTACCTGTCGATCCCTGGGAGACACTGGCTGGGCCCTTTTGTCTGTGGAGGAAAACAAAGGTGACCTGTGATCAATAGCATGTAGCAGAACACATTGTACATTACCATGAATCCTAAACAGTAAACACACTTATATACTAGTACTATGTACTGCAGCAACACCTGCATGGCAGGAATGGACAGGACAATGTAGGGAAATATCCTACCGGTATAAACAGCCATGCCACGCCACACAGAGAGGTGTGATCAGGGACAGGGAACAGCCGCCACACTACATACCGGTGTTGTATCTATGACCTAGCACAGTTTATGCAAGGACCATGTGGTGACCCTGTTCCACTTTCCTCAACACCCCATCCAGCATACCCATGCATGTCAGCTACATGCCATGTGCTCTACACCTCATATTACTTAGTAGTATGCATGCAGCCTCAGGTTGCATACAACAGGGGCAGAATAATAATACCATTACAACAGTAGAAGTGTATATAATACCGTAGGTGTAATAAAAAACAATGGCAGGTCATAGTCTGGCACACCTACTCCAATACAATTGTAAACAATGAATTATATGGCATATGCATACCTCTACCCATGCCACATATCATGGACAGTGTACATGGAACTGACACTGACTGCGACAACATGCTATTAGGTACAACTAACATCATTGCTATCAATGCCCCACAGCCACTTGACATGGATATAGATCCACTGGTGGGGGAGAGGATTAATAGGGCATGGGTAGGAGGGGCAGAGATGCCACAGAGACTGGAGGCAGGCAAGGTGGAGAGAACAGGAGGGGAGCCAATGTGGGGAGGGGGCCACACAGGGGGAAAGGACAAAGGAAGGGAGTAGGCAGGTCTCCAGGGTCCATCTCCCCCAGCAGAAAACAAGGCCCAAGTTGGGAGGTTGGACAATTGTAACGGGAATAGGCAGGGTGGGGAGGATGTCCAGTGGGAGCACCACCAGAAGGGTCGGTGCAGTTCAGATTCCACCTGCTGGACAGAGGGGAAGATGGGGAACTTAGAGGGATGGGTAATGACAATGAGATGGAGAGGGAAGGAGGCAATAAGATGAAGGACTTCAGGGATGATAAGGAAAGGAAGCAAGAGGAAAAAAGTTTGGGAGAGGGGGAGCAGGTGGGGGAAGAGGGTGCTGGGGAAGGGTGAGCAAGAGGACAGGCTGAGGAGTGAGCAGAAAGGAAAGGTTGGGAGAGTGCCAGGGGAAACTGAGGGTCGGGGAAGAGGGCTGGGACAGGAGTAGCTTATGTGAGAGAGGTCGAGGAGGCATATGGGATGAGCTGGAGTGGAAGGAGGGGGCAGGTAGGAATGGGCAGCAGCATGGGCCGGGGGAGGGGCACATGAAGGTGGGGCAAGGACTGGGATCATGGAGATTCAATAGTAAAGGGAGTGAGGCAGGGGGATAGGATCAAGAGCAAGCCATAGGAGATCAGAATGTATGTCTGGGTGACAACAGGGAGCATGGGATATTTAATTGCCAAGCACATAAGGCAGGAGGGTGGGAAACCTCACATAATAGTGTACCTGGGTATGCACGACATTGCAGGATGTGAGGTAGGGGGTGGTGCAAGACAGGTTCAGGGAGTCAGGGAAAATCTGCCGAGAGGTAGGGAGTTCAGTAGCCTTCTCGGAGGCACTACCAGTGCCAAGGGCTAGCACTGGAAGGAAAGATAGAATTTAGGGATTTGATATATGGCTTAGAGGGTGGTGTGAAGCAAAGGGTTTTAGGGTAGTTGGTGACTGAGAAAGGACCTCGTAGAATAAAGACCTGTATGCACTAGACAAGCTACAGTTAAGTAAAAAAGGACACAAGGGTCATGAAGGGCAAGATGGAGGAATTCATAAGGAACAACCTCAAATTAAACTGACAAGGGGGTCTGCAGGGTGCAAAATACCCTCAGTCAACCAGTGAATAAGGCAGATAGATCTCCCTCCATGCAGGGCAGAATAGAAAAGGATCTAGTGGACAGTGGGGGAAGAGGGAAGTAGGGACTGGGGAGGGGGAGGGACAGGGATAAAGGGGGGGGGCTGAATGGCAATGAAGGGCAGTATCTGTAAATGCCAAAAGCCTGGTAAACAAAATGGCTGTAATGCATATGCTGATGGCTAATGAAGAGGTGGACCTATACGCCATCACAGAGACATGGGCCATACCAAACCATGACTGGGGCCTCGCAGTCCTCTTGTACAAAATGTATAGGAAGGATAGGGAGATGGGAAGGGGGGAGTGGCTCTGTATGTGAAGGATGGGATGACCAGTACCAGAGAGAAAGGGGCAGATGGAAGGGCAGAAGCATTATGAGTGAAGGTCTAATCCACTAATGAAAGGAAACTAAGGATAAGGGATAGTTATAGACCACCATCTCAAGACGAGGACTGAGGTCCCAAATCATTCAAATGGCAAGCAAAGGTGAGATTTATATATTTATGTGATTACTGGTTAAGGTACTCTGATCCCAGGAACCATTTTCAGGCATGACCCAGGTTATTTAAAATGGCACATCTGATACAAAGACACAGTTTCATTACAATCACAGTAGAAGAAGGATTACAAATTAAGAACACAGATAATGTGAAAATACAGTAATATTGGGGGACTTTAATCTGTCTGGGGTGGAATGGAAAATCCCAGCAACCTTCAGCATTAGGGAGCAGGTACTGCTGGATGCACTCAAGAGTGGATTGCTGACACAGGATGTAATGGCGCCTGCTGGGGAGGTAGCCTTACTGGTCTTGGTCCAGTTCAACTGTGAGCATGTCCAGGATGTACAGTAAACATAGAAGCACCACTTGTAGGAAGCGACCACCATGCAGTGTGGTTCCCTCTGTACATGGGCAGAGGGATGGCCAGGACCAAGATGAGGGTTTTGTATTTCAGGAAGGCTGACGTTTATAATATGGGAGAAATTCTGGTAGGACACCTTGCTGGGATCAGAAAGGGGATGGAGGTGCAACAGAAATGGGCCATAATAAAGGAGGGAATGATGGAAGCCACTAGTGAGTGTTCCAAAACCAAAAGCAAGAAACCTAAGGCCAAAAAACCCAACTGGTTCAGAAAAGAAGTTGCAAATGTGATAAGACAAAAGAAGGCAGTCTTCCAAAAGTAAAACATACTCAGAATGAGGAGGTTAGGGAGGTCTATAGTGTTAAATCAAGGGTGGCAAACAGAGCAGTAAGAGAGACAAAGGCTGCAAGGGAAGTACAGCTGGCACTGGGAGTAAAATCAGGTGAGAAAGCCTATTTCAAATATAGAAGGGAAAAGAGGGATATTAAAGATGAGATTGTCAGGTTAAAAAAGGAGGGGGATGGGCAGAAGGAAATGAAGAGACAGGGGATGTGCTTAGCAAGTACTTCTGCTTCATCCTCACTAAAGTGAAGGGCAGACCACTGCCACAAGGGAGCATGGGGAAGGGAGGAGTCATTGATGTTGTAATAGATGTAGACAAGATGCATAAGGGCCTTAAGACACTGAAACAGAAAAATCCCCAGGGTCAGATGGAGTGCACCCAATGATCCTAAGGGAACTGGCAGAGTTGCTGGTGGGTCCCCTGGCAAACCTGTTTAACTCCTCTCTGGTGTCCAAGAGTGTGCTTCTGGACTGGAAAACTGCACATGCAGCACCTCTCCATAAAAGCAGTCCATGGGATGAAGAAGGGATTACAGGCCAGTCAGTCTCACCTCAGTAGTAGGGAAACTAATGGAGATTATCCTGAAGGGAAGACTGGTGGGCTTTCTTGATGAAAACAGGCTGCAAGATGAGAGGCAACATGGGTTTGTCTCAGGGAAGACCTGCCAGACTAATCTGATTGACTTTTTTGCCTGAGTGACCAGGACAGTGGAGAGAGGGCCAAGTGGTTGATGTACTATATCTGGATGTCAGCACGACCTTTGACTCTGTGTCTCACAGGAGACTGGTCAGGAAGCTAGAAGGCCTGGAGGTGAGGGCCAAGCTTGCTAGATGAGTCAAAAACTGGTTGCAGGACAGAAGCCAAACAGGTGCTGATTGAGGGAGGAATTCTTGGAAGCTAGACCAGTGATCAGTGGGGGTCCCACAAGGCTGAGTGCTTGGTCAGGTGTTGTTTAACATCTTCATCAGTGACACTGAGGATGGGATCAAAGATAAAATCTTCCTCCTTATGAACAAAACAAAGCTCTTTGGAAGGGTGTCGTCGAGGTAGGCACAGGGTCATGATGTAATACAAAAACCACACAGCAATGAATGCTGCAAGCAAAAGGGCATACACTGTAATAACAGGTAAAACACCAACATGACGCAAACAGTGCACACCCTTATAAACAACAGGAGTCCTTATTTTTTTGCGGGGGGGACTTCACACCCCGCACTCCCGACGTGGGGGCTTCACCCCCATGGGAATTTATATAACAAAGTCGGGGGTGGACTTAGGGGATGGGGGAAACTTTGCCTTTTTTTTTTAAATAATCCGCAAAAGTATTAGCATGGGTAGACCTGGGGGGGAACCGAACCCTAGTTCCAGGTCTCCCAATTCCACCCTGTGCTGGTGCCTTAGCCATTCAAACATGGGAGCTGCTTGACCAGGCACCCAGCACAGGGAATCTTGATCCTTCCACGTGAATAGCGTACAGTGACAGGGGTAGCGGTAATTCCCTATTGCTGTTATACCCCTGTCACTGTAAATTAAGTTGTGCTCTAGACAGCATGGTTAATGCCGCACTGTCTTACATGCGCAGTATTGACCCAGTACAGTCAAGGCATAGGTCAGGAAGCATCGGAAAACCAGGAGCAGTTGTAAAATTTGCAGGAAACTTTATATTATTACCGATAACAGTAAAATAAAAAAAAATGTTTAGTATAACTATTTACAAAGGTAGAACAAACAGAGAAATCAAAGTTCTTTATCTGAGGGTATCTCTGATTCCAATTCCAAGTTTCTGTCTCTGTCTCTCCCTAGCAAAAGCATTGCTGTTTTTTTTATGAGTCTTTGCCTTGGAACTCATTAAGGGACATTCTGTTTTTCTCAAAATGTTCTTGTCAGCACCCTTGCAGGTGCAACAAATAGAACAATGGCCCAAGCTGGCCCCCTGCTGACAGCTCTGCAAATGTTTGTGATGCATGGCAAGTTTAACCCCTTGAGTTCCAAATAGCTTTGTGAAATCATTACAACAATATAACTACAGTATGTACAGGCATTTCAAACAAAGGATCCCAATTTCACATAAAGATTCACTCATATTTTTATAACCGCAGAGATGCGAAGGGGAAGAAAAGACAGAAACAGCAAGTGAATGTAGAGAGATAGTGAGAGGCGGACAATCGTGAGACTGTCAGAGTGATAATTTCCTAGGTCTCACAAGATCATTTGGTTGCACAACAAGACAGACAAGAGAGAGAAAAAGAGAAGATAGAACAGATCCTTTTGTTTAACTCTTTCTGTCTAACAAATGGGACTGGGCCTTATTCAACCCTATCACACACCCCACTCTTAAGAGCAAACCTGTTTTGAAAAACAGGTTTCCAAAACTTTCTATTAATTCTCTTCTAACATTAGCTTATAAACTTTACAGTTCAGTGCATATGCAGAATAGCAAACAGTGAAGTTTAAACTCACATTTTGTTTTTTTTTAATCTTTGGAAGTTTCAATTCCTGTTCCATATCTTGACAGAAAATCAGCATCAGCATTCTTTTCCCCAGATTTCTGCTTCACTTTAAATTTAAATGGCTGTAATGTCAGGTACTATCGTGTGATTCTGGAATTTTTATCTTTCATTTGGTTAAGCCAATAGAGAGGATTATGATGTTATAAGTACAAAGTCAGCTCCTAGCAAATAAAACTTAAGGGACTCCATGGCCCACTTTGCTGCACACCATACCTTTTCAATGGTGGAGTACCTTTTCTCTCCATCATGTAACTTCCTACTGATATATATATAATGGAATATTCCTTCCCATCTATATGCTGACTCAAGACTGCACCTAAGCCTACTGCTGATGCATCTGTCTGTAACAAAAATGGTTTCTCAAAGTCTGGACTTCTTAGCACAGAGGCTGAACGTAATGCAGCCTTGATGGCCCGAAAAGCTTCATCACATTCTGGGGTCAATTTCACATTATTTGGGATCCATTTCTTCATGAGTTCAGTGAGGGGAGTAGCTAATTGGGCAAAGCTGAGAACACATCTCCGATAATAACCAGCCAGCCATAAAAATGACCTGGCATGTTTCTTTGTTTTAGGGATAGGACTGTTAGCTACAGCTTCTATCTTAGAAATCTATGGCTTGACTTTTCCATTTCCCAAAACATAGCCCAAATATCTCTTTTTCTGCATGCCCAATGCACATTTGGTAGGATTAATTGTCAGACCTGCTTTTGATAAATTGGATAACTGCTCATACAGTAGGTGTTCCAGGTAGCTTTTTCAGTCTGGACTGTACACCACGACATCATCCAGGTATGCAGCACAATAACCAGTGCGAGGGAATAAAATGACATCCATGAACCGCTAGAATGTAGTGGGTACACCTTGTAAACCAAATGGTATAGTGGTAAACTGACAGAATCCAATAGCAGTGGCAAATGCAGTTTTGTCCCTGGATTATTTAGCTAGGGGAATTGCCAATAATTCATGGTGCAATCCAGGGTACTGATGTACTTAGTACTCCCCAATCTGTCCACCAAATCATCTATCCTGGGCACAGGATAACTGTCATATCCTGACACTTGATTAAGTTTCCTAAAATCAAGGCAGATTCTTATATCCTTTTTTTTAATTTCCAGTCACCACTGGTGATGACCAACTACTTCTTGACTCTTCTATGATATCCAGTTCTTTCAGTTTTTGTATTGCCTTAACCACATCTGCTCTTAACCGCTTTGGTAATCTGTATGTCTTTTGTCTGATAGGCAAGCATTCCCTGTCACTATTATGTGCTCAATACCTTTAGCTCAGCCTGGCACTGTGGTAAAAGTACTGTTGAATGTCTTTAGCAACTTACAAATTTCATCAGTTTGTTTGGAGGTTAAGGAAACATTCACCTTTACAGCATCAACAGTTACAGTTTGCTCCAGTCTGTCATAAGCTATATCAATATCTTCTTTATTGGTTTCTGGTAAAACTAACAAAGCAGCCTTTGATGTTTTTCCAGTCCATTTCTTCAGGAAGTTAGCATGGTATATCTTGATAGGATTATTTCTATCATGGCTCTCAATTTCATAGTTAACTGTGCCAGTACATCTAAGCCCTTTATAAAGTTCTTGCCACTTCATTAACGGTTTATTTTCTGTAGTGGTAACAGTAGCAAGACCTTTTCACCCGGCTCAAAACCTTTTTCTTTTACCCCATGGTCATTTATTTATTTATTTATTTATTTATTTATTTATTTATTTATTTATTACGGTATCAGAATTACAACCCTTTGAGTCAGACACTCATTTACAAAGGCTCATTGTCATACAAAGAATAGGAACAGGGAGGCTAAACATATACAGTGCATGGGAACAGACAGTGTAGGACAGTAGCATGGCAGAAGTATATACAATTACACTTTGTACAGTTACGAACAGATGGAGAGTCAATAACAGGTTGCAGGAGACAGGCCTATATGTTATGGTAGCTAAGTAAGAGGAAGTGGTCATTGGGCATATATACATTGAGGACAGTAGTGGTAGACAGTCGGAGCTTGGTGCTGAGCTCGAAATTGCAGGCGAGGTTTATATGTGATTGTAGTTCAGCAATCATGGAACTGTGCATTAGTATAAGAACAGGCATGGTGGTGCAGGATTAGGTAGCTGGCTGAGGACCAGTACTAGAGCAGTTATTTACAGTTGCAATGACGGGAGCTTAGGAGGTGGCTACATAAGGATGACTTGAATGATCCAATTCTGAGCTCCAACGAGGTATCAGGAGGGAGGGTGTTGAATCAGAAGGGTGCCCTGTAGGGAAGGGATCTCTGAGAGAGGGTCGTTTTAACCCTGGGGACTACTAGCAGGGCCTTAGTGGAGCTACGAGTGTGGACAAGAGGGGTGGCCATGCTGATTAGTTTAGTCAGTCTGGGGGGGGGTTAATCCAACACAGATTTTTTGAGTGAGCAGGCAGGTCTGATAAAGTAGCCGCTCATCAAGGGAGAGGATGTTAGACAAGGCGTAAAGTGTGCAGGTATGTGTTTTCCTGTTAGCCCCAGTGAGTAGCCGACAAGTCTTGTTGATTGAGAGCTTGATTTTCCCAGGGCAGTGTTGTCTGCTGTGCCATATATTAAGAGACCGTATTCCACTAGGGACAGGACAGATGAGTCAATGGCAAGTTTTAGTGCTTCTGGGGGGAGACAGGCTCTGTTCTGATAAAGCAAGCCTATGCGGGAATTTATGGCAGAGCAGAGGGTGTGGATGTGTTCATGGAAGGTGAGGGAGGAATCGAGGATGATACCTAGGTATTTGTATGAGGTAACCTGTTCAATAGGTTGGTGGGAGAGGGATTGAATGGGCAGTGCAGCGTTCTTGAGTTTGTTCTGATTGGGGGTGAACAGCAGAGTTTTAGTTTTTTTTTAGATTGATCACAAGCCTGTGGTTGAGGAACCACTGCTCAGTCAATGCAAAAGCGGATTGTAGCGCATGCTGGAGTTTGGCAGGGTCAGAGTGGGATGTTAAGAGGACCGCATCATCTGCGTAGAGCAGAATGTTTTCTGATGAGACCTTGGGTAGTGTGTTTAGGTATAGGCTGAAAAGTAGTGGCCCCAAGATGGAGCCTTGGGAAACCACAGAGTGGACCTGACAAGGGCTAGAGAGGCTATAATTTATTTTTACGCACTGTGTGCGGGCAGCTAGGTAATTTGCAACCCATTTTACAGGGCCCGAGGTGAGGCCAAGCTCTGTGAGGGTGTTTATAAGAAGAGGGTGGCAGACCATGTCAAAGGCCTTAGACAAGTCAATGAAGACTGCCCCAGCAGGATGCCCTTTGTCCAAGGCAGAGTGGATGAAAGTGAACTCAATGAGGGCAGTTGTGGTGCTGAAGCCATGGTGAAAACCATGTTGGTCCCTGCACAGGAGGTTATACTTAGTAAGGTAGTCAGTTATCTGGTCAGCCACGATCTTTTCTAGGGCTTTGGAAAGGGGGGGCAGGACAGAGATAAGTTGGTAGTTGCCTGGGGTCATTTTATCACTGCATTTGTGTATGGGGGTGATGATAGCTCTTTTCCATGCTCAGGGGAATTGGCCAAGTCAGAGGGAGAGGTTGAGAAGGTCAGTGAGGGGGTGAGCACAACATGTAGGGTAAAGAAGACAGGGACTGAGTGACTCACTACTGTGTCTGGAGCCCTTTAGGGCTTTGATCAGATAGGGTTTGGCAGCAGTTGGGGAGAGGGCTCGGAAATAGAAGGGTGGGTATTGGAGAGTAGTGGTAGGGGGATCAGGGACTGGATCAAAAACTTTGGTAGGTAGGGTAGAGGAGAGATCCAAGAAGGCATCATTCAGCCCATTAGCAATACTGTGTGTATCAGTGGTGATGGCGCCATTGATATTGAGATGGAAGGGAGAGGGGTACTGGGTTTTGCCTTTAAGTTCCTTTAGGTTGTCCGAGAATTCACATGAGGATCCCAAGGTGGATGCAAGGGTATTCCTGTAATATGCCACCTTTGCACTACGGATAGCCCAGGTGCATTTGTTGCACTCAGTTCTATAGGTTTGCCTATCAGCAGACTTCCTAGACTCCAGGGCTCTGTGCCAAGGATCATCCCTGAGATGCATTTGCTTTAGGAGAGCAGGGGTGATCCATGAGAGTTGTGTTTCCTTCACATGGTTTTGGAGATGGGAGCATAAGAATCACAGGCCCTGTTAAAGTAGTATATAAAGTAGTTTAGGGCAGCATGAATATCAGGGGCTAGTTTTACTGGGGACCAGTCACAGTTGGCAAGGTGCCGACAGAGTAAGGCAAGGTTACCTGCAGACATGCGCCTCCTGGAGATGAGGATGGGCTTAGGCTTCTCAAGGTTACATGACCAGGAGAAGACAACTGGGCAGTGGTCACTGAGGGCATTTGGTAGTACTTTCAGATCAGTGATCTTATGCGGCCTGTTTGAGAGTACCAGGTCCAGTAGCATGGTGCTAGCAGTAGTCGGTGGGGCGGTGGGAGCGGAGACAAGTTGGATGAGTTTGAATGCAGCAAAGGCATCTTTGGCATTGTTCCCAGTATTGGCGAGCCAGTTAATATTTAGGTCCCCCATGATAATTTGTTCCATCTTACTGGGTTGATGAGTGATGTAGTCTAGTAGGGGTTGTAGGGTGTGGTTCTGGTGCTGCAGGGGAATGTAGGCAGCAGTGATGATGAGGGAGGCTCTGGAAGGGGCCAGGGTGGCTTTTAGGGAGATAGCCAGGGCACCATGCTCCAGTAGAGGTTTTTCAAGGGGGAGGCATAGAAGTGAGTCCCGTATGTAGATGGCACAGCCCCCCCTCGCTTCCCAACTCTATCCTCCCTGTACAGTGAGTAACCAGGGAGGGTGATGAATGAGTCAGGTGTTGTCTTTGCTAACCATGTTTCGACTAGTGCCAGCACATCAGGTTGGTGCTGGGTGACCCAAACTTGCAGGCCAGAAAATTTTTTTAGTAGGCTGCAGACATTTCTGGAGGCAATTTTGAGTCCTGAGGTTGTTGTTAGATGAGGCTGGTTGCCGGTGAGTGGGCCTGGGTTTGGGTGAACATTACCAGATAGAAGGAGGAGTAGAGTAATCAGTCTGAGAGGAATGCTGATGTGCCTGTGACATCTGGAGACAGTACTCTTGGTGGGTTAGAGAGAGCGAGACTGGGATGGGAAAGGATCGAAGAGAGGGAATGACAAGGAAGAGTTTGGGCCAATTAGCCCTCAGCCCTGTGTGAGTGGAGGGAAGAAGGAAGGACGCTCCTAGAACCCAGCTGTTTAGTGGGCATGAGCATGGTAGCCCTAGGGGGAGGTGGCGCTATGTGACAGTGGCTCAGCTCTGAGGTAGAGAGCTGGGGGGGTTGCCTGAGGTAGGGGATAGATGGTGGGTGGAAGGGAGGATAGGAGTGTAAGCAGGCACAGTAAAGTCAGATACCAGTGTAGCATATTGCTGGTAGAAAAAGTGGTAGCAGGGAAAAAGTGTTTGGGTGGCCACTAGTGGAGCACTCATATAATGTGCAGATGGGAAAGTGGGCTGATTGGTTATATCCTGCATGTGATAAAGCCTATATAGTACTCAGCTCACCAAGGTTGGGGGTGGGGGTGGTGGGGCAGCCAGCGCAACGCGCCGGTGGAGCCTCACACATGCAGTACCAAAATAGATTTCTGTGTCTCCCTGAGTCACTGTGCAGTGTACCTGCTACAATTTTCGCCTCATAATACACCTTCTGCTGGTTTTGAGCCTCTTCCTGATTACTATGGGCAACTGCAACATATTTTGCCAGCCTGTTTCTCAGGACACACATATATGATGTAATAGATTTTTTTCTGAGTGAGGTTATCTTCCCATGTTTCTTTTATTACATCCAATTGCCCTCTAGGTTGTCTACCATATAGCATTTCAAATGATGAAAACCCTGTTGATGCCTGTGGCACTTCTCTGCAAGCAAAAAGCAGGTAAGGTAAGTATTGGTCCCAATCTTTCCCTTCCCCTTTTACAAACCTTTTTAACATGTATTTTAGGGTTAAAATGCTCAACAAGACCATCTGTCTGAAGGTGATAAGGGGGGTTCTTATGGAAGTGGCACCTAGTAGTCGGTACAGCTTCTTCAGTAATGAAGCACCAAAATTACTACCCTGATCAGTAATAATCTCTTTAGGTATGTCCACCCTGCTGAAAATTTTGGCAAGCTCTGCTGCTACTTTTAGGGCTGTGGCAGTATACATAGGAACTGCTTCAGGGTATCGAGTAGTATAGTCACATACTACCAAAGTGAATCAATTACCCTTTTTACTTTTGTCTAAGGAACCAACCACATCCATTGCAATTCTCTCAAAAGGCACATCTGTCAAGGTTACAGGCACCAAGGGCACTTTGTCTTTTTTAGTCACTGGGGCTACTTTCTGACATTCAGCACAGGAACTGCAATAGGTAGCAACATCTTCATGAATTCCAGGCCAGTGAAATCTGTACAGCAATCTGGAAAGGCTGTGATCCCTCCCAGAGTGACCAGCCATTGGACTTTCATGTGCTATCTGTAAGAACTCAGATCTATACTTTTGTGCCTTGAAAAGCGCGAGAGTTAGCGCAAAAACGTTTGGCTGTTTTAAGGGGGAGGGACACGTTTGTATCTGTGGTCTGGCATCTCTGTGCAATAAACATTTGCTTTTATCCTTTACATCGGTTTTGATTGTTTATGAGACCTCCTGTGATATGAAACCGTGGTGTTGCTGAAGTTCCTGTTTGTGAGTATTTTGCATGGCTCTATCGTGTTGTTTTTAGTTGCCTGTTTGTGCCTTTCTTTTGTGGTATAACCAGTTGTTCTGTCTGTTCCTGTGTCTGAGGTTTAACCCAGACTCTGTACAATAACCCATTCAATTTTGTAAACATTGGTTCACCCTGTTCTGGTTTCACCCCCAGCTGCTTAAAATAACCCTGGAGAGAAACGTTGTTAGCTTGATCTGAAACAAAATCACAATCAGTTAGTTTACTTTCAGCATTTTCATATATTAACCCCTTATGTCTATCAGTCTTTTGTTGCCACTGTTTCTTCAAACATTGTCTTTCTTTCCTTGACTTCCAGATCTTGGAGCTTTGCTCAAACAAGTCCAAATCAAAATCAGCAAAAGAAAAAAAAAAAGCGTCCCCACCATCTGAGATTTTCTTTGCCTGAGCTCTTGTCATCACAGCTGCTGAAACATCAGGATTTACTCCTTCTGTGATTAACTCACTAAATCCTGGAAAGTCATTTTCAATAATCACAGGTACTGCTAACGTAGGCACTACCCCAACTTTCATGTGTTGTGGTACCCCATTAATATTCAGTCACTTGGGTGGTAGGATAGTATTGAGTGTCCCCACGAATGCAGATGACACCAGAACCTGGTCCTATTGCACAGTGTTTTCCCAGTACTTAAACATACACTAGAGTCTGTCTGCTTCCCAAATCAATAAGTCCCTTCACAGTTGTATCTCCCACCTTGGCATCTGTTAAGTATTTGCTGCAATTTACTAATGACAAATCTGCTCCAGTGTTACCCTCCTTAATATGTCAGTTTCTTGCAATACAACCTGGCTTATTACAGTTATAGTAAGTAAAGTCTTTAGGTGCAGATTTGTTAGCCCCACCAGAGTTCTTATCAGACTTGGAGTTAAGTTGAGAAAAAGAGGGTCTTACTTGTGCTTGGCTGTTACCTCTTTGCTGTGGCATCTGTCTGGCCATCTGGTAGTATTCAGCCAAAGAAACAGACTCTTCCCACTTTCTGGTCAGTGTTCTTAAACCCAAAGCTGCACATCTGTAGGCAGGATGCTGATGAACTGCTCCACTGCAAGTGTGACGATGAACTGTGGGACAGTTTTGCCCTCTGGTTGAAGCCACTTAATAAGGAGTTCTCCGAGTCGGGTGATGGTTTCTTGAGGATTGTCAAATGAATGGTACTTCAGGTACTGGAGTCTCTGCCTGTAGATCTCTCCTGAGATGTCATACCTATTCAGGATTTCTCTTTTCACCAGGCCATAGTTTTCTGACTGTGCAGTGTCCATATTGCTGTAGGCAAGTTGAGCTTGTCAGATAAGGTACCAGCCTGATTGCCCATTGCTGCTTTGGCCATTGGCAGGCTGTGACAACCATTTCAAAAGTTGTCAGGTATGCTTGAAAATCATCCAAGGGACACAACTTTGTAAGTTTAATGTCTTTTAAGTTGTTTGAGTCTTGTTGCACTGCTTGACCTGTGCCAGATCCTCTAAGTTTGATAGCTTGCAAAGCATCCAGGTATTGCTGCAACTGTCACTGCATCTCTTCTTTTCTCTGTGCCTCTAAATGTTGAATTTCTTTTTCTCTCTGCTGCATCTACTCTCTTCTCGGTTTCTCTGTCTTGTTTTATTGTATAGCCCACCATTTGAAAAAAGCAGTCAGGCTTTCAGGTTCTGTCACTAAGTGTTCTTTTTTTTCCATGACTGGTGCATGCTGTACAGTCTCAGATTGGACTTCTGTCTGCTAGTTTGACTGCCATTCTTCTGGTAATCACTCCTGGGGTTGCTGTGGCAGAATCCATACCTTTCTTCTTTGCTGCCCTGGTACCAGGTCTAGTACCCACACAGAAAACTTCTGGTGTAGATTATGCACTTAGATCCAACTTAGTCTGACACCATCCATCATTAAGGCATATGTCAGGAAGCATAGGAAAACCAAGAGCAGCTGTAAAATTCACAGGTAACCTTTTTATATTACCGATAACAGTAAAATAAAAAAAAAAAACCATTGTTTACTATAACTATTTAAAAAGGCACTACAAACAGAATGAACAAAGTCCTTCATCTGAGGGCATCTCTGATTCCAAGTTTCAGTATCTGTCTCTCCCTAGCAAAAGCATTGTTGATCTTTTTGAGTCTTTGCCTTGGGTCTCATTAAGAGTCATCCTGTTTTTGTCAAAATGTTCTTGTCAGTTTTCTTGTGGGTGCAACAAATAGAACAATATCCCAAGCTGGCCCCCTGCTGATAGCTCTGCAAATGTTTGTATTGCATAACAAGTTTAACCCCTTAAATTCCAAATAGTTTTTTACAATCATTTCAGCAATATAACTATATACAGTACATTTCAAACAAATGATCCCAGTTCCACATAAAGATTAACACATATTTTTATAACTACAAAGATGCAAGGGAAAGAAAAAAGAAAGAAACAGCAAGTGAAGGTAGAACAATAGTGAGAGGTGAAGAATCACAAGGCTGCCAGAGAGTGATCAGTTCCTAGGTCTCAAAAGAACATTTGGTTCCACAACCAGACAGACAAGAGACAGAAAAGGAAGAATAGAACATATCTTTGCATTTAACACTTTTTGTATAACAAATGGGATAGGGCTTTATCAGCCATTCAACCCTGTAAAAGATGGTGGACGTAGAGGAGGGCAGATAGTAAATAAGGAAAGACCTGGCTAGGTTAGAGAAGTGGCAACAAGGGGTTCAGGGCTAAAAAGTGCTGTCCCATCTGAAGGCACCTCTCTGGGCTGAGGGAGGAGGTTGCTCATCGCCAGGCTGAGTTGACCAGGATTTGGGGGGCCTCCTCTCCCACCCAGGAACCAGCAGGGCCACTGCCGTTGCCTCAGAGGTTGACAAGAAAAAGGAGTGGTTGGACCACAGTGGGCTCAGGGAGGGTGAGGATGGTGGAACCAAGGTACATCCCTCCAGTTGTACCTCTCCACAATTCATATACTGTTCTGGCAAAGTGTGGTTCCTCTATGGAGGCACCTGCAGTGGAGACCAAGGAGGATGCTGGGAACCTCCACAAAGGAGAACCACAGGAGGGTTGCATGGGACCCCACAGGGAAAGGAAACAACTCCCAGTGGGGAACTCCATTGTTAGGAGGGTAGAACTGGGGGAGGAAGGGGAGACAGAGGAAATGTGCCTGCCTGGTGCCATGGCTTGAAGGGACAGGGAGCAAATCCTCAGGATCACCAGAGCAGCTACATGGGGGAGGGAGCTGGATGTCGTCCACCCAGAGACAAATGACCTGGCTGAGAAAGGGATAAGAGCAGTGCAGAAAGAGTTTGTGGAGTTGGGGAGATGCCTTAGACATGTAGTACACACAGAAACCTTCTCAGAGGTGCTGCCTGTCTATGGCATGGGTGAGGCTAGGGTGCTCCACTCCATTGGATTCAATCAGTGATTGAACAACTGGTGCAGAGCTCAGGGATTTGGCTTCATTGGGGACTGGGGGTCCACCTGGAGTGATGCAGGCCAATACTGGTGTGATGGTCTGCATCTGTCCAGGAGGGGAACCAGAATCCTAGGTGATAGGTTTTAAGTGCTTCATTGGCAAGCATTTAAACTATTAAATAATTAAAAGAGTTACTCTGGGAAATCACCACAAATAAAGTTTCTTTCAAACTTTGTAGACAGTGGAGCTGGCCACTTGAAAATTGACCATTTGGATCCAGTCTATGTGTTCAGCTAGCTCAAGCAAATAATTGCAAACATCTTAGTCTTCAAAATTTTCTAATTCCTTTTTAATAAGTCCCAACGTTTCACCTGGCAATCAAGCTTCTTCTGGGGAACTATAAAAGATATATATTAAGATTATGTAAATCTCCAATCCTAAGATTTCTTAAACATTATTAATTGTTCAAATCCATAAATCAACAATTTAATTTCTCAATGCTAAGCCATTATCACTTTCACCCACTTTGAAGTTTAATTACTTATACCTGAATAAACCTTGTGTACACAAAATTTTTAAAGAAACTATCAAAAAGGTTTTGAAAAGAGAGCTAGTTACTACAAACTAATTTTACTTAATGTTTGTTTCACATTGAATCAGCCACCATATCTTAAAGCTTGTTAAAAAACATTGCCTTACTTCATAACCAAGCTCTCAGAGACACAGCTTTATGCCAGAGTAACTTCTCTTATGTGCAGATCTTCACTGCTGATACTTAACATAGAATACAAACGAACAAAATCAATGTTTAATCCAATTAGTCCATTCACTAGGGGAAATTTCCCACTATGATATAATGTTTTATGAATAATAATTGCTAAAGTATTCACCTTAGTTAAATCAGTTCCTACTATTTCAAGCTAAATCAATGCCACTTTGTTTGCTTCTCCTGTAAGCCAACAAAAGATTTTCCAACTTATTAAATGGTTTTTATGCCTTCTTAACACCCATTTCAGTTTAAGCTTTTAGAAAAGCCAATAACTCTTATGATATAATGAACTGATAACTGTTGTTCTAAGCCTGTGCTTTTCACTAAGTTGTAAATACATGTAACTCGTTGCAGTTTCAAAGTTTGTCTGATATTTAAATAATTTGCAAAATTAAAGCATTTATTTTTCTTGTTATGAGTCCATTTCATTTGTAAAGACAAACTTATCAGCATTTATTAAACTCATTCACATATGTTCCCATTTATCTTGCACTACAGTCTCATATTGAAAATCTCCAAAGTATTGTGTGGCTTACTCAGAAAGCCCTGCGGCGTATGCTCCTTGTCGTTACTAACTGGCAGCAACTATGTCTCAGTGCTTTTGGCCTCTTTATGTCTGTGGAGAGGGTCATGTGACAACTGAATCATTATCATGCTCCAATGAGTGAAGCTGTTGTTAAAGCTTTAGCAACAGTTTCGCTCGTACAAGATAAATGGGAACATGTTGGCTTACAGGAGAAGCATGCGAAGTGGCATTGACTTAGTAGGAAGTTATTTAACGAATGTGAATACTTTGGCAATTATTATTCATGAAACTTTATATCATAGTGGGAAATTTCCCCTAGTGAATGGACAAATTGGATTAAACATTGATTTTGTTCTTTTTTATTCTGTGTTAAGTATCATCAGTAAAGATTTGCACATGAGAGGAGTTTACTCAGGCATAAAGCTGTGTCTCTGAGAACTTGGTTATGAAGTAAGGCAATGTTTTTAACAAGCTTTAAGATATGGTGGCTGGTTTATGGTAAAATGAACTTTAAGTAAAATGAGTTTGTAGTAACTAGGTTTCTTTTCAAAACCTTTTTTTGATAGTTTCTTTATATATTTTGTATGCACAAGGTTTATTCAAGTATAAGTAATTAAACTTTGAAGTGGTTGAAAGCGATAATGGCTTAGCATTGAGAAATGAAACTGTTGATTTACGGATTTGAACAACTAATAATGTTTAAGAAATCTTAGGATTGGACATTTACATAATCTTTATATGTATCTTTTATAGTTCCCCAGAAGAAGCCTGTTGCCAGGCAAAACACTGGGACTTATTAAAAAAGAATTAGAAAATTTAAAAGACTAAGGTGTTTGCAATTATTTGCTTGAGCTAGCTGAACACATAGACTGGAAGCATTTAAACTGGTCAAGTGGGGAGGCACTGGAAAGGAGCAGGGAAATCCTAGTCCTCCAAAAAAATATCAGGGTAGTAAGTGAGGTAAACACCAAGATAGAGATGCTGATAGGGAGAAGGGCAGGGGTAAATGGAGAAAATTACAAAGATAATAAGGACAGGAATGGGGCAAAAAGGGGTAAGGCCATCAAGAAATGGAGGGTAATGAGTACCAATGCCTGTAGTCTGGGCAACAAGCTCCCTGAACTGGTGGCCTAGATGGAAGAGGGATGCCTGGATATCGTAGCAGTCACAGAAACATGGTACACAGAGAACCATGACTGGGATGTTAACATACCAGGGTACACAACCTACAAGAGAGACAGGGAGGGGAAAAGTGGGGAGGAGTATCTCTCTATGTAAGGTAAGGGATAAAAGCAATGGAACAAAAGAGTAAACAGGGAGGAGAAGAGGCACTGTGGGTCACCTTAGACACTGGAAATGGCACCACAATCTGCACAGGGGTTGTATATAGACCCCCATCTCAGGGGGGAGAGAATGGACAGGGATATGATGGAAGGCATGGATGGCAGAGAAAGGGGAGATACTGTTGATGTGGGACCTGAATAAGACAGATGTTAACTGGATCACCTTTCCTGCAGCCACATCCAAGAGCAGAGCCATTCTCAATGCCTTACAGGTGGCATGTCTCAGACAACTAGTTTTGGAACCCACTCCTGAGGGAGAAATCTTAGACCTCGTACTCTCAAATGGGGACAGTGAGAGGATCTCAGATCTAGAAATGGTTAGCCATCTCAGAACAAGTGACCACCAAACAGTGTGGTTCATGATAAACTCAGCTACAGAGTCAAGCCATACAAAAGTGAGGGTACTGGACTTCAGGAGGGTTGACTTTGGCAAGATGAGAGAGTGCCTTAGAAAAGCACTAGTAAACAGGCTAGAAGGAGGAGTGGAGCAACAATGGGGAAACATCAAAACTGCCATCACAGAGGCAACAAGCCTTTGTGTGAAGCAAATAAACAAATCAAGATGGAAAAAAAGCCACTATGGTTCTCAAAAGGTGAAGCGGGGAAGGTTAGGAAGAAAAAGATAGCATTTCGGAAGTATAAGGAAACACAGAAGGAGCAAGACAGAGAACTGTACCAGTTATGGCAGAAGGAAGTAGGGAGGGAAGTCAGAATAGCAAAGGCTCAAACTGAGGAAAAGATAGCCAACTCGGTTAAGAAGGGTGATAAAACCTTTTATAGGTACATTAGGGAGCATAGAAAGACAAAGGGAGGGATAGTGAGGCTGAATAGAATGGACGGTGGGTGGGCAGAGAGAGATAGTGAAAAAGCAGGGATACTGAATGAATACTTCTGCTCAGCATTCACAAAAGAGGAGGAGGAGGGGTAGGTGTCTAATCCAATTAACAGAAGCACACTGGATAAGGGAGTGGATCCCAGTCCTTTCACAGAAGAAAGGGTTCTAAAAAAACTCCTAAAACTGAAGGTGGACAAAGCAATGGGGCCTGATGGAATTCATCCCAGACATCTAAAACAATTAAAGGGAGAACCAGTGATACCACTGACTACACTTTTTAACAAATCATGGAAGGAAGGTGTGGTAGCTGAGGACTGGAGGAAGGTGGATGTGATTCCCCTTCACAAAAGTGGGAGCAAGACAGAGGCAGGAAACTACAGACTTGCCAGTTTGACCTCTGTGGTAGGAAAGTGATGGAACCACTTCTGAAGGAAAGAATTGTTGAGCACCTAGAGGCCAGTGGGGCACAGGACCCAAATCAGCATGGGTTCACAGCAGAAATGTCATGTCAGATGAATCTATTTGATTTCTTTGACTGGGTGACCAAAGTGGTAGACCAGGGAGGGGCTGTGGACATGGCCTACCTAGACTTTAGCAAGGTATTTGACACAGTCCCACACAAAAGATTAATAATCAAATTAACCAGCCTGGAAATGGGTCCCAGGTGGTATTCTGGGTAAAACATTGGCTGAGCAACAGGGCACAGAAGGTAATTGTAAATGGAGTCCACTCTGAAGAAAGAGGGGTTACTAGTTGGGTGCCGCAGGGTTCAGTACTGGGTCCAGTCCTTTTTAATGTCTCTATAGGTGACATTGCAGAGGGACTGGAAGGAAAAGTATGCCTCTTTGCAGATGACTCAAAGATCTGCAATAGGGTTGATACACAAGGAGGCATGGAAAGGATGAGAAGGGACTTGGCAAGGTTAGAGGAATTGTCAGAAGTATGGCAGCTTGGATTCAGTGCAAAGAAGTGCAAAATAATGCACCTGGGAAACAAAAACCCGGGGGAAGATTACACAACGGGGGTAGTAACAACAACAAAAATGGAAAGGGACCTGGGGGTAATCATATCAGATGACCTTAAGGTTTTCAAGCAATGTGAGATGGCAGTAGGGAGGGCTGGTGGGATACTATGATGTATAGGGAGATACATTACCAGCAGAAAACAGGAAGTTGTTACCCCTCTGTACAGGCAGTTGGTGAGACCCCATCTGGAGTACTGGAGTACTGGAGTTCTGGAGACCCCATCTCCGCAAAGACATAGACAGGATGGAGGCAGTCCAGAGGAGGGCAACTAAAATGGTGCAGGGTCTGCAAGAGAAGCCATGCGAGGATAGACCAAAGGAGCTTAATATGTTTACCCTTGAGGAAAGGAGGGAGAGGGGGAACATGATAGAAACGTTTAAGTACCTCAGTGGAATCAACAAAGTACAAGAGGGTAGCATCTTTCAGAAAAAGAGATGTTCAAGAACAAGGGGACACAATTTGAAGATAGAGGAGGATGGCTCAGGGGCAATGTGAGGAAGTATTTTTTCACAGAGATGGTGGTGGACACATGGAACAGCCTTCCTGAGAAGGTTGTGGGGTCTAAAACTGTGGGAGAATTCAAGAATGCATGGGACAGACATAAGGCAATTCTTGTGGGGGGTAGGAAGAAATAGGCTGTTGGTTAACTAGGATCTGCAGCTTATCCTGTAGGTAGGGAAATGGGTAGACTAGGTGGGCCAAGCAGTCCTTATCTGCTGTCAAAGTCTATGTTTCTATGTTTATGCACTTGGGGGTGAAGAACCCAGAGACCAAATACTCATTGGGTGGTGTGTAGGTGACCAAATCAGAGGGAGAAAAGAACTTGGGGGTTTTCATCATGAGTTACCTGAAGAACTCGGCACACTGCAGGAGAGCAGCAGCAAAAGCAAATCAGATGCTGGACTGCATAGCCAGGAGCATTATCAGCAGGAAGAAGGAAATAATACTACTGCTGTACTGGTAAGACTGCACCTAGAGTACTGGTGAAGTATTGGTGCCCTTATCTTAAGAAGTATGTTAGCTAGCTAGAGACAGTCCAGAGAAGGCCAGCCAAAATGATCCAGAGTCAGCGAGGCAACACCTACAAAGAGAGGCTCAAGTTTCTCAACATGTAATCCTTTGAGTACAGAAGGGTGACAGATAGAATTGAGACCTTCAAATACCGTAAAGGTATTAACAGAGTGAATATGGAGGGCCTCTTCAGTCTTAGTGGGAACAAGTCCACTAGAGGGAAAAGCCTAAAGCTGGTAGGGGGAAGATCCAAGAGAGAGAAATGAGGAGGCATGTTTTCACCAAGAGGGTAGTGGCCAAGTGGAACAAGTTACCAGAGGAGGTGGACTCCCTGAAAATGGTGTATAGCTTCAAGAGAGGATGGGACAGAAAGAAGAGGAAAGTTACTGGTGGAGCAGGGGAAGGGAGAAATTGAGTGGGGTTGGAGGGATTTGTGGTGGGGGGACAGGTCCCACTGTAGACAGAGGGGAGACCTGCACGCTCAAACAGACAAGATAGACCATAAAGCCTTTATCTGCTGGCATGTTCATATGTTCATATTTGCACAACCAGACACAGCACATAGGGACATACAAAGTGATGCATGTCAATGTGATATCACACACCTTTGACATTATGGCAACCAGCAGGGCTCCCTGATTCACTGTGGGTTCTATATTGTACAGAGCAATGTAGAGCATCTACAGGAACACTGGTCCCATAGACCTGCACTGGCTATATAGAATAATACAGAAAATACAGTAATTTTCATAGAGAATATGCACCCAAAAAGTAAACACAAGTACAGTGTTCTGGAGTCTCAGAGAAAGTGTAACAAAGCATTCTTTGAGTACCACAACAGTACTACACACTACATGTCACAGCAACCATACATATTTCAGGAATCATTATGTACTCACCTGGGTGTGACACAGTGCCACTATTCACCACTGCCCTCAGCTGCTGCAAATGAAGCTACTCCCTCCATGACACATCATTGACTCTGTGGTGGCACTGGTTGCCTGTACAGGCAATGCTCATCCTGCGGGCAAGGCACCACCCCACAGACACCTACACCTCACACCTCGATCTTTCTGATGCTTCAGCCCCTCACTCAGCAGTAGCTTCTCCCTGTTCACCACCAGGTTGACCAGGTAGGCCAGTTCAACTTATATGTACCCCTCTGACCCTCGAGTGCCTGTCTGCCATCATAAAAGATTATATAAAAGATCATTTAACTCAAGTTCCTAACACCCCTATAGATGCTGCCAGGACTGCACTGGCTCTATTGAGTAGGCCAGCTGTTAGCACTTTTTGTTTCAGTGTTTGTACTCTGCTAACATCAAATAGCACTGTGCTTTGTGTGTTTCCAGGTGGAGGATGGCTGGCACCCCACAGACAGCATTGATATGCCCGTGTGCATTGTGCACATACACAGTACCACACTGTATATGCACAATGCCATAGCGCAACATCATAGCATGCATGCCTGTGCAGGATTATGATGTCGTAGACAACATGTGACACCTTGTCTGTACCGTGCTGAATGCGGCACTAGAGCTTGGACTAGCACGAATGTGTTAGCACTTGAATCAAACCGTCAGTATTAAATCAGGGTATGCAGGTTAGCTGATTTCACAGTCTATGTCCCGAAACACACATTTGCACATAGTTACTAGAATGTATTTGGTAATTTGCATGCCTAATTGCTCCTGGACCACATAAAAGAAGCAAAGAGCACCATGCAGATTCCACAGAGGTACTGAAGACAACTATTTGTAAGTGTATTGTGAAAAGGTCTACAATAAGGTGATCACAGTTGTGTTAATGCAGTATCAGGACTGTACTTTTACTGTGTCAACACATTGCCAAGGGTAGTGATAGGAAGGCAGCTTGCTGTGTATGTGTGTTTCCTGGCAAGGGGGCATTGGGGCCTGCACACCACTGTACCTGTGCTCTGCTGTGTGTATACAATGCTCAGTGCTGTCCATCCTTCCCTTTACAATGGGTAGAATGATGAATGACAAACATACACAAAAGAGGAGCTTCTTAGAAGATGAGGTGATGGTCCTGGTCTACACCTACATGGCCAGGGAGGACCTGGTTGGGTGATAAAGTGGAAAAAGGGCTGAAATAGCCCAGGCATGGGACTCAGTCATGACATGTCCTACCACAGCTATATGCATGCATCCTACATGGGCCTTGGTACACTACACACATGAGCCATCACTGCTGCATGCTCTGTCAGCAATGGTATATCTACTGAATGTGCTACACAAAAGGTAAAGGACACGTGGTTTTCTCCAGGTATCCTGGTGGTGTGAATGTCTGTGGAGAAATCACCTTCTGTGTCACATGGGAGTCATATACTGTGACATCACTGGTGATAGAAAATGTGTACAACACTGGGGGCATATGGACACTGCACTGCATGAGCGGTATGTGTGTGACAATACACAGTACACTTGGCCGGCATGCTGCCATGGTTAGGCCAAAGGTATGTGCATTATTTAGCAATGTCACTCTTTTCTCTCACCAGCCCAGTCCATAGCATTGGACACAGTAGAGGATGAATGGCTGAGAACATCCAGATAGCTGCTGCCCCTGGAGCCAACCCCTGCTGGGTCCCACCGAAAGTTGGAGATGATGATAAGACCTTTGTGGAGGAGAGGTGAAGAGAAGACATCTCTGGGTCTAGAAGGAACCCAGAAGAGTTGGGATCCCTGCTGGACTCCCTGCCAATCAGGCTGAGCCATCTCCTCTCACTGGACCAGCAATCACTGTGCTATCCCAGCCAATGCCGCTGGCCCAGCCAGAACTCGGCTTCCCCACCCTGATGCCCCTGGCTCTGCCACCACTGAGGTGATGCAAGTCCATGCCCCTGGACAGGCCACCACCTTACCACCCCATGTGAGAAGAGATTTACACTTGTTAGAGTTTATGATTAAGGTTTGGTATGAGGAAGTGCCTAAATATGTAACTGACCTCTTTGAAGTTAGGAAAACAAAGGAATGTCTGAGAGCCTCTAATGGAATCCAATTTGTTTCAACTAAATATAACCTGAGTATTGGAAGATCTTCCGTACTTTCTAGAGGAATAAGATTATGGAATAATTCTTCCCTAGAATTGAGAAAAAATAGAACTAGATATAATAAAAGTGAACTGAGGAATTGGTGTATTACTGTATTACATAATAATACTAGGTGTATTAATTGTTAGTGTTTTATGTATGCTATTGTGTAATGTGATTTTTTTTTTTACATTAATTATTTATTGGTGTACTGTGATTGCTGTTAATTATTTGCGGTCTTAGTGATTAGATGTTATGTTTTTTTTTGATGTGGAAACTCATTTTAACTTATTTGTGACATGGAACTTCATTGAAAATGAGCTTTGCTCAATTGAATGTATCCTTTTATTCACTGTGAATAAAAAATGATTTACTAGTACTACTACTACTACCCCAGGCCAGTCTCTCCAGCCCAGCCACCACTGTGCTATCCAGGACCCATGTTCCAGGTGGAGCACCAACTGCGGTGCAACTCCAGCCCAGACAATGGGCCAGAGTGCAGACTGACCCTGTCCCTGGTACAGACCATGCCAGTAGGAGAAGACAAACAACAGGCAGCTACTGCTGTCTGCCATGGGAGTTCAGGAGGACCTACAGGCCCAGATGGGCCACATGTGCCACATGATACAAGACCATAAGCAGCATGGAGAGGTTTCCTATGTGAAGCACATGGTGGCTTTGGATAGACTGGAGCAGTGCCTGTCAGCCAGCTTGGATGCTGGATTCAAGAGACTGGAACAGTCACTTGCTGCTGGCTTGGGTGGGGTAGTTGCTGCTGTGCTGGAGGCTGCAGCTATGGTCTCCGGCAATGTAGGTGCCTGCCACAGCACTTGCTGTTCCAATGGGGGGAGTGTCACCCTATGGCAAACTCCTTGGTGTCCAGCCACCCCTGCTGTGAGGACATATAGACACCCAGCGCTCCCAGCACACCTTGCATGCTGACCCCAGATGCTGGGCACCCCAGGCCAGTACCTCTTAGGGCCATGGTTGTGGAAAGATCCTGCCATTCCAAAACCTGTCCCCCACTGTGTGGATGATGTCCACCCTGCTATACACCCAGCCACATTGCATGCACCAGCCCCGTGTCCATAGAGGTGGTATGGGCCACACTTAGGGTGACTGTAACACCTGAGCCCTACCCCATATTTGCCACCTTATGCCCTTTCCCAATAACAATGTTTTCCACCATCCCTGGATGGCTTATTCTATGTTGCATCCCACTTTTAACCCCCAACCCCCTGCCTGCATGGCTATTTTTTTGGTTGAATCCCCCCTCACCTGTGTACCGATGTTTTTGTTTGAATCAACCCCTTCCCTGTCTAGATGGCTGTTTTTGTTTGCATCACCCATGGCTCTTCAGTTGTCTGACTCCCAATTTTTAACCCCCACGTCCTGCCTAGACGGTTATTCCTTTGTTTTAATCCTGCTTTTTACTCCCCCTGCCAGTATGGTTATGATTTCGTTTGAATCCTTTGTTTTTATTTGTTTTATTTGTTAAATTTTACATTTTGTTAAACAATTACTATCTCCTGTGTGATCTGTACTCATCATCTGTGTCTGTAGAGGTCTGCAGTGAGGTGGTCTCTGTACTCCTTGGACCTCCTGGTCATCCTGGGATCATGCCTATTGAGCTGCCCTGAAATCTTGGTCCACTGGCTTAGCATCCACTGCTGTGTTTCCCTCTGGGGCCGGCAGGCATATTCCATAGTTGAGTGCAATTTGGTATAGTATGCAGCAGGCAAAGAATACGGCACAGATCTTCTGAGGGCTGTCTTGTAGGGCATCACTTGAAGAGTCAAGGAATCTGAACTGCATCTTGATTATGCCAAAGATCCACTAGATGACACCGCATGTAGTAATGTGTGCCACATTACACCTGTGCTCTGCAGCAGATGGAGGTCGTAGGACAGGTGTTAGCAGCCAGGGATGTAGGGTGTATGAAGTAACATTAGTGGCAGCTGTGGGTGGTGGTGGGGCCTTGGGCATATACTCACAAATGAGGTGCCCACTAGGTATATTCCCACCTTCAAACCTCTTGCACAGAATGGAGTTGTTGCATATGAAGGTGATCTGGACACTGCTGTTATATTGAGCCAAACCTTGATGATGTGCCCTGTTGCATCACATACCACCTGACAGTCAATAGATTTAAAGCCCTTTCTATTCACATAGGCTTCCATTCCATCCTCTGAGGATGCACGGATGGCAGAATGGGTTCAGTCAATGGTACATAGCACAGCCAGTTGGTGTGCAACATAATGGAACTGCTGCATGGTTGCTGTTTGATCTGATGAGGCGATGAGGAATATGATGAATTCCCTAGCATGGGCTAGCAGAGCAGCTAGGAACTGGCCCAACAAACATGAGGTGGCAGATTGATACCGTTGGCATGATCCACAGGTAGCTATAAGGTTCTGGTGGTCAGGAAGCACAGTGCTGCTGTCACTTTGAGCTCTACAGACATTGCATGGCTGTGCTGGGTGTCTACCCAGAGCTGCTCATGCAGCTGCATGAGCATGGCCCTCTTGAGCCAGTACTGACCTATGATTTGGCCATCACTGAGAACTTCAAATGTGACTCGTGGACAGAACAGTATGTTTGCAGCACATTGTCTCTGGGGCCTGTGCATTTGCCTGCTTCTTAATCTTCATGACATCTGGGGTGAGGTACATAATGTGAGCAATGTTTTATGTTGTACAGTACAGGTCTGTACCTCCGGGGCTTGTCCCAGGATAAGACCTACATTTTATAGGCCTTAATTATTGTAGTGCAAAGTCATATCAACTGCCATTTGCACAGCACTGAACTGTTGAACACCTTGTTGCACAGAATATTCATTTCACCACCCCCATGTTCTGTACTGAATACATTATGTCTGTGGTTAGGCACTAGCATGTATGTCCAGTGCAGTGCAATAGACTGAGTACTGCATTCTGGCATAATTGGCCATTGTGATTGCTCAGACGGGATGTACCCAGCACAAACTTTTTGAATATAAGGGTCATAGTTTTTAATGGCTCCTAAGTTAGTTCTTTTCAGTTAATAGTTTATTAATTTTTCAACATACAAACACATATCACACAACACACAGAAAGAACAATCAGTAGCAGCAGAGAAGGATCTCACAGATTATGTCCATAATCCTACAGCATACAGTTTATCAGTAGGGTACAGCCTAGAAAGGATCCCAGGAGGGGTAAGAGGGAAAACAACCTCAATTCTCTGCTGTATAATCAGGGCTCCTACTTTTCTGTGGCACAATGGGACCAATATTCTGCTGCAAGACTACCATTTGCCGCAGAACTTCTGCGGCGGTGGTTTGTAATTTCTGCAGAAGTTCTGCGGCACTAACAAACTACCACATCACAGTGTCAGCTTGTCATCCTGACTTCACTTTCATGGCAGTGGTTATAGCAATCAGGATGGTGGAAAGCACAGTAGTACTAGTTCAAAAAATAACAGACATAAAAATAATTTTAAGCCTAAAAAAGCAAAACAAATGTCTCTCCCTTAAAGTCCTAGCCTGTTGCATAAAGGACATATGCAGAGGGGATTTTATGTGATAGATAAGGTATTTCTATATGCATGCTATCTGTTCCACTAATGAGGTCTCCACTGTCTATCACTTATATATTTGTATGTGCTTTCTACACCATGCATGAGGTTCCCACTGTGTATCACTTATATATTTATATGCAATCTGTAACATACATACAAATATGCGTGTGTGTGTGTGTGTGTGTGGTGAAAGAGACAGAGATACTGTATGTGTGTGTGTGTGTGTATATATATATATATATTTTTTTATTTCCATGAACTTCCATCCTCATCCATACAGGTCCCATTGGAAATGGAATAGAGGAGTTACTGCAAAACTCAATTTTCATGTCAAACTGCTTTCCCTGACACACTGTGTAACACCATTAGGCCATGACATGCATGTGAACCAATTGTGAGATACAGCTCTCTGGTCCATCACAATGTGTCCACCATGTAACAGAACACTGCACCATACCTTCCCAGGCTCCGAGCAGTGATGTGTTCCACCAATCCTTGTGCTGCCCAGCCAGCTCCCAGAGCTAATCTCTGAACCTGAGTTGCTGGCACAGAAACACAGCATGCTACCCTTTGGCCCAACAGCTGTCCCTGCACACAACATTTCTCAATAACTTTTAGGTGATTCTATCAACCAATGACAATACGTAATCAATAACCCTGGCAAAAATGCATACAGTGCAATTATTTATTTAACAGGTCTATTCTTCCAACAGGTCTACACATTATTATATTTCACTTTTCTGGGCATAATTACTTTATTTTTCTTAAAAATTTAGACAACTAAATTCATTTTACCAGTTATTCATTTCAGATAGCGTCTCTATACCTTAAAGGCACAAATAGGTTTGTACAAAGTGAGGTATCAACTTAACAGGTCTGTGCTATTGACAAGGTTTTGTTTAAGTTGGCCTTAGTGCAATAATGTAAGACTGAAAATTGTATTAGGCTGTAGTGTAGGTTGAGCAAATATCACCATGCATGATGTGCTGTGCCACCATCTCTGGCAGTGGGAGCTGTAGTAGATAAGTGACTTTTCATTTCTGTTGCAGAATGCAGCCATTTCATTAGCTAATGTATGATGTTACAGCAATGATAACATCACATTCTGAGCATATGGGGGTTTGGGATATAAAAGAGGGAAGGAACCAGATTCTATGGATAAACAGAAATATTAATAAAAATCACCAAGAAGAGTGAATTCTGCGACACCAGAAGTTCTGAGTAGATTACAAGTTCTCGCAAAATTCTACGGCCGCAGAATTCTAGGGGCCTTGTGTATAATGATGTAAAAAACAAACAAACAAACAAGAGAGATAAGGACCGGGTATCTGATCAATACTACCATATGAACACTAAGGCATATTAGGATTATGTGAGTTAATACACGTTACATGGCTGGCTAATCCGAGCTATGAGAAGGAAACACTTATGCCGGGAGTATCATAAGGGGAAAGTCAACATATAGGCCACAGGTGGAAACTCATCCTATTCCGGTCCTAGGTTTCAAGTAAGCCAAATAAGGGGCCCTGCAAGCCACATATGTCGAAGGTTTATTGACTGCAATATGGGATAGGCGATCAAGTGAGACCAGCTGCGTGAGAGCATGTTGAAGTTCTAAAATAATGGGAATTTCAGTGGACCTTCACTTGCAGAGTATAAGGCATTTGGCTGATATACCTAGAAGGGCCAGCCATCAGAGTTGGTGGGGTTTAAGGCAGGTTCCAAGAGGAGGTAGGCTCAGAATCCACAGAAGTGGGTCTAGCTGGAGCTCCAGGCCTAGGATATTCATGGCAAGTTTGTTCACTGCCTGCCAAAAGGTAGCCAATAGAGAACATTGCCAGACAATATGATATAAATCCCCAGGTTGGGCTTGGCACCTCCAACACAGGTTGTTATTCAAGAGCTTAGCTTTATATAGCACATCTGGTGTTCTGTACCAGTGGTACAAATGTTTATTCTGAATAAGTCTACTGCGGGCATCTGGATAGCAGGAATGTGCCAGTTTGCAGCAGACGGGCCATTGAGTGTCATGTATTTCTACCTTCAAAGCCTTTTCCCATTTTAGTTTGGAAGCCCCAGATTGTAAGGGAATGCTCTCTTTGATATCGGCATACACTTTGCTTTCCTGGCCCTTACAGTGCTTAAGCCAGGCAGAAAGCTTCTGAGGGGTAGCCATGGTGGGTGGACTCAATTTAAAGAACTCAGCCAGAGAGCTTCGGAGTTGCAGGTATCTCCAGAAGTCGCTTTTGCTCAGATCCTTCGTCTGTACAAGGGTTTGAAAGGGTTGGATCCCCAGGCCAGTCTTATCCAGGACATCTGCTCAAACTTTAATGCCAGTGCACTTCCAATGCGGCCAGTAGATGGGCTTATTGGCCACCAGTATATGCTTGTTGTGAAAGATGGGAGTGTAGAGAAGAGGGGTGGGGTTGGCTTGAATCCTGTTGTGTACCTTATTCCAGAAAAGGATTGCGGTGCAATGGTAGGATGGAACCATAGAGATTTTGATAGAGGGTTGTATAATAGAAGGGAAAGACTGTGAACCTGAGCTATGGTCTTTTCCATCTGGAGCCATTTCGGGGAGTCAGGGTCAGGGTAGTGAGCCATTTTAGAGATTGTGTGATTGAGTAAGCCCATGTGTATCCCTCGAACCACGGAAGGCCCCAGCCACCATCCTTCCAGTGAGAGTGAAGTTTGCCCCTGCTATACCGGGGTTTCTTGTTCTCACAGAGGAAAATACCCACTATACTATCTATGGTATGGAGCCACTTTACAAGGGGGGAGCCCAAGTTAGTTCTTTTCAAATAAATTATATTTAGAAGGGTATAACTTTGGTACCATTTTAACCACAAATTTAATTTGTTTAAACATGTGACTTTAAGATCAGTCCAACATAGATGAGACATGACAATACACATTTGGTTCACAATATTTGGATGTCTTGGCTTGGACATGCTAAATGTTTGCTCCAGGAACAAATTCGTGCCTGAAGAAAACCAAAGATATGTTTGAACATACCGAAGCACATTGTGAGTGCCAAAGGCATTCTTTAATATACAGGGATCTGCAAAGCACTATCTTGATAGTGCCCCCAAACTTAGCTCCCTAGTGGCCAAAGGAGATAAGTGACTAATAGAATGCTGCTGGACTTGTAGAAGAAATCTTACTGTTAGGGATGGCAAACAGTGATTGCTCAAAGGAGCAATCTGCCTTATCTATATCTCTATGCGCAAATGACCCGTAACACTAGCAAGGCTATACAGGTTCTTTACATCTCATTAGGGTCTCATTAGAGGCATGGAGTAGAGTTTGCACACCCCCACCACAGCACCTATAAGTGCTGCCTGGTTCATACACCCCCCACAAGTCACCTACCCATATTAAAACACTTACCTGTTGATCCAGTATTCCTCAAGCTTCAAACCAATCGCCCACAGGTATAATATGAAAGGATACTCTGGTGGTCCAGTGCTCCCATGACTCCATCAATCATTGGTCCATATAATATTCAAAGATACCCTGGTGGCCAAGTGGTCCCCCATCTCTTTGATCACCTGCCCATATACTATGAAAGGATATCCTGGTGGTTCAGCAGTTCCCCACTGCCCACCTATAAACTACGAAAAGATACCCTGGTGGTTGAGTGGTCCCAATCATCCCCTCTGATCATCTGCCCATATAATATTAAAAGATACCATAGTGGTCTACTGGTCCTAATGCCCCCTGATTACCCACATGTATAATATCAAAGGCTAACCTGGTGGCCCAGTGGTCTCTCCTCCCCCTGACTGCCCATCCAAATTGGAATAGATGATTCTCTGGTGGTCCAGAAGTTCCCACACCCCCATACTATTGTAGATACCTCACCCCATCTTACCTACTCAGGCCGCTACTCCTCTCCCACTCTTCTTGGCCCCCAACTCACCATTGCAGCCCATTCATTGCCAACCCTCCCAGGCCAATGGCACAACCCCTCAGCTCACCAACTTGGATGTCCACCATCTGAATGACAAGGAGTGACTGCACGCCTATTGAAGAAAGGAAGCACCACTTGTGCACGACACCAAATTTCCTTATGTCCCACACAGTGATGGCACAATACTGGCACCGGTATTGTGCAGTCACAAAAGACAGTTGTTTTTTGCAGAGGGCTATGTCCCCCGCACCCCCCATGTGGAGGCTCTGCTCCCAGAGCCCCCTGCATTTAATTATAACCAACTCCAGGTCAGAGTTGTTCCATTGAGGGGGTAGACCACCAGGATAAACCACATCAGTGAAAACAGTCCATTATAGAGACTGTCACTGTAATGGTCTGTTTTTGGATTTTGCTGTTGGGGTGTTGCACTAGAGTGGACCACTGCTGAAGAAATAGCTGTTTTATCAGTAGGTATTCAACTGGAAGAGTCGTGGGCCAGTGCCAGTCATCACTGAGGGGAAGTGCAATGATAAGGGGGGCCATAGGGGGTGAGTTGGAAGGGCCTAAGTGAGTAGGATGGGATGGGGTGTGCAGTTTAATTGGGGGGAGGAACACTGGATTACTAGGGAGTCATCTATTCCACTATGGAAGGGTGATCAGCAGGATAGATACCACTGGACCACCAGAAATGGTGTAGCGAGGAAGGGTTTGGCTACACACTGACGACTATAGACCCACTTGGGAAGACAAGGGCCTATACAGTGGTGATGGCCTGCATCCATCCAGGAGGGGAAACTCAGTGGTGGGTGGATGGTTTAAATGTTACTTTGATGAACATTTAAACTAGCCAAGGGGGGTAGCAGTAGAGATCAGGGAGGCAGAAACTGCTCCCCCCCACAACACAGGCTGAAGTAAATAGTAGGAAGAATCTGAGAGGAGTGGAATCTGCTGGCATTTAAATTAATATTGGACATCACTATACCAAGCTATACTCTGTTCAGGAAGGACAGGGTGAGAAGGAAAGGAAGAGCTGTGGTACTTTGTGTGTGGGAGGGCATTAAAGTGGCACTGATACAGGGAATATGGTGGGAAAAAGTACTGTGAGTCACCCTACAAATGAGGAATGGATACTGCTGTGTGAAAAAAATCATCTGCCAGCAGAATTTGTACAAAAGTTAGACTTTAGCTTCCACAAAAGTTTGGAAATCATTTTGGAAACTTTCATGGAAATTCTGTCTTAGAATGGTGGGATAAATGTACTAACTGTGATTAATGTATTAAACTACTGAAGAAAATTTCACAGAACTTATCACTGTCCGAGGTCAGGTCTGCAAAATTCTTTCAGCAATTTAAAAAATGAATCCACAATTCATACATTCATTCTGCAGTTCAGTGAGTCACTGAATTGCGGAATGAATGTATGAATTGTGTATGACCTTCACCAGCCTCATATTAATGTGATGTTTCCCTCTCTGGTGTCTAGTGGCACCCCCCACCCTCTGATCACTGTTGCCCATCAAATAAATGTTTCCCTGGAGTCTAGTGACACCATCTACCCTCTGATCACCACCCCCCTATAAAGAAAGTGTTTCCCTGGTGTCTAATGGCAACCCCCACCTTCCAATCACCATCCCACTATCATGAAATGTTTTCCTGGTGTCTAACCCCCCCCCCACTGCTCACATAGGGCTGATTACAACTTTCCACCTCCCCCTTTCCATAGTCTTGTTGGCACCATTGCTGCACTGTCAGGGGGAGCCCACAGGGTGAGCAGCACAATCCCCTTCTCACAACCACAGGCAGCTGCCTATGCAATGACAGAGAGCATGCTCCCAGGGACACTCCCTGTCATTGCATATTCTGGCCAGCTAAGGTGGTGAGAGGAGGGCTGTGCCGGTTGCCCTATGGGCTCCCTACTACAGTAAGACAGCATCATGAACAAGACTATAGAAAGGTGGGGGTGGCAGGTTGCTATAATCAGCTCAGTGTGGGTGGTGTGGGGGGCTGCTAGATGCCAGGGAAACATTTAATGATAGGGGGACAGTGATCAGAGGGTGGGATGCCACTAGACACCAGGGAAATATTTATTTCATAGGGAGATGGTGATCATGGGGTGGGGGTGCCACTAGACACCAGAGAAACATTTATTTGATGGGGGATGGCAATCTGAAGGTGAGGGATGCCACTCAATACCAGGGAAACATTTAATGACAATGGGATGGTGGATGTCCGTTGATGTCTGATTGAAGTATGGCTGACTGAGAACTGAACTCCATCAATACCCAGTAAAATTCCTTCCTTTTACAGATTAAAATATAATTAGTGGATTTCAAAATTATTTGGGAGGTTAATATTTCGAATGGAAGGAGCAAGAAAAGTTCTAATACTGACCTTCCCCAACTTTACCTCTCTTCCGAACCTGCGACACAGCAGGAAGTGCTCTCAGTCAGGGTGGTGGCCAGTATTGTGGAAGATGTGACTCAACCATCAAATGCTGCCCTCTTAGCAGAGATTAAGAATTTTCGCACTGAAATTTGCTCCCTTTAAGATGAACTTAAATCATCTGTCACTTCCACAAAAAAGAAAATGGGAGAGTTGGAGCAGCACTCTTCTGAGTCGCATAACCGGGTAGATCAGCTTGAGTTGCTCTTTGCTCATTGTTAGAAGAGACTCAGCAATTAAATGACAAGTGTGACAATCTGGAAAATCAATCTAGAAGGAATAATATTCAGCTTTATGGGTTGCCTGAGGGAGCAGAAGGTAAAGGGGACTTAATTATCTTCAAGATGTGCTCTTTTCGGCATTGGAAATTGGGTACCTTTTACCTTTACCGATAGAGCTTGCTCATCGAGCACTTACCTCCCAACCCACGGACCCAGACTTGTGTTCGCGCTCTGTAGTTATGCGTTTTTTCAATTTTGCAGTTAAGCAGGTTATCTTAAATAGAGCTCGGAAGAAAGAAGTACTTAATTAACAAGGTCACTGGCTGGTATTTGCAAATGAGGACTTGCAAATGAGAACTGGAGAAGGGCAGATGTGATCCCCCTTCACAAAAGTGGGAGCAAGACAGAGGCAGGAAACTACAGACCTGTCAGTTTGACCTCAGTGGTAGGGAAAATGATGGAATCACTTCTGAAGGAAAGAATTGCTGAGTACCTAGAGGCCAGTGGGGTACAGGACCCAAGGCAACATGGATTCACAGCAGAAAGGTCATGTCAGACAAATCTAATTGATTTCTTTGACTGGGTGACCAAAGTAGTAGACTAGGGAGGGGCTGTGGACATGGCATACCTAGATTTTAGCAAGACATTTGACACAGTCCCTCATAAAAGATTAATAAACAAATTGGTCAGCCTGGGAGTGGGTCCCAGGGTGGTAGCCTGGGTAAAACACTGGCTAGACAACAGGAAACAGAGGGTAATAGTAAATGGAGTCCACAGTGAAGAAAGGAGGGGGTTACTAGTGGGGTACCACAAGGTTTAGCACTGGGGCCAGTCCTTTTTAATGTCTTCATAAGTGACATTGCAGAAGGACTGGAAGGAAAAGTAAGTCTCTTTGCAGATAACACAAAGATCTGCAACAGGGTTGATACGCAAGGTGGGTTGGAAAGGATGTAAAGGGACTTGGCAAGGTTGGAGGAATGGTCAAATGTATGGCAGCTTAGATTCAACGCAAAGAAGTGCAAAGTAATGCACCTGGGAAACAAAACCCAGGGGAAGAGTACACAGTGGGGGGTGAGATACTGACAACAACAAAAATGGAAAGGACCTGGGTGTAATCATATCAGATGACCTAAAGGTGGGCCAGCAATGTGAGAAGGCAGTAAGGAGGGATGGGGGGATATTGGGATGCATAGAGAGAGGCATCACCAATAGAAAACAGGAAGTTGTTGTCCCTCTGTACAAACAGTTGGTAAGACCACATCTGGAGCACTGTGTACAGTTCTTGAGACTCCATCTCCACAAAAACATAGACAGGATGGAGGCTGTCCAGAGGAGGGCAACCAAAATGGTGCAGGGTCTGCACCAGAAGACATATGAAGAAAGACTAAAGGAGCTTAAGATGTATAGCCTTGAGGAAAGGAGGGAGAGGGGGACATGATAGAAACTTTCAAATATCTCAAGGGAATCAACAAAGTTCAAGAGTATAGCATCTTTCAGAAAAAGAGATGTGCAAGAACAAGGGAGCACAATTTGAAGATAGAGGGGGGAGGCTCAGAGGTAATGTGAGGAAGTATTTCTTCACCGAGAGGGTTGTAGATGCATGGAACAGCCTTCCTGAAGAGGTCATAGAGTCAAAAACAGTAGGGGAATTTAAGAATGCATGGGACAGACATAAGGCAATTCTAGTGAGGGATAGGAGGAAGTAGGCTCTTGGTTAATTAGGATCTGCAGCTTATCAGTTAGGTATGGAAATGGGCAGACTAGGTGGGCCAAGCGGTCTTTATCTGCCATCAGATTCTATGTTTCTATGATTATTCACCTGAGGTACAATGCAAGAAGAGAGTGTATGTTCCCCTTTTCTGCATCCTTAATGCAAATAATTTAACATTTTCTACTCCCCATCCAGCTCATCTATAAATTTACTTCACTGATGGTGCTTCGGTGTTTGAATACCCTGACTCTGCTTTACAGGAGCTCCACAATTGGAATATGATTTTAGACGACCCTATGGAGGTACAAGAGTTCAGAAACAAATGAGCCCTTCAGAAGGAAGTATGGCCTAAAGTTTCCCCTGAGGGCAAAAAAAGATGGAAAGAACAGACATTAAATGAAATACATTCGCTCCTACAGACTTTCTGACGAGAAGAGCCAGAACAATGTGAATGCCAAGAAGTTGGGGAATTGCAGGGTTGGTATAGTTTTACAGATTGGGTCTTTCTCAGAGATCTTGATTTTGTTTTTCAATGCTTACTATAGTTCTGCTTTTTTGAGGGAGCCTCTCACATTTATGGGTTTGTATGGGTTGCTTCTTTAGATCTTGCCATGGGTAGGTGGGTTGGGGGGCCTGTCAGTTCACAAAATTTATTGGTTTTCTGGTTGTTTCCTTTTTCTCTTCTTCTCTATTTACTTTTTTTTATTTATTATAGTGTTTTTTTCTCTGTGTTCTATTAGTTATTTATAGAAGTGCTGTGGTGGGAGCTGGAGATTTCAATTAGTGAGTTTTCCGATTTCTTTGCAGAGGTAGCTGAGGGTATCATGGCGGCTGAGTCTTCAGTGTCTAGCATTTTCCTTAGAATTGAAAATGATCTCTGTCTCTGATTTAATTCTGGCCTCAGTTTCCCAGTATGGCATTTAGTTGTGTCTCGGGTTGATACTCCAGCTGCCACATCCGGATTTGGTCATAGCTCTTAGTGGGCAGAGGACTATGAATACTCTGTCTGAAGAGATGCTGAAGGTTTAGATGAGGGGTGCTGTCTCAAAATTATGGCTCTTATGGTACATTTAGACCCCACTTTTTATTCTCTTGCATGGCCTTGATTTTTTTTACTGTGGGTCTTATTTTTTGCTAGGCTACTCTGAGTTCTCTGTGATATTTTTTTTGGCACCTGGGTTGGTGTGTTGGGGGGGGGTCAACGACTCTCTTCAGGTATTGGCTTTTTATTTCTCTTTTTATTTTGGAGCATGATTTTCTTGGCTTTCAGGCTTTTTTTTTCTGAACTTTCTATATAGGGTCTGAGTGAGGAGCTGGAGACCTAAGAGTTTTTTTTTTTTTTTTTTTTGGGGTCCGTTGTTGCTGTAGTAGCAGATCTTGTTGTTTTCTAATATTTTCTTTAGTGGCAATTCTAACTTTTGTCACAGACTTATTTTTTGCATTTACCCCTCCTATATTGTACTTGGTTATTCTCTATGTTAGTATTCCAGTTCCGCTAAGTAGATTTTTGCTTTTTATTCTTTACATGTTTCACATACTGTACATGAATGCTAATTAATTGCTTTCTATTCATTTGTTTTCTGACTTCATGGATTCTGACTTTGGCAGGGCTGCAGTTAGGCAGTTTTGTTATTTGCTGTTTTCAAGCCTCTTTTTTGTGGAGTCTAAATTGAGATTTTTATTTACTGTTCACCAATACTTTATTCCTTTGTTTTATACTTCCTTTATTGAATAAGTAAGTAAATCCACATACATTTGTTAGATTCAATACAATTAATCCTGTGATATAACCAGACTACATGGAGTGGCTGTACAAACTTGAGCCACTACAATTAATACAATAGTTTAAAAACCGTTTGGGCTAAACATTAGGAACAAAAAGGAAAAATGTGAGCAGGGTGTCTCTAAGGGACCCCACCCGACAGATACATTAGGTCACAATATAAGGAAGTGTCATCCAACTTAATACAGGTTATTTCCTGTGGAATCCCCACAGATGAGGATCCCAGAAGCAAGCCTAGAGGTCCAAGGTGGGGGGGGGGTCTCTCATGGATGGCCGTATCTACCCGATCCCCACCAAATTATTGTATTTGGTCTTTAATCAGCTCCCATCTTGTCCAATGGGAATTAAATACTTCCAATCTGTTATGCAAAGCATATGAAAGATGTTCATTGTGCTGTACAGTAAGCACCAGGGATTTCCAATCTGGGATCATTGGGGGAGATACCTGGAGCCATTTTTTGGTAATAAACTTATATTCTGTGCACAGCAGGATGGACCATAAATATAAGATAGTTTTATTCTTTACCCCCTTACGTAGGACACCAAGCAACCAATTGATTGCAGGGAGAGGCAGCTGGAAATCTAATATAGAAGATACTGTATATGGTTGGAACCCAAGTTCCAAAAGGTGGATAGTTTGGGGCAATCGTAAAATATATTCTTATGTGATGCTTTAGCCTCCCCACATTCCCTCCAGCATTTTTAGAAGATGCTCCAGGTCTTCATAGTGCTACAGCCGTGGGGACAAGAAAGAACCTCACTCGAACCTTCCATGCAAACTCTCTCCAGATTGGGGATAAGGTACTGGCCCATGTTCCTCTCCAGATCTTTTGTCAATCTTTAATACTGATAACCTGGGCTAACTGTTTTTCCCAACTTGCCTTTACAGGCTCCATTGAATGGGCTAGTTGTTGGATCAGGAACTTATATATTATTGAGATGGCTTTTTTGCTCTGGGAGGAGTTCCAAATTTATGCAAATAAGGGAAACATCTTCCTACAACTGTGGCCCTTTCTCTCTACTTCTAATTTGTTTGGTAATATAGTTTCTGATTTGAAAATAATAAAGTCTATCTCTCTCTCTATCCATGAAAATCTTTTCTGGCCTTCTTCAAAGCTTATCAATGTAGTACTCGCATTAACTGCCAGGGAGCCACTAAACCCCTCGAGGCCTGATTTCTGCACCAGGGCTCACAGAGTCCAGGTCGACAATGTGGGGTTTCCAAGAACCACTGGTGCTTCCAAAACTGTTGCTGTATGGTTTTGTTTTTCATGCCTGTCCTCCACCCCTCCAAAATAGTTGCAGTGTCATCTGGAACTAGTTGCTTAGCCTGCTTCAATAGGGTTGGGGAGAACAGGCTTGCTTGCAATGGGAAAGCCAGTGTTCTGGCTAAATCCATTTGTTTCCAGGCAGCCCAATAGGTGTCAGTTCCCCATAACAGTGCCAAATGCATTTAAGCGGCAGCCTAGTAGTCAGCTAAAGAGGGGAGAGCCACTCCTTCCTGAACCTTGGGGAGATATAATTTATTTCGGTGAACCCTTGGTTTTCTATGGTTCCACTGAAAGGTGTTGAGGGCTTTCTGTCATGAAAAATTTTCCTTAAAGGGTATATTTCATGGGACACATTGAAAGAGATAAAGGAACCGGGGAAGGACATTCATCTTTAGTGAGAGGGTGCGTGTGTACAAGGAGGAGGGAAAAGGATTCCATCTCCTTAAGTCTTGTTTGAGGGTAGTCACCAAGGGGGTATAATTTAAGGTATATAACCAGGGTAAGTCACTTGTGATATGAATTCCTAACAGTTTCATAGTTTGCTTGTCCCATTTAATTGGGAACATATTCCTAAGTTTGGGTGTTGGGTTGTAACCAATAGAGAGAGCCTCTGTCTTTTTTATATTTAGAGAATAGCTGGATAACTGGGAGAAATCCCTGATTTTCTGAAAGAGAGCTGGCATTGAGGAGTCTGGGTTTGATAGATCAGTAGGTCATCAGCAAACAGGGCCAACTTATGTTCTGTGCCTGTAACTTGGATGCCTGTGATATCTGGGGAAAGGCAGAGACACTAAGCCAAGGGCTCTATATAGAAGGCGAAAAGCAGGGGGAGAGGGGGCATCTGATATTGGTCCTATATCCCTGGTGGTCCAGTGGACCACTCGCAGCCTGATCACAGGTATCAGTAAATAATAATGCAACACCAATCCAACCCTAGTGGTCTAGCAGTACCCCCCACCTGCCCACTGAGCCCACTCCGCTCCCCCAGTCAGCGGCGGGCTGCAGCCCCCACCACTTGCTGCCCTCGCCCACCGACTCGACTGTACGGTGGTTAGCCATTGGTCTGACAGTGTGAGCCAATGGGCATGCAGCTCGCATTATATTACAGTCTCAGATATGTGAATGGATCCATTCACATATCTGACTGTGTAGTACGGTATGGCTGCATGTCCATTGGCTCACACTGTGGACCAATGGGCATACAGCCCTACCGTATGGTGTCGTTGGCGTGGCGGGCAGCAAGGGTGGGAGCTGCTGCCCGCCGCTGACCGGGTGGGAGGCAGGGGCCCAGTGGGCGGTAGGGAGGGGGTACCACTAGACCACCAGGGTTGGATTGGTGTTGCATTATTATTTACTGACACCCGTGATTGGGCTGCGAGCAGTCCACTGGACCACCAGGGATATAGGACTGAAATCAATACAACATATGCCTGCGATCGGGCTGCAAGTGGTCCACTGGACCACCAGGTATAGCGTTAACAGTTGAAAACTGACATATGCCTGCAATCAGGCCACAAGCGGTCCACTAGACCACCAGGGATTGTGTTAACGGTTTTAAACAGACTTATGCATGCGATCGGGCTGCAGGCGGTCCACTGGACCACCAGGGATATAGGATGATTCTCATATTCTACTTATGCCCGTGATCGGGCAGTGGGGCACTTTGCCATGATGTGCAGGTGGCGTCGGTCCCCGACGGCTGCAGCCTGGCAGGGCACCAGGAGCAAGTCACCGGCGATCAGCGCACCTGCGTGCAAATGGAGCCATAATGACATGCAAATGGACCCATTTGCACCTTGCACACATTATGGCCTCATTTGAATGTGCACTTTGAATATCGTGGTTGTTACACCTAGCATAATGAAATCAAAGACGCATTCCCTGCCCCACTTTGGCCACTTGGCGGTGGCGCAGTGCCACTGCACCATGTGCACTGCGGGTGGCCAGGGTGCGATATTCAATGCTGCTGTGCCACAGCGCAGCTCCATTGAATATCACCCTGTCAATGCCCCTGCACAGCCGAGTTGCGCTGCACCCATGCTTGCACCACAGCCTGGTGCAGTCTGAATATCTGGGCCAGAATCTGTAATCCCATTAAAGGGACACTGTCAAACTGTTTTCCATCATATTATTTCTAGTTAAAAACCTACATATTATGATTGCTTACCTTCTCTAACATTCATTGATGTTGCTATTTGTTTTGTCTGTCTCCTTGTTTAGTAGAACTGAAATGCATGCTAATGTATATTTATAATCAACTTTGTTTTGTTTACAATCCTGGATCTGTTCTTACTGAAACACGCTGACAGTGCAATCACTCATAAGGCAGTAGCCTCCTAAACTCCCACTGCATCATTAGCTGCTAGACTGTGTTGGAGGTATTCCCAAGCCCAGGAAAGATGCAGTTGGAGCTGATCAAGGAATATAAACAAACCTGTTTGTGTGGTAACATCAGTATGGTGGGCAGTCTGTTTTTCATTTTTTTAAAGAAAAAAAGAGTCCAAATCAAACTACCAGCTACATTAGCAATTTTTCACAATGTTGGCAATCATAAAATGTGTTTTTTTAAACTAGGGACACTTTGAGACCTAAGGGGGTTGACAGTGTTCCTTTAAACAGTACCACCTCCTTCAGTATTTCAAACCCCAACAAGCTGATTTCATATTTTTGCAGAAAACCCATTTATCATCCGAAGAACACCAACATTTTTTCAAGTTTCACTTTGACCATGTGTTTTTTTTTTCCTCCCATAAGTTGGGCCATAGAAGGGGAGTTTTGCTTCTTTTGTTGCTGTGGTTTACCCTTTGTCCCTCAACTTTCTGTTACTGATAAGGCAGGATGCTATGTAATTATAACTTGTCATTTCAACGGCCACCCTCTAACATTATTTAATACTTACTTCCCCCAAGGGCAGGCCATCAGATATTTTTCTTCTTTCTTTTCAATTTTACTGGATCATTTTCAGGGGCAGCTTCTTTGGGGTGGAGACCTCAATCTCACCCTGTCTCCAAATTGGGATTCCTCAAATTCTAAAGCTTTTCATCAGTCTGCGGCCACTAAATATTTTAACAAAACTCCTCAGTCTTTAGGGGTAGTAGATATTTGGCGGATTTGTCTTCCAAAGCATAGGCAATACACTTATTATTCATCCAGGCATGGTACATTTGCTAGGCTTGACTACATATTTACAATGTTAGAATATGTTGACTCGATACAAGTGGTTGAGCATGGCCCATGTTGCTCCTCAGATCATGCCCCTATACAAGCATCTTTTATTTTGGGGAGCCCCGAATGTCACACTTTCTGGCACCTGCACTGAGGTATTCTTCTGGACCAAATTCTGTTAGATAAATTAATGGGTCAGATCTCTCAGTTCTTACAAGAGAATGATATAGATGACGTTACTCCTAGTATTTTGTGGGATAACCTTAAGTCCATTCTCCAGGGCACTATAATAGCTCATGCTTCTGCTTTGCACTGGAAGTGAGAATGGAAATGAAAGGAATTGTATGCTACACTTCATTCTTATCAGACACACTGGATGTTGGGAGATAATACTATTCGGCCATTAATTTTAGAGATACAGGCCCAGGCATAAAAGTTAATTGACTAGAAGGTGGAACATGCCTTGTTCTACCTCTGTCAGAGATCATTTGAAGGGGAACTCCGTGGTGTCTGACATTTGGCTCGACATCTTCATGCCTGCATAGTAGCTGCCACTATTCACAAACTAAGAAACTTTACTGCAGGGCAATACACTTTTAAAAGTAATGAAATTGCATCTATTTTTTGGTCCTATTACTCCTGTTTGTACATGACGGATACTCAATCTCTTTCTTTGCAGCGATTACAATCCTTCTTGTCCTGGGCAGGTCTTCAATGCTTTCCCCCAAGCAAGGTTAGAGTTTTTTATCACCCATATCAGACTCGTCACTCTTTTGTAGTATTCAACTGGCTAAAATGGGGAAGTCCTCAGGTATGGATGGTTACCCTTCTGAGTTTCACAAGCCTTCCTTTTTAACACCTCTTTTGCAGCCCCTTTTATTGGCCTTTTCTGTATCTTCAGGAGGGGAATCCCCCACCTCCTTAGCATTACCAAAAAAAGACTAGGGCTGTACAAATAACTTTTCCTGAATATTCATCCAAATATTTGGTATTTGGCAGTCAAATATTCAGATATTCGGTATTTGTATTCGGCTGTTTAAAAAAAAAGAAAAAAGAAACCGCTCCCTCCCTCGTCTCCCAGCCCAAATTGTGCAAACCCTATCCTCCCACCCTATATTAAAAGTTCAATACCAGCATTCAAAAGTTGTTATTTATTTCTTTTTTAAGTATTTTTTACATCCTTTCCCCATTGGGTGACCATAACTGGCTCAACCCTTATGTATCCATGGACAGTCACCTCAATGTAAAGCACTCTTTGCACTCACAGAAAATATAATTTAAGTCCCCCCCCCACACTGAACAGCATCTGACCCCCAGGCTTTCTACCACCCACCAGTACTGCAGCACCCAGTTCTCCAATATAAATGCAGAAGGTGACCAACTCAGCCCTCTATCTTTCATGGCCAGTTACTTTCTCATGCATGAAAGTGCCCTGTTCATGTGCTTGCCATGCTAAAACTAGCCAATCAGGTGATCCAGCTGGTTTTACTTTGGCAAGCACATGAGCAGAGCACTTCCATTCATGAGAAGGCAACTGGCCACAGAGGAGTGAGGGTTGAGTCGGTCACCATCTTGGGTGCTGCTGGACTGGTGGGAGGGTGAAAGCCTAGAGTCGGGTGCTGTCGGGGGAGAGACTTAAATTCTGTTGTCTGTAAGAGCAAAGAGTGCTTTACACTGAGGTGGCTGGCAGTGGAGGGGACAGGTTGAGCCAGTTGTGGCCACCCAAAGGGCGAGGATCAGAAAAAAATACTTAAAAAAAACAACTTGTGGGTTTTGGGGGGCAGGAGGTGGTATTGTATATTTAATAAAGGATGGGAGGATGGGGGATTACACTATTTGGGGCTGGGAGAGGAGGGAGAGGGTGATTTCTTTTTTTTTTCTCTTTTTTTTCCCCCAGGTGACTGACTAATGCACAGATAGTCCCCTATTCAGAAAGAGCCACTGAATATTCAGAAGTCCTACTATTCATGGTATTCTGGAGAAGATATTCAGCCCCTGCACAACCCTAGTAAAGATCATTTCTCTCTGGCCTCTTTTTGCCCAATTTCTGTACTTGATATAGATTACAAGTTGTTTATGTCTAAATGGGCACTTCAGTTAGAGGGCCTTCTCACCACCCTGCTGGACAGGGACCAAGCTGGTTTCATCTGAACTAGACAAGTGCATGATAATGTTTTGCAGTACTTTTCTTTTTTAGATTATGTTTTTCGACATTCCATGCCAATGGTCATGGCCAGCTTGAAAGCAGAGAAGGCTTTTGACTTGGTGTCCTGGCTCTTTCTGTGGACTACTCTCCAGTCTTTCGGTTTTCCCTTAACTTTCATAACTATGTTACAACAGCTATATCAGTCCCCTCTTGTTATGCTTAAGATCATTGGGCTCTTCTCTTCCCCTTTTTCCTTGGGTAGGGGCAGTAGGCAGGGTTGTCCCCTTTCTCTGATCCTGTTTGCTCTTTATAATGAACCTTTAGCTGCTTACATTAGGCTTTCTTCTACTATTCATGGTATTCCTCTAGGCGGTCAAAATTATAGAATTTCTTTGTTTGTTGATGATATTTTGTTGACACTTACTGAACCTAGCATTTCTATCCCATCTGTTTTTCAGTTGTTAGATCAGTTTGAAATATTGGCTAGTTTCCATTTAAATAAAGACAAAACTGAACTCTTAGCTATTAATTACATTCCACCACCACATATTGTCGCACTGCCTCCCTGTTCGATGGACTAGAAACTCTTTAAAGTATCTTGGTGTTCATATACCTAAAAACCCTGACCATTTGCAGTTATTAAAGTTTGAACCTGTGACATCAACCATTGCAATTGATTTAATCCACCGGTCAGCTTATTGTTTTTCTTTCCTTCAATGGATAGAAATCATCTGTCTTTATGTACTCCTTTGAATTTTATTTTTTTCTTCGACAGTTATCTGCCTATCCTTGTTCTCATTTTATTTGGGGTGGTCAGAAGTCCAGGATATGACTTACATTATTACATTTGCCTATATCTGCAGGTGGCCTTAACCTTTCTTATTTTCATTGGTATGCAGTGGCATTCCAAATATGGATAGTATTTCAGTGGGTATCGGATTCTTTCCAAGCTTATTGGAAAGACATTGAATTCATGCTTAATGATTTATATGACTTTAACCATATTTTATTTTCATTTTCACTGGGTCATGTTCCCTTTTCTAATTTTGTCTGGTACACACAGGTAACTCTTAGGATATGGCATAAGATACGACTGAATTGTCCTTCTAACTAACTAATATTTACAACTGTACTGGCTTGGAACTTCCAAAACTCTTTAGATAGGATGGATCCTTTTTTGTGTAGGTGGGCCAGGTTTGGTTCCATTTCTTATCATTAGGTTTTGGAGGTTAAATGAATCCACCTTTTTTTCAGATTTACAAGCTGCTTATGACTTACCCAGTTCAGATTATTATAGATATTTGCAGCTCCATGCATTTTTGCATACCTTATCTCCTGATAGTCAGCATCTTCCTGATACTCTGTCACCAATGACTACATTAATAGTAGTTCTTCAAAGAGGAGAGCTTATGACACACCTTGTTGGTTCTATTTATTCTGCTTTATGTTCTCTGTTGACAAACTCTACATCTTGTTTATTAGCTCATTGAAATTAAGACTTGCAATTGGTATGTGACTTTTCCAATGGAAAAACTACTCCCCACTGACAGTTGAGCTGACAGTCTCCTTTCACATAAAAGAGTTTGTCTGGAAATGCCAAATGCACTTTTTTAAGACCCCTGTAACTTCAGTCAAATTTCTAGGATGTCAGAGTTGACTATGTTGGGGGGGGGGATGCACAGCAAGTCATGTCCATATGTTTTGGACTTGTCTTCCTCTCTAACCCTATTGGCAGGAAATTTCTCAAGTGATCAGTTCATTTTTTTTAAGTTAATAAACTTTATTTCACTAGGAACAAAAAAATGCAGAGGTACAATTAACAAGGGCTTCAGACATGTACATGGCAAGACACAATTGTGACATATTCCTTAATGAAGCCAATACAAAGTTAAAATTATTCACTCAATCAATCAATCCAATTTTATTTTAGGGTTATAGAAAAACCTTCACAACATACATAACATAAAAATACAAGTTATGTCAAAGACATCTTCATTCGTTAAAAATATTTAAAAAAATACAACGTTTTTACATTATGTAAAATCCTTAAATTATCCACTCAGGTCTATATAATTTTTATTTTACATTTTAGTTTCCTAATAGCTAATAAATAATTTGCCAGCCTTTCCACTGCCCATATATCTTCTGTATGGAATAGAATATTTGTTAATTCATCCTTGTTAATTAGATAAATATTACTTAGGAATGGACTTAGCCAATAGTCTTACACTTTCTCATACCATCTACATTCCCATAGAGGACATGCAACAAATCTTTTCTTCCTCCACTCCCACAATCGCATTCCTCTGAGCTATCCCAGCTTTTTTATATCTAAAATCCAATACATTGCTTGGAAATTGTTCAAATTTATACATTACAAAATTAAAATGCAATTTAGGCTCACTTAATATATCTAAATATTTTTTGAGCCCATGACTGTAGTTATTTGATGTGAACCATTTAGAATAACTTTAATTAGTTATCACATTTAAATCATTCCTATTCCAATAGTTCTTTATCTTTTTTTGCATATATTTTTTGTAGTTCATACTTATCACAATCCCTTATCAACATCTCTTTTCAGATGAAGACATTTATGTTCTTTTAATATGGACATTATAGAATTCAGTCAAAAGTCTGTTTTGTATCCAAGTTCCATCCAGAATTCCTTTCTTTTAGGCAACGTTTGACCAGGGAGTCCCTACTTTTATTAGTAATATGTATCCAAAAATGAACCTTCCTTGTCTCCATTAAATCCTTAATATTTACTAATCCCAATTCTGACCTTATGTAGGTAGCTGGGCACCAATGACCTACCTTTAATATATATCGCAGGGATTTATATAGTGGGCTCAATAATCTATTTGGCTCCTTTGCATCCCAAATTTCACTGCCATATAATATTTGGGATTCAACTTGAATGACTTGCACCAAGGCTCTGATCGTCATCCCTCCATATGTATTATTAAATTTATTTAGACCAGCTATAGTTGTTTTTTAACTTTTCTGAGGTTATTGCCAAGTGCTTGGTCCATTTACCATCTTTTTGCATCATTACGCCCAAATAGGTATAATCATGGGCTACCTCAACATTTTCTGTGCCAATGAACCATTTTCCTTTGCATGTCCTACTCCCAATAATCATTACCTTTTTTTTTTATTTAATATTTAATTTTAAAGATTTGGATTCTTCACATATATACTCCAGTTTTTTTCTGTAATCCCACCATTGTTAAGGACATAATTATAATGTCATCAGCATAAGCTAATATGGGTACTGGGAAATCCTTAATCTTAGCTGAGTCACTATCAACATCACCAATGTGTGACAGAATACCTTCCATATAAGGGGAAATAGAAAGGGGGCCAATACACAGCCCTGCCTTACCCCATGATTAGTTTTAAATGCCCCAGAAAGCTGCCTTCTGGGCCATATCTAACCTTAGCTCAGGTACTATCATATAACTGGGATATAATCCAGACTAGATTAGGATCTAGCCCTCTTTTAAGCAAAATTTGCCACAAAATCCCCCTTGTGACACTATCGAATGCTGTACTATAATCGATAAATGTAACATACAGTACAACTTTTGTCTACACAATTTAACATATTTCTCAATAAAATGATGTAATACAAAAATATTATCGAGAGTTGAAAAATTATTCCTGAATCCTGCCTGAAATGGTGTAATACTCCCAGTTAAATCAACTTCAACCAACAAACATTGCAAAATTATTTTAGAATTTTTTTTTAGGTTGATATCCAATAGACTAATAGGTTTATACATTTTGGGGTCATCTAATGGACCTTTCTTATGTAACGGTACAATATTTGCACCTTTCCAGGACTCAGGAAAACTTTTCTCTGTAATACATTTGTTATAGAAAGCTATCAGAAAATAACACCAAATCTTGGTCTCAGTCAAATACACTTCAGCCAGAATCCCATCTGGCCCTGCTTTTTTCAATGTGTAAATTGCAAGGTACATTTCATCCAATGTTACTGGTTTAAAAAAATTTATTGGGCAGATCATACATACTAGTCATTTCTCTTTCCTCTGGGTCAAAATAAATTTTCCTATAATGTATAACCCATTTTTCTTGTGGGATATAAATATCAGTTACCTTTAAATGTATTGTGTCCTTTAGAAACTAAAGTCCAAAAGGCTTTTCTATCTTTCTTTTGTACTGCCCTTAACATCGTCTCCCAATTTCTTTTGAAATATGATTTTTTCTTGTCCCTAACCAATTTCTTATATAATTTCTTTCTCTCATTTAATTCCCCTAATTTCAATTTGGACTGAGACTTTTTAAATATTTGACATAATCTCCTAATTTCTGATCTTTCTCTTCTACATTCACCATCAAACCAGGAATGGAAAACATTTTTTTTCCTAGGTGGGGCCTCCAAAGAGATTTTTATTTCTTCAAAACCTATCTTAATCTGGTTGTATAATTCAATCCAACATCTTGTAGAGATCTGTTCAGGTGATTGTGCCACTATAGAATTCTGAATTATAGGACCTATAATATCTTGAGAGTCATATCTCCATCTAAGGCGACGTGAGGCTCTTATCTCCACAGCAGAAACTCTATCTACCTCTTGCAAGGTTATATTTCTCCCACTTGTTTCTATTATAACTGGGTAGTGATCGCTCTCTGCTCTAATAAGAATTTGGCAGTTATGCCAGAAATCAGGTTGCCCTGACCAAAAAACTAAATTAATTACAGAGGCCCCTTTTCCAGAAACAAAAGTGAAATCTCCTTCATGGTCTCCTTCATAGCTCCCATTTAATGGGTATAGATTATTTTCCTGTAATATTTCTAGCAGAGATTTCCAATTTTTATTAATTATTTTATCTTTCATTTGTCGTTACTTCATATCCAAAATGCAATTATAGGAAAAGAGAGAATGATCTATAAGCCCATCAAAGGAACCAGTACGGCATTAAAATCACTCATAACTAACAGTTCAGCACTGCCAAAATCCTGTTGCACGTCCTTTAAAACATCAGAAAGCTCATGCAAAATCCTCTCTATATAATAGCTGGAATTAACTGGTGGTACATAGCAATTAATAAGTATGATTTTACTACATACATCTTGTAAGATCACAATTATAAAATTCTTCCTTATTTTCCACATTAGTGTTTTCTGAAAAACACCAATCTTAACTGGGGCATTAAAAGATTCATAACCATTTAGGGTAATAGATGTTTCTTCATTAAGCCATGTTTCTTGAAGGCAGATTATCTTGTGCTCTTTTAGGAACATTAAACTTTCATTATCTGCCCATAAAGACTGCCATCCAGCTACATTTCACGAGATATAATGAATTCTAGATTGGGCAATATTTTCTTGTGGCAAGTGGTTGGCTGAATCCAAGGATAGTCAAATATCACTGTAACCTGCTAATAACTTAAATCTATTGGCCAATGAAATTTTAGGACTTGTATCACTAGAAAATCATACCTTGTAGGTTCAGTGTTCAGTAACAGAGGGTCAATTAAATATAGTCCCAGCATGTCCGATTTTTCTTTCTGAGCTAATAACTGATTAGCCAGGCTCTCATTGCTCACCCATTTGTCAAATTGACTATCTTCATGTACATGATTTACTGTTATATTTCCCATATTTGCAACTGGTGTCATCAAAACATTTGTTAATAAATTGCTTATCACCTGTGTCAGCTTTGTATCTGTCTCTTATAACATCTGGTTCATTCCAAATAGGGTCAGAATTTTGCTGGGTTCATTACTTGAGTTATTTACCATTGTGTTAAAATTCTCCCTATTTCGCTAAAATTTTAAAATGTCCCCATTGCTCTAATTCTCTCTATTAATCCACACATAGTTAGCCATTCTAGGTGAAACAAAATACAAATCCACAATAGTTGCTCCCTAAATTGACAGCTTCCTGATTTTCTCAACATCAGCCTCTGTCACTTCAATATCTAATTCCTTTTTTAAATAATCTAGGACATGGAATTTCAAACTTGCTTTCTCTAAATTACTCCACACATCTGGTCCATACAACCTTATTATAGGCGAGTACTCAAAATCTTCTTTTAAATTGGCTTTAGGGTCATCAGCAACCAACCCTTGATCTTGTTTCCTTTAGTTCCTCCATTCCTACTTCTATTATGTTATAATTTCTTCTTACTTTTCCAAAATCCTGTTTTAGTCCCACCAATTCTTGTTCCAATAGCACCAACTGAGCTGCCAGATCTGTCTGCCATACTTGTTCAGGTACTTGGGCCACATGATCTATATGTTTATTCATAACTACCATTTTCGCCTGTTCTATCATTCTTTCATTTTCCATAGTCAAGTTATTTTCTACTGTCTCCACTGTGATCTTCTCCTTAATTTCTTTCAGTTGTTTCCCTTCTTTTTTCTTTTTTTTTTTTTTATTTATTTTGACTCTTCTTCCTTTTATTCTTACTTCTTTTCTTGGACCTCATTTCAGTAGTTATGTCAGACATTTCAATCTCACTGAAATCTGGTCTTAATTGCACAGGCACATTATCCAGCTCATTTTCTGATAATTCTTGTTTCTGATCAAGTTTTTCAAGGACCTGATTTATTTTAATTTCATTAAGAGCAAATGTGCTCTCATATTTTCCATTATGTCTTTGTTTATAATTAGCTGCTCCATAAGCACTAAAAAAGCACTATTGGGATCATTTAACAGTAAAATGAATTCCTTGCTAAGATGTGTAGGGGTAAAGGGTATTGGGGCAGCTACTATGGCTGCTGCACGCTCCTTACTCTCACTCTGGTATCATGTTCCTTTAGGACAGCAATGGTTACAACATTCGGCACCAATAATTTTTTCTTCTAATCCTCTCAGACCAGTTATTATCTGTTCTAAATCTTCACAAACTTCCTTTAAATCCCTCTATCTAGTCATCACAGCACTAGTCTTTAAATCATGCCCATTCTCTTCTATACTATTTTCTGATAAGTTAAACCAGAATTTAGGGGATCTCCCCAAGCAACTATCTTTACTTGACTGCTCATTTATAACACATTCACCACTACCTTCATCTCCATCTCTATAATAAGACTCTTGTTCTGTATTCTCAAGTTCCATTCCTTCTGGGGTATTACAATGTTTGTCCCAAATAGAACCCCCATCCTAGGGAAAATTGAAACATCTAACTGGCACTGAGCACCTGATATTAATGATCTGTTAACTAGATCCCCACTGGGGGTGGAAGCATTATTTGTATTACTTTTCTTCCATAGTTCTGTTAATTTATTTTGTCTTCCCCCCATTTTATACTGTTTTGGTGACATTTCATTTAAAGGGGAAGGATTACTATGATTTAATCTCTGCTTTCTTGTTTTAACCATCTCTGCTGCATCTGATATATTAGATATTAAATGCTAAATATGCAAAATATATGTCAAGAATTGATTCTAGCACTTTACTCAACAACAGATACACCTTAACTAAATGAAATGGACAGTTTATGGTAGTGCTGACATATGAGCAGGGAGCTGTTTAAACCTCTGATAGTACTATAAGTGCTGCACTAAGATATTGGGAGCCCTGGTATCCATGTACTGGGTAGAGAGACAATAGTTTCATAGGGGATCACCAGAACTGCATGAACATCTAGCTTGTGATTTTAATAGTGTTTTTAAAAATCTTTCACAATCTCAAACACTGAGGACATGCATGAGTGGCTGCCAGTGTACTTATTTAATACATTATTTTGTTTTTTAATGTGTATAATCACTGCAGGACTCTGACCTTAAGCAAGGACTTCTGGGGTAAGCAAGGCATAAATTACAGCACCGCTGTGAGTGGGGCAAGTGGAGCAGGGTGCACGCCACATGCGTGGAGACACACGCAGAGACACACGCATCTGCATGTGTCTGCTGTGTCCACTGAGGATGCAGGGAACCAGGCCCAGAATTATAAACAAGATTAGGCAGAAACTGAAACTATACATAAAGACACACAAAGCTGGTACAATATAAACACAGGAACATGTTGCAGGGTAAAGAAAGAGGGAGGAAGACTCAAAAGTAGTGTAACCAGTGTAAAATGTTCCTAGAAGGAGCAAAATGTAACAAATTTGTATGTGACCAATGCTTTCTGATCAAAACTTTAAAGGAAGAAATCTGTCACCTACAAAAAAGGATGGAAACACAGAAGGAAATAGGGGAGCTAGAATATTTTCTTAACACTATGGTTGAGAACCTAACTACTGAAGGGCAAGGGCTGAGTACCAGTACACCTACTATTAAGGGAGATACTACAATTCACAAGTTAGAGAATTGGGAAACAGTAAAACTAAACCAAAGTATACAAACAAAAATAAAAAAACAACAAAACAAAAGAAAACTAGTACCAAAGAGAGAACAAATAACACTATAGAACAAGTATGATATTTTAAATAAAGAATTATCAACAGTGCCCCAAGAGTCTAAAGCTGAAGACACTACTTTAGTAAATATTGTAGACCAGAGCTCTATAACTACCCCACACGAAGTGTCCAAAGTGAATAATAGACACCTGGAGGATAAGGAAATCAACATCAAGCCAAAGTCAAGAAATGTGGATATGGAACACACTGAGGGAGGAGGAAATCAAAAAAAAATTAACACTGGACCATAGTCAAATCAACAAGGAAGTAAGGGACATTATAATTATAGGGGATTCTATAACAAAAGGCTCAGATGCTATCATATATGAAGGGAGAAACATGAACACAGTAGAAAGTATTCTCCCAGGGGTCAGGTTGGCTGACGTAGATACATTACTGAATGGACTATTAGAAGGTACATATAATCCTCTGGTCATACTCCACGTAGGAATAAACAATATAGGAAAAAGTAGCAAAACATCTATACAAAGCAACTACAAAAATTTAGTAAATAGAATAAAAGATGGGGGGAGTAATTATCTCAGGAATATTACCTACACATGGAGCACAGCATTACAAAAATGAAACTATAGATGAAATCAATACATGGCAGTGGCAGTTTTGTTTAATAAATAAACTGGGCTTTATGGATAACTCTGTAACATATTTAAATAAAGTTATATTCAAAGAGGATGGACTATATCTAAATAGAGCTGGGACAAGAATGCTAGGCAAGAGAATAAATGAAGTGATTAAACTGCATTTAAATGGGTTCTGTGGGGAAGAAACACCTGACATAACACCTAAAAACAAAGAAAAGAGCAATAGCAAACAGTATATGGACTGGAATGGGGTACTTATGAATGCAAGAAGCTTAATCAACAAAGCTGATGAATTTAAACATCTTCTAGTATCTCAAAATATCCATCTTGCTTTAGTAACTGAGACCTAGTTGTAGGACATGGATCCATACAACAAAAATATTGAGAGTTATACATTGTATACTAAATCTAGAACATACAGGAAATGGGGAGGAGTAGCTATTTATATTAAGAGTTCAATACACAGTGAAGAATTAATTCTGGAACAACATAACTTAGAAATGCTCTGGCTAAATATCTTTTTGAAAAAAGGATCCCATATAAACCTAGGGCTAGTTTATAGACCCCCTTCAATTTCAATAGATGAAGATCACCTCTTAATAAACTATATATCAAAATTGGATCCAGTCAAGGAAAACATTTTAATGGGTGGTTTGAATTTGCCAGGCATAAACTGGGTCAACTCTAGCAGCTCCTCTTCCATTGAAAAAAACATATGTAGACGTCATAGACCTAATAGAACTTGAACAAAAAGTTACCAAATGCACTAGAGGTAGTAACATACTGGACCTAATTATGACCAACAGTGAAAAGGTAAAAAATTTCAAAGTTTCACATCCTCTTGGAAACAGTGATCATCAGATGGTCCTTTTCCAAATAAAGGAAGATTCCCCAATAAAGGTTGTAAACAAGTATACAAATAAACTGCACTTTGGGAGGGCAGTCTTTCAATCCTTTCAAACAGCAATTGATGGATGGGACTGGCAAAAACACTTTAATAACAAAACTGTGGAAGACTTGTGGAAGATCTTATTAACCAAAATAAAGACTGAAATAACCAGATATATACCAAGCAGTAACAAATATAAGGGCAAGAAAAAGTATGTAATGGGTTGGTTTAATGCAAAAATTAAGAAATGTATAAGACATTCTTAAAATCTAATGATCCTGAGGATATGATAAAATATGAGGTCTTAGTTAAAGAAGTAAAAACAACAGTAAAGACAGCAAAAGCCAATTATGAAGTGGAACTTGCCATAAAAACAAAGGATAATTATAAAATGTTCTATACTTACATAAACAGTAATAAGAAATATACACATAAAATTGGCCCTTTTTAAACTCAGAAGGAATCAAAACTAACAATATAGAAACAGCGAATATCCAGAATGATGACTTCTGTTCAGTATTTAATAAGCAAGATAACATAGTTGATACTCCCATAGCCAGTTTACAAATTATTCCTGGTAATTTAAAACTTGATGTGGCAGAAGTTAAGGACAGGTTAAAAAAATTCAAAATTAATAAATCCCCAGACCAGATAATATTCGCCCTAGTATTCGAGTAGAACTTTCAGAATATTTAGCAGCTCCACTAACACATATTTTCCAAAAATCCATTGATACGGGAGAAGTAGTACAAGGGTGGAAGGATGCCATGGTTTTCCCAATTTGGAAAAAAGGCCCAAGGACCATCCCAGGAAACATTCGACCAATTAGTCTGACATCACCAGTATGTAAAATCTTGGAGGGTATAATAAAGGATATTATACTAGTACATCTGGGGGCAACTAATCAACTAAATCCAACTCAACATGGATTCATGAAATCCTGTTCCTGTCAGACTAGCGTGCTAGTTTTTTACGAACAAGTAACAAAAGCACTTGATGAAGGTAATGTCATGGATGTGGCTTTTTTAGATTTTTCTAAGGTGTTTGATAAACTGCCACATAAAGAAATGGTGTGTATCCTACACCAAATAGGTTTGGATCCCAAATTAGTTAATTGGATAGCCTCATGGCTGGGTGGGAGGAGACAGAGGGTGACTGTGAATGGAGCACTGTCTGATTGGACACAGGTGACAAGTGGGGTACTGCAGGGATTTGTCTTGGGTCCGTGTCTTTTAAATATATATATATATATATATATATATATATATATATATATATATATATATATATATCACCATTGGGATGTAAACACAGTAATATTTGGTTAACGAAGTTTGCAGATGATTGTAGATTAGGGTCTATAGTTATCACTTGGGAGGAGCAAAACAACATGCAGGATGCCCTACTAGCCTTAGCAACCTGGATTATTAAGAACAAACTTCAACTAATTGTGAACAAATGCATTGTTATGCACCTGGGGAAGCACAAGCCAAATATAGTTTATAAAATCAAGGATACTGTCCTACCTACTAGAATTGAGAAAAGATCTTGAGATAACAATATCCTCTGATTTACAATTCCCACACACTGCACCAACTTTACCAAAACTGCAAACCAAAGACTCAGCTGTATCCTTCACCACATAAAAAGTAGAGATAAGAAGGTTATCATTCCCCTTTATCAGGCATTGGTGTGGCCGCATCTGGAATATGGAGTCCAAGTATGGGCCCCATATAAGAGGGAGGATATTTTAAAGCTGGAGCAGGTCCAACATAGATCAACTAAGGCAGTAGCAGGTAATAAAGATTTAACATACCATGAAAGACTAAAAGATTTCGACATCTACACATTACAGTATAGGAGACTGAGGGGGGATTTGTGTATGCTGTACAGGACATTGCATGACAACATTCTGTGGAAAGAATATGGTCTCAAAATCAAAGAATATAAATACAAAACTAGGAGGCACCATCTTCAGCTAGTAACATCCCACTGGAATCTGAAGAAAAGGAAATGCTGGTTTAGTCAAAGGGTACCTTCCATTTGGAATACTTTGCCTACTGAAGTGGTATCCAGAACTTCAATTGAATTATTCAAAACAAGATTAGATGGTTTCTATGTTAACAAATATGAAATGGTTTAGTGGGCAAGCAATTAAAGGATACAAGTCTGCTCTGCTTGTTAAAACTTTTGAAACTTATGAAACAGCAGGAATATAACAAGGGTAAAAGGCACTCTAAAACACCTTATTCTAAATTACAAGCATCAAAAAACATCAAATAGGTATAGAAAGGTATAGGTATAGAAAGGTCCATACAGTCCCAGCTCCCAGCTCACACAGTTTCCACATTAGGTCCAAGAAAGTCCAGATAAAATAGAATACAGTAAAATCCAACCTGGGCTGCTACTATAGTCCCCAATAATCCAAGAATTCTTCTTGAACAGCTTCTGAAATTCTTCTCTGTAGATTTTTCCTCCTTCTCTTTCTTTGCTACTGCACAGGACACAGACCTTTAATGTGCAGGAAGAGCAGTCCTTACAGCTTACTAGTCTTATAATATATTACTGTTTCTGTTCTCTACACACAAATTTCCTTCCCAAAGACTTTTACCATCCTCAGAATGTTCTCCACAGACCAGTCTCTTGTTCACTTAATCTTTCCACTGCTCTCTTAACTATTTCAACTTCTGCATTTTCTGCGTCTATTCCCTTTCTCCTTTTAATACCTCTTTCACAGAGGTCTCTTAAAGATGGCTGCTGAATTAACCACTTCACATCCCAGCAGGAGCTTATAGCAGGGGAGAGAAAAAAGGATTAGTATCAGGGCAGTGTTAGTATCTGCTGGACTTACACTCATCTCCTTACCTGATCTACTTGATCTACTTGATTCAGAATCCCTCCCTTTTACTTAAAACTAAGAAATGAAACCTACTGCAGAGAAACAATTTTAAAAACAATAAAAAAAAAGCAAAACAAGGAAAAACGGTTTTAAAAACTTACTTCATTTTCACTATGTTCCTGCAGGGCAAAAAGAAACATCATTTTACTAAACATTTGCCGGTCAGTTGCAGTTACTATGCACACAAGGCTCAAAGCAACACAGGCTTTAAAAACAGAAAGCAAAAAGCAAAGTGCAAAAACCTTTGTCTTCTTCTCAAAGTGCTCATGCAATGCTAGTCGGTTTTATTAAAAGAAAACTTCCAGGCTATACGTGGGCTATATACAAGGCTTTTACTTTTAAAGTATAAACACACTCAACAAAGCATTCTCCAGCATTTTCTCTACAGCAATGAATGAGTCTGACTCTATCAATGCTACGCAGGCACTTTTAAGGAGTCAAATCACGTGTGAAGCCTGTGAGAAAGCACACGTAAACACCAAGGCAAAAAAGTTAAAATTTTATTAAAAATAGACAAAGGCAGAAAATGCTACATAAATTCTACATAACCTCTATAAAACAAGCTGAGCTAAAACAGCACTTTTATGCACTTATTTAATGTGTTTATACAAAACAGAGTTTGAATTAGCTCATATACTCCCCTTTTTATTCATCAGCAAAGAGTCTTAAACGATAGTCTCCAGCAAGTAGTAAAAATTGTTCAAGATAAGTGAAGAAGGCAAGTAGGCAAAAAAGGCAAAGAAGTAAAAATATTCTTCTGAGAGCACTGTATCATTCTTGTTTTTCCCTTGTCTCAGCTCGCAGATCTTTCACATCTTTCACATCCACTATAGTCACTCAGAATTTGCAAGCCATAAGACCCCAATCTTTATTAACTCCTGATAAAAATAACACACTACCAGCCCATGGTGCTTTTTCTCCCAAAATCCTCTGGCTGGTACATGGGACACCTTCACTGTTGATCGCTCCCCGTGGCGCTTTCTCTCCAGTCTCCTCAGGGTGGGCTAGCCCCCTCTTTTGCAGCCTGCAAAAGAGATAGAAGGGATGACAGGGAAGAGGGCACAGAAATGAGCACAAGATGGTCCGGAAAGAGCTGCAACTCCTTAGACTGGTATGGATTATGCTACAGGTGGTATACCTTTTCTAATAAATAAAAAGCCTTATGCAGCTCCTGCTTTAGTGGTTACTCCACAAACACTCAGAGTGCAGCGGCTCCTTCAGTCATCCCAAAGCCTTCTTCACTCTACTAAGAACAGAAAATTGCAAGCTTAACCAATCACAGTTTTATCCCGACCCATCCTCCCAACCCACCCCATCCCACCACCGGAGTAAAGGTTATAGTCTGTGCAAGGACATATTAGTTGCAGTCTAGTTCCATACATGCCTATCTGCCAAGAGGGATAGTGGAAAATCAAAATATGGAGGAGCGGAGAGAATAGTTTTAGTTATCCACAAAGCTAGGCTTATTTCCGGAAATAAATTATACCATTAACAATATGTGTATAAAGGTTCCCAAATATTGTTATATTTTAATAACTTATGAGACAGACTAGCTATGAGGTGCTTAGCTTGCAGTGCAAACAAAATTTCCTTATACCACTCTAAAAAATGAGGGACATCTTGGTCTAACCAGTGGTGAAGGATGACTTTCTTAGCACATGTTGAAATTAAAGCCATATGAGCTTTCTAATTGCCAATTAAGATGTTTGTATAGTAACTTAGAGCACATATTTCAGGGAAAAAGGCATCAGAAAGCCCTAACAGTGGGTTTAGGTGAGAACAAATAGAGTTCCAGAAGGGTACCACTTTTGGACAGGTCCAGAGTATATGGTAGAGGGAGCTAGAATCTTGCCCACATCTGGTACAAAGGTCATTGGGTAACCAACCCACTTTATGCAGCTTAACAGGGGTGTAATAAAGATTATGAATGATTTAAAATTGCATAAGATGATAATTCATTTTATTAATGTATACCATTGATTCCAGAGAAGTGGTCAATCCCTGGTAGTTATAGTAGGTGGAAGAGTCTGCTCCCAACCATATACTTTATGGCCTTCATTAATGGCTATACACTTCTGCAACGATTTATAGTAATATGTTATAAAGTGAGAAGAGGGCACTGAGAGAATAAGGGGGAGCACCACTGTGCCTAAAGGAGTAAGCCAAGGTCCTGTACCTAAACATGGGGTGAGCATGTGAGATATTTGGCAGTATTTAAAACAGAAAGTAATAGGCCAATGGAACAAAGCCTTGGAAGGGTAGCAATTTCTGGTTTTGTGTGAGGTCTACAATCTGGTCTGTGCCTATATTCAGCCAGAATCGCTTTGAAAGCATCTTACCAGCCATCTGCAGATTAGGATTCCTGAATAGTGGTTGAAGGATATCCTTGGCTGGGTTTATTTTAAGTAAGGAGCAGAGTTGTGAGTGGATTTGAAAAGATGATCCAAGTGTTATATCTTGCAAAGGATGGGGTAATTTTCTTTTAGGAAGAAAGGAAGGGCACGAATATCTATGACATGAGCAGAGCAGAAAGAATATGCTATATCTACCCAGTGAGGCATATATCCTATGTGAGTAGGGGTTCCTGGTTTCCTGAATCAGTGGGAAGCTCTGTCAAGATGTAAGGCTAAATAATATAAAAAAAAGTTAGAAATTTGTTGGCCACCATCCTGTTTGACTCTCATTAGTTTTAAGATAGCCCTTTGGGCTTCCTTACCATGCCACAGAAATGATGCTAAGAGCCTTTACGCCTGGGTGAACCAAGATTGGGGGAGGGCTAAATTATACATTTGAAGAGGATATAATAGACGGGGTAGGATATTCATTTTAATAATATTCAATCTTCCCCATAAGGTGAGAGGCAACATTGACCAGCAGTCAAGGTCCACCCTGAGGTGGGATACAGTGGCATCTAAGTTAAACTGTTTGAATTGAGTAGGAGAGGTACTAAGGAAGACACCTAAGTATTTTAATTTGTCTTTCTGCCAGACTAAGCCTAGGTGGATAACTTCTACCTTAAATGTAATAGTATTAAGAGGCATTATTTCAGATTTGGAAAGATTGAGTTTAAAATTAGAGATAGCACTAAATTGGGAAATTATTTGTAGGGCTGCAGGAAGATAAGTAGCAGGGGAGGATACATGAAGTAATAAGTTGTCTGCATAAGCAGACACGGACCCAAGGCCCTACAAGGTACGGCAACTGCTGCAACTTTCAACCGCCCCCCCACCTCCGCTGATGATTAAATACAGTAGCTCCTGCCAAAATATTAGTCCATGTCCCCTGGCACAGTGCCCCACCAATAGAGACTTAGCTCATGATCCCTCTCTTCTCTGTCCAGCCTACGGGATCCAACTCTCAGGGCCTCGCCTTACTAAAACACATAGGATCTCCTTGGCTGTGCCTTCACCACTAAATATTTTTAAATGCTATCAAATTTGGGTCAACCTGGATCAGAAAGCTACTGATAAGCTGCATTAATCCAGCAACCCCACTGGCCCCTGGGCTAACTGAGTAGCTCCTTTTTTGAGGTACCATCATGTTGGACCCTATATGGCTCCTTATACTGCCCCTCCTTCTGCTGATACCAGCTGCCCAGCATTGCACACCTGAACTACCATCATGTTTGGTCTACAATGGCACCTTGTGCTGTATACCACATGGCAACTTATCCTTTAATTGCCTCCGTGATTCCAAGTACCAATACCTTGAACCCTGCTCTTGGACCACACATACCAGTAGTACTTATAATACTCCCCCACCACAAGGCCCACCTCCCACCACACAGACTTCTATCTCCTCCCTGCCTATTGTGGTAGGGGTACTAGCTCTTGCTACAACAGATCAGCTCTTCTATGGTGGCTACTTTCCAGTCCCTAAAAACATCAGATCTACTAGACAGGAGAAAGGCAGGAATTACAAGCTTATAATTAGCGCTCTTAGAAAAATCCTACTTATCCTCCTGCTATGTTCAGGCAACGTAGAACTCAACCCTGGCCCCCCAGAAGCTATTGCTTTGCCAGCAGAACTAGCAAATTTAAAAGGAATAAGCTTCTAGCATATTAATGTATGTAGCCTCCTTAAAAAGATAACCTTAATACAAACCTGAGTAAATCATACCTCTCCTGACATACTTGTGATTTCCAAAACTTGGCTTAGACCCAGCACCACTGATAGAGAAGTAAACATACCCAACTATGCCTTGTTTAGAGCTGATAGGTATGCCAGAGGAGGAGGGTAGCTATCTCACGTTAAAGACAAATTTTCTGCCTTCTGCTTATCTCGGTCTGTCAGCCAGCTTAATTTGAATGCCTAATTTCAAAGTGGAAATTACACAGACTACTGCACTCTGTGTAATAAGATGCTACAGACCACTGTCTGCTGGCCTACAGCTTGTGTCATATCTAAGTGACAAGTTGGGACAGGGGCTGCCAGAAACTATTATTTTAGGAGACCTCAACTTTGACTGGCTCTCTAACACAGCTGCCCCCCTTGCATCCTTCTGTGATGAACATGGGCTGATGCAACTTATTACTGAACCAGCACACCCAAACGTGAAGAACCCCAGTAAAAGTACACTTTTGGATGTGCTAATGGTGAGCAAACCTCATGTCTTCTCCCACTCTGATGTCTTCTTCTCAGACGCCAGCGACCATTGTTTTATTGCGGGAGTAAGATCCACCAACAACCCAACACCCATCATCAAGTTCTCTATGAAGAGATCCAGGCGCAACTTTAATGAACATGCCTACCTAAACGAGCTTAAGTACTCCCCTCAGTGGCAAGATTTCTACCTGGCCAAAATGATTACGTCAGCTTACAATATCTTCCACAACATTCTATCAAGGGCCCTTAATAAGTATGCTCCCCTGATTAAAGTTCGAACTAGGACCAAAACCTGTAAATGGTTCACCCCTCAGATCAAGTCCTTGCTTCTAGAAAGAGATAAGCTCTGGAAAAAAGCACTAGAATGAGACACTACAGAGGATTGGAACCAGTTCAGGAGACTCACAATTTATGTACCAAAACAATCAGAGAATTGAAGACCACCTTCTTCAAATCCGAACTCGACTCTGCCACAAAGAGCCCAATCAAGCTCTGGAACACAATCAATGATCTGCTAGGCCACTCCACAGGAAATTCACTCCACCAAGATTACCTCTGGCAACCTGATTATAACCGAAAAGATGGATATACTTAGCGCATTCAATAACCACTTTGCTGCAGGCATGGCATTTGATAACTCCCTGCAAACATACTTGGCTCCCCAGACTGCCAATAGCTGCCTGAGACTCCGATAGCTTCCCACCTTTCTCGCTTCAACCTGCCACACTGAAAGAGTGTAGAGGACTTCTTGCTTCTGTGGATACTAGAAAAGTGTTGGGGCTGACACCCTGACCCTTACTTCCAAAAATTGCCTACCATGTACTAGCAATACCTCACCCACCTTTTAACTTATCCCTGTCTCAGGGCACCTTACCACCTATAAGGAAGACAGCACATGTCATACCACTGTTCAAATTAGGTGACCTCATGATCTCAATAACTACAGGCCAATTTCTCTCCTTCCGGTCCTGTCCAAGCTCCTAGAGAAAATTGTAAATGCACAGCTGAGGATTCACCTTGAGTCTAGGGAACTGCTAAATCCTATGCAGTCTGGATTCGGAGCTAAACATAGCACTATCTCAGCCCTTGCCAAAGTTACTAACGACTGGCAGCATAATCTTGAGAGCAAAAACTTTATTTGTGCTGTTTTCCTTGATCTAAGCAAGGCTTTTGACACCGTCGACCATAGTCTGCTCCTCTCCTCCCTTCAAACCATAGGTGTGGACCCCTCCTCTCTGCGTTGGTTTACTGACTATCTTACAGGGCGCCTTCAACAAGTTAAAGCTGAAGGAGGCCTGTCCCCCTTAAAAACTCTACAAAGAGGGGTACCTCAAGGTTCTATATTAGGGCCCTTACTTTTTGCTATCTACATTAATAATATCGACTACTGTATAAAAGAAGCCAACATCCATCTGTTTGCAGATGATACAGTTCTCTACGTGAGTCGCCCAACACCTGAAGCTGCCTGCAATGACCTACAGTCAGATTCAACCTTGCAAAGCCAACTCCTCCAAAAAGCTACCTTAATGCCAAAAACTAAAGCGATGGTCCTCTCCCCTTTTATCCATACAGCTAACCCTGTGTCCAGTGGGACAGTTCCCCAAATTACCACAGTTCTAGGTGAAAAACTAGAATTTGTTACAAAATTCAAGTATCTGGGAGTTTGGATAGACCAACGACTCTCCTTCATTGAACATATCGAGGACTTGCTAAAACGACTTCGGCAAAGGCTTGGACTGTTTTTTAGAATCAACCAATTTCTCACCAGAGATGCCAAGAAACAACTGGTCCAATCCATTTTCCTATCATTGGTTGATTACACTGATTTCCTCTACAGCTAATGCCCCAACTCTTACATGGCTAAACTGGACACACTCTACCATCGAGCACTGAGGTTTATAATGGGACTCCCCTTTGACATGCATCACTGCACCCTATATGCAGCAGTGGGGTGGACATCACTAAAGTCCAGGGCCACAGAAATACCACTCTCTGGACCTTTAGAGCCATCTCTAATAAGCTGCCTTACTATATCTCCTGCTGTCTTCCCCTCAGTATAATTGGGAAATACGTGTTAGGAAGTTACTCAGCTATTACACTTAAAGTACCCAAAGCAAAATCCCACTTCAGCAGGGCAGCCATAAGCTTCGTGCTACCTACCTTATGGAACAATCTACAAAAAACCCTCAAATTAAGCACTCTAGTCGGTATAAATGCCTTCAAGACGCTTTATTTCCATACAATCAGAGAAGTATATAACTGCTTCAACCACTCAGACCCAGTGCCGGTGTCTGCACTGGTATATAGCCATGCCTAGACCCAATTTTAAGTACTGACCCCCCAGCTTACTCCTCACCAGCCTAATTGTTCTCTCTCTTATCCCTCTGTCTTATCAACACTAGGCCCGTCCATCCCCTTATTCTTCCTTTCCCAACCTCGGATAGGAGCTCACTACCCTGGGTTGTGACATCCTACCATGCCCCGTACTTTATAGCATTCAATCCTGGGGCTCACACATACTCCTTTTCTCCATCCACCTTCTCTACATTCCATTTTACCAACTCCTCTCTGTGCACCGTGCCCTCCTAGCCTTTCTCCCCCTACCTCCCTCCCTTCCCCTACCTTCACCTCTACCTGGTGTATATTTTTATTTTTATTTTTTCTTCCATCTTCCTCCTGCAACCTTAGATAACCTGCTTTATCTTCCTATAGACACTTCTATGTATGTAAATACCGTGTAATCTATACAATATCTGTATAATTCTATGTACATATGAACTTCTTTTTCTTCCTCTCTGTAAAGAGTATTATCTGTATTGCCTTGTAAATACCTGTGTTGACCTGTATATACAATTGTTCATGCTCCACCCAGGTCCATCTTGCAAATGAGCTTCTGCTCAATGATGAACACCTGGTTAAATAAAGACTTGATTGATTGATTGATTGATTGATTGTAACCAATGTTACTAACCAAGATACCAGTGACCTGGGAGGAACAATTATGTTTACGGATCACAGGTTCTAAAAAGAGGTTAAATAAAAAAGGGGAAAGGAGGCAGCCCTGTCTGGTACCTTGATAGAGGGAGAAAGATTGGGAGAGCATGCCATTGCATAGTACTCGGGCAGTTGGAGATGTATAAAGTATCTTAACCCATTGTATGAATGTAAGAGGGATATTGTATTTTAGTAGAAGAGCAAAACGATACTCCCACGATACTCTATCAAATGCTTTCTCATCATCCAAAGGCTCCAAGACAGAAGAAAAAGGGAGATCCCTGGTGACCAAGAAAAGATATAGCAATTTTCTAAGATGGTCAGCACAGAGTTTGCCCCTTACAAAGCCTGCTTGTGCCCTACTGATCAAGGAATCCCACACTAATCCCAGTCTGTTGGCCAGTATCTTAGAGAATATTTTTAATTCTGCATTAATAAGTGATATTGGTCTATAATTGGCATAAGTAACAGGTCTTTATCCAGCTTGGGGAGAACCATGATAGAGGCCACAGTGAAAGAAAGGTCATATCATCCCTTATCAAATATGTAATTATAAGCATTTAACAGAAGAGTTGCTACCTGATCCTGAGGCTTTGTAAAAATTCACGGTAAATCCATCTGGGCCTGGGGTTTTATCTACAGCCAGAGCATCACTAGCTTGAAAAACTTCGGCCAGGATCAAGGAGCACTTAAGATATCCTGTTGCCTGTCCATTAGTTTGGGAAGCATAATGTCTTGGAGGAAAGATTCAAAAAGAGACTGACTAAAAGGGAGGGACAGCAAGGCATACGGTTGTTAATAGAATAGTTTAAAAGCTTTAACATTATCTCGAGGTGAAGTGAGAAGTTTGCCAGAATCATCATGAATTGAAGGGACAATTTTATCCATAGTTTGTGGGCAAAGGCTGAGAGCTAAAAGTTTCCTGGCCTTTTCCCCTTGATCAAAATATTTAACCTTAGCACATAATATCATATGTTCTACTTTTTACTCTAATAAGGTATTATATTGAAACTGTAGCTGTTCCAATTCTTCCCACTCTGACTGGGGGGAAGTCAATGTTATACATTCCTTAAGGGATTTTATTTGGTCCAACAAAGAGGTAAGAGAAGCCACAGTCTGTTTTTTATGTCTAGCCACCAATCTAATGAATTCACCTTGAAATGCACATTTGAGGGCTCCCCACAAGATGTCTAATTTAAGCTTGGAAGAGGAATTGAACACCAGAAAGTTTGAAATAAAGGTTTGTAGTTGTTCTAATAATTCTTTAGATTTAAGTAGTTGGTTATTTAGAATTCATATTTTATCTCTGGAAAGAGAGGGGATTAAGTTTAGTTGAAGCAAAACAGGATGGTGGTCAGAAATAACCTTGACTGAATAATGACATAAAGTTATTCCTGGGAGATATTCTATACCCATCAGGAAACAGTCAATCCTTAAAAAAAGAGTTAAGGGGAATTGATCAATTCATTATTTGATATACCATATCCTTTATCTCCACAGCTGGTTCTCTTGCACATTCCCCCCCCCCCATTTGAACAGTCATATAAGTGGATGGCAAGTGGACGGAAGTTATTATTAGTACTTTCAGCATGTGCTAAAAAATATATCACCAAACTGTGGCTGATTTCTCATACTGCACTATTTTCACATTTGACAAAGTTGGTGGATTCCATTTATTATTATGAGAAGTGTACTTATTATTTAAATTGTCTAGCTTCTTTCCAAATTATTTGTCAGAAATGGGTACACTATAGGTTACAATCTGAACTGGCTTTTCTCCACTGATTTGATATTTTGATCCCATGGGGTCATTTAGATTTAAATCTGGTCAGTTTATTTGTTCTGTTCTTGGGTATTGTTACATATCAGATTTCCATATTTTTTTGGATACCTTTTCCCTTCCTGGGCTTCTTAGTATTAATTTTTTAAGCTTTATTCTTTGGTTTTGTATTATTGTATTTACCCTTTGTTATTATTACAAATTTATTGAGATTATCTGCATCATATTGTGTATTCTAAGCTGTCCACCAACTTGTAGTATCTGTTGGTTTGACTGTCTTTCGAGATTTCTTCTTTGAATATCTCAGTTTAAATTTTGTTGAGCACCTGTATATTGATATTCTACCTAGCTTGTATCCAACTTTGTATACTTACTGGTACTGTTTTTTTCTTTCTTTTTTTTCTTTTTGGAAACTTTAAAACAACATGATAGGGGGATGGTTATTGGAGGGTGGGGTGTGCCACTAGACACTAAGGAAATATTTAATGATAGGGGGATGGCAATCAGTGTGTGAGGGTACCACTAGACACTGGGGAAACATTTAATGATAGGGGGATGGCCGTCAGAGGAAAGGGATACCTCTAGACACCAGGGAATGTTTTTTTTTCAATTTACCAGGGACTTTGAAGAAATGATCTCTCACTGAACTGAGGAATAATTACATGAATTGTGGATTATTGTATTAGTTACGCAGTTCATGGATGTTATTCTGTAGTTCAGTGAGAAAGTGTTGCAAACAGGGCAAAAATTCACCACACATGTTCGGAAGATTTCTGATTTTGCACAAGGTGGAAGTTTGGAAAGTTCTGTGAAAGCTGTGAAATTTCATGGACGTTCCACTAAAGAGGAATTCACAACTTTCACCCAGCTCTAGGAAAGGAGCTTCTATTTACACTGGTGTGATCTACAGATCTCCATCACAGGGGAGGAGTTAGATAAGGTACTGATGGAAGCCACTAGCAAGATGGCAGAAAAGGGGGAGGTGCAGTTGGTGGGGGACTTCATCCTGCCAGATGTAGATTGGAGCCTCTCAGCTGTGGCTTCAGTTAGAAGGAGGGAAATCTTGGATTCCCTGCAGGGGACATTCCTCAGGCAACTAGACAGTGAACTCACTCATGATGGGGGTAATACTGGACCTGTTACTCACCACCTTGTAGCAAGCAAAATTTTATTGTTCAGCTAAAAAGTCATTACAATATTCTAAAACATACATTACAATATCGGTAAATCCACATTTCATACAATAGACACTTAATTAATACATTTAGCAGGCAAAAACACCATTAGATAGCCATTACATCTTCACATCTATATCAGATTCATATTCATATTCACAAAAAATATTTGCTATATTGATAGTTAATGACACCAGCATATTATAACTCCCAGAGACATGCCATATACAATTATTCATTACTATGGCTAATAGCATGCCTGTTATCAATTGATACTATTTTCAACTGTATAGCATAAGCTTTCTACATACAGCCCCCCAATAGTAGCCAGTTTTATCATCCAATCCCACCCCAAATCAGATGTGTTTCCAGTCTGCAGAGGTTCATGCATGGAAATTAGCGAGATTAAACAGATCACTATACCCAAACTGCAGAACACCTAGATTACAAGTATACTCACACCCTTAGCAAGCTACAGGGGCAGCCTGCAACACTCGCTAGCTCTGAACCTCCATTTATCACCAAAATAGCAGGAGTTATAAAGCAGCAGCAATTAAAAGCCACATCTGGGCCCTCTTAAACCGTGTATGCTTTCCTGTATGCACACATTTACTTCATTTTCAGACACCAATGCCCTTTTATGGGTCCTACTTGGGGCATGTGTAATACACACCCACTTAGCTTCAGGCCTCTATACAGACCAGGAGTCAACTCACAAAGATCCTATGGTGTATCACACATAATTACATACATTTAGTGAGATGTCCCATTAGGAATTACCTTATTGCCAGTTATACCTAACCTTCTTAATAAATACCTAGAGACATCCTGCCACAAATATTGCTCCCTGCCTCTGCTTAATGCCAAGTATGGTAGGATTTACATATCTGCAAACAAATAGTGTTCCCCTCAGGTCACTGTGACCAGCCTTTACCCTCCATAAAACCAGAACATTTTCTCCATTAACTAGCACACTTTTCCAATACTGGGCATGAGGCTGAGACATAACCTTCTCAGCCATTCCTCCTTAAGATCATTAATCAAATCATTATTCTACAGGCTACTCTAACACATCTTTACTTTCTCATGGATAATTGCTTAGCCACTTAATCTAAAGTGGGCAACTCTAATAGAGTCCTAATTTAAAATCCAACAATTAAGTACATATAGCTTGTGGTTTACACAAATTAAACAAATAACACACAAATAAAAAAGCCTACATTATTCTACATACACTTTTTAAAACTCAACCTTCTTTACACCAGAGTATCCATCTGAGTGCCCATCCTCCTGGAGCAGAGAGTCCTGGTTCAATTCACTCAGAAGTCCACAAACTGGTGTAAAGGTAAAGGCTCCACTTACTTTCAAGAGTCCATTAAATGTCAAACAAAACACAGATTCTAGAATATTAAAACAAAACACACAGCACAATAGCACCTGCTTTGAGAGATAAGTAAATTATTCACCACAAAAGGTCTCATATTTAAATGAGTCACATAGGGAACTTTTGTTGTTATTCAAAACATTAATTTTATTGGGTGGGGCCAAGCACCATCGCAAACAGCTCCATCGCCTGAAGTCCATATGAATTCTCATGCAAATTCTCACAATATTTACTACTAATTCAATTCTGATAGTGTAACAGCAGAGATACCTCTTTGGGAAAACTCACCCGAAGTTTGTCTATAGCAATAGAGAGCAAAGTGCATACCTGGGGGGGTCCCAATCGAGCTCATAGACTACTTCTCTGATAGTCACTAAAAGTGTCTCTTACCAGGAAATGGATTGCTCACAAAGTTCTACCCCCTATGCTTTTTTCTTATTGACCAGGCACCGAAATATCCTTCTGTTCTCCAAGGTTCCAAAGTTTGGTCTCAAGCCATATGCAGTTCCTCCTTTGTCTGATCCGACTCTGTAATTATGGGAAACACTGTTTAAAAGGTCAACTCCTCTGCCTCCTTTCCTTTCCAGGGTTTAAGGACTTGCTTCTGCAGCCTTCCCTAGCCAGCCAAGGACAGTTTCTACTGGAATTTTCCCCGCAGGTATGGACATGAAGGATCCCTGAGTGCACTGTGTGCACCCAAACTTTTTAACTTACCACCTTTTGTGACTCAGTAGACCCATTTCGTGGAGCTTAAATTTCATTGTTATTCAGAGGGAGCAGCTTGTGTGAGCTGTGCTCCTTCAAGCTGAAATTTTCCAGACTGCATTGTAATCTGCTTCTTAAACTAAATCCTGCAAATTAATTTTCTTAAATTGTTTAATGGTATGGCTAGTACTTTCTCTGCTTAGTTTTGTATCTCTGTATTTCATATGTATGTAACATCCCATCCCTAACAACCCCCAGGACATATCTGGAATCAAGCGATAGTCTGCTCAGTATGCCTTTCCTGGTAAAACTTTTAAATAAATAAATAAATAAAAAACTCAGTCTCCCTGCCACTAGAACTATCCCTCCCCACAGAACATGCTGTGTAGTGCAACTCCTCCTCCCCATTTCCTGTTACTCACCAACAGGGACAGTGTTGCAGCTATCAAGATGGGTTGCCACTTGGGGACCAGCGATCACCGTACTGTGAGGATCAATATAAAGGTGGATTTGAACCACATGAAAGGTGAGGGTTCTGGCCTTCAGGAGAGCAGATTTTAAAAAGATGGAGGAATGCCTCAGGGATGACCTGGCAGGGGAGGATGAGCTGGTTGGGGTGGAGGAACAGTGGGAGAAAACTAAAAAGAACTATAGTGAAGGCAACAAACCTCTGCATCAAGCAAGGGAGCAAAAGAAGAGGAAAAAGAGACTGCTATGGTTCTTGAAAGGGGTGGTGGAAAAGTTAAAAGGTAAGAGGGTAGCATTTAGAACATACAAGGAGATGCAGAGGGTAGAGGATAGGAAGGTGTATTAGGGAAAACAGAGGGAAGCAGTAAGAGCAGCATAGAGCACAAATGCACAGATTGAACAGAGACTGGCCAAGGCAGTAACAAAAGGGGACAAGACATTTATCTAAACTAAAAAAGGAAGATGAGGGGTGGGATTGTAAGGTTAAGAAGGGAAGGGATGACTGTGCAGAGGAGGAACAGGAAAAGGCAGACATCCTGAACAAATACTTTTGTTTAGTGTTCACAGAGGAAAGAGATGGGGAGAGGCCACAAAAAAGTAACAGGAGCATTGAAAGGAGGGAGGTGGATACTAATCCATTTTCAGAGGAGAGTCATGAAAGGACTCCAAAATCTGAAAATGTACAAAGCAATGGGGCCAGACAGGGTCCACCAAAGGGTATTGAGGGAGCCCATGGATGTACTGGCTGCACCTCTGATGGTCCTATATAACAGCTCACTGGAAACAGAAGTGGTCCCAGAGGACTGGAGGAGGGCAGATGTAGCTCCACTTCACAATAGTGGTAGCAGGGAATAGGCTGGCAATTGCAGGCCAGTCAACCTGACTTCAGTGGTGGGAATGTTAAAGAAATCTCTGCTGAAAGAAAGGATTGTGGAATATCATAAATCCAATGTGTTACTAGACCCAAGGTAGCATGGATTCATAGGAGGCAGGCCACGTCAAACAAATCTGCTAGATTTCTTTGACTGGGTGACCAAGTAACCAGATCAGGGTGGAGTACTAGATGTAGCCTACCTAGAGTTCATTAAGGCTTTCAACACTGTTTCACATAAGAGATTAGTAAGCAAGCTGGGTAGCGTATGTGTGGGTCCAAAGGTGGTAAACTGGGTAAGAAATTGGTTAAAGTATAGGCGGCAGAGGATGGTGCTAACAAATTTCACTCAGAGAATGGGAGGGTGACCAGAGGGGTGCCTCGTGGATCAGTGCTGGGGACCAGCCCTCTTAATGTCTTTGTAAGTGACACTGCAGAGGAGCTAGCAGGAAAGGTCTGCCTCTTTGCAGATGACACCAAACATTGCAATAGGGTACATACAAATAGATGATTTGATACCTTTTATTGGACCAACAGAGTTGTTAAAAAAGAAAATAGGTGTTTTAAGCTTTTGGATGATACAGAATTCTTCATCAGAAAACAACAACAATTGGTTTGGAAGAATACACTTTCTTAAAGTCCAGATCATACATAAAAAAAAAAAAAATAAAAAGTTGCTAAAAATCTCATTTGCCTAAACTGCTTTTAAACATCAACATAGGACCATACAAAGACAGCAGAGCTCCATCAAAGAAAAGGTCTTTCAATGTCAAATGTCACAAAATAGATAGCTCCTACCCTGAGAACAGCCATAAAACACACCAAAGCTACATTTGTGCATCTGTGCCTGCATTAATAAATGTCTATGATTTTAAACCACAAGATAAAATAAGCTGAAAAAATACATAGTATATAGTCTTCTCAATAAGAAAATATCTTAGTGTTAGGCAAAAAAGTGAGTTTAAAGACAACCTTCCCTAGTGTAAATGAAGCCTTAACCAGCTGTTTCCCACATTTATACAGTGTAAGTACTAATCAGATATGCATGTTTTAAAACCTGTGTACAATAAGTCAATATTATTACAAGGGTGGCCAGGCAGTGTGGCATGGCAGTTTGGAGGGCTAAGGGGATGCTGGGGTGCATAGGAAGGGGTACCACCACCAGAAATAAGCAGGTGGTGTTGCCTCTGTACAGATTGCTATTAACCCTCATCCTGCCGCCCGGCAGAGATAACTTCGTCATAATGCTGCAATCTCTGCGCTGACGAGATAACCGTCTTAAATATCACTATTTTTCGAGCTGCACTGCATAAGTAAAGCTGCCCCTTTAGAAATCTGCCTAGTGCATGGCAACGAAGTGGCTAACTGTTATTGGTTGATTAAGGATCCAATAACAGCTCGCCAGATGTCAGTAGCATTTTCCTTGAACGCATGTCACTGAGCGTCCTTTCACTTGAATTTTCTGCTTCTGCACTGAAGTTCTGCTAGACATTGTTTATGATTCGACCTGAATCTGCGAGACGCTCAAAGAACACTTGCCAGAAATCCACTGCTTTGTTTTGTCAAAGGGAACTTGGAAGCAAGTCTTTTTGTGAGGTATGTTTTGTTTTGAAGAATGGGCAATAATATGGGGACTCCAACTGGCAGAAACTGTAAGGCTGTGATGTAGGGATGTGAAATTATACTTGGAAGTATTTGCAATCTGTTGAAAATAAACCCTACGAAAACAGTTTTGCCTCGGTTGGTCCTTCTTACAACTGCATGAAGTCTTATGTACTGCACTGTCTTAGGGCTTCTCGATAATATTGCTGTTCTCCACAGTATTAGAAAAATAAACATCCTATTGCAGTCGGTATTATTTCATGTTGCTAATTTATTTTATATTTTTATTTTGGCGGATTTTGAACAGTTTGCAAATTCGGAGGGGCCGGACTTTTGCCCTTGCGGTTCTGCAATGGGCTTGTGATACCTTTCAGCAAAGTATGCCCAGCCCCCACCAAAACACAGCACCTGTTTTACCCCTGATTTGTATTCCCTTTGTGATTTATTTATGACTTGCAGCTTTGCCGTCCTCCCAACTGCCCCCCCCGTTGTGCTCGCCGGACAAACGCCAAAAAAAAATAGTGATTTGCTTACAGAAGCTTACAGAAGCATACATAAATCCCTACTGTTTGCACTTTCTACCTGGGTGTCTGAATTTTATTTGTTATGGTCATATCAAGCAAATTTTATTTGTATAGTTCCTGTGTAGTTCCTCATGAGTTCCTTTTTTGCGCGTGATTGGAACTGACTACCAAATATTCTATAAAGACGACTAACATTCTGAATCTCGGCCAGCAATCGGTAGGAGGGATCATTTTGTTGGAAATAATGGGCTTGACTTATGGTGCTCTCTCCATTATTGTGTGTTTTCACTGCTAAAGCTTCTTATTCAGTGTGACTCAGTAAGGAGGGAGCCAGACAGCACATCCAAGTAAAAGTTTTGCAGCGCTATGTTTTATACCAGTTCAGTAGACACTGGGATGGGGTGGCAACCTTCCTGCTCCCTGCCGTGGAGGAGGTACTGGCAAGGAGGGTAAGTACAGTAATGCAGTGCTCATTTGAACCCGCTTGTCTTGCTATCCACATAGCTCAATTTGAGGGAGAAAGACAGCGCGATACAGAAAGTCCATGTCCAGTTCATTTTAGGTGGTGGGAGCTCATCGTGTTTATTTGTCTGTTGTTCTTGGTGTGTGGTGGTGGAGACGATAGTGCTGGAAAATGCACTTGGGGAGGAGGTGATCACAAGTCCCTGTTGAGTGCACAGTATTTAGACTTCATTCAGTATCCAATATGTGCCTGTTTTTTCAGGGGTGATCTGTGTGCTCTGGGTGATTACACAATATGTAAGTGGAGTTGTGGGAATTGAAACCAGGTCTGCTGGATGTACTGAGATCCTTCACTGCTTGTTACTCTAATCTTATAGGTTATACTGCCAGACACTTGAGAGGATGGTGGATAAATGTAATAGGCTCCTGTGGAGTTGATTGCAGAGATAACTGTGGAAGGCTTCAAAAGAGCATGGGACAGACCCAAGGGATTGTAATTGTGGGGAGGGCCTATGTCCGAGCAAAAGGCAAGTGGAAGACTAGATGGGTCTGACAGTCCTTTTTGCTGTCACATTTCTATGTATCTATATTCTAGAATGAACTAGTTTTGCTGCTGCAGTCACAGAATTATAAAGTATATTCCTATACTCAATGTGGCTGTTTGTGTATAGGTCAGGCAGGGGTAGAGTGCCATTCACAGGGGGGAGAGAGAGGTAAGAGTCCGTAGAAATCAGAAATAATGTTCCCAGTGTGGATGTATGGGCATATTCCGTGTAGGGGCATACTGGTAAAATAAATCATTGACTTTTGCCATCAACCGGGGGGGGGGAGAGTACTAGGGACCAAAAAGAGATGGGGCTGGGATTGAATGAGAGCCTAGGGGCACCAATGAGACAGCTATATAAATACGTAGTTCATTCTTGAACTAAATCTTTTGTGTACAGGCTGGGGACTGACTGACTGACTATTGGGGACAAAAGAGAGTTGGTAGTTGAACTGATTTCTCACAACAGGCCATATTTGTTGGGAAAGACACGGATTGGACTCTGAGGAGCTACAAGGTGACGGACGAAATGCTAGCTAATACTTTTTTTTTGGTCACCTCAGTCTGATTCCCCTTGTCATCTGGAACGGGGATTCCTGCTGCTGTTCACCTATACCCGACTGGTCTCAGACACCCATATGCCCCTGCATTTGTACCTTCCACAACAGGGCCACAGGGAGCCTCCCAGACTCCTTCAGAACACGGATCCAGCTTAGGTGCCCAGCCACCAGGTGAAGCTCATGGACAGCCATCATGGGAGCCCTCAGCTCCACCCCTGTGCAACAGAGCGCATAGTCTCCCAGCCTCTGTCAAGAGGTAACCACACATCGACTGCCATGGACCACCCCTCCCTGGAGATGGAGAGAAGTCCTTTGGGAGCTCAATCCTTCTCCTCCCCAGCTGACCCGCCCCCAGTCAGGGCTGGCACAAAGATTTACCGGGCCCTGGTGCAAGACTGTGAAGTGAGCCCTCTGCCTCCTGTGAAGTGGGCCCCTGGCCTCCCCATAACTCTCAATAAAAACAAAAGAAAATTTCAGTAAATGAAGTTTAGCAGCAGAACTCACTTCTGTCTGCTCTGGAGTGATCTCAGCTGAGACAAGCACCACTGGAAGTCTCATGTCCTTCTTCTTTTCCAGGACTTTCCAGACCCTTCCCCCAAATGAGCCAAGGCTGATCTGCCAATGTCTCCACCATCCCAGTGAATAAATAAATAAATACATTTAATTGATCTCTCCTCCTCCCTAGTCCTGCGGGTGGGCTCCCCCCCAGTCTCTGGACCTGACCCCACACCTTCTCCAGGTTTCAACTTCTCAGTTCCCGCCAACCTGGACTAGCACATCTGCTCTATACTACTACTACTGACAGAGTTATTAATGTTTTTTCAACAGCGTGAACTTGCTTGTAAAACAATTATTGGCAGCAGTCGGAGCAAGATGAGATTGGACAAAGTACATATCCAAGAGCGAGCAGGCAGGGTGGAGACTGGATTCTGAGCTGAGCCTACGCAGTGACAATTACTGAGGAGTGATGGCTAACCAATGAACACGTGTAGCAGCACCGATTGGCATTTAAAAATGGCAATTTTGATGGATGGACCATAGAGGTCTCTGGGCCCCACTGAGCTCTGGGTCTTGTGCAGTGGCATCCTTTGCACACCCCAATGCCGACCTGCCTCCCTGAAGACTGGTGCTTGTCCCCAACAGTGGTCACCGGCATGGAGCGAGGTGTGGTGATCAGCACCTCAGCCCTCGTGCCACTAGGCTGACTCCATGTTATTTATTGCTTGCCACAAATGTTTTTTTTTTTGACCCAAGAACTGAAAGATGCTCTCATTTTGGACTATAACAAGGGGCACAACTTGAAGATGGGGAGGCTCAAAGGAGAATTTTTTTTTTTGCTGCATATGGCACTCTGAGGGTTGTGGACATGTGGAATAATCTGTCACATGAGATGGTGGGATCTAGCTCAGTGGGAGGATGTAAACATGCCTGGGACAGGTATAAGGGAACCTTGGAGGTGAGAAGGAGGGGTGAGAAGCTAGTGGCAAGGTAGGGCCAGAGGCTGCAAACCTGTATAGGGATTATGGTCAGTCTGGATGGGCCCGTGGTCCTTATCTGTCAACAGTGTTCTATGTTTCTAATTCATTTCTTTGATTTTTGATGAATGAATGGGGGACACGTGTGCATCATATAATCGTAAAAATGTGATGGCAGAAAAGGCCTCTCTTGACCCATCAAATCTCCTACTTTCCCCCTCCCTACTTTCCTCATGGAGTACTGTACTGACTGCCCCCTCCATCAACCACTGCACAGATCTTGGTGTCGTAGACTAAAAGCCTGATCTTACTTGTAACCCCCCAGACAGATGGGGGTTCCTGGAAGTCTTCCTTGGGTGTGCCTGAATGTCAACTGCCAGGCTGGTATCCTGTGTCTTACTGTTTGTGATAGAGTGCCTCAATGCCTCTGTGCTTCTGTTTAAGAGCTGCCAATCACTGAGGATCCTGTGGTTCACCCAGGAAAACCTACTCTGAGGGGGATTGATGACGATCGTTAGAGCGGGCAACTTTGGGAGGGTGGTTGTGTGCACAGGGTGTTGAGCGCCATGATACTGGACTGGTCTTGGAAGTTCGGTGGTTGTCCAGTGTGCTATCAGCTGGCACAGCTCAGGGAGGAGGTTGAGAGGATTAGGATGCAGCTAGGACCGAGGGGGGGCAGTAGAGGGGATGGGCAGGGGATCACCACGGTGTGGCTCCAAGCACTACAGCCAGGGCACAGGAAAAGAGTGCATGAGTGTACTTGGGGGGTCACAGGACCCTGACAGAAGAGGAGGAGGGAGTGCTTGGGGGTGATGCAGCCATGACAGGGATGCTTGAGGAGGGAAAGAGAGGATGGGGACATGGTTGAGAGAAATTGAGGGAAGCCCCTAGGTCCATTAAGCTTGAGAAGGCACCAGGGCTTAGATGGTGGGGTTATCTCCTGACACCAGTGAATGCATGTGTGATGGTGCTGGGTCTTGTCTGGTGGGTGGAGCCCTGGACGTCATGGTAGTGCTGTGTGGAGTGCTGGGTGTTGCACCACCTGGCACCATCCTACAAGTAGCATTCAGTGGCTCAACCTCAGCCCCTGGGACCCTGCACCACCACTCATGTAATGTATAGTCTGATGTCCCACCCCACAGAGGGCCATTTTTTTTTTTTACATACCTCTTCCACATACACACACACACACACACACACACACACACTCTATGATTCAGAAGAGATGATTTGTTTTAAGGGAAACCAGTCCTTAGCCCTCATTCCCTACCACCACAAGCCTTAGCCACCAATTAGGGCTTTTCCAAATAAAGTGCCCTTTAAATATTGCCATTGGTCACCAGGGTGATGCTTAACCTGTTGTGTCGCTTGGTATGGGAGTGAATTGGTGGACCACTTGACAACAGGGATTGGGGAGAGAGAGAGAGGGGGAGGGAGAGAGACTGATGTCAAGAGATCTCTCAGCTACTACGTGACAAACCACCAAGGACCATAGGCAGGACAGAAAATGGCTGATCTTACTTCTAGAGGGTTCTGCAGTAGGTCTTCACTTATATGTCTGCACCTCTGGCGCCAGGACTGCATTGCAAACTTGTAGATAGTAATCATCAACAGGGTCTGCCCCATCGTAAGGTGATGTGACATCATTGTGACTATAAAGGCAAGTCCCGCACCCATCCTGCAGTTCTTCCCACCATCACCTTATTTATCCTTTTTAAGGAAACCAGTCCTTAGCCTCATTCTCACCACCACAAGCCTTTTAGCCACCAATTAGGGCTTTTCCAAATAAAGTGCCCTTTTAAATATTGCCATTGGTCAGCAGGTGATGCTTAACCTGTTGTGTCGCTTGGTATGGGAGTGAATTGATGGACCACTTGACAACAGGGATTGGGGGAGAGAGAGAAGAGGGGGACGGAGAGAGACTGGATGTCAAGAGATCTCTCAGCTACTACGTGACAACCACCAAGGACCATAGGCAGGACAGAAATGGCTGATCTTACTGAGAGGGTTCCTGCAGTAGGTCTTCACTTATATGTCTGCACTTCAGGCGCCAGGACTGCATTCAAACTTGTAGATAGTAATCATCAACAGGGTCTGCGCCCATCAGAAGGTGATGTCACATCATTGTGACTATAAAGGGCAGTCCCGCACTCGCCCTGCAGTTCTTTCCCACCATCACCTTATTTATCCCTTTAAGTACTTGAGGTCCCAATGATGTCCCTTCTCTTCGTCTTCCAGGGAGTATGCATGTGCAGTGCCCTCATGTCTCCTCTTATACCTCGCTGACTGGCTTTCATCTTTGTTGCCTTCCTCTGACCTTCTCCAGCAAGTTAATGTCCTTTGTGGTGTGGCACCAGTACTGTACACCATAGTCTAGATATGGCCTTACCAGTGGCCTGTACAAGGGCAGTACAACCTCCTCTCCCATTACTGATCTCCCAGCTATGCATCCCAACATCTTGTCTGCCTTTGCTGCTGCTTTCTCATGCATGGAGTGCTTCAGGTCACCAGTGATCATCACTCCCAGGTCCTTCTCCTTCTCTGATGCAGATACACTGACTCCACACAGGTATACTGGCTTCCTGTGACTTTCTTGCCATTCTACAGTGGGGCCTACTCAAAGATTTGGAAGAGAGTTCCAAAAGGCCAGGCTAGCTACCTCAAAGGAGTGGTCTCTGAGGATTGTAGCCCAGCCTTGAACTGCTAGGAGGCCCCTTGTGGAGGAGTGGAGGGAATGTACAGGATGGCAGAATAAGGAGGTCAGATGGCAGTTTAGGGGCCTGAGCTGTAGTGCCTTGCAGGTGGGCAAGCCCACCTTGAACACAATCCTCCTCCTGACAGGCAGCCAGCGCAGGCTTCCCAGTACCAAGGTTACATAATGTACCTTGGGCAGGCTGTCAGCAATTTGACTCCACGCTCTGCACCAGCTATAGTCGGCAGAGGATCCCTCCCACTGACCCCAAACCATAGAGCATTGCAGTTGTCCAGCCTGCATGTCACAAAGACATTCACCAGTGAGGGCAGGTCTTTGGTGAATCAAGGATTTAATCAGGGTGTTCTCAAGTGATAAAAAGACACTTTGGACCACAGACACCTGGGCAGCAAGTGTTAGTCTGTCATCCAGAGGACACCCAGATTTTCCACCTTGAGGGATGCCATCAACAGAGTAGATCCAAGGTCCAAACCTGTTACTGCCCCAGAGGCATTCCTATTCATGCCAGCAACCAGGCTTAATTACCAGTACCTCGTATTGTTGGGATTCAGCTCAGCCAGTTAGAGGACATCCAGTCCTGAATTTTGGTCATGCACTTGTTCAGAATTTCAATGGCACCATTAGTTCCAGGGGCAAATGACATATTCAGCTGGTATGGTCTGCATACGGAAATCCAGACTTCACCGTCATCTAAGCTCACCTGGGCAGCATGTACACTGCAAACAGCATTATGAAAGGGATAGAACCTTGATTTAACTCCACATGACAGGGTTTTCAAGGAGGAGGAGAAATTCTATCATCACCTGTTGCCTCTGTCAGAGAGATAGGACTCAAGCCATTGGACGACAGTTCCAATGAGTCCGTAATACACTCTAGGGTGATCCAAAAGCACAATGTGATCCATTGTGTCAAATGCTGATGAGAGATCAAGGAGGGTGAGAATTGACCTTCCCCCTCCATCCCTCACCCTAAGGATCAAGCAATGGTTTCTTCAGAAGAGGCCTCACCAATGCCTCCTTCAAGGCATTGAGAAAAAGCCCCTCTGAGAGTGAACACTGGATCAATGGCCAGTTCACAAAAAGGTGGGCAACAGCTTTGAAATCACCTCAATGACTTGAGCCACCTCCACTAGCCGAACCTCCCCCAGACAATAAGAGTGCCCCTGCGCGATCCAAGCCAACCCCTGCTGGGTTGGTCTTGCCCCACTGGGGTGATACCAGACTGAACTGCCAGCCCTGCTCCATCCAGCATAATACCAGCCCCCACGCATCTTCACTACCATGGACCCCATGTCAAGAGAGCTGAGACAGCCTGCCTCCTCGATGTGAGAGGAGAGCTGACGGCAGCCTCTCATACTTGTCTCTGTCCTCCCCACTGGCTGACCTTCTGGTTACTCAAGCTTGTTCCCAAATGATCATCAGTGGGAGAGGTAGGGACTGTTTTTCTGCACCATGGTTCTCCGCACCACTTCATCATTATCAAGAGTGTTGGTTTGCTACTGCTCGCAAGCCAACATAATAATAAAAAGAGAATGACAGAACGTTAGCCTCCCAAATGGAGATAATTCTAAGGCATTTCAAACAAATCATGGAAATTTTAATAAAGCAATATTGTATGACAGGCGCACTATAGGGATACTGGCATGCCTCAGGAGGTGAGGCATGAGGTGAAGTCAAGTGCCTTTTGCACATGAGAAATGCCATTATCCCACAATTATGCACCCAGTGTTGTGTTTTGTTGCCCTGCTGTAATTATAAAAATGGATTCATGATTTTAGTTCTAGGACTGTGTAGTGAGGTTCAGAGGATTTCTGACCTGTGCTGCCATACTGAATAACACGTCATGTGATTAGATTTCACCAATCACCGCGCAGGACTTTTCCAACCCATTTTGTAACACTATTTAGGCAAGGAAAGGGAACATTGTTTAACCAGGAGTAGCACAAAGCGTGGATGGGTCTGATGGGAGGAAGGGTCAGGATAGGCTATCAATTGGGGTGGTGGGACCAGTCAAGAGAAGTGGCAGGGTGGACATGGATTCAGTAAAAGATACTCAGATAGGGGATTGGATAGCACAGGGTTGAGGGCCAGGGACATGGAGAGAGGGGATATCAACACCCAGAGCATGGGGGAACAGGATGCTTACACCACATCAGTCCCTCCATATGTCTCTCCTGGCCTCACATCAACACTTCAGGAGCTGCTGCACAATGAGGCCAGGCAGGGAAAGTTGGCCTTCCTGGGAGGGCCATCATTCTCTGGCCATCATGACCAACACACATCAGGAGCTGCTGCACAGAGTCCAGGCATGGGAGTCAGCATTGCAGCTTTGGGGAAGGGTCGTGGTCCTCCTGGTGCTGAAGGCCAACACCTGTGGGAGCTGTTGCAGCAGTGAGCCTGGGCAGGGGAGACGAGGCTGCTTGGGAAGACCGTGGTTCTCCTGGCCCAGGCAACCATTAAGGCTTCCTTTAGATCAAGGGAGGTGGTAGGGAACTGCAGGCCTGTCAGCCTGACATCGTGGTGGGCAAGGTGATGGAGGCATTGTCAAGGAGAGGCTGGGGAGGGATCTGTACAACTCACGACCCACCTATAAGCTCACAACACATTCACATGTAGTGAAATTCAACTGTACCAGCCAAAAGGCTCTCCAATCACAATTAAAACTAAGAACCTCTGCCTCAGTGGCAGGTAAAGATGGGATCTAGTGGCCATGGTCCCACGACTCCATGCCGAGAGGGTGGTGGAATTAGGATTGTGCTGCCCAGGGACTATTGGAGGCAGAGACTGTGGAGGGTTCTAGAAGGAGTTGGACAGGAATAGGGGAAGGTGTGCTGGAAAATTTTTTTTTTTTTTTTTGTTTTTGTTGGGCCTGGTTTGGGAGGGTTTGTGCGTTGGACATTGTCCACCAGTGAATGCTTAACTTGTGGTGGCACCTGATATGCACAGGATGTTTTTACTATCACACTTTGTCTCCAGCAGGAAAGCTCCTGATTGACATCTTACAGATCGACAAGAACATCTGTCTCAGAGAGGTCCTGGTTCAAGGTTTTCAGAGATTATCGAACATCAGTTTCTTCATTTGTCAAGTTAGTTCTATGCATTATATGTTGCGCCTGATATGGGAGGGAATTGGGGTACAACAGAACAACAGGAATGATACAATTGTGGCAGTGCTTGGTTTATGAGGCATTGGGAGGCCGATGTGGAAAAGTGAGGTTGTTACACTGTGTACAGGCAGGGTAGGGGGAGATGGAAAGAGTTAGGACAGAGACAGCAGGGGACCAAAGATACATTTATACAGGCATAAAAGCTCAATAATAAAGTGTATTATATAGACTGCACCCACCAGCATTATGAGAGGAATCTAAAGGAACAATGAATTGTGTTACAACACTTAGCTGTTCATGTCAGCTGATGCCCAGAACCGCATATACATACGGGTGCTCAGTTCTTCTTGAGGGTCAGTGAAAGTTGTGTGTCATTACAGTACGGTGAAGCACTATTTGGTTGGTCATGGTAACCTCAGGAGGCATTCAACACATAGTAAATACGCATTATTCAGAAGCGCACGATGGCACCCCGGATAGTTGAACGCCGTCATGTGGTATAGGACCAACACGGGCATTGTGAGATGATAACGTCGTGTTGGTGTCCTGGGAAGCTGCTCACGAGTACAACACGGCATTATTTCATAATGCCATGTTGGGCTCGGGAACCGCAAGAGCAACACGGTTATATAGAGTTTTGGGAAGAGAAGATCTTCAGCATCAATCTGTGGGTGTAATGTGGCACGCTTAGCCAGTGCCAATACACCACCTCAGGTGTGATTAATAGTACACACATAACCCTAAGAAATACCTTATTGCTATTATGGTATTTGTAGAAGAATTTTTTGTGTAATTTTAAGTTTAATTAAGTGTTTTGTGTACTGTTATTGTTATTTTAGTAAAATAGTCCTTCCGTAGTGTTGAGGTCCCGCAGCGCGAGTGTTACCTAGGGATGGCATCGTATGAGATAGTGTCAGTAATTGCTAATTTATGTCACTGTCGCGGTGATTGTAGGTTATGCAAAAGCGTAGGCTAATTGTTAACACCACGGGACAGTTTGCTGTGAGAGTATTTTTTTTTTTTGCAGGTTCGTTAATATGTTACAGTTTCAAATCTATTATTGAGTAGAGGTAACATTTGAATGTTACATGATTTTAATTAAATATATCGCTACCTGACAGTTTCATTTATGCACTGGTCCACTGAAGCACAGTTCTTGATGACAGCGCGATCAACTGAAAACTATTGTGACACAAATGTTTTACTTTTTAGTTATGCTTTCAGTAACACATTTTGTATGTCGTCCTGTTGCCTAGTGACAGTGATATTGTGGCTAATGGTATTGCTGTCTGTTTCATGGCAACCTGTATACCCTCATGATTTATGAGGAGATCTTATTGAACAATTTTCTGTGCCATCTGTGGGCATCACTGGGTTTGGTGCCAGTATAGTCGAGGTTGCAGTGATTATTCAACAGATGTAACATTCTGGCAGGTTTTTTCTATTGACTTCTGTGATTACTGCCGCCTGTGACTGCTAAACTGCTTCAACTTCATTGATGACAGCCGCTGTTTCATCTACTGTCCAGCTGTCAAATTCAGATGAGTCATGGCTGTGATTTTCATTAAGCTTGTTCACAAACAAGTCAATCTCTATGTCCATTAGCTCGAATGACAGACCCATTTTTTAGTGTGTGACAGATGGAATTTTTTTTACTTTGATATTGTGATATGTTGAAGTCGGAACGGTTACTTTTTATGTCAGTTTTCTTACTTAATACCGTGATACATATATATTTTTTTTTTTTACAGAGACTGTCACTGCTATTACGGAGCGGTTGCTAAACAATGGTGTCAGTCAGGTGTTTTAGCATTTTTATAGAATGCTTTCAAATTTAGAATTTCATTATGTGTATCACTGCTTTTGTGATGAGGTTGTACAAATATGTTAATCAAAGATTAACGTGGAGCTCATTTTATTGTTCAATCAAATCAAATGAGGCCAATCTGAATCACATTACTATATTAGAAACAATGCCGTGTTGGCTCTGGAACGCCGCTTCCCAGCACAGCAACACGGTATTATTGGCTCACAATGCTGTGGTTGCTCTTGGACCACGTGGACGGGCGTTGCCTTCTCGGGCCGCCTAGTAGAGGTTTCAATAATGCCATGTCTCTAAAGCAAGACTACAGTCTATGAAGACTACCCACCCGGCCTTTTTCCTGAATCACTCTGCACTGTGCCCATCCTAGTAGACATCACATCCAGTGTTACAAGAGCATTAAATCACTGGCAGCCTCGGCTGATGCGGTGATTAATGCCTGCTGGGGAGTTGAACCCTCGGCTTTGCCTTGGTGCAACAACGCCTTCAGGGCGGGCATTAATCCTCAGTAGAGGCCTCTGCCGGTGATTAATGCTTACTCTAATACAGGCTTAGTCCGGCAATGGCGACTGGTAAAATAAATATTGACTTGTTTAGATGGGGGAGACAGACTATTGATAAAATATACATTTTTTCTGCAACATAAATTAGTGGTAGGGTCTGGTATGGGAAGGTGTGTGTACTGACATTGTGCAATGTAACTTATTTATTTGCTTTTTGTTTGCGAATTGTGCACTAGACAACCAGGTGCCTATTTTCAAATGCGTCCGGAGGGTTACAATGGAACAAAAAATGATCATCAAGCATATACAGGGTAAACATACATCTTGGTTCATACATATATAAAATAAGAATAAGGTACACATATATTTTACTGTCACATAAATCACAAGTAAACTGTATTCTAGCACTAAATGTGGGTTTTTGTGTACAGGCCAGGCAAATGGCAGGCTAGATTAAGCAATAAGAGCATGACCAAGGGTTATGTTAGCGGTCTGTTAATCACGTTCTAGGGGTGTACTGTAGCACGAGGCGTAGCCGAAAGCCACATGCCCCTACAGGGTGATTAACTGGACCATTAACATAATCCTGTGAGGCCTTTATTTGCTATTATAATATAAATGTTTTTAAATAGTGTTAAACCCTGTTCAGCATTTGATTAGGTGTTACATGTATGTTAATCAAAGATTAACATAGGGCTGATAGAATGTTTACAACCAATCAGAAAACTATATTTCTCAGACTCTTTTTATAATTAAAAAAAAAACATTTGATTTGCACAATCCGGGGGAGAGACTGGATGTAAAGAGATCTCTTACCTGGTACATGATAACCACTAAGGACCATAGAACAGAAAACAACTGATCTTACTTCGAGAGGGTTCCTGCAGTAGGTCTTCAAGTATAGGTCTGCATTTCCTGGCATCAGAACTGCGGCAAACTTGCTAGTTAGTAGTCGTCAGCAGGAGCTGTGCCCCATCATCGGGTGGTGTGGACGTCAGCGTGACTATAAAGGGGCAGTCCCTTGCCCGTCATCCAGTTCTTTCCACCATCACCTTATTTATCCCTTTCAAGTACTTGAAGCTACCAATCATGTCCCTCCTCTCTCTCTCCTCTCTTCCCTGTCTTCCAGGGAGTACATGTTCAGTGCCCTCAACCTTCCTCGATGACTTGCCCTGCTGACCTGCTGTTATCTGACCTTGATTCCCTCGCTGCTGGATCTGATGACGGGGATGTATTCCAGACCCAGCTTTTTTGGACCTTCTTGTTCCCATTAAGGAGTACTTTGATTGGGAGTCTGAGGATTGGGACCCTATGCAGCAGAGGCTCGTGGAGCACCTGGATCTAGAGTCTATGTCCCCAGTCCCCATTCCTCCGTGGATCACCCCCTTCTGCTGCTTCCCAGCTCACTTGTTGCTCCTTTTGTTTGCTTTGGCATCGGTCCTTCCCCCCACTTCCCTGCTTATGCCTTGTCCTGTTTCCTATCTCTGTGATGTCCTCTCAAACTCCTCTCTCCTACTTGTGCTGTCTCTTATCCTCATACATCACTTCTCCGTCCTGGTTAGTAAAAGGGGCGACATGAATGTAGGTGGTCGAGTTAGGCAACAAGATTTAGGGGTTGGCTATTGGTCTAGGTGGGGTCCAGTGCCAGGAAGAGGGGTCAGAAGGGGGCAAGTGACAGCATTGAAGAGGGTCAACTAGGGGAATGTATTCAGATTAGGGTATGTGGAGTGGAGAACCATAGTAACTTTCTTTTCTCTTGCCTTTGAATACCAATCTGATGCACTGGTTTGTTACTTCCATTAAGGCTTCCTTTAGATGCTTACACTGTTCTTCCACCCCTCCTGCCCCATTCTCTCCAGAGTCTTTTGAGACCTCTCCCCATTTCAGCAAAGTCAGCATTTTGAAATCCAAAACCTTTGTCCTAGTATGACTTGAGTTAGTATCTGTCCTTATGCTAAACTAAACTATATTGTGATCATTGATCCCAGTGTGGGGAGTTTTGAGAGAGTGAGATTAACCACTATGCTATATTAGGGTGCTAAATTAATGATAGCACATATGTTATCAAAGTGCATGTTGTGCCAATTTGTCAGTCGCATGGAACATTTGTGATAAGCGCATGTTATCAAGGTGCATGTTGTGCCAATTTGTCAAGTCATGGAACATTTGTGATAGTGCATGTTAACAAGGTGCATGTTGTGCCAATTTGTCAGTTGCATGGAAAATTCGTGATAGCACATGTTACCAAGGTGCATGTTGTGCCAATTTGATGGTCTAAGTGATCATCCATGATAGCGCATGTTATCAAGGTGCATGTTGTGCCAATTTGATGGTCCAAGTGATCATTCGTGATAGCGCATGTTATCAAGGTGCATGTTGTGCCAATTTGACAGACGAAGTGAACTAGATGCTTCATTTACAGAAGTGGTGCAAAGAAGGAATTCCATTAAAAGGGTCAGTGAATGAACTTAACTGATTGTGCAGGCAACAATGGGCCAGTGAACCAAAAAGGAATATCACCTATCCCAACCGGGATGCTACAGTCACTGAAAATTGGCCATCTAGGCAGAGAGCACTGGTCTTTCTAATCATCTTTACTAAAACAAATTTTCTTCTATCTGTTAACTAATTTTATTCCTTTATGCCACTATTAATATTATTATTATAATACTTCTTCAACAGTAATTTTTTCTTATGCACCATTACACTCTAATGTAGTCTGATGCACCAGCAGTATCTATCCACTATCGGTTTCTTATCTCATTACTGTATCTTTTCCATATTAACCTATTGTTGTTTCTCTTTCACATGCCTGAACAGATGAGGACTCCTTCACCATCAGATAAGTATTGTTCTACTGTGAACATGTTATATATTAATAATTTATTATGAACTACGGATCCTTTGTGACTCCATTCCTGTATTTTATTTTTCAGTACTGACGGACATCGTCCCTTCAATATTCCTGCTTCTGACTCCACAGTATCCTGGTAAGACGCTCTTCACATATTACTTGGTTGTGTCTGGTATGGGAGGGGTTGCATGGGATATGTGTCCTATAATCCCAGATCTTACTTTGAGAGGACTCTTGCAGTAGGTAATTACTTATAGGACTGACGCTGGCAGGCAGCAGGACCCCACGGAAAGATTTCTACCTAGCAGTCCCTGGCGCCCAACTACCACACAAGGATGGACATTCCCTGTGCCTGTTCTGCCTAGGCCCCAATCACCCATTCGAGAAGTGCTTATTCCCTGAACACCTCCCTTATGGCAGTTCACCTCCCAGGCAAGGACAATGTCCTGGCAGATGCTCTCAGCAGGATTTCCCAGGGCCATCACGAATGGTCACTGGATCCCCTAATTCTGGAGGTAGTATTTGCCAGGTGGGGCACTCCTCAGATAGATCTTTTTGCAGCCCCAGACAGTTCTGGATTATATGGTACATTTGAATTCTTTGGGGCTGAGACCAGCTACCCTAAAAGTGCACCTGGCAGCCGTGTCTGCTTTCTTATCAGCAGGAAAACCCTCTTCCCTTTCAGCTCATCCGGTATTCTCTAAGTTTTTCAAGGGGTTGCTTCACACCAACCCCCCATTCAGGGACCCTGCCCCTGCCTGGGATCTTAATGTTTGCATTGCCCAGCTTATGCAACCCCCTTGTTGAACCCTTGTCTTCAGCAGAGCTTAAGTACTTGACTTGGAAAACTGTGTTTTTGGGTAGCCATCACTTCTGCCAGGTGCATAAGTGAACTACAAGCATTGTCAGTGGAGCCTGATTTTTATCTCCTTTCATAGGGATAAAGTGGTCCTCAGGACTAACAGAAAGTTCTTGCATAAAGTGGTCTCGGACTTTCACCTTAATCAATCCTGATGCCAGTCACCTGACGTGGGGGTGGTCCCTCCCCAGGGACTGCTAGCTAGAAATTTTTCCATGAGGTCCATACACCAGTGCTTCCTCTGTTTAATTGAAATCATATTTCTCAACAAATGAAGTAACTCATGTGTGTGTCTGTGTGTTGGGGGTTAACCAAGATGACCAGTTAAATCCATGTACTGGAACTATTTTATTACAAAAGTCACATTAAACTAATTATTTAGTTAACAATTTTGTTATACAATTAATATTGTTTTTTCTCACATCTAGAATAATCATCATGGCAAAAAATGACTGCATTCGATGTTTGGCGGATCAGATGTGTAGCGGTCTGGTTTCTCGAATGCGCGCCAGTGAGATGATGTTGAAGAAAGTTGTACAATCTGCTGGATCTGGTGGAAGTCACGTATTAGGTCTTCTGAAGATGAAGAAGGTACTGATCAAGATTACATGCCGGATGTAAGCAGGAAGATCATGAAGAGACCCCACAAGATCAGTAGTGCAATGCACAGAAGACTAGTGGTAAAGGCTCGGCCATCAGCAGAACAAAGCGTTAGAAGAAGATGATGGGAAGAGGTGACAACAAGTGACAATGGACACCTATTCACTAACTTCAGGTCTCAAGTACCAGTCCCAGAAAGTCACTGGATTTGTACAACTGTTGCCTGATGGATGAAGATTTGAGCTTATTACAAGGGAAACAAATAGATATGCAATGATTTCTTTTCACATCCACTGATGAGTTCCACCACATTCAAGGGCCAGGGCTTGGAAGATGCTGACAAAGAAGAACTGAAGAGGTTTTTGCATTATAGTACATGGGACTCGTAATGAAAAGCAGTAAAGTGAATACTGGGATTGATGAATACCACACACCATTCGGGGCAGTGATGGCAGAAACCGATTCAACCTGATTTTCTTTTTCTCACATGACAACTCAAATCGAAGCCTAGAGGAGGAAAGTTTGATCAACTTTTTCACATTAGGAGATAAGACGATTCCTGAAGAGATCATGAGAAACCCTCTTCCCGACTGGGACCTCCTGGATGAAGGTATATGTCTGTGGAGAAAACAGTTACAGAACACTAATCCACAAAACCAGTAAACCACGGCATCAAGGTGTACAATTTTACTTGAATCAAACTCAGGATACATGCAAATGGCACTTATACAGGCAAAGTCGACGAACAGAGCAAAGGACATACATACAGAGTTTGTTTGATTTGTTAGGAAGAACTAGGAAAGGCTACAAGTTACACAGACAGATACTACTGACCTCAACTCACACAGATCTATTTTTATCTGATTGGTGCAAGAACTGTGATGCCAACCGCAGAGAGCCTCCCAAAATAAAAGAAAGCTGAAGATGAAAGAAAAGTTACATCGAGAACACCAATACTCTATGAAGTGGAGACAGAGAATATACATGTCAACAACATCAAGTACTGAATTTGTCGATACTGGAAAGGATTGAAGACTGAAAGTCGAAAAAACCAAAATGTATACTGACTACAACAGATACATGGGTGGAGTTGACAAAAATGATCAGCTACAGGTATTACAATTTTAACCGGTGATGCAAGAAGGAAGCAGATCAGTTATTTACTGAATGCCATGTTAATTTAAGGGACATAATGTACAAGACATTTTCCCAGAAAGAAAGAAGATGACGACGGAATTTAAATCTAACTGTAATTAAAGAACTTATAACGACAAGCAAAAATAGCGATCTTCCACAGCATAATAAAACGGCAATCTGACAAATCCATACCAACGACGCAAGGAAAGCACTTCCCATCAAAAATACAACACCAAAGAAGCTACCCTACCGGTGTGGTGTACAAAAAGGCGTAAGGAATCGACCTACTGGTGTACTGCAGATTACGTAAGGCCTGTGTGTAGATAAATGCTTCTCTGAATACCATTCAAAAGATAAAATACAGGATACCCGGATCAATACAAAGCGACAGTGACAGAATAGTAATCGCCTGACAGGCACAGATTCCCGTACTGAGACAGGATTTCGGAGGATCAAGATGTAAGATAGGGAAATGCCAAGTGCTGCATCCCGGAATGGACCGCAAAGACTTCTCTATCATTGTCAGTACCACGTGTCCATTGGACATCTGGCATGTTTATAGTGCTGTTTCCAGTGGAAGACAAGTGTCCATTGACACCATGGAATGGTAATCAAGGATTCCGGTATCAAGACCAGATGGCGAGCGTGATTGAGATGTAAGATGGTGGAAATGCTGATGCTGCATCTGAATGGACTGCACAAGACTTCCTCTATCGTTAAAATTATGTGTCCATTGACCATGGCATGTTTAGTTGCTGCTCCCAGTGGAAGACATGGTGTCTATTGACACCACGGAATAGTAAATTAGTGTAGATTCCGGTATTGAGACCGAGATGGCGGATGTGAATGGAGTAGAAATGCAGGTGCTGCATCACGGAATGGACTGCACAGACTTCCTCTATCATAGTCAGCAGTAAGTGTCCATTGGACACCATTTTATAGTTGCTACTTCCCAGTGTGGAAGACATGGGTGTCCATTAGACACCATGAATGAATAATGGCGAGATTCCCGCATCAGACCCAGATGACGGAGGAACCAGATGTAAGATAGGTGGAAATGCCGAAAATGCATCCCGAATGGACGTACAAGACTTCCTCTATCATAGTCACAATTGCACGTCCATTTAGACACCATGGCATGTTTTATAGTTGCTGTTTCCAGTGGAAGTAAGACATGGGGTGTCCATTGGACAATTGTTGGAATGGTTAATACGCGAATTCCGGCATCGAGACTGAGATGGCGGAGTGATCGAGATGTATGATAGGTGGAAAATGCTGTGTGCTGCATCCAGAATGCTTCCCATAAAACAAAACAATGCAAAATACAGTTTTTCGTGATCAAGTTTTTATTGAGTAAAGTTAAATATGGATTATTTAGAATAGTGCATATCATTTCTAAGAACAAGAACTTTTATAAACTGCTGACAATTAGAAATGATTTCTGTTCTCTTTAATCAAACTGTTCCAGTTTGTACTAAAAGCACTGTACTGTTATATACTGTGCTAACCTTGTTTTATAGGGGTCTCCAGGGTTAACGAAGGAACCAGCCCTGGTGGAAAGTTCAAACAGTGTGGGAAGTATATACAGAATAGGGGCTACTGTGAAATGTTTGTTGCATATTGTCTATGCTACTAGAAGGGAAAAGGGGGATTACAACGTGTCCCAGAAGCTGTATCCAGGTTAGCCTTCTGCTAACAAACCCTGTCTCCAGGTGGAGGCCCGTGTCAGCACACATGCCCCTTAACCTGCAAATCAGCTATGCAGGCAGGGCAGTAGCCCCTGTGGAGATAGTGCCACCTAGGGATACACAAGTGGGATGACAGGAAGGCTGAACAACATGTACTACTTTAGGTCATGCTAGGTCATCAAACATGACTCACTGCAAAATACCTTCCTATTTGGTAACTATCAGTTTCAAACCACCAATCCACATAATGTTTTCATGAATCCAGTCAAAAATGCATAATTTTGCTCTAGTGCCACTATTAGTAATCACTCTTAAATGGTTTTTATTCCTGGAAGATAAGACATGTTGTCTTTTTGCCAGCAAATGTCAGAATTGAGCACTACTACCCGTCATAGATTGACACCCGATGCTATAATATGTATGTTTTCTTAATTCAGATAGCGCAGGCTCAGAGAAGACTGCAAGGGATCTGGCGACACCTTCATGCATTGGGCAGGATCCGGGAGTGGTCTCGAACTGAGACCAGTGTTGACCTTGATACTCCAGTCAATGTTCGTTGGTGAGTGTAGAGAGGTATGCGTTGGGATCAACTGGTGCCTATGTTGTGACAGGGTGCTGAGGGGATCAAACCCAGATGTCATCGTCGGCATCCACCTGGGCAATGATTTAGGATTGAAGACATCAGTGATGCTGCTTCGGAAGATGAAGTGAGGACATCGCCTGATCAAGCACCTCCCAATGCCGAAACCATGATCCTTGGTCCCACATCATCCAGCCGCCGCAGGAGGAAATGTTTCTGATACGTAAGAAAATGGACAGAACAAGGAGAAAAATCAAACAGAGATGGGGCATCCAGAGGAAGTTGTCAGCTAAGTGGTCAAGCATGATGGCATCATGTCCCTCTTCCCAGAACTGTATCGGCAGGATGGTGTCACGCCAGCAGTCAGGAAGCGATATATTTCCTTGCAGTGACATCAAGAGGGCTGCAGCTCAACCCTATGAGGTATGCATTTATAGATGCAGGGCGGGGAATGGCAAGTATATAATCCAATGGACTATAACTTTCAGGTCGTCATTGGTATAATGTCTTTAAATTCTGTGTTTCAGATTGAGTATATAGGCTAAAAGTCTTGAAAGCTTAAGAACGTAGTATTTATATATGCCCAAAATGCCTATCGACTGTCAGTCGGGTCGCCTTCCATATGACAATCACCGTAATCTATACACACAGTGCTGCTGTACTAAATATGTCCCCTGGCTTCAGAAATACTGCAACAGTCAGAACAAAATAAATTGGAAATATTAAGTGCATAAGGTAGGTTACTACGTGATGTCACTAATGGCAAGTTACAGTTTAGGCTTAGGTTTTGAGATGTGTATTGATGTACAGTATGTATCTCATGTTTGAATTAATTCAGGGTTTGACCTCATGAAACCGTTAACAGTAAATAGTCCAGCTGGGCACTCAACAGTGATTCACACTTGCTACCCATATCTGCAAATGCGTGGTGTACTTTGTTTTTACCTTTATTTATTTATTTTTTTACCTTTGTCATGCCAGGAGAAACACTGCAATGATGCTACATTACAACATTTTACATCCTTGACTTCCTATGATACTACCTCCAACTGATACTTTCTGGATTATGGTAAGAGACAAACTAGTTTGTCTAACAGGTATAGAAACCTTGCGGTGTTAACATAAATGTAGCAGACTACTAATCACATTACCACAACAAACTTCACCTTCACAAATACTATAGTTGGAATGAATTATAATGCATGGGATTAGTTCTGGAACACCCAAGAGATGATCATGTGAGGGTGAGCCACACTACTTTGGTTAAATTAAATATCACAGAGTATGTAAAATGTTGATGCAATGGTGTAGCATAAGGTAAAGATCAGACAGTTTTTATCTACAGGTCACAAGCCTGAAGATGATATAGAATCGAGAATGGTAAATGATATGGCTTTTCTCACAGGTTTTAGAATAGGGAAAGGATAGGTTTTTCTCCACAGGTTTTAGAATAGAGAAAGGGTATGTTTTTCTACACAGGTTTTAGAACAGGAAAGCATAGGTTTTTCTCCACAGGTTTTTTGAATAAGGAAATGGTAGGGTTTTTCTCACAGGTTTAGAATAGGAAGGATAAGGTTTTTCTCGCCACAGGTTTTTTGAATAGGGAAATGTTAGGGTTTTTCTCCACAGGTTTTAGAATAGGAAAGGATAGGTTTTTCCACAGGTTTTTGAAAAGGAAGGATAGATTTCTTCAGGTTTTGAATAGGAAAGGATATGATTTTCTCCACAGGTTTTAGAATAGGGAAAGGATAGGATTTTCTCCACAGGTTTAGAATATGGAAAGAATAGGTATTTTTCTCCAAAGAGGTTTTAGAATAGGGAACTTAAAGGGTTTTGTAACATATTTCTGGCATTACCATGTCTGATGGAAATGCTCTTTGTGTATGATGATCCATACACTTGAAAAGTTTTGCATCAGTGAAATGTGGAAACACTGATGGTAAATGCTAATGGTAATAAAAAATAGTAAACTATTTTGCTATCTTTCATACATATAGTACATATATAAGATACTGTATGGTGGTCTAAATACACACTGCTCGTTAACACCTTACTTAATTTGCTGTCCTCACTGTAACCGTGAGATCCTGAAGAAACTAGGTCCATTTCTATTAATTATATAAACCCATGGTAGACGATACCTAGTATTTCATCTTGAACCTTAAGGTGAAGGTGTATCATTGCTCAAGGTATTGACAACCACCAACTATTTTATATAATGTAAGGGGGAAAAAATATCAATACAAAAACTTGGGACTAAGGCAGCATAGTAGTGATAGGGTAACATAAGAAAAAAATGTGTTAATTATCCATGGGCAATACAGTGATTCAACATAATAGTATAAGGTAATACTAGATAGGTTTTTCCACTGTTCACATGCATAAGTGCTGGAAATAGATTTAGAAAAGACAGATCTTGACTGAGAGAGTTCCATCAGTAGGTCATCACATATAGGACTTGCACCACCCGCAGCAGGCCGCACAGCAGACCTTTCTAGCAATACCTGAAGAGGACCACCACACAATGTCAATGCGACCAAACAGAACTCCTTCCAGTACCAGGTTAGGTTGTGCCGGTTACGATCGGTGACCCTGTCAGGCTGTCTCGACTCTGACCCTCCCCATCTACACAACGGCAGGTCCGACGGGATTCCTCTGATGCAGGTCTGACATTGGGGGCTTATAATCAACCCCGAACTGTCCCACATTACCCTTTTGGGTATCAAGGATCCCTAACCCGGGTACTCCACTCCAGATTGAGTCATTTAAAGGATTCAACCTGGATTTGCCCTTACTAAAACCATGGGGTTTCAAAGGTATTATCTCCACTGGACACCCTCTCCTCCTCCTCCCCCAGTCTCAACAGATCCACTTCCCTTCCCTGGCTATACGGATTTCAAGACCCTGATTCAGTCTTGGTGGCAGGGCCCAGGTCAGAACTGGTTTCAGATCTGGAAACTAGGCTCCTGCAACCACAGCTTCCCTATGTCTCCTTCCCGATCAGCTATCTTGCAACTGTCCATGTCTGGGGAAGACTCGGACGAGTCCTCACTGGACTTTAGACAACGTCCTGTCAAGGAGAGTGACTTCATGATGTGTTATATAATAGGAAAAGGACAGGCTTTTTCTCCACAGGTTTTAGGAAAGGCAAAGGGTAGGATAAATCCACAGACTTTAGAACAGAGAAAGGATAGGATTTTTCACACAGGTTTTGAAGATGTAAAGGATAGGATTTTCTCCACAGGTTTTAGAATAGGGAAAGGATAGTTTTTTCTGCACAGGTTTTTGAATAGGGAAATGTTAGGGTTTTTCCACAGGTTTTACAACAATATGGAAAGAATAGGGTTTTTCCACAGGTTTTGAAAAAGGAAAGGATAGATTTCTCCACAGTGTTTTGAAGAGGGAAAGGATAAAGATTTTCTTCTACAGGATTTTAGAATAGGAAAGGATAGGTTTTCTCCACAGGTTTTTGAATAGGAAAGGGTGGGGTTTTCTAGGTTTTAGAATAGGGAAAGGATGGGGTTTTCTCCAAGGAGTTTTTTGAAAAAGAGGAAAGGATAGGATTTTCTACATAGTTTTAGAATAGAAAGGGGTTTTTCTACACAGGTTTTAGAACAGGGAAAGGATAGGGTTTCTCTCCACAGGTTTTTTCAATAGGGAAATGTTAGGGTTTTCTCCACAGGTTTTAGAATAGGGAAAGGATAGGGTTTTTCTCCAAAGGTTTTTGAAAAGGGAAAGGATTGGATTTTTCTCCACAGGTTTTAGTACAGGGAAAGGATAGGGGTGTTCTCCACACATTTTTGAATAGGGAAAGGATAGGGTTTTTCTCCACAGGTTTTAGAATAGGGAAAGAATAGGGATTTTCTCTGCAGGTTTTAGAATAGGGAATTGAGAGGGTATTTTAATATGTTTCTGGCATTACCATGTTCGATGGAATCTCTTTGTGTGTAGGATCCATACACTGGAAAAGTGTTGCATCGGTGAAATGTGGACAACTGATGGTAAATGTTAGTATGGCAATAAAAATAGTAAACTATTTTGGCTTCTTTTCTACTGTATAGTACACTATATAAGATACTGTATGGTGGCCTAAATACACACCACTTTCGTTAACACCTTACTTAATTTGCTGTTCTCACTGTAACTGTGAGATACTGAAGAAACTAGGTCCATTTTCTATTAATTATATAAAACTCATGGGTGACATATATCTTGTATTTCATTGTGAACCTTTAGGTGAAGGTGTATCATTGCTGTGTATTGACAAACCACAAACTATTTTATATAATGTATGGTGAAAAATATTGCAAAACATGGGACTAAGGCATAGTAGGATAGGCAACATAAAAAAAGTGTTAATTTTCAAAGGCAATACAGTGACCTAAAACATAATAGTAAAAGGTAATACTAGATAGGTTTTGCACTGTTCACATGCATAAAGGCTGGAGATAGATATAGGAAAGATAGATCTTTGGCCTCTCGAGGGTTCCATCAGTAGGTCTGCGACATATTGGACTTGCAATTCACTTGGCATCGTCAAAGACGACAGACTTTTCTAGCAATACCTGAAGGGGGACCACCTGCCCAATGTCACGTGACCAACAGAACACCTTCCAGTGCCAGGTTAGGTTGTGCCGGTTACGACGTTGGTGACCCTGCCATGGGCTGCCTCGACACCGACCCTCCCCCATCTACACAACGGTGGGTCCAACATGGATTCATCTGATGCCAGGTCTGACATTGGGGGGCTTATAATTGACCCTGAACTGTCCCACGTTATCCTTTTGGTATCCAAGGGATCCCTACTCTAGGGTGCTCCACTCCAGAATGGAGTCATTTGGGGCAGTTCTACCCTGGATTTCACCCTTACTCCAACTACAAGTGTTTGGCGTATTATCCTCCACCGGATGCTCCTCCTCCTCCTTCCCCAGTCTCAACAGGATCCACCTCCCAAACCCCTCGCTACTCCAGATTTCAAGACCCTGATTCACTCTCATGGCAGGGAGCCAGGTCAGAACTGGTTTCAGATCTGGAAACTAGGCTCCTGCAACCATAGATTTCTATGTATTCTTCCCTGATCAGCTATCTTGCAACTGTCAATGTCTCAGAGAAGACTCGGCAGGACGTTTCCTACCGGATTCTTTAGAACAGTCCTGTCAAGAGAAAGTGGACTTCATGATGTGTTATATAATAGGAAAGGATAGCTTTTGGTCCACAGATTTTAGAACAGAAAAGGGTAGGGTTTTTCGCCACATGTTTTAGAATAGAGAAATGGGTAGGGTTTTTCTCCACAGGTTTTAGAATAGGAAAGGATAGGGTTTTTCTCCACAGGTATTTTGAATAGGAAAGGGTAGGTTTTCTTCCACAGGCTTTAGAATAGAAGCAGTTTGATACAGAAAATGATTGAACGGTAGCCACCATCTTATTTTTGTTCATGTGACCCAGGGATGTAGAAATGGGTACAGTCTGGCCTTCATTTACTTATTCACTTCCCTAACATGTAAAACAAGCTGCTTTTACTTTCCTTTTGAATTTATTGGCTTACACTTTCATAATGCAATAGGTGGACACCCCATTGACATGAATGAGCATACCATGGGTGGTTGGATATGGCACCCTTCTATCTGCAGTTAGGTCTGTATCGAGAAATTAGGATCAGAAATTTCATCCAAGCCCCCTGCAGATGTAAGAAAAAGGTAATGCCTTGACATTTACCCTTTTATAATATAGTTATCCCTACAAATGTAACAAAAGCAGTTTGACACAAAATGATTGAGCAGTAGCCGACATCTTATTTTTGGTCATGAGATCAAGAGGATGTAGACATGTGTACAGTCTGGGACTTGATTACTCATAAGCTTCCCCATCATGTGAAACAGGCTACATCTTACTTTTACTTTCTGAATTATTTGTATGTAACCCATAATGCAATAGGTGTGCTCTTCATGTGCCAGCATGGCTTCTTAGGTGGTTGGGTATGGTACCCCAGCTATATGGTGGTGGGTCTATAATGTGAAATTAGTGATCATACATTTCATCCAAGTCCCTGCAGATGTAAGAAAATGTGTAATCCATTGACATTTACCACTTTATAATGTTGTTATCCCTAAACGTGTAACAGAAGCAGTTTGATACAGAAAATGATCAAAATGGTAACCGCCATCTTGTTTTTGGTCTTGTGGACTTAGGATGTAGCTATGGGTACAGTCTGGACCTTAATTTACCTAATTCTCTTCCCTGTCATGTAAAATGGGCTACTTTTTACTTTTATAGATTTATTGGCATACACCGCGATAATGCAATGGTGGACACCCCATTGGCCAGCATGGGCATACCATGGGTGGTTGGGTATGGCACCCTGGCTATCTGCAGGTGGGTCTGTAATGTAGAATTAGGATCAGAAAATTCATCCAAGCCCTGACAGATGTAAGAAAAGGTGTAATCCATTGACATTTACCACTTTTATAATATAGTTATTACAATAAATGTGTAAGATAGGCAGTTTGATACAGAAAATGATGAAACGGTAGCTGCCATCTTGTTTTTGGTCATGTGACCCAGGGGATGTAGCTATGGGTACAGTCTGGGCCTTGATTTACTCATTCACTTCCCCGCCATGTAAAATAAGCTACTTTTTACTTTTCTTTTTTTGAATTTATTGGCATGCACCCCATAATGCAATAGGTGGACACCCCATTGGCCAGCAAGGGCTAACCAGGGGTTGTTGGTTATGGCACACTGGCTATCTGCAAGTGGGTCTGTAATGTGAAATTATGGATCAGAAAATTCATCCAAGTCCCTGCAGATGTAAGAAAATGTGTAATCTATTGACATTTATCACTTTTATAATGTTGTTATCCCTACAAACGTGTAACAGAAGCAGTTTGATGCAGAAAATGTTTGAATGGTGTCAGCCATCTTGTTTTTGGTCATGTGACCCAGGGGATGTAGCTATGGGTACAGTCTGTGCCTTGATTTACTCATTCACTTCCCGTCATGTAAAACAGGCTACATCTTACTTTTCCTTTCAATTTATTGGTATATAACCCATAATGCAATAAGTGTACACCCATTGGTCAGCATAGGTACACCAGAGGTGGTTTAGTATAGCACCCCAGCTATATGCTAGTGGGTCTATAAAGTAAAATTATGATCATAAATTTGATCCAAGCCCCGGCAAATGTAAGAAAAGGTGTAATCCATTGACATTTGCCACTTTTATAATGTAGTTATCACAATAAATGTAAGATAGGCAGTTTGATACAGGAAATGATGAAACAGTAGCTGCCATCTTGTTTTAGTCATGTGACCCAGGGGATGTAGCTATGGGTACAATCTGGGCTTTGATTTACTCATTCACTTCCTGTCATGTAAAATGGACTACTTTTTACTTTTACTTTTTTAATATTATTAATACACCCCATAATGCAATAGGTGGACACCCCATTGGCCAGCATGGGCATAGCATGGGTGGTTGGATATGGCAACCGACTATCTGCAGGTGGGTCTGTAATGTGAAATTAGGGATCAGAAATTCATCCAAGCCCCAACAGATGTAAGAAAGGTGTAATCCATTGACATTTATCACCTTTATAATGTAGTTATCCCTACAAATGTGTAACAGAAGCAGTTTGATACAGAAAATGATTGAACAGTAGCCGCCATCTTGTTTTTTGGTCATGTGACCCAGGGATGTAGCTATGGGTACAGTCTATGCCTTGATTTACTCATTCACTTCCCGCCATGTAAAACAAGCTACTTTTTACTTTTTCTTTTGTTGATTTATTGGCAGGCACCCCATAATGTAATAGCTAGTCACCCCATTGTGGCATGGACATCTCAGAAATTGGTTAGGTATAAGCATGACTATCTGCAAGTAGGTCTATAATGAAATTAGGGATCATAAATTTCATCAAGGCCCAGCAGATGTAAGAAAAGGTGTAATCCGTTGACATTTACCACTTTTATAATGTAGTTATCACAATAAATGTGTAAGATAGGCAGTTTGATACAGAAAATGATGAAATGGTAGCTGCCATCTTGTTTTTGGTCATGTGACCCAGGGATGTAGCTATAGGTACAATCTGGGCTTTGATTTACTCATTCACTTCCTGTCATGTAAAACGGACTACTTTTTACTTTTACTTTTTGAATTTATTGGCATGCACACCATAATGCAATAGGTGGACACCCATTGGCCAGCATGGGCATACCGGGGTGGTTGGGTATGGCACACCGGCTATCTGCAGGTGGGTCTGTAATGTGAAATTAGGGATCGGAAAATTCATCCAAGCCCCAACAGATGTAAGAAAATGTGTAATCCATTGACATTTATCACTTTTATAATGTTGTTATCCCTACAAATGTGTAACAGAAGCAGTTTGATACAGAAAATGATTGAACGGTAGCCGCCATCTTGTTTTTGGTCATGTGACCTAGGGGATGTAACTACGGATACAGTCTGGGCCTTGATTTACTCATTCACTTCCCCGCCATGTAAAACAAGCTACTTTTTACTTTTCCTTTTTGAATTTATTGGCAGGCACCCCATAATCAATAGGTGGTCACCCCATTGTCATGATGGACAACCGGGTGGTTGGGTATGGCACCTGCTATCTGCAAGGGTCTATAAGTGAAATTAGGGATCAGAAATGTCATCCAAGCCACTGCTGCCATAAGAAAGGGTGCAATCCATTGACATTTACCACTTTTATGATCTAATGAGCTCAATAAATGAGTCACAAGCATTTTGACCAGAAAATGGCTGAATGGTGTCAGCCATCTTGTTTTTGGTCATGTGACCCTGGTAGGTAGCTATAGGTGCAATCTGGCCCTTTATTTACTCATTCACTTCTATCATGTGAAACAGGCTACTTCTTACTTTTCTTAATGGATTTTGTGACGTGTACCCCATAATCCAATAGGTACTCTCCATAGGCCAGCATGACCCTACCATTGGTGGTCCGCTCTGGTCACTCTCATAATCTGTAGGTGAGAAACCAATGTGAAATTTGTGTTTATATGAAGAATTTGTAGCCTGAAAGTGAAAATTAGTTACATTTAGACAACAATTTTTATCAGTGATGCAATCGATTTTAACGTTTTTACAAACTTCAGTATTTTTTGCGAATACAAATTCACAAAAACAATCAAAATTTCACTAAATAAACATATATATCTCCAAATGTCTTTGTTGGAAAAGTTATATTTTCACTTTGAATTATAGTTGTGTTAGTTTCTCACTACCCTGACAAAAAAAGTTTACCAGGGAATTAAGAAAAATTATGTAATAACGTCATAACCGATAAGTGACAAACCCAGTGAAAAAACCTCTGGCAGCAGGGATATGCAATTTTCAGAAAAACCTTGGCAGTGTAAGGATTAAGACCCCACCTAGAGTACTTTGTCCCATTCTGGAGATCACATCTCAGAAAGAACATAGAGTGGAAGTGAACCAGAAAAAGGCAACTAAAATGGTGCAGGGTCTGCATCACAAGGCCTAGGAGGAGAGATTAAAGGACATAAATACTGTATGTACACCGTGGAGGAGAAGAGAGAGGGGGATAGGATAGAGACCTTTAAATACCTCACAGGATAAACAAGTTAAAAAAGGGAAACATTTTTCAGGAATAAAGGTGCTCAAGGATGAGGGGGAATGATAGGAAGCTGGAGGGGAGTAGATTCAGGGGAGATGTGAGGAAGTACTTCTTCACAGAAAGAGTGGTGGATTCATGCAACAGTTTTCCAGCAGAGGTGGTGGGACTAAAAACATTGGGAGGTTCAAGAATGTATGGGATAGGTATAAGGGAATCTTAGGGAAAGGAAAGGGGAAGTGCATGGGCTGGAGATCATGTAGGATCTGCAGTGATACTATCGGCAGGAAGAAATGGACAGATGAGGTGGGCCAAGTATTTCTTATCTGCTGGCAAATTCTATGTTCCTATAGTCTTTCATATTATATGGGCAGATGATTGGGGGACAGGGGACCACTGGGCCACCAAGGTATCTTTTAATATATGGGTGGGCAATTGGGGGGGACAACTGGACACCAGGAAATCATTCAATATTATATGGGAAGACTGAGGGATTGGTGGGGAACTGCTGGGCCACAAGAAAATTATTTAATAGGATATGGGCAAGTGACTGGGGGAACCACTGGACCACGAGGGAAACATTTAATATTATACAGGTGTGTGATGGGGGGGAGGTCTGGGGTGGCTGTGAGGTGCAACAGCTGTAAGACTTAGTATGGGGAGGTGGTAATTAGGGAAAGTGGAAATTGTTTAACCAGGAAAGGCACACTAAGCTAGAGCTTGTTTCCAGGAGTGACCTGGGAGCACAAGGAAGTTAATTGACCTGCTCTGGGTCACACAGTATGCAAGTGGGGTCTGATGGGATTCAACCCAAGTCTCCAGGTTTGCAGCTTAGTGCCCTTAACCACTGTGCTATACTGTCTCCTAATTAGTGGGGCACTAACCAATAGTTGGTACATCTCCAAACCTGCCAATATGTCAGTGCGCATATATGCAAGGCATAGTCAGCTGCTGGCATAGTTGCATCGGCATATAGCAGGACTGCTCAAAAACAGGTTAGTTACTCACTCACTAACCATGCCATTCAGTATGATATTTTCTATAACTACTCGACTTTGGGATCACTAAATGGTGTTAGCGAGTTGTTGATCTGTTTAGTGGCCCCAAATAGATAGCCAGTATCCTAGCCTTGATGTATCATAGTTCCTTATGGGCTCAGTGCCTCCTACTGGGTGTACTTTAGACAACAGGTAGTTTGTCTAGTGCTGCTGGATTGTAAACATTTGCCCTGGATTGTTTTACTTTCATAGCTTCTTCTGTTGAAGTGCCCCACCCTCCATTTTGTCCATTGAGTCCCTGCTTGATTATGGCATATGCCTTGCAATATATTGTAAGTTAATTTTGGGAAGTGTACATGTTGGTATAATTTTCAGCAGCTACTGTATTTATTTATGGTAGATTAGGCTGTCTTCTTGATGTTACTGTAATGTTCCCCATTTTCCTTGCTTCCACAGCATGCCTTTAGAGATTAGTTATTTCTCAGCTCAGTATGCCTTTCTGGTAAATCATTTAAATAAACAAATAATATGTGTCAGAATGAATTGCATAATTTAAATGTAAAAACATTGGCATTGAAATATGAGAAATCATTACTTTTTCCATTTTAAGGTTTTTTATTTATATTCAGTATAAACTTATCAACAATAGCATAGACTTCCAGTAGGTTGCACATTTCTAGATTATTTTATGGAGGGAGACAACAGGTTATAACATTATGACTATAATATTCACCACTGCATCAAAATATACAGTACTATTCCATGATGTAGGCAGCCACACTTTTTCTAGTTCTATACGTAGTGACATCTGACTTTGAAAAAGTCTGGTTGTTATCAGATGAAGTGGTACACTGAAAGAAGCACTGCATTTATTAACTGGCATTTAAACAAACAGAAACTGGGCTGGTCTAGTAGCACAGAAGCAATGTTGTCTGCTGCCTCTCAAGAGACATGAGTTTCCATCAGCAGCATTCAGGCTTCTATATACTCTGACTACTGAGGGCTGAGTCTATTTAAACAAAATGACTGAGAAGCCAGCCATTTCTGAGGGATTAACGCTACCAACCAGTTGAAGGGATGTTTGGCCTGAGGCACAGCAAGGGTCACCTCCTTCCAGCTGGTAATAATCCAAGGAAACGACTGGTTTTGAGGTTGTTTATTTTGATTATAAGTCTAATCACAATAACTACTTCTAATTTTATAGTTAAATTTACTTTTTCTTTTTAAGTAGTATGGTGTGAGCCATATGGAACAAGTATGACAATGTTGAGTGCTGCACAGTCAAAATAAGAACCACAGGTTACCAGAAACATAGAAACATAGAATTTGACAGCAGATAAGGACCGCTTGGCCCACCCAGTCTGCCCATTTCCCTACCTGATGGATAAGCTGCAGATCCTAGTTAACCAGCAGCCTACTTCTTCCTACCCCCCCCCTAGAATTGCCTTATGACTGTCCCATGCATGCTTGAATTCCACCACTGTTTTTGACTCCACAACCTCCTCTGGAAGGCTGTTCCATGCATCCACAACCCTCCCTGTGAAAAAATACTTCCTTAAATTACCTCTGAGCCACCCCTTCTATCTTCAAATTGTGCCCCTTGTTCTTGCACACCTCTTTTTGAAAGACGCTACCCTCTTGGACTTTGTTGATTCCCTTGAGGTACTTGATTTTCTATCATGTCCCCCCTCTTCCTCCTTTCCTCGAGGCTATACATATTAAGCTCCTTAAGTCTCACTTCATATGTCTTCCGGTGCAGACCCTGCACCATTTTAGTTGCCCTCCTCTGGACAGCTTCCATCCTGTCTATGTCTTTCATGGAGATTGGGTTTCCAGACACATGTCTCAGATGTGGTCTCACCAGCTGTCTGTACAGAGAGATAATAACTTCTTGTTTTTCTGCTGGTGATGCCTCTCCCTATGCATCCCAGTATCCCCCCAGCCCTCCTTGCTGCCCTCTCACATTGCTTGCCCACCTTTAGGTCATCTGATATGACTACCCCCAGGTCCCTTTCCATTTTTGTTGTTGTTAGTATCTCACCCCCCATTGTGTACTCTTCCCCTGGGTTTTTGTTTCCCAGGTGATTACCTTGCACTTCTTAGCATTGAATCTAAGCTGCCATACATTTGACCATTCCTCTAACCTTGCCAAGTCCCTTCTCATCCTTTCCACCCACCTTGTGCATCAACTCTGTTGCAGATCTTTGTGTCATCTGCAAAGAGACATACTTTTCCTTCAGTCCTCTGCAATGTCAGCTTATAAAGACATTGAAGAGGACCACTCCTAATACTGAACCCTGTGGCTCCACTCGCTAACCCCTTTTTCAGAGTGGACTCCATTTACTATTACTCTCTGTGTCCTATTCTCCAGCCAATTCTTACCCAGGCTGTCATCTTGGGACCCACTCCCAGGCTGGCTAACTTGTATATTAATCTTTGTGTGGGACTGTGTCAAATGCCTGCTAAAGTATAGGTAGGCCATGTCCACAGCCCCTCCCTGATCTACTACTTTGGTCACCCAGTCAAAGAAATCTATCAGATTTATCTGGCATGACCTTCCGCTGTGAATCCATGCTGCCTTGGGTCCTGTGCCCTCTGGCCTCTAGATACGAACAATTCTTTCCTTCAGAAGTGATTCCATCATTTTCCCTACCACTGAGGTTAAACCAACAGGTCTGTAGTTTCCTGCTTCTGCCTTGCTCCCACTTTTGTGAAGGGGAATCACATCTGCCCTCCTCCAGTCCACAGGTACCACCCATCCTCCCATGATTTGTTAAAGAGGGTAGTCAGTGGTGTCACTAGTTCTATCCTTAGTTCTTTTAGAATTCTGGGATGAATCCCATCAGGCCCCATTGCTTTGTCCACCTTGAGTTTAAGAGCTCATTCAGAACTCTTTCTTCTGTAAATGGGCTGGTATCAACTTCTATATCCAGAGTGTTTCTACTGTTTGTTTTAGGTACCTCCCTCTTCATTTGTAAATACTGAGCAAAAATATTTGTTTAGTATCTCTGCCTTTTCACAATCACCCTCTGCCCACTCCCTCCCCTTTATTAAGCCTCACTATCCCTCCCTTGGTCTTCCTTTGCTCCCTGATGTACCTATAAAGGTTTTATCCCCCTTCTTAACTGAGTTGGCTATCTTTTCCTCAGTTTGGGCCTTTGCTGTTCTGACTGCCTTTCCAGCTTCCTTTGCTTCAACTGATACAGTTCTCTGTCCTGTTCCTTCTGTGATTCCTTGTACTTCCTGAATGCTTTCTTTTCTCTTGAACATTCCTGCCACTTCCTTTGAGAACCATAGTGGTTTCTTACCTCGTTTCATTTTGTTTATTTGCTTTACACAAAGGCTTGTTACCTCTGTGATGGCAGTTTTATTATTCCCATTGTTCTTCCACCCTCCTTCCTGCCCATTTGCTAGTGCATTCCTTAGGCACTCACCCATTTTGGCAAAGTCAGCCCTCCTAAAATCCAGTACCTTTGTCTTTGTATGGCTTGACTCTATTGCTGTGTTTATTGTGAACCATACTGTTCAATGGTCGCTAGTTCCCAGTTGGCTACCCACTTCTACATCTGTGATCCTCTCTTCATCTCCGTTTGAGAGAACCAGGTCTAAGATTGCTCCCTCTCGAGTGGGCTCCAATACTAGTTGTCTAAGGCATGCCCCCTGTAGGGCATCCAGAATAACCCCACTCTTAGAAGTGGCTGCTGCAACTGCACTCCAGTTAACATCTGGCATATTCAGATCACCCATCAGCAATATCTCCCCTTTATCTGCCATTCTAAGTATACTTTCTATCATTTCCTTGTCCATTTCCTCCCCCTGAGAGGGGGGTCTGTATACAACCCCTGTGCGGATTGTGGTGCCATTGCCTGCCTCAAATTGACCCACAGTGCTTCTTCTCTCCCTGTTTACCCTTTTGTTCTGTTGCTTTGATTTCTTCTCTTATGTGAGATACTCCTCCTCCTCTTTTACCCTCCCTGTCCCTCCTGTAGATAGTGTATCCTGGTATGTTTATGTCCCAGTCATGGTTCTGTGTGTACCATGTTTCTGTGACTGCCACAATATCAGATCTTCCTCCTCCATCAAGACCACTAATTCAGGAAGCTTGTTACCCAGACTACGGGCATTGGTACTCATTGCTCTCCATTTTTTGATGGCTTTACCTTCTGTAGCAGCAACCCCCACTGACCTTTCTACCTTGGTCTTTTTCTCATTTAGTACCCTGTTTTGTAGGGGGAGGCTGGGATTTTCCTTCTGCTTATCTGCTTATGGAGAAAGTTTTAGCACGTTATTCTTTCTTTTGGCTTCATATTTTGAACACTAATGGAACACTTTTGCAAAAGGTGTTTTCGAGAAAAAGGAAGCTTGCAACAATACGCAGTTTGGATATCTACCATTTTTTATACATACAGTAGAAGCTGAGTGATATTAGCATGCTGTGGAAATTATTTCTTGGAATTTTTCTGAAATAAATGAAATACTTATTTACTAGAAGGAAATTTTTTTTCTGGAGGACACAAATTATTGGGAATTTGGAGAACTGCTACACACGTGAAATGATTTGTACCAAATGTGTCTTTGAAATGGACTGGGTCTAAATGGTCAGTACAGACAGTTGTGGTGCTGGCGTTCGAACAGGTGTGGAGTGTGGTGGTAACCTGTGGTTCTTATTTTGATTGAGGATTTCTGCCAGAAATGCAGAGTGTGCACTCAATAAATCTACACAACAAGGGAGCTGGGAGAACTTTGTTTTGTTACTTATCGAGCACTGCACAGTGTCAGTTAGTTGCTGGATTGGCCATTACTAAGACATTAATGACTGGTCCAATAGCAAATTAGGAGTCTTACTATGCTAATGCATATTTAATTAGACTTATAATATACAGTTAAGGATCACGGTGTCCAGTGGAAGGTGACAGCCACCTAACACCCCAGCTGTCTAGTCACACTGTGGAAGCTACGTTTGCTCAAATGATGGCTACTCATTTATTCTCATGACTGGATGAAACATGTGACCATGGTACAGTATCCCTGAGAAAAAGGAAGGAAACTAGAGAAGTGGGGACTGAAAGAAAAGCATCATCTACAGTGTTGTATTATAATGCTGTTATTTCTTAACATGTTTGTCTTCATAGAATCATAGAATCATGATGGTAGAAAAGGACCCGGTGGACCATCTAGTCTGCCCCTGACCCCCTCACTCATTTCTCTAACACTTGTCCCTCCACTTCCTCCATCTACTCAACCCCATATGTCTATCCCACGCTCTCCTGAATCCCCCGCACCATTTCAGCCACCACCACCTCCTCCAGCAGTTTGTTCCATGCTGTACCACCCTCTCCTTGAAGAATCGTTCCCTTACATTTCCTTTGTATCTTCCTCCCTCTAATTTTAGGCTATGCCCTCTAGTTATAGCCACCTTCTTCCTTTTAAGTAAGCCCCCACACAGTGTAAAAGCTTTTTATGTATTTAAAGGTTTCAATCATCTTGTCCCTCTCCCTTCTGGTCACTAATGTATATAAGTCCAATTCCTTACACCTCTGCTCATATGTATTCCTTCTCATACTGTGCACCATTTTGGTTGCCCTTCTTTAAAGTTTCTCTGTGGCATCTATGTCCTTGCATAGATGCGGTCTTCAGAACTGTACCCCCTACTCTAAGTGTGGCCTCACCATGGCTTTGTAGAGGAGCATCGGCACCTCCCTCCATCTGCTAGTGATAATCCTCCTGGTGCATAACAATATTCCATTTGCCTTGCCCACTGCTTTGCTTCATTGGTACATTGGTTACCTATCTTAAGGTTGCTAGAAATGATGATCCACAGATCACTGTCCTGCTCTGATTCCCTAACCCCCCCACAGTGTATACTGCTGTCTGATTCTTTCATCCAAAGTGCATCACAGCACACCTTTCAGTGTTGAACTTTAACTGCCAAATCTCAGAACACTCTTCCAGCTTCTTCAGGTCCTGTCTCATGGCCTCTACCCAGCCCCCCCAGGGTGTGCACCCTATTGCTGATTTTCATATCATCAGCAAATAGGCACAGTCTCCCTTCCAGCCTTACTGCTATATTGCTGATGTAAATATTGAAAAGGAGGGGCCCAAGCATGGACCCCTGGGCCACCCTACTTGTCACCCTCCTCACTCTGAAATGCACCCTGTTTACCATCAACCAGTTTTCCACTGACTTCATTATTTTCCCACCTACCCCTCCTCTATCCAGTTTATTCACTTGCCTTCTGTGAGGGATGGTGTCGAAGACCTTACTGAAGTCCAGCTAGGCCACATCCACTGCCCCTTTCTGGTCAACCACCTGTGTCACCGAATTGAAGAACTCAATCAGGATGGTCTGACATGACTTTCCATTCATGAATCCATGCTGGCTATCATCCTGCAGGCCACTTTTCTCCAGGTAGTCTACCACCCTTTCCTTTATTAGTGCCTCCATCACCTTCCCCACCACCGAGGTGAGGCTGGCTGGGCGATAATTTTCCACTACCTCCTCACTGCCCCTCTTGTGCAGCGGCACTATGTTTGCCTTCTTCCAGTCCCTCAGTACCCATCCCATATCTAGTGATAAGTTAAAAAGTCTCATCAGTGGGGCAGCCAGTTCTTCCCTAAGTGTAAGTTAATGTAAAATGTCATGACATGAGACATAACTTACTATAGAATGAATAAAAATGCTTTTTTCTAGTTGGCTGCATGATACTGAGAGAGATGGATGTTCACTCAGTACACTCGACCCAGGTTCATGCCCAGAGCTCAGACATCAGGAGTGGAGTTCAGCAGGGAGGGAGTTTAGAGTGTCCTTTGGATGCTTCCCTCCTGGGAGGGCAGGTCCCAGACTGCTGTTTGTCCACTCCTGGTGGTGGCTAATGGTTGGCATTCTTGGCTGCTTGTGGCCTCGACATGCTGCTGAATGCCCCCACATACAGGATGCTACTGTGGTTGGACCTCTACGATGGTGGTAGATGGGTCAGGAGAAAATCAGAAAATTCACCACTCGGTCAACCAGTCCCCACTCACCACAAAGCCAGGAGGAGTCTGTGCTGACCCCCAACATGCCTGGGATATGCAGAATGCCTATGGACAACTCTCCTCTCCTCTCCTCTACTGGTTGTCCCACAGAGGTGAGGGACCCTTCTAATGAAGGGACACATCGGGTTACCCAGGTCAAAGCATTTGCATGGGTGGCAGATGGCAAAGGGATGTAATGATGGTAGGCCTAGGCAGCCCGAAAGAGTGACTGGCCAAAGGCTGGAGAGGAGCATCAATAAAATAAGACAAAAAAAAAACATTTTTTCAATCCAATTTTTATCATCATAAAAACAAACTGCAATTCATAATGGTCTACCAAACAAATTTCATATATCACTTCAATTTAAATTTCCAAAACAAACATGATTTTAAAGTTTAAACCAATTTATATAATTAAACTCAGTTTATTTTATGTTCTGTTAAATCAGAAAGGATTCTGTTGTCTACGAACTCATTTTTTAAAGTGCTTATACAGAGGCACTTCAAAAAAATGAAGCCTTTGTACTGTCTTACTGATTACTGTGTTAGAATTGACATTTTCATGATTCAAATTACTAAAAAAATAAAAATACCCAGGTTCTACTATCTGTAAGGTGATAGTATATTGAGCACAAACATTATCTTGCATTACTGTGTGACACAGTACACACACTGGGCGCCCTATGCATGATTAGATCCAGTACAGACCTGAGTCAGCACATTACAGGATGCATAGCTGTGCACTATACATTCTGTCCAACAGCATTGCCTGTTGCCAGCATATATCATCTGGTAACAACTCCATTCCACACACATATAGCAGTGTGGAGGGGAAGTGGGCAGCCTGGGGTAGACTAGACCAGGACACCAAGCATCAAATCATAAGCCTGGTCCATTCACCCAGCAGATCCCCTGTTCCATACTCACTGGGGATCCTGGGATATGGCATGCCATAGAGGGGATTGCCATATCTCCCACAGATAGGGGAATTAAATTTTAAAAATAAATAAAACTTCTGTTTCTGGCTGGCCCATGTCCTGCCCCCCCAAGAGAGGTGGACACAGGCCAGCATTACTTTGCAGGTGCTCTACCAACACAACGAGTAGAGGCAGTAGTGGGTTCAGAGGCACTTACAGCAGGATTCTCTCTGTAAATGATATACACCCTGTTTTCATCCTCAAACACACATACAGAGTTGATATCCTGCATATCACATTAACTGAACTCTCACTCCAGCTCAGTCACCCATGTTGCTCTGTGGCATGACTGTGATTGTGGGCTGGGGGCATTTGCAGATTCTCTGGAGGGTGGTAATGCATGCACTAGGAGCCCTTCTGGCCTTTTTTATGCATCAGTTGCACTTAGACAAGCTATGCATAGAGTATCAATGGCACATAAGCTTGCAGTATTGCACAGAGCCCATTATTTGTGCTTTAGAATACTTTGCATTTATTGTTCCTTTTTAAATCATTTTTCTTCATTCATTTATCTTCACTACTGTCAGATAACTTACTGTTGTATACATCTTCAGCAAATCAGTACAAGCTTCCAAGACATTATGGCTAGACCAGCAAAATAGAATCATTTTGATAGAGTACATACTGTACTTTAATGAATAGCAAATGGTGCAAATTACATTTCAAAGCATAAAATGTTGATCCTGAAAAGCAGTGGTTAGAAGGTCATAAGTGGAATTAGCAAACAAAATTCTGGCCAAGTTACAGTTAGCCAGTCTGTAATACTTTATTGATCAGTGCTTCTCAATCAATTATGCTGTGCCACGTTTATTGATGCAAAGGTATTAAGCAAAAATTTATTTCAGCTAACTTGTTGGCTCAGATGTCAAATGAAAGTCATTTCCCAAGTCAATCAAAAATACAATAAATCAGAGTTCTGAACTTGTTATTTAGAGTCTAACACTCTTTGCAGCTAGGTAACTGTAAATTTCTCAGCACTTGCAATAATTCTTGATTGAAGACTGACACTCAATGATAAGGAGGAATTGGGCATTCAAATAATACACAAGCTTAGGAAGGCCTAGAGACATGAGTATATGAGTTCCTGAGCCCTTTTTAGTCCTTAAGAATTATTTTTTCCATACATCTTCTATTTGGGCAGTCTCCTCATTTAAATAGAAAGAGTCTAGCTATGGTCAATAAAGTGCTACTGCCAGTCCTTTGCATTTCAGTGTGGCCCATTACAAACTTTACTGAGAGCAAAATAAGTCACGGCACTCACCACTGGTCCAGGCACACCACAAAGTCAAAGCTCCACACAGGTGTTCAGGTTCTTAAAAGTGGTTTTATTATGAGCAGGAAGCAAGTATAAAATTATCCTTTTTTTTTGCCATAACTACTTTCTAACTTGTTCCTCTTCTATATGCCCTTTGTGATAGTTTGATTTAGAATGTAAGGAATTGTTGTTCCAGATAATATGGTGTATAAGGCCAACAACCATTTTAATACAAAGAGCAAAATGATGAGGAGCATTTTAAATATGTCTCCTAGGTTAAATGTGATTTGTTTTTGTATGTGTTTAAGTCAGTGCAAACAGAGTTATTTCTCACAGAGGGCTGACACAGATGTTGATAGCACTTATATAATTTGAATAGTAACTTAAGACACATCAGTTGGCTATATAAGTGGGCTTACCTCTAGGGGGCTTTATCTTTGAAAAAGCCTATGACGAGGTGAAACATCAGAGTTTTTTGTTTGTCTGTCTCCCTGACTCAGGAGGGTCATTTTGTATTTGCTTCCTGCTTACAATAAATGGACTTTTAAGAAGCTGAACATTTGTGTGTAACTTTAACTTTGTGGTGTACCTGGTAAATGCCATGACTTATTTTGCTGTTTGTTTCTATGTCACTGAGCACCCCATTCTGCCTTGGTGTGGCTCTATTGTTGTTAAACTTTACTGAAAGTTGGATACCCACTTCATGTCACACACCATCTATTTCTGCCAAGGTGGGCAGGGTTGGCTATTAATACAAGAAAAACAGAGCATTCAGAGGGTTAAAGTGTTCTGCACAGAGGACGGCAATACAATACAAAAGAACAACAATTTCCAGCGCATACAAAACTGTTGCAAAAGTCAAAAGTGAATTTTGTTTACATACTTGTATACATGTAAGTTTATTTATAACAAATCAAGTAATATCCCGGCATGTTGAGGTGTGCTGTTTCTTCATCAGGGGGAGTGGTTATTAACACTTTGCACTATTTTCCAGAACTTGACTTGAGTCTATTCTGGGCAGGAACCCATCCTTAACAGTGACTAGCCTATTAAGTTATGAAAGACCTGCAAAACTTCAGATTCATCATTGCAAAGAGTTCAGTTTGCATAATTTACTGCTACTTATATAATACACTAGAACAACATTATGCTATCCCATATCTACTGTACATTTAAGCATTGAGGTGAAGATGCATTTTTAAAAGGGGGAAGTTAGCCAGATCTGGATTGCTCCCCTATTGTCCTGACTCTTATTATCAGGACCTAAATGCTTAGTTGTTCTGCTAGGATCTGACTGAAACCTGAACATTTTGGTTTTTTAAATAGAAAAAGAGAAAAGTTGAGAATGGAATCTTTATCTAGATGTCTATCATTCTCCATTATCTGTCATTCTGTTCTTTCTTCCTTTTTGTGCTGCAGGGAAATCACTATTACTTATTTAAATTGTCGAACATGTAGGGTCCCATTCGTAGCTGAAATGAGTGGTGGTGCAAAATGAAGAGCTGTCACTTGTTCTGCAGCCAATCATTTATGCAATACAAATAATACATTATTAGCTGCAAGGGGAGGGGTCCTCCTGTTACTAAGTCACAACATAAATAAGGTATCCATATGTACATTCACTATCATGCTGGTTTGTAACTCATACAGCATCTCAGTATGGCATTGGGCCATTCACATGGCACTGTATTATGCTAAGACTCTGGGTGGTACTGCCTGTAAATGTCTTCCCCTCCAACCCTCATACTATTAACTTTAGGTCTCCAACCATGGGCCTTAACCTTCTGTAAACCGAAGGTGTACTGGCACTTAAGGACACTGTCCAATAGCCTTCCTCAACCTTCATATTACTAAATTCCTAAGATCCAGTGAACCCTTTTACCCACAGAGCAAACCCTGTTCTCACAAAAATCAAACCTGACTGTCCACATTCAAAGAGTGCCACTGTGCCCTGCAGGTCTTTTCTGTTCTGTGGTAGCATTACAATCCCCCTACCATATTCCTGTGGAAGTTCTACATGCAGGATGTTGCAAGGGGCGGTAACAAGCAATGCAAAGGCTGCTATGCTATGTGAATGGCTCTGATGGTCATTTGCGTGGCAGTCTCAGTCTGCGTCTCTGTGTTGTCACAAACTGTTTAGCAAGCATGCAGGAAAGGGCTGCTGCCCCCATGATGCATATGTAGGATTACAATGATTCAACTGGCAGTAAGTGTTCACAGTGACCATGTGCTAATCATTGCAACTCAATATATAGCCCAGTATACTTAGTATCCCCAAACAGCTACAAATCTGTTTCAGTGTGAGAACAGCTCTAGAATGTTAGAGTCTGCTGTACCTGACATACTGTATGTGGTTTTAAATTCATAGCAAGTAACTAGAACTTTTGGTTAAATCTGACAGACTTTGATGACCCTCTCTGGGGCTGTAACATAGTGATCAGCTAAAACTAAACTGTTTTATTTTTAGATCATCTTAATCTTTTAACCAATGGAGAACAGCATTGTATAAGTACTACTTCAAGAAGAAAGCATACCAAGGACGTTTTTACTCTTCTGGACTAACAAGGGCACTATCACGTTGGGAATATCTGGCAATTGCCCTCTGCTGGGACTGGTGAGAGGACTTTTATCAATAACACATTTGTTTGTAAAGGCTATGTGATTCTTTTGGTACAATATGAGGATCCAGTCATAATTGGAAGTGTGTGTAGCTTGTTTTGTGTGGGGGCTGCTCCGAGCAGTCTGGACTAGTATTTGAAAATGTTAAGATTTTGCACTTTGTGGCATGCAGCCCTGTGCAACACAAGAATGCAGTGTGATCTTTCCTTGTCATCAGTCCAAACGTACTCTATAACCCACAATAACATTAAATGGGGTGACATTCTAGGACAAACTAGCATGAAATTAAGCATCCAAGCCAGACTCTCCTAGTTCATTCCATGTAGTTCACAATTTTGAACATTCATATTGTGGGTCACAATTTAAAATTAATCACTTTTCAAACAAGTCAGGAAACATTTTTTTTCCTGTTATCATATTTAGAAATTATGGGGGATAGTAGGCCAACTGGCATATGTATTTTTAAACTATTTTGTAAACAGGAAAATACAATAAAGTACTAAGACTGCCCACAACTAATTAATATGTGGTGGCAATATGTTTAACATGGAGCATGTGTTTTCACTGATTGTTTTTTTTGCGGGGGGCGGGGCGGGCATACCAGTATGTTTACTAAGTAGGTGTACTGCACCCATTTTCACCATGGATGTCCACCAGAGCATTTTGGACCCTTCAAGGATGCACATAGTTGATGCTGGCTCAGTGGCACAGCCTCTGTGCATTGGATTGCTATGTGGCAGACTGAGGTGTATGTGCAATGCTATGAATATCATTTTAGGACTGAGTGGGGGTCACTCACATTGTGGAGGTGATACCCCTAGCTCCCAGGGAGGGACACACAGGCTGCTTGGTGTTTTTGTACTACCTGATCTTCAACCTGGAAGCGATATTTGCATCAGCTGTGAAGGCTGCCACTTTCCAACCATCTCATGCAGTGGCAGGGCACAGCTGCATCAAGATATACAACAACCCAAAAGATTAGAATGGAGCAAAGAGGAAATAAACTTCCTCCATCTGTCAGGTCCTCCTGCAACATCACCTGTTTCAGATGTAAATCTCCCCTTCCTCTTGGGAACAATTCCTGACACATGGAAGAGAGCTAAAGTTATTTCCCTCCTTAATGATTTAGTTTTTGTTAATCAGGCAGGTGTGCTAGACAGGGACTGTCCTTTTTCAGGCACAACCCAGGAGATTACAAAAGAATGGGTTGGCACATGTGTCACAAAATGTATAGAAATATAATGTTTACAAGAGTAAGAAATACAACAGTTATTACAAAAGTGTCATCAGACAAGGAATACAGCAACAGAAGGAGGAGTTACATTTTTAACAACTCATTAGAGATGGGGACATGACAAGGAATTGTAGGGCAGCAGATGTAGTGCCCTGCACAAAGTGGAAACAGGATGAACCAGAAGACTCCAGGCCTGTCAGCCTGATGTCTATTGTAGGGAATTTATGGGACACCATAACAAAGGAGAGGCTAATGGGTTTCCTTGAAGCAAATGGACTTCAGAACACTAGACAGCATGGGTTCAAAGGAGGAATGTCCAGTCAAATGGACCTAACCCACTTCTTTGATTGGGTGATGAAAGCAGTGGACAAGGGTGAGGCAGTGGACATACCATACCTTAACTTCAGCAAAGCCTTTGACTCTGTCCCACGTGAATGGTTGGTCAAGAAGTTGAGTGACCTGAGGGGGAGAGACTGGATTACATGATGTGTAAAAAATTAGCTAAGTTAGAGATCCCAGATGGTTATTCTCCATGGGGGACACTCAGAGGTTAAGAAGGTCACCAGTGGAGTGCCACAAAGACTGATCTTGGGACTTGTCCACTTTAACATCTTTATTTGTGAAATTGGGGTAGGGATCCAAGAGAAGATCTGCTAGGAGAAGATATGCCTCTCTGCAGATGATACCAAACTCTGCAAGAGTGGGCAGTCAGAACGGGCTATGAATTATGATGGAAGATCTGGAAAGACGTGTGAACTGATCAAAAATATTGCATTTGAAATTCAATGCAAAAAGAGCAAGGTATCATGCATAGGGACAAAAAAATAAACAAAAAAAATACCAGATGGAGACGATGCAGTGGATACAACGACTGAAGAGTGGGATGGGGAAGGGGGACAGTATTGGACAATTTGAAAACACCAGTGTAGTACCTATACTGATATCTAGTGTGTCCTCACTTTGATTGCTGTGTGACATTCTGGAACCCACACTCAAGGAAGAACATGCTCATGATGGTGGTGATGCAGAGGACGATAACTAAAGTGATTCAGGGACATCAAGGAAGCACTCACATTGAGAGGTCTGAGTGTTTCAACACGTACACACCAGTAATAACAAGAGAGGAAGACAGAGGACATGACTGAGATGTACAATAACTCCATGATATAAATATTAAAATATAGAAGATAGTAGAGAGTTGTTCACACAGACTGAGAACACAACCAAGAGAAACTCAATAAAGCTGGTGAGGTGGGAGTTTTAGGAGGTACGTTAGGAAACATTTCTTCACAGAATGGGTGGTGGATGTAGATGAACAGACTACCAAGGGTGTCATCTATGCAAAATCAGTGGAGGGATTCAAACACAGGTGTGACAGACACATGGGACTGTTAAGGACATCGGCAAAAGTGGGGTAAGTTCTATTGAAAGTAGTTACCAGAAAGAAGGTCCTCAACCTACTTAACTCCTTCCTTATTGCCACCGGTCCTGGTCCAAATGGAATTGAACCAAGAATTGCACAGCAAGGGCCTCCATTCTAACCCTCACCCCAACTCATATTTTCAACCATTCCCTTATATCTAATATTGTTTCATTCTCCTGCAAAATAGTCAAAATAGCCCCAGTACCTAAAAAAGGTGACCCTAAGTTCTTCTCCCAGTATCACCCCATTGCCTTCCTGCCAGCTCTGGGCAAACTACTAGAAAAGGTGGGAGCCACCTACAGTAGCTTACTGACCACCTACAGAAGTATGTCCTCCTCACCCCCTGTCAGCATGACTTTTTAAAAAAAGCATAGCACCACTACGGCCCTAGTCCAGATATCCAATGACATCATGACTGCCATGGTTATAGAGTCACTCACTAGTACAGTCTTTATCAACATATACAGTGCCTTTGATCTAGCAGACCACAGCCACATCTGCCTTAAATTAATTGAAGTTGGCCTAGAACATGCTAAAATGGTTCAGTTCTTCTGAGGGGAAAGGTCCTAGATGAGTTAGCCACAAGAAGCTGGCCCTCCCAATAGAAAAAGGGGCTTGGCTTTGCCAGATTTGGGGCTGAAAAAATCTCTAGAACTACCCACCAGTACAGGTTAAATCATTTGGTGGGTAGTGCTGGAGTTTTTTTTTTTTCATTTTCCACAGATTTTTTTGTCTCCTAGCACACCCAGCTGGTGAGGGGGGCGGCTTTGTTTGCTCTCTCAGATTTTGGGCTGAGACACGTGGCTCAAATATTATTGCAACTATCTCAGGCCTCACCTCCCTTCCCACTTTGGCTGCCACCTAAATTGTCCCAATGTGAAGCCCACCTCCTGGGCTGGGACCTACATAATGTGATAATGTTTGGACGGATCCCATCATGGCTCGTACCCACCCTACATTTGGGGTCACAGCAATAGCCTGGGGTAGACTTGCCCAGAGAACAAGCTGGTATTGAAAGAACTCTCCCAACTTTCCCATATGGCAGAACCCCCTCTTTCAGATAGGTGGCAAGGCTGTACACTAGAGAACATGGTCATCAAAGGGTATCTGGCAAGTAATGCATTTAATTGACACACAGACTGGTTGTCTAAAATTGTTTGGCCAGCTACAGCAAGAGTTTGGGCTTCAGAAGCAGAGCTACTGGCAATTCCTCCAACTTCGCTCTGTCTTGACCTCGCTCCTTGACCCTAGACTCCAACTGGCAGTTTCAGTGAGTCTGAGCAGCTCATGGTCCCCCAGCAGAGAACCATTCCAAGGCATGCCAGTTTTATCAGAAGTTGGATGCCCTGGAGATGTCCGGGATAGACACAATCCATGCTAGATGGTGTGAAAATTTGGGGATCACCCTTCAGCTGTTCAAGTGGGAGACCTGCTGGCAGAATCGCAAGAATGTTTGCAGGACATGTGAGCACTCAATTTAAAATATTACATTGGTGGTACAGGATCCTAGCAACACTCCACAAATGGGGACTGACATCATCGTATGCCTGTTGGAGGTGTTCTTCCCCTGGAGGAAACATATCCCATATCCTCCAGTCCTGCCTCAATCTGCACCAATTTTGGGCAAGAGTGCAAAAAGTATGCAGGAAGGTCGTAGGTTTAGACATAGCCCTTGCACCTGCCTTGGTCATACTTGGCCTTGAACTTGAAAATGAACAGGTATGACTGATCTCAGCTCCACTCAGAAGATGATTGTTAGGGGCACTTGTCACAGCCAAAATAATAATTCTCAGACATTAGAAGGATACATCCTCTTCAGTACTCTCTGAATGGATCTCAAAACTTGGCAAAGTGGCATGTTTTGAGAGGATTCACTACACTTCACAATGCCAACATGATCTTTTTAGCAAAGTGTGGGGTCCATATCTCACCTCCTCCTACTGTCTCATACCGCATGGCAGTCATATACTATATTCTCTATCACACAGCAGGTGAACTGCTCAGGGTTTTGTGATAATTGCTGACCAGACTTCCCCCAGAAGTCCTAGAACACTTCATATCCCCTCCCCCAAAATGTGCATTGCTTCTTCCCATGTAAGATATACTCAGTGATTTACTGATTGCATTGTCTACCAAATGAACTGGTGTCACTGTACCCTTGTTAAACCTGTTTTCTTCCTTTAAATACTCTAGATAGCTATTTTTGTTTGCTGTTGATGGAACTGCTGTTGACAAGACTGTAGTGTTGTTGTAAAATAAGTGTTACAAAATGGAATATGTTTAGAGTTGTATATCCATGGGGTCATCCATGGCCAGGACTTATTCACTACGGTGTGTTGCTTACTAAGTCTCTTTTACTATAATAAACTTTAAATACAAAAAAAATGAAGCTGGCCTCTTCTCTTATGCCTCTGCCTGGTTCTCTATCTACTTGATGGACAGGCAGTAATTTGTTAAATTTGGTTGATGCCTCCTTTAGTCTAGTCGCAATCAACTGTGGAGTCCCCTGGGCTTCATTCCTGGGGCATGTCTCATTTCCATTTTCATCAATAACTTTCTGTTAGTGTCTACTGCTTGTTCAGAAATTATGTATGCTGATGATATTGCCCTATGCAACAGGGGAGGTAAGGCAGTTTTATTTCTATGGATCCCAATCCCTGGGGATCTGGGCTCCTCACATAAAACAGGTAAGGTCAACAACACAGTACATATAAATAAAAATACTATAGTTATCAATAAAATATAAAACCATAAATAACTTTCAGAATAATTTAAAACAGATTCAGTAAGACTGGTCATTCACCTTCGTCAGGGAAAGCCAAACCAAACACAGTGAGCCTTCAGACCCGCTTTAAAGGACTCAGTTGATGGGACCTCCCTAACAGCAGCTGGAAAGGTGTTCCATAGGGTAGGCCCAGTGTCACTGAAAGCATGGTTGCCCAATGTTTTGAGTCTTTCCCTAGAAATGGCTAGGAGGCCCCTAGCTGAGGAATGGAGGGAATGGACTGAGGAGGCAGGTGTAGAGAGATCAGCCAGATAGCCAGGGCCCAGTCCATATAGGGCCTTATAGGTGAGCAAGCCCACTTGGAAGACGATCCTCCACCTGACAGGCAGCAAGTGCAGAGCACAAAGGAGTGGCATTACATGACTAGACCTAGCCAGTCCCATCAGCAACTGAGCCGCTGTGTTCAGCACCAGCTGCAGCTGGTGGAGGGTCCTTCCATTGATCCCAAAGTATAGAGCATTACAGTAGTCGAACCTTGATGTCACAACGGCATGCACCAGTGATGGCAGGTCATCGGGCAGAACTAGGGACTTAATCCTTGAGATATTCTTCAAGTGGTAAAAGCCACTTTTAACAACAGATGACACCTGAGCTTCAAGTGTCAATCTGCTATCAAGGATAATGCCAAGATCCCACACCCTAGGGGATGCCGTCAATGGAGTGGATCCCAGAAACAGTCCAGAACCCTTTCCAGAGGCACTCCCATCACACCCCTGACCCGGCTCAATCACCAGTACCTCTGTCTTGTCCGGATTTAGTCCAACCAGCTGGAGAACATCCAGTCATTGATCTTGGCCAAGTAGTTGTTTATCACATCCACAGCTTCCAGTGTTCCAGTGGAAAAGGACAAATACAGTTAGGTATCATCTGCGTAGTAGTGAAAACTCAGACTGTAGTGCTAAATGAGCACTCCCAGGGGCAGCACATATACTGCGAATAACATAGACGACACGATCAAGCCCTGAGGTATTCTACATGACAGCATCTTTGGAGAAGAGGAGGAGAAATTCCCCATTACCACCCACTGTTCCCTGCCTGAGAGGTAGGACTCAAAACAGTTGATGACAGTGTCAGCGAGTCCACAAAACTCTCACAGGCGATCTAGAAACAAAATGTGATCCATGGTTTCAAAAGCTGATGAGACTTCAAGTAGGACAAGAACTGACCTGTCTCCTCTATCTCTAGCCCTGAGGAGGTCATTATGAACCCTAATTAACAGTGTTTCAGTGCTATGCCTGGCTCTGAAACCCAACTGGAATGGCTCATAGATGTCAAAGGACATGAGGTGTTCTTCAAGCTCTTGCGTCGATATCTTCTCAACAACCTTGTCCAAAAATGGCAGGTTGGAGATTGAACGGTAATTCACTAGGACGTCTGGGTCAAGAGTTGACTTCTTCAAGAGGGATCTCACCAGAACCTTTTTCAAGGCATTTGGAAAGACTCCCTCTGACATTGAACACTGAACAGGGCCAGCTTCCCTCTCCCCTTACATCTAAATTCCCAACTCATCCTACACATCTCCCATATTCATAACAGGCTTCTAGACAACAAGCTAGTTCTTAATGCCTACAAAATCCAAGTCATGCTTTTTGGGTCAAAGTTATGTAGACTATCTTAACCTAATTCCCTGTCAGTCTTCTACTCTGGTTTCTGACTCCTCTCACTTGTGAAGGAGCTTTAATAACTTAGCATCACCCTAGACTTGGCCCTTTACTTCTCCTCTCACATCTTTACCATCTGAAAATCTATTAATTCCAGTTTAGGCATGGTCTACCGGCTTTGCCATTTCCTCATGCTCAAGGCATGGTTACCCATAACTGAAGGTGTTTTTCTCCCCTGTCTTCAATACAGCTCACTTATTTAGACAAACACCCCCCCAAAAATCCTCTTCACATGGGATGTAGCATACAACAATATCTGCTGAACTGCCTTATCCTCCCCCCAACTTATCATTGTTTACTTTATACCTCCCTGAGTAGGCTTTCCCCATCTGCCACATGTTCCTACTCACTGGTTGCTTTCTTGTCAGTTTACTCAGGTCCTTCTCACCCACCACCTCTCTCAAGCTGTTACAAATTTCCCAACCAATTGATCTATGGAACCATTTAGATGGATCTATGGAACTACCATCACCTCCCCCAAAAGTGTTACTAGAATGAGGAATTAGGCCTTCTCTTCATTTTCCTCTAGGATCTGGAACTACAATCCCCCATGCACAGTTTTCCCACTCAGGTATTACTTTTTTTTGTTTGTTTACTTTTTAATTTTTTCACGTACCGTACTAATAACCATAACATATTAGCTTTTAGGAATGTAATTTCTTTTAGAAGCTGCAAGATAAGCTGGACTGATTATCAATAATGAATTTGAATACCTTTGGACCCCTAAACCAGTCCTACCTGTTTTCTATACACTTCTCAGCCACAGTGCATGCAAGCATTTTGAAACCACTAGGTCACCTGATTGTCTCTGGGGTAGGATCTTTGATGGACAAATTGTCAATATTTTTTGATTATTTCTTCAAACAAGAAGTAGTCAAATTATAATTGTACCTCTGAGACATGAGCAATATGTTGGACAAAATCCAGGAGCAGGACTTTCAAATTAGCGACAATGCCACAAACCCCAGGTGCGCCAAACATTTGGTGCATGGGGCTTGCGGCATTCTCCTGGTCAGCGATCAGGATGTTCTATGCCATGCACCAAATGCCACATATTACACTGACTTTTTGTGGTTTAGCTTGCAGAAATCTTGAGGGCCTTTTTCACGGAACTTGCACCAGATATTTGGCGCAAGCTGTGTAAATAGTGGAAACTGTTGCAACTGCACCCGTTACTGTAAAATCAGGTGTAGTTGCAGCAAATGGGCTTAGCACACCACTAGAACCTAAGTGTCATGGTGCAGGGCTTGTCACAAAAAATGTAATGTTGTAAAAAAGTAACATTCTAAATGTTATCAATAACTGTTATATATTGTACTGTATATTTTGTATTTTATTATCTTGTTGCATGTTCTGGGTTGTTCCTGTAAATGGGCCATGTGGCCCAGTGTGCTTACCCTGTTAACAAAATTAAAATAAATAAATAAATTAGTCAACATGTTTAATTATACAATCCAGTTCTCAGTTCTTCTCTCTTCATGGGCTGGAAATATTATGTATCCCATCTATATAAGGGGGCCTTCTAAAGGACCCTATGATGTATCATCCAATAAGCGTGACCAACACTACACAAAAGATTTTCTTGCATATATTTCTTGTTAAGTTACAGGAATGGGTTGATAACATTTCATAATCAGTGAATTACAAAATGGTTTTAAAAAATCACATTCAACAATATAACACTGTATGGTACTGGCTAATTTATCATATAAATATGTTAAGATAAGGAAAGCTAAATTAATTTTCTGCTTTTAGATTTAAGAATGGCTTTCAACAGTATTAGCTAGAAGATACATTGGAGCGCTCTACATGATTCTTAGGCTAGTAGCCTTGGTAAAGGCTAGCCCACAGAACTAGTAGCGAAAGGAGTGGAGAGGAGTCAGCATCTTGGGTGATCCAAGTGCTACAGTGTCTTGCTCACAGAAGTGGGGCTCAAATGGACAATTGGAGGACAGCAATTAAGGGAAGGGAGCAGTCAAACTGTGCAGTCAGGGCCAGAAAACAAGTTAAGTAAATGAATAACCATTTGCTGTGTGGGCATGTAAGTCCAAAACAAAACCAGAAAAGTACAAAAAGGCTTGGGCAAACTGTTAAGTGGCACACAGTGTAAATCAGACAGTCAGGCTGTGTGTAATCTGTAAAGAGCACACAGGTACATTGGAAGTATAGGAGTGTACAGCTTCAGCCCATAACAGACAAGGCTGTTCTGCTACTACCTCAGGTTTGGACCTTGCAAATAGAGGAAGAAAACTTAAATGAAGATGGTGTTAAGGATTTTGCAGAGTTAAAACACTAACCTGAAGGTGCAGCTTGGTTTTACTTTTTCTTTGCAGCTTAGCAGCTACTAGACATGACCTCTCTTCTGGTCAGTGGTAAAGAGCAGCAGAGGAGAGTCACGTGGGTTGTAGGACTGACTAAGTAGAAAGTTTTCCAGAAATTGCATTTGGAGGAGGGCCTCTAAGGAGGATAAAAAAAACAGTCAGTCTTAACATGTCCCAGCACATTCATGTCTCAGCATGCGAGTGGAACAGTGATGGAGTAGAAAAGATAATGGTGTCTTAGACATTGGCATGCATCAGCAAAGGAGTGGAACAGGTGAATGGCATCTTAGGGGTTGGCAAGTGTCAGCAGAAGGAAGCAGAGAATTGGGAGACTCTGACAGTTGACTAAGGTAAGGTACCTGTTCACTCCTGTTGTTGCATTCACTGCCAGGATGCGTGGAAGATAAAGGGTAGACCAAAACAGGGAATAGAAGCAGCACAACGATAGGGTGTGTGTACAAAGGGGAAAAACAAACAGAAAAAGGGGTTTAAGAAAAACACACTACCAGGTGAAAAGGGTATACAAGGAATGGATAAAAGCAAAAAGGTAGGACAAAACTGGGACTAGAACAGACATGCTATCTGGCATAGGTATATGAAGGAGTATAGCAAATGACATAAGAGGAAACACTAGAAACTCTCTATCAAGAGTAAGGGTACAAAAGCATTTCTAAGTAACAGAAGAAGAAGAAGAAGAGTAGGAACTGGGAATGATGGGAGTGGTGCAGTTGAGTGGCTGTGGGGCTGCAGCATTGAGAGAGACCTTCTGGAGACTGTGATGCTGCCTTATTTGTGTGCCCCTCTCTGGATTGAGGAAGAAGGTTGCTGGACACCAGGCCAAGTTGGCTAGGAATAAGGGGATCTTCTTGCTCATGGAGGGACCACCAATTCTGTCATTGTTACCTCAGAGGATGCCATGGATGAAGAATGGCTGAACTATGGTGGGCTCTAGAAGAATGGGCTGGTGGGCACTGGAAGAGTGGTGGTGGCAGGTTGAAGGCACGTTCCTCAGCTGATACCACTACAAAATTCCTACACCACTATGACAGGGTAGGATTGCTAGGAGGAGGCACCTGTGGTAATTGCCCAGGAGAATCTGGGAGTCATACATAGTGGAGACTCCAAAAAGGGTGGGAGAGGACCCCAGAGCAGGAGAAAACAAATTCTATTGGGGAACTTTATTGTCCAGTGGCAAGATTTGGCAACAAGAAGAGAGGCAGAGAGGGAGGTCAAGTGCCTATGTGGTGTCATGGCCCAGAGGGAGGGGAAGCAGATCCTGTGAATCACTAGGGCAGTAGGATGGAAGGGGCAGCTGGATGCCATTGCCCTCCTGGGCACCACAGACCTGAGTAGGGGTGGGACTAAGATAGTGCAGGAGGAGTTTAGGGAGCTGAGTTGTCTTAAACAGGTAGAACACTCAGTAGCTTCTCTGAGGTGCTGCCTATATACAACAAAGAGAAGGAGAAGGATCTCAAAACCAGGAGTTTCAACACATGGTGGTGCAGAGAGGAGGCAATTAGCTACATTGGGGACTGGGAAGCTACCTGGTTGGATAAGAGCCTATTCAGGGCTGATGGCCTGCATCCATCCAGGAGTGGAACCGCACTCCATGGTAGATGGTTTAAATGTTACTTTGAAAATTTAAACTAGCTGAAGGAGGAGGAGAAAGTAATTGGGGAGGCAAAAACTGCCCCATCCCCACAGGCTGAGGTAGAGAGTAAGGAGATACCGAGGGAAGAGGAACCTCTGAAGGAACAAAACAGTGTGATAGAGACAAAGGGGATGGAAACAGGATCACTAAAAAGAGATGTGAAAGGAGGGGGCCAAAAAGAAAAAAGGGAGTAGCAAGAAGAGAGCTAACAAAATCTGGAAAGCCATGTGTATGAATATTAAATGTCCAGGAAATAAGATTCTGTAACTAGAGGCTATCATGGCAGAGGCCGACCTGAATATTGTGGCAACTACAGAGTCATGTTGCACTGAAAACCAAGACTGGAACCTGGCCATACTAGGCTATACTATTCTGTTTAGGAAAGACAGGGTGGGAAGGAAAGGAAGGGGCACAGTGCTTTATGTGAGGGATAGCATAAAAGTGACAGAGATACAGGGACTACGTGGGGCAGAGGTTCCCTGGGTCACCATGGAGACAGGGAATGGAGCCACTATTTGCACTGGCATGATCTAAAGACCTCTGGTACATGAGGAGTAGTTAGATAAGGTACACATGGAAGCCACTGACAAAATGGCAGAAAAGGGGAGGTGTTGCTGGTGGGGGACTTCTAACCACCAGATATAGATTGGAGCCTCCCAGCTGTGGCTTCAGAAAGGAGCAGGGACATCCTTGACTTTATGCAGGGCACATTCCTCTAGCAACTAGTCAGCGAACCCACTCGTGATGTGACAATATTTACTTGGTACTCACTATTAGGGACAGTGTTGCAGACATTAAGGCTGGAGGCTACTTGAGGACCAGTGATCACCATATTGGGTAGTTCAATATAAAGCTAGCTACAAGATCAAACCACAAAAGGGCAAGGGTCCTGCGTTCAGAAGATAAGATTTTGTAAAGATGAGTGAATGCCTCAGATTTGATCTGCCGGAGGGGTATGACCTGGGTGAGGTGGAGGAACAGTTGGCTTGTGACATGGTGCTCCTGCCACTCTTGAGGACCAACCATTTCTTAAATCTGTTGCAAGAGTTCTTCTATTTCTTAACCTAATCTAGTCTTTACAATTTCTAGTCCATAAGGTTGGCTACCTATGGGCATCCCCTTCCCTTTCTTGACTATGCTATAGTATCCTCTTTAATTTTCCTTTTCCCTCTCAGGTCCTCATACAGGGAGCTTATTGTTGTGACCTCCTAGCTGATATAAAACAACAGGCTGTGTTCCTCATTGTTGGATTTAGTATACAATGGCACTATGTCATAAAATACATTGATGTATATACCTTATTTGTATGAAACCTCTAAATGTTGAAAATACCATGGCACTAGGTGTTATTGATACAGGTAAAAAGTTACTAGGGGACTGAATGATAAAAATTAAGTTAGTTGTTCTATTTAAAATGCATGCAAATTGCTGTAAACTGAACAAGTCTGAAATGTCATGGTGATTTGCATATATCCCATGATGCTTTGCATTATGGAAGTGTGTGTAATATTGTGTTTCTTCGAAGCTTGTCTTATTGTCAATGTCCTTTTGTAACCATTGTTTCAGTGCTTCTGCACTGAGGTTCTTTGTCTTTAGCTTTTTTATTTTTTTTTTATTTGAGCCCCCACCACCCAAGCAAACAAGGCTTACAAGAGGCTAAATCTCAACAGATAAGTTAGATCAGAAATCAGTGAGTCAATAAGTGCTGGCTAAGTGTAGAGGAAAAACTTGCATAGTCTGTTGCTACAGAATGTTATACTGAAGAAGGGATATGCCATTGCTGAAGGTAATCTCAGCATTTTGAATAAACATCACACAGAGACTGTGTTGAACTTGAAGTTCAGTGTCTGGTCCATCTGTTATCCCACAACCCCTCCACATGGTGAAGATAAAAATGGCCTTAGTGAGAGCAACAAACCCTGCATCAAGTAAAAGAGCAAAAGCAAGAGGAGAAAGGAGACCACTATGTCTCTCAAAAAAGATAGCAAAAAAAGGTAAAAGCTAAGAAGGGTAGTATTTAGAAGATATAAGGAGATGCAAAGGCAGAAGAATAGAGAAATGTACTGGAGGAAACAGAGGGAAGCAGGGAAGTCTGTAAGAAGCTCAAAGGCACAAATAGAAGAGACAACAGCCCAGGTGGTAATGAAAGGGGACAAGACATTTTTTAGGTATGTGAGCGAAAAGAGAAGACCAGGGGTGGGATTGTAATGTTAAAAATGAAAGGGAGAAACTGTCCAGATGGGGACCAGAAAAATACATACATTCTAAACAGATAATTCTTTTCAGTTTTCACAGAGGAAGGAGAAGGAATAAGAGCATTGGAGGCAGGGATGTAGACTCTAGTCCATCCTCAGAGGAGAGAGTGATGAGGAGACTTGCTAATCTGAAAGTTGACAACGCAATGAGGCCACACAGAATGCATCCAAGTGTACTGAGGGAGCTCAAGGAGGTACCGACTACACTTCTGACAGTCCTATTTAATAGCTCATTGGAAACGTAAGTGGTTCCAGAGGACTGGAGCAGGCAGATGTAGTCCCACTACACAATAGTGGTAGTAGGGAAGAGGCTGGAAATTATAGGCCAGTCAGCCTCACATCAGTGGTGAGAAAGTAAATGGAATCACTGCTGAAGGAAAGCATTGAGGAATATCTTGAATCTAGTGGGTTATAGGACTGAGGCAGCATGGATTTGCCCGGGGGGGGGGCATCATGTCAAATGAATCTGACAGCTTTTTTTGACTAAGTGACCAAGGAACTACTGTATATCATGGGGGAGTGGTGGAGGTAGCTTACTTAGATTTTGGTAACGCTTTAACACTTTTCCACATAAGAGACTCGTAAGCAAGCTGACCACCAAATGGGAACGAGTCCTGGGTTAATCATTCTGAATGACCTAAAGGTGGCCAGGCAGTGTGACAAGGCAGTTGGGAGGGCTAGTAGTATGCTGGGGTGCATAAGCAGGGGCATCACCAGAAGAAAGAGGAGGTGGTGTTGCTTCTGTATAGATCGTTGGTAAGACCCCAGCTAGAGTACTGTGTCAAATTCTGGAGACCACATCTCTGGAAAGACATATACAGAGTGAAGGAGGTCCAGAGGAAGGCAATTAAAATGGTGCAGGATCTTTTTCAGAAGCCCTATGAGGAGTGACTTAAGGACCTAAATATACACTGTAGAAGAAAGGAGGAAAGGGGATATGATACAGATCTTTAAATACCTAAATGGTGTAAGTAAGGTACAGGAGAAAGTATTTTTCAGAAAAAGGTGTTCAATAACAGGGGGGGCATGATATGAAGTTGGGGGGGTAAATTCAGGAGAGATGTGAGGAAGTACTTCTGCAAAGAGTGTGGTGGACTCCTGGAATAGCCTTCCAAGGAGCTGGTGGTGGTGGTGGTGAAAACAGTAGTGGGGTTCAAGAATGCAGGGGATAAGCACAAGGGAATAATAGGAAAGGAAGAAGAGGAGGGATAGCAGACTGGGGATCAAGTAGAGTTTGTGGTGATACTATAGACAGGGAAAAATGGCTAGAATTGGTTGGCCAATCGATCCTTTTCTGCTTGCAAATTCTATGTTTCTGTGTCTGTATGATCTTGGCCTTGATGATTACTTACTGGATCTTATAGTAAGTAAGTACAGTACAATATGATTGGTTGTTTAACCAAAGGCATTAATACAAATTTAGGTGTTAGACAAGGATCTACAGTATAATGGCTTCCTTGCTATTCAGTTTATATCTTAATAGTATTACTTAACAGTTTTTTCATCCAGATTTTCATTCACAAGTAGTGTTTGATAGAGGAGCACCTCTGTTGGCTTAAACCAATGATGTAATACTTATTTCCACTTCATTTTTAGGACTTCAGAGGAAGTTAAGTTTGTAACATTATGCAATGAGCAATTATTTGTAGTAAATGAAACAAAAACACAACTTTTAGTATTTGGCAGTACTTACAAGGATAAACATAAACTGTATATCAAGGGCCATAAATTACAAATGGTGAAAACCTATGACTACCTGGGTATAAGATTCACACATAGCTTAACCTGGGCTAGACACTGAATATCTTAAAATTAAACTCACAAAATCCTTTGCTGGAATCATGTGATTTAAGTGATGTTACAGAGGCTGGCCAGCGATGGGCTCGCTTAAGAACATATGAAAACACTAGCAGAAAATGGCCCAGAGGTTTATCAAGTCTGCCCAAGTATGTAGCTCACAGCAAACATTTACTGCAGCTGCTCCCCCAATCCCATCCCATCATCCCAACCCCCTGGCTTTTCCCTCCCTATATTGTTATCTGTACGTATCCTCCCTTGGACTCTATTCAACCCCATTTTAAAACTGTCCACTGTCTTCAACAGGATCAATTCTTCCAGATGTTTGTTCTACCCAGCCACCACCCTTTCTGTAAAGTAATGCCTTCTCATTTTCCTCCTGAATCTTCCCCCCTCCAGTCTCAGACTGTGTTCCCTTATGACCCTCCCTCCCTTCAAGCTGAACAAGCCCTCCGAACTAACCCTATTTATACCTTTTAAGTATTTGAAGGTCTCTATCATGTCCCCTTTCTCCCTTCGATCCTCCAATGAATACATGTTGAGCTCCCTTAATCTTTCCTCATAGGGTTTATCTACCAGACCTAGGATCATCTTCATCACCCTATGCTGCAACCCCTCCTGTAGTCTTACATTCTTTTTAGATATGGACACCAGAACTACACACAGTTCTCAAAGTGTGGCTTCACCAGTGATATGTACAGAGGCAGGATGACCTCTTTCCTTCTAGAGGTGATGCCCCTGGCAATACACCCCAGCATTTGATTGGCCTTTGCTGCTGCCCTCTGGCACTGTGCTGGTATCTTCATGTCACCTGTGAGTAGTAATCCTAGATCCTTCTCTTCCTCAGAAATAGATAACTGCATGCCCCCAGCCAGTAGCTTGTCTTGGGGTTTCTGGCTCCAAGGTGCATGACCTTGCATTTCTTATCGTTAAAACCCAGCTGCCATACACATGACCAGTGCTCGAGTTTTGCCAGATCTTCCCTGCATTCTTGCCTCCCTTTCTCACTGTTCACTGTTGCACATATCTTTGTGTCGTCAGCAAACAGGCTGATCTTACTCTTCATCCCTTCTGCTAGCTCCCCTATAAAGATGTCAAATAAAATGGGGCATAGCACAGAGGTCTGTGGTACCCCACTGGTCATTGGTCTTGACTTGAAGTGTTCCCCCCCTTACTATTACCCTCTTCTGTCTGTTCTGCAGCCAACTCCTAAGCCATCCTAGTAGCTTCTACCCAGCCCCCAGGCTCCTCAGCTTGCCCAGCAACCTTTTGTAAGGCACTGAGTTGAAGGCCTTACTGAAGTCCAGATACAGGACATCCATGGCATGGCCCCCCCGTCAACCTCCCATGTGACCCAGTCAAAGAAGTAAATTAGGTTAGTCTGACAGGATCTTCCTGAGACAAACTTGTGCTACCTTTCATCCTGGAGACCATTTTTATCCAGAAGGGTTATCAATCTCTCCTTTAGAGTGATCTACATTAACTTCCCCACAAAGGAAGTCAAGCTTGCTTGTGGCCTGTGGTTCTATGTCATAATAGCGAACTGAAATGGCGATCGCTATTATGGTGAGTGTATATCACCAAAAAGCAAATCGGAGATATACAGTTACTGGTGAACTGACAACTTGAAACCTAAAGTGTTTTTGTTGGGGGGCTATGAAGCCCATCCCCCCACAACCCCAACACCCCCCCAAATTAGGACTCCTAACTCCAGGGGGGTGCATGTTGGGGAGGAGGCACAATCCAGATGAAAAAATAAATTAAGTCCGGGAGCTGCAGACAGTGGCAAATTTCAAACCCTCCCATCCCCAGCCCCTAGCTTAGTACCCATTGTACCGAAGACAGCCTCCCTCACCACCACACCACATGGCTGGCTCAGCGGTAGCATGCACACTTCCTCCACATAACCCTCTTCCCTATCCCTCCCCTTCCCCTTGCCATTCCCCCTTTCCAGTCACTTTCTCTTACCTCCGGAGTAGAACTAGTAGCTACCCTTGAGGGTCACCTATAACAATAGCGCCAAATGTAGACTCACCATTTTGACGGTCGCCCATATTCGGTCACTATTATCATGGGAAAACCTGGTCTATAGTTACCCAGTTTGTCCTTGGGTCTACTTTTGTGGAGGGGCACCACGTGGACCAACCTCCAGTTCCTGAGCATGCACCCTGTCTCCAGTGAAGTGTTAAACAGGTCTGCCAGTGGGCCAGCCAAGACCTCTGCCAACTCCTTCAGAACTCTTGGATGTACTCAGTCTGGTCCTGGAGCCTTGTCCAGCTGCAGGGCTTTCAGACCTTTTAGAACCCTATCTACCTGGAAGACTCCATCTGTTATTGCTGCCCCTCTCATGCCCGTCCCTCCTTTCCCTTGTGGTGTGGGCCTTTCCTTTTCTTTAGTTAACACAGAACAGAAGTACTCATTGAGGGCCTCCACCTGGTCTTCCCCATTTTCTGCCCAATCCTCCTCCCCCTCTTGATCTGGACAATTTCTTCCCTACAACTCCTCTTCTCTCTTATGTACTTGAAGAATTTTTTTCCCCTCCCTGATCCCCTGTGCCAATTTTAGCTCTCTTGCAGCTTTAGCCCTAATGGCTGCTCTACTCACTTACCTGGATTTCATCTAGTACTCCTCCTTGTCCTCTTCATGCCCAGTTTTCTTGTACCACGATGAAGGTCGGTCTCTTCTCCCTTACATTCCCTGTCACTTCCCTGCTGAGCCAGCTTGTTTTTTTTCAGACCTGCACTGCTTGCTCTGGGTCTTGGCACACACGTTAGTGGCCTCTGTCAGATCCCTCTTTATGATGGACGATTTCTTTTCTGCATCCACCCCTGAGCAGACTGCAGTAAGATGCCCTCAGGATGCTGCCCATCCTGGCAAAATCCACCTTATTGAAGTGTACCACACTCATCCTGGTGCTGACTGCCTCCTTATCCATGTGAAGGAAGAACCACACAGTGTGGTGATCGCAACCTGCTAGAGGATCCTGCACAACTACATCCTAGACATGGTCACCATTAGCCAGCACGAGATCCAGTAAGTTACCCTCCCTGTTGGGGTCTGTCACCTCCTGCACTATGTAGCAGTCATGTATAGCCTCTATCAAGACCTGTTCCCTGGTGTTCGAGGTAGCCATGGTGCTCCAGTCCACCTCAGGCAGATTGAAGTCACCCACTATGACAGTGCTCACCCTGCCACTGATCCTCCTGATTTGCTACCCCAACTCCCTGTCAGTTTCCTCATTCTGTGAGGGTGACCTGTACACCACCCCCAATCAAACTTCCTACCATTGGAGTTTTGGAGATGTACCCACAAGGCTTCTGGCTTACCCTCTTCGCCCCTCTTCCCTGTTATATAGTATCCCATCCTTCACATAAATAGTTACCCCTCCCCCCCAATCTGTCTTTATGGTACACCCTGTATCCAGGGATCATGAGATCCCAGTCATGGTATTGGGTAGCCCAAGTTTCAGTGATGGCCACAATATCTACCTCCCCTTCTACCATCATTGCATAGAACTCTACTACCTTATTTGCCAAGTTTCTTGTGTTCAAAGATATTACTCTCCACCATGCCCCCTACCCCTCCTTTCCCAATCCCACACCCCTACTACCGGCCCTTGTTAGACTCATCTCCCTCTCCTCCTACCTACCTGGGGAGGGGAGGCCTTCTGGTCTCACTTATTTGGTGACTACAAATTGAAGTTCCCCATTGCCCCCACCCCAGTTTAAAGAAACATTATTCCCAATGTATTCTTCTAGCATCTGTTTCAGACTCCCCAAGCCCTCTTTGCGAAGATGCCGCATATCCGGTGAATAGAGTTCCCTCCATTCCCATGTCCCACACCACCAACCTACTACCCTGTACCCCATGGTATCACACTATTTACCCAGCCATTTATTGAACTCCTTGATCCTCTGTTTCCCAGGGGAGCTTGCCCTAGGTACTGGGAGAACCTCAGAGAATGCCACTGATCTCCCAAACTATGCAGATTCTTGCAACCTCTTTGAACCTGTCTTGCACATCTGCTCTCCTCAAGATCATTTGTACCTAGGTTCACCACTGTGTGAGGTTTATCCCATCACTTCCCTACACACTTTGGAATGAACTGCACACCCTCCCCACTGTCATACCTGGCATAAACTACACCCAAGCACACCTTTTCCTTGCTCCATTACCACCCCATCTCAACCCTTTTGGTACTGAATCTCCCAGGATGACTACCCTTTCACCTGCCATGCCACCTGCCCTACCCCCATGTTCTACCCCACACTGGATCCCTGAACTAGAGATTCCCCTTCCACATTACCTGCCACCCTCCTCTCCCTTTCCCTCCCTCATTCCACCACCTTTAATCTCTCCTCCTCTACCTCTATTCCTACCAGCCCATCAATCCCTCCTCCTGTATTTGCCTATCCCTCTGTTCTACTCTTAAGTCTGTTCTCTCCCCCCCTTTGCCCTAGTTTCCCCGGTGATCTTGCATCTTAGTGGAACCTTAACATTACTCCCTGTTTCACTGCCTCCCCCATATCCTCCTAGTGTCCTTCCCCTCCACTTGTTCGTTATCCTCTCTCCCCTCTTCAGGTTCCCCCTTTCCCTTCTCATGTTCCATTCACTAACCACATCCTCTTTCTTCCCAAAACTGGCCAGCACTGAGAACCTGTTCTTAGTCACCACTCCCCTTGACCGAGCCTTCTCCTGTTGCCCTGTTCTGCTTCTCCATTCCCTGGTTCTGTCCCCTTTTCATACTCCCTTTTCCCCTGTTACTTACTGCCTGCCACATTCCTAACCCAGTGCACCCTGGCCCTTGAGGAGTTGTTGCTCCTGGCCCCTTTTTCTCCCCTCCCCACTCCAAATGTGTTCACTTGGTGTAGTGTTTGGAGGAGCCCTCCTTGACTCCGTAGGCCCCCGATGCACCCCCCAAGCATTTCTCCTTCCCATCCCCAACTCCCATCACAATCTTCCTATTTCCTACCTAAGTTGGCCTATTTGCCTACACACCAGACACCCCCTTCCCTCCACAGAGTCCCCAAGAATATGGCTACTCCACACCCATTGCACTTCACCACCCTCTCAGCCTCTCCTTGTCTACTCCTCCATTCGTCCCCTCCTCTCCATTCCCCTGTGACTCTGCCTGCCCTAATTCCCTTGTCTCCACATCCCCCTCTGTACCCCATCCTGATTCCATCTGATTTTAGTTTTTCCAGTGCTCCTCTTATGTAGAACCCTGCCCAGCATGGCCTGCAGCCTGTAGCTCACATTTTGGAGTCGCTCACAAAAGGGTCACTTGGCCACCTGGGAAATATTACTGAACTCTGGCCTCCCCATAGACCTGGCCGGGTCACATGACTCTGCTTCTTCTTCCCTCTTACTGTCCCTCCCTCTCTGGCCTACTTCATTCCTCCCAAAGCTCCATTTTCCCCAACAGACATTTTCGGAGCATCAGCTCTGCTCCAGCTTCAGCTCCCAAGGTGTCCACACAACAGCTCCCAACAGTAAGTTTTGTCAAAAATAAAATAGGAAATTGTACCTCCCTCCCTTCGATCTGCTCCGACCAACTTCATTCCTGCTGTGTCCCAAACTACTAAAATGATTGCTTCTTAGGATTCAGACCCAGCCTCCTGATAGGCCCAGCCAGGTCACATGACTCTACTTCTTCCTCTCCTTACTGTCCCTCACTTTCCAGCCAACTTTCCTCCTCCCAAAGTCCCATTTTCCCCAACAGACACTTTCAGAGAGTTAGCTCTGCTCCAGCTCCCAAAGTGTCCACACAACAGCTCTGAACAGCAAGTTTTGCTAAAAAATAAAATAGAAAAATGTACTGTAGCTCCCTCCCTGTGATCTGCTCCGATAAGTTTTGTCACTGCTCTGACTTATGGTAATTAATACAAAAAGTAGGACTGCAATAATATATGCAGGCAAGATTTAGAGTGCCTCCAACGTGGATGCATTGAAAATAATAATGAAAAAAATGTTACAGATATTTATTGACTTTGCCTTCTTATAGGTCAATATACAGTTGAGACAGCATTAAAAGAGCAAATAACTTTGTTTATTTTGGCCCATCAATTACATTCAGAAGACAGACTACTATGAGCATGTAAGCAGGAGCAAATAACATATTCTTCTTATAGGAGATAGAAAATGATTTTTACATAGTTAACTGCCCTTCAATCTTCCTTTCCATGCCAGTTATGTATTCTGATATGCTTTGATGATTTTTTTGATAAACAAATAATCTAGATTCATAGATTGGATACGAGTTCAGTGAGCTAAGGTCCTTTATTGAACTCACCACCCCTAAGTGGTGAAAACATTTTTTTTTTTGAACCCATGAATGTATCCACTCTTTTTTTAAAAGTATCCAAGGTGTCACTGTTAACTATATTTCTTGGTAAGGTGTTCCATTTGGTAATAACTTGTTGTGTGAAAAATGTGTTCCTCCTTACTGTATAGGATTAATCTATTAATTTAAGGGCATGGGATCTAGTTAACTCTCTCCACATATGTCTAGTCAGACCAATATTATTTAGTCCATAAGGTTCCTTTATATATCTACAAATTAAACACATTTCACCCCTTGTACTTCTGTAATGGGTTGAGTACAAGTTTATTTTTCTCAATCTGTTACTATATTCCGGATGTTGACATGTCCTGATCTTTTTTAATTAATCTTCTCTGTACCTTTTTTACCATTTTCCTGGATTTAATATCTTGTGGGGTACATAAAGGGGCACAATATTCCAAGTGGGAGCCACAAAGAAGGTATAAAGTGGCACTTTGACATCCCCGTCCCTGCTTTTGATGTTTCTAAGTATACACCGTATTAGTTTTTGACATTTTTTAGTCTCTTGGTTATGTCTGGTAAAGGATGAGTCATTTATGATTAAAACCCCAAGATATTTTTCCTTTTTTACCTCTGTTAATGGGTTATTGTTAATATTGTATTTGTACATGTTTTTCTTTCCCCCAAATGCGTTACTTTGCATTTTGCTATACTGAATTCTATTTTATTTGCTTCAGCCCAGAAAACTAATTTATCAGTGCTCGTTTGAAACAACCTAGCATCATTATTTGTTGGTACATAACCCCCTACCTTACAGTCATCTGCATATTTGCAGATCCAGATGTTATCTGTAGACTGAAGGGTAGATATCATAATGTTCAAAAAATGTGGCCTAAGACAGAGCCCTGTGGGACTCCTCTAGTCACTCTGCCAGGTCTAGAGCAGTGGCCTTTTATGGACACTCTCTGGGTTCTGTTTCTTAACCAGGACTCAGCCCACTGGATTATAATAGTATGAACTTTATTTTGCAAAGTTGTTCGAGTAATATTAAATGAGATACCTTATCAAAGGCCTTGGCATAGGCAAGAAACACCACATCAACTGGTATACCACTGTCCAATGCTGTGCTCACTGGTTCAAAGAAATGAAGTAGATTGGTCAAACAGGACATGCCTGTGATAAAGCCATGCTGTGTAATGTCCATTACTCCTGACTCTTCTATATGTGTGATTAACCTTTTAGCAAGTAGCCTTTCCGTAAGTTTGCCAAGTACCAATGGGAGGCTGATTGGTCTATAATTGGCTATGTGTGCTCCATTTCATTTTTTAAATATAGGAGTTACAGTAGCCATCCTCCATTCCTCTAATGTTTTACCTTCTTGTAATGAGGTATTCAAAATATAGTTTAATGGCCCGGCTAATTCATGGACCAACTTTTTAATAAATAAATTTGTTATGCCATCAGGGCCTGGGCACCGGATGATTTTAATTTATGGATACGGTCCGTAATTTTTTTTTTGTAAATAATGCACAGGATGTATCTGATTCAGGGATCTGTATTGATCTTTTGTATTATAGACACTCACAAAATAATCGTTAAGAGCATTTGTCATGTCTGTTTCATCAGTAATGACTCCTACCAGTGTTTGCAATGGGTCTACTGATGGTTGCTTTCCCTTCAGAGATCCTACATAACTGAAAAATTGTTTTTTATTACCTTTCACTCATTCAACCAAGTTCTGTTCAAAATTGGATTTGGATTTTTTAATACTGTTTTTAGTTTCTTTAGCTAATAATACAACTTTCTTCCAATTTGTGTTAGTTGGTGCTTTTTTATATTTATTATACTATTTTTGTTTCTTTATTATTAATTTTCCAATTTTAGTAGTCCACCATAGAGAGATTTTTTTAGATTTTTGATATTTAAATTTTGTATGTACCCAAATTTTAATGCAATAATTTATGTGGCTTTGACATATATCCCATGCTGAGAGTAAATCTCTCCCATTAAGTTCCGTATTCCAATTCCAGTTATTAAGATACTGCTTTATACTACAGTAGTCTGCATTTTTGTAATCCTTAAACAGGGTTTTAGCTTTTATTTGTTGTTTGATTATATACTCATAATAAATCATATTATGATCACTGTCAGCCAAGGGTGGCTAAACATTTATATTATTGATCATTTCTGGCATATTTGTAAGCAACAAGTCTAATATATTATTACCTCTAGAGGGTATGTTGATTAGCTGATCTAAATTTAACAGTGCCAGAATTTCAAGAAATCTTTTTTCAACTGATCTTTGTCCTAACAATGATTTCCAGCAGATTCCAGGAAAATTAAATTCACTCATCAGGATGCTCTCACCAGTTGTGTCTGTATTCTCTAAAGTAGAAAATAGTGAATTGTTTTCAGTTAAGGTGTAATTGGGAGGGCGGTAAGCCAGTCCTATTTTAAGTACGTTAGTGGGTGTTTTAAGCTAGTACCAACACAATTCAAGATTAATGTCAGTAATATTGTCTATTTCTAACACTTTGATATTGTTTTTGCATTAAGGGCTATCCCACCTCTGGTTGTCTTTCTATTTTTATTTATTATATTATAACCAGGGATGTCGATGTTCCAGTCACAGTTACTAAACCAGGTTTCAGTTTTCACACATACATCAATGTCAGGTTGAGTTAGTATATATCCCAATTCCTCTCTTTTATTTCTCAGACTTCTAGTGTTGAGAAACAGTATCTTTAGTTCTTTTTTAGAGGATGTTCCAATTTTTCCTGATGACTGCCTTATGTTGTTATTAGATTCAGAATCCACTAAGCAATTGGATTTTACAGTGGTTATTAGATGTTCGGACAAGTGTTTGTAGCCAAAAGACTCTTTCCCCCATTTAGCAGTTAAAATTTTTATTTGTGCATGCCATAATACGTTCTGCTAGAAGTTAATTTCCATTTCTGCTTAAATATAGTCCATCCCAACAATAAAGCCTGTCATTGTCAACAAAAGATTCCCAGCGTGTTAAGCAAAAAATATTTAGTTTCAAGCACTATTCCCTGATCCAGTTATTAATTTCTTTCAATTTTTTATATTGTTCATCTGTGGCTCTAGGAATGGGGAGAATCTCCAATATTACTGTGCAACATCCAAGATGGATTAATTTGTTGGTTAAATTTACATACTGTATTCTTGCTTTATTTTTTGCATGGGCTCCCAAAATATGTTATTAGGGCCCACATGTGATATCTCCAGGGTGTTTGGTGGTGCATCCTTTTATATGTTATATAACATATAGGTAACATCATGTTTCCTAGCTCTTCTGAAGCTGGATAAAGTTCTAGTGGCTTTGTTGGGGTCACATATAGCATGATCCAGATGTTTTATTGCTGAGTCTCCCAGGACAAAGATTTCTTTACCACTTACTTCATCAGTTATCATAGTGTTATTTGTTGTTTCAACATCAAACCGTATTAGGGGTTGGCCATCACCATTGTTTTGCCATGCTTCATTTGTTATGTGTCCATCCTAAGAAATGGTTTTTACATTAGAATTTAGACTATCCTGGGTAGTATCTTGAGATGAATTAGTATTAGAATCAGAAGATTCTTACATACTAATATACTAAAATGCCAGCAGAATAGGCCAAGCGGTCTTTTGTGTCTGCTCATTTGGTCAGCCCCCACCCTGGGAGCTGATCATGCTGCCCCCCTCATCATCTCTCCCCTCTTCTTTCCCAGTCCTGGATATTCCCAATGCACAGGACTTTGCATCCAGAACCCTTCCCCTGTACCTATCCCACCCCCTCTTGAACCTCTCCACTGTCTCTGCCTCCACCAGCCCCCTGGCAGCTCATTCCATGGCTCCACCACCCTCTCAGTGAAGTAGCACCTCCTCCTTTCTCTCCTGAATCTCCTGCCATCCAGTTTCCACCCATGCCCTCTAGTTGACCTACCTTCCTTTGGAGCACCTTGACTGCTTCTCCCCTATTTAACCCCTTCATGTACTTGAAGACCTCTATCATGTCCCTCCAGTCCCTTATCTCTTCCAATGTGTACATATTTAGCTCTTTTAGCCTCTCGCCATAGGTCCTGTCCACCAATCCCCAGATCATTTTGGTTGCCCTCCTCTGGACTCTCTCCAGGAGTTCAATGTCCCTATTTAAGTTTGGCCTCAAAAACTGCATGCAGTACTCGAGGTGCAGTCTCACCAAGCAGTTATACAGGGGGAGTATCACTTCCCTCCTTCTAGAGGTGATTCCCCTAGTGATGCATTCCAGCATCCTGTTGGCCTTGGCTGCTGCCATCCTACAAGTCTCAGAGTTGTTCATCTTGACATCCACCACCACCCCCAGGTCCCTCTAGGCCATTGAGACTTGTAGCATTTCCCTCCTCATGGTGAACTTTTTGCCCAGGTTTCTGGGTCCCAGATGCAGTACCTTGCATTTCCCTGCATTAAACCTCAGCTTCCACTTTCTAGACCACCTTTCCAGAGCCTCCAGGTCCCCCTGTAGGGCCACCCTCCCCTCCTCCCCATCCACCACCACCCTCAGTTTTGAGTCATCCGCAAAGTGACTCATCTCACTCCTGATACCCTTCCTTATGTCAGAGACATAGGCATTGAACAGAAGGGGCCCAAGGGCTGATCCATGAGGGACCCCACTAATGACCCTCCTTAGGGATGAGACTATCCCACCAACCATGACCCTCTGGGTCCGGTTCTGGAGCCAATTGCCACTCCATTTGATCATCTGGTTCCCCACCTCCATTTCTCCCAGCTTATTCAACAGGCCCCCATGAGGAACAGGGTCAAATGCCTTGCTGAAATCAAGATAGAGGACATCCACCAGTCTACCCAGGTCTAAGGCTCTCATCACCCAGTCATAGAACTCCACAAGGTTTGTCTGACATGATTTCCCTGGGATGAATCCATGCTGTCTATCGTTCAGGCACCCCGACTTTTTCAGGTCCCCCCCAGCCTCTCCTTGACTTCATTTAAAGTGGGAGGGGATCCAAGTGGTTTAAATGGAGAGTTTGGTATTGAGTCACCTTTCTTCCCCTTTTTGCTGTTTTAGTAGGCTGGACTAGATACCACTCTTCCTCTGTGTTTTCATTATTATCCAATTCCCTACTTCTTTTTTTTGTTTCTTTTTTTAACCGCTTTATTTAATGGTTACTTGTTTACAGGTCATGTTATAGCCCACTTTTTTTAGTTTGGGGAGAAGGGTTTAATGATTGATTTTTAGGGACCTCTAAAACCTTATCTATTTCATTAGACTGTTTTTCTTTTTGCATCTCATTATACCTTAATGCCATTTGCTGTTGACTCAGTTCCAACGCTATGAATCTATCATTAAATGTGTTTATTTCTCTAGCCATATCAATATTCTGTTTACATTTGCCACATGTCAACACACAGCCAGGGTGCTCGAGTTCCATTGTCTTATACATAAGACAAGATGCACACTGGATTAATTGGATTCCAGTGTCGGTTATTAAGATGGAAACCATTTTAAAATGCAGATTGTGTTTGCAGCAGTACACTTATAGTACTTATAATAATCGCAGCACTATTTTATTGCCTGTTCTAATGTTCAAACCACTTTATTTAAGTTTGAAGGGACTTTAATATTACATTCACAATTGTTCCCGTAGTGCCCAGTTCAAATCTAAACTTCAAACACTAGTTACCTGCTTACTGATGTCTCTTATCTTTGATCTCTGTGACTTGCTTTACTCACTAGACATGCGCTAGGACCCACGTGTCTTTGTGTGCATCTTCATGTGCTTATTCATGCTCACCCTGCTCGGCTTGCCCTGCTCACTGCAGGGCATGTTATATTCTGCCTGTGATCCTGGAAGTGTACCTGGGGCTAGGTAACCTACTCATACACAGACCCAGTAATTAAGCTCAAGAAATATTTTAAAACATGGAGCTTTGATTGTCTTGGTATAATTAAAGATACACCAGACACACAAACAATATTTAAAGTCCCCAGAAGTTAAAATATAGTCTGTCTATCAATGGGTTTTTAATGCCGGTAACAAGATGTAACCCCTCTTCCTGTTTTTGAGTGGCAACAAACAGGGCTCCAATGCCACTTGGAAATGAGTACTATTTAGTCAGCTAGTCAATAGTACACAAATATTTCATTTAAACTAAAGCAATGATACTCATACAGAATCGCACAGCACAATGCTCTGCTGAGAGCAAATTACAGAGCTGCTGTGAAAGTTAGCTCTGGGGTGCTGTCAGATGTACATAGAGTTTCACTCTCCTCACCAGCTACTACTCTTGATTTTCATATTTCTAAGACATTCTATGACATCAGAAACTCCCATTCCATGCTATTCATATCAATGGCCTGGAAAGGGTGTATCTGATGTCATAGAATGTTCAGACAGCATGAAAATAGAGAATAGCAACTGCTGAGGAGAGAGGGATTCAGGGTAGTTACAAAGGCAACACAATTAGATTATTTAATGTAACATAAATGGGCAAAAATATATAAAAATACTGTGTAGCCAAAAAAAAAGCACAATTGTAGGGCATCTAGAGGTATAAAAACTGTTTCCTATCACCTTTAAGGCTTGACTTTCCCTATCTTAAATATATAAAAATGCACTAAATCCATCAGGGCTTCATTTTGTTTAATTGATGTCTTCCTTGTACTTAGAACTGATTTAGTGCCTCAACTCAAACATAAATATAGAGAAATAGTAACCATTAATGGTATGATTAAAATTAGAGGCACCAAAATTCACACTTTGCATAAAATAATGAAGGAACATGTGGTAGAGAATTGTATCTATCTTAAATTGATGACAGGAAAAATTGAATGGCTATACAAAATTCAGATCAGAAATATTTATAAGTAGCTGTTTTATAGACAGCATAGAAAGCAAGTCCTTTCTCCTTTTTGTTGTTGTAACAGAAGACAGGTCAATGATCTTGAATGCATCATTTTCTTCCAACCCCCATATAAGAAACAAAGAGATGGCTGGTTGAAGGATAATCTTAGAGATATTTTTGGTACCACAGGAGAACTCCTGCTGGTCATGTTTTTCAGTACTAATAAAGTTATAGTAACCGAGATTATAGGCTTCCTTTAAGCCTTGAATTTAATCTGAATTGAATATGACAATGTACGTCAAGATACTCCAGGTTATAGAAATTCTAATTTGCAAATTCCCTTACTACTGTGTGGGTAATACTGATCTTAATGATAGACAACAGATGAGTTCTAATAATATAGAGTTATGTTGCTTGAATAGGAATTAATGTTTTCCCACTCTAATATATTTAGACTACATCTTTATTGTTAGAAAGGACTGTGACCAAGAATGGAACATTGATACTTAAGTACCTAGGTACTGGATTTTAAAATGATTGTCATGGCTGTCAATTATTTTACCTTATTGTAAATTTTATAAATGTGTATAATCTTAAAGTTTTTGATGTATTCTCAGTTTGTCATCTTGTATTTTTTTTATTTGTTGTCATAGAAACCTTGAAAGCTGAATGACTAAATAAAAAATGGAATACTTGGCACTGATATAGAGACCTATATAGCCCCATCCTATGCCAATCTCCTGCTAGGCATCTGGGAAATCAAAAGGTATTGCTACATGGATGACATCATCTGTATATGGATAGGCTTGAAAGAAAGAATACCTGATTCATTGAATGGTTAAACTCAAATTAGAAAACCAAAAAATTACATTTAATGTGGACAAGAACAGTGTTGATTTTTTTTTTTGACACCAATAATAACTAAAACTTTCATAAAGCCCATGGCAACAAGCTTGTTGCTAAAGGCATCCAGTGCACATCCATGTAAACTGACACAATCAATTTTGTATTCACATTTCTTGTAGATTTGACACTACAGTAGATGTGAGGTGTATCACAATTTCCAAGCAGAACATTTTTGAGAAACGGTTCTAAGATAAGCAATATTATCATAAGACACTTAAAGAGGCTAGAATGAAACTAAATGCACAAGACAGAAGGAATCTATTGCTACCAAGGGGCTGACAGAATACTGCAAAGAATCCCATAGCATTTTGCCTTGATTACAGTTCCAAAGCATGTCAAATTAGGACTATTCCAAGATTACAAAATGGTCCAGCTCTGGCTCAAATAGCGGGCATCAAACCACAAATTTATTTTTGTACAGCTGCTAATCTCTGAGACCAAGTGGTTAAAAGCCAGTTTAAACAGAATGATCCTCATAGACAAGCTATGTAGTGGCTGCCACCATGTCAGTTTTTATACCTGCAGGAGATGTAACATACATAAGTATGGACTTCAGGGTGATGCCATTACATATCCGACCACCATCAAGTCTTTTCATGTAACAAATCTGATTTCCTACAATACAGCTTTTGGGGTTTACTGCCTCACATGTTCCTGTGACAAAACTTATGTAAGACATGCTATTCTTTCAATGATAAACAGAATTCATCAGCATGTGAGCACATTATTATCCAAAATGATTAGAATCCGATTGGTCTATATTTAAGCAATAATGCACAATAGGGTGTGGTATATCATGGGATATCATCATGTCTTGGGTGCATTGTGAGGCATGAGATGAATCTGAGTGCCTCATGCACTGAGAAGTGATGATATCTCATTATATACTACACCCTGGAGTGCATTATTGCTATTATGAACTGGATCCATATTTCTATTATTGGAACAAAAATGTTAATGTTTTACTCCTTAATTGTTAAATTATTTTTAATGTGTAGTAATACATTTAAAGAATATAGAGCTTTCACTTTTTTGCTGTGAACAGCAGGTGGCACTGATGTATACTAGAGTAGGTGGAAGCTGAGTGTACTGTTGCAGTTAATGTCTTTAAAAAAATTTGTTCTAGTGGCTTGATTTAGAAATGAGAACAGAGAGACAGTTGCTTTGTTGTTTGCTCTGTGGCAGGACTTGGACGACTGCTCAGTGCTGTTCAAGTGTTTTTTTTTTTTAAATAAGACTTTCTGCCAAGTATACCATGAGAGAATTGCTTTAGTAAATCCTGTCACAAGCTAGAAGGAGCATTACGGCATGGGAGTAGTGGGCAAATGTCCAGACAGTTGTTGAAGAAATTGTAAATAAAGTTTAAATGTTGGTGGGAAGACAATATTCTGTAAGAGGAGAAGGGAGTCGATGCCAGCCCAGCAGCATGTCAGGTGGCAGCACTTGCTGTGTGAGATTTTTTTCTACAAGTCAGTGGGTAACAGTTGGGTGTATGGTAGTTGGTGACTTGGTGTGGTGGTGTTGCACCACTTTTCTGTGGAGAGTAGGCACTGTTTTGTATGCTGCAGTTGGCAGCACTTTAATTTATTTAAGCACCGCATTTTTGTCAGGATTTGTTATTTAATTTAGTTTTTTTTTTAAATAGCAGCTGTCTCACAATCTGAGTCACTCTGACTGCTGCAGGCATTCTTGTGGGGTAGTATGCATCTCAGTGAGGAATGCTGAGATAGGCTGTGATCAGATGAGTTTGTTTGCAGGTAAGAAGGCTGGTGGAAGGAGGTTTTTTGAAGCCACGAGTATGTAGTGGGATATACTCAGGGTTTCAAATACCTTTAAACCAATCAGCTTCCTCCAATATTTTTACCCAGTTTGTAATTTAAAACATGTCATGATGTGGACCGAAGTGCATTGAAAGTTATGAGTATTGAATATGTGAGGGTACCACATAAAGAAGTAGATTTTCTTCAATGATTTCTACAAAGAGAAACCTTTTGGATTCAGTGTCGTAATAGTTTGAAACTGATGGTTCTAAATGACTACATCGACTACAAACCACTTTTATGAAAAAATGTGTCTGACCTAATGATCCAATGGTCTGTTCAGAATTTTAAAACTCAGCCTGTGTAATTAAACAGAATGCAAGCAGCTTGTAACATTGTCAGTCATTGATGAAATCTTTTGAATGTTTTTATTATGCATAACATGTATAGTTGTTACTTAGGATGGTGTGCTGATGCCTGACTGTGCATCTATTGGATATTTGAATTTAATTTTTAATCAATCTCATGTCTCTATTTTTCATTCTATTTGGCAGTCCCGCTATTCTGGCAATTGAAAACTAGCCAAACCACATCCATGATGGCAGCTGTCAACTGATAATATGGCATTGAACACTGATCAGATGACTTGCATCCATAAGGGAGTTGATCTCCATGCAATTTTTCTGGATGATCATTAAAGAGAGAAGTCTTTGCTGTTGACACATGATGTATTTTACAACTATCACATTGATATGTAAACTGTCTGTTTGTTGAACACATGTCTCAATGGAGAAAAACATTTAAAATATTATGTTAATGCCTATTTAGAGACCTTGAACTTCTAGACCTATGTCATCACAGAATATGTGACAGCTGTTACACTGCACTTGAGTCTGCTGTTCACGTAGTCTTTGCTGCTTTTATTCTTAAAAATGTATATGTTGAAATTAGAGTAATGGTGTGATTTTGAGACCAACAATTATATTTCCTATATTTATCAACTCTTGTTAATAATAATGCATTTAATATATAGATGCCTTTTATACTCTAGCCATCCACTACTGCTGCAATACTGATATTTGTTTAATTAATTTTACAGTTAATCTCCACATTTGTTAAACACAAGTCACTTTAATCAGGAAGCTAGTGGGGGGGGGATTTAAACAGGACATACATCTGTAAACCATGACCCTGATGAAGCTCTCACTGAGTGAAGTACTGAGGTAGTGGCTGTGTATGCTCATGTGAGAGATAAGGTAGTTTCTTTTTCAAGCTTATGCACTAAATGCACTACATATTGTGGTCTTACCAACTTGTTGGCATTATCAAATTCAACTGTACAAATAAACAGCCTGCATTTTTGCCTTGATCAAGCCACATTGGTGCCAGCTGACTTGGAGATGATAGTCCAGGCATTTGTTACCTTCAGACTGGATTACTGCAACTCTCTTTATTTAGGGTTATCTGGAGACTTGATCTGCCCCCTGCAGCTGGTCCAGAATGCTGTGGCCCAGTTGAAGGATGGGAACTTCTCAGGGGGACCAAATCACACTGGTACTGTATGGTCTGCACTGTTTGCCAGTTCAGTGGTGTATCACCTTCAAGATATGCTTGATAACATTCAAGACCCTATATGGGTTGGGTCCAAGCTACCTGAAGGGCACTCTAATGTCCTAAGTACCTGCTTGCTCCCTCCAATCCACTGATGGGGGTTTGCTGCAGAAACCTTTCTATTGCTTTTTATCCAATCTGGTGACAGGCCTTTGGGTTTCTCCCACTGTACGCTAGAAAGCCCTGCCAGATGTGATAAGCTCTTCCCTCAAAAAATCAATTAAAGACCTATTTGTTTGTACAAGTCTACCCAGTTTAGTTTACTGTAATTGCTAGCTGTTATTTGCTAATTTATTTTGTTTAATTGTCTGTATTTTAAGCTATTTTAAGCTGTTTTTTGTTCGTGTAAGTTGCTCTAAGTCATTTGGAAAGGACACCAAACAGATAAAATTGCCTTGCTTTACATGAAAAAAAATGTTTAAAGCCACGAAACACAAAAAACTGTTGAGACCATGATTAATAAAACAATGAGGTTTGCCAGATTCAAGGGGCATACCCTTTGTTCCCTGGGCCCTGGCCAATGGGGGATTGCCTGGTGGCAGCAATGATAGAGAGAGGGGGAGAGGAGGGGGGAGTAAGAGATAGAAGGAAGAGGAAAACAGAGTGACATCACAATGTGATGTCACAAAAAGGGGAGGGGCACAGAAGGAGAGAATGAATATGATTGGACATTGGGAAACAAGAAAGGGAGGGCAAAAGGGGGTTTACAAGCTGCTCCTCTGGGTCCTGACCTCACAATTTTATTGTTTTCAGAGTTTTATGTTACTCTATCAGCACACCCGCTTAGCAAACTTTAAAAAACTAAATTCTCAGATGTGGTTTGTAAGTTTTATATCATTTTCCTGCAAGTACTGCATCTGTAGAGAAAATATATTCCTATAATTTTAATCAGCTGACTGTCGCTGAATCATACAGACTAATGAGCATTTGCTTCAAAAGCAGAAGGGTAAGGTATTTAGATTGTTAATAACGCTGCGTGAAGTAATAATCATAGGTTTACATTGGAACACTAGTTTATTCTTTGCAGTTTGATAGTTTGCCCTGTGCTTGGCTGCGGCTTGTATGTCCTGGGTACTAGATATTTAAAAAGTAGTCTTGCTGGTTTTACCTTATTTCAATGCCTGACCCATCAGACGGTCAGCATTGAAATGCTAGTTTGTCTTTGTGGTTTGTAGTTTGCTTGCAGCCTTGTTTGTGGTTTGATTGTACTGGGTGGTATATAGTTAAATAATTTTGTTGGTTTACATTGATTTCAATGCCTGATTCATTAGGAACTGCATCCTCCATGTTGTGCTGGTAGGATCCAGTGCCAGAAGGAGTATTCTTGTCCAAAGAGGGAGGCAGTGTAGTAGCGGCCACAGGATGCTGCAGAAGAAGGGACAGAGCTGATGGAGGGATGAGTGCCCACAACAAGATGCTCCGTGCAGCTGTGGTACAGTGATAGGCGGCAGCTAATGGTTTCTCATCCTCTTTTTCAGCAACTGAGTTGGAGAAAGATTTTAAAGAAAAAAACAGAAAAGAACGTGGCTGTAAACATAAAAGAGCTGAGTCCAGAGGCCTAGGTCAAGATGCCACATGGCAAGGGAGGAACCACATGCTGTTACACATGGATGAGCATTTGGTTCAGTGAAAGCAGACTTTTAATGAGGCAGGGGGGTCTGCATGGGCATTAAGGGTAAAGAAAGCAGAATGGGAATTTAAAAAAAAGGAGTGAGGGGCGGGTACTGGGAGACACCGATTGGGAAGAGAGGAGAGCAGCATCACCAGTACAGCTAACAAAATGTAGCTATCACTGGGGCAGAAAAATGTGACTGCATTTGAATGAATTATCACAGCAAACTGGAGCATTTAGTTATTGAAAAACTCTCTATCAAGAGACACAGGCACACACACAAAATGGCCGCCATTTTGAAATGAGCCAAAAGTGGCCATTTTGATTAAGGCCCATGAGGAATGGGCAGCCACCATTTTAAGATGAGGTGGGCAGCTGTCATTTTAGATTTGGGTCAGAGAGGGAATATGAGCTCAGAAGGGGCATTTTCAAGGAGCAGGAAGAGAAAATGATACACAAGTATGATAAATAACAATATTAAGGATAAAAGGGTAAAACAATGGAGCTGGTATAATGAACAGCGGGTTTCAAAAAAAAAACAGAATGCAGCAACATAGAGGAAAGTTTAAGAGCAGTGAGGCAGTGATGAAAGGTTATGGCCAACTGGGGGTGAGGGGGTACTAAGTTACATTGGGCCACAAAGACAGCTAGCTTACAAAAAAAAAGAAAAGAAAAAATTAGAAGCTGGGTAATCAAAAGTGACAGTGTAGCCCTCAAGTCATAGAACTGAGGGACCCCTAGGGGTGGATAAGTGGTAATGGAAGCAGTGCCCAAGGGACTGCTAAAGTTTTTTGTACATTGATGCAAGGTATTAACTGTTTGGAATTTTATTACAGCACCAATATGACAAGAGTAGAGAGATGGCTCCAAAGAAAAACAAGATGATGAAGACTGACACCTACAAGGCCATTGTAGATCTGGTGGACAAAACTAACAAAATATGGGAGCTGGCCAAGGGCATGGAGACCAGGTGAGGGGAGAAGCAGAAGGTGGAAAAGGTGAATAAGGACAAGGGCAACAAAAGGCTGCACACAGGCACGGCCTACCCAACACCTGGGGAACTGGAGGTGCCTCTGCCACTTCCTCCAGCACCTGCACCCAGCCCTCTGCCAATCCTGGAACCTGATCCCCTGCCATTGCCTAATGCACTATCCCCACAGCCATAAAATCCTGTATGTCCTTTATTGCTGCTAGGTCCACCTTCGTCCCCAACACCCACAAACAATAACCTGCCAGCTGGACTAGCAGCCCAAGGGATGGTCCCGGTACCAGACCCATCCCTGTGACCAGGTAATGAGGTCCTTAATAGTAGTATCAAAGAGTATATAAAGTAAATGATAGGGGTTATGGGTGATGATGGTGTGGGCCAATTAAAAAAGGCACTGGCTGAAATTTGGAAGGGAAAAAGGGTCATCCCTTTCTGGAATGCTATCCAGCTTTCCCTAGACCCATTCCTAGTGTTGGATTTTTTTTTTTACCCCTGAAGTTTGTCTCATTAGATTTTTCCCAGAGGAGCTTTTTGGGTCTTGCTGAGCTTATATGTCCCTAATATCTATAAAGGCAAAGATAATGATAGGCCTGCACTGGCTGGGTGATGCTATCCCATCTTTCAAGGAGTGGCACCAAGAGATTCTGTTTACACTTGAGATGGAAAAGCAGATCAAATGTAGGCAGGGCAGGTCTTTCTGCCTTAAATCTAATTGTGATCCACTTTATGCCCTCCTGTCTATCCTGGTTCAGCCACAGGAACCCCACCATGTATCTTCTTCAGATGATCATTCCTGTTTCTCCTACCCTGGGTACCCTGTTGATATCTAATGGTTTTAACAGCCAATAACGTCTTTCTACAGATGTGAGTCTGCTGGTGTGCTCTGGGGTGGTGGTGGGTGGGGGGTATATTTGTGGGGAGTGGGAAAGTCTGTGGGTTCATTATTGTTTATTTAATGCTTTTATTCCTGTATGTTACTATACTGTATCCTGGACTTTTTATTGTATTGTTGTAATGTTGAAAGTTCAATCAAGTTTAGTAAATTGAAAAAAAAGAAGGGAAAAAAGGAGGAAGTTAAGATTGATACAGGGACTACAGTGGGGGAGGGACCAGGCACGAGAGAGATAGGAACGCCAGGCATGAGGATGGGGAACACATGCCTTTAGCCACCAAACAAAAGATTTGGAAGGGAGAATTTGTGGATATATTTGCCCTAGTAAGTAAGGAGGCTATCACAAAATATGATGGGAAAGAAAGCGTATTGAAGAAGGACATGGTGGCAGCAGTGATCCTTTTAGGAAAAGAGGAAGAGGACAAAGCTTCAAAAGGGAAGACATGGGATGTGTGTTTGGTGAGTTTCATGATTTATTCGGCAACAGTGATTGAGAAGAAACTGGAGCTGGCAATACAGCTGCTCACTTATTCCTTAATAATAAGAAAGGCCAAGATGTGGGGAGGTAATAACTGGTTGCAATATGATGAACAGTTTTGCCAAAGAATGTTGCTGTTTGGGAACATCAGATGGGATACCCAGCAATCTGGCTTGTGGCTAGACTGCCTGATGGGAATGGGGAGCAATGAGGGAGAGAAGAAGCTGAGCTTGGTACAGAAATGCTGCTGGGGATATTGTAGGGCCTTTTGCTCTTGGCCTCAGTGCCAATTTAGGCATGCCTGTTCCAGATGCGGGGGCAGCCACCCAGCATCAAATTGCAGGACCAACTGGTTCAATAATGGTAATGGGGAGGCTAACAATACTCTAAACAATCAGTCCTTTTGTGGGGGACAGGTGGGGTACCATGGCCATCAATAGGGCAGGGGCATGTGGGGTTATGGGGAGGGCAGAGCTACAGTCAATAGATCACACCCAGCCAATAGCAATCACAAAGCTGTACAAAAATATCAGATGGTGGTAATCCCTATAAAATTGGATGTTTTGGACCAGTGGGTAAAGGACTGCCCAGACAGGGATTCAGCCAAAATACTGGTAGATGATTTTAGGGAGGGTTTTAAATTACAGTTCAAGGGGCCTTGAGTAAGCAGGATAGCTGGGAATTTGGGATCTGTTAAGGGTAAAGATTGGTTGTTGGAGCAAAAAATACAAAAGGAGTAAAGAGTGGGGAGGGTGGAAGGACCATTCAAAGAAGCACCTCTTCAAAGCCTTATAGTGTCCACATTGGGACTGGTCCCAAAGAAACAACCAGGGGAATTCCAGGTGATACACCATTTGTCTGTTCCTGAAGGTGAGTTGGTGAATGACTGCATTAAGGAAGAGGACAGCAAGGTGACATACACCACCTTATAGGAGGCGATACAACTTATTAGGGCAACCCGGGGAGGCGTGGTTGGCAAAAACAGATATCGAGGCAACTTTCAGGCTACTGCCGGTCCACCGCAAGGACTGGGATTTCCTGGATTTCTGGGTAGGGGACAACTATTACTTTGACAAAGCCATGCCCATGGATTGTTCCAATGCCTGCACAACATTTGAGTTGTTTAGCTGTTGGCTGCAATGGGTTTTTCAGCACAGATATGGGTATAAGTCAGTAATTTACTATCTAGATGATTTTTTATTGATAGGTAGGGAAAAAGCAGAGACCAAGCACATGCTGTCATGATTCCAAGAACTCTGCCAGGAACTGGGTGTCCCACTAACCCCTGACAAAACAGTAGGGCATAGCCAGAGCATAGAATTCCTAGTCATAGAAATAGATGCAGAGGCAGAGTTTTTTCACTTGCCAAGCAAGAAGGTAGAGAGCCTGAGACATCTGCTGCAAGCCACCAGGAGGAGGAGGCAGGTGCAGCTAAGACAGGTATAATAGCTTATGGTGCATTTAAACTTTGCCTGCTGGGTGATTGGGCTGGATGGGCATTCACATGATGACTGGTCAGGGCAACAAAGGGGGCTACAAAACCACATGACTGGGTAGATATATCAAAGGGAACCAGGGCTGATTTAGAGATTTGGGAGACTTTCTTAAAAGAATTTAATGGGAAAACCTTCTTGCAGGAAGACTGGGTGTTTAACACAGACCTAGAGTTATACATGGATGCTGCCAGGGCTTAGGGATGGGGGCTTACTTTAGGGGAAATTGGTGCTCGGAGGCATGTCCAGAGGAATGGAAAGGTGCAGGCTTAACTAAAGACATCACCGTGCTGGAGATCTTACCAATATGGGTCAGCACACTGCTACAGGAGAGGAATTAAGGAACCTGAAAGTTAATTTCTAGTGTGACAACAAAGCAGCAGTGGATGTGCTGAATAAAAGGGAAGCCATGTTGGAGACTGTCATGAGAGTTTTATGGCAATTAGTGCTACAAGTTCTAAGGCTTAACATGTTGTTTAGGGTTAGGCATATTTAGGGGACACAGAATAACGTAGCTGACAGCCTCTCCCATCTGCAGCTGGACAGATTCTGGGCCATCGCTCCGAAGGCAGAGGTGCAGAGGACACCGGTACCAGCATTCATTTGGGAGGTTGGCTGGAGGAAGCTGAGTTGCTGTTCCATAACTCTTGGTTGCCTAGGACCTTAAAGGCATATGAAGGGTCTTCATGAGTTTTTCTAGCCTTCAGACAGGGACAAAGGTAGGAGGTAATTGGGACAGTTATGGAAGATCAAGTGGGAAAATTTGTAGTCGATGGGTGGCAGAGAGGGATAGCCCATGCAATGGTGGGGTGCATCTGCCTGGAATCAGCTTAATCTGTAACATAAAAGTATGGGGAGATCCCACAAAAAGCATGTGGGTGAGGAGGAGGATGCAGGGATGGTTAAGGATTAAAGGGAAGATAGAAGATACGAAACTGCTGATATCCTTGGCTATGCTAGAGGGTTTGGTAAAGGTGATGCCATGGGTTTGCATATCAAAGGATGAAGGTGTATTATTTGCCACGGCTCTATGATGCCGGTTCGACAACTAGGTTGTTGACCGACATCACAGCAATGGAATTATGTTGACTGCAAGTTGCATTTGACATAATTCTGGCAGGAGATCCCAGTCTTTCTTCTATTGGGGGGTTTCACCCCCCAATACCCCATGCAAGGGCTTTTCCCCCACACCCCAGATCTCTAGGATTCTAACTCTGGGTTAGAGTTGAATCAGGGAGGGGGTGCAGGACTGGGAGACAGAGTGCCAGGTTCTCAGGCAGACCATTACAGTGAACTGTCAATGTTGTCAGCATTGACGTGTTCTCTGTAATGGTGTCGCCGTATTGTGGGCATACCATTTGCCGCAGTATATACAGTGATGTGGCATGGGGCTTTCTGAGTGAGTGAGGTAGTGGTGTCCAGCAAGGGAGACAGTTTAAGAGGTTTAAAATGGGAAGATGTGACCTGGGACAAGGGAGAGATAGATCTTCTCCTTAGAAGGTCGAAGACAGATCAGATCAAGGGGCCAAGGTGGTGCTGAGACAGAATCAGAACATAAGCATATGCCTAATTCATGCACTGTGGCATAGCTGCAGTGTGTGTAAAAAGGATTGGTTTGTTGTTTAAACCTGGGGATGAAAAAGCAGTCACAGGCATGCAGGTGATTGCCTTGCTAAGAAAGGGCATTGAGTTCTTGGGGGAAGATCCCAAAAGCTTCTCTTCACAATCTTTCTGCACTAGGACAGCCTCTGTTGCCGCAGAAAAGGGAAGGTTCAAGGAGGATCTGAAGGCACTCAGCCTCTGGGCTTTAAACTGTTACAAAAGATATTTGAGCTCTCTACATGACTGATATGTTAACGGTGTTTATGTTTCTCTTCTAGAGGTTCAAGTGAAAAAAAAACAAAGGGAGAAAAAAAGGGGTTAGCAACTAGAGTTATTCTTACAATTGCTTTCCCATCAACAGGGGCCAGGAGTAGATCACAGATCTGGATTTGTGGGCACTCATTTATATTCTGCGCAGAGAGGAGAGCAGCACAGAGACCAGGGGGTCAGCAGCTGTACCAGAATCCCGGGCAGTGTAAATTAAGATGGAAAGGAGTCAGAGGAATGAAATGAGCACAGCTTCTACCAACACTATGGGAAATGAGGGAGACACACCCAGAACGGATATGATAATCATCCATTTGGGTGTAAATGACATTGGGTCCATGCCCTGGCTTGACATTTTTTATCAAATTAAGGATGACATCACAAAAAATTAAAATTGGTGTCCTGGGATCACCCTGGTATAGTTAGACATGGTGCCCAGAAGGGTTTGGAGGTTCACTCACAACCAAAGGGCTATCAATAAAGCCAGGAGAATGATGAATCAAAGGGTGGGGAGTAATTTTAGCTATAGGGAGAGGGTTATTAGGAGGGGAATTGAAGAGAGGGAGGATGAATTTTACAAGGGTGATGGGTTTCACCTATCAGGGATGGGTAATGACATGTTCAGTTTCAGGATAGAGGATTGTATCGTGGGGTGGAGAAAGGAGAGAGCCCTATTGAAAGGTGGGGGGGATCTGCCATCCTTTGCGAGGTACAGCCAGGCTAGTGGGAGGCAAAAAAAATTGTGGGAGGGGATGGGGGGAAGGGAGGGGGCAGGTGAGCACAGAAAGCTGCAAAATAAAACAAAATGAAGAAGGTCACTGGTATACACTAATGCCTGGAGAAGGAAAGAAAAGGATGAGAGTGGCCCCCAGATGTACATCTGGGGGGAGAAAAAGGAAAAGGAAGAAAATGATGAATAATGATGAATGATTAAATGAGAAACATTCAAATGAAAAGATTTAAAAATGTGATGATATATATATATATATATATATATATATATATATATGGCAAAAACTCTGTTTAATGCATCAGTTAGGGTTGATCCACAGTGACAAAAGTGAGGAAATTCAATGTTAGGGTTGAAACTCCCCTTGCACCCCTTCAGCCCACCCCCCCAACTAGCATCGGGGTGCCTATTGGGATCGTCGGTCCTAACTCTCACCCCATTCTCCTATTCCTCAGCTTCTTTCTACATGTGATGGGGTGAGCGTTAGGGCAAACGACCCCAACGATCACCCAGATGCCAGTTGAGGGGGTTGGCTGGAGAGGTGCAAGGGGGGTTTCAACCCTAACATCGAATTTCCTCACTTTTGTCACTGTGGAACAACTCTAGCAGATGCATTAAATGGAGTTTTTTGCCTCTATTTTCCCTTCTTTTTGAGAATGATAACAAGAAATAGTGAATGTAATGCAGCGGCGGGAGCGTGGGGCCCGTCTTGTCACACAGCAACATGGTGCCTGCAAACGGTAATGCGCATGGTGATGCAAAGTGAAACAGAAGTAGAAACAGTACTGTAGATACAAATGGTAAAAATAATGCAAACACAAGCTCAAATGAAAACGCAAAGGGGAACACACATGGTGGCGTAGATGGGAACAGTAAGTGAAATGGGTACAGAACCGCAAGTGGAAGCGGTAAGGGTAACAGTAATGTAAGTGCACAGGCTGGTTTTCCCCAAAAGCTGCATAGAGAAAGACAGTGAATACAAAGAATGTATGCATAATAATTGGTCGGAGCAGAAAATGAGGAGTTGGAATACTAAATTGCTTATATCTCAGGAACCGTACCACGTAGAAAAAAAATTAAAAGTCATATGATTTATGACTTTCCTGGCTAGTTTTGTACTTAATCCCCACTGGGGGGCTAGCATTTTTCCGATGAAAAGTCTGTATCTTGCACCGTTTCTGAGATACGGGCCCTGAAAGGCATGGTGAACGCCGTAATGTTATCCTTTCGGAAAAAAAGAGAAGTTCGGAGTGCCATAACTTTGCTGCCCTGTAATATTTTTTCACCAAACCACCAAAAAGGCACATCTATGGGATGTTGGCTTTCTTCCCTCCAAATTTCAGTGTAAAACACCAAACCGTTATTTTGCAGCAGGGTGGCAAAGAATTCCTGTCATGCAGCGGACGCCGCAATGTTAGTCTATGGGGAAAAAGTGTCAACTTCAGAGTACTGTCATTTTGTATCCATGTAATAGTTTGTCACCAAACCACAATAAGGCTTATCTGTGAAATGTTGGCTGCTTTCCCTCCAAATTTCAGCCCAAAATACCAAACTGTTCATTTGCAGCAGGGTGGCAAAGAGTTTCTGTTATTTTGGGCATAGTGTCACAAAGTAGTGTCGTGAGTTGCGAAAGCTCTCGCACAGATTTGCGAAAGTGTCATGAGTGCGACATTACTTTGCAACACTACTTTTTCCAAAAATTTTTAAAACATATTTCTGGGATGTTTAACCATAAAATAAAAACATGGCCGGCATCCTCAGGGTCCGACTAGGTGAACGCAGAAAGAATTGTGTCTCTAGAGGGTCCCAATTTTAAATGCCAAGCATTTTTCTGATCACTAACTGAAAACAAAATGGCGGATTTGCGACACTACTAGACCCATTTGTGACACTAAAAAGTGCATTTGCAAAAGTGTCGAACTTTTTGTTAACTTTTCCCATTGACTTATAATGGGAAATAGTTTTTTGAATAACTTTTGAACCATTTAATATTTTTTCACGAAATCTTCTATAGGCACATTTGGGACCCCAGTCGCATGTTTCCTGAAGTTTTCAGACCAGTCACACAAACTGTACAACCTGTAGGGACGAGCAAAGAATTCACAAAAGTGTAAATGCGTGTGCAGATCATGCTTAATAACTCTGCAGCCGTATAGCCAAACAATACAAAGGTTGGCAGATCCCAAGATGTATGGATCTTGATCATGTATTCCAAATTTCAGGCAAATCCATTGAACGGTTGCAAAGTTATTAAGGTGCAAATTTTAGGTTTAACATGTAAATGGCTCCTCAACCTAACTATGGTAGCATATCGTGCTACTATATATATATATATATATTATATATATATATATATATATATTTAATATATGGATTGTGAAAATAATATCCCTGAAAAGCATACAAAAAAATTCTTGTAATACCATCGCTACTGGAGCGATAATACTACTGTTCCGAAGTGATAATACTATCGTTCGGGTGCCGTAATAGTATCGTTCGGCACCCGAACGATAGTATTATCAAGAAAGCCGAAGAGCGCATGTCCAAGTCTATCCCCAACGTGTTAAACTGCGTGCCTTCTGATTGGCCGTTTTTCCTCTGTGGGCGGGCAGAAGGAGTCTGAAAATATGGCGGTTTGCTCACTCGCTTAGCGAGACAATCTTCCGTTAAAGAGCCGGGTTTTGGGTTGAAAACTCTCCGGGCAACGGACTCTCTCTGGGGCTCCTCTTCCTTCATATCGCCACTTATCCCCCAAAAATGGCCAAATGAAGCCCACAGCAGCCGTCGTCCACACAGGACTGGGAACCCTGCCAGCATGCACATCCACCCGCTAACTCCAGTACTGGAAACAGGTGAGTCAATTGCCTCCTATCCATATATGAAAAAAAATAACAAATAGGTTCTGGCATTACCAAGGTAGTTACATCTCGAGGTTCTGGGACACATGAACCTCTCGGGCTTACCTCTCGAGGTTTTCTGTGTCCCCAGAACCTCTGATGTAATTACTACCTTGTAATACACCAGAACCTATCTATTATTCTATTTATATATATATGTATGTATATATATTTGGGGGGTTGTAAACTATGTACAGGAAAAGGTGGGAATTTTGGATATAAAGAATTTATTTAATGGACATGATGATGATAACAAAAGGATTGTAATGAAATCATAATTCATGGAATAATTTTGTTTGCCAATCTGGGCACCCACAAACAGGTTTCTGTGATTTTTTGGCTGGGGTCTCAGGGGTCAATGAGGTTTGCCAGATTCAAGGGGCAGACCCTGTTGTTCCCTGGGCCCTGTCCAATGGGGGATGGCCTGGTAGCAGCAACAATAGGGGGAGGAGATGGGGGAGTCAGAGATAGAAGGAAGAGTAAAACAGAATGGCATCACAATGTGATGACTCAAAAAGGGGACAGGGCACAGAAGGAGAGAATGAAGATGATTGGGCAATGGGAAGCAGGAAGGGGAGGGCAAAATGAGGGTTATAAGCTACTCCCCTGGGTCTGACCTTACAATTTTGCTGTTTTTAGAGTGTTACTTCCCACACAACTTAGATGAAGAGGAAGGGTGAACCAAAGAATCAGGCCAATCCGAAGATGTACTGGTGGTAGGGAGCTAATGTTCAATCATAAACCAGGGTATGCAAGGGCATACTTGGAGCAGCCAAAGGTGGATGGCTGGCATATGTGACCAAAGAAAGTGATGGCAAGAAAAATGGGGGGGGGAATGGGGGAGAAAGGGGAGGGGGGACAGGTGGACAACGAAGACCACAAAATACAAGAAAATGAAGAAGGGCACTGGTGTGCACTAGTGCCTGGAGAAGAAAAGGAAAGGAGGAGAGCAGTTCCAAGATGTACATCTGGGGGGAGGAAGAAAATGATGAATAATGAATGATTAAATGAGAAAGATTCAAATGAAAAATATTATATATATTGAAAAAGGGGGGATTGTAAACTATGTACAGGAAAAGGTGGACATTTTGGATATAAAGATATGATTTAATGGAAATGATGATGATAAGTACAAAAGGATTGTAATGAAATCATAATTCATGGAATTCAATTTTGTTTGTCAATTTGGGCACCCACAAACAGGTTTCAATGACTTTACTGGCTGTGGTCTTGGGGGGAAATACCTGTATTTTATACTACTTTTAAAATCATACACAAATTAAATATTAAGAAAGTTATGTCTTTCCTAGCCTGCCAGCACAGAGGTAGCACTACCACTTGCAGTACAGATTATCAAATTCAGAAGCAAACAGAGGGCATCAGAGGCCAAGGAGAAGGAGGATCGAGCATGCAGAGGAATGCTGTCTTCTTCAGGGGGAGTGATTGCAGAGCCTGGCAAATGTCTGGCACCTAACGGAAGCTGGGGAAAAAGCAGCTTGGGACTGCAGGAACAGGGGGTCATGGCAGTCTTTAATAACACACATTATGACATTGCTGTACACTGTGCCCCCTCAGGGAGAAAATAGGAACATACCAGCTGGTAGCAGCATGATGCCAGACACCAACAGGTCCCACACCCAACTTGTTAAGCCCACTCCAACAGAACAAGATCCTGATCGACAGTGTGGGTTGGGGGAACCCCATTTACTTGGTAGGGGGGTAAGTTCTTGGGGCTGACAGCTGTCCAGATAAGTCCTGGTAAATGTCTGGGTGATGGGACTGGGGCGTCTGGTGGATGGGGACAGCCATACTGGAGGGAAAAGAAAAAGAGCAACAGTTTGACTCACCTCCTGAATTGTGCTGATTTACACGGGGCCCTTTGAGGCAGAGTGTAAAGCAAGTTTGGTCTCACCTCCTGTTTCATGTAAAGATCTTCAGGTCCTGTAGATCCTGATTCAGGCATGACTCTTCAGTCCCTGCATTAAGTAAGATCAGACTCATGTCTTGCCTTGCAAAGGGCCCTGAGGGCCCTACAGAAACATGTTGCAACTCTATTTTCCTAAGCAGTAAGGAACTTCACTGAAAAGAACTAGGTTAATGCATGCATTAGGGTTAAAAAGTCACAAAATGTGGGGAATGTGACATTAGGATTTTTCAGCCTAAACACCCACCTTCTACCACCAAACCCAAGCCTCATGACTTAAGGTCAAGCTACCTATGCCCCACAGGTATACTGCTTCAAACTACTGTTCCGGAGCCCTGTGCAAAGAATGTTATGACTGATCTGCTTTTCACAGGGCACACTGTACCTTGAGCAAAGGAAAAATATGACTGATCAAGTGGGGCCCTATGTCACTTAACTTAGTTGTTTGCAATGAATATATTATAGTGGCTCTGTAGCACCACTATTATTAGGGTTTGGTAGGAACTTTACCTTAATAATGCAGCCATTCCCAGACATAAAAGCATGGGCTGGATATTTCAAACTGCGTTATTTTGTGGCGCAAGCCCTTGCGCTGCACAAAATAGTTAGCGCGGGGGTGTGGCCGAGGCGATATTCAAAGGAGTTGCGCTATTGAGCAACTCCTTTGAATATCACCCCCCCGGCCACCAGTGGAACTTGTGCCACCGCAAGTGGTCAGAGTGGAGCAGTCAAGTTGTGGTGGCGCAAGTACCATTGCGCCACGCGCAAATTTCCCATATTAAAAAGGTGACATGCAAATGGGGCTATAATTCATGCAAGGCACAGGGGTGCCATTTGCATCTATTTATGGCTCCATTTGCATGCCATTAGCATGCAGGTGCACCAATCCCCAAGGACTTGCACCTGGCACCCTGCCAGGCAGCAGCCATCAGGGACTGATGCCCCCTGCAGCCCGATCGCGGGCATAAGTTAAAAAATCCCCCCACCCCCCCGACTGGCCATTCATTCACATATCTGGACTGCCTTGTACGGTATGGGCTGCATGCCCATTGGCTCTTGCTCTGCACCAATGGGCGTGCAGCCCTACTGGCAGCCGTCAGGCGGCGGGGTCGCAGGCAGGTGGGATGCTGCTGGCTGCGGGGAGCGGGGTGGTGGGGCTTCATGGGTGGGTGGGTGGGGACACTAGATCACCAGGGATATGGTCTTGGGGGAGGTTTGAACATTTGCGTGCCCTGATCGGGCTTAGCGGTCCACTGGACCACCAGGGATATGTTCTTGGGGGGTTTGAACACTTTGGTGTCGCAATCGGGCTTAGCAGTCCACTGGACCACCAGAGATATGGTCTTGGGGGTTGGACATGTTGGTGTCACGATCGGGCTGGTGGGGTGGGTTTTATTTTCACTTTTGCCCACGATCAGGCCAGTCGGGGATGGGGGGCTGTTTAAACATATGCCCGCGGTCGGGCCAGTCAGGGGGCACAGGGAGTAGGTTGAGGCCACCCACAGGTGGCAGCTGCTGTGTTGCACCCTGCAATGCGGCAGCTCACCTGTGGGTGGCCCTCGACTTACTCCTTTTTTGGCTCAGAGTTGTGCAGGCACAGGTTGGGGGTTGCACCTGCACAACTCTGCACAGCCCACTGAATATCGGGCTGTGCAGTTTATGCATGGTTCCTCCCCCTCCAGTTCAGCATGCATTCATTTGCATTGCACTGTTGCTCAGCTTGACTTGGGGGGCGCAACTGCCTCCTGCTGAATATGGCAGGATGGCACAATTTCAGACTTACACAGGCGCAACCCTATTGCGCATGGCGCAACCCTTTTGAATATCCAGCCCCTGGTATTTGGCATGAATGTACAGTAGTTGGTGATAGGATCTCAATATCCTATAAAGGTTGGTAACATTCAGCTCAGTGGTATAAAGGTTATGGAAGGCTAAAAATACATACAATGATGTTTTAAAATGTTTTCTGCTCACCAATAACACAGATAATGCTTTGTGTTATAGCAAAAAACTTTCAGGCCCAATACAGTTTGGCCTAAGGATAAACCATTGCCAGATAGCTTTATTAAAAATAAGTAGCTTTTATATTATTTTGAAAACAAAATGCAATTTTTGCACATGAGCAGTTGATTTGTTTGTGATTTTTTTTTATAACTGGATTTTCACAATGTACAGTGGAGTCAGCCATAATGCCGCACACTGTTATAAGCATGTCACACTTTCCTATATGACAAACTGGATAAATTGCCATTGGATTACATTTTTAGGACTGCAGTAGGTTGAGTCCAGGCAATCCTTTTGCTTTCGGAAAATGGACTCCACATTCTTTGCATTCTTTCTGACTGAACAACCTGTTAGACATGTACCACAGTTGCATCTGTGTCTGTAGAGCAGTCCATTGTTGTCTCAATCAGCAGTCTCACTGCACTATTTTTCACTACCAACAGTCATAGAGGTTGAAAACAGCCGAACCCGCGCAGGAATGAGTTCAGCAGTTTTTGTGGCACTTGAAAAAAACAGCTGGCTAGAACATTGGATTTGAGCTGATTTATGCAATATTTTTACTTTTGTAAACTGAGGGCTATTTCATAACTAAATAAGAGCTTGAACAGTAAAAACATGACTCCACGCATGCACTCTAGCACTGGTGTCGGTGTGCATGCGCGGAGTCCCATTTTTACTTTTCAAGCTGTTATTTAGTTATGTACTAGCCTTCTGTTTACAAAAGTAAAAATATTGCTGTTTGTGTTTTCGATGTTACTGTAGCACTCCGGACCCACAGATGAATTCAGCTGCAGCTAGAAAAAATACAGTCTTTGTGTCAACATCGCAACATTGACCATCCAATGCTTTCACATACTGCCTGCGCTGATGTCTGACTGTCCCCTTAATGAACTTTGCTGAAGTAATAAAAAATGTATTCTTAGACCAAGGAATGGCTTTGCATAAGTAATAAAATGTATTCTTAGACCAAGGAATCCTTTATTGCACACATTGTAACACAACACGTTTTTAAAACCACATACTTTCAAAATAAGGAAAGGGCATGTACTTGCACGGAATCTACTTGCCCTTCAGATTCATGCTGGTTTGATGAATTTATTAATGACTATCAATTTCTGCTTTATTTTGTGTTGGGGAGCTGTGCCCCCCTCCCCCCAAATCCCCCTTCTAATTTATGCCGGTTTGATGAATTTACTAATGCCTATAAATGCCAGACAGCCTAATGAGAATGCTGGACCTATCGGGTGTACCAAGTGAATGCATGGATCCAGGTGATCTAGTACTTGCCTATAATAAGGTGGTGATAGAGGCCCTGGATTCCATAGTACCTGTTCGGGTTCACCCCTTATCCTCCACCCAAGGTCTCTATGGTTTAATGAGTCCTTGAAGTAACTGAAGAGAGTGGGGCAAAGGCTAGAGCAGAGCTGGCAAAAATCAGGCTTGGATGATGACAGATTTAGATTGATGGACCATTATACAGCCTATCAATCAGCATTCACCCATAAGAAGGCATAATTTCTGTCCAGGGGAGATTGCTGCTGCACAGAACTGACCAACCCAGCTCTTTCAGATGGTGGACAGATTGTGCAATCCAACCTGTCTCCAGTCTGGAGGAGCCTTGTCGCAAGAGCGATTTGACGAGTTTGCTCGATTCTTTGCAGATAAGGTTGCCACAACCAGGTCCGATATTTGCCTGGCTCACTCTAATGGAATTTGCGATGGTCAGCAGGAGATGTCGGTCCCTCAGTTTACCTGGTCTGACTTTAGCCAGCCTGCAATTACTGACATAGTGATGATCATCCACAGACATTGCGACCAACCGACTGTAGTTTAGACCCAGGCCCTACACACCTTTTGGTAGTATGCATTGATGCAATCGGCCCAGTCCTAGCCGAGGTAGTCTGGAGGTCATTAGAGAGGGGGATCATTCCAAATCCCCTGAATGAGGCTGTTGTTCAGCCTCTTCTTAAAAAACCCTCCCATGATCCCGACTGCTTGGCAAATTACAGACCTGTCTCTAACCTACCCTTGTGGGTAAGATTATAGAGAAGGTGGTTGCGTTGGAGCTGGATGATCATATGACCAGGAACAATGTCTATGCTTCTCTCCAGTCTGGACATAGTACCGAGACGGCACTTGTCTGGATGCTAAATGATCTCCTAATAGCAAGAGATTGGAAGACACATTCCATCTTAGTCCTCCTCGATCTCTCTGCAGCATTTGACACTTTGGACCATATGACATTGTTGGAGCACCTGTGGTTTGTCTCTGGCCTGTCTGGTACAGTCCTCAGATGGTTTTGATCTTTTCTTGAGGGTAGAACTCAGTGTGATGTTGAGAATTTATTCCTTAGCCCCTCTCCTCCTATCCTACAGGGTACCGCAGGGCTCCATTTTGTCACCTATGTTGTTGCAGTGAATATGCTGCCGTTAGGAGAGATTATTATGCAGTATGGTCTGAGTTTTCACTGCTATGCAGATGATACTCAGCTGTACATGTCCTTTGCACCTGGTAAAGAAGTGCTCCTCTCAGTATTTAACAACTGTCTCGCCGAGATCCTGGACTGGATGAGTGCGAGTTGGCTGCGGTTGAACCTGGTTAAAACTGAGGTGCTGGTGGTGGACCCTGATAGTCGGGAGGTGGGTTTGTTGGCAGAATCACCCTCAGGACTATGTCTTGGGGGTGTAACGCTAACTACCTCAGACCATGTGTGGAACGTGGGAGTTGTTATTGACAATGGTCTGGCCCTTAAGTCACAGGTGTCAGCTGTCTTCAAAACCTCTTTTTACCATGTGAGGAATATTGCCCAGGTGAAACACCTAGCTCCAACCGAAGATCTTCCAATGTTGGTCCATGCCTTCATTACCTCTTGCCTTGACTATTGCAATGCCCAATACCTAGGGCTACTGGGGGTTGACCTTTGCCTCCTTCAGCTACTGCAGAATGTGGCAGCCAGGCTATTGATTGGTACAGCTATAACCAGCCATATAACACCTGTGCTCTGTGGACTGCACTGGCATCTAGTGCGGTGGAGGATCACTTTTAAGGTCAGTTTACTGACCTATAAAACCCTACATGACCAGGGACCTAGCTACTTGCAAGATCTCCTTCATCCCTACTGCCCCCTCCATCCTCTCCGATCCGCCAATGAGGGATTGCTAGAGATTCCCAGGGTTTGCTTAAAGACATCTGGAGCCCGTTCTTTTAGTTTTGTGGCCCTGACCCTGTGGAATTCTCTACCTCATCAGATACGAGATTGCCTGACCAGCCAGGAGTTTAAAACTGCACTCAAGACTTATTTGTTTGAGTCTGCGTATAGTGATTTTACTTAGTATTAATTTATAGTGAATATATTTATATATATATATATATATATATATATATATATATATATATATATATATATATGGATTTATTTAAATCAGAAATTATGTTTATATGTCTGTATTAATTATGGTATGTACAGGCACCATGGTTGAAGAAAGGTGCCTTTTACAAATAAATTGTGATTGACTGATTGATTGAAATTTCTGCTTTATTTTAACACCTCTCGGTTTTGCATTTGCTACTGATGCTGCTGTTTTCATTGGGGCTGCACCCCCCCCACACCCACCTCATTTTTGCTTCTTTGAGTGCCGATCTTTCATAATTTCTTTATGCCATAAGTACTGTATCACTAAGGACTCCCTGCTTAAAGCACATATTTAAATAAGTGGCGTGTTTTTAGTGTCGCACTACGGACCCATAATTACATGCAGCACACAGATGTTTTTATCTTGTGTTATTTAATTTTATTTCATTTATATTTCAGTCTCATATATATATTCAGTACATATATACAGTAATGTACATAGATACAGCACTGTGAAACCCCATCCATGCAGATGCAGGAGAGGTACTGTATATCAAAAAAGATGAACATTTGCCCAGCATGGGTCCGGAGTGCAACAGTATCTCCATGTCTTCTTTTTAAATGAGAGATATCCCCCTGAAACATCACAGTAACACTGGGGGTGCCATCCCCCTGTGCCGGGAACAGATCCTCAGGCCCTTTTATGCCCCCTCTCTGAAACATCACAGTGATACTGAGTGTGCCCAATCCTCCAGTGTCAGGAAGAAATCCTTGGTCTGTTTTTTTCTTTCCTGTAAAGAAAATCATCCATCAATCTTTTGCAATTTGTTTTTGTACCTGTAAAATGAAACTGTTCCTTGATGTCTTTTGTGCATTTTTTGTCCCCCATCCCAAGCCCTTACTTACCCACAGGGAGGGGGGGCAGCACCATCATCTTCTCTGGACCTCAGACACCTTGTCACTCTTCAAAGCTGGACTGCAAACTGAGGAAACAGGTATGCGGTTCAATGTATTCAACTGAGTTTTGAACTTAGTTGCATAACTTGGGCATTTTTCATATTTGTGGCCCAGATTTTCAACATGCCTTCCTTGGGACCCTACCTCATGAACAATTGAACTGTCATTAAGCAGATCTGTCCTGAAAGGTGATTTCATAGTCCCTGTGTGAAATCACCTTTCAGGCAGGAGCTTTAACTTTTCTCTGCCCATGTTCATGGAAGTGGGGTCATAAGAAGGCTATGTTGAAAATTTGGCATAAAAATATTAAAAAAAACAACAAAGGTATGACCCTGAATTGAATTTTGTGAACACAGGCTCGTAACTGTGGTAATTTTCAATATTTTTCCCCCAAATTCACAACATTGCTGTATCTTTACAGCAGCTCATGAGTGTGACAGCTGTCATTTTTCAAATTCTGTTATTTTTTTCTTTACCCTGAAAGGTGATTTCACAATCCCTGCATGAAATCACCTTTCTTGCAGGAGTTGCAACTTTTCTCTGCTCTTTGTCATGAGATGGTATAATAAGAAGGCTACATTGAAAATTTGGTGTAAAAATATTAAAAAACAACAGAGTTTATGAGCCTATGTTGAATTTTGTGAATGCAGACTTCTAACTTTGGTCATTTTCAAAATTTACAACCCAAATTTACAACATAGCCATATCTGTACAGAACGTTATGAATGTGGCAGCTGCCATTTTTCAAATCCTGGCCAAATTATTTTTATATCCCAAAAGGTGATTTTATGGTCCCTGTGCAAAATTACCTTTAGGCCAGGAGTAGAACATTTTCTCTGTCCTTCATGAGGCAGGGTCATAACAAGGCTACTGTATGTTGCAAATCTGGTTAAAAATATTTCAACTCAACAAATTTTTGAGCCTACATTATATTTGATAAATGCAGGCTCCTAACTTTGATAAATGTCAATATTTTTACCCCTAATTCTCCACCTGCAGCCCTTTCAACTTTGGCCAGAGTTTGTTTTTTCCTGCAGACTCTGCAGCATGTCACTGGCAGAAACTATGATAAGAACATTACATCCTCACTGACTGTACTGTACAGTATGTAAGTAGTAAGACATGGTGGGGTGTGCTTTAAACACTTCTAATGCATGGCTAGGGGTGTAGTAAAGCAGGCACCACAGGCTGAATACCTTTAGCCCCTGGAAGTGCATTAGAAGTGTCTAATGTACACTCCCAGACTGTCTTATTGCACTTAGAAAATGGGAGATTCCATTTTGTTGTATGCAAGAATGAAAATTAATATATAAACATAAAAAAGTAACATTTTTGACTTAATTTTATGTCAAACAGTTCCTCCATCTGCATGAGCTGATGTTTTTTACTTTAGGACACCTCCTACTTTGGACACCATAGCTGTAGTTTATTTTGTACACCACTGTTATCTTGAGTCCACACACACACACACACACACACACACACACAGACAAACATCACTAGCATGTATTGAAAAATGTAGATCTTTCTTATCCTTTTTTCATAATAGAAAGGGAATCAAAGCAGCAGCATGGCAAGGAGCAAACAAATGAGTGTGTGAGTGGAAGATTGATATTATAGACTGGGTACAACCCTCTGTCCCACTACAATACAGACTACCCCTCCACATACATACAGAAAGGGAAAAACTATTCCTTACTTTTTGTTTTTTGTTGAGCTTGAGAGATCTAGTGGGAAAGCATTTGGAGCCCAGGTGTGGAGGGAGCATGGAGTTTTGTAGTACTTTGAAGCTGGCAGAATGAAGGAATGAGCAGTAGCAGTGAGAAAGTGACCCTCAGTGGAGGACAGTTTTAGCTGGCATGCGAATGGGCCAGCTCAGCTGGTGGGGGGAGTGCTATAGTTGATCAGCAGTTAGTGAGTGTCTTTATTTTTAATATCAAATAAAAGTGTGAATGGATGAGGGGGAAGTGAACCAGTTGAGAGAGATCAGCATGGCAGTGGGCAGTGAATGTTTTTTAGCACTGGTAGTAATGTGTGGCAAGAAAGTGAGAGAAAGAGAGATGTTTGTGATATCCTGAAAGCTGTCTCTCTCTCTCTCTCTCACACACACAATATCTCATCACTGATGAAATGCTGTGATAAAGAGATGGCTTACAAGATACACAGATGACTCCATGATAGTGAGTGGTGGCATGATGGCTGCAAGTGCAAGGAGGTGATTGCCAATTGTAGTCTGACAGAGGTGTGGTTATGTCACTGGATGGACATGGATTTATTTTTTTTAATAACAAGATGCCAGGTGGAATGCAACACAATGCTAATGTCAGCATATGAGCAGCCAGGCAATGGCTGGCAGTGAGCAATGCCACTGGTGAAAAGTTTGCTTTCATCAAAGTTACAATTTCAAACAGTTGGCGATCTAGCATATAAAATTTTACATTTTTCTAAGTAAACCACTGTTTTTTCAAAAGAGATTTTGCTGTTTGTTGTGGGAATAAGATGATGTGTTTCTTATGCTTGGGAAAAATACTTTTTCTCTGCTGTGGAAAGAAAAAACACATGGCAGCTATTTTTTTATTTTTTTATTTTATTTAGTTTTTGTTGACCAGGTAAGTGCACTAGACAAATCCTGCCTATTTTCAGGCACGACCCAGGGGAAGGGGATACAGATGAATGCCAACTGACCTTGAACCAGATTAAGCTGTTGGTGGTATTTTTAGTGAATGAGGGAAATTTGGCCAGGATACCGGGGAAATTCCCCTACTCTTTTCGGTAAGTGCCATGGGATCTTTAACATCCACCTGAACTACCACCAATCCAGGCAGATGGGACCTCGGTTTAACGTCTCATCCGAAAGATGGCACCTCAGAAGTGCAGCACCCCTCTCATGCTGCACTACAATGTCAGTACTGGGATATTAATCCAAGTGCCAGATGTGGGAACTGAACCCACATCCCTCTGATCTCGGCCTCAGAGGCGAGTGTGCTACCTACTGAGCCACTGACACTGACTATTTGAGTTATCAACATTCCAAAATGTGGCACAATGATTTCTTTTGTACTGTGTCTTGATTTGAAGTACTTATTTTTACTTGTGCATTAGATCTAATGCACAGGTAACAACCAATCAGGTTTCTGTATTCTCCCTACACATTTTTAAGTCACTTTGTGAGTCAAAACTAATTTTCATGAGAAAAGACTCATGATTCTGTGAGCCTTAGAACACATAAGAGAGAGAGAAAAAAAAATTTTGAGCATCAAAATAAGAAAATGTGTTGGAAGTTTAGTCTGAAACATGTATGATCAATAATGTAGGGTATAAGATTAAGTCATCCACTGTTATTTTTAAACAGAAAGGAATAGTTTTTAAAACAGTAATGAAATTAGGCTGTTGCAAGTCATGAAGACTCATCCTGATTTTGTCACCAGAGAACCTGTTGTCATGACACACAAACACAATTTCTTGAGTCTTACCAGACATGAAGCTGGGAATGTAATTGAAAACTATGCAGCTTGCATGACAATAACAGATTACCATGCAGCTTGCATTAAAAAGTTCCTTCTAGGCCCAGCCTGGTGGTGGTGAGGGTTGAGGTGCTGGATGCCACACCTCGCACCATGCCAGTGACTAAGGTTCAGGTGCCGACGGGGGCTGCCATGGGTCAGCCAGGGGGAGAACGGCAGAGTGTCCGGCGACAGCTCGCCTTCTCTGGGGGGAGGGTGGAAATCTCACTCAGTGAGTGGAAACCCCTGGCAGAGGCTGGGGGCATGACAGCCCATCTGCACTTCGGGGGTTTGGTTGGTCACAGGTGGAGGCCTGTGGACCAATCACCTCTAGAGGCTGCACTATCGAAGGGGAGGATGCTGCAAACATTGGCACTCATGCCTTGACTACAGGGCATGCAACATCCTCATAGAACAGGGAAAATCCCCTCCAGAGCCAGGAAGATGGAGCACTGAGCCTGGTCCCAATATGCCAATGTCTGCCTGCAGTCCAGGGGACCTGACAAAATTATAAGATTTGGGGTGTTCTGCCCTGCCCTAACCCCACCCAGGGGGGTAATCCATGGCTGGATGGAGGAACTCAGGCTGACAGGAATGACGTTGGCAGAGATGGGCTTCATTGGTGACTCCTGATGGGATGGCTCTGGCAAGGATGCAGGAGGGATAAATAGAATTTTTTTTAAAAAGTGCCTTCTGCAACAAAAACTGGAGTTTTCACACAAGCTGTGTGACAATAAAATATTGTCTCACAGCTTACATGAAAAAAGTTCCTAGCACAAACTCTGACCACCAGATGCACAACTCCTGTGGCTGAATAACCCTCCTCCTCCCTTTGGGCTCCATATTGTGGGTTTCCAAGCTGGGTATTGCGCAATTCTTTCTTCATTTACTGATAACTTATTGATTTTTGGCCAATTTGAAACCACATTTTTAGAATGCCAAGTCACCATCCCACCTTCTGAACACATAAGGGGCACCTTTTAAATCTTATCCAAAATGGATTTTTTGTCACTGCATCACATGATGGATGTGCCAAAAATACATTTCAATCAGATTTACAAGGACCCACTTAGGTTGTTATGAGATGGGGTGACATTTCGACCAACCTGTGAATATGGGCAAAATTGGCCATGATAAGAGTAGAACTGAAAAAAAAATACTAAAAAGAGCTACTGTAAGTGCAGTCACATGCAAAGTACTAGCATTTCTGGATTTAGCAATTTTTTGGCAGTTTTTTTTCTTATTGCAGGTAATGAAGCACATTGAGGGGCATTTAGGAACTGCATTGAGGGATATTGGGAATCTGTGATAAGAAACTTAACTGTGATGTGCCAGTGGAATGGGGGGAGAGAGAGGCATGGAAGCTAAAGAGTGGCCTAGGGTGGAATTTTTTTTTTTTACAGTTGCATGGGTGGAGCAGTGGAGCCTTGCTGACATATTGTGAGGGGTAGGAGAGAGAAAGAAGGGACCCTGGAAGCATGTGACAGCATACCTCTCCTCTGTCCTTCCAGAGTGCTGTGGTAAGTGCTGTTGTGATGGTACTCTGCCACCCCACCCCTCTGCAGTGGTACTATTTTCTCTCTTCTCATCACTTCTGCAGTTACGTGAGGGAAAAAAAAGAGCTCACCATGCCCAAAATGGCCACTGTGAGCTCATTGTGTATTTGGGAGTATCACGGCATACACAGTCAGCGGTAATCGTGCATGTTTACTGTTGTCACAGTGACCATCTTGGGCACAGCATGCTCTTTCCTGTGCAAGCACAACTATTGGTCACTGTGCAAGTGTGAGTATAGCATAAGTATGGTGTCAGTGGCAGTGGGAGCTCTGTGTACTGTTTGATTCAGACTCACTACTCTGAAGCAGCTGTGTTGACTCTGACCAAAGCTTTTTTTTTGCAGCAAGGGCAGGAGGTGGGGTACTGGTGGTAGGATTGGACTCCTGCTGCCAGTGTTCATTTATTAATGGGAAAGTGAGGAGGAAGGAAGGAAGGAAGGAAGGAAGGAAGGAGCGAGCAGTAGGACTGTGCACTCACCATGGCATGAGATTGACTAATAGAGTGACTAGGGTACAATGGGTTCTTGCTGTAGGATTGGGCACTCACTGCTGGTGTTTAAATAATCTTATAGGGCTGCTTTGAGAGATGAGTACCAACAGTGTAATTTGGCAGCTGTGTCCTGTCTTTTCTAATATTAGAGGAGAGGCAGGTGGGGGTACTGACAATGATAATGGTCACCTGTTGTTGATGTCTTAGTATAGTTATGGGTATGCAGCAGGGGGTACCTTTTGTGGGGTTCTAGTGCTGGTTAAAGAAAACAACATCACTGATTCTTAATTACTTCAGTCTAATTAGCAATTACCTACTAATTTCACTAAAATGTAAATAAACACAAGTGTGCACTGCACTTTGTCTCTGTCCATTCATATATACTATACTAAACAAACAATAGAGAAGGAATGTACACTTGGTGAATAATTCCAGCTAAGGGACTAATGAGGTTAGTCTTCTGTGAACCAAGTATGGAGGCAAGATGGGCAAAGCAAAAGATAAGAGAGGGAATACAAGCTGTAGGGTGCAAGTCATACCTCATCATACACTTAGGTACAAATGACCTATTGGGCAATGAAGTAGAGGAGGTTCAAAATAGGTGCAGGTAGCTGGCCAGAGGCTGCAGGGAAAAGGTTAGCTAACTGGAAATTCTTGGAAGTCTTGCCTGTCCCTTGTGCCAGTACCATTAGACAGCAGTGAACTGCAGAATTCAATGGCTGACTCAGGGACTGGTGTGAGAATGAGGGTTTCGCCTGTTCAGTTTCCATGGTGAAAAAGGAGTGTAAGGTACCAGAGTTGTGGGGGAAGGGCACAGAGGGCAGGGGGTAGACTCTAGCCCATTCAAAGAAGGCAGGGTATGGGAGGAACTGGGAAAGCTGAGAGTAGATAAGGCAATGGGTCCGGATACCCTACATCATAGAGTGCTCCAGGTGCTTAGAGAGGAACTTGTAGCACCATATTTAATCTGTCACTAGACACAGGGAGGGTTCCAGGTGACTGGAAAAATTCAGATGTGGTGCTGCTACACAAGTGCAGCAGCAGGGAAGAGGCGGGTAATTATCATCATGGTCAGCCTTACCTCAGGGGTGGTTACGTTTATCAGGGGCAATCCTAAAGAAAAGAATTGTCAACTACCTTGCAGCCAGTGGTCTCCAATATGACAGTCAGCATAGGTTCACAGAGGGGAGGTCATGCCAGATGAACCTGATTGAATTTGCTGTCTGGGTGACGAGGGTGGTTGATCAGAAAGGACGGCTGACGTGGCCTATCTGGATTTCAGCAAGGCCTTTGACACCATCCCTCACAGTAGGCTGGTGAACAAATTGAGCAGTTTAGGGGTGGGGGTGAAAATAAGCAAATGGGTGGAGAGCTGGCTTAGCGACAGATGCCAGAGGGTAGTGGTAAATGGGGAGCACTCTTGGGAGGAAAGGGTGACAAGTGGGGTGCCCCAGGGGTCAGTATTGGGGCCCATCCTCTTTAACATCTATATCAGTGAAGGACTGAATGGGAAGATGTGCCTATTTGTGGATGATACAAAGATTTGCAATATGGTGGATACACCAGAGGAGGGGGTGTGTGTGGAAACAATGAGGAAGGACCTGATAAAACCGGAAGGATGGTCAGAAAGTTGGCAATTAAAATTTAATGGAAAGAAGTGCAGAATAATGCACATACAGCACAAAAACCCACAGGCCACGTACACACTAGGGGGAGAAGAAGCTGTGGTAATGGAACAGAAGAGGGATCTGGGGATTATCACTTCAGACAACCTAAAGGAAGCAAACTAGTGCAATAAAGTGGTAGGCAAGGCAACATTAATGCTGGAATGCATTGGGAGGGGTATAACAAGCAGAAGGAGCAAGGTGTTACTGCCCCTTTACAGGTTCTTGGTGAAACCTCACCTAGATTGTGGAGTCCAGTTCTGGGAACCTCACCTACATAAGCATATTGATAGAGTGGAGAGAGAGTCCAAAGGAGGGTGACCAAAATGGTGCATGGCATGCATCAGAAGCCATATGAGGAGAGGATGGAAGAGCTTGATCTATATCCCCTGGAAATTAGGAGGGAGAGGGAGGATATGATTGAGACATTTAAATATTTGAAGGGGATTAACAAGGTGAGGGAATGGAGCATATTTTGGAGGAAAGAAAGCTAGAAAACTAGGGGGCATAGTTTGAAGTTGGAAGCAGAAAAGTTCAGAGGTAATAGGAGAGGGTATTACTTCACAGAGAGGGCGGTGGCTTCCTGGAACAGACTACCAGAAGAGATGGTGGGGGCCAAAACAGCAGGGGAATTTAAGAGGTCATGGGATAAATACATGGAAATAACCAGAAGAGAGAAGGCGATGAACCTGGGAAAAGAGAGGGGACTGGAGTCTCCATCGGGAGTGGGGGGGCAGAGGAGGGGTGCAAAGAGTTGGGTCTAGGGTTACCTAGGGGGTTGGGATAAGGGCAGACTGGATGGGCCAAGTGGTCCTTTTCTGCAGTCAGATTTCTATGTTTCTATAAGGGCGCTTCCCGTTTGAGTTCATTACTTATTCTCCTCATTTTCCCCTTAATATAATTATTCTCATTGTAAACTAGTCCTTCCCTATCATTTATTCTATTTATTCATAAAAGCTATGATTTATCTATAGACCATGTTTATTCATACTTTTTTTGTTCCTTTTGACTGTACTTGGTAAATGTTGCTATAGAATTCATCAAGAACATTGCTGAACTATGGTCTTTCCCAATATGATTTCAGAATCTTTCTAAGGGTAAGAGACGTTGACCACTGGTAAATTTGCTTTGCCTTTGATTTGGGCCTTATGAAGACACTTCCACTTTGATAATTTGGACAAATCACTTCAGGTTCCAATGAATAATTTAGCTGGGGTATTGCAGACTGCAAATAAGGGATAATAAATGCCTTGAAGAAACAATGAGACAGTTATTTTGTGATTGTCCTTATGTTAAGACAGTTTGGATAACTTTGGCCTTGGAATGGATGGAACCAGCTTTTGCCACAATCTGTGAAGAAGAGGATTTGTTTTTCTGGCTAGCCTTGTTTTTTTCCAGCACAAAGAAATGGCCTCTTGATAGCCTTTCATAAGTATTATATTTGGTAATCTATGCCACAGTTTTCCCCATATGAAAAGATCTCCCACTTAGATCACATTATTGGGTAACTGGATTAGAAGAGCTTTGCTGACTAGTATTTTTAGGATGGTCCAGAGAATGGCACATGTGACTCACCTTCACTGTGGGGCTCTATAACAGTGAAGTGGAAAAAATCTTAGTACTGGATCTGTACCTATAGTTTAGCTAGTTACCTGTAATACCTGATGAAATAAATGACTATTTTGAGTTACAACTGCCATACTGGTGGTCCTTTTTGAATGTTTCATTTGGAGTTTAATCCACATCATGCTTTATATGTACTTTGTGACACTGTTAGGGATTATGTATTTTGTCATTTCTACAGTATGTCTTGATAGTCTGTGTCTGAGGAATTATGAATTGTATTCTTGACTGATATTGCAGGGGCTCCGCAACTGAACAGACTCAATATGCCATAAGGCCTTCTTCTAGCTATTTCATATGTTCATATGCATTGCTATGAGTTATTTTAATATCAAATGTGTCTGCTGTTCATTGATAAGTGCCATGAGATCATTAATTCCCATTTATTGTCATCTTTATGCTATTAATCCCTCTGTTATAAACTGAGTAGGCTGTAGTAGGGATGCAACTGCTGTCCTGTGCATGCAGGAATGGGGAAGATGACTGAGACCACCTGATTGGAAAGCCCCATATGACATGGGGCTGGTGTAGAGATAAAAACAACCAACGTCAACAAACAGCAAAATGAATACAATGACATGCAATTGGTACAGCAGCAGATAACATGGAGCAGGCAAGCAGCAAATGGAGGCAGGAAGGTTAGGGACCTGGAAGGCCCAAAGCCCAACAGAGAAACCCAGCTGGCATACATAAACATGTAAAGTGATAAGCTTCAAAGGGCTGGAGTTGGTGCCTTCTGTAGTGGCCAGAGGCTGAGTTCTAAATGTTTGTAGGCTGTCCAGCCAACGATGGGATAAAGCCCTATCATTCATTTCAGAATATTAAGTTTGGTGTAAAAAATTATATTACCTGAGCTGTGTAGAAATTTATTTTATAAAGCAGAAAATTTCAGATATTAACAACCATGATTTAAAATGGATGAGCACGGTCAACTTAAATTATTCTGAAACAATACTAAATATGACAATACCTGGTCTATCATGGGCTAATTACCATCAGCAGGTGTCCATTGAAAACCATTGTTAAAATCATGGGCAATCCATGTATGATCATAGCTACTGTGCATGTGGCATCCATGGACTAAATTTATACAACCATGGTTTGGCCATGATCATAAATGTGGGGCAGCAGTCAGTGTATCCCACTATTTTGTTTTCTACTTGTCTGGTTCCTGAGCATTGGTTAAGTCTGTATTCAACCAAGGAGTACAGAAGGCTGGCTAGCCCTTCCAACACCTCACAGCACCTGACCTGCTTGTTCATCTGGCTGTGAACTACTTTACTCTTTTCAAATTTTCAAATTTTGCCAAAGCATCCTGGCCAGTCATAGGTAGTCTGTGGACATCAGTGAAGTCAGATCATGTAAAAAATACAACTTTCTTATGTGCAGTGAAGAGAGACATGCTTTAACTGTGAAAAGTCCTGGAGCCCGATGTTATAAAATGGGCAAAAGTGGACTGTAAAGGTTTGCGGTCAGCTTGCCCTTGCCCATGACCCCTAGAAAAAAATATTTAGTTGGATAGTGCACCAGTGCTATCCAACTGAATATATACCAAGTCAGGACAGTAATGCTGCCCCAATATGGATCTCTGCATGCAACCCATAATGAAGTGCACAGAAATGGTACACTCACTGACCTGTTAGCGCAGGGAGCCCTGCTGTGATATTCAGTTAGCAATATGAAAATAAGCCCATTGGGCATGCAAGGTGCTAAGGGGCCCTATGCATGCTCATTATGGGCTCATTTGCATGGCAAGCGGTGACATGTTTGCACCTCTATGACTGCCAATCCACTCCCTCTGATTGCTGGCCCCGTACTAAAGGAAATGTTCTCTTGTATTCAGTGATAACCCCCACCCTCTGATCACCAGCCTCGTTGAGGTATAACCATTCCCTGGCATCTAGAGGCACCTCCACCCTCTGATCCATAGCCCTGTTAAGTTATGCTCATTTCCTGGCATCTAGTGGTACCCCCCTCTGATCGCCATTATGTAACACTCATGTTCTGGTGGCCAGTGGTACCCCCTGCCCTCCAATCCCCATCCTCATTAAAGTATAATAATTCCCTGGCATCTAGAGGGACCCCCATCCTCTGATCCCTAGCCCTGTGTTATATTAAATAGTCCCTGGTGTCTAGTGGCACCCCACAACCTTGGATCACCATAATCATAACAATGCACCATTCTCTGGTATCTAGTGGCACCTCCCACCCACTGATCCCCATCCACATACACTCATAATCAGTCTATGGCATCTCGTGGGCCCTCTTGCACTGCTGGCATGGATCAAACCACCCTGCCACCCCCTTTCCATGTTCACTGGTACCACAAATCTAATACAGCAACTGGCACAGTCCTCATCATACCACCTTGGCCAACCACCATAAAAACTGACAGGGACTGAGCATCCTCTGTACTGTAAAGGGAACGTGTATACTGTCTAACAGAAAACAAAATCTAAAACTGTTAATGGATGCCTGCCACCCATGCATTTCTTTATAGCCCATGGACAAAGCCATTGGGGAGCTATTTGTACCTGGATCCAACAATGGGGGAAGAATACAAAATATTTTAACAGGGAGTAGTTTAGGAGCTTAACTCATTGAGCTGCAACCATATTTAGAAAGGGCTACATGTCAGTGATGATATACAACAGTGTTTTACAGCATCTACTGGTTATAACCATGTTCTACAATATCTAACCAAGTTCTAACTGGTTCTACTTGATCAAAAAATTCACACAAGTGTTTTGCATGTTTGGTAAACTACATATAATTACTGACGCGCGCTTTTTCCCATAGGGAAACCCAGTTATAATTTGCCGTTATAACCAGCTGCCCTGGTTATAACGGCAAACACGCGCTGGGTTTCCCTTGCAGCACGATGCCTACTCTATCCGTCCTCCTTCAGTGTACGCCGACGGTTGAACATCGCCTTCCGCACTGCCGTGAATATTTTTATTACAAACAAAAATCTCTTCCTCTAATCACTGGCAGGGAAAACCAAACAGAAAATATTTAAGCGTACATCTGGTTTCCCTGCCAGCCGCGAAACCAGCAGATCTCTTCACCTCTTTGTACGGAAGCATTCCACAGCTCAGCAACTCCTCTTGCTGGTAAGCTTAAAAAAAAATAGCATACATGTTGTGACTTAAAAAATTAACTATTCAATGTAAATTGTCAGACCACGGACCACAACAGCACAGACTCCTGAGCAGTCTGTCACTGCCTGACCACCAGTCTACTGCCTGATTTTTACAATTGCTGAGAAAAAGCAGAGCCAGCAATTAAAAAAACAAAATATGGGGTGGTGTGTAAAACTCAATTTTACACACACCCTCGTTAATGGATGATTTCCGATAACCTCGGGCTCGCCTCGGGTTTATGTAGCATCCCACAACTCGGGTGTATGTAAAATCTCGTTACACACACCACCCCATATATTATTCTCTATGTAATACTAAGAATGGTAAGTGTTGATTATTGCAAAAGTTTTAGTTTACTAAGAATCCTATGAACCAAAAGTATGCACAACATGCCGTTTTTAGTACTATATGGACTTTTCCAAACATAGAAAATACTTAGGTGGATTTTTCAAAGAAGTAGAATCAGGTTGAACTTGGCTATATGTCGTAGAACCTGGTTAAACCCGGTAGAACCTGGTTTTACTTAGTAGAACCTGGTTATAGCTTGTAGAACCTGGTAGAACTTTTTTGAGTTCTATTCAGATAGTTTGTGAGGTAGAACTTTTAGAGGTTTGCAAAACCAGTTTCTATAGAAAATAGATCTCTGTAAACATTTTATCAACAATAGCATTATTGTATGGCATGGAAAGGAAAACAAGCTATTTTAATTTGTATAACTCCTTGAAGCTAGTAATGAAAATCTTAGTTTTATTGTTTCTTTCAGTAAAACTCAAATCAGCTTCTTGGTCTTGAACATTATGAAGGGTGGCAAAAGTGGGAGTTACTACTGATCATTTTAGGAAGGCCACTGATAGGCATACTCTCCTACTAGCCACTAGCCATCATCCATGCCACACAATAACAAGCATACCCAAAGGACAGTTTATTTACAGTAAAATAAGCTGTAATGCTGGTCCCAAATGGTTCCAGCACTTGCATTCTTTGAAACCAACAGTCCAAGGCTTCCAGCACATTCTTCTCTGAGTGTCTGACTTCAGCTAGCATCAGATTACAAGTGTGTGGAGTTAAATTGTTTGTGCTTAGTGAATTTGTTTAATTGTGACTGAATTGCTGGCCCATAATGGTTCCAGGGCTTGCATTCTTTGAAACCAACAGTCCAAGGCTTTCAGCACATTCTTGTCTGAGGTGTCTGCTTTTCTGTTAAATTGTAGTGCAGGCTGTCTTTCTGCAAGGAAAGAAAGTGCTCACCAAGGTGGAGGGTTAGAGCTGTAGCTGATTGTTTCTGGAGAGCATGGTCTGGGGCCCACCCCACCTGTTCCTCACCCCACCCCCCAAGAAAGTCATTTCCCGTATACTGGGGTTCTGACATCACTTCCCCAAAAGGGAGAGGACATACACCTGCCATATATTTAAATGCCCTGCATGCTGCATATGGTGGTAAACACGCACACTCACACTAACAAAATAAAAAATAAAAAAAAATTTCAACCAGAAGGGGAAGAGATGTAGACAGTGGTCCCAATGCACTGGCTGTGGGGTTGCAGTCTTCTGAGAGACATTATGGAGATTGCGGTGCTGCACTATTTTCAGGCACTTCTCTGCTCTGAGGGAGGAGGTTGCCCATCTCCAGGCTGAGCTGGCAAAGGAATAGTGAATTCTCCTCCCCTACCCAGGACCAGGCAGGGAGCTGGGAAACCTCCTTCTCCACCCAGGGACCACCAGGACCCCTGCCGCTGCCTCAGAGGTTGCCAAGAAAAAAGAGCTGTTGGACTATGGTGGGCTCAGAGGGGGTGAGGGTTGTGGAATAGAGGCACATCCCTCAAGTTGTACCTCTCCACAATTCATATGCCATTTTGGCAGAGCATGGTTCCTCTATGGAGGCACCACAGTGGAGACCAAGGGGGACACTGGGAACCTCGACAAGAGAGACCCACAGGAGGGTGGCACAGGATCCCACAGATGAAGGAAACAGCTCCTGGTGGGGGACTCCATTGTTGGGGCTAGAAATAGGGGAGGGAGGGGAAAGGGAAGCATGGTGCCTGCCTGGCATCGTGGTTTGGAGGGACAGGAAGTGAATCCTCAGGATCGTGGAAGCAGCTGTGAGGGAGAGGGAGCTGGATATCATTGTTCACCTAGTTACAAATGACCTAGCTGGGAATGGGATCAGAGCAATTCAGGAGTTTGTGGAGTTGGGGAGGGGCATTAGAGAAGCAGCATACACGATAACCTTTTCGGAGGTGCTGCCTGTCTATGGCATGGGTGAGGCTAGGGTACTCCACACCTTGGGATTCAATCAGTGGTTGAAAAGCTGGTGCCAGTAACAGGGTTTTGGCTTCTTTGGGGACTGGGGGTCCTCCTGGAGGGATACGGGCCTATACTGGTGAGATGGTCTGCATCTGTCCAGCAGGGGAACCAGGATCCTAGGTGATAGGTTTAAGTGCTTCATTGGCAACTGTTAAACTAGCCAAGGAGGGAGGAACTGAAAAGGAGCAGGGAATTCCCAGCCACCCCCACAAAACAGTATAGTTAACGAGGGAAGCACCAAGGTAGAGAGGTTGATAGGGAACAGGGCAGGGGAAAATAGAAAAAGAGGAAAAGGCACTAAGAACAGGGATGGGGCTAAAAGGGGCAAGACCACAAACAAATGGAGGGTGATGAGTACCAATGACCATAGTCTTGGTAACAAGCTTCCTGAACTAGTGGCCTTGATGGAAAAAGAATGTCTGGACATTGTGGCTATCACAGAAACATGGTACACAAAGAATCATGACTTGGAGGTACACAGTCTACAGAAGGGACAGGGAGGGTAGAAGAGGAGAAGGTTGACTCTCTATGTAAGGGAAGAGATCAAGACAACAGAACAAAAGGGTAAACAAGGAGGGGTGAAGGCACTGTGAGTCACCCTGGAGACAGGAAAGGGCACCACAATCCACATGGGTTGTATATAGATCCCCATCTCAGGCGGAGGAAATGGAGAGGGTAACGATAGGAGACATACTTAGAATGGCAGAACAAGGAGATATATTGTTGATGGGGGATCTAAATATACCGGATGTTAACTGGAGCCCGTTTTCTACAGCCACATCCAAGAGCAAGGTCATTCTCCATGCCCTACAGGGGGGCATGCCTCAGACAGCTAGTGCTGGAACCCACTTGGGAGGGTGCAGTCTTAGACATGGTACTCTCAAATGGTGACAGTCAGAGGATCTTGGATTTAGAAGTGGGTGGCCATCTGGGAACAAATGACCACCAAACAGTGTGGTTCATGATAAATACAGCCGTGGAGTCAAGCCATGCAAAAGTGAGGGTACTGGACTTTAGGAGGGCTGACTTTGGCAAAATGGGAGTTCACCTAAGGAAAGCATTAGCAAATGGGCAGGAAGGAGGGGTAGAGGAACAATGGGTAAAAATCAAAAATGCCATTCAAGAAGCAACAAGCCTTTGTGTGAAGCAAATAAACAAAGCACAACGAAGGGGAAAAAAAAACACTATGGTTCTCAAAAGAGGTGGCAGGGAAGGTAAGGGAGAAAAAGATAGCATTCAGGAAGTATAAGGAATCACAAAAGGAGCAGGACAGAGCACTGTATCAGTTAAAGAAGAAGGACGCAGAAAAGGCAGTCAGAATAGCAAAGGTCCAAATCGAGGAAAGGGTAGCCAACAAAGTTAAGAAGGGGATGAAACCTTTTTATAGGTATATTAGGGAGCAAAGAAAGACCAAGGGAGGGATTGTGAGGCTTAATAAAGTGGAGGGATGGTGGGCAGAGTGTGACAGTGAAAAGGCAGAGATACTGAACAGATACTTTTGTTCAGTATTCACAATAGAAGAGGAGGGGATGGTACCAAAACCAAACAATAGAAACGCTCTGGATAGGGGGTCGATACCAGTCCATTCACAGAACAAAGGGTCCTGAAAGAACTCCTAAAGCTCAAGGTGGACAAGACAATGGGGCCTGATGGAATTCACCACAGAATTCTAAAAGAACTAAGGGGAGAATTAGTGTCACCACTGACTACTCTTTTTAAAAAATCATGGGAAGATGGTGTGGTACCTGAGGACTGGAGGAGGGCAGATGTGATTCCCCTTCACAAAAGTTGGAGCAAGACATAGGCAGGAAACTACAGACCTGTTAGTTTGACCTCAGTGGTGGGGAAAATGATGGAATCTCTTCTAAAAGAAAGAATTGTTGAGTACCTTGAGGCCAGCGGGGCACAGGATCCAAGGCAGCATGGATTCACAGAGGGAAGATTATGTCAGGTGAATCTAATAGAATTCTTTGACTGGGTGACCAAAGTAGTACACCAGGGAGGGGCTGTGGAGATGGCCTACCTAGACTTTAGCAAGGCATTGATGCAGTCCTACACAAAAGTTTAATAAACAAACTAGCCAGACTGGGAGTGGGTCACAGGGTCATGGTCTGGGTAAAAACTTGGCTGAACAACAGGAGGCAGAGGGTAATAGTAAATGGAGCCCACTCCATAGAAAGGGGGATTACTAGCGAAGTACTGCAGGGTTCAGTACTGGGGCTGCTCCTCTTCAATATCTTTACAGTATAAGTGACTTTGCAGAAGGATTGGAAGAAAAGTATGCTTCTTTGCAGATGACACAAAGACCTGCAACAGGGTTGATACACAAGGGGGGGGGTGGAAAGGATGAGCAGGAACTTGGAAAGCCTGGAGGAATTGTCAAAAGTATGGAAGCTTAGATTCAATGCAAAGAAGTGCAAAGTAATGCACCTGGGAAACAAAAACATAGGGGGAGAGTACACAATGGGGGGGGGATACTAACAACAACAAAGATGGAAAGAGACGTGAAGTAGTCATATCAGATGACCTAAAGGTAGGCAAGCAATGTGAAAAGGCAGTAAGGTGGGCTGGGGGGATACTGGGATGCCTAGGTAGAGGCATCACCAGTAGAAAACAAGAAGTTGTTGGCCCTCTGTACAGACAGTTGGTGAGACCACATCTGGAGTACTGTGTGCAGCTCTAGATATCCCATCTCCACAAGGACACAGAGAAGATGGAGGCAGTCCAGAGGAGGGCAACTAAAATGCTGCAGAATCTGCACCAAAAATCATATGAAGAGAGACTAAAGGAGCTTAATATGTATACCCTCAAGGAAAGGAGGGAGAGGAAGGACACGATAGAAACTTTCAAGTACCTCAAGGGAATCAACAAAGTCCAACAGGGTAGCATCTTTCAGAAAAAGAGATGTGTAGGAACAAGAGGGCACAATTTGAAGATAGAGGGGAGATGGCTCAGGGGCAATGCGAGGAAGTATTTTTTCACAGAGAGGGTGGTGGATGCCTGGAACGGCCTTCCTGAGGAGGTCATGGGGTCAAAAACAGTGGTGGAATTTAAGAATGCATGGGACAGACATAAGGCAATTATAGTGGGGTGTAGGAGAAAGTAGGCTGTTGGTTAACTAGGATCTGCAGCTTATCTAATAGGTAGGGTAATGGGCAGACAAGGTGGGCCAAGCGGTCCTTATCTGCAATCAATATCAATGTTTCTATGTCTATGTTTCTTCTACGTGGGGATGAGGGGAACTTTCAGGCCCGGGTGAATGAAATGGAGATTAGGTTACATGAAAGAGGGTATGCCTTTAACATTGTCTCCAGTGCTAAAATGAAGTGGGCATGAACCCACATACTGACCTTCTGAAGGAAAGAGAGCATGGACCAAATTGGGTCCCTCAAATGAACTATGTGACCACATGTACACCACAATCCAGGGAGACTGGAGATCTTGCTAGAAAACATTGGCACATAGTTGGCACGGATCCAGAATTAAAAACGTTGACTGAATCTTATCCCAGCTGGAAACACAGAAGGGGTAAAACATTCAAAGATTATGTCATCAGCTCAGTTCAGCCACTCCTGGGCAGGCATAAAATGTGGCTACCTCGTAAGAGTGAGGGTTGTGCCAAATGTGACAGTTGTAAATATTGTAATGTGGTCACAACTTCAAAGACATTCATCAACCCCAAAACCACTAAAGAGGTCAAATTGAGGGGTTCATAATATGTGCCACAAATAGGATTTTCTACTTTGCTAAATGCACTTGTGGTAGATTCTATGTGGGAAAAACCAAAAGACAATTTAAGGTGCACATTGGAGAACACATTAGGGCCCTAGAGAATTGAGACATAACAAATGCACTGGTTAATCACATGACAAAGTCCGGGGAGGAGACTCTGTACCAATTCTCCTTTATTGGGCGGGGCATGGCTTCTAGAAGGATGGTCGGCTGAGTATAGCTATGCAATGTGAAGGGCCCAGCAGCAAGACTATGTGCTATCCATGAAATCTTGGGCAACCTGAACAGCTCTCTTCTTTATTATCTCCCTACAGTCTGTTTGTCTCCCTCCTCTCTCTTCAGTTTCACAGGGAATGTCAAAACAATATCACTGAGTGAAAGAAATTATGGAATATTTTAAATCATCCAATTTATGAAACATGTTGTTGTCGAGTTCTGAAGAGAACACCTCCATGGAAGGATTAAACAGTCACCCGGAAGGGTGGCCCCAGGCAGGTAATAAGTCACCTTACTCAGACTCTCTAGAACAAGGTACATTAACTCTTTTTGGTAATTCTGAGAATATTACACTAAATAAAAGTTGAGAAGTTAAAGGCAATATATTTATAAAAGATATCCAGATTGGCCTGCTGCTAGCTCATAGCAGTGTCTCACAGATAAATTACTTTCATCAAAGGAGCTTTTTTCTAATATGGGGCAGCAACGGGCTGATAACAAGTCACAGAATCCTGCACCTGTGTTGATTCTAAACTCACCCTCTTGTGTACTAGATACTATTACATTTGTGCCAAGAAAACAGGGGGAGATCAAAACTGCAGACAATTGTGAAAATAGGTCACTGGCAGGTAAAACAAGAGGGGCTAAGGTTCTAGACAAATCAGATAATCATGACAAACCAGAAAAAGTGAAGAAAAGGAAAAATCAGATAACAGAGAATCGGATTTAATACCGAAAGATGTAACAGACCCCGACAGAAGCGAACCTGCAAATTCAGATAAAATGAAAGAATCACATAAAATGATTCTTAAAGAAATGAAGCAGGGTTTTGGTACTTTAAATTCAGTAGTAACCTCTTTAACCCAATGATTTAGGGAGGTAGCAGGAAATTAGAAACTCTTGCTCTCCATAGAGGAGAATGTGAAAAAAGAATAGGTATGATAGAGGACGCTCTGCCTTAAATCACCAAGAATCTGTAAAGCTGTAACAAGGAATTAGAAGCACCCAAGCTCAAGGTGGAGGATTTAGGATCCAGCTCAAGGAGGGGTCATTTGAAAATTGGAAACCTCCCTGTGTGGATGGAAGGCACGGATGCAAAAAAAAAAGTCAAAAGATGCTAACTACGACATTGGGTTTGCAGTACCCTGAGCAGAAAATAGAGTTGGATCGAGCTCACAGGGCCTTTGGACACCAATTTAACACAGTTAGGCCTAGATTCTTGTTTGTCCAACCCTTACTTTACCAAGATAGGAAGAAAATTCTCCTGAAGGCTCAGATAGAAAGAGGTCTAACATTTAAGAGTCTGAGGCTTCAGGTGTTCTCTGATCTACCCCCACCATTGGTGCTTGCAAGAAGGAAGGCTTTTGATTCTATAATGGATAAACTAAGGAAGGAAGGAATCCTTTTATGCTACTGCATCCAGCAAAAATCTAAATTAATCTGGATGGAAATATCATATTCTTCTATACCCCACATGAGGTAGAAGAAACATTAAAAAAGAGATCGCAGTATACCTTTGATGTACCTTCCACAAGTTCTGCATCCATTGGTGCTCCTATTACCACTGAAGTTAATGTCGCCACAAAGATAACCTAAAGTTACTTCGGATATTGTTAAAAGATGAACACATACAATGGGATGAAGGAAAACAAAATAGGGGGAGATCTGTCTTAATGCTGGCCAGGAATGGTTCTTTCTTGCTCTGTTCTTTTGGGCTGGATAGCCATATAAAGGGGATACATTTAAGGTATGGCTAGAACTTTCTCACATAACGCCTTTTCACACAATTAAAGGTACGATCACTTTGGAAATATGGAGAGGTGGTGGTCTCCCCAAAAAGTCTGAGGGATGCAGCCAGGGGAAGGATTGGAGGTTAGGGAAGGGGTCTGCTTGAAAAGGCTGGAAACACACTCAGATTGTCTGTTAATCTGGAGGATCATAGTAAAGACGAAAAGAGCAGAATGCTGTTGGGGAAGAGGGAGGGAAGGAGAGGAGAGGTCTCTTGATTAAAATAAAATGAAAATACATCATGAACATCATCAAAAGTCATGGGAGCTCAACATTAAAAAAGAAAAAAAGCCAATCTACCAATAAAGCACTATTTAAGGAAATGTTTTGGGGAAAAGAACACTTGCCCCTCAACAGACCAATTAGCAGATAATCACAAAGTCAAGGAGGCTTTAGCTTTGATTCCAAGTATGGTTAGATTATGAGCTGAAATTTTAACAACTGCAAGGATAGAATTAAAATCAGGAAAATCATAAATATTGCCAATAATAAAAAAATGCAAACTGCCTCTTTTTGCAAGAAACTTATTTTGAACAAAAAGACGACAGTTACTTTGTGAATTTATTTAAAGCTGCAGGATTCTATACATTGTACTCAAATAAAGCTAGAGGAGCCACTATCTTCATTAAACACCTTTAAGCTCAAAAATACTTCATTCCTATATCGATCCGAATGGGCAATTTGTTATAGTTAGACTTCTAGTTTATCAAAGGGAACAAACATTAATAAGTGTGTATGGCTCAAATGAGGAAGATTCTGCTTTGTTTATCAACTTCTTCCTAAAGTCGGCCACTTTTGATTGACCTTGCCTAACTGGAGGGAATTTTAATTTAACTTTTGATTCTATACGTAAGGCATTGGCAGCACCAGAATGAAAATCTAGAGTAGTAAAATTGGTACAGAGTTACATTGAAGATCTTAAACTTACCGACCAATTCAGATTTCAATATCCACATTTGAAAAAAATATTACTACTACTCAGGAGTGGAGTTCATAATTCATACTCAAGAACTGATTTTGTTCTCATTTCTCAGTCACTTTTGTACAAAGTAAATAAGGTTAGTTATGAATCTATTGTGATTTCGGATCATGCCTCCTGTCATTTGAATTTAATATTAATTGCATCTACTAAACTTACAACTAGGTCCTGGGCATTGGATAATTCATTATGGCAGGATGAGAATCTTAAAAGGATGTTACAGTATGAGATTCAGATGTTTATCTCCTGGAATAAACCAGGAGATTCATCTATTCAATCTATCTGGGAAGTGCTCAAGTTATACTTGAGAGGATGTTTTATGGCCCAAAATGGCATTAGGAACAAGAAGAAAATTAACTAATTTCTTTCTAATCTGGAGCAACAGCTAAGCTCAGCTGAACTTGAACATGCAAGTTCAGGAACAGAGCAGGCTCAGCTTAAAGTGCTAAGTATAAGAGACATAATAGAAAAAAATCTCACAACAGCAGGCAGAAAAAGCAATGTATAGAGCAAAAGTGAACTACTATTTTTTCTCAGACATACCTAACAGGCTCTTGGCATATCAACTAAAATGCGAGGGAAATCAAAATAGGATTGATATAACTAAACAGGAAGATAGAATGATAGTTACAGGGCCAGAAGAAATTAATGACATCTTTAAAAAATACTATTCTGAGTTATATACACCAGAGATAAATCCAGATCTCTGCAAAATGCAAGCTTATTTAAAAGACTTAAAGCTGCCTTAAATTTCTACATCAGATACAGAATTACTACATAAAGATATAACTCTAGATGAAATGCATACAGTTCTGGATGGTGCCCCAAATGGAAAATCCCCTTGGCCAGACTGTTTTTCATTTGCATTTTTTAAAAATCTCAAACATATCATAATTCCACTGCTGAGGGATATTTTTCAAGATATTCATTCATCGAGGCTAATATCATTAATACTTAAAAAAGGCATACCATCAGAATTGTGTAAGTCATATAGACCTTAGACCTTTATCATTACTGAAGAGGGACTATAAAATCTTCCCCAAAATTCTATCAAATTGATTGACATAAATATTACCTAAATTGATACACCCAGATCAGACAGGATTTATCGAAGGGAGGACACTACATTAGAATGTAAGAAAAACATCTACTGTGGTGCAATCTGAATCAGAAACAGATACAGTAGTAATGCTGCTTGATGCAGAAAAGGCCTTTGATAGGGTTTACTGACCCTTTCTGAAGGAAGCTATAAAGGCCTTTGGGATTGAATGCATATTTTAGAATAGATCAGTTTTCTTTATAAAGAACCTCCAGCTAGAGTTAAGACCAACCAACAAACATCAGATTATTTTCCTCTATCCAGAGGCACAAGACAGGTGTGCCACTATCTCCCCTGCTCTTTGCCCTTTTTCTGGAACCTCTAGCAATATAAATAAGAGCTCAGAAAGATTTATTAGGAATAGAAATTGGAGAACACAGTCATTCTGTTATATGCAGATGACATACTTTTGTATCTCTCTAATCCTAATGTCTCTTACCATAGTCACAAAAATAATATCTGACTTTAACCAATATTCAGTTTACAAGTAAACTGGGAGAAAAGTGAGGCTCTTTACTTAGGGAGAAATTAAAAACTCCCATCTAACTTTCCATTACACCCTACACAAAAATGCTCCATCAAATATCTCAGCATACAACTCGCAGCAGATTGGAAAACAGTCCTACAAGTAATTATAACATAGGTACTAGTACACTAATAGACTGGATTCTGTCCAACCACCCTGATAGAATCTCAAATGTGACATGTGCTCCCTAATGCACTTAGTGACCACTCCCCTATTACCTGTACCTGGTCCAACAAATTTTATAAGCCTCCACCCAAAATTATTCTCAGCAGGGTGTTAAAATGGGGACACCTTTGATCCTCTGATACAACACCTCCTGAGCATTAACTGGTCCATACTTGATACCACTAATAATGTTAACATTTTCCTGGACCATTTCATCATGCACTTTAATGAAGCTTGTGATATCCATGTACCTTTGAAAAGAAGGAGAATCCAAGGCGTCATGAATCCTTGGATCTTCGTAGACCTTATCAGCCAGATGCAGCACAGGGATCACCTCTGGCACTGTGCTAAGGCTACTGGTAAGCTAGCTGATGTACAAAAATACAAGGCAGTCAGAAACAAGTGCACTCAGGCTATTCATACCGAAAAAAGCAATATTGTAGGAAGGAACTTGCAAACACCTAGGGCGACAGTAAGAACCTTTGGAGCAATATAAAACATATAACTGGTAAAGATTCCAAAGTCATGCCCACAATGCTCAGTACTGATGGTGTCCCCACGCTGGACCTTCAGACAATTGCCAATACTTTTTATAGTGCCATTATGGACCTGGGTAGTGTCCATTCCATCTGACTTCTTCGACAACACTGTCGACAATAATATTCAGAGGGCAAAAGATCAACTCTCTGGTCCACCTCATTTCTACTTCAAAAATGTCCCTCTCCACCTGGTCAGGAAATACCTAGAAAAGTTCCTGGGAAGTCAAGGCATAGTGGGGACTCCCTTGACCTCAAACTAGTAGCCCTTACCATTGATGAAATAATTTTGCCCTTAGCAAAGATTCTGAAGCTTCTCTCTAAGGCTTGGTCAATTTCCCCAAATCTGGAAGTCAGCCCTTTTACCCCTGTACACAAAAGTGAGGATCATACATTAAAGTCCAATTATAGACCAATCTCAATACTGCCATCTCTCTCTCTAAGGCACTTGAGTGTATTGTTGTAGATCAGCTGCAGGAGTACATGGAAAAATACTCTATCCAATGCCCACAGCAACACGGATTTAGAATGGGGCACAGTACCACCTCTGCACTGTTGAAATTCACTGGGTACATTTACCATGTACTGGATCAAGGCTGACTAATGGGCATGGCCTTCATAGATCTTATGAAGGCCTTTGATACAGTGAATTACTCTCTTCTCATCAAGCAACTCTCCTCCATTGGCCTCTCTGCTGAAGTAGTGTCTTGGTTCAAAAGCTATCTGGTTGACTGCTCTGAATGGGTGAAAATATCTAATGTCACCCTGGACCACCAACAAGTCAGCCCTGGAGTGCCAAAGGGCTCCATCCTTGGTCCACTCCTCTTTAGTGTCTTTCTTAACAACCTTCCTAGCTCCTGTAATCAACTGATCCTCCTCTATGTGGATGATGCAGTCATCGTCACGAGCAGCGCTGACCTGGAGCCCCTGGAACGTCAGTTTCAGCATAGCTTTAATGAAGTGGAGGAATGATTCAGGATCCACAAACTGATTCTGAACTACACAAAAACTAAAGTTATGTTGTTCTGTGGTGCTCATAGCAAACACTGATCCAGTGCTATAATAATCAGAAACTCCTCTGCACTCCCCCTTGAACAAACCCAAGACTTCAAGTGCCTATGGGTGACTGCGGACAGCTCACTTTCCTGTGCCCAGCACATTGACAATGTTGCCAGGTCAGTTAACATCAGGATAGGGTTACTCCACTGTCATAAACATAATCTAATGAAAGAAGCCCTTAGACTGGCTATCTATAGTGCAGTAATATCCATTGTTGACTATGGCCTGGTCATCTATGGATCAGCCACCACCACCTCCCTCCACAGACTATCAATGGCACTTAACAATGCCTGCCAACTTCTTACTGGTGCAGCATGCCTCACCCATACTTATGATCTGTATGAGCAATCAGGTAGACTTCAGTTAAATGGGAAGATCCATTACCAAACATGTTTGCGAACGAAAAAGGCACTTCTTGGGCTCATGCCTCCTAGTGTTGCAAACCTTCTAAACCCCTTCTCTTGCTCTCAGCACACATGTTGCTCAGTCAAACAAATCATCTCTGTTCCAAGATGCCAGACTACACAAGGGCAATGCTCATTTGGTTATAGGGCACCACTGTGGTTGAATGCGCTGCCTATTGGAATCTCTTTCATACCAAAAATGGGACTGTACAAAACTATTCTTCATCAGCACCTCATAGCTAACAGTTCCACTGATTGTTTCACCTGACTGGGGTCTCTCACAGTTATCACTGACCATCCATAAGGGCCTCCTCTATGTCCAGTGGCCTGACAGCTCCCTCCTTCATTGATCTGTCATATTTCCTGCCCACCTTCCTTCCACTTGTACTCTCACCCTCCACCCCTCCCTCTCCCACTCCCTGCTGTATCCACCTTCACCTACCCATAACCTTTATTTTCATCCCTCCTTTCCCCCCTGTTTGACAATGTCCTCAGGGCTAGAAGTTTTCCTTTGGCGTCATAGGGTATTCTTTTATGAGACATTGTATAGCTGGGATTATCTGCAATTCCACTAAGACTGTTTATATACTGTATTATAAAGATGATGTTATGTTCAGTATCCTCTAGTATGTATGTTCATCCTTCCCCGCTGATGTGGAAACTTTATAAATGTGCTGCTATGTGCTGAAAGGTTGTAATCCAAGATTGAACAAATAAATAAATAAATACATTTTTAATCCTACAATAGAGAAAATTAAACCAGATCTGAATAAATGGCAACTCCTGCCTTTAGTATTGATTGGCAGAGTGAATATTCTTAAAATAAATGTGCTTCATAAATTACTTTTTTTGTTTGAAGCAATCCCCTTAAAATTAGAAAAACAATTTTTCTTAGAGTTAGAGAAGATGACGAGAAAATATATATGGAAATATATATAAGCCTAAAATAGCCTTAAAAAATTCTTTATCAATCAAGGGAGAAAGATGGATTAGTCTGCCCTAACCTCTGGTGGTACTATCTTGCATCCCAAATTGAATGTACATATTCCTGGTTCAACAGTATTTTGGATAAGGATACAGTGGGATTCCAAATAGAAGAAACTAAGCTGCCAGGTTTTACACTGAAGAACTCACTTGTCATAAATCTATCTGGCACCTCACATTATGAAACTGACCTTTCAACCAAAAGAGCCACCAATAAGGCCTGGCAGACCATGCAGAACATTATGGGCGATACTTGCCATCTCTTAAAATTCACACCAATAATAAGCAACATTTATTTCCCCCCATCAATGACAGACAGAGTATTTATGAAGTGGTATAATGAGAAATGGACACGTCAGTTAGAGGATCTATTTGAGGAGGAGGAAAGATTTATCTCATTAGAATGACTTAAAATATATCCAGGATTCAGAAACTTTTCAGTATTTGCAAATTAAAAACGTTATTTATAGAAGAAAACACAGACTAGATACTTTGCCCTTTTCTAAATTAAAGGAGACAATCCTAAACTTAGTCTCTAGCAAGCATATCATTACTAAACTGTATACAGCAATCAGGGATTGCAACTGTACTTTGTTAGAAACAAAACAATTATATGAGACAGACATACCAACAAAAGAATGGAACAAAATAATACATTTAGACAGTTTGGAAATATAAAAAAAGAAACAATAGATTGATGCAGATTCATATGACTATGGTGCACAGAATCTTTTGACTCTAGCTAGACTTAATAAGTTTGATATGCCTCTTTTGGAGGTCTGCCAAAGGTGTAAATTAGAAAGTGGAACTTTAGGGCATATGATAACCAGTTGTAAATGCATCAAAGAATATTGGGTGAAGATTTTTGCTACTTTAGAGAAAATACTTGGTTGTGATTTCCTATTCGATGCAGGAATTATGATTTTGGAATGAAGGGAAGGGAAATTATACAAAACAAGCATCTTATATTAACCATCATAGGAATTTTGGAAGCTAAGAACAAATTATTGCAACACTGGAAAGATGAAAAAACCTCAGAATACTTGGAATAGAAACATAGAATTTGATGGCAGATAAGGACCGCTTGGCTCACCTAGTCTGCCCATTTCCCTACCTAGTGGATAAGCTGCAGATCCTAGTTAACCGACAACCTACTTCCTCCTACACCCCACTAGAATTACCTTATGTCTGTCCCATTCACTCTTGAATTCCCCTACTGTCCTTGACTCCACTACCTCCTCAGGAAGGCTGTTCCATGTATCCACAATCCTCTCCATGAAAAATACTTCCTCACATTGCCTCTGAGCCATCCCCACTCTATCTTCAAATTGTGCTCTCTTGTTCTTGTACATGTCTTCTGAAAGATGCTACCCTCTTGGACTTTGTTGATTCCCTTGAGGTACTTTAAAGTTTCTATCATGTCCCCCCTCTCCCTCCTGTCTGCGAGGGTATACATATTAAGCTCCTTTAATCTCTATTTTTATGTCTTCTGGTGCAGATCCTGCACCATTTTAGTTGCCCTCCTCTGGACAGCCTCCATTCTATGTCTCTGTGGGAGGGGTCTCCAGAACTGCATGCAGTACTCCAGATGGGGTCTCACCAACTGTCTGTACAGAGGGATAACAACTTCTTTTTTTCTACTGGTGATGCCTCTCTCTATGCATCCCAGTATCCCACCAGCCGACCTTACTGCCTTCTCACATTGCTTGCCCACCTTAAGTTCATCTGATATGACTACCCCTAGGTCCCTTTCCACTGTTGTGGTTAGTATCTCACCCCTAATTGTGTACTCTTCCCCTAGGTTTTTGTTTCCCAGCTGCATTACTTTGCACTTCTTTGCATTGAATCTAAGCTGCCGTACATTTGACCATTCCTCCAACTTTGTGAAGTCCCTTTGCATCCTTTCCACCCCACATTCTGTATCAACCCTGTTGCAGATCTTTGTGTCATCTGCAAAGAGACATATTTTTCCTTCCAGTTCCTCTACAATGTTACTTATATAGACATTAAAAGGACCGGTCCCAGTACTGAAACCTGTGGTACTCTGCTAGTAACCCCCCTTTCTTCACAGTGAATTCCATTTACTATTCCCCTCTGCGGCCTGTTTCCAGCCAATATTTTACCAAGGCTACTACTTTGGGACCCACTCCAAGGCTAGCTAACTTGTATATTAATCTTTTGTGTGGGACTGTGTCAAATGTCTTGCTAAAGTCTAGGTAGGCCATGTCCACAGCCCCTCCCTGGTCTGCTACTTTGGTCACCCATAAAAGAAATCTATTAGATTCATCTGACACAACCTTCCTGCTGTGAATCCATGCTGCCTTGGATCCTGTACCCAACTGGCCTCTAGGAATTCAACAGTCTTTTCTTTCTTTCAGAAATGATTCCATCATTTTCCCTACCACTGAGGTCAAACTAACAGGTATGTAGTTTCCTGCCTCTGTCTTTCTCCCACTTTTATGAAGGTGAATCACATCTTCCCTCCTCCAGTCCTCAGGTACCACACCATCCTCCCATGATTTGTTAAAATGGGTAGCCAGTGGTGTCACTAGTTCTACCCTTAGTTATTTTAGAATTCTTGGGTGAATCCCATCAAGCCCCATTGCTTTATCCACCTTCAGTTTTAAGAGTTCTTTCAGAACCCTTTCTGCTGTGAATGGACTGGTATCAACTTCCCTATCCTGGGTTCTTTTATTCTTTGATTTAGGTACCTCCCCTTTCTCTTCTTATATAAATACTGAGCAGAAGTATTCGTTAAGTATTCCTGCTCTTTCCCTGCCCCCCTCTGCCCACCCTCCCTTCCTTTTATTAAGCCTCACTATCCCTCCCTTGGTCTTTCTTCACTCCCTAATGTACCTATAAAAGCTTTTATCCCCCTTCTTAACTGAGTTGGCTATCCTTTCCTCAGTTTGGGCCTTTGGGCCTTTGGGTAGGATTAATGCTAAACTCAGGTAAAGTGGAAAGAGCACTATATATACTTGAAAACACATGTAGCAAATACGATGACATTTGGTCCCCTTTTATTACTGAAATCAGTAAATAGAATATAAGATACAGTAAGTCAAAATGGGGATTGTTTTGGTGATGATGAAGAGCAATGGTTTAGGGAGTTTATTCAATGATTGACTCACCCACGCTCTGAGCCAAAAATATAGAAAAAAGAAAAAAAATCTCCTTTATTGGCATTGAAAATCCTCAGAAATAAAAGGGGAGGTGACTTTGAAAGGGTATTACTTAAAAGGTAAAAATATAACATTTTCTTGTTGGGAGCCACTAAGAAACCTGGTCTGAACAATAAGTTAGAAGTGACTTCCATTTCTGTGAATACTATGCCTGGTAATTCATTATTCCCTCAAAAACTATTGTACTTAGTCATGTCTCACTTCTGGATCCATGTATTCTTATGCGGTCAATCAGTCTAAAATACGTGTTTGTTGGATTTGCTGAAATATAATAACTTAAGTGTATCTATTTAAGCCTATTCTGTGCCACTGAGCTGCATATAGTGCTGGTAGTCATTCCATTATTCTGCATGCTCTAGTGTGAAGTGTTGTCTTTAGAACTAATTTTGGTCTTCTTGTTATTGTAGATGTTATGTGTTGCGTGGCTGCACTTTATACTGTACCTGACCTTAGCTGCATTTTGATGCTATCTGCTGATGAGCACAATATATAATCATTTTGGTATACTCTAAGAAACATAGTTGGCGCTGGTTATTAGTGTGCACACTATTGCACGGGTTTAATGGACAACAAAAAAAAGTTGTACATTGTCTGTTATTTCTTGTAATTACTACATTGGTTGCTGCCAGCTTAAAGTGTTCTGCTTTTAAATTTGTTATTGTATTTATGAGCATTTTTGCACTAATCACTTAGTGTGTTTTTTTTCTGCTGTATCTCTAAATTAGTCAGATAAAAGGAATGTTCTTTGAGGACACCTGTTTTGGACTGCATCTGTTGCCAATACTGAAAAATAAGCCACTATCTTGTGTAGGTGCCGGTCACCCCACTGCTTGCCTCTTTTGTGAAAAGCAGTTATGGTGCTACTGGCAGAAGCTGTGTGTGCTATATTTCACTGCACGGAAGGTATTAGGATGGGCACAAATTAAACACATATTTCCCCCTCCCAAACTATGCCCTAGCTTGTGGACAACCTGTTTTCTGCTGCAAATGAAACCTCTGCACCCTTTTGATCTCTTCTTGTGCATAATCTAGCTTTAACTGCAAGTTTTCTAGCTAAATGTGGGTCTTTTGCATAAGGGTCCCACATCAGCTAACATAATGCATTTTATGCATGATATGCTAAAACTGAATGTTTGAATTGTGGGCCCAAACTCGCACTTTGTTGTTTTTTTGTCAGACACTGCCAGTGAAAACATGATCACATCAGTGTCTGATAGACATTTTAATAGCATTTGGTGCTTTGCTCACACATTTACCCTTGCGGCCAAGAGCATTGTACATCACAGTTTTAAGCCTGACAGCACTGCAATGACAGCATGAACTATTAATGGGCATTTTTACCACTCTGATAGGGACTGCAACCAACTTCACAAAGCCTAAGAGTGTCTTGGTCTTGCCCAGTGTTGACACATCCAGGATGTTGGTAATAAGAGTGAGCTAATGCTGAATTTGAATTTGGTGAACATGCTAAAATCTGAAGTTTTGGCCACTAGCAAACCAGGTCAGAAGAAACTGTTTTAGTTTGAGATTATGATGCATTACTTTTTGGGGAGCCCACAGTGAGCTTGTCCAAGTTACTGGCAAGTGGGACGGCCTGCTGGCACAGCGGGACGGTGTCCATCTGTGACACCGATGGTCCAGGTTCGGGACGGGACCTGGGAAGTTGGAAGGCTTGAACATCCTAGGGATTGCTCTCCTTCTCTGGGGGAGGGGGGGGCTGAGTTCCCAGTAGAAGTTGGACCCCTAGCAGAAGCTGGGAGTCTCACTGCAACCAATGCCCGGATTAGTTAGGAGGTATGTGGATGCTGGCATTATTGCACATCATGCCTCCTCCTCCTTCAAGGGCCAAAATTAGTAGCCACCATCAATGATGCCCCATCACTTCCCTGGCCCTGATCATCTGCTCTGGCACCCCCAAACAAATGACCTATCCCATCGTCTGCTGAATCCAGCCAACTCAGCACCTCACTCTGGGGGCAAGCCTGGGAGGCAATTGCATCCATGTTGGCACCCTTCTCTCTTCGTCTCGGGGTCACACAAATGAGGTAGACCCACCCTGGGGAGCAATCCAGGGGGTATTGCCTGTAGGGTAAGTTCCGGGGGAGATGAGGAGAGGGATCGGTGAAGGCTGAGATACTAGGCATCACTGCAAAAAAGTATACTAAATATAAACAAAAAAAAAATTTGCTGGCAAGTCACATTACCGCATTGGTTAATTAGTGATTCTGATGATCAAGAGCGTCTTGCGTTGTACACATTTCAGTACCATTGCTAGCTCTCTCACAATTAGCTCCTTTTATGTGAAAAAGAGTGACTTTTGATCAGAAAACTTTTGAAATCATCAGAAGTGTGCATTATCATTCCTGTTTCTAATTCATACTGCATTTAACTGTTGTTTCAGGCAGGTAGGCAAGTGAAATCATGCTGAAGAGAAGAGGAGGGAGTGTACAGTGGGAGCCTGCACTGGCTGCTGCATGCCTTGCAGCAGGAGCAGGGCTGACTGAATTTAGGAGGCTCAGAAATATGTATAGTAGTATAGAATTTTGAAATATTTATTTGATAAATATTTGTTTTTACGAAGAGCTGGAGGGTTTAAGGGCACAGAAATACATTTACTGATTGATTGATTGATTATGTATTTATCTATTTTATTTGTTATTTTATTTTATTTTATTTTTTGCCCTGGGCAGCAAGAACAGGGTGAGTGCATTTTGTAGATTGAGAAAAGTGCAGTAGGGAGTTTGAAGCAATTATCTGACAAATACTTGGTACTTGTGATGCAAGCACAGAAATCTCTCATTAATGTTTTATTTGTATTTGCTTGCAATTGAGAGGAATCTAAGTGAACTAGGATGCTACAGTGAGACACCAGGGGCCTGATATTCAAATATGTGCAAAGTGCAGTGCAAACATTTGTGATGCACCTTGCGACTGCCCAGGTACCCAGATATACTATATTCAGTCGAACAGTGCACCAACACTATTCTACTGAATATAGGGCCATGTTGGCACAGCACAAAGCCACTTAGCACTGTCCTGACAGGGTTCCCAAAGTACGTTGCAAGAATGGATAGTACTGGAGCACCATTTCTAATATTCAAAGGAACCCATGCAAATGAGCCCATTGGGCATGCAAGGCGCTAAGGGGCTACTTACATGCACATTATGGGCTCATTTGCATGGGTTGACAGCCAGGTTAGTGTGGCACTTCTAATTGCCTAGTGCCAGACGTGTACATATCCCTGATGCTAGTGCCCCCCCGATTGCAGGCCAGTTCTTAACATAAATATTATCCCTAGTGGTTGTGGTCCCCACCCCAACCAATCGCTGGCCCATTCTGTAATATTTCATTTAATTTCATTTTCATTTCTTTCAGGGTTTAACCATTGAGAATAACACTCATTTAAAATGGTGACCCAGGGCAAAAATATATATTACACTATTACACATATTTTTAAATCAAGGATGGAAATGAGAAAGGAAAAGTGTGGCCTACTGGGATTCGAACCTCAGATCTCTGGTATGCCATTCCAGCGTCTAACCATTAAGCTACAGGCTCACTGATCAAAGCGTCTGAGGAATTTCCTTACAGCACACACACACATTCTCCTTTCTAGTCTTCGAATTATGCAACTAGGAACCAATGTTAGAAATACCACTTTCTCTCAGTGCAGTTTAACCCTGCAAGGTATACATATTTTAAATCAAGGATGGAAATGAGAAAGGAAAAGTGTGGCCTACTGGGATTCGAACCTCAGATCTCTGGTATGCGTTCCAGCACTCTAACCATTAAGCTACAGGCTCACTGATCAAAGCGTCTGAGGAATTTCCTTACAGCCACACACATTCCTTTCTCTAGTGTTATGCATATTATGCAACTAGGAACCAATGTTAGAAATACCACTTTCTCTCAGTGCAGTTTAACCCCTGCAAGGTATACATATTTTAAATCAAGGATGGAAATGAGAAAGGAAAAGTGTGGCCTACTGGGATTGAACCTCAGATCTCTGGTATGCGTTCCAGCACTCTAACCATTAAGCTACAGGCTCACTGATCAAAGCGTCTGAGGAATTTCCTTACAGCCACACACACATTCCTTTCTCTAGTGTTGCGCAATTATGCAACTAGGAACCAATGTTGAAATACACTTTCTCTTAGTGCAGTTTAACCCCTGCAAGGTATACATATTTTTAAATCAAGGATGGAAATGATAAAGGAAAAGTGTGGCCTACTGGGATGCGAACCTCAGATCTCTGGTATGCCGTTCCAGCACTCTAACCATTAAGCTACAGACTCACTGATCAAAGCGTCTGAGGAATTTCCTTACAGCCACACACACATTCCTTTCTCTAGTGTTGCCCAATTATGCAACTAGGAACCAATGTTAGAAATACCACTTTCTCTCAGTGCAGTTTAACCCCTGCAAGATATACATATTTTTAAATCAAGGACTATTACACATACACACATTAACAATCAAAAATACAACATACAAATATAAATATGACTAACACAATAATTACATAACATTATACATACATATAAACATACCTAGTTAAATATTGCACAACAACTCTTTATCTGTCTTTTTACAGTATCCATAGCCCATTGTTTGAAAAGTCTCATTGATAGAGGTCTTCCATTCACAAGACGAAACCTTATAGGCAAACTGTTCCATAAACGGGGAACCATATAACTGAAAAAAAAAATGTGACCTTTCTGTTGTAGACAGTGGTGCTACCAATTTTCTATATAATGCTTTTGTTAAGGCCAGATTTACACCCCTAACCATCAACCTTTCAAAAAGACAGCCTGGAACATCTCCCTGTACACTTTTATATTCAAAAATTATCTTAGATATTTTCTCCTATCCTTTAAGGAGAACCAATCGAATTTATCATACATCATACAATGATGTGTATCCCTTGGATGCTGTAAATTAATCTTGCTAAACTATTACAGAGGACCTCTTATTTTTGTAATTTAGCCTGATTGACATGATCATATTATATACCACTAAAATCTAATAATGGAAAAACTTGAGATTCCACTATTTTCTTTAACAGAGCACTTCCTAAAATGTTTTTATTCCTATATAACACCCATATTCTCTTACCTAAATCCACAACTAGTTTGTCAACATGACAATTTCCTGTTACCAAGGTATCAATCCAGAACCCTAAGTATTTATACTGGGAAACTTGCTCTAATCTAACACCCCCTTCACCTATTATAGTAAGGTCAATATTATTATTTAATTTTAATGCAGACCTCAAAACCATGCACTTTGTTTTAGAAATATTCATTTTTAATTTAGAACTCCCAAAATAATCTTGCATAGCATTAAAACTTGCTTGCAATTGCACCTCAATTTCTTGAACAGTCCTAGCTGAAGTGTATATTATTGTATCGTCGCATACAGATGGTATGCTGACCCATTCACTGCATCCCCAAATTTATTCAAATATATTAGGAACAACAAAGGGCCCATCACTGAACCCTGTGGCACCCCTCTAACAACTGAAAGAGGACCAGCAGTAATGCCATTTACAGTTCTTACCTCAGATCTCCTACCCAAATATAAGACAAGCCACTTCACAACAGAAATAGATAACCCCATACCCATCAAACTGGATAACAATATCTGGTGGTCAACCATGTTGAAGGCCTTGGAGAGGTCAACAAAGATGGCACCAGTCAAATGACCTCTTTCCATTGCCTTGTTAACATCATCCAAAACCCTTGACACAGAGACCACTGTATCATGAGACCTCTGAAATCCTGACTGGTATTTGTCATACAAATTTTTCTGTGACAAATAATCCACCAGCTGGGCTGCCAACTGCCTTTCAAATAATTTAGAGACCTGGAGCAGCAATGAAATTGGATGATAATTTATCAATTGGACAGGACTACCCCCTTTAAAAATTGAGACAACCCTGGCCATCTTCCAACCCTTTGGAACCACTCCCTCACTCACAGATCAATTAAATAAATACATCAGGGGGGCAGCTATTTGCAAAGCTGAAATTTTTAGAAGATAAGGGGTCAAACCATCTAATCCCCCACCCTTATTTGTTTTCAATCCCAACAGTTGTTCCAATACCTCAAATTCCTCTATTTTCCTAAATACAAAGAGAGCACTACCTTCAGCATGTTCAAAATCTCCATCCTACCAATGTTTTACAGCATCACAGGAATCCCCAGCTGCATCTCCAGCCTTAATGAAATAATCATTAAAGACATCAGCTAGGGTACCAGACCCCTCATACTCGGGGATCTTAATATTGTGCATCTCCCCCTTATTCTGTCCATTTAAACTATTAATGATTTTCCAAAAGGCCCTGGGGTCATCTATGACTGCATCTAGCTTAAGACTATAGTACTTTCTCTTGGTTTCCCTCACAACTACCACATAATTATGTCTCTGCCTTCTATAACAATTCCAATCTACTTTATTATTCATAACATGTGCCCTTTCCTATGCCTATTTCTTCTGCCATTTATGTTTTCTCAAGGCTGTGGTAAACCACGGGGTTGATCTCTGCTTAATCCTCTTTGTTTTTAATGGCATGTGATAATCAGTTATACTCATCAATTCAGACACAAAATATTCCCATGCCATATCAATATCAGGGATCAGAAAACGTCTATCCCAAATAATCCCATCCAGATCATTAGCAAATAATAAATAATCAAACTTCTTTGTTTCCCAAAAGGACACAAATCTAGGCTGTACTAACCCCTTACCCTTCCCCAATACAGAAAATTGTGTTATGATCACTATTGAAATCTTCCAATTGCCCTGCAACATAACTATGTGGTGCATTTGTTAAAATCAGATCCAACAAAGTTGAATCTGTTAGACACCTCACATTTACCCTGGTAGGTGTATTAATCATTTGCTCCAAACCAAGAGAAAGTGCTAAATTCTTTATTACACATGAATCGCCCCCCTGCAACCAATTCTCATTAAAGTCCCCCATCAGAAGGACTTCATGTGTATCCAGATAACCATCTAAGACTGTTTCTTTTTTTTTTTAATTAATCATCTTTATTATTTTCACAAACAACTCCACCATACAAACATGATCAGGTGAACAAAACTGAAAGCGGGGAATAAGAGCACACAGAGCAACCAATTGTCAAATTCGCACTTTCAATCGGGATATAGATCATCCTCCCTCCCCCCCACTCCACCCCACCCAAGGCGACACATATAAAGGAGCCCTGATTTATCAACCCTGAGGCATTCTAGGAGCCAGGTTTCCAAGCCATAAGGAGTGCTTCTAGAGAACTCCAGAGCGATACATATGAATTCCGTCTACCTTGCATATGGGCAATATATTTTTCTAATTGGAGCGCCAAGGTACATTCACAGTACCACTCCATCAAGGATGGGGGTTTATCACTAGACCAGTGCCTTAAAATTGACAATTTCGCTACAGCTGAAACAAGCGACATTTGTGCCTTTTTAATCTTGGAAGTACCTGCTGGAAAAAGACACAACAAACATGCCTCAGGGGTGAAATATCTGTTAAGCCAAGGATAGGGTCTAAGAGATTATTGATGGTTCTCCAAGAGGCCTGCATTACAGGGCATGTCCATAACATGTGGTACAAAGTGCCATCATCCTTCTTACATTTCCAACAAAGAGGCGCGTCCTTTGCTCCATACCTACGTAAACGAGATGGAGTTAGATATAAATGATGCATTATGTTAAAATGTACCATCCTGAGTCTATCTTGTTTTATGTATTTATACATTGTGCACCAGAGCTTTTTCCAAAGACCAGGAGCGTCAGGTATATCTAACTCCCTAGCCCAATAGAAACAAACCCCTGAGGGAAGTCTACAATCCCAATCCTGAAGTAGCTTGTATACCTTAGAGACTGAACGCGGTTGAACAGCTATAGCAAAAAGGGCATCAATATCTTTAACCCCATGGTCAGCTGCGGTCGCCTGAGGAAAAACCGGGGCTAGGGCCTTACTAATTTGCAACCTACTTAAACAAATCCTGGTCCAAGAATCTGTAAGACCTCATCAGTTGATCGAAGGCAGAGGCATACTTGTACACAAAAGTCCGAGACTTTAAGGTGACTTATCTGGGGCCAAAAAGCAGTGGCCAAAGTAGTACCCCCAACCCTAATATGAGGATTTTCGAAAATAGGTTGGTTGTCTGACAGATACCATTTGGTTGCAAGAAAATTTTGAAATTGTTGAAAGGCCTTTAATGACCATCCCATAGGGTTGTTTTTCAAAGGTTTAGGAGTAGCCGACGGAGAAACATATAGCAGGGCCCGTAAGGAGCACTTCTCTCTCTTCCTAAGACTGTTTCTAATTGTTTCAACTTTTCTTTTGAATTTTGTGGTGGGCGGTATACCCCCACAAAAAGCATAGGTTTCCCAACAGCAAAAACAATTTCTAAAGCTATATATTCACAGATATAAGGACATATCTCCAAAAATAATTGTTTTACAATATATTTGTCAGATGCATAAACCAACAACCCCCCCCTTATTCCTATCTGCCCTAAAAATAGTAAATCCATTAATTAGGATAATAGCATCCTCTACTCCCTTATGTAACCAAGATTCTGTAAATAACATAAAGTATGGGGTGTTCTCAAGTGAAAATTCTCTAATTAAATCTATTTTGGGCAACATACTCCTTACATTAGCATGAGTGAATAAAATACCCTTTTTATATTTCTCAGTTGCTCAATTCCAGGGTTAGGATTAATATCACCACATTGTAATAAGCAAAACATAACAAACAACTGATTCACCCACTTGCTCCTTAATCCATGTTTTAATACAGATTTGATAAGACAGCTTCTAACCCAGTATTCACACCCACAATAATCTGAATCTGATGTTCCAAATATAAAGGCAGCATTAGCTGTACAGTCTGATACAGCAATGGTGAGTCTCTGGTCAAACAAATATCTTTATTTGTATAGTCCAAAGGATATAACCAGGTACCACTCATCAAAGCTGACCCACACCACACTGCCAACACACTTTTTAAATCCCCCATATTACAAAATATTTTACTGTTACCTAACAAACACGTCACAATAAAATAAAACATACATTGTCTTATATATGTATCCCTACACACAACATTATTTGACTCATTTGTTTGACTGTTCTAAACTTTAAACACAATAAAAAAAATGTTAAACTTGGGTCACCAACAATATAAAAATTTATAAACATTCAATTTCAATTCAACACAAAATGCAACTATTTAAAATGCATAGAAGTAGCAGATTACATATAGAACTATTATGCAAATAAACACTAATTCAACAGGCATACGCAGGATTTAAATACCCAGTACCCATTCAAACTGTTCCTATACAACAATTTGACACAATTTCAGCTGTATTAAAATACTCAGCTAGGACTTTACTCCTGCATTAATGTCAAAGCCACTTACAGCTCTGCCTCTTCAACAACTCCCAAGAATTTTCTTCATGGAGGGGTGCTTATGCCACTCACAACACTCTCGCTATCGCTTGCACTTGCGAGTGGCGCTGCAATTTAAATGGGACAGCCCCTGCCTCCTTAAATACCTCACAGCCTGCTTCCCAAGCCCCTTCTCACACAAGTGTAAAGCACACAAGTCCTGTAGTTGTTAACACAGTATGCACTCACAGTCTCTCACTCTGTTTTGTGCCTCTGGCTTGTTTCAGGAAATCAGGGAATCCTCTCAGGGGAATCAGCAGCACAAGCACACAAGTTTAAAACCATTCTCTTGTGAGCAGTGCGACAATTTAAATGGGACAACTCCCACCTCCTTAAATACCTCACAGCCTGCTTCCTGAGCCCCTTCCACACAGGTGTAAAGCACACAAGTCCCATAGTTGTTAACACAGAATGCACTTACAGTCTCTCACTCTATTTTGTGCTTCTGGCTTGTTTCAGGAAATCAGGGAATCTTTTCGGGGAATCAGCAGCACAAGCACACAAGTTTATAACCACTCTCTTGCGAGCGGCACTGGTGCTAGTGGTGACCCACCTCTGATTGCTAGCCCTGGCTGAAAAAAACTGTCCCTGGTGCTAGTGGTAACCCCCCTCCCTCTGATTGCCAGCCTCAGTGGAAAACAACTATCCCTGGTGCTAGTGGTAAAACCCTCCCTCTGACTGCAGCCTGGAAATAAAACAAAAAAACTCCCTAGTGTCCAGTGGTCTCCTCCCCTTCCCTGGCACTGGCATACCCCCCACTCACCTTTGCAATATCTGTGGTGCTGTGGGACCAAATGGCAACCCGCACAACCCTTCTCCGCCTCCTTCGCCAGCCCGTATGTACAGGCAGGGAGCACACCTCTTATTTATAGGTCACCTGTCCTGTAAATAAGGTGTGCTCCCAGCTGTGCATACAGTGGCCAGCCAAAGAGGAGTGAGGAAGGCTGTGCCAGTCAGCATATGCTTCCACAGCACCATGGATATTGCAAAGGCGAATGGGGGTATGCATTGTGCCAAGGGGAGAACCACTGTATGCCAGGGAGTTACTTTTGCTTTACAGTACTTTCAGGCTGGCAATCAGTGGACTGGGGGTTACCACAAGCACAAGTGATAGATTTTTTCTGCCACGGCTGGCAAATTGAGAGTAGGGGGGTTACCACTAGCACCAGGGATATTATTTTTTCACTAAGGCTGGCAATCAGAGTGGGGGGTTGCCACTAGCATTAGGGATGGTTTTATATTACAGAATGGTAAGGTGATCAGTGGAGGAGGCCACTGGGACCAGAGATAATATTTATGTTAAGAATGGGCCGGTGAGCAACATGGAGGGACCATTAGCACTAGGGATAATATTTATTTAATGAATGGTCCGGCAACCATGGGAGGGTGGGTGCCAGGGACAACAGGTGGTGGTTGTCCTCCCCCAGTGGCCAACCAGCTCAGTGGCTGCATTACCTCCAGCAGGCAGCCTCTAGGGTTGCCCACTGTTAAGTTGAGGTTTTGTTTGGAGGTATTTGCGCTGTGTAAAAGGACCATATTAAACCATTTTGTGCAGCACAATGCATCTGGATGTTGGGTAGCGTGCATTTTCATGGCCACACGTTTCTCCTTTCCTGCATGTATACATTATGTTGTGTGCAGGCTCTAACCCTCTCTGCCTATGTAACAACCCTTTTTGAATATGGGGCTCTATCACAAACCCTGGTTTGCACAGGCAAATACCTGTTAGAGCCCAGGCAAACTTTTGAATGTCAGGCCCCAGGTGTCTCTGTGAGGATGAGAAGGAAGGTACATTACAGTGAGCGATGGGTGAGGTTGTGTGTGTGTGTGTGTCTGCTCTCATGCCTAGTAGAAACCATGAGGAAAACACAGAAGAAAGGGATGCAGGTGTAGGAAATGAGGAAGGACAGGTTCCATCATGTTAGTTGCAACAAGTTCCAGTTCTGCTAATGATGCTGGTGATGAAACAGTTAGGATCGGAACTTGGAGTAGCAGTGGTGGGGCAGGGGCTATGCCAGAGAGCAGGACCAGGGCTGGAACTGTGATAGTACACCCAAGAAATCATGATTCATTAGTCCTCAGATGTCCACTTGCTCCACTCCCACTGCAAAAACTTTCGTAGCTGGTTATCCAATGCATCTGGTGCTGAAATCCAGAAGCACAGTAGGTTCTCTCTCTTACTCCTTCCAGTGCCTCTTGTTCCCCTACCCTGGATAGACTACTGTAGATCCAAGCAGATTTGTAAAGGCAAGCCCACTCCCTGACCATATTGTCAAACAACTAAAGAATAGCTGCCACCACAGCCACTGATGCATGTGCATGGGCATGGTCAACTGCCCAGTCTACCATGAAGCCTTGTATGATACTCCTGTGCCCTCAAATGATGCATCATTAGTACCACCCAACCCAGTTCTGTTGCTCAGTCATCAACATGTAAGGAAGGTAACAGTGAATCTGGGCGTGGCACTGATGCGATGGTTATCTTGTCACCAGAGGAATAATTAGTTATAAAATGGGACTAACATTTCCTTAAATATGATTGGGTAATAGAGTATTTTAGCTGCATCCTTGTCAAGGCATAAATTGACAATGGGCACTAGTTATGCCAAGAGAACCCCATAACTACAAAAAGTCAATGAGCCACTGTCTGACCATCACTGATTTTAAACATATAAGTTCCAGCCAACCCCCAGTCAACAAAAACAATCCGCACAGCGTAGCAACTGTCCCTGCTAGCAGACAGATTTCATATAACAATAATAATAATAACTTTATTTATAAAGCACCTTTCAAAACCAAGGCACTGTACAGATTAAAACACATCAAATAAAATACAACATTAACATTCCATAAAATCCAGTTAAAACATATATCCAAGTTACGTGCAGTTCCCTCAAACCAACATTTATTGTTCCATTCTGCCGTACCAACCAGGCTCAATGTGCTTTCCACACCAGGGCTCCCCCTGCTGCTAAACAACCTTCCTCCTGAAACTGCAGCTGAAAATAAGCTTGTCCCATTCAAACATAAACTCCGCTAGCAACTCAGTGACCTCAGCAGTTGTGACTGCTCTGCCTAGGCTTGTGGCTTTATTTCACATCTCCCTCCTCTTCTCTCCTCCTTTGCTACCCTCCCCACTTCTCTCCACCCCTCCATCCCCTGCTACTCCCCGTCACTCTCCCACCCCCACCTACCATTCTACCCCCTCTCACCTCCCACCTACCATTCCACCCCTCTCCTGCTCCTCTCTCCTGTCTCCTCCTCCTTATCACCCTATCTCTTGTTGCTCCACCCCAGACTACCTAGCACTTATCTTTCTGTTTTCTTGCACTTATGACAATGTCAAATCATTGACTGCCTACCCCCTTTTCCCATCCCTCCCCTCTTATTCCCCACCCCTTGCTCCACTTATGTCACCGCAGGATGTTTTTTATTTGTATTTGTGTCTTGCTATATATATACACCTGTATTGTTAATTGTACATTGAATATTTGCCACTGACTGTTTGCTACTGTGCTAGTCTACACACATGTACTGTCTTTTGCTACTAAGTTAACCTCCTGACCAGTATTGTATCTTACCTCGGCTTACTTCTATGTTAACCTCCTGACTCTGTATTGTATCTTACCACTGTTTTGCTTGCACCCATTGCTGATGCAGAACCTTTGTAAAAGAACCCTTGGTTCAAAGGTATTTGTAATCCTAGTAATAAATAAATAAATAAAATAAAAAAAATAAATTATGATTTTAAACAGCAGCATAGCATTTAATAGCTAAGATTATCAGCTAGCCATTATCTGGAAACACTAATCTAAATAAATGTGTTTTAAGGGCTGACTTAAAACTTTGGATGGTCAGGCACTCTCTCACCTGACAAGGTAGAGAATTATACTGGGTAGGGGCTACCTATGAGAAAGACAGAGCCCCTAATGTCATCAAACACACCTTGGAAATCTCTAGCAACCCCTCTTTGGTGGATCAAAGTGGATGGGAGGGGCAGTAGAGGCAAAGATCTTACAGGTAGTGGGATTCCTGGTCATGTAGGGCTTTATAGGTAAGTAACCCAACCTTGAAGGTGATCCGACACTGTACTGGCAGCCAGTGAAATCTGTGAAGCACAGGCATAATGTAACTGGTCCTAGGTGTACCAATCTCCAGCCTGACTGCCACATTCTGCACCAGCTGCAAGCAGCGGATATCAATCCCCAGAAACCCTAGGTACAGACATTGCAATAAACAAGGTGGAAAGTCACAAAGGTGTGTACCAAGGTAGAGAGATCATTGGGAGGAACCAGGTGCTTCACCTGGATGATATTCCTCAGATGAAAAAATTAGGTCTTGTCAACTGCTGACACCTGAGATTTCAGGGTCAGCTCATTGTCAAAAATAATGCCCAGGTTATGCACCTGATGTGAGGCAGCCAGCAGAGTATCACCGAGCCAAAGCCCAGATAATTGTCCCACCAGCATACCCACCGCCTGACGATCTGGGTCCACCACCAACACCTCAGTCTTACCAGGATTTAGTCTCAGCCTGCTGGCACTCATCCAGTCCTGAATCTCAGAGAGACAGCTGTTAAATACTGAGATTGCATCATCCTGCCAATGTACAAAGGACAGGTACAGCTGAGTATCATCTGCATAGCAGTGAAAACTCAAGCCATACTACCTAATAATGTCTCCCAATGGCAGCATGTACACTGTGAACAACATGGGTGCCAAAATGGAACCCTGTGGAACCACACAGGATAGGGGGAGAGCATCAGAGGAATAAATCCCAGTGACCACTCTCTGAGTACTACCCTGGAGGAAAGATGTAAACCATTTGAGGACCATGCCCAACAGTCCACAGATGGACCACAGGCATTCCAATAGCACACCATGGTCCACAGTGTCAAATGCCACAGAGAGATCAAGGAGAACCAAGATGGAACAAGATTTCTGATCTCTTGCTATTAGGAGGTCATTAAGTACCCGGACAAGAGCTGTCTCAGTACTATGTCTCTTCTTAAATCTGGACTGAAGAGAATCATAGACATCATGGATAGTAAGATGGTCATCCAGCTGCAGCACAACCACCTTCTCAATAACCTTGTCCATGGGGGGGGGCATGGTCTGGATGCTAAGGAAGATGGCTGCTTAAGCTGCTGGCTCCATCCTTAGCTGAGTAAAGCCAAAGCATATATTTGCCATCCAGGGTCCTGGTGCTTAGCTATGGCATAAATTTGCCCTCCTACCCCCTTGTCGTCTGTCCGGCATGGTTAGTTCAGTGGCAGTACTCCAGTAAATGGTCTGAAGTGTTGGCTGCTCATGAACCACTCTGGGCCCTCTTAGGCCTCACAGACCTCATACACATGGACCACAGCTATCAGTTACTACTCCCTGGCTCACCTGCTCTATTGACCTCCCCCCAGGACTGAACTAAAGGTCAGGCTTAACATCAGAGCTTGACACGGTGAACGATGGCCTCACCTGGTGAAGTACTGGTGCCTATCCCATCGGGTGGCACAGCCTCAGGGGCACCTCCTATGGATGTTAATAGCTTGTTACAGTACATCACGAGCATGCTGGAAACCATGCTGTCATGCATCGATTGGATCTCCACCACTTTGGCTGGCACAGTAGCCGATGTAAGAGCCCTAAACGATAGTATGAACCTCACAGAACAGAAAACTGAGGAGCTGGAGATGGCCTAAGCAAAGGTCTGGTAATGGCTTCAGGCTCATGAGGCAAGGCTAGAAGAGTTGTGGCAGAGGGCTGAAGACCAAGAGAATAGGGGACGCCGTTACAACATCAGAATTATCAGCATCCCCAAGGGTCCAGAAGGACAAAATATGGAAAAGGTATCTCAACAAAAATATTCCCAAAATGCTGGGAGAAAGGCACTCCACTAAAAAAGACTGCTCAGGGCTGCCCATGACAAAGGTGACATTTAGGAAGGTGCAAGGGTGTCCTTCTAGTAGGATTTTTCACATGATGCTGCTGCAAGAAGGAAAGCCTTTATTCTGATTAAAAAGCTGCTGGCTCTGCATGGTTTCAAATATAGATTTCAAAACCTGATATACCTGCACGTCACCAAATATGGCAGAGGACTGACTGCAGAGAGGCCCCAGGAGATTGAAGTGTGGGCATCCTAACACTGGCCTTCCCTGTCTCTCAGAACTTCTCCTCCCCAGCAGCTGTGGGTGCCAGGGAACCGTGGTTCCAAAAGAAGGAACTATTTTACTGACTCTAGCCCTCGGGGGAAAAATATTCCAGACCGGATGGCACATCCAGCTAAAACTTCCCCCAGGGCATCGCTGGACACTCACCAGGCCACCAGCTTTAATAATCAGGGTCCTAAACATAGCCCCCAGAATCTCCCAGCAGATATCCGGTTACCCCAACTCCAAAATGTGCATAGTCCGCGACTTCGGCAGTGATCATTGGACAGCAAAGAAGCTTCTCCTGATCGCTGAGACACTGCCCCACCAGCTAAACTCTCCAAGGAAGATTCTGCCTGTGAAGAAGAGGAACCAATAGAAGAAATGGTGCTTGAAGGACCACCGCTGTCTACCTCCACACCTGGTTCTTGGGCTGAATGAGTGTCAGACAAAGAGGACATGTCAAGCATCCCCCCATCAGCAGTCAAACCAGACCTGAAAACCTTTGCGGAGGCCATTGCTGCGGGCACACAGACCCCTGCTGATCCCATTGCTTGTCCAGTCCAAGCCCATACCAGAAGCTGGACACTACAGTATATCTGGACTCATGCCTTTTATTCTGCATATGGTGGCCTAACACAGGGTGCCTCTCAGCACCCTGTCTATTAAATAGCCCAAATGTTAGAGCCCGCTGAGGCTGGGATTTAGGGCGGGGCAGGGAGAATAGGGGGAGATGAATCAGTGTCGGGGTACTTAAGTAAGACTGCTCCAGTCTGTACAGCTTTCTGGTGTTCATGGGTTTCCCTACTCCTTTCTTGTTTTCTCATCCTGCCTTAGCAAGAGTAGAACAGTGGATGACTCTCAGCACCCACGCTATTCCATCTCTGGGCTACGTTTATGGCCAAAGGCAGGACTGTGGCCCCCACCAGCTTCCATGGGGCAGCTCTACTGCCTGGCTCCGGAGCTATGTCTGTCTCCTTTCCATGTGACAGCACTGCCAGACCTGGAGGAGTCTTCCCCCTCTTTCTCTGGCCATTTTAGTCACCACCATGCCAGTGGAGGTTTGTCCTGTGCTACCTAGTTTTCTTATTCTCTATTATTAGCAGACGAGAAGGTTCCCTCCCCTTGCACCTTCATTGTACCCTCCCTTTCCCAGCCCATTTCCCTACTCACTGAGCTTCATTCCCCTTTGAATCTTTCCTGGGCTCCCCCTTTCCATATCCCTTCGTACCCTATCCCATTTTTACTTGCCATGGGTGGATTTCCTCCTCCTGAGGTGAGGTAACCCAGCTAGGGCTGGGAGTTCCCACCTTTCTAACTTTTCACACCACCCCAATTAGGTGACTGGCTAGTGTAGCTGAGACTTAGCCCTCTTTCTGAGGGTGAACTCTCTTACACCTAAACAATTTCACCTTTAGATTCTTCCAGTTAAGAATTTGACTGCTGTTTGTGTCACATACGAAAGTTATCTGTGAGAGCAGGCATAAGCACTATCAGAAACATCTCCTGTATATTTGTCCCTGCTAGCTCTCTAGTTGAAGTGATTGTTTATTGTTATTGTGATTTCTGGCTTCCATTGCAAACGTTCCTATCTCTGGTTTCATTTTCAGGTTCTGCTTCAGTCTAATCCTCTGGCAGGTCAGTTTTCCATATTAAGAAGAGGCTACTACCCATGAAGCATGTTCAGATACTCCTCCTTTCTCTTTCTGTTCTGTCTCTCAGTGATTGTTCAGGTGGGTGAGTACCTGTTTTCTTGTTTAGGGTTTCCCCACTCTTCCCTCATTCAAGTATGTCCTCATGAGCCCTGAGGGGTCTTAAATGCATCACTTGGAATGTCAAAGGGTTGATTCACCCAGTAAAGCATATCAAAGTTCTGCAACACTTCTGTTCCTTGCAGGCAGACATTGCATTATTACAGGAGACACATTCACTGCAAGGACTGTTGGTTGGCTCAAGAAATCCTGGGTGGGTAGGGTTACCACCAGCTCGGCCTCTACCAGATCAAGGATGGTGGCGATATTGATTCAGCAGTCTTGCCCCTGGGTGGAGGAGGAGGAGGTAAAATCAAACAAAGAATGGTGCTGGGTCACTGCCCGGTTTGGCTACCCAGGAGGAGAGGTGGTTCTGGCTAACCTATATGGGCCTAACACAGATGATGTGGCATTTCTCCCAGAGATTAGCCAGGCCATAGCAGATCTCACTGAAGGCAGACAGGTGCTGCCCATTGTGATTGGGGGGGACTTCAACATGGTCCTGAACATCTTCCTGGACAAATCCAAGCCCACTCCACAGGCCCACCCAAAGGCTAGGGCATCCCTGCAAGAGTTCTTGGATGAAAGGGGGTTAGGTGATGTTTGGTGCCGTGACCACCCCACGGGCAGAGACTACTCATATTTTTCAGCTGCTCACACATCTTATTGCTGTATTGACTTATGGTTGGCTAACTCACTCGCAGCTTTGGACGTACTTTCCACTCAGATCCACAACATTATTGTCTCTGACCACACCCCGGTGTCCTGCCTGTACTCCCCAAGGGGGCAATCTAATTCTGGAACATGATGGTGCTGCAACCCCCATTACTTTGGGATGCAGAGTTCTGTCATATTATGAGTAAGGTGGCTCAAGAATACTTCAGCCTCAATAAGGCGAACAAGGTCTCAGCAGGTACGGTATGGGAGGCCTTTAAGGCTGTCCTGCGAGGACGTATTATCTCATACTCGGTGGCCCAGAACAAGATTCGTAAAGCCCAGTTTTAGAGCCTACATGCAGAGCTGTCTTAGTGGGAAGCTCAGTTTAAAGCTTATGGGGCTATCAGGCCTGATCACTCAGTACTGCAGAAAATCTGTGGGCTGAAATACCAAATAAACACCATCTTGCATCATAAGGCAGAGTGGCTGCTCCTATGTTTGAAGCATCAATTCTGGGAGGGGGAAGAGAAGGTAGGTAAACTCTTAGCCTTTCAGTTGCACAAACAGCAAGCCACCTCTAGAACCCATGCTCTCAAAAGGGCAACCGGGAAGGTTATCTTGGACCCCACAGGAATTAATGCCTGCATGCGGGAATTCTATCAGGCATTGCACCAATCCAGAATGAATTTGGACCAACCCCAGCTGTCCCTATGACTTCAAGAATTTTGTGCTCAGGTGACTACACCTCGTATGAGCCCTGAAGTTGTAGCAGAGTTGGACAAGCCCTTTGTGGAAGAGGAATTAAAAAAAGCTCTTTTGCAGCTCTCCAACGGTAAAGCCCCTGGGCCGAATGGCATGTCCGTGGAGCTGTACTAACTGCTGACCCTGGTTACCACTTCCCCACTACTGAAGGTTTTGCAGGAGGTCCATACAACAGGATTCCTCCCTCCTATGATGAGGGAAGCATTGATTACCCTGCTTCCAAAAAAGTCCACAAACCCGTTGAACTGTGCAAACTTCCGCCCCAATTCACTAATCCCAGTAGATGCCAAAATTGTGACCAAGATTCTGGCCAATCAAGTTGCGTCGGTTCTCCCTAGTATAAACCACTCCTCACAGGTGGGCTTCACAAAGGGAAAATCTGGGGCAGACTGTACGAGGTTATTACTTAATCTCAAGTGGCATGCAATCCACTCGCGGATTCCCATGGTGGCTTTAGCAGTGGACTTTTCAAAAGCCTTCGACTCAGTCGAATGGCCATATCTTCACGAGGTCCTCTGTATGTATGGCTTTGGACCATACTTTTGGCAGTGAATGACCACCCTCTACAACTCTCCAGTAGCCAGAATCCTTACAAACAAGGATATTCTCCCTCCTTCTTGTTAGGCAGAGGCACTTATCAAGGCTGTCCTCTGCCTCCCTTACTGTCTCTGGTGGCCTTGGACTCATTGGTTAGGAAACTATTGGCTAGTCCAGAGGTCATGGGCATTCAGGTCAAAGATCAATCTTCTCTGGCAGCAGCCTATGCTGATGACCTATTGTTGACACTTTCTCACCCTCGCTCCTCTCTCCCAGCAGCACTCATAATTCTTCAGGACTTTGGGGAGCTGTCAGGTCTACAAACCAATCAGGGTAAGACAATACTGGCACCTTTGAACCAGAGCTGTACAAGAGACTGCTTGCAGGGTCTGGACCTGGCCTGGTCCCCCCAGAGATTCTTGTACCTGGGGATAAAGATCTCTTTTAGGTGGGCAGACTTAGAGAGTTCCAATTTCTCACCCTTGTTGGCTAGCCTCTCTGTGGAAATTGTGCAGTGGCAGTGTCTATCTCTTTCCCTACTGGACAAAGTGGCTGCCATCTGGATGTTCCTCCTGCCCAGAGTGGCCTATTTATTCAATAACATACCCATCCCTCTCTTTTCCCAGTTGTTCAAGAATCTGGACAAATTAATGGCATCTTTGTTGTGGGAGGGGAAGAAGCCCCGCTGGAGTCATAGCAAACTGCAGGCATACTTGTCTAGAGGTGGTGTGGGCCTCCCATGGCTTCAGGGGTATCATCTTACTGATATAGCAGCACAGGCCACAAAATGGTTTGCTCCTTCTACATCCCCTCCACCTCTATGGGAGAATTTCGAATCCAATATGTCAACGGGCATGCCATTATGGGTGCTCCTGTTTGGACAGCTGCCACCTAAAATACAGATTAATCCGGTAATGGCTGCAACCAGGAAGGCTTGGACCTCACTCTTGACACTCAGGGGCACACCCAAGCAGGATTCCTCTCCCCCCAATCAAGTATGCTCCCCTCTGGAATAACCCACATATTCAAATAGACAAAAAGCCGATCCATTGGGTGGGGTGGGAGGCCTGGGGCATTCACAGGTCCAGGATGTGTATTTGCCAGACTCATCTGACCTCATGTCCTTTACCCAGTTACAGGCCAAATATGAACTTTCATCTAAAGACTTCTGGAGGTTCCTGCAAATCCGGAATACGATTTTGGCCTTCACCTCCAAGGCCACCCAGGAACCCCAAATGGGATTGGCTGGGCAGGATACATGCCACCAGAGCCACTCCTGGATCAGCAGGCCAGTTCTATAGAACATGGTGGGATTCCAGACTGGACCCTTGGGACCACTGTCTCTTGACCTGGGCATCGGATCTACAGATACCCATTCCCCATCAGGTCTGGTCCAATTGCCTTCAAAGAGCCCACACTTCTTATGAGGATGCGAGGAGCCAGCTGATACAGCTTAAAATTCTTCTGTGCTGTTACAGAAGCCCTGCAGTCCTTCATGCAAGAGGTTTGCTGCCTCATGCCCAATGCTGGAGATGCCAGCACAGCCCGGCTAACATGATCCATATAGTATGGCAGTGCCCTTCCCTGGTCCCCTTTTGGGAGGCTATCAGAGCTGACTGTGTAGCAGTCCTAGGCTATGACTTGGACCTTGCCAACTCAGTACTCCTCTTGGGGGACACCTCCACCCTAGTGGGGATTCCAGCAGAACACAGGGCTTGGCTGCTGAAAGTTCTCATGGAGGCTAAACGTTTAATCCTCATGAACTGGTGACAACCCTCTCCCCCGACTGCTGACCTGGAGGGCTGCCTTGGCCAGACTTGTTGGCCTGGAGAGACTTTCATATTTGAGAAGGGGGCAAATATCATGGTTTACACGTAAATGGGGTGGGTACTTAAGTTCCCCTCTCTGCTGGGTTTCTCCTACTCCAACTTGTAACCCTCCTTAGCCCTGGCGTCAGTCATGTAGGGGGTGTTCTGGGATACACCAACCTGTGTCTTTCCTTTCCTTTGCTACTTCTCCTCCTCATTCTTACAAATGGTCTGATGGACCTGCTCCCTTCCTTTCTTTTTCTCCATTTGCGTAATTCTATCCTCACCTTCAGGAGTCTCACCTTTACTTTTCCTCCCCCTCTGAGGAACTGACCTGCCTCAGTATGGAAACTATATCCCCAACAAACAGATAAAATGGTCTCTGCTCACATTATTATCTATCAGCCAGGGATTACTGAGTTCTTAGAGATGGCTACTCAATACACGGAACCTGTGTTTTAGTGTTAGTATGGTATGTCAATGACCAGTTTACTGTATTTTAGCAAAAATGCTGAGCTCTGATTTTTCCTATTCAATGTAACATTGTATTATAGTAGTGCTCTGTATGTGGTTTGCTTTGTATAAAGAAAATTCAATAAAAACTTTTCTATGATAAAAAAGAAAAAATAACCTTGCCCACAAAGGGCAGATTAGAGACAGGTCTGTAGTTAGCAGGACAATCCAGGTCAAGGGAGTTTTTTGTCAGGAGTGGTTAAATGACCACCTCCTTTCAGGGATCCAGAAAGATCCCCCTCTCCAATGAACTCCAGACTATCTCTGCAAGGATTGGGCTGACCTCATCCACACTACCCACTAGGACTCGTGTAAGGCCTGGATCCAAACTACAGCAGGTTGGCCGCAAAGTCTGGACAATCCTCATGATGTCAATGAATTCCAGCTTTCCAAAATCTGTCCAGACAAACCAAGTGCCTGTGATATCCTGTAGACCATCACAGCACCCCTTGGAAGAGTACTGGCCAATCCCGGACCTGATGGTGGCAACCTTATCTGCAAAACATTGAGCAAACTCATCACACTTCTCTTGTGAAAAAGCTCCACCAGACTGAAGACAGACTGGATTGCAAAATCTGTCCACAGTCCAGAAGAGCTAAGTTGGTTGATTCTGTGCAGCGGCAATCTCTCTGGACAGGAATTCTGTCTCCTTACAGGTGATTGTCAATTGATAGAGTGTACAGTGTTCCATCAATCTAAGCCTGTTGCCCTCCAGGCCCAATTTCAGCCAGGCCCTCTCCAGCCTTCACCCCAATCTCCTCAACTGCTTCAAGGTCTCATCAAACCATGGAGTCCTTGGACGGAGGGTGAAGGGGCGAACACGAACAGGAGCAATGGAATCCAGGGCCCTTGTTACTGCCATATTATAGGCAAGTACCAGGTCTCCCAGATCCATGCATTCCCTCAGCAAGCTCGATAGATCCAGCACCGCCATTAGGCCATCAGGGGTCACACCCCACAAAGGACAGTACTGGACCATCTCCATAGGGGCAGACCCATTAGTGGGTGCCTCAAAACTGAACCTTATGGTGTGATGGTCAGACCATCCAACTGGTTCCACCACCAGATCAGATGCCTCCATCCCCATGAAGAACACCAGGTCCAATGAGTGACCTTAAATGTGGGTAGTGGAAGCAACAACCTGTGTGAGGCCCAGCGATGTCATTAGTTGGAGGAAGTCACAACCAAATTGCGAGAGTTAATCATTGACCCAGGCATTGAAATGCCCCAGAATCAGACATCTGGGGGATACCAATACCTTGTCAACAACAAAGTCTGCAACTTCCTGCAGGAATTCTTTCCCATCTCTGGGTGGACGGTAGATGAGAAGTTTCTTACACCCCACCCATGATACACTCAAAGGATCTGGTGCACCCCACTGGCACCTCAATAAGGCCCAGTTCTGGTCTAAAACAGATGGCTACACCCCCACCCCTATGATCCTTCCTTGGATGGTGTATCACCGAGTAGCCCACTGGAACATATATATATATATATATATATATTCTGATACCAGATGCTCCTTCGCTTGCTCTTGCAAAATATTTTTTTTCTTTTACATTCCTAAATAAACAGAGTGTTCCCGTAAATGGAACAGCGAGGCAGCCATTGTTAAGAAATGTAATCGTGAAACCCTGTCTCAAAAAACGGTAACTACAGCGCCTAGCAAGTGATACCCTCGGTTTCATATAAGATCCCATAGTGCTCCTCTGCTACTTGTTACAAAAGTTTTTTTTTGTAAATATGTAGATAAACACTGAGTATTCCAGCTACAAGGGCACCGCTGAGCAGAAGTTACAACAAACTGCAAAGCAGTAAACTCCTCTGTACAGCGGCCACTGAAGGACATGCTTGCTCCTAGTGAAGCGAGCTGCTCAATATAAATGAAACAAAGTGAATTAATGAGAGAAAAGTTTAAACAAAAAAACATTTGGACACAGAAAATTATTTGTGTGTCTGGCTGGGGGAACAAGAAACATCACACTAGCTAAAGAAGCTGATATCGGACATGCTGTCTCCCTCTAACTGAAACTCAGTGGGCAGTTGGTCACTCCTGACAGACATACACAAAGCAAGAAATCTGAAGAAAAAAATAAAATAAGCATATGGTACAACATTTTGAGTTTGGTGTGTGTGGGTGGGTGGCTGGGTGGGTGGGCAGTGGAGGACAGAAACCAATGCCATCTAGGACAATGACAAGGACTACATTTTGCTTTTTTCTCCCGATATGCTCATACTTTTTTACACTTTTTATGTGCATTTTTAATTAACTTCTTTACTGGAGGTCCCATTTTGTAAGTGCAGTAAGACACTCCGAGGTGTGAGATATAGCCTGATAAGAGCACATCCCAGGTCCTAAGGCACTCGGTGCAAGCATGTCCTGCTACATAACGCACATGGGTCATGCTCTTATTAGGCCACAACCCACACCTTGTAGTGTCTTATTGCTTGCTTGTTCATGGGAGTACAGGGCCGGACTGAAGTTGGACACAGTATACTAACCCCAGAGTTCTACAAAAGCAAGCCATTAGTACTGACACCAAAGCAACTTATGGAGAGTGGCAGTGAGGAAGATATAGAAGTGGAGGTGCCAGAGTAGGAGCATGGCAGTGAAGAGGTAGTGGAGAGGGCAGCAGATGATGAGGAGGAGAAAGGATAGAAAATTACACAATTTATGCAAGGATAAGATGGGTCAAGGAGAGGAGAATTATGAGAGGAGGAGAAGCAAGAGGAAGAAGCAAGACAGGAGGATGGGCATAAGGAAGTGAATGCAGAAGAAAAGGATGAAGAACAAGGGGAGCTTGAAAGTCTGCTGCCAGGTGCACCACTGACTAGCAATGATGATGAATGTGATGCTGAGGAGTTGAGGTCATTATGAAAGGAGATGGAAAAATTAAGCAACTTAATGAAAAATGGCAAAAAACAAGAAATCAAGGGTAATTTAAACAGAAGGCCCACATGCAGTTCCTTACCCAAGCATGATCAGATCCATTGTACTGTATTACCTGCTTCTCTGCCTGGCCATCTCCAGCCACATCATACCAGAGTGGTGGGAAAAAATCATTTCTAGGTCAATGTCCACTTCTTTGTGAAACTTACAGCACTCTAATGATGTCATGAAAAGAGCAGTGAGGTCTTCTGCAGTGTGGAAGTATTTTACAGATGACATCACAAATCCCCTGAAAGGATGTTGCAATCAGTGTGGTAGAAAGATCAGTCAGGGTCACTCAACTCAAACATTGGGAGCCACCATTTTGCCTTATCATTTAAACTGTGTACACGGCAACTTCCTAACAGCAACATCTATTTCAAATCTCCACTCTATTTAGATGGTCCAGTAGCATACAACAGCAGTAGCAGCATCAGCAGTGACCATCTGGTACAGGAAATGGTGGGGTTAGATAGTTTATTCTAGTAGTACAGCAATCTTGGCAGTCCCAGCAACTGTTCCATGGCAGAATATTAACAATTTTTTTTTTCTCTTTTTTCCTGCTGCCTACCACAGAGCCATCAGCCCAGGTCATGGCCTCTCCGCTCCCACTCCCACATGAGCCATAATCCCCGGATTCCCCCTGGATTAATCCACATGGCAGGGTTAAGGCACCAGCCCAAGTGCCACAGACAATGGGATAGGTCCAGGAGTTGGCCTGGGAGTTCATTAGAGCGGAGAGGCAGGCATCATCCTGATGGCCGGCTGTAGTTTTTCCCCACTTCATGCAGGGGCGAGGATGTGCAATGATGACCTGTGTCCGCCCCACCCCCGGGCTTGCTTAGGCATTGGTGCTTGTGGTGCAACCCAGTCTCCACCGGGTGTCGCCAAAGCACCGATCACTCCACCACCCTCCCCCTGGAGAAGGACAGCAGTTATGGGATGCTCAGTCCTTGTCCCCTTCCCAGCCAGCCCACCGACAACCCGAGTCCATTTCCGAACCTGGATCGCTGGTGTCGCAACCGGAAATCCAACCGCTGTTCCAACGGGCCTATTGACAACAATGTTGTTGACATTCTGCACAGTGATGGGAACAATGCTGACAGTCTGCATTGCTCCCATCAGGAATGGAGTGTTTTTTGTGGGGGCTTTGCCCCTCACACCCCCCATCTTTAAATAACCAACTCTGAGAGGCATTCCCTTTATCTCTAAACAAGTTTTCAGGGACCCGGACGGTAGATATGTTCTGGTCCAGGGGAGTCTCTGGTCTATGCCAATTTTACTTGGCAGCATTTATGGGCCTAACACAGATGATCTGGGCTTCTTTATGAAGCTTATCTCCATACTCCTTCCCATGCTTCCCATTGGTATAATTATGGGCAGGGACTTCAATTTGGTTCTTGATCCTGAAGTGGATAGGTCTGGTAGTGGGTCGAGGGGTTTGTCGCCCAGACAGAGGGCCCTTAGAGACTTTCTGGATTGTTGCGGACTGTGTGATGTGTGGCATGTACTACATCCCAAGGACAGGGAGTATACCTTCAATTCGCCTGTGCACAGAACCCAGTCTCGCATCGATTATCTTTTTCTCTCTCAGGTCCTCTTGCCCGGAGTCTTAACTGCCTCAATTCAGCCAGGTCCAGTCTCAGATCACTCTTTGGTGACTTCCAATTTGGCTTTCCTTAACATTCCCCATGAAGAAACCCAATGGAAATTAAATGGCCAACTGCTCAAAGATATCAAATACCGTGACCTAATAAAGGAACAGATTGATTTCTTTTTTTCACTAGTTCCTCTGAGGATATGGCACCGGATATTTTGTGGGGTGCTTTCAAAATGTATATGAGAGGGATTATTATTAGTCTAGCCACAAAAAGGAAAAAAGACTTGAGAGGCAGAATTACTAGCCTCCTTATCTCTAATTAGGTCTTTGAAAACCAAGTTATCCTCTAAGGCCTCGGAAGAGGACATGAGGAGGCTTTCGGTAGCTAAAGACGAATTCTTAGATCTGTTGAGGAGAAAGCAGAGTTATCTATTATATGCACCAAGGCAAGCTATACCGATCAGGGGGAAAAAGTAGGTCGCTTGCTAGCCTTAAGGTTAAAGCAGCAGGAATCTGCTAGATTCATACCTCCAATTAGGGCCCGAGCAGATGGATCCCTGAAAGTGTCCCCTTCTGAGCTTGTGCAAGAGTTTGCCTCATACTATAAGCATTTATATAGGGATATGGATAACCCTCCTTCCTTAGAAGAGCTTGAGGCCTACCTGAGGGACTCCTCTCTACCCTCTTTATCTGAGCCACAGAGGAAATTCTTATCCTCCCCAATATCTCTGGAGGAAATATCAGAGGTCATCGGGGCTTTGCCCTCAGACAAGATCCCAGGACCAGATGGTTTTTCCGCTTTATTTTATAATACTTTTCTATCACAATTATTACCGGTTCTTCACCGGTTGTACTGTCACATTCTTTCTGGTGCAAGAATAGACGCACATCTGTTTGAAGCTCTGATTGTTCTCCTTCCTAAGCCCGATAAAGATCCAGAACTAGTGCAAAGTTACAGACCAATTTCTTTATTAAATCAAGATGTTAAAATTCTCTTGAAGATATTGGCTGATAGAATAACATGGGTCCTTTCTGACCTGATTAATATGTCTCAGGTGGGGTTTATGGGGGGATGTTCATCAGCTGACCATCTTCGTACCCTGTCACACGTTGTCTCGGTGTCCAGGGATGCTGCCTTTCCCACGGGATTGGTCTCCTTGGACGCTAAGAAGGCGCTTGATCGCGTCAACTGGAATTTCCTGTTTCAGGCCCTTAAAGTATTTGGTTTCCCGGTCAAGTTTATAGACTGGATTCGGGCCTTATATCAAACTCCCTCTACCAGAGTTTCCAGTAATGGGGCATTCTCCAAACCCTTTCTTTTGTCTTCCGGTACCAGACAGGGATGTCCTCTTTCCCCTCTCTTATTTAATTTATACTTAGAGCCCCTTATCCAAAATATTCTCAATAACCCAGAGATAAGGGGTATCCCAACAGGTAATCAAGTGGTGAAGATCACGGCTTAGGCTGATGATCTCCTCCTTCATTTATCTCATCCAAAAATATCTATTCCCATCACGTTAGGAGAAATCGCCAAATTCAGTATTCTCTCAAACCATAAACTGAATATAAATAAATCCTCTATCTTTCCTCTTAATCATAAGGTTTTCAAAAATGATTTGTCTCCTTTTGGTCTCGGTTGGTCTCCTTGTGTTCTCAGATACCTTGGTATTAATTTGACGCGTAACCCCTCCTCCTGGTTTAAAGAAAACTTGGAGCCTCTTTCCCAAGTGATAGTTCAGGATCTCAATAAATGGTCTAAACTCCCTCTCTCTCTCTCTGGGGTCGCATTAATGTAATTAAAATGAATGTTTTTCCTCGCTTGTTTTATCCCCTCTCACTCCGTAGCTCTTTTACCCCGTTATCATGGTTTCAGAAAATGCACAGAATTTTCACAAATTTTATCTGGTCTAATAAACAAGCCAGGTTAGCATATCATAAGTTAGCCAGTCAGAAAATGGATGGAGGACTGCGGATCCCCCATCTGGCAATTTACTACTGGGCTAGTCACATTGCAAAGTATATGCGTTGGGTGAATCCGGGTCCAGAATGCTTTAGACCGGTCTGGCTTAAAATTGAGTTAGACTTTATTCAGTCTGAGAATATAGACCACTAGATGATGTTATATCTTAAAATAGCGTCCCTTCCCGACACCTTTAGCTGTCCCATTATTCAAACGTCCCTTAGAGTTCACACGCAGCTTTGTTCATTTTTGCGGTATTCCTCATACTTGGACTTGTCCCAGTCTATTTGGAATTCCCCGTCTTTCATAATAAACAAAATGATATCTCGTAAATGGTTGCCTCAAATTGGGGACAGGATAATCTCTACTTTTCTGGATGACGCAGGGGTATGGCTCTCAGTTTCTAATATAATCCATAAATTTGATATCCCATTAGCTTTTCACTTCAGGGTGGTCCAATTAAAACATCTCCTCTCTACAGTACTTGGTAACATCCCTCCTCGCCCACCTGCCTTTCTGTTTGTATCTGATCTCTCCTTCTTGTTGGGGTCACCAGGCACTATTTCCAAAATATACCGTGTCCTATTTTATTGGAAATATGGGAGACCTGAAGGCCCCACTAGGCTCTGGGTCTCTTTTTTCCTCAATATACTCCCAACTGGTCAGCCTTATGGAAGTTCTGCCATAAATACGTTTCTCAGGATAGACTCCACCTTATGCAATACAACATTATGCATAACATGTATTATACTCCTGTGAAGCTGAGGAAATGGGGTCTTATAAGTTCGGGGACTTGTACCAGAGGATGGCAAGAGGATGGCACGCTTCTTCACGTCTTTTGGTCATGCCCCAAGATAAAGTCTTTGTAGGTAGCTATACAGACTAACCTAGATCCTATATTGGGTTTGCAGGATTATTTCACCCCAGACGTATGTTTGTTGGGAGATCTATTATCTATCAAGGTGAGAATCAGGAGGTTTCATATCTCCATTATTGCATTATCTGTTAAAAAAGTAGTGCTTCAGCACTGGAGGGATGCAGTAAGCCCAATATATCAGGAATGGGTTAATGAAATTCTGGCTAACCTACGTACAGAGAAAGCGATAGCGAGCCTCCATAATAAGTTGCAGGGGTACAAGAATACTTGGGATCCCCTTCACACACTAATCATGGCCAGATTAGGTAAATGAGTCACTATAATCAATGATCCTTGATTTGTGATATTATATAGTATTTTTCCATTACTGTGTGGACTCTGCTGCTGTATGGGGTGGGGGAAAGGGGGGATGGGGACAGCTCATGTAACATTTGGAGTATATGCAGTGTATGTTGTAACTCTCTATCCCCTGTAACGGGAAAATTTGTTAATAAAATATGAATTATAAAAAAAAAATAACCAACTCTGATTCAGAGCTGGTTCAGGGTGGGGGTGCAACACCCAGATAGAGAGCGGTGGTGTAAAGTGAGACCATCACAGTAACCTGGCGAGATTTCTTGCTGTGGTGGTCTTCACTATAAAATTGTCATTGTGGTGGTGTGCTACCCCCAGCATCCAGGGAGTTCATCCCCTGGGTACTGTCACTACTTCAAACGTTCAACTTCAATTAGCAAGAACAAAACAAACTACAGCGCCTGAGTCATTACATGGCCGTAATAAATTTCCACCTACTCAACCAAGTTATGTCTGAATAACACAACTCATTAGTGCAATGATTGCCCTTGATCTTTGGCCATTCTTTATCTTAGAAGAAACCAGGGGCCCAATATTCAACATTTTACAAGTGTGCTAATAGGTATTTGCCTATGCAAACTGGGGTTTGTCCCGGAGTGTGATATTCAAAAGGGGTGGTTGTGTGGGCAAACAGGGTTAGCGCCCATGCAAAGCAAAATGTATACAGGTGGGCAAAGGAAGTGGTGGGGTCAGGAATATCCATGCAACCTCATAATTAGCCCATTTGTGCTGAGCAAAAGGGTTTAGCATGATCCATTTGCTCAGGGCAAATCTCACCAAACAAAACCCTGACTTACTCCAGGCAACCTTTGCGATTGCTGGAAGTACTTTGGCAAAGTACCCAGTTGTTGGTGAGTGAGCACACCCACCTCCCTTGTGGTCTGTGGCAAACAAAAAAAACATTCCAATCCACAAGGCAGTTAGTCCTTATGCCTAGTGGACCCCATGCCCTCCAATCACTGGACTGTTCAATAAAACAAACCCTCCCTGGTGCCAAGTGTTCCTCCCTCCTTCCTTCCTTCTCCCCAGCCTGTAACATAGAAATAAAGTTCCTTGGTGCCCAGTAGTCCCCCCCAATTACCATCCCTTGCCTAAGGAAGTAATCCCTGGTGCCTAACGGTCCCCCACTACTGACTATCCTCTTGCCCATGGAAGTAATCTCTGGTACCTAGTGGTTCCACCCACTGATCACTATCCACATACCCGAAGAAGTACTAATTCCTGGTGCTTAGTGGTTCCCCCACTGATCACCATCCCCATGCCCACGGCAGTAATAATGCCTAGTGCCAGTGGTCCCCCCTTGTGGATCACCAGTCACCTACACATAAAGAGCCTCCAGGTGCCCAGTGTCCAAAACACCGACTCTGGTCCCAGACCATTCCGGGTAATACAGGTCTCTGACGTACAGTGGTCCCTCCGTTACCACTTCCCGGCCCTGTAACAAAAGCAACATCCACCCATCTGCTACTGATTTATGTAAATGGTAAAGTACATGGAAATAAAATAAACTAGTCCTTGGTGTGTCCAGGTAACCTCCCCATCATTGGTAATGACCCTGCCGAGGCAGTACTTCCTAGCATATAGTGGCCCCCAACCACAGCACAGAACACTCACCAATCAATCCCATTCCCTTGCCAGACTCTTCGGTACCACAGGAGTGTATACGGTGCAGCCCTCCACACACTCCCTTGGCAGATCGCTGTACATCCAGACAGGGAGCCTGTCCTATAAATAAGACCAACGCTCCCTGTCTGGATATATGTTGGCCAGCCAAGGAGGTTGTAGAGGCCTGTGCCAGCCACCATATGCACTCCTGTGGCACTGAAGAGTCTGATATGGGAAAGAGGGTTGGGAGGGTGTTCTGTGTTGTAGTGGGTGGGCCACTAAATGCCAGGGAGCAGTACCTCAACCTGGGTGGTACTGGCGATGGGGGAGTTACCTTGACACTCCAGGGACTACTTTGTTTTTTTCCTTGCACATTATTATTTACATACACCAGCAGCACAGGGATGGATGGTGTGTCTGTTATGGGATCCAGGAGCAGTGACTGGGGGGGAATCACTAGATGCCAGGGACATGTATTCCCCTGAATGGGCAGGGACAGGGGGCAGTTGGACACTGGGCACCTGAGAGCTTTATATGTGTAGGTGACTGGCCCTCAGTGAGGGGGGACCCCTAGGCACCAGGAATTAGTACTGCCATGAGGATTGGGATGGTGATCAGTGGGAGGGATCACTTCACTAGGCACCAGGGATTATTTTGTTGTCACAGGGATGGTGATCTGAGGGAGGGGGGACCACTAGACAACAGGGATGTCCACACAACTATGGGATAGGGCAATGGGGAGGTGGTACTGCACTAACCTGCCCCCACTACCCATTCAAATGAGCCCAGAATTGGGATGCAAATGACTCTTTTGCACCTTGCATGCCCAATGGGTTAATTTGCATGGATCCTTGTGAAAACTGCAGATAGTGCTTTTGTGCTACCCACTGTTGATGTGTACTTTGGGATCCATGTCCAGGCAGCACTACTTGACATAGCGCTGTGCTGACATGGCCCTATATTCAGTTGGATAGCGTCAGTGCACTATCTGACTAAATATAGCATCCTTTGACCCCTTAGGAATTGGGAAGTGCAGTGCAAACATTTACGCTCTGCATTGTCCTTTTCTGAGTATCAAGCCCCAGATGTCAAAGGCTGCTGATTGAAGTGAAGCCCAACTACAACATTCCATCATGCTTCACACTTTCCGGGTGAGTTCTCCCCAGTATGTATGAGAAAGTATGCTCGCACATGATGATACTTCTGAAGGAGGCAGAGGGAGGTTATGTTCATGTCACTAGTGATAACTGGAGCAGTGGTACAAACCAAAGATTCCTAAGTCTCTCTGCCCATTTGGATGCCCTCCAGAACTAGTCACTTCAGAAGGATATTTTCATACAACTGGGGATATTGTCTCACCATAACACTCAAGGCAAGATCCAGAAAATCTTGAATTTTTAACCTTTCTCAAGCTCAACTTACCAAGGACAACTTTAACTATTCATTTGATAACTCACATGTCCAACAATTGACATCTATTACTATTATTACCACCCCAAGCCCTACACTTCCTTGTGGCACTAGCAAGTCTTCTTTGACTCCTTCCACTGTCACCACTGTCCAGCTCACCACTGCCAGCAGTAGCAAAGAAAGTAGTAATAGAATGAAAAAGAGGAAGATCAGAGGTGGCCTTGTAATGTTAAAAGGGGAAGGGGGAACTGTGCAGAGGGAAACCAGGAAAAGGCAGACATTCAGAACAAATATTTTTGTTCCGTTTTCACAGACAAAAGAAAAGGGGAGGGTCCACAAAAAAGTAACAGAAGCTTTGGAGGGAGGGAGGTAGACTCTGGTCCTTTTTTGGGGGACAGATCCTGAAGGGACTTGCTAATCTGAAGGTGGACAAAGCAATGGGCCAGAGGAGGTACATCCAAGGATGCTAAGGGAGCTCAGGGAAGGCTGTACCTCTGACAGTTCTATTTAAAAGCTCACTGGAAACATGAGTGGTTCTGGAGGACTGGAGGAGGGTGGATGTAGCCCCACTAAACAAAAGTAGTAGCAGGGAGGAGGCTGGCAATTATAAGTAAGGCAGCCTGACATAAGTGGTGGAAAGGTCAGTGGAATCACTGGTGAAGGAAAGGATTGTGTAAGATCTTGAATCCAGTGGGTTACAAGACCTGAGGCAGCATGAATTCATATGGGGGAGGTCATGTCAAACAAATCTGACAGATTTCTTTGACTGTGTGACAAAGGATTTAGATGAGGCTGGAATGATGGATGTGGTGTTCCTAGACTTCAGTGAGGATTTTGACACCATTCTACATAGGAGACTAGTATGGAAGATGAGTAGCTTAGGAGTGGTTCTAAATGTTGTAAACTGGATAATAAATTGGTTAGAGGATAGGTGAGAAAGGGTGGTGGTAAACGGATTTGGAATTTTGTGATAAGGGTGAGTCCCTTATCGCGCTGCACACAAAGAGCGACGCAAATATCGCCTGAAGCAAAAGGGTGACCACAACAAACAGAAACTGCCAAAAACAGTGACGGTCCTCACCCACTCCAGATAAAAAAAGAATTTCTTCTTTTTTTGAGAGAGGCTACATACCCCTTTTCAGGAGGCAAGTCCCCATACCTCGAGAAAATAAAATAATCAACTCTGGGAGGCTAAAAAAAAAATGAATATGTTGTCTCCTACTGTAGGACCCAAACCCAGGTCCACTGGTTCTGTAGGCAGTGGTTGTAGACACTACACCAAATAGCCAGCTCAGTAGAGTTTGGTCACACACCTGCCTATATCCAGTCATAGCAAGTGTAGTTCACTGCTACACTCACGATACCGGATCTTTTGTTCTTTTCCACTGGTCGCTCTACACACGAGTGATATTATTGAGTCACTCATATTGAGCTACTCAGTAATGCTCACTCATATTACATGAGACCAATGGGGTTCACTCAGAGGAAGGGAAGGGAAGGTGATGAGCTGGATACCTCAGGAATCAGTGCTGGGACTGTTCTTCTTTAATGTCTTTGTCAGTGTCAGTGGCTCAGAAGGTAGCACACTCACCTCTGAGGCTGGGAGATCAGAAGGCTGTGGGTTCTATCCCCACACCAGAAACTTGGGTTAATAGCCTAATACTGACACTGTAGTGCAGCACGCTGCACTCCTGAGGTGCTGTCTTTCAGATGAGAAGTTAAACCGAGGTCCCATCTGCCTGTTCTGGTGGTAGATCAGGTGGATGTTAAAGATCCTATGGCACTTCTTGAAAAGAGCAGGGGAAGTTTTTATTCAAAAAATCATACAAACCATACAGAGAAAATAAACGGAAACCAAATCAATGAGAAAAAACAATAAAAAACAAGCAACATTCAAGTAACAGGTACGTCACTATCAGTAATTCAAGGTAAGTTCCTCCATAATTGCAGTAATTTAGTGCGTTCAAGAGTCTGTAGTTCCTGAAAATAAAGCTGTTGTAATTCATAAAGAATTTTCCCCGAAGGTGCATCATAGGAAATATCCAGTTGTTGCAAAGTAAAAAGACATCAGGTATTCCAGATATACCATTTGCTAACTATAAACAAAACATTTAAAGTACTCCTATCCCAGCTTGTCCATGTAAGTGGATAATCCCCATAAAGCAGCCTGGGATAAGTTACTCTACGAAAGATGGACATGCCAGTTTTTATAAACAGAAAGATCCAAAACAAAGAAATATAGGAACAAGAAAAATATAAATGATCAAGAGTTTCAGGTATCGAAGGACATAACTGATGAGAAAAAATTTGTTCTTCCACCCTTTCATGTTTTTGGTTAGCCTTCACGATCAAGCGCTCATGGAAAGTCAACCAGTGGACATCATGCATCTTAATAGGAATTCTACCTTCAGAAATACCATGTTGTAATGCTATACGGGAAGTTTGGGGACATTTTGGAGAGGGATCTAATTCATGGAAGTGGTTCAAAAGAGTAAGGGAATAGATTTGTTTTTTCATAGAAACATGAATAGAAACATACAGTAGACTTTGATGGCAGATAAGGACCACCTGGCCCACCCAGTCTGCCCATTTCCCTACCTGTTGGATAAGCTGCAGATTCTAGTTAACCAACAGCTTACTTCCTGCAACCCTCCACTACAATTGCCTTATGTCTGTCCCATGCATGTTTGATTTCCCCAACTGTTTTAGACCCAACAACCTCCCCAGGAAGGTGGTTCCATGCATCCACCACTTTCTGTGAAAAAATAAATCCTCACATTACCCTTGAGCCTTCCCCCTCATCTTTAAATTGTGCCCCCTTGTTCTTACACATCTCTTTTTCTGAAAGATGCTACCCTCCTGGACTTTGTTGATTCCCTTGAGGTACTTGAAAGTTTCTATCATGTCCCCCCGTCCCTCCTTTCATCAAGGGTATACATATTAAACTCTCTCAGTCTCTGTTCATATGGTTTCTGATGCAGACCCTGCATCATTTTAGTTGCCCTCCTCTGGACTGCTTCCATCATGTCTATGTCCTTGCATAGATGGGGTCTCCAAAACTGCACACAGTATTCCAGATAGGGTCTCACCAACTGTCTGTACAGAGGGATAACCACTTACCTTTTTCTACTTGCGATGCCCCTTCCTATGCATCCCAGTATCCCTTGGCTCTCCTTTCTGACTTCTACATTGCTTACCCACCTTAGGTCACCTGATATGACTACCCCCAAGTCCCTTTCCATTTTTGTTGTTGTTAGTACCTCCCCTGCTATTGTGTACTCTTCTCCTGGGTTTTTGTTTCCCAGGTGCATTACTTTGCACTTCTTTGCATTGAATCTAAGTTACCATATGTCTGACCATTTATCCAACCTTGCCAAGTCCCTTCTCATCCTTTCTACCCCCCTCCTTGTGTATCAACTCTGTTGCAGATCTTTGTGTCATCTGAAAAGAGGTATACCTTTCCCTCCAGACCCTCTGCAATGTCACCTATAAAGATGTTAAAGAGGACTGGACCCAGTACTGAGCCCTGAGGTAATCCACTAGTAAGCCCCCTTTCTTTTGAATGTGTTCCATTCACTATTACCTTCTGTGTCCTGTTGTGCAGCCAGTTTGCTACCCATGCTACCACCCTGGAACCCACTCCCAGGCTGGCTAACTTGATTATTAGTCTTTTGCACAGGACTGTGTCAAATGCCTTGCTAAAGTCTAGGTAGGCCATATCCACAGCCCCTCCCTGGTCTATTACTTTGGTCACCCAGTCAAAGAAATCAATTAGATTCATCTGACATGACCTTCCTGCTGTAAATTCATGCTGCTTTGGGACCTGTGCCCCGCTGGCATCTAGGTACTCAACAATTCTTTCTTTCAGAAGTGATTCCATCATTTTCCCTACCACTGAGGTCAAACTTACAGGTCTGTAGTTTCCTGCTTCTGCCTTGCTCCCACTTTTGTGAAGGGTAATCCCATCTGCCCTCCTCCAGTCCTAGGGTACCACCACCCCATCCTCCCATGATTTGTTAAAAAGTGTGATCAGTGGTGTCACTAGGTTCTCCCTTAGTTCTTTTAGGATTCTGGGGTGAGTCCCATCAGGCCCCATTGCTTTGTCCACCTTGAGTTTTAGGAGTTCTTTCAGGAATCTTTCTTCTGTAAATGGACTGGTGTCAACCCCCCTACCCAGAGTGCTTCTATTGTCTGGTTTAGGTAACTCCTCACCATCTTCTTTTGTGAATACTGAGCAAAAGTATTCATTCAGTATCTTTGCCTTTTCACTGTCTCCCTCTGCCAACCTCCTCTCTCCTTTATTAATCTTCACTATTCCTCCCTTAACCTTTCTATGCTCCCTAATGTACCTATAAAAGGCTTTATCCCCCTTCTTACCTGAGTTGGCTATTTTTTCCTCGGTTTTGGCCTTTGATATTCTGATTGTCTTCCTGCTTTAATTGATACAGTTTCCTGTCATGCTCCTTCTATGATTCCTTATACTTTTCGAATGCAGCCTTTTTCTCCTTAACCTTCCCTGCCACCTCTTTTAAGAACCATAGTGTTTTTTTACTCCACTTTGTTTTCTTTATTTGTTTCACACACAGGCTTGTTGCCTCTATGATGGCAGTTTTGATTTTTCGCCATTGTTCTTCCACCCCTCCATTTTGGCCATTTGCTAGTTCATTCCTCAGGTATTCACCCATTTTGCCAAAGTCATCCCTTCTAAAGTACAGTCTCCTTGTTTTTGTATGGCTTGTCTCCAGGGTTGTGCTTATTGTGAAGCACACTGTGCAGTGGTCACTTGTTCTCAGATGTCTACTGACCTCTAAATTTGTGATCCTCTCTCCATTTGAGAGTACCAGGTCTAGTATTGCTCCCGCCCAAATTAGACAATAGCAAGGTAGGAGTAAGACCCCATAATTTAAGTTTAAAAAATACGTCATGAAAATATGTCAAAGCTGGACTAGAATTCCAAAGTTGCCATTGATGACCAGACTGCCAGTCAACAAACCATGGTGATAAAGAGTGCAATAAACTAGTACACCAATATTTAGCTGGGGAAAGTAATAAGGGTTTTAAATTTGCTTGTAGAAACTGGCAGAAAGAAAAAAAGAATAGGGTTCACCATATTTGACCTCCCTCCTGAATAGATAAATAAAGAATATTATGACGTAAGGGGTTCAACCTACTACCCCAAAATGGTTGAAAAAAAAAGACTGTAAAGCTTAGCCTCCCTGGATTTGGGAACAGGGAAGATCACACTGAAACAAAAAATGGGGACAAGATGCGTCTTAATCAAATAAACTTTTTTCCAAAAGACATTTTCTGTCTGGACCAAGTAGTCATTAAATTCTCACCCAATAACAGTTTCTTATCCCAGTTTAGAACATTCATGTGACCACCTCCCAAAAAAATCTCCAAGATACGCAGGGCCTCCTGAGAAATCTTAATCCCTGATACTGTCATAGGAGAAGTGTCAGGAGCCCCTAAGAATAACCAGCGGCTTTTTGAAACATCTAAACAAGATCCAGAAAAGGACCCAAATTCTGTACAGCAATGTACCACTCTTGCAGTGGAGATGAGGTCCCTAGTCAAAATAACTAAATCATCTGCATATGCAAGGGCAACATAAGGAACAACCAGGCCCGGCAAACAAATTGGGGAAATGTCAGGAGCAGAATTCAAAAGTCACAAAAGAGGATCAATACTGAAAACATGTAACAAGGGGCTAAGAGGGCATCCCTGGTGTACTCCTTTATGAATAGGAATATATGGACCTAGATATCCATTAACACATGCTTTCACTATCGCAGTCTGATACAAAATCCTCAGCCAATCAACAAAAGGATCTGGGATGCCATAACATTGCAAGGTATACCATAAAAAAGAATGATTAACATTATCAAAGGGCTGCATTTGGTCTAGAGAAAGAATTAAACCATCAATTGGAGAAGTATTATGACAATCAAATACTTCGTGGAGGAGAATGAGTGGATCAGTGATAGAACTACTCGGGATCGTACAAGATTGGGCCGGGGAAATCAAATGGTGGGCCACAGCCAGTAGTCTATTGTTCAGAAGTTTTGCAAGTAACTTGTATTCAGTGTTTAATAAACTGATCGGTCACCAATTAGAAATATTTAATTTGTCCCCTTTCTTATAAAGAAATATGAGTAGTCAAGTAACCATATCTAGAGGGACAAAATGTTGTTGCAACAGACAGTTAAACACCACAGTTAGTTCAAAAGAAAGTTCTTGTCCCATGATGGCATGCAGCTCTGCTGATAAGCCATCAGGGCCAGGTGAGTTATGAGAAGAAAGAGATTTGATAGTAGCCAAAACCTCAGAGACAGTAAATGGAGAAGTCAGAGTCGAAAGAGAACCAGGAGGTAAGGAAGGGACCGGAAATTGTTGAAAAAAAGTGTCAAAATCAGTCCTGTCAGAAGACCGACCACTAAACAAGGAGTAGCATGCCCTGATACTATCTGAAGGAGCTCAGAATTAGAAGTACGGACAATCTCCACCATGTTCTGCAAAGCTGAAACGACCTTCCTTCCAAGGTAATCCTGGTCAGCAAGCAAGGGGCAAGCATTAGAAAAAGAGCCAACCATGCAGTGTCGCTGTTTAAAGTGAAGACCTGCTTGCTGAGCAGTATGATAATAATAATATTTTTATTTTTAGGCACTTTTCTAAAAACCAAGGCGCCTTACATAATAAAATAAGCAATTCAAATATATAAACTGTCATTCATAAATAAAATCATACACATATAATATAACTGTTACGCTTGGGTCACTGATAAGATGACTCAGAGGGATCATCAGTGATTATTGTATACTTATGTTCTCATAATTATATGTAGTGTGTATTTTACACTCAGATATACCATGTAATAGGTCTGTCAGCAGTTCTCTTTGTCTCTAAGCAAGCTGACACAGACAGAAGGCCTTTGTTATGTCTCTATGTTTTATATTGTACATAAGCAAGAAATGTCATTTGAACTTGTCAGCATTTCTTTTGTCTAAGCTATAATGCTAATGGAGGCATATTCTGTCTCATATGATACTCATTACTAATTCTGTCTCCTAAGTCATTATCCAATAGAGAATGACTTAGGACCAAAACGTACTGTTTCTCATATCTGTAACTATGTTGTAATCTCTGTTGCTATGCTGTTATCTGTAGTATTTAGCTGACTGCAACCCATTGTAGCGTGCTTGAGACACTACTGTAACTTCTCTAGAAGGGCAGAGAGCTGAACAAGATCTTAGAGAACCTAAGATCTACAATTCTGGAGATTATGTACATTCTTCAGGAGTGGTGAGAAACCCATCTCCCTTGTGATTTTCTTTGTCACATGCTTGGCGTAAGTAGCATAATAAACTTTATTAGTACTCCTTGCTTGTTTACGAATGTTTCTTGGCAGACTCCGAGACACAAGAATCTGTATTATTATTATTATTATTATTGTTTACCCTACACACCAAGAGTGTTTAGGCAACATAACCAACAAACTCAATTATTAAAAGCCTGAGACCACAAATAAGTCTTTAAAGCCTGTTTGAATGACTCCACAGTTGCACACTCCCGAATCCGATGGGGTAGAGAGTTCCAAAGGGTAGACACAGCAAACTCAAACCCTCTTTCACTAGAAGATTTTAAACATACCCTTGGAACCTCTAACAACCCCTCGCCGGATGAGCGGAGTGATCGACCCAGATGGTAGGAAATCTGGAGCTCTTTCAAGTAGTCCAGGCCTACCTAAGATACTCTTAACATAGAGTGTTTAACAAGGGAGATTTGGTCTGTAAAATTATGGGCAGTGGAATGAGAAAGGGAATACAAGTGTTGTAATTGTTTATGGTTCTTTAAATAATCCATATATTCAGTAGATTGGATAAATCGTCCAGCAGACATGAGGAGAGACCGAAGTTCAGATTTGGTGTGCAACCACCACGCTATTGGAGTCTTGTAAAGATCAAAGATAGACTTCCTACAGGTAAAAAAAAAATGGACACGTTGTCGGGTAACACAACTACGGTCCAGAAGGGAGGAGTTCAATTTCCAGTAACTGGGACCAAGAGAAGCCACCGGTTCCCCCAATCGAAGACACAGAGCACAATGATCAGAGTATTCCACAGGCTGAATCAATGTGCTACAAATGTTTAGAGATTTAGAAATAAGCATAAAATCTATTCTGGTAGATAAGATTCCCTTTTAAAAAGTTCTCTCTCTTTTAACGGAAAAGTCCAAAAATGCATCCTTAAGAGCAGTCAAGCAAGTAACCGAACAAAGAGCAGGCATGTCTACAAAAATTTTGTCGGTGGAGGTAAGAGACCTTCTATCTAGCTGACTAGTACCGTAATTAAAATCTCCACCCTCAGATTATGTAATGAGCAACATGTAAATATGGACTGAGAAGATGAAACAGTGAGGTGTGCGCAGCCTTTGTTTAGGGAACATAGATTGAGATAACATGAAAAGCAACATCATGATGCCTAAAATCTAATAGGAGTACTCTACCAGGAATAGCATCCAGTAACTTAGTCACAGCAGGCTGAAGGTGATGAAAAAGGATGATAACCCCAGAGCAGCAGTCCAGACCAAGAGACCAAAAAGAGACTCCAGAGATCCATTCTGAGATGACTTTAGAGACTTCAGAGACCGAATGAATCAGGATGTTTGCAAAAGACAAATTCCTGGGGGTAAGAATGGAAGAATGGAGGAGGTGAAAAACAGCACCCTGTTTCCGATCATTTTTAATACTGTTGACATTAGACATCAAAAAGAATAAAGAAGAAAATAAAGAAAGAGCAAGAGAAAAAAGAAGCATTAGCTGTATTTCTTTTTTTTTTTTGTATGGCTCTTCTGGGGAGCAGATTTCTGTCCAGTGTCAAGAATCTCAGATGGGGCTACCTCATTGGCAGTATCCTGAGAGTGAGAGTCAATGGAAGAAGCCTGGGAGTCAGCATCAGAAACTACATCATCTACTAAAGTCAAAAATCTATTAGAAGTAGGAAGGGCAGGATTCAGATCTTTAGTGGTAGACTGGGACCAAGCTTGATGCTTCCTAGTAACCATTCTCCCCCCAACTGAGTCCTCAACACTCGGAGGAGGGGGGGCATGATAGGGTGAATAGCACTAACTCGCTCAGAAGGTGGGGGTTCCAAAATGATACTGAGAAGCCAGCTGGCTGCATGCCCTACGTCTGCTGCCTCGGAGCTCCCTTTCTCGGCTCCCAGTGCTCCTGATCGGGCTGCCTGCATTCACCCCTGAGGCACTGTGGCTGAGAAGTCAGCCAGCCACGCGCCCTATGCCTGCTGCCTCGGAGTTCCCTTTCTCGGATAAGACTGCTTTCAGGCTCGGTAAATATTGTGGAGCCGCTATTGGACAATAACTCCCCCGGCTCTCCAGTGATTGGCTGCTGAACCTTATTGCTTTGCCGTTGATTGGCTGCCTCAGACTCTGCTCCCCATGGCTTTCTTTTCAAAAAATGTTTCTTGCTCTGGGCGCCTCCGGCATGCTCACTCTGTATTCTCTATAAGAAAATTCTTCCCACACCACCCGACCTGACCTCGGCCTCTATTAAATGCTCTCATGTTGAGTGCCAGGCCAACCCCCTTCCCAGGTTGTTGGACATAATACACCCAGACACGCCCACTGTCTTGTCTCTACCCATAGACAACTCTGCCCCTAAGTAGCTGATACTATCAGCTTTCTGCACATTACCAGCTCTCGCCTCCCTCAAGAAACTGTTGCAAACCTTGCGTTCATTACCAGCAAAAGGAAAAATCTCCAAACTAAAAATGCTTTCTGCACCTATGCTTCTCTATAGCTGCCTAATATTACTAAGTTATGCTCCACACCAAGATATAACCCCCCTACTTAGACCATTGCTTCTCACATCAGGGACATCTCAACTATGGTCATGCCCCCCCCCTTCCATCAGACTTTAACTAAAGAACATGTGCAAATGCCATGGACGGTGTCAGCCATCTCAGTTTTCTATGTTCTATCCTTAGCAAATTGAAATCCTACCCAAAATGCAGCCTCCACTAAACCAACCTACGTTGGAAGGAGCAATAAAAGACTATTTAGTAGGCTAAGGTATTACCTTAAAAAACTGCTGCGGGGGTGGGTGATGATTTGGTTTGTATTGGAGGGTGTGGGACTGGCAGGGTGGTACAGCAGTACTCAAGATGCTTTGGATTCTGGATTATCGTTGCTGTTACACTGAGATTATTATTATGTACACATTATTACCAATTTAGATGGTTAGTAATGTTAATTTTGCTACATGGAATGTGAAGGGGCTAAGGGAAAAAATCTAAACAATACCAGGTGCTTAAGCACTTAAGTTTATTGCATTCCCAGATAACATTTCTGCAAGAATCCCACTTGCTAGATTCTGAAGCCTTGAAACTCAGGAGGCAACAGGTTGGTCAGGTCTTTAATGCCGCAGGGTCCACTAATAGCAGTGGAGTCATGCTAAATTGTCAATAGAGTATCCCCTTCATCTCCTCGCATGTTGTTAGAGATCCAGGGGGCAGGTATGTTTTGGTTCAGGGTACTCTTTGGTCCATGCCACTTTTACTTTGCAGTATCTACGGGCTTAATACAGATGACCCTGGCTTTTTTATGAAGTTGATCACCATTGTTTTCCCTATGCTCCCTATTGCAATTGTTATAGGTGGTGACTTCAGTTTGGTCGTAGACCCTAATATGGACAGGTCTGGCAGTGGATTGAGGGGGACTGTCCCCTGGGCAAAGGACATTTAGGGACCTGTTGGACCAATGCGGGTTGTGTAATGTATGGCGAGTATTGCACCCTAACACCAAGGAATGTACTTTTAGCTCGCCAGTGCATGGATCACAGTCTCGCATAGACTACCTATTAATCTCCTAGGTGCTCTTGCCGGGGGGTTTGTCTGCTTCAATTCAGCCTGGTCCAATATCTGATCATTCTCTGGTGGTATGCAATCTAGCTTTTCTTAATACGCCTAGGCGGGAGACCCGTTGGAAATTAAATGAACTATTACTAAAGGATACTAGGTACTGTAACCTTATAAAAGAACAGATTGACTTCTTTTTCTCTACTAACCCGATAGATAGTACGGAGCTGGATATTCTATGGGGTGCCTTCAAGGCGTATATGCGGGGAATTCTCATTAGTTTAGCTATCAAGAGAAAAAAGACTCAAGAAGCAGAACTATTATCCTTACTGGCCCAAGTACGGTCTTTAGAAGTTAATATATCTTCCAGCACTCCGAGTGAGGACAGAAAGAAACTTTTAATAGCCAAAGATAGCTATTTAGATTTGTTGAGGGAAAAGGCAGAGTTAGCCATTATTCGTACTAGAGCTAGTTACACAGATCAGGGAGAAAAAGTGGGGCGTATGCTCGTTTTAAGATTAAAGCAGCAAGAGTCTGCAAGATTTATCCCTCCGGTCCGGTCTCAGGAGGACGGGTCTCTGAGGGTATCCCCCCTTCTGACATAGTACAAGAGTTTGCATTGTACTATGAGCAATTATACAGGGACATGGACTGTCCTCCTCCCTTGGAGATGCTGGAGGAGTATTTAAGGGACTCCCATCTTCCTTCCCTGTCAGAGGCGCATAGGAGTTTTTTGTCCTCCTCTATATCCCTGGAGGAAATTTTGGAGGTTGTTAAGGCCTTGACTTCTGATAAAGTTCCTGGTCCGGATGGTTTTTCCTCATTATTTTATAAAGTTTTCCGAGAACAATTACTGCCGGTGCTTCACCGGTTGTACCTACATATTCTCTCCGGGGTTGCTATAGATACCTACTTGTTTGAAACCCTGATTGTCCTTCTCCCCAAACTGGACAAAGATCCTGAGTTAGTACAGAGTTACTGGCCTATATCCCTTTTAAATCAGGATATCAAAATTTTTCAAAGATACTGGCCGATAGGCTAACTCTGGTCCTTCTGGACCTGATTGGCATTTCCCAGGTAAGATTCATGAAGGGGCGGTCATCATCAGATCATTTGCGCACCCTCTTGCATGTCTTCTCGAAGTCCAGGGATGCCACCTTTCCTGCTGGGTTGGTCTCCCTGGAAGCTGAGAAGGCATTTGACTGTGTGAATTGGAATTTTCTATTCCAGGTCCTTAAAGCCTTTGATTTTCCTACCATGTTCATAGACTGGATTTGTGCTTTATATCGGGCTCCTTCTGCTAGGATTTCTGGAAATGGTGCATTTTCTAAACCCTTCCTTTTATACTCAGGTACCAGACAGGGATGTCTCCTCTCCCCTCTCTTATTTAATTTATATTTGGAAACTCTCATTCAAAATATCCTTAACAATGCGGGGATACAAGGCATTCCGGTGGGGAGCAATGTGGGCAAGATCACCGTATATGCTGACGATCTTCTCCTTTATCTGGCCCATCCAAAGACATCTATCCCGGCCTTGATGGGGGAAATTGCCAAATTTAGCTCCTTTTCAAACTATAAATTAAATGCTAACAAATAGTCCTTTTTTCCCCTTAACCATAAGGTTTTTAAGACAGACATTTCCCCTTTCGGCTTGTGTTGGGCACCCCGGGTTCTTAAATACTTGGGTATTAAACTAACACATAACTCTTCCTCATGGTTTAAAGAAAATTTGGAGCCTCTATCCCAGTTGATTGTCCAAGACCTGGACAGATGGTCTAAGCTTCCGGTTTCATTTTGGGGCCATATCAATATAATTAAGATGAATGTTTTTCCCCACCTTTTTTATCCCCTTTCTCACCTTAATTCATTCATCCCACTATCCTGGTTTCAAAAAATGCATAGAATCTTTACTAATTTCATCTGGTTGCATAAACACTCCCGACTGGCATAATATAAGCTGGCTGCCTCGAAAGCAGATGGGGGACTGTGGATTCCCCACTTGGCAATCTATTACTGGGCTAGTCATCTGGCTAAGTGCCTGAAGTGGGTGAGCCTGGGTCCCTAGAGTTTGAGACTGGTTTGGCTCAACATTGAACTAGATTTCATCCGATCTATGAACATGGACCCCCTGACTATGTTTTATGTTAAACTGTCTCTTTTACAAGATGCTAGTAAATGTCCCACCCTTATGACTTCACTGAAAGTATATGCACAGCTTTGTTCTTTTTTGGGATATACTCCATATCTGGATCTGTTCCAGTCTATTTGGAACTCACCAGCCTTTACTATAAACAAGCAGAAGATCTCCCGTACATGGCTGCCCCAAGTGGGCGATGGGATAGTATCTGTGTTTTTGGATGGCGAGGGAGCATGGCTTCCTGTAGCTAAAATCACCCAGAAATTTGGTATTCCAGTATCTTTACAATTTAGGGTTCTTCAATTAAAGCACTTGCTTACCACTGTGCTGGGTAATACCCCCCCCCTCGCCCTCCAGCTTTTGCACTGATTCCTGAACTCACCTCCTTATTGGGTTCTTCTGGTGTCATTTCTAAAATATATCAAGTTTTGTTTCATTGATGGTATGGGGGCTCCTATGGTCCGACTAGATTTTGGGGTTCTCTTTTTCCTCAATACACCTCCAATTGGACGGTTTTATGGAAGTTCTGTCACAAATATGTGTCTCAAGACAGATTACGCCTTATGCAATATCACATTTTACACAACTTGTATTATACTGCAGCTAAATTGGTGAGATAGGGTCTCCTCGAATCAGACGTATGTACCAGATGCTCCCAGGGAGAAGGAACACTTCTCCACATATTCTGGACATGCCCCAAAATAATCCCACTGTGGGATTCAATTAAAAACAACCTGGACCCCTTACTGGGTTTGCAGGACTGCTTTACTCCGGATATTTGCCTTCTGGGTGACCTGTCCTCCATCAAGGTTAAAGTTCGGAGATTTCGTGTCTCCATGATCGCACTTTCTGTTAAGAAACTTATATTAAGGCATTGGAAAGATAGGGTTAGCTGACATATCAGGAATGGGTTAATGAAATCCTTGCTAACCTTCGTACAGAGAAAGCTATAGCTAGTCTCCAAAATTGGTTACCAAGCTACAAACGTATCTGGGATCCCCTTCACACCTTAATCATGGTTGTACGGATATAGGTGTTGTTGGCTGTTAGTTATTCCTGTAGGCATATGGCTATTGTTATAGAATTCAAGTTACTATGTGGTACTACACTGCTGTACTTGGGGGTGGGAGGGATGGGGGCAGCTTATGTGAGCACTGGGAACAGGTTGTATTTGTTACAATTGCTGCCTCCTATATTGTGAAAATGTTTAGTAAAGTTTGAATAAAAAAAATCTGCTACTGCTTCTCCTACTCTGCTCAGGAAATGTTCAAATGAACTCAGGCCCACCTACTTCTCTGGACACCTCCGCAGCCCTCCATCAATATAAAGGGATTAGCTTTCTCCATATTAATGTTTGTAGCTTGTTAAAGAAGATTGACTCTATACAGACCTGGGCACCACATGCATTACCCGATTTCTTCATGATAACTGAATCCTGACTCACACCCTTGTCCCCGGATAAATCTATCAACATACCTGGATATATAATCCACCATTGAGACAGACCAACTAGAGGAGGAGGAGGAGTCACAATATATGTTAAGAACAAATTTCATGTCGCAGTCTTTAATTGTACCTTAAAGGCTAAAGAATTTGAATGCCTAGCCCTAAAATTATCACTCTCCAGCGAGAAATCACTCCTTATGGCAGCATGCTATCGACCGCCGTCTGGCAGCATAGCATTCTTGCCACACCTTCAAAACCTACTTGACTCAGCTAATACTGAGTGCATTCTAATAGGGGATTTCAACCAAAACTGGAATGATGACAGCTCTAAGAAACTAAAGGAGCTTTGTGATGCCAATGGCCTGTTGCAATTGATGTCTGCAATCACCAGGCCTAACAGAAAAAACCCAGACGGTAGTACCTTTCTGGACCTTATGCTAGTAAACAAACCCCACAACATTTCGCATACTGGAGTATTTTTCAATGACATAAGTGACCACTGCGTTACTGCCTGTATCAGACATGTTCCCCAAACAAAACTGGCCCCTAAATTTAAACTGAAAAGATGCCTGAAAAAGTTCTGCCACATCACTTTCCTGAAAGATCTAAGCAGCATTCAATGGCAGGAATTCTATCTGACACCCACCTTTAATGAGGCATTTAACATTTTTTACAACCTCTTACTGGGGCTAATAAACAAACATGCCCCACTAAGACTGTTCAAATCAAAAAATAAAACTCTAGGATGGTTCTCTCCCACCCTGAAGAAAGCACTTAGGGACAGGGACTACTGGTGTAAAAAAGGAAATCCCACCTGGAGGCTGACTGGTTAACATTCTGCATCTCTAGGAATGCTTGTACCAAGCTAATTAGAGCAGAAAAAGCTAGATATTTCCCAAAAGAATTAGAAGACAATAAAAACAATTCGCCCAAATTTTGAAACATCCTCAAAGAGGTTGAAGGTCATTCTTCTGTCACTCCCCTCCCAAACAAAGTATTGTCTGCTGGAACCACCTACACAGACAAAACTGATATACTAGAGAAGGTTAATGATCACTTTTCCACTGCAGTGCTTGCCTTTGACACCTTACCTATCAGCAAACTTAACCCAGCTGGAGACTACTCTGTTGTCCCTACTGATAACCATAACCAACTGCATCCCTCTCCTTTCAGCTTCCCCACAATTATGTTCAAGCAAGTTGAGGATCTCCTCCTTTCTCTGGATACTAAAAAGAGCACCGGAGCTCACAATATTGAACCTTATTTCCTAAAACTTGGCCATACCTACCTGACTGCCCCCATTACCCACTTATTCAACACCTCTCTGACACAGGGTGAGCTACCTGTATCATGGAAAACTGCCCACATCCTATCCCTATTCAAGTCCGGGGATCCGAGTGACCTGAATAATTACCAGCCCATCTCTATACTATCCGTCCTCTCTAAATTACTCTAAAGAATTGTCAATGTCTAACTTAGAGAACATCTGGATTCACAAAAGTTGCTAAACCCAGCTCAGTCCAGCTTCAGAGCCAAACACAGCACAGTATCCACTCTTGCAAAAGTGACTACAGACTTTCAAATGGCCTAGGATTCTAAGAAGTATGTATGTGCCCTCTTCCTTGACCTAAGTAAGGCCTTCGACACTATGGATCATACCATCATGCTTTCTGCACTGAATAATATCGGACTTGATAGGTCTGCCATCAAATGGTTTACCAGCTACCTAACCAATAGGCTACAACAAGTCAAGGCTATAGGTGACCTGTCCCCACAAAAAAACACTCTTACGAGGAGTCCCCAAGGCTCCATCCTGGGCCCTATCCTCTTTGCAATATACATCAATAATCTGGACTCACAGCTGGGCACAGCCAATGTGCACTTATCTGCAGATGATACTGTACTATACACCACAAATTCATCTTTGGAATTGGCCCATGAGCATTTACATCAAGACTTCACCACCCTCCAGTACAACCTCATCAATCATAAACTCCTCCTCAATACTAAAAAGACTAAATCAATGATTCTCTCTCCAAGTCCACTCCTGGATATGCACATATCCTACAGATCCGTACATTTTTAGACGAACCCCTTGGAGTAGTAAATACCTTTAAATACCTAGGGTTCTGGCTGGATAATAAATGTAACTTTCAGTGCCACTTAAATGAAATCTTGAAGAGACTAAGACAGCGATTAGGTTTATTCTATTGCTTTAAACATCTGCTTACATTAGAAGCTAGAAGGTGACTAGTACAATCCACATTCCTCCCTGTACTGGACTACGCTTATTTTATTTACAGTCACTGCCCCTCAACGATGCTCAACAAACTCGACACTCTTTACCACTGTGCCTTAAGATTTGTCCATAATTTACCTCATGGTTCACACCACTGTCTTCTTTACCAGGTGTCGGGATGGACCTCATTCTCAACTAGGAGAGAAAGGAATGCGCTCCTCTGGTTCCTTAGATCATTATCTGATAACCTCCCCTCCTACATCTCGCACCTTTTCAAACAGACCAAGGGTTCCTATGGATTAAGACGCTTCTCCATAATTTGCTTCCAGATTCCTAGAGTGAGAACACACTAAGGCTCTGCAGCAGTCAACTCCTCATTCCCTTCACTCTGAAACATTATGCAAAGTTCATTAAAACTATCCTCGCTACCAAATATGTCCACTTTCAAATCTCTAACTATGGATTATCTGAAGGAATCATGCAACTGCTTTAGACGACTATGATCCCTAAGACACTGGTGCCGCTTCCTAATACCAAGCCTAAGTATCTTCTTCACCATATAGCACAAGCAGCAGAACCATGCACCCTCTAGATTAGCTCCCTAATCCTAATTCTATCAGTCTATTTCCACCACTGGCTCTTCTGACCTCCCTTTGGCTGCCTACTCATTCACCCCGCTAGTACCCTATTCCATTAATACCTACTTACTTATTGTCACTTAGGTATGAGCTCTTACTTAGCGGTGACTCTGGGATTGTCCTCTCTCCTCACTACTATAAGTTACTATGCTGTACCTTTGCATGTTAATTATGATGACCGGCATGTATAGTGTTTGTCATCCTCATAAGTTCTATTTGTTTTTTCCATCGATGTCCTTGTAATTGTAATTTATGTATAGTACTGTATTGTATTAAATGTACTGTATTGTATTAATGTCCAGGACCACTTTGAAAATGAGTTTTGCTCAATGGTGTTATTGCCTGGTTAAATAAAGTTGATTGATTGACTGATTGATTGATTGATACTGGGCTTGGCATCAAAAGGGTCAGGAGATGCCGGCGAGGGAAGCTGGGGGGGAGCAGGAGTAGACTTAGGTGACAGCATCATGGATTGAGCAGTAGGCAAAGAATCACCCACCACCCCAATGGACTGTAGGAGGATCCGAGAAAGGACCTCAACCAATTTCTGTTTAATAAATTCCCTTTGGGCAGTAGCAATCAATAGTCTTTGCTCTTCAGGATCTGCAGTAGAATGCTTCCTATGTGCCGCTTCTGGACAGGATGCATAAGCATGACCTAGAGCCCCACATAAGTTACATCAAACAGAATTCTGACATTGTACACTGGCATGCCCCGTTTCTTGACAAAAGGAACATTTACTGAAACCACAGGCTTTACTAACATGTCCCATTTGGCCACACCTATAATGGGTCTTAGGCTGGCTGGAGTAAAAGAGAACTCCCTGTCCCTTCCCAAAAAGAAACAATTAGGGAGGTGTTGATATCCAGTATCATCTGACCTTAGGATAACCCTTATCCTCCAACACCCCGTCCAGATACCTTCAAATCAAAGATAGCTTCAGGGTGCCCTGTTATAGTGCATCTCTGTTTCAACCAATAAATAAGATCTGTTACACTAACCCCCTCATTACAGAATAGGACAGGGATGGTTTTATGCACAGGTCATGATAAGGAAACAGCCTCAAAGGGGGCCCACAAAGGAGTATTCTTTCTCTGATGGTATCCGGCCCAAAATTTATCTAATCCATTCCCCAACTTAAAATTAATATCGAAGGTGGCCAAGGCACCTAGCTTTACCTGAGCTCTTTCCTTCTAAGATTGCTTGAAAGGACAGAGCAGAGAACCTTACCAGAGCAAGGGAAATGGATTAAGACTTCTTTTGGCTAAGCAGATTTACTGTGTGTTGTTATTTTTATTTTGTACTCACAGGGATTGCTACTGTTTGTTGATAACATTTCATTGCTTTATTTTTTTATGATTCAAATTGTTGTTGCTGGTATACCTTCTTCTGCAATATTACAAGGTGTGCCTACAGGTGTGTGCTAACAGATTACTGCTGTAATCTTCTGATTCAAATTGTCTTTTGCAAGGTATATCTTCTGTTACTGCTTCGTTTTTCTCTGTAGCAAAGTGTTTCTTACAGGGTATATCTTCTCTGAAATTATTACAGTTGGTGCTTTACAGGTTTTACAGTTTTATCTAACATTAGGATAAGCTTTCAGGGTTACTGCATTTGTTGTTGACTGATTGTTTCTGCTCTTACCTCCTTGTTCTTTCATCTGTGGTGCTTCTTTTTTGGCAAGGGAAGGGCCAGCCACCCTCACCCATCCCCAACCACCCCACACTACACTCCTTTTATAGGGTACCACAGTTGTGACATTTCCTGTGGCAAAGCAGGAAGGGGCAGATCAGTGGGGCATCCACAAGGTGAGCTCATTTACAGGAGCACTAGTAATTTAACTTGTTATAAAAAGTTATATGAAAACAAAACACAAAATCACACCATTACTTGCATTTTCTTCCTTCTAATTACTCTGACCAGGTTATAAACCCATCAACTTATCAGGAATGGATATCATTAACTGCAGGTACTGCGGAACACTTTTCAGAAGGACAGTTTTACAGGATTTAGGACACTGTCCTACATGCTGGGCCATTGGAGATTTTAGGGCTTAGCTCCGGGCAGCATGGGCAGAGATTGCACACCTCAAATTTCATATTCAAGAGGAAATACATTATAAGAACCACCCACCATTTCCCCAAAATCCAACAGAAGAACCTCGACCGCAGAGGGTAGTTGGTCCAGGAGGTTGGCAGGTGGTTAGGAGGGGCAAATTGGGTGCCCCATCACTCTGTGCTCACCAACATATTACCTCCAAAAACCATATAAACACTACAAACATGTATCTGCCTCTATCTCCGAAATCAAACAAAGGGACAGAGGACACTGCAGAGCAGGACACTGCAGCACAGGAGCTAGCACAACAAAACTTGCCCAAATCAGGGACCAAAAGAAAAAAAGCAAAAGGGAAATCCAAAAAACTTCTGATCATAGGAGACTCCATGATTCGGGGAGTTGATACCCATCTCCAGCCAGGGGTAATGGTCAGATGTCTCCTAGGTACATCAGCAAGGAGAGACACTGACCGCATTGCTAAAATTGTTCACAAAGCAGGAGAAAACATTGACGTCCTGGTACACATAGGGACTAATGATCTCGCCAGTTGGTCAGTTGTGGAGACCAAAGAACACCTGACCAGGCTGGGTGACAAACTATCATGCATTTCATCCAACAATTCCTTCTCTGAGATCCTTCCAGTCTGGGAGAGGGGGGCAGATGCACAGATGGTCAGAGAAGGGGAGATGGGGGAGCTAAACATGTGGCTCAAGGGCTGGTGCCAGGAAAAAGGACACAGATATGTAGGGAACTGGCAACAGTTCTGGGAGCAAAAGTTCTTTAAATTTGATGGACTGCATCTGACTAAGGAGGGAGTCAGCGCATTGGGGCAGAAGTTTGACGTCCTTGCAGAATATTTAAACCAGCAAATGGGGAGAGGGGTGCAGCACCCCGTACGTCGAATGGGAAGAACACCCCTCCCCCCTCAGCTAGTGGTCAAACAGGGATTCAGCATGTTTGCAGTTCATTTGCATCACCAGGTCAGAAAAAAGGTCCGTCTCCCCATACAAGGCACAGGGGAAATTCCAAACCTCACCCAACAACTAACACACCGAAATCTGGACAATGAAAAATCATGTACACAAATGCTCACAGCCTGGGAAATAAGATCCCAGACCTGCAGATGATAATGTCAGAGGCTAAACTGGACATAGTAGCAATTAATGAGACATGGTTTACCAGTAACCACACTTGGGAGACTTCAGTACCTGGCTATGTACTGTTCAGAAGAGACTGAGGTACAAAAAGGGGAGGTGGAGTGGCCTTGTATGTCAATGAAAATATCAATGCTACAGAAATTCAGAATACACATAAGGAGCCAGAAGAACTGTGGGTCACCCTGGAAACAGGAAATGGGACAGCCATAAGAACTGGGGTTGTCTACAGGCCCCCAGACCAGGGGGAGGACATAGACACATTACTGTTAGAAGATACACAAAACATGACAGCTAAAAGGGAGGCTCTGATAATGGGAGACTTCAACATGCGGATACAGATTGGTCAATACCAGCAGGAACATCTGCCAGAACTAGACACATGGTGGATTCCCTGAAGGGAGGGCCTCAAACAACTGGTACAACAACCCACAAGAGACAGGGCTATCCTAGATCTAGTACTGACTAACAGGGAAGGGATCACAGATCTCAGGTAGAAGGTCACCTAGGGGCCAGTGACCATCACATGGTATGGTTCAGTTTGGCCACTACATCTAAATCATCCCATTCCAAGGCAAAAATATGAGACTTCAGAGGAGCTGACTTTGATAAGATGGCCAACAGAGTTAAGCTAGCACTGGCAAAAAGAAACACAGGTGAGGGGGTAGAGGCAAAGTGGACAAGCATTAAGGACGCAATACTTGAAGCAACATCCCATTGTGTTAGACAGAAAAGGAAGTGCAAAAGAAGAAGGAAACCACTTTGTTTCTCAAATACAGTAACAGAAAAGGTCAGAGCCAAAAGGCTGGCCTTCAGGAAATATAAGGGAACACAGAGGGATGAAGCTAAGGAGGCATACCAAACTGCCCTAAGGGAAGCAGGGAAGGCAGTAAGGCAGACAAAGTCCCAAACTGAGGAAACACTAGCATGAACAGTAAAAGAAGGTGACAAGACTTTCTATAGATACATTAGTGAAAGGAGAAAGTCAGAGGGGTATTGCTAGCTCAAAGGAGAAAGGGGCCATGTGAGGAGAGAACCTGTAAAAGCATCTATCTAAATAGATACTTTTGCTCAGTATTTACTGAAGAGAAGTGGGCAGGCCCACAGCTCAAGCACCATGGACACAGGGGGAGGGAGGTGAGCACTACTCCCTTCACAAAAGAAAGGGTCCTACAAGAGCTTGCTAAGCTCAGGGTAGACAAGGCAATGGGACCTGATGGTATACATCCCAGGGTACTTAAGGAGCTAAGGGTGGAACTAGCAGAGCCATTAACAGAACTGTTTAGTGAGTTTCTGAGCACAGGAGAGGTCCCAGAAGACTGGAGAAGGGCTCATGTGATCCCACTCCACAAGAGTGGTAGCAGGGAGGAGGCAGGGAACTACAGACCAGTCAGTCTTACCTCAGTAGTGGGCAAGATTATGGAGGAACTCCTTAAGGAAAGGATAGTGCAACACCTGGAATCCATAGGGGCACAGGATCCAAGACAGTATGGGTTTATAAAAGGAAGGTCCTGTCAAACTAATCTCATAGATTTCTTTGACTGGGTAACCAGAGTGGTGGACCAAGGGGGAGCAGTTGATGTCGCCTACCTTGACTTCAGCAAAGCTTTCGACACTGTTCCACATGGATGATTGATAAATAAGCTGGGTAGGCTTGGGGTGGGTCAGAAGTTGGTCAACTGGATGGCAAACTGGCTGATGGACAGAAAACAGAGAGTGGTGATAAATGGTATACAGTCAGAAGAGATGCAAGCACAAGTGGGGTACCTCAGGGATCAGTCCTGGGGCCAGTCCTCTTCAATATCTTCGTTAGTGACATTGCAGATGGACTAGAGGGTAAGGCTTGTCTGTTTGCAGATGACACCAAGATCTGCAACAGAGTAGATGATCCAGATGGGGTGGGCAGAATGAGAAGAGATCTGGATAAACTAGCAAAATGGTCAGAAGAGTGGCAACTGGGATTTAATGCAAAGAAGTGCAAGATCATGCACATAGGGAAGAGAAACCCTGAAGCCACCTGTAGGCTGGGAGGGAGTTGCTGGCAGTCACAAAGGAAGAAGAGACTTGGGCATCATCATCACCGATGACATGAAATCATCAAGCAGACCTCTAAAGCAGTAGATAAGGCTAGGGGATGTTAGGATGTATTAAATAGGGGTATCACAAGTCGTAAGAGGTAATAATCTCTTTACAAGACACCGGTTAGGCTCCATCTGGAGTACTGCGTGCAGTACTGGAGGCCACACCTTCACAAGGATATTAACAAATTGAGGCAGTCCAGAGAAGGGCAACCAAAATGGTGCAGGGACTGCATCAGAAGACATATAAGGACAGATTACCAGAGCTCAATATGTATACCCTTGAGCAAAGGAGGGAGAGAGGTGATATGATCGAAACATTCAAGCACCTTAAGGGCATTAACAAGGTGAAAGAGTCTAACATGTTTAATATAAGAAAAATAGCAGGACAAGAGGACACAGCATGAGAACAGAGAGGAGGCCGATTAAGGGGGAATGTGAAGAAATTCTTTTTCACAGAAAGAGTGGTGGATGCATGGAACGGCCTACCTCAGGAAGTGGTGGCTATGAATACAGTGCACAGCTTCAAACAGGCATGGGATAGGCATAAGGGAGCAATATAGATGAATATGAATAGATAGGTCATTGACAGTGTAAAGGTGTGTGGCACATTCATAAGGTAGAAAAAATGGGCAGACTGGATGGGCCTTGTGGTCCTTATCTGCTGTCAACCTTTATGTTTCTCTATGTTTCACCAGACACATGAATTAAAGCATACAATTCAGCCACATTGAACTCGAGACTGTCCTTCAATAGTTTTCTCCCCACATAGACACAGTCAGGAAAAATGTCCAGACCACCCTTGTAGAGAAGTCAGACAGCATTATGTTGCTTAGCAGGGTAAGTAGTTTGCTGAAAAAGGAAGCGTAAGATTTCTGGTTTGGAGGTGGGACCTGGGGTGGGGGGATGGGGCTAGGAGGAATCGGTCTGTTCCTGATTTCAGCAGGAATACGGTGAGGAATGTCAGAAAAAGTAGGAATGTCACTCATGCCATCCTCAAGAATGTCCTGACTGGAATCCAGAGGTTTAGCAGGCAATACAGTGTGTAAAACAGGGTGCTGGGTAAGCTCTAGGTCTTCAGGCAAATGCAAAAGGTAAGAAACATGCTGGGCCACAGGATCAGGATGCTGGGCTGAAGAATCCAGTGTAGTCACCAAGTCAGGGGAAGAGCGAACAGAAGAAGCAGAGGGAGAAACAGTACTTACAGTGGCAGGAGGGTGTGGAGAGATCAGGGAAACTCCCGGTATTTTAATCAGAGCAAACCCAGAAATCCAGCGCTGAGTGTCTGGGGAGCAAACCCAGCCTGCCGACTTAAGGGAGCATTCAATAGACCACTTGCCAACCTCCAGTAACGGAGTATCAGCCCAACAAAGTTTACTCAGAGTCACTTTTTTAAGTATCCGGTAAGACAGAGGTGTAGCAGCCTGAAACGAGAAGACCGTAGCTGAGTCCTGAGTATTGCCATCGGAAAAAATGGTCAGTGGTTTCTGTTGTAAAATCTCAGGAACAGTAACTATGGGAACGGTAGACACAGGTGCCGCAGTAAGCAGAGGTGCATCGGCAGAACCAGGATGCTCCACAGTCACCAAACAGGTGAGGAAAAACGGCACTTCAAGTCCTTAACCCTCTGTTGATGGTTGGCATCTTCTTGAAGCAGAAGTTGTTCCAGGGTATAAGAAGACACAGCCGAAACAGGAGGGGTAGTTTCAGATGAAAGATGTAAATCCAGGGCCTGGTCACAAACAATACTTGAAGCAGGCAATGTGAGATCCATTTCACTAGTATATTGTGAAACCATAGAGGCATCAAAGAATTCTTCCGAGTCCAGCAAATCTGGAGCCAAGGAAGAGACAGAGTCTGCAACCAGCTGTCCATCCTGCTCCATGCCTGTCAGCATAGCAACTGACTAAGCCATCCATCGATGGCCAAAAGGGTCCCCCTACTGGAGAGTAGGGGAAGTTTCCCTGGTGTCCTGGCCAAATTTCCCTCATTCACTAAAAAATACCACCAACAGCTTAATCTGGTTCAAGGTCAGTTGGCATTCATCTGTATACCCCTCCCCAAGGTCATGCCTGAAAATAGGCAGAATCTGCCTAGTGCACTTACCCGGTCAACAAAAACTAAATAAATAAAATAAATAAGTGATACTGCAGAAGAGCTAGAATGGAAGATTTGCCTCTTTGCAGATGACACCAAAATCTGCAATTAGGTGGACTCTCTGGGGGTAGGGTAGGTGTGTGTGGAAAAGATGAGCAGAGACCTGAGAAAACTAGAGGAGTGGTCAAGGGTATAACAGCTGAGCTTCAGTGTGAAAAAATGCAAAATAATTAACTTAGGGAACAGAAACTGAGGGGTGGGGTACAAAATGGGTTGAGTGGTATTGATGACCACCAAGCAGGAAAGAGAGCGGGGGGATAATGATTTCAGATGACCAAAAGGTGACCAGATAGTGTGACAAGGCAGTCAGGAGGGTTAGTGGGATGTTGGGGTGCATAGGGAGGGGTATCACCAGCAGAAGGAGGGAGGTGGTGTTGCTTCCGTAGAGATCGTTGGTAAGACCCTAGAGTACTGTGTCTAGTTCTGGAGACCTCATCTCAGGAAGGACATAGACAGAGTGAAGGTTGTCCAGAGGAGGGCAACTAAAATGGTGCAGGGTCTGCATCAAAAGTTCTACTAGGATAGACAAAATGACCTCAATATGTCCACCCTGGAATGGGGGGGGGTATTACAGAGACCTTTAAATACTTCATGGGGGTAAATAACGTACAGGAGGGAAGTATTTTTCAGAAGAAGAGGTGCTCAAGAACAAGGGGACAAGCTATAGCAGCTACAGCTTCGTAGGGGGTAGGTTTAGGGGAGATGTGAGGAAGTACTTCTTCACAGAAAGACTGGTGGGTTCCTGGACCAGATTTCCAGTGGAGCTGATGGGGGGTGTAAACAGTTGTGGGGTTCAAGAATGCATGAGATAAACACAAAGGAATCATAGTGGAATGGAAGGTGGGAGGGAGAAAGAGCTGTAGATCATTTATGGTCTGTGATAATAGTGTAGGCAGGGAGGAATGGTCAGACTGGATAGGCTAAGCAGTCCTTATCTGCTGTCAAACTCTGTTTCTATGTTTCTGCATTACTATGCAGTGAATCTAGTGATGCAACTCCTCTTCCTGATGACACTGTTTTAACTTTGACATTGTCACACCAATAATCTCAATATGATCAGGGGTGTGCCATGGAGCACACAGAGTTGGTATCAGTTAAATAGGACCAATCACCTGATCCAACCCACTGTTAATGGTATGCCAACAGAATGAGTAACCCAATCAGCTATGCACAGGTGAGCATAGTAAAGTTCTCAAGCCTGACCACTAGTCAGTTGTTAACTTCTACAGCTTTGCTGTTAGTGATCAGTGTCTGCATTCAAACTAAGTTCAATTAATGCAAAAAAAAACTGAAAAGAAGAAAAATGAACAAAAAAATCAATTTTTGGATGGATAATATTGTGAAGGGCAATGTAACATCCTACATTTAATGCATTTTCATTTCTTTTTTGTTTTTGTTTTGTGATGACTTTTTTCTTTGGGGGTATTCTTATATCATTAGAAAATCAATGGTGCCAGAGAGAATTTTATAATTGGCACACAGGTAAAGGAGAGACTGCTGAGGGGGCATAGGCCTTGTGGTGATTAGTAATTATTACTGTAGCTCACAATTGGCCACAGTGATCTTAGTAGGTTTACAGACTCTATCACAACATCATAAACAACAATCCAAAGCAGATGTATGACAACTGCACCTGCCATAAATCATCTACCATAATTAATATGTACTACTGACCTCAAGGCTTTTTCACCTCTTATTCATAGTCTGCATTACTCTATGCCAATTACTGCACTGGGAGCCAAAGTAGTTTGGCCTACTTTTCAAATTCAAAACAAACTTCTTGGCCCAATTTGAAGCCAAACCAAAGTTGCCAATGGTCCATTTCTCTCACCTTCACTTGTACATGATGGAAGTCATCTGACCTTCACTCTCCTATTTCCTGGGGCACACGTGTGCCCTGTGGCATCATAGGGCAGTCAAATATTGGTTGAGACTTAGGCCACCTTACTGATTGGTCAATGAGTCTTTGGTCAAGGTTTTGACTATATTTCAGAGGAGCAGCTGTGGCCCCAGTGCTATAGCAGCACCTCTTAACAAACTGATCCGTACAATGTACATTTTAAAGTGATTATTAAAGAAATGTGTTGACTTGCCTGAATAAAAGTCAGGTCATATTCTGTACATGGTCATTAAGCTGATAAATCATATTACCAGTGAGCGTGATGCATGATTTGGAAAAATTTTATACAATAGCAACAATATGTTTGCCACCATGCTGGATCCTTAAGGTCTTGCAACTTGCTACAGAGTCAAAGCGCAAAGGTGTTTCTGCAACATGCAGAGCTCACCTATAACATACAGGAACAGCTGGTACCACTTGGAACAGCTAGTGGAAAAGAACCATCTGACATCTGGTAAGTCTGCAAGTGTGGCAGGAGTACCAGCACACATTATCAGAGATAACGGTCAGCTACTGCCAGCACTAAGGAAAGTGAATAGATGGTGTTCAGATCATCATTGCTTGCTAAGCAACATGAAAAGTATTGATCTATAGCCTCTTTTCGTACAGTAATTGCTGAACTGTTGCTTTGCTGAGTCTTTATAGCATTTTTCAGTAGGCCCACTGAGATGCTTGGATAAAAACTAAGCTCATCCCTGTAGTTGGCATAACTAGCAATAAAGTATATTATTTTTTTATTTTATGTTACAAGTTATTTACCTGGGATAGACCATCTGAGATCCAACATGTCATTTTTTGATGGACCCTGCTTCGACTCATTCCACAGCTGGCTGAACTGCAGCACTGAGAGCTTTTGTGATTTGCTCAAGGTCTTACTGTATTTGGATCTGGTAGGGTTTGAATCTGCAATTGTTCTGTTCCCAAACTCATGCTCTAAACACTAGACCGCACTGCCTCTTCCAATTTTAAAAAGCTGGGCAATCAGACTTATTTTACACCTCCTTCCATACCCGACAATATGGATGTATTAATTGTTTCCTAACTAGTATGCTCTAAGATAGGATGCCAAATACAGCAGGAGAAATCGGGAAGCCTCAGTATTCAACACTGGACCCCAAACATGCACAAGAACTGGTGTTCATTAAGATAATTGTATTAATCTTAGGGTTCCATTATGATTTCCTCTTAAAAACTGTGTACTGTAGGTGCTTGAGTTGTGCTCTACCCCTCCACTATTGCCCTATATATAGAGATTTTATTTTGAAGTCTCAGTCTAATCCACTCAGTCACCTGCATGTCCATGCTTTTGTTTATTTAAATGACTATCTGTATCTCTGGCTTGGGTCTTGTTCATTCGGTTGTTTAAACCTGTTTTAACTTTTCTTCATAACTTGTCATATTCATATCTCTGTCACATGCAGTATGTTATTAGCATCGGGATGTGTTTGTTAATATGTGAGTCTCAGTGGGTCAGGTTTGTTTCACTGAGGTGTATTGTTCCAGTGTCAACAATTTCTGGGCTCTGTTCCAGGTAGAACTGGGAAGGCCGTCAGCAACACACCCCCCCACCCCCCCCCAACAGCTCACTCCACATGGTTGATTTGGCATGCCATGGGGAACTGTAAAGTTACAGATTGCTGTGTGACTTAATAACAAATTGTAGTTGCTGTTAGATATTTGTTTGGTGTATTGCCAGGGTTACATATGCAAGCTTACATACATTAGCACTACAATGGCTGAGGAACCTATCAAACCAGCTTGGTCCAGCACCAGCAAATCTGCAGTGTCCCTTGAGCTGGTGAATGTGAGAGAAGGTATTGCCATTTTCATCACCTGAAAGTATTTTATTCACAACTGAAACTTGCTTCTCTTGTGGCAGAGGCACTTGGTAAGTACAGTATTAGTAATACTAAGAAAATACAAATTACACATACCTCAATAATGTAAAGCATCATGGGAAGCATATGCAAATGCCCATACATTAATTTGGACTGGCTCAACTTTAAGCAAAATTGCATGATTCTTTTGTAGTTCTTTTCTCTCTCTACATTACATTCTCTCTCTACATTAGTAATACTGATACTAATATTGGGATCTAGCACAAATAATACACAGCATGCATGCTGAAAGTAACATGCATGCATATGTGCAGATGTGCGGAATGTGCACAAGGCATGGCCGAGCATCAGGCATGAACTGCACGTGAAGGAGCACACAGACTGCCTGTGTGCAGCTGCATGTCTAGTGTCAGACACATGTGTGATGGGGTGTGACCATGTAACAGCAAGCTTGTCACCCCACCAAAGCAGATAGATCTGCCAGGTGCATGCCATGATGCATATATACATATGGCAGCTGGAGGGCTGCTGTAGCAGCAGTGCACCATAGCACATAGCAGCACTTGTAGTGGTGGGTGACAAGGATGGGAATGGACATGTGAACACATTGGCAGATGGTGCCATAGGCAGTGCCATGGCCTGCTACCAACCACACTCTGGGAAACAGCATCCATGGATACCTGCAAATGGGCGTGCCACTGACTTGTATAGTACATACCTGTGGCCCAGCAGATAGCACGTGGGCACAGTTGCACTACCAGCCATACATACACAATGGCCATGGCCACAGCCCCCTCTGCACACAGTCCACACTGCATCTCCCTCCACACTCAGTCCGCCCCCCCCCCACAGGTCACACTGCATTCCTCCCCACACTCATGTCCCCCCCCACACACACACACCATGCAGCGGCCATGCTGCTGTGAAGGAAAGACAATGACACAGCTGTAGGAAAATACAGATGTAATACAAATAGAGACTGAACAGTGACATGTACAAACTACCAGTACAAACAAAGACCAATGAACAGGGCAGTCAAACATGCAATGTGTATGGAACTCTATGACAATTCATTAAACATAACCATAAGGCACAGGCATGCCAGACAGTGGCGGCATGGTGGGAGCAGTGGCTTTACAGACACCGTCTGTCTACGGTAGCAGAAGTGTTCCTTCAGTCCTCCCTCTCCTCCTGGGAGTCCTCACTGGACCCCAGTGATGTTGTCTGCATCCATGGCCTGGGCAGCAGGACAAGGTGGTGTAGTGGTCCTCTGTAGCCCTGCAATGACAAGAACTCATAGGGAGGACAGGCATGAGTGGGATACCCATGCAGAGCCTGACTGTCAGCACAGCTACACACAGGTATGGCAAAAGAAGCAACACCTTCCTTAGAGAGCTCCTCCACCATCCACATTTTGACAATGTTAGAGTTGTAGTATATATTGGCAAGCCCACCCACAGGGACAAGAAATAAGGTGCCTTCAGCTGCCACCTACTCCTCCTTGGTGTCTCTACCACACAAGTGGCCCCATCCTGCTGCTCTTGCTTAGTCAATTCTATACAATCCAGTAGTCCAAACTGGTCCTGCAGGGAACAAACATATAAACACTTGTCAGTGATACAGATAACAAGACCACAGCAATGTCACATTACTGCACCCTGCAGGTAGCATACATACCTGTACAGGAATATGGATGTTCCATACATCACTCCCATTGAGGATGTCCAACTAGGACTCCTCAGACACCTTCCACAGCTTTCTAGGGTATTCACCCAGAATACTCACGTGTAGAACAGTTATGAAGGTGGGAAGAGATGCAGCTGCCATCTTTGGTCCTTCTTCACAAGGTGTGTCCAGGTGACACCCATGCAGGTCCCGTCACAGCGCACTCATGGCCTGACCATGCCCACATAAAGCTGCACATGACTAGTGTGCACCATATATACTCACGTTGCCATTTACCTATCTGATGACAAGTAACCGGAAGGAGAAGATTGTGATGTGTCTGGGCTTCTTAATGAATGTCCTCCTGCTGGAGGCTGAGGCTAACCACGAGCAGCGACGGTATCCGGGTCCATGACAATGGGTATTCAGATGATGACTGGATGCCAGGACATTGCAGGACACACACTGCATCAAATGATTCTAGTTTGACTGGGCCAAAGTTGAGCAGGTGTGTGACATGGTCCACATCACTGTGGCTCCATGGAGCCAGCATTCCAGGGTGATGACCATGCAGACTAAGGTGCTCTGTGCACTCTTCTGCTATGCCACAGGGTCATTCCAGAGGGTGTCAGAGGATGTGGGTGTCAACCAGTTATCAGTGTTCAGATCACTGGTGCAGGTGATGGATGCCCTGCTGGCCCATGTACATGACCACATTAGATTCCTACATCTGAAGCTGATGTGTAGGCCACTAAACAAGCATTCTGTGCTATGCATGGCATGCCAAATGTACTTGGTGTAATAGACTGCACCCATATTCAGATAGTGGCACCATCCAAGGCATGAGGAGATATGGGACACATTCCATCATAGAGAGAACAATAGGGCTACTGAAAATGAGATTCTGTTGTTTGGATCATACAGGTGGAATAATGATTCTGTCACTGGGAAAGGCATACAAGGTGTTGACGGCATGTGCCATGCTCCAAAACATTGCCATTAGTCACCATGTACCCATGCCACCTGCTGAACAGATGTGTGCATTGCCTGATGTGGACAATGGGGATCCTGGGACTGAAAAGGAGACATTGAGTAGACATGCTACTCAGGATGCTGTTGTATGGGGATCTTTCCAATATTGGTGCTGGGCACTGACAGGTGGCATCACTGCTGTACTCGTGACCTGTTTGCCAGCATCTGTCATGTGAGTGTCTGTGGTACAGGGGAATAAGTGTGAGCCGAGGGGGTAGGGATTGCCATCATTATGCTGTGGTGTGTGTAGGGTGGACTGGGTGGCTGCTGCGAGCACAGTGATGAGTTATGCACCTGAGTGCACACTGCTTGGAGGAGGAGGTACATAGGTGTAATGGTGTTTGTGGGTTCATATGTGTGTTGTGGGGGGCATGTGTGTGCTGTTGGGGGTTCATGGGTATCTTGATTGGGGGTTCATAGGCAAAGTATGGTGGATCCTAGGTATGGTGGGGGGGTGATAAGTGTGCGTGTTGGGGAAGTGGTGTGCTGTGCTGCTGTGGCAGGTGTATGGTTCTGTGTGTGCCATGTGAGTGTTACCGTGTGTGTGCTACTATGCTTTGTCACTGGTGCGTGTTGACCTTATTTTGTTTTCTTTGCATGTGGTTGCTGACTTAGGCAGGCAGATGAGTGTGTGCCCAGCTGCTCTGTAGGTGCATGAGCATGTCCACCACCATGTGGACACACATCTGTGGGACTTCATGCCAGCTGCTGTGGTTGTATGTTCCCCTCTTGTGCTTATGTACAGCTGCCCACATGCTGCTGGGTGTCCGTGAGAAGGTGCACATTCTGTAGTACCACGCCATCAGTGCTGTCTTGTTGGGCTGTTGCAGGCACCAGTGTGTTTGTCTCATGTGTGCCTGATGTTGGCAGCTAGGTGTATCTTCACCGTGGAACACCATCTCTGAGGAGGTACTGGGTGCACATCTTATTGTGTCCTGTGGCTCTTCCTCGGACCATGTGCTGCAGACAGCTGCTGGTTGGAGTGCATCCTCACGGTGAGGGGAGGATGCTGACTAGCCTAGTGTTCACAACCCTGCTAGCAGGTGATCAGTGAGGCACTAAGTGAGGTCGTCCAGGTGTTTGATCTCACACTGCATACCATGCACCTCTTCTGTCAGCCCCAGCATTCCATCTGTGTTCCTGTTGTGGGCATCCAGCCTGTCATGCTCCAGCTAGTGTACCTCTGTGTAATAGGTGTGGAGGACACCATGGGTATGTGTCCTCCTTGGCTGGCCAGCTGGCTGTGTGGATGGACCCTTGTTCCCACTGTCACCAGGGGGGTGTAGGTGTTGTGAAATCTGGGCCCATGGTGGACACATGTGCCCTTTGTGTGCCTGTGTGCATGTGCTAGCCCATCTTGTCTCTCTGAGGTGTTGTCAAGCCAGCTAGGGCTCTGGCTGTCCATGGTGCAAATCTCATCACCATCATCCTCCTCTCTCTCCTCGGAGGTCCATGCCTGTGTGGCCTCCATGTCTGTCTCAGTGCCCAATGGCATTTCCATGCCCCACTCTGAACCTGTGGGGGACAAGGGAGATATGATACCTGTGGCAGGGCTGCTGTGGGTATTCTGTGCTGTGGTGCATGCACAAATGGTGTGCCACCTATGTTGTCCTCCTTGCCACAGAGCTCTGTGCATGGGACTGCTGTGGAGTGGGCTCCAGGGAAGGTGGTAGCCCTCCTTCAGGGAGGTATCCAGCTGTGCCAGAGACTAGTGGGTGCAACACATGGTGGTTTCCACATGCATGGTATACATACCCTCACGGAACCTGTCCCTGCTTGTCTCTATGTATCTGGCAGTGTGTCTATGCCCTCCCTCTCTCTGTGTAGTGCCATCTCTGTGAGGGTGTCAGTGGCCATCCTCTTCATGGGTGTTAATGTGAGTGCAAGGCTATATGGGCCACCGCCCATTCTGAGGTATGTCTGCGTGCCAGCCACAAGTATTTTCTTCACTGCCACCTGCAGGTTGTGCCTCTCATTTTTGAAGGCAGAGGGTGTCCATGCTTCTGGGCTGGCAGTGTTCATGGTGGCCTTTATATCAAGCCACCGGCAGGCCATGGTCTCCTGGGCCATCAACAAGGATTGTGCCCTGAACAGTGTGGCATAATAGATACAGATGTCCCTGATCAGTGCCCCCACCTGCAAAATTCATGGACTGGCTATGTCCACCACCTCAGGTCCAGATATGTCCATGGCACTGTTCACCTCTCTGACCTGCACTGTTGATCCCCAGTGTTTGCCTGGTTGGTTCCTGCACATCTCTGCCAGTATCTAACATTGCATCCACCGTGTCGTCTATTGGGTATTCACTTCCACATATCCATGTGGGGCAGATCATATGCCTATATCTGTGGAGTCAAGGGGTGAATCTGCATATTCTGGGACAGCCTCACTTCACCCATGTGGGGCCCTGCACATCTGCTGTGTTCCTGCCTACCAGCTCCATGAGCAGTGTGTGCCTGTTAGTAAATGATGCGTTACATGGCTGCCTTGCACGCCACATAGCTGCGTGCTGCATTTCTGACTATCTTGGGCATACTTTATGCCCATTCATGCATAGGGCCCATTAACACGGTTGTTATCAAGGCTTTTACAGCTTCCTCATATACTGTAGTGGTAGAAAGCGGTATTTATTGAGCCAAATTACTCAGCCTGATATGAAAGACCTGCGCGTGCATAAGGATTTGTGCCCCATGTGAGTAGTAACTATGTGTACAATTAGATTTCATGTGCTGCAGGAGGGAAGTCAGTCAACTGTCCACCTTGGTCACACACAGAGGACATCAGTTCAGGCAATGGATGACCCCTAATGTTATTATATGCCTAGTTCAGTCAACTCTTACTAACTGAAAAGGTCAGTCAAAAGTCTAGCATAGAAACACACTGTAGAATGTGGTGGCAGATAAGGGCCAGTATGCCCTAACAGTCTGCCCATTTTTGTTTACTTAATTTTTTGCTGCAGACTCTATTCGATCTACAGTGCAATGACCCCCCCCCATTCTTATGCCTATGATTCTCTTGTGCATGTCCCAGGCATTTTTGAGCTCCATCGCTGTTTTTACCTCCATTACCCCACTGAAAGGCTGTTCCAGGTATCCAACTCCTTTTCTGTGAAGACGTACTTCCTCACATCCCTCCTGAATTTACCCCCTCCAGGGACTGTTCAAGGTATCCACCACCTCTTCTGTGAAGAAGTACTTCCTCATGCCGCTCCTGAATTCACCCCCTCCAGATTCATGGCATGTCCCCTTATTCTAGAGCACATTTTTCTTGGACAAATACTCCCCTCCCCTCCTGTACCTTATTAACCCCCATGAGGTATTTAAAGGTCTCTATCATATTCCCCCATCTCCCTCCTCTACTCCAGGGTGTACATACAGTATTTAGCTCCTTTATCCTCTTCTTGTAGGGTTTTGATGCAGGCCCTGCACCATTTTGGTAGCCCTACTCTAAGCCGCCTACACTCTGTTTATGTCCTTCCTGAGATGTGATCTCCAGAACTGGACACAGCACTCAAGGTGGGGTCTTACGAGTGATTTATATAGGGGGAACTACCACCTCCCTCTTCCTGCTGGTGATACCCCTTCCTATGCACCCCAGCATCCCACTAGCCCTTCCAACTGCCTTGTCACTCTGCCTGGCCGCCTTTAGGTCATCTAATATGATTACCCCATGTCTATTTCCTGCTTTGTTTTTGTCATCATCATTCCACCCATTTTGTTCTCAGCTCCCAGGTTTCTATGGCCCAAGTGCATTGTTTTGCACTGTTTTCATTAAACCCAGCTGCCATACCCTTGACAACTCTTCCTGTGTATTAATATCCCTTCTCATACTCCCCCCCCCCCAGAAGTGTTCAATCTGTTGCAGATCTTGGTGTCATCCTCAAAGAGGCAGATCTTCCCTTCGAGTTCTTTACTATATCATTTATAAAGACATTGAAGAAGACTGGTCCCAACACTCAACCCTGAGGTATCCTGCTGGTTACCCTCCCCTCCTCAAAGTGAACTCTGTTTACCATTACCCTCTGTCTCCTATTCCCTAACCAGCTTCTTACCCAGGTCACCACCTGATTACCCAACTCCCAAGTTGTCCAGCCTGCTTACCTATCTCCTACATGGAACAGTGCTGAAAGCCTTGCTGAAATCCATGTAGGCCATGTCCACTGCTCATCCCTAATTCAGCTCCTTGGTCACCCTGTCAAAGAAATCTATCAGATTTATTTTGCATGACCTTGCCCCTGTGAAATCATGCTGTCTTGAATCCTGTAATCTGCTGGATACAAGATATTCCACAATCCTTTCTTTAGTAGTGTTTCTGTTAACATACCCTCCACCGATATCAAGCTGTCAGGCCTGAATCTTCCTTCCTGCCACTTTTGTGAAGTGAAACTACATCTACTCTTCTCCAGTTCTCCAGACCACACTGGTCTCCAGTGATCTGTTAAATAGGTATGTCAGAGGTGCAGCTAGTACCTCCCTGAGCTCCCTCAGCACCCTTTGATGACCCTATCTGGCCACATAGCTTTGTTCACCTTCAGGTTAGCGAGTGCTTTCTGGACCCTCTCCTCAGAAAATGGACTAGTGTCTATTTCCCTCCCATCAGAGCTCCTGGTGCTTTTTTGTGGTCCCTCCACTTCCCCATCTACTGTGAACATGGAACAGAAGTACTTGTTCAAGATGTTGGTCTTTTTTTGATCCCCCTCCATATAATCTCCTCCCTTCCTCTTCAGCTGTGCAATATCTCCCTTTGTCTTTCCCCTTTTGCTAGCAAACCTAAAAAATGGTGTGCCCCCTTTTGATAATGCTTGAGGTATGCTTCCCTCTGTTTGTGCCTTTGCTGTCCGTACTGCTTTGCTTGCCTCCCCCTGTTTCCCTTATACACCCTATCATCCTCTCACTGGGTCTCCTTATACCTTTTGAATGCTACTTATTTAGCCTTTACCTTTTCTGACACCTCTTTCAAGAACCATAGCAATCTTCTCTTCCTATTACTTTTGCTTACTTGCTTGACATACAGGTCTGTTGCCTTCACAATGCTATCGTTTAGTTCGGCCTACTTTTCCTCCACCTCCAGGTCATCTCCCCCTGCCAGGTAATTCCTGAAGCAGTCACCCATTTTTGTCAGTGTCAGTGGCTCAGTAGGTAGCACACTTACCACTGAGGATGGAAGATCAGAAGGTTGTGGGTTCTAGCCCCTCAGTGGGAACTAAGGATAAATCCCAATACTGACACCGTAGTGCATCATGAGGGGGGTGCTGCACTTCTGTGGTGCCATCTTTCAGATGAAATGTTAAGACAAGGTCCCATCTGCCTAGTCTGCTGGTTGTTCGGGTGGACATTAAAGATCCCATGGCACATCTCAGAAAGAGTAGGGGAATTTTTATTGGAAAACTACACACAAACACAAATCCATTCCAAAACAGACTCACTGAAACATTACACAAATTAATAAACAAAGTTTAATAACAAAATTATGCAATATTTATGAAACCTTGGTATTCACAAAATTTTAACTAATGTATCAGTAGCAAAATAAACACTTGCCAAGATAAGTCCTAACCTTCTAATAGTTCCCCTTAAATAAAGTAGTTATTCCATTTTTCCATAACAGCCGAACTTTAAACTCAGAAAATCTTTTACAATCTTGACTATAAATGCTTTGCAATGCTCTTCCTATAATCTGTAGTATATCTTGATAAAAGACATGTTTTTGTTGCAGAATCCATGCACATTGAACTTGCCAAATATAACATATTATTAATATTCCTATAACTTGCAGTGTCCCCGGTTGTATTTGTTTCATTTCCCTGGATACAATCCCAGAACAAGTTCCTGATAAGTCATGCATGTGAAATGAGGCTCTCCCCAGTGTGCAGTCGCATATTTCCAGAAGTTTACAATATATTGACATTGAAGAAAAACGTATTTCTGGGTTTCTAGATTTGATTCACAGTCTTGCCATATACAGTACCTATCTGAAAGTTGTTAGTGTTTATAGGTGTTCCAGACACCTAGTCTCCCATATACGCTAAGCCATGAGTTATCCCAAACATGTTCTGGAATCCAGTTGTTATTAATATACCTAATGACTGAGTTTTGTTCACCTGGTGGACAAAATGGGAAGTTAAACTCACTGTCAACATTTATTTGCATTATCTCATTATACAGTTTTTTCCTTGTACCTGTTTGCATATATGCATGTGCTATGTTCTATGATTTTATTTTCGAAAATGTGTTACCAATATATTCTAGAAGAAAAACAGTCTTTTTCATATTTCTCAGTTTTTAAGCCTCCCAATCTGTGGTAAAATGTATCCATTCAGAAATAGCTGGCAACCATGCAGTGCTTATATTTTTAAAGGACTAATATTGGTAGTGAAAAATATACAATAAAAGAAAGCTACCGGAGTCACCATTCCTAGTCATCTGTATTGCTTCAATTTATACATATTTCTTTTCACAGTGTTCAACCGACTGCCCCATAAGGCTTGAAAAAACACGTTATACAGTTTAGTCTCCACATTAGGTGGTGGTGGTGGAAAAATCTAACTGATGTATACAAACATAGTAAGTAGGAGAGTTTTTATCAATAGTATTCTTTTCATTTTTGAGATTTTTTCCCGTTCCAAAAATTTACTTTTGCCACTGATGTATTCAAACACCTGTTTCAATTTGTTTTTTGCATTATTGGTGGTACCAAAAGTAACTCCTAAGATATTTCTGTTGTTTCCACTTTGATTGAGGCAATGGTGCAAGGGAGATGTAGCACAGTAGCACCTCTATATATCCTACACTTTTATCATAATTTATCTTTGATTATGAGACTAAAGTGAAATCTTCCAAATTAGTTTTCATTTAAGTCCCAGACTCCTCATGTGCTAATAGTACCACTACATCATCCACGTAAACCATTATTTTAATAGGCAGATGGCTTGGTGCTAATGAAATCTCTTCTACTTTAGGTTTATACTGTCTGCTTCTTAATAGGAGGTTCAGTCCAAAAATATGCAACAGAGAACTAAGTGAGCATCCTTGTTGCACCCCCCTTCTTATTATGCTAGTGCTCCCAAGCCAATCATTCACTAGCAGTATAATGTGTGTTCTTCTATATAGGCTTTCCATTCACTGTATAAAGGTGACTTGGATGCTATAGAATCTTAACACTGAATTTTTTTATTTCTTTATTTATTGAAATGTTTCACCAGGAAGGGTACACTGAGCAACGTAATGCTCATCTCGCAGTACATCCTGGGGGAAGAGGGAGTGGGAAATTTCAACATATTTAAATGATTCAGAAACAAAGCATAGTACAGTACAGAGACAGAAGCATATAAAATATGACAGTCTATACATTCAGGTAATACAGTGCAATCATATGGGGGATTCATGATGATTCAAACAACAAGGGAGGGAAACATGAGTAGCAAGACACATTAAGTAAGTGCTAGGTGATTTAGAACGAATAGGTGGAGGGTAGAGGGAGGGGTGGGAGGGAGAGCAGTATACAAGGAGAGGTCAAGAACAATAAAGATGTTCACGGAGAGGCTATCAAAAGCCTTCTCCTAATCAGTACTAAGAATAAAACCCTGTACCTTTGCATTAGTCCCTCTATAAAACAATTCCCTTAATATAATCAAATTCTCCTGTATGGTTCTTGTCCTGAGTGCACTTGTTTGTGAGGGGCTGAGAATCCCCGCTGCAGTCGCCAATCTGCTAATTTTTTTTTAATACTTTGTAATCGGTATTGAGTAAACCAAGTGGTCACCAATTTTGCAAATCTGTCTTATTCTCTTTTTTTATAAATACATATTAAAATCCCTTGTGTCATTGTAAGAGGAAGTGTCCGCTGGAGGAAACACTAATTATATACCATTCTCAGATGTGCAGCCAAATGTTAATTGAATTTTTGATAAAATTCAGAACTCAAACTGTCTTGTCCAAGAGCCTGTTCTTATTTAGTGAGTCAATACAATCCACAACCTCTTGTGCTGTAACTGGGCCAATTAATTTGTGTTTGATGTCTCCTGGTAAGTCCAAAACACCTACATTTTGAAAAAAGCTGTGTCCAGTTTCTGTCCCACTGCCATGCCAAATGTACTCTGTACATATGCATTTACGTCTTGTAGTATATCATGTTCTGAGTAAAATGTTTATCCACCATTATTACTTAAGCAGCTTATAGTCCAAATGTCTACCTTTTTTGACAATATTTAAAAGCTTTGAAAAACTGTTTCTTGTTTTGGGTACCAAAATGCATTTCTTGTTGCAATGATTTGCCATGGTCATATTGTAATTATCACATTTCTTTATTAAATTCTAAATCAAAATTCCATTATCATCTCCAAATAGTTTTTCTCTAGATAATGACTAGTGTAATGTGTTACTTAGTTGAAGGTATCTTAAATATGTTAGGGATCCCTTTTGACCTGAATATTTTTGAAACAGATCTTGAATTTCTGCTTTACTATCTTCCCACCATTGCAGATAATCGTCATATAGGCATATGACAGATAGTCTTGCTTCCTACAATAAGAACCATTTCTGATTTAAATCTGTCTCAGACATAATTTGATTGTCATTCTCCACGGCACTTTACCACTGGGAGGATTGTCCCCACTGAACTGAAATTTCCAACATCTTATGATCAGAGATTTCAGTATCTATAGTACTGGCATTCAATACAGTAAGGAAGGGAGAAACAAAAAAATAGTCCAACCTGGTCATCAGTGTACCCTTTGTTTTATTAATAGCATTGGAATTACAAACCTTTGAGTCTGGAGACTCTTTTATAAAGGCTTCACATCAAGGTTAAAGCACAATAGACAGAGGTACAATAAAACAGTATGCCAACCTGTTTTATGTTTTGTCTTATATGTATCCTATAAGGAGTATTGATGCACAATACTAAGTAGGCTGTTGGAATCACAAAACATTTTAGTCATTTTAAGACCACTATCCACACTCTGTATCCCACAATTAAAATCACCTCCCCATATAATCACTCTTGATATATGTAGGTAAGGCCGAATGGTCTGAAAAAGCTCTACCCTAGTGGCTTTGATCGGGGGGGGGAAGGCATAAACTATCATTAATAGAAATCTGGTTTGTTTATAAGTTAAGTCCAGAATCATCGCTCTTTCTGGTTCCACATCTGTAAGTTTAGTCACATGGACGTCTGTCTTGGCTAAAAGAATTCCCAACCCCATCACATCTTTCAGGACCCATGGACCAAAATGCAGGTCCTTTACTCACAATTTTGTTGCTTGGGAAATATCAAATTGTGTATTTAATCTTGTATCCTGTAGAAATACAATTTGTACATTTTAATCTTGCAAAGTAGTTAAAGGTGGCTATTCTCTTTCTATAGCTTTTTATGCTATTTACATTGACTGTAATACCAGAGAGACAGATCCCATAAATATTTAATGTGGTGTATAACAATCACAGAGTAGTACATTGCTTTGCTGAAGACCTAGTTATCCTTGTGATCTTAGATTCAACGCTTTCTGGGGTCTGTTCCTCCTGATCTGAGGACAGATCCGGCATTGTTGATGAGATCAAGGATGTTTCATACACCCCGTCCTTCTCCTCTGTGTCTCCCCAATCCTTAGCCTGACTTAACACTACAAATCTAGTATGGACAAACCAATCACTTTTTTCCTCAAGAAGTTTGTGTGCTTCCTTACCTAGGACTTTTCTTTTTCCTTTTGAGTCTCACCAATTCAAAGTCATCAGGAAAGGGGGCCATAGCTCCTTCCTTAATTGTGATGTTCTGGGGTGTGGTAAGGGGTCGGGATTTGGAGTGATCTCTTCTGCTTGCTCAATTATCATAGGGTCCTATAATTCTACCTGGTGTTTTTCCCAGAACATTTGAAGTACCAGGGGCTGATTCTTCGAGGGGGAGGTGTCCTGTTGTTCTGAGTGCCACTGAGGCCTAGAATGTAAGTCTTCTATCCTTTGTACAGATACCTTAGTAGCACCTTGTTGTTGTGCTTTAGTCACCAAGTCTTCTTTGGACATACCTGGCCCTTTGTTATGGGATACCCAAGGGCATTTGTAAAAGAGTGACCTCTACTCTCACATAAATTACAAAAAAATGTATTTTTACAATCAGACATTACATGACCATATTCCATACAATGCACACATCTTATGCTATCACAGGCATTATGGGAGGGCTTAAGCCTGAGGTTCAATGTGGGGAATAGCTCCTCCCACAGCCTCTACTTAAACCCTTCTCTAACACACCTCCCTTGCTTAGGGAGTATTTTTTGTAGCATTCCCTGGGCTCCCTCCGTGACTTGTGTGGCTGTGCTCGTGCCTCTGCTTCCCTCCTGCTCTGCTGTTTTGTCTGTTCTCTCCTCCCTTGTTCTCCCCTTCTCCCTCTACCTGCTGCATTGGTTGTCCCATTTGTGTCTTACCTGCCCTCTCCTCAGCAGCTCTGTTCCACCTCTCCGCTCCTTTATTCCGCTCGTCCCCTTCCTTCGTTGGTTGCTGGGTTCTCCCCCTTCCATTTCTTTTGGGCTTTTTTTTCTCCACATCAGGCTCCCTCTCGCCTCAGTGCTACTGAGCACCCCCGGCTCCTCCATTCCTCTCCCGACTTGCATCCAGTGCCCCTCCCATGGCATGTCCACTTCCTGTCCATCCCCAGTCAGTGGCTCCTATCTCCGATTTGCCTCCTCCATGGCAAACCCAGCTTCCCTTTCTCTCTTCATGCTTCCTGGGAACCTACTGAATACTGAACTGTGCCAGCCCTAGTCTTTTCATTCATGTACGCAGCCACCAGGGGCTTTCCACCCGAATCTGCTCAGGATTTTGCTGCTTTGCAATTTCTGCTTGCTAGCAGTTTCCAGTTCACTTGCTCCCTGTTGCGGCCCCACCTCATGCCATCTGCTCCATGGCAGCTTGGCACTCCTCTCAATAGGTGCCTCTTCCTGCTTCATGGACCCCGGGATACATTTGGGAGTGGGATTAACATTCTCTGTGAAGCATCATTGGATACCATAGCTTTTCTTTTATTTTGATACCCTACTTACTTTCCAACCCAGATTTTGTGTCTTTGTGAACTGTGATACTTTTCATTGTCAACAACCTCAATTTTACCTTCCCCACAGCCCACTGCTATCATCCCCAATCCTTTATTTCCCTGTCTCATTACTGGAACAATGTGTTGGCTGCATGATGCTGCTCTTCATTCTGCATTTTTCCTTGCTGGCAGCCTCATTCCATGGCCAGTTTCCAAACCCCTGTTCCCACATTTCTGGCTCTACTGCTTCTCATTACTATGCACACATGGACCCTTGTCTCAGTTTACTTGTCATTGTTCCCAGCATACTGCCTTATTCATCCTCACATGCCAATACTCATGCTAGTCCCAGTGATCATTGAAAAGTTTAGTTATATAGTGTGAGCCTCTCCATAGGCAGGAATTACTGTGCTTGTCCTGGTATTACTCCTTTGACCTGCTCATTGTTTTCTACATCAGGTATGGCCATGGCCCCATGCTGTGGAACTCTTGCCAGTTGTTACTGCCCTGCCTGCTAATTTGGTTATCCACCTAGCCTGGATCTGATTCCCACAATCACTGATTGAATACTTTACCACCCCTGCTATTCATGACCTCAACCACCTACCCTCACATCAGTACTCCTCCTTGGTGAGTGTCAGTTCACTGTACAGTCCTTCTTTGCCTTTTGTCATTATCACTTCCCAGCCTGCCCCTCATTTCTCATGTCAATCCTGTTTGTCTGTCCAACTTCCATCTTTCTTTTGTTTATCCTACCATCCCTATGTGCCATTCATTCCTGCCTGTCTAAATTGCAGTTTCATCCTCTACTCTATCTCTCCTGCAGCATCTGTGCTTTCTGCCAGCCCATTGCAGCAGTATTCCATCCCTAACTCATGCCTTCTGAGGTGCTGAATGAAGGTAGGCTTCCCCTGTCTACCGTTGATGGGATTCCGTTACATTCACTACCTCCTACTGCTTACCAACCTGACATCCTCGATTCCTAACTCTGTTGGACAGCATCGAGTGAAGGTTAACTCACCCTGACTACCAGGGATGGGACTCATGTCTACAATCTACTGAGTCTTAACATGCCTTTTCTACCTCATACCAGTTACCACATTCCTACGGGAAAGGAACTTCTTCACCACAAGTGCCCTCATCATTCTACCTATGCCTAGCTGCCTCATATGAAAATCATCTTGCCTCAGCTGTCACCGATGGGTGTCTGAATCTCCATTCCACTGCTTCAACTTTACGCATTCTCAGCCTGATAGCTGTATGCTGCTTCCCTTCAGGAACATGACTTTGCCTGACTTGCCTTCTCCATCCTACCTGGTCTGCAGCATCAATCTATGGTCTTATCCTGTTGACCTCCATGGCTGGGAGCCTGAATCTGTTTTCGACTGTTTCCACCTTCTGCATCCTATACCTGATGCAGGTTGCCACTTACCTTCAGGAATGGAACTTCTTTGCCCATGTACTGTCATCATCCTACCTCTCCTAGCTGCATCAAGTCAAGATCATCTAGCCTTGACCATCACAGATGGCTGCCTGAGTTTACCTTCCACTGCTTCACACTTACCCATTCTTGACCTGTTACCAGATGCCGCTACCCTTCTGGACCTTGTCCTACTATCATTCTCCATTCTTCACTGCCTGTGGCCTCACCTCAGGTCCTACCACACTGACTTTCCTAGTCAGGAGTCTGAGCTTGCATCATCTGTTTCCACTTTCTGCATCCTCTACCTGATTCAGATCACTGCTTCCCTTTAAGACTGGGACTTTCATTCTCCAATTGCCTTTCACATCTCAGCTTTGCCTGACGATATCGACTGTAGGTCATCTCACTGACTACCAGGTATGGTAGTGCGTCTATGGATCCGCTTGTTCAATACATCCTCTGTCTCATGCCTGGTTGCTGCTTCCCTTCTGAAACATGACCACATTAACTCATTTGCCTCCATCCTCCTACATCTGTCAAGTGGTATCGGATACTAGTTATATCTCTCCTCTACTACCATGCCTGGAAGCTCATTTCTATAATCAACTATTTCTACCTTATTTGCTATATTCCAGACCAATGCTTGCTGCTCCCTTCTGGACCTGAGCCATGTACCGAATGAGCCTTCACCTTCCTGCATTTTCTGGAGTGTCATGTCCAGGTTGTCTCACCTCAACTACCTCGATTAGGACCTTGCATCTGCACCTGCAGGTCCAGCCTTATGCATTTTCCATCTCCTACTTGATTACTACTTCCCTCCAGACCAGGACCCCTCTGCTTCAAATGCCTTACATCCTTCCTCACCAGTTTCCATCCTGCACTTCCATGGACCAAACTCCCTGGCCTCCCTTCCCTCATAATTTGGATCTTGCCAGCTTTTCCCATCTCTATTTCAGCACAGTTTGACTACCTCATGGACTTTCTTGCTGCAGGTCATCCCTTCTGGTTGCTGTACAGGTACATTTTCTTCTTCAGATGTGGGAACTTCATCCTTTTCACTTCAGCACCTTCCATCCTCTCCTTTCATCATTTGAAGCCTTCGTCAGATGTGGGACTCATGTGTCTCAACTCAGTTGCACTTGGTGCTTGGCTTCACTCCTTGGCCTTCAGTGAATCTCCTCAGGTTCTTTGCTATAACCTCCCTGTATTCCATTGCTGTACGCTGATGAGCTGACCCAGTCCTGTTCCTCCCTGGTCTTTATGTCATACAGTTTTGCATAGACCATCTCCTTCCTGGATCATTCCTCCAGTCTGGTAGGTTGCACTCCAGACTTTCCTTCCATCAATGGATAGCTGCCTTTCATCTCCACCTTACAGGCTCAGGGCTTCGTCCTGTTTGCTGTGGCTCTTTTGGGCCTAGGACCCTATCTCCAACCAGTATTGCTACTCGCTCAACTACTCCTCTAGTTTATCCATCTAATACGCCTACTCTGGCCATTCTAACAATACCCTTCCACTACCCAATGGATCACTTGTTCATTACTTTTGAGAAAATTCCTGCTAGCAAACATCCCTTGGATAACATGCCTCATAGACTCTTACTTCATCATAGAGTTTTATATACTGCCCAATCAGCTCCTCACAATCATTCCTGAACTCTCATTCACCTGGATAATAGAAAGAGCTCATCCATCTCCATTGGATACACCCTTTGAATCCTGTCTATTCCATCACCATGCCATCCTTGTATACCATGTCTCACTGGCAATCCTCCTACATGGAAAGGACTTAAATCCTTCTGTCATGCTTTGACTTCATAATCATTATCGCTGCTACTGATACCAGGAATAGCAAGATAATCCATATCACTACGGACATCATCCATTTTTCCTTCTGCAGCCTCTCCTACCAACACCCACTCTGTTGACCATGTTACTCGACTCCTACTTTCTCAACAGCCACTGCTTGTCCTAACACTTTCACAGCTGCCTTCCCAGAACTTTCATCATTGGATCTCCGTGCCTAGCTGCCTTACTGATGTGATGCCATCCAAACCACTGTTTTCTAGCTCCTGAACATCACCATACCTCATATACTCATCTGCATTTCTCCATCCTACTACCATCAGTCAAGTTAACTTCCCATTCTGTGGTCCTTCTGGTCTATCCTTCATCTCCATTATGCTCTCCAGTGAAGACTTTCTCAGAGAACTGGCTCCTCAGATTCTCGAACCAGAAATCAGCAACTGTTAACAGCAAGTTCACTATGCCAGTCTTGCCTGCCTCCCAACAAGTCTTAATCAACCATAGCACTAGGATCCTCTGGTGTTTCATACTAATTGACTGCACTACCAACCCAGCCTATAGACAGTTCCAGATATCCACTTCCAAGCTACCCTCAAGTATTTAGGCATCGGATTACCCATTAACCTACCAGACATTGCCACCTCAGTGCATCTCACAGGCTATTACACCACAGAAATACCCATATATACTTCTGACAGTGGACCAGCAGAACATGTACAAGTATGGATATGACATCAATGCCCAAATAGGCTATCCAATTCCTCGTACTGAACTTCCAGTCATTCTTTCTCTATATATTCAATGACCAGCTGGACTGCATATGCCAATCTTCCTGTATTAATCTATAAATCACTTATGGCATTTCTCTTATTAGGTACTCAAAGACTCTACTCGACTTCTTCTTCCATTTCATGGATGCCTATTTTGCACCTTACAGCTCCCCACTGACTTCCTTACCTCCAGACTTTACCGTGAACATCAACCCTCCCACAAGTTGGATCATTCACTTATGACTTCGCAAATCAACACATTCCCATCGTTCACTGCTTGGTAGCACATCAAGCAAATCATGCTCTCCCTGTTCATTACGTCCCTGCAATCTCTTTGGACAAGCATACTTCATTACATTGGAAATCCGGACTTCATTCACCCTTCTTCGAATGGATCTGCTTCACACTCAGGATTCTTCCTTTCCTTCAGAATTCAAGCTTAGGATCATTATCCAAACGACATTATCCATGGATCGAGGATGGAACATCATCTCTCCAAGAAATTCACCTTCCTGAAAATTAGTTATAGTTATTAGACCCTAGGTCCTTCTCCTCTTAGTACGCCCAGATGATGGGCAGACCAATGGCCATGGGTCCTCAGAGGTTTCCTCCACCTGGGGGGTTTTCCTCTCCTGAGTGCCAGCGGTTATACTCTCCATGAGTTGGAGGAGGTATCTTTTTGGGCCTTCTGTTCCCTACAAATTCCTACCTATATGCCTACTACTCAAGGGTGGGAATAGAGTAAAGCCACAAAAAGTACTACAAGTTACGCAAGAACTAAATACCCTATCACTATTCCCCAAACATTGAATGGGAGTGCTTAAGCCCGATGTTCAATGTGGGGAATAGCTCCTCCCACCACCTCTACTTAAACCCTTCTCTAACACACCTCCCTTGCTTAGGGAGCATTTTTTTCTCTACCACCTTCCCCTCTCCTCCTCCTTCTCTGGCGCTCTTCTCACCCTTGTTCATGGGCCTTCTATTCTCTACAAATTCCTACCTACATACCTACTACTCAAGGGTAGGAATAGAGTAAAGCCACAAAAAGTGCTACAAGTTACACAAGCACTAAATACCCCATCGTTATTCCCAAATATTGAACTTAAGTGAGAGTATGAGCCACATTTGAACCAAGATTTGGGCTGCCCTACATAAAATAGCATGCCCTTATCACACTCCAAAAGGAAACTGTTAGACAAGTGCATAAACCATTGATCTGACTTCAACAGCTTTACCCTTATCTTCCACCACCCCCCGTCCATATGTGTTCAGAGTCTATTATGGGCTTAGGAGTGTCCAAGCCTTCACACCTTTGTCTCAGCCAGTACAAGATGTCTGATATCGTAGCACTCTCATTCCAAAACATAAAATGTATGGTTCTAAGAGTAGGCCTAGTTAGGGGGACTGCCATAAATGAAACCCATAGAGTAGTTGCTTTTAATTTGTTGTATTACTTCCAAAATCTATCTAAGCTATATATTTGTTTAAAACTGATGTCATAGTTTGAGTCCCCAGTATGGATCAGGGCATATATTTCAGAGGCAAAGTACTTCATTTAGTCTTTCAATAACACACGCACAATATAAACTCTGTCAGGAGGAGACTCCAATTCTCCTTTGTATATTATCCTGACAGCATTCTTTCTAGGTGTAGATTCCCCAGTAGCATGAAAAAATCTGAGTATACCCTAGGCCTGGCATTGCCTTCTGAATTATGTTCCTCGCTTTCTGAGTTTTGCGGCTGCCCTCTGCATCATGACCCGCTTGATGTTGGTGATTTCCCATCATATGTGTATTGTTAATATTAGTGGATTCTGCCATGCCCTGTAGCATGGCATGGAGAGTTTGTTTTTTATTCAGAACCCCATTGTTATTCCCTGTCATATTTTGCCCATTCGTTATGTTGTTAATTTCAGCATCAGTCGCAATATGTCGTACAGCATTTGTGTTCAAAGAAGGTACATTATTGGTTTCAGTAGTAGTCATTGCAGTCTCAGCTATAACCTGTTCTGTATGCTCTTCTGGTGTTTGACAAGCTGACTTTTTGCACTGTTCCAATCCATACAGCTCTGTGCCATGCTGTGCACTCTCAGTTGCCAGATACTTCATTGATGTGCCCATTGTTTATTTATTTATTTGTATCTATTGAAATGTTTCACCAGGAGGGCACACTGAACAACACGTTGCTCGTCTCACAGTGTGAACTGGGTAAATGGTATTGCTGCAGAACGGGATTTGTTCCATCTGGGGTCCATTCTCCTCCCAATGTCCTGACCCACTCTGCAGAGGCAAGGGCTCTCTCCAGTGACCAGTTGTCAATATTGTAGGCTTTCTTCCTATGTGGTTTGGCATAAGACATTTTTCCTGGGCCCAGCATTTTCAACGTGGACTGTACATTAATAGTAGAAGGTAAGTCCATTTGCAAGGGTTTTAACATCTCTCTGGTGACTGCCTCTGTATCCGTCTTTGCCTGGCTGTTCTTTTCCATGCTAGTTTTTGCTGCTGTGAGTTTTTGCTCTTCCTTCTGCAAAAGTTCCAATAGCAATGCTCACTGTTGTTTGTGCTTGTGAATATCCACTGGATTCTGTGAAAGTGCTTTGGGTTGCCATAAGTCCATTGTCATTGCAATCATGCTGCTCTGATGCTCCACCCAAGATGCTGCATCCTTTTCCTTCCATAAATTCGATTCATCCTTATTACAAGTTGCAGAAAGGGCCATGGTTAGAACCTCAGCCCTGGCATCCACTTCTCTGTCCTCATTCTGCTCTGCAGAGTCTGCCATCTTGGAAAGATGGCAGCTCCCCCCCACCCCAGGGAGTGTAGGGGAATTTTATTGGCAAAGAAAACAAACAGAAAAATCATTATAGGTCTATCAAAAATGCAGTAAAATTAAAGAAACATAAAAATCAAATAAATACCTTATGGGATCCAGACTACAATCTGTGAAAGGCAGTAGGGTGAAGAAAGCATTTATCAGCATTATATTGGTTCAGAATACTATTAGTAACCATACAGGCCACTGCAATAGAAGAGATCACTTTTTGACGAATTATAAAGGTGCTTCGCACATGCCATATGTAATATTTGCATGCTGCAAAACAGACTTGTAGTATATGTGGGGAATAACAGTTCCATACTGGAGGGAAAATATTCAGTACTAATATTTCATATGTTACAGCGCAAAAAGCAGGAACGTAACACATGTTGCTGACTTGTTGCCAAAAAGCTGAACTAGTAGGACAGTCAAAAAGAAAATGAGACTGTGTTTCAACAATATTAAGACAAGATGGGTGGGCACAGTATCTTTCCATCACTTATTTGTGTTTAAGGGAATCATGAACTGACATCTTATCGTGGAGGCTCAGCCATAAGATATCCCACATATGATGGGTAATTTTACAGTTGGTTAGCTGAGACAAAGCTCGCTATATTTGGGTGGAGGGAAAGTATTTAATGGCCAAGGGAGGTGATAAATTAAGTGTGAGGACAGAGTCATATAAACTATTCCGGGAAAGGCAAGCACAGTCATCAAATGACAAGTGCCATGCAAACAGTCGTTTGACTGAGGCAAGTATATAGGTTGGGGGCATGTGACTGTATCCTTGGCCAGTAGTACAACTGTGGGCAGGAAAAGGGAAGGTAAGCAGTGGCACTATACAATTGGATACTAAAGGAGTCCAGGTAGGGTGTATGAGGGCAAAAAAGAGGGGTAACATTTGGTGGAAAAAATACACAAAAATAAAATGCCATGGGGTTAACTATGTGGAGACCCCCATTAGAAAGGTTATGGTAGGACTTCCAGTGATGTCACCAATGGCAATGAAGGCTTAATCTAAAGATCTTAGTTTGCTGTGTGCAAATCTGTTCACATCTGGCAAGGAAAGGCAAAATGTTTGGTTTCGAATGACTGTACTGTGTTTCACGATGAATCAAGTTCCTAAGTTGAGGGGTAGAGGTGATCCTAAGGGCAGCAGTCACTACAGATCCTGGGTAGACTTGAGCCCCAGTATATCCCCTTCAAGAGCCTCAGAGTCTGCAGCAAGGTAAGCTGGACAGGATGAGGAAACCTTTTAATGCAGCAGCTCCATTGACGGTGCAGCTACCTCCTCTAACATTATGAAAATGTTACATCAGATTGACTCTAATGTAAAGGACATTAAACAGGAGTTGAAGTGACTAGAGTGCAAGACCTCAGAGGTAGAAGCGGGCCTGAATGACATCCAGGAAGACAACATGTGGCTTGGCCAGGCTGTCCTGTATCTAACAAAGAGAGAGAGAGAGAGAGAGAGAACTTACCATGCAGGATGAAGATGCAGAATCTAGAGGCAGAAGGAAAAACATCCATATCATTGGGTTCCTCAAAGGCTGTGAGTGGCACAACCCAGTGGAATTTAGGACAATGTGGCTTCAGAATTAATTGAAAATCCCAAACACTGAACCCCTGGAGTTGAAGATGGTCCACAGGGCCCTAGGCCCAAAACCAAAAAATGGAGCACCTTCCAGGTACAGTAAATTCAACAGGTTCCCCATGAAAGAAATGATTCTCAGAAAAGCCAGAGGGAAACAGAACTTGAACCTAGATGGAAAAAGTGTCTATGTGGACCAGGACTATCCCATGGCGATGATGAAGAAATGCAAGCTAAGTGCTGACGTTAATATAAAACAATTAAAAGAAAAGAGCATTAAAGTACAACTGCGTTAGCCAGTGAAGTTACTGGTCTACAGGGAGGATGGTCAAAAGTTATATGATTCCATGCTACAGGCTGTCAAATCTCTACAAAAACTAGGCATCACCATCCTGGACTCTCAACATAATGCTGTAAAACAAGCTCTACTTCAACTTAAACGGGAGCCCAGTGGTAAATCTGTAACTGTGGCAAAGAAGAGAGGTTCTGACTTGGATCATCAGTTGTACAAGGACCTGGCACGCCTCTGTAAATCATTGAAAAACAATCCACCATCGTGAATATTACCTCTTTGAGGTAAGAACTATTTTTCTTTTGCTGCTTTTCTTGTAAACGCTGTTAAGTGGGTTGATCTGTCTTCAAGTGCTCCTGGCCATCTCCCCATATGTTTAACCCCACTCAAAGAATTTATAACTCTAACCCCCCTAAACTGAGGGTTACTTTGGATCATCTTGGCACTGTTTGTGGCAACTACTTATATTGATTAAAATCCAACAGCACACATCTGGATGTTTAGCTGCCTCAGTAATGCTGTGTGCTGGAAGTGACCGCAATCGCAAAAGTAAAACATGTGTCTTTCCCAGGGGAACCTGCCCATGTGTGGGCGTTGACTGTAAGACTGCATTATGTTGAAGACTTTTCCCCTGGGAACTACTGTCATCCATTTAAGCATCAGAAACAGGCTATGAATTGCAACACTGACTTCAGGAAGCCTACCATTAATATTTCCTCATTTCTACTATCAGGCATCCACTCCTGAGAATGGGCGGATTGTGTCCTGGGAAGGGTTGTATGGTTGGGGGGCAGAGTGAGTCACACAAGCCCCTTGTGCAGCCAAGAGCCAAGGAGTCAGGCCCTGACCACATTTTCAATATTTTAATGAAGCACTAATCATTCTGATCCACCGACCTAGTGGCTGGTGCTGTGATCGCCGGCAGCTGAGGAGTTTGTCCCAAGTCTATGCAACTGGATCTGAACTTCTTGGTGTATTTTTGGTTTGATGACATTCAGTTCCCTAGTTTGTCTGTGAGAAGGGCTTAAAAGTTAATTTGGAGACACTGCACAGTTTAAAAGCAGAGATCTTTAATAAGACCTTCCCGCACAGACAGAGATTTTCATATTAAGAGCAGATTACTAATTCTGGAAGGGTCATAATTAACTAATTTCTGTTTGATTTATTAAATGTAGGGTGATAAGGGTTCAGAAATTATGGGAAATTGATTCCTTGTTGCTTATAATCAATGCTTAACCTTTCAGCTTTGTTTGCAGCTGGGTAACCTGTGGGGGGAGGGGCGAGATGATAATAATAATAATAATTTTATTTCTTAAGTGCAATTCAACAATTATCAAATCTCTGTGCAGTGCACACAGTCTCTAAAATAATCATATCACAAACAAAAGTTAAAAACTAATAAAATATTCATAGGATATATCAAGCAAATAATCCATAATTAAAAATCAGGAAAGGCACGTAAGTATAAATAGGTTTTTAGAGCATTTTTAAAGCTCTCCACTATCTGGCACTGTCATATATGACGAGGTAGAGAATTCCACCGGGAGGGAGCAGGAAAAACAAAAGCCCAAGCTCCTGAGGTCTTCAAATACATCCTGGGATGGAGAGAGCCAGAGAGCAAAGGTTGACATAGAACTCTAACTGCTATTCCTTTTGTTTTTTTTTTTCTTTTTCTTAAAGACACCAGACCAACCTGATAAAGTAATGATTATTGCCAGACAATAACTCTATAAAAGATTATTGTGAATGCCATAGGAAGTCAGGACTGGGAGAAGATCCCTCTTTTTTGTTCTGTTTCAGTGTTCCCAGGTTTATAAGAAGTGATCAGTCTCCTTTTCCAACACTTACTGTGAAGATCACACTGCATCCTAAGAATTGCTAAGCTAGGTCACCAGGAGAGTTGGTGTGAAGGGTCTCGTAGCTAGAAACCTTGGCTCCTGGGTGGAAGAATAATCCTTCCAAGTTCTAACTTACATTATAAAGTTTGGTTCTACAGATACTTTTCTTTAGAATTGTTTCTCTCTAGCTCATATCCTGGTTCATTTCATGTCTAGGGAATTTAAAGTTTTGGGAGTTGGGGGGTGGGAAGTTGGAGAGTGTGTTGTTTTGGGGTTTGGCAAATCAATGGAGCAACAAATTGGTCAGCAGGCTACAAAGGCACTTGTAAAGAACAATTAATGCAGTAAACTGAACCATACATAGAAACATAGAAGTTGACGGCAGATAAGGACCGCAAGGCCCATCCAGTCTGCTCATTTCTTTTTCTACCTTATAAATGTGCCATCGGCCTTTGCTTTGTCAGTGGCCTATCCATTCATACTCATCTGTATTGCTTCCTTATGCCTATCCCATGCCTGTTTGAAGCCCTGCACTGTATTCATAGCCACCACTTCCTGAGGTAGGCCATTCCATGCATCCACCACTCTTTCTGTGAAAAAGAATTTCCTTACATTCCCCCTTAATCGGCCTCCCTCTAGTCTCATGCTGTGTCCTCTTGTCCTACTATTTTTCTTATATTTAAACATGTTAGACTCTTTCACCTTGTTAATGCCCTTAAGGTGTTTGAATGTTTCAATCATATCACCTCTCTCCCTCCTTTGCTCAAGGGTATACATGTTGAGCTCCGTTAATCTGTCCTCACATGTCTTCTGATGCAGTCCCTGCACCATTTTGGTTGCCCTTCTCTGGACTGCCTCAATTTAGTTAATGTCCTTGTGAAGGTGTGGCCTCCATTACTGCACATAGTACTCCAGATGGGGTCTAACCAGTGTCTTGTAAAGAGAGATTATTACCTCCCTCTTACGACTTATAATACCTCTACTAATACACCCTAACATCCCCCTAGCCTTACCTACTGCTTTAGAGGTCTGCTTGGATGATTTCATGTCATCGGTGATGATGATGCCCAAGTCTCTTTCTTCCTTTGTGACTACCAGCAACTCCCCTCCCAGCCTATAGGTGGCGTCAGGGTTTCTCTTCCCTATGTGCATGATCTTGCACTTCTTTGCATTAAATCCCAGTTGCCACTCTTCTGACCATTTTGCTAGTTTATCCAGATCTCTTCTCATTCTGCCCACCCCATCTGGATCATCTACTCTGTTGCAGATCTGGTGTCATCTGTAAACAGACAAGCCTTACCCTCTAGTCCATCTGCAATGTCACTAATGAAGATATTGAAGAGGATTGGCCCCAGGACTGATCCCTGAGTTACCCCACTTGTGACTTGCATCTCTTCTGACTGTATGCCATTTACTACCACTCTCTGTTTTCTGCCCGTCAACCAGTTTGCCACGCAGTTGACCAACTTCTGACCCACCCCGAGCCTACCCAGCTTATTTATCAATCTTCTATGTAGAACAGTGTCAAAAGCTTTGCTGAAGTCAAGGTAGGGAGCATCAACTGCTCCCCCTTGGTCCACCACTCTGGTTACATAGTCAAAGAAATCTATGAGATTAGTTTGACAGGACCTTCCTTTTGTAAACCCATGCTGTCTTGGATCCTGTGCCCCCTATGGATTCCAGGTGTTAAACTATCCTTTCCTTAAGCAGTGCCTCCATAATCTTGCCCACTACTGAGGTAAGACTGACTGGTCTGTAGTTCTTTGCCTCCTCCCTGCTACCACTTTTGTGGAGCGGGATCACATGAGCTCTTCTCCAGTCTTCTGGGACCTGTCCTGTGCTCAGAGACTCACTAAACAGTTCTGCTAATGGCTCTGCTAGTTCCACCCTTAGCTTCTTAAGTACCCTGGGATGTATGCCATCAGGTCCCATTGCCTTGTCCACCCTGAGCTTAGCGAGATCTTGTAGGATCCTTTCTTTTGTGAAGGGAGTAGTGTTCACCTCCCTTCCCCCTGTTTCCATGGTGTTGAGCAGTGGGCCCTGCCCTACCTTCTCTTCAGTAAACACTGAGCAAAAGTATCTATTTAGGACAGAAGCTTTTACAAGGTCCTCCTCCTCACACGCCCCCTTTTCTCCTTTGAGCTTAGCGATACCCCCTTTGGACTTTCTCCTTTCACTAATGTATCTATAGAAAGTCTTGTCACCTTCTTTTACTTTCGTGGCTAGTGTTTCCTCAGTTTGGGACTTTGCCTGCCTTACTGCCTTCCCTGCTTCCCTTAGGGCAGTTTGGTATGCCTCTCTATCTTCATCCCGCTGCGTTCCCTTATATTTCCTGAAGGCCAGCTTTTTGGTTCTGACCTTTTCTGCTACTGTATTTGAGAACCAAAGTAGTTTCCTTCTTCTTTTGCACTTCCTTTTCTGTCTAACACAATGGGATGTTGCTTCAAGTATTGCATCCTTAATGCTTGCCCACTTTGCCTGTACCCCCTCCCCTGTGTTTCTTTTTGCCAGGGCTAGCTTAACTCTGTTCACCATCTTGTCAAAGTCAGCTCCTCTGAAGTCCCATATTTTTGCCTTGGAATGGAATGATTTAGATGTAGTGGCCAAATTGAACCAAATGTACCACACCTTGGAGGGCACTGTCTGGACTGATATGTGGCAGTGAATGTTCCAAAGATCTCTGTTGCACACATATCTACTGCAAAATGGAGTCCCTTAAAGTCATATCCCTGAATGTAAAAGGGATTAATTCCATCATTAAAAGATATAATGTACTCCAGGATCTAGTGCAGGCCCACTGTGACATTGGCCTACTTCAAGAGACCCATCTATAGCCAATAGAACACAGTAAGCTACGTAGAGCATGGGTGGGTGACATTGTGTCATCTTCACATCCCAGTGGGTAAAAAACTGGGGTGGCCAGTTTGGTTAAGAAAAGGCTGACCTTTGAAAAAACTGGAACCTTTGTTAACATAGGCTGGCTATTCTTTTGGGCAGGGTGGCAGGCCATACAATACCTGTGGTCAATGTGTATGGTCCCACACCACAGGTACCAGTTTTTCAGATGGGCATTTGGGCAGATTGCCGCACTACTTGATGGATAAATAATTGTGGGAGGTGGCTGGAACTGTGTTGAGGACCTTTTCTAGATAGGTCACCAGGGCCACAATGGGGTCATGAGCAGGAACCAGACTGGCCCCACACCACAGGTACCACAGTTTTTCAGATAGGCATTTGGGCAGATTGCCTCATTCCCTGATGGACAAATAATTGTGGGAGGTGACCGGAACTGTGTTGAGAACCTTTTCTAGGTAGGTCACCAGGGCCACAAGAGGGTAACAAGCAGGAACCAGACTCCTTAAATCCTTAAGAGAGGTTGCAGGGCTAGTGGACACTTGAAGAGAACTTTTTCCCTCCAGTAGAAATTATACCTTCTATTCCCATGCCCAAGGCAGGTGCCCCTGCATAGATAGATTTTATACCCCAAAAATGTGGGAGCATACCATTAAAGACATGGAGATACACCCTATTTATCTATCACATCATGCCAAGATTAATATAAGGGTAGACCTAGGGCCATTAGACAAGTAATCGGTATGGAGACTTAACATCGGACTCCTCCAGGATGAAACTTTTAATATAAAGATAAAAGAAACCATTTCTAACTATATAAATACAGGATCAGTATCTGAGATTAAGGTTTTTTTGGGATGGTTTAAAAGCAATGGTAAGAGGGGAAGCTATTGTCAATGCCTCCTAGAAGAAGAAAGCTGCATACACTAAAAAAAAACATCTGGAGCAGAAAAAAAGGGAGCTAGAGAGTCAATATAAGTTAAAGGGGATGACTGCACTGTAAAAGGAACTAAAAAGATTGAGGTCACAGTTAGAAGAAGTCCTCAAATCTAAAACTGAAAATGCTTTAAGATTTGTAGTTCAAAAATATTATAAAGGGGAAAACAGAGTGGGTCGTCTTCTCGCGTATAGGCTCAGAAAACAAGCGGCTAACAGATACATCCGTGCAGTTAAGAAAAATCAGGGAGATCCTTTGTCGGTAACTAAACCCAACAAAATAGCAGAAATATTTCATTCTGTTGACAGCCTTCCTAATAAAGAGAGTAACCAGACAGGGCTATCCACTCTCGTCACTTTTGTTTGTACTTAGCATTGAGCCCTTGACTGAGGCACTTCAGATCATCCCAGATATTGTTGATATTAAAGTTGGGTCAGTGGACAACCATATATCCCTGTATACAGATGATACCCTACTCTATCTGCAAGACCCAGCAACAATGCACCCTAAAACACTGTCTCTCCTAGGTGAGTATGGTGCAATCTCTGGCCTCAAAATTAATGAAACAAAGTCTGAAATTTTATCCATAGGAGCCCCTGTCACACCAGAAACTAAAGGATTGACAAAACTAAAATAGTCCATTAAGGGGTTCAAATATCTAGGGGTACAAATTCAAGTTCAAGTTTATTGCAGGAAAACTCCATCAAGCAAGCTCATTCACAAGGAGGTCCTGAAGCATGTACAAACAAAGGGACATTACATAGAACAGCAAACATTAATTACAAGTATATAATGATGCATGCATAGTTCAAGAGAGGTGTTGCATAAAGAAAAACATCATTGTAAAAGTGTACAGTGGAAGAACATTTGGTACATAGTATGCCAGCACTTACAAGGTAGGGTATATAAACTTAACACTGGTAAATGCAATACATAAGCATCATATAATGATCATAGGCAGGAGAGGCAGGGTATAGAGGGTGGGTAGGGTTAGGGGGAAGAGGATGTCTAGCAGAAGTAAAGAGGAGTAGATATATAGATAGGCTGTCACAGGGGAAAGGAAAAGGAGCAGGTCAAGAAAACAGATGGGGAAGTCCCAGCAAGTAGGATACTGGAAGGCCTAAAGGCCATGTGGATGAATAAGGCCCTTGGCTCAGATGGCATACACCCCCGGGTACTGAAAGAGTTGGCAGAGGTTCTGGCAGAGCCAATGGCAGACTTGTTTAATATCTCTCTTGGAAATGGGTGCATACCACAGGACTGGAGGATGGCTTATATGGTGCCCCTCAGCAAAAATGGATCCAAGGATGAACCAAGCAACTATAGGCCAGTCAGACTTACTTCCATTGTGGGGAAACTAACGAAGATGATCCTTAAGGAGAGGCTGATAACCTTTCTAGAATGTAATGGTCTCCAGGACAGAAGGCAGCGTGGATTTTTTCTCTGGCAGATCCTGTCAGACCAATCTGGTTGACTATTATGACTGGGTGACAAGGGCACTTGACAAGGGCCATGCAGTGGATGTCCTGTATCTCGATTTCAGTAAGACCTTCAGTTTGGTGCCAGATGTGAGGCTGATTAGCAACTTGGGATACCAGGGAGCAGGGGCAAAGATGATGAACTGGGTCAAGAACTCACTGCAAGGAAGGCAACAGAGGGTAGTGGTGGGTGGGGAATTCTGATCCCCAATGGCTGTAACTAGTGGAGTACCACAGGGCTCGGTACTCGGCCCAATGTTGTTTGGAATTTTCCTCATCAACATCTCACATGGCATTAAGAACAAGATTAGTCTCTTTGCAGATGACATGAAGATCATTGAGGTAGTGGACGACACAGAGGGGTGGCAGGGGCTGCAGGGTGATCTGGCTAAGCTTGAGTACTGGTATGACACATGTCAGCTGGAGTTCAATGCAAAAAAGTGCAAAGTCAAGCACTTAGGAGCAAGGAGCCCAAGTTAGTGATATCACCTGGTGGTGGGGACAGATAGCCACTACAGAGGAGGAGAAAGATCTTGGGGTGATAATAACAGGGCAAATGAACCACTCAGAACAGTGCAGGAAAGCAACAGCTAAAGTTAATAAGATGCTGGGGTGTACTGCTAGAGGAATCATCTCCAGGAGACGAGAGATAATCCTGCCACTGTACAGGTCACTGGTGAGGCTGCATCTGGATTACTGTATGCAGTTCTGGCTCCCGTACTTAAGGAAGGATGTTAAATTGCTGGAAGGGGTCCAGCACAGAGCAACAAGGAAGATCCTGGGATTGGAGAACAAACTTTACAAAGAGAGTCTGAGGGTGCTTAACATGTTTTCCCTGGAGGAGAGGAGGCATAGGGGGGATATGATAGAGACCTTTAAACATATGAAGGGTATAAACAAGACTGGTACAAAGGGAATTTTTAAGGTACAGGGAGGGAGGGACACTAGGTGGCATGGTCTGAGATTGAAGGGTGGAAGATTCAGGGGAGAAACCAGGAGGCACTATTTCACAGAAAGGGTGGTGACTAAGTGGAATGCACTGCTTGAAGAGGTGGTATCCTGTAAGTCATGGACAGTTTTAAGAGGGGATGGGACAAAGTTAGGGGAGGGTGACCTGTATGTGGGTAGGGGAAGGTGGATAAACTGCAGTGTAATGGACTGCTAGCTGCACATTCAAGCAGACTTGATAGACCATTTAGCCTGTATCTGCTGGCAGTTTTGTATGTTCATATGTTTGTGTGCATTTATTCATGGAATGGGCTGAGTGTTAGGGTTGACAACCCCAAGGTACCCCCCACACACACCTGTTGCTGCCTGCACTGATGGGATGGGGTGTTATGGTTGGAAATCCTAACACCACATTTCCAAACTTTCATTGCTGGAACCCTAACTGATGAATTAACAAAATTTTTTGCCAAGAATTTCCTTACTTTTTGAGATGGTATAATTACATTCTTCACTATAACATATCTCGTAGCCTTATGTTGAACATTTGGGGTCAAACTATTTAAAATTTCCAAAGTTATGAGCATGAATAGCAAAATTGCAATGAATGGTGATAACACAGCATTTATATTTTAACCCCAAATTTTCAACACAGACATCTTATGACCCCACCTCATGAACAAGTGTTGTGAAAATGTTCAAATCCTGCCTGAAAGGTGATTTCACCAAGCAATGGCAAAATCTCCTTTCGGGCAGGACTTGAGTAATGACAGTCATAATTTTCATGAGGTGAGGTCCCCAAAAGACCATGTTGAAAATCTGGTGCAAAATGTCAAGAAATAGCTGAGTTATACACCAACGTTGAAAACTCCATTGAAATACATTGAACCGCATTTGCACAAGTTTCTCATATTGTAGTTGCCGGTTCCAGCAGCAAGACGTGTCTTCAATTGGAGAGTGGATCTTGAACCTGGGGCCTTTGCAGGTGAGTGAGGGTGTGTGAGGTGGGGGTGCTGAGTGGAGGTGGGGTGTTGGGGTCAGATCAGTGAGGAACAGTTTTCTTTTTTACAGGAGATAAAAACATCCAAGGACCATTTTCTTTATTTCAGGTCAGGATGGGTGTTGAGTTGGGGGGGGGGCACTAGACACCAGGGATAACAAATTAATATAATGGTAAGGTGATCGGAGGGTACAGTGATCAGAAGGTGTGGGGTAGCACTACCTGACTGTGTTATGCTGTCACTATATTTTTTAAAATACAGTTAAGCATCCTCATGTAATGGTATGTGTTTCAGGAAAAAGCTATCACCACATCTAGAGAGCTACACTGCAATGTTAAAATCATTCTTCCTCTTTCACACACTTAAGTTAATTATTAAAATATTTACATATATCTATATTCACTCCTTCTACACTTCATGCTGTTCCATTATTTGTTAACCCAGTATAACCATTAAACCTTTTTAAATGAATTTCTCAAGTAATATGAATATTGTAACTCAAAAATTCCCTGTCACAATTTTTAGATTTCATAGTATTGTGATCCTTAGCGTTGAAAGTAGTGCATTTTTTATACCGTACCTATGCTTCACTTGGTGCTGTATACAGGATTTTCAACATTCTCACATACTTGGTTTATCCCTGCAGTTGCAAAGAAATTAATCAAATAAACATACATTCCTATCTTGCTTCATATATTCAGATACATAAGTTAAAAAAATCAGTGCATATTCAGCAATGTGCACAGTTAGAATAACATAAAATCATTCAATTTTTACAGCACAAAATCAATTCCAAACTTGTTACATTTTTTTCTGGCATATTTCAAATAAAAACCATCCATACCTTCAATTTGTAGGTATTGTTAATTTGCTGCACTATTTGGCATTATTTATATCCTACAACAGTATAAAACATAAACAGGTCTAAGTGTTAGTTTCAGCATCACTCCTTCCAGAGTCTGCTAGGTAGGTGGAGTAGCATGTTGCTTGGCAACTGCATGCCACAATCCAAATACACAAGTTTCAATCCATATGTTAATTTTAAGATCAAGTGCTGCTGGTAATTTTCAATTTAAAGTTACAGAGATATGTCCAAATTATTAAACTGTATCAGCACCTCATCTCATCATTCGGTTAGGTTTCTAAGTGTTTCACCTTACTAAGCGAGGCACTATGTAAGCAATAATACCCAACAGGGTGGGCGGTATTGTGCTATACCGGACCGCCCAGGGGCGTAATGAGGCCCGACGCTGCAGGCGGAGGGCCTTATAGCCCCTGAAAGGTCCAGTATAGCACAATACCGCCCACCCTGGAGGGTATTATTGCGACTAAAAAATGAGGCACTGTAAAAAAAAAGAATAAAAATCATTCTTAACAAAATACTGATTTCAAATATGTTTTGTAATAAAAATAGTTCCTCCACCAGCATATGATGCATTTTTAATGTATTAATATTTTGTATTTATTAGCTATGGACTTCACTTGCTTTGACTTAAGCATCCAGTCAGGCTACTCCAGGTCTCTACAGTGCAAATCACCTCAGCCCCTTCTCTCTCTGTCTCTCTCTCTCTCCTATCAATCTTCAACACAACAGATTTACTGTAAATTTAACTTTCAGATCTGAATCACCGCTCCAACATGCGCATCCTTCTCCGTCGGGCCCACAAAGTTGCGCTAAATATTTATAAAACAAAGCCCTTTCCTTATCCTTTTGTGCTTGTCCTGTTATTTGGTACTGTCTCCATTTTTGTGCCGTAAATGGAGGGTCCAGGCAGCTTCTCGTACAGTGGGCAGGCGGCTGGACAACAGGGAGACAATTTAGTAACTGCCCGATGAAAAGGTGAAAGGTTGGGCAGCCGTAGGACGCTGATGCCTGAGGTACTTTTGTTTCTGAATGACGGGGTGGGGGCAAGATCAGGATTACTACGGGGAACTGCAATCCTCCTTGGTCTTGAACCATCACCCCCAACCCCATCACTCGGGTTTACAGTTTTTTGTTTTTTTTATCATTAAGTGACACTGTGCTGAAACCCATTTATCAGGCTGATTCGTGTTTTCTTACCCTCTGAATGCAGGCAGCAGGCTGAGAAGGGCACTGCGATTGGCTGAGCAGGGAAACTGAAGGTACAGGAGAAATGATTTTAAAATTGTTACGGACTTTATTTTGTTAAAATAATCATGTTTTTTTTTAGCAGAGTGTGACGGTGTGACTGCTTACACAGTTTACAGAACTGTTCTCTTCGATGGCGCTGAGCACGATGTGACCTGCTAACTCTAGTAATTTAAAAGAGTGCTTCTTTCTTCTTCTTCACTGCGGAGAACTGTGTCAAATATTAGCAGTATTTGGCAGGTCTACATGTGCAGTGTTCTTGTTATTCTGTGCGCTCTCATGCTTGTGGCAGTTGTTTGTGATTTGGGAGCCCTGGGAGCCGCATTTGGCATGCCGGCTGTCTGAGTGAGAGTCAAAGACGCAGTTTTGTGTTGCTGCCTTCGCGTTTCACTACGAGTACAGACAATCGCTGTGACTGTTGGTTTTAGCTCCTTTATTCATTTGTACTGTGCTGTCTGTTTATTCACTTTATGACATAGTCCTGAGTTGGGGGGTGGGGGAGAGCGAAGGCTGCAAACTCGCCCGCTAAACAGCAAAATAAAATGGCAGCATTTCAAAATGAACATTCGATTTGCATACTGATCTCTGTGATGTGGTTTGTGGCAAGCTGGCACTTTTAATGCCTGGGCTCTATTGCCTGATAGATGCCCACCTTGCCAGGCCTATCAGCCAATCAAAGACTGGGGATTTTCTTGACCATTTCCTAAGTAAGCAATAATACCCAACAGGGTGGGCGGTATTGGGCAATACCGGACCGCCCGGGGTGTAATGAGGCCCGACGCCACAGGCAGAGGCCTTATAGCTCCTGAAGGTCCGGTATTGCCTAATACTGCCCACCCTGGAGGGTATTATTGCGCTTAGAAAATGGGCTATAGGTGACATTTTTTAAAAACTGTATAAAAAAAAATATATATAGAAAAATAAATTAAAAAAACAATGAACATTTACTTCTGAGGTAAAGTAGTCCCTACAAAAAATGACCAGTGGAGGGTGCTTTGTCTGTCTCCCCCACCACACACACACACACACACACACACACACACACACACACACACACATTTACATTCATAAATCCTAATTCCTAAAATCTGAAGTTTTCTCTGTAAGTCTGTCTTTTTTCTTTTGAGATAAGTAAGGAACCAGAATCATTCTGAGGAGCTCCAGTACTCCGTAGTAGAAGATGACACACTGCTTGTGATCAGGTGAGCTGCGATCAGAGCAGCCACTGGGAGCAGAGAGATACACTTTTACATGAATATTTTAGTAGCTCCAATGATCCCAGGATAGTATTAAAATATTTGAAAACATTCTAAGAATGACTAGCGGGCGGGGGCAGGGGGTCGCGGTTCTAACATGTGAGCGATGCTGACTGTGTGGCAATTTTTAGAAGATATTTAGTTGTTTTGAATATGTGGTACCATTTTCCAGTACAAACAAAGTACAGGCAGGAAGGGGGGAGGCAACTGAACACATAAGTGGGAGAAATGGTCACACAGAAGAATAACCGTGTATTGGCGACCGGAAGCTCAGTTGCGATCATCAGGAAACCATAGTACTTAGTGATCAAATGGATTCCAGGTTGTAGTAGGATAGGAAGTGAGCCGGTAGCTGCACTATGGATTGATGGAAGGATCGGAGCTAAACAGGGATGGAGGTTGAGTGACCATGCAGCTAAAAGAAAAGCATCTGTGTCACAAGAGGTAGATTGCTGTGTTTTGGATTGCTTTCGCTGTGCAGTTTCTAAGCGGGTAAGCAGTAATACAGCTGGGGTTGAATTTTAAAGTAGAAGGGATTGGAAGAATCGGCCGAAGAGGGGTGGCAGCAGTTTTGAGTGTGCTGACAGGAAAAAAGAAATTAAGCCTGTCAAAACAGGTATTCTGCTGTATGTGATTCTGGTTTTGATTAGTAGTTTTGAGCAGGGGGGTCCTTAGCAGGGCTACTATTAAATACTTAAGCGATCGGGAGTATCAGGCTGAGTAGCGGTGCCGGCACTTTATTTTCAGCTCACCGGATATGGGTATGCATTGCCAGCTGGCGTCAGCTACTACAGCGGCCGGCTTTTGAGGGAGCAGGAGCCACGACTAGTGCTGCCAAATTGTAACACTCTGCTTTGGTTGAAAATCACTTATTTTATTTTAATAACATGTTTTTGTTTGCTAAGTGATGGTCTGAGTATATGGTTTGTGTGTGTGGGTGGACTACTTGTTGAGAGTTGGTTGGCAGTCTCAGTTACTGGGTTAAAAAAATGGAAGATCTATAGTTTCAAAATAGCCAGTGCCCACTGATTTTGGTGATGAGGTCAGTTAGACTGGCACTTTTATTACCCGGGCTCTGTTGCCTGATAGATGCCCACCTTGCCCGGGCTATCAGCCAATCAGAGCCCAGGATTTACTTAGCCCATTTTCTAAGTTTATACACTTCACCCTTTGTTTTCATATTCAATACAATTCCTAGTTAACATCTGTTACAGCACTCTCTTTTAGTCTGTTCCTGTTTATCAAACAGCAGACTATCATTTATCTATTCATTTTATATACTTTCTATCCATGTATTGACTATTATTAGATATGCTTTATATTTTATGATCTTGTCTCATAAGTAACACGCTAGCAAATCAATTGTCCAACAGGTTTTCAGTATTTAAAGCAGGATCACACTGTACAGACATTTCTTGGAATTGCATCCATCATCCCATGAAAAAAAGGGGCTAGCAAATTAAATGCCATCCAGGTGTTCAGTGTTTTTTTTCTATATGTAATTTATGTTGTTTTTTTTCCCTGTTTGCACCTCAGACCCAGGACCCCGGCAGACATGTACGTGCACATGCGTGGAGGCACACGAGCATGCCTGGTAATGGCTCAGCCCCTTCTGCCACAACCCTGGCATTCTCTGTTGTGCCTCCTTGCCTATGGTTCCCATCGGACCTCCACTAAATGGGAGTGGAAATACAGGTGGAGCAGACAACCACCCCCAGAAGGGGAGAGCTGTCTATGGCAGCTCAATCCCATTCTGACCCTCCTCCTGTGCTGGCTCCCTGGTGACCCGAGGTCATTCCTGAATTCGGGTTGCCAGCATACTGCCAGGTAAGGTGTCCAGCACCTCAGCCCTCAGTGCCACTAGGTTGGCTCAGTATTTTAAAAAGGGTGACACCATATAGACATTTCTTGAGAGTGTTTATGTATTTGTATAGGGTCATTGTAAACAGGTGGTTCTGGCTGATATCAGGATTGAGGTACAAAATGCCAGGCATTAATAACTTCATCTTACTTTTCTGCAATTTGCAGTAAAAGAAATCCTTTGCCACAAATTGCAGAAAAGGATCCTGGTTCATGGTAAAAGATTTCCATGATTTGTGGTAAAGGATTTCTGCATATAAAATAAATACATTTCTCAACACTTTTCAAAGAAATGGACCCCAGAATCCAATTCCTCAAGTCCCAATTAGGTAAACACAACTGTTGGAGTTTACCAAATTCCTCCTTTTTTTTCATAACTAAATTTAGGTTGCCTCACTAACCAAAAACAAGATGGAGGTAGCACAAAAAGGGATTCTGTATTTGTGGCAAAGAATTCCACATTTGCAGTAAAGGATTCCACATTTGCAATAAAGAATCTTTCGTCAAGTGGGACATCTAACTTTTGCCATAGGAAATAATGTGAAACTTATAACTCTTGAACGGATTAATATTTTTTCACCAAACCTTCAAAAGGCACATCTGTGACCCAAGACCTGTTTACCCTGAAAGATTCAGACCACAACTCCACACAGTTTTTGTACAACACCATGACAAAGAATTTAGGCAAAAATGGTAACTTTCACATTTTGTGTTTTGGGTTTCCGGAGTCTTGGTGAATCAGCGGTGGGGTCTTCCTTGAGGGTTGTCAATGGTAATGCCCACCCCATTCCACAAGCAAGCAACGTTACACTTGACCTCCTTTAAGAAAGGAAGAAAGGTACAACAAATTGATGCTAGCAACCTGTGCCAAGATATACTTCTCAACCTTTGAAGAGCAAATCATTATCTAGCAGTGGCTTGGAGCTGTACCTTGTGCTTTGGATTGGAGGCTAGGCACTGGGGGGAGGGGTGATAATTACAGTTGACAAACCCCAAGGAAGAACCCACAACTGATTTGCCAAGATTCTGAACACCCAAAACTCTAATGTTTTTCCGTTGCAGTTTGGGGTGGGATGGGGTGTTAGGGTTGGAAACCCTAATACCACATTTCCCTACTTTTGTGGAGTTATATTATCCTAACTGGTGCATTAACAAAGTTTTTGCAAAGAATTTCCTTTCTTTTTGAGATAGTGGAATTGTAGGGACTTGCATGGACAGATGCAGATGACCTGCATAAAGAGAAAACTATGTCTACCTGTAGAAGTACAAGGCCCACAAATTGCATTCCCTGCAGTTTAGTTCAATGACACTTTTGAAGAATTTATGAGGCTGTCTGGTGGGCTGTGGAAGTGCAGAGTCCTCTGGTCTCAGCACTTCTATGTGGCTACAGCTGCAGATGCACAGGGCGAAGACTGCATGTGTTAGCCAATGCACAAGGCCATCTGTCACTCAAGGGGGAGAGGTCCAGGGCCTTATGCCAAGAGGATAGTGGTCTTCTCTATATGGTACTCAGGCCCATTGTGGAGAAACCTGTACCTTTCATAACAGCAGCATTCCCCCACACTCACCCCATTCAGCTGGGTCACTGAGGTCACCCTGAACTCAGTTCAACAGCACAGGATCCCAAAGCATACCTGTTGGTGTCAAGAGTGACACTATACAAAAGGTTTGTTAATTATATAGTGTTTTTTTTTTTTCAGTTTTGACCCCAAACTTTCAAGATACCCATTTTATGATTCGCCTTATAAACATGATATGTACCATTTATAGTGTACTGGACAAAATGTTATTTCACACCAGCACTGCTAAAACACATCTCCTCCAGGATTTAAAAAATGACACAAGTCACGTTTATGAGGTGGTGTGGAAAAATGGCTATGTTGGAAGTTTTGAGTCAAAATAGTCAAAATTAGTGAAGGTAAGAGTGAATGTTGAAGTAATGCAATGTTCACTCATAACCTAGGCATTTTACTGTATTTGTACACTAAATTGTCGAAATAGCGGTCTTATTACCTCACCTCATGAACATGGGAGTAAAATGTTCAAATCTCCACCGAAACATCATTCTGTGGCATCGAAACATCATTCAGTACCACAGGTATGAAAACACATTTTGGCCAGGATTTGAAAAATGACAGCTGCCATGTTCATGAGGTGGTGTAAAAAATGGCTATGCTTGAACATTTGGGGTCAAAATATTTAAAATTACGAAAGTTATGCACAAGCATAGTAAAATTTCAACTTTTTTTACATTTTGACCCCAAATTTTCAACATAACCGTCATATTATCCCACCTCATAAACAAGGGTGGTGAAAATGTTCAAATTCTGCATGAAAGATGATTTCACTAAGCAACCGCAAAATCACCTTTCAACCTTGATTTGCATAATTCCACCACCATTGGTCAAGAGGTGGGGTCCCCAAAAGGCCATGTTGAATACTTGGGATGAAAATATGCAACAGTGACAAAGTTATGCATCAAAGTTGAAAAAAACATTGAAATTCATTGAACTGCACTTACCTTAGTTTCTCATATTGCAGTTGGTGGTTTCAGCAGCATGACGTGTCTTCAGTTGGGGAGTGGATCTTCACCCTGTGACCTGTTCATGTGAGTGAGGGTGTGTGGGAGTATACTGAGGGATGTGGGTGGAGAGTGCTAAGTGGGAGGTGGGGGTGGGGGTCAGATTGGCAGGGGACCATTTTCTTTTTTATAGATTAAAAAAAATTAAAAATTTTGTCACTGAAGAGTAGGGGTGTGAATCATAAAATAATGCCAGATAGTAAATAGGGTTACAGTCTGTGTCTCCTTCAGAAAATGCTTTTCAGTCTGAGCAAAATATTGCATGAGTTGTTAGAGCTGATAACATTTCTGAGAGGTACCTCTGATTTTGGACATTTTTCCATTTTTTAATCCCTGACCCTGATTTGTGTGGCAGATAGCTAAAACTTATGATGAGTATTTTTTCACAGAGAGGGTAGTAGATGCATGGAACAGCCTTCCCGAGGAGTTTGTGGGGTCTAAAACTGTGGGAGAACTGAAGAATGCATGGGATAGACATAAGGAAATTCTTGTGGGGGCTAGGAAGAAATAGGCTTTTGGTTAACTAGGATCTGCAGCCTATCCTGTAGGTAGGGAAATGGGCAGACTAGATGGGCCAAGCGGTCCTTATCTGCCACCAAAGTCTATGTTTCTATGTTTCTATGAGGTGCCTGCTCGCAGACTCCTGCACTGCCTCCATGAAAGGGGTGCCAATCCTGGCCCCTTGGTTCTTGATCGTTGCTTGTGCATATGGTGTCCCCCAAAGGGTTTGTCAATCCCGGCACTGGGTCCAAGGAGTGGTGACAAGAATATCATCAGCATGGTGCAGGCTATAAAAATGGTGCCTTTTTTACCCAGGTGGCTTCCTCCTCCCAGCACCACCCAATGCGGGGGGCTCTTCCCCACACACCCCGTCTATAGGAGTCTCACATTGAGGGGGAGCAGATCCCAGGGAAAGTTAAAATTTGTGGGGCACTAATGGATCCATGTAAAAAAAAAAAAAAAAGTCCCAAGGTATGCTAAAAGGTTGGAAACCAGGATCAGAACCCTAGTCTCCACTGCCACTGGCCGAACTGCTCAATGCCCCAGCCATCCACACCAAGGGAGCAACTCAGCCAGCATCTTGGCTCCTGGTGCTCTTATCCCCTTACAGCACCCCGGCCAGCAACTAGGGGAGCGCTTACAGCAAGCACTGTAAATCCCTCTTCGCTCTCAGTGTGAGTGCTCACCAGACTAGTGCCATATAGTGCAGCACTATTCTGGTAGTGCTCACTTGATGGGGTATCGTCAATCCCCTTGGATATCCCCTGGCTCTGCCTCTGAAGGTAGAATGTCACCATTATCAGAGCACCCATCACTATAAGGGTGTCAGTCACCATTATATTAGAGCCCCCTTCATCATGGAGTGTGTGCCAGTCATTGTTAGTACCACACTGCCCAGTAAATAGCCAGTCCCCTTTAATATCAGAAGCCCCCTATCCCTGAGGAGTGGGTGTGATTCCCCGCTAGTGCTGGCCCCCTCCCCAGCTGCTCCATACCTGCCCTGTCTCCTTTTATATCTGAGATATCAGAACAGCCCCCCATTGAATAGGTGCCAATCTCTCTTGGGGGGCTGCCTCCACCCCAATGCCCCATACTGGCCCATCACATTTAATATCAGAGATATGAGAGCTCTCTCATCCACCCCATGGAGTGGGAGTGAATCACCATTGGCACCCAACCCTACTGTACTGCCCTACACCTGACCCATCACATCTAATACCAGATGTATCAGAGATGTCCCACAGAGTGGAAGGCAATCCCTGTTCTTGGCTGACCCTCCCCACTGCCCAGTAACTGTGATGTTACTTTTACTATTAGAAGCACTCCCCCAACCGGAGAGGGTTCATATCCCTGTTGGCACAAGTGCCCTTTCCCACTGCTCCATGCCTGGGTGATGAGGCCACCATTACCAGAAGCCCCCTCCCCATGGAGTGGGCTGTGCCAATCCCCATTAGTACGCCCCTCCCCTCATTGCCCCTGTACCTGGCTGTTATCTTTAATTTCAGAAGCCTCCTATTCCATGAAGTGTGTACCAAACTGCCAATGTCATTGATGTCTTTCCCATCCCCTGCAGGCAGCACCCCTGTCCCTGGCCATTACTCATAATTTCATAAGCTCCCTTCCCAATCCTATGGAGTGGGGGCCACTGCCAATACCTTTTTATGCCTGCACTGTCCCCCATACCTAAACCATCACCTTTAATATCAGAAGCCACCCCATCTGTCCCCATGGAGGGGGCGCAGGTCACTGTTGATGCCTGCGTCCTCCCCCATACTTGGACCATCACCTTTTAATACCAGAAAACAACCACCAATGGAGTGAGTACCAAACTGCCAATCACTGTTGATGTCTGCATCCTACCCTGCTGCCCCTGTGCCTGGGTTGTCACCTTTAATATTAGAAGCCCCCCATTCCCATAGAATGGGTGCCAAGACAATTTCCATTTGTGCCCACCCCTCTACCACTAGCTCCCATACCTGGCCAGCTCAGTGGGTGATAACTATGTGGAGGGGACTGCAGAACCCAGTTGTCCACATTTTCTCTATAAACTGGTAAAAAGCATTCAGATCTGTGACCTATAGTTAAGCCCACCACAGATAAAAGTCAGTACCCCACCTGGCATGTCGGTCACCCTTTGTATCACATGCCCCCCCCCTGTTTCCATGAAGTGGCTGCCATTCCTCATTAGTACCCACCCCATCACCACTGTCCCCTGCCTTTAATATCAGAAGTCTCCCTTTCAAGCAGTAGGTGCTATTTTCAGTTGGTGTCCTCCTCTGCTGCCCCCATACTTGGCCTATCTCTTGCCAGATGAAATTTAGCAACTGAATGTTTACTCGGATGGTGGACATCCTCTGCTGGGCTTGCCTGAAGTTTTGAGTAAAGGGGGCCATCTTCACCTCTGAAATTATAAGAATCTCCTCTATCAAAACCTGAAAGACAAGCAGAGGGGGTTAGTAGTCATGGCAAGTGCCTCTGTTTCCAAATACACAGTAGACTGAAAAAAAATATCAATAACTTAGCAAATATTTGTCATATGAAACAAAAAAAGGTAGTCACCCAGCAATTTACCTCAAAACAAAGGTCTAGAAAATACCCAGTTTTATATAATTTTTTTTTATTATGTTCATGTTTTATTGTATGTGTATGACAGTGATACCTTTAAAAAAGGTCTTTCAAACTCACAGGTTTTCCAGATATAATAAACTAATACAAATGTTGAAAGATTTAATTTTCATGACAAACGGGGATGGCAATGGGGGGCACCGCTAGACACCATGGAAATGGCAGCTTACTGCTGTCACTGTAGCCCACAGCACGAGTTCCAGCTGTGGCTGCAGATATCAAACATGTTCTGCTGTTCTTATACAGAGAAAGCAGGCAAATGGTTCCTCTCACTAAGCTAGGTACCCTGGATTTTGGGTACCCAGAAAAGTTATTTCTGGTTATTATTTTAAAAAATAAACATCAGAATCTAGCTAAACTGGGTCCATTTAGCTAGGTTCAGGTGTTTGTTTTTTAAAATGACAGCAATTTTATGTATTTTCCATGCTTGTTAGTTTGAGGAGAAAAGGAACAAAATGGCAGTCTCACAGTACAACAAAATGCTCTGTGCTGTGAGAAACAAGTGGTGAGAAACCAAAAAAGGGTCCTGCGCCATTCAATTTTCCATTTCACACCATAACGTTATCTCAAAAACGTCACTGCGCATGCTCAGAATGGGAAATCACAAAAACTTTAAAGCCTTATAACTCTGGAACCATTTAATATATTTTTCACCACACCTTTTGGAGGCACTACATTAGGACATGACAACTATGTGCTGCAAGTTTGTGGGACAAATTACATTACATATAGGCTATAGGTGAGAGCAAAAAAAAAAACATGCTAAGTATTGGAAAAGTATTAGCCATCTACAGAAAAATAACATATGCAGATCTCAGAAGTCACACAATCTGCCAGCACAAAGCTTTCCACAGATCAATACTTTACCTCCTAGACAGCACATATAAACTTTCAGCTAATTTCATAAAATGATGCCAAGGATATTAATGTGCAAAGTTAGGGGTTTACATTGAACACCATACTCTGGGTAACAAGTTTCCTGAACTAGTGGTCTTGATGGAAGAGGAATTGCTGGATATTGTGGGAGTCACAGAGACATGGTACACAGAGAACCATGACCGGGATGTCAACATACCAGGGTACACAATCTACAGGAGGAACAGGGAAGGTAAAAGAGGAGGAGGAGTAGCTCTCTATGTAAGAGAAGTGATAAAAGCAATGGAACTAAAGGCTAAACAGGGAGGAGAGGAGGCACTGTGTGTCACCTTGGAGATAGGAAATGGCACCACAATCTGCACGGGTGCTGTTTACAGACCCCCATCTCAGGGGGAGGAAAGGGACAAGGAAATGATAGAAAGCATCCTTAGAATGGCGAAAAAAGGAGGATATTATTTATGGGGGACCTGAATATGCCAGATGTTAACTGGAGCACATGTTCTGCAGCCACATCCAAGAGCAGGGTCTTTCTCGATGCCCTACAGGGGGAATTCATCAGGCAGCTAGTGTTGGAACCCACTCGGGAAGGAGCAATCTTAGACCTGATAGTCTCAAACAAGGATGAAGAGAGGATCTCAGATTTAGAAGTGGGTGGCCATCTGGGAACAAGCAACCACCAAACAGTGTGGCTCACGATAAATACAGCCGTAGAGTCATGCCATACAAAAGCGAGGGTACTGGACTTTATGAGGGCTGACTTTGGCAAAATGGGAGAGTGCATAAGGAATGCACTAGCAAATAGGCAGGAAAGAAGGGTGGAGGAACAATGGGGAAAAATCAAAACTGCCATCTCGGAGGCAATCAGCCTTTGTGTGAAACAAATAAAACAAAACAAAGGAAAAAAAAAACACTATGGTTCTCAAAAGAGGTGGTGGGGATGGTTAGAGAGAAAAAGATAGCATTTAGGATGTTTAAGGAATCACAGATGGAGTAGGACAGGGTACTGTATCAGTTAAAGCAGAAGGAAGCAGAGAAGGCAATCAGAAGCAAAAGCTCAAACTGAGGAAAAGATAGCCAACTCCATTAAGAAGGGGAATAAAATCATTCATAGGTACATTAGGGAGCAAAAAAGACCAAGGAAGGGATAATGAGACTTAGTTAAGGGGAGGGGAGGTGGGCAAAGGGTGACAGTGAAAAGGCAGAGATCCTGAATGAATACTTTTGCTCAGTATTCAAAAAGGAAAAGGAGAGGAGATACCCAAACCAAACAGTAGAAGCACTTTGAGTAGGGGGGTTGATACAAGTTCATTCACAGAAGAAAGGGTCCTGAAAGAACTCCTAAAACTCAAGGTGGACAATGCAATGGGGTCTGATGGTATTAACTACAGAATTCTGAAAGAACTAAGGGGAGAACTAGTGACACCACTGACTGCCCTTTTTAACAAATCATGGGAGGATGGTGTGATACCTGAGGACTGGAGGATGGTGGATGTTATTCCCCTCCAAAAAGTGGGAGCAAGGCAAAGGCAGGAAACTACAGACCTGTTAGTTTGACCTCAGTGGTAGGGAAAATGATGGAATCACTTCTGAAAGAAAGAATTGTTGAGTCCCTAGAGGTCAGCGGGGCACAGGACCCAAGGCAGCATGGATTTACATTGGGAAGGTCATGTCAGATGAATAATCTAATAGATTTCTTTGACTGGGTGACTAAAGTAGTAGACCAGGGAGGGGCTGTGGATGTGGCCCACCTAGACATTAGCAAGGCATTTGACACAGTCTCACACAAAGATTAATAAACAAGCTAGTTAGCCTGGGAGTGGGTCCCAGGGTGGAAGCTGGGTAAAAAATTGGCTGGGCAACAGGACACAGAGGATAATAGTAAACAGAGTCCACTCCAAGGAAAAGTGGGTACTAGTGGGGTGCCACATGGTTCAGTACTGGGACCAGTCCTCTTTAATGTCTTTATAGGTGACATTGTGGAGGCACTGGAAGGAAAAGTATATCTCTTTGCAGATGACACAAAGATCTGCAACATGGTTACATAGAATCTGTTGGCAGATAAGGACTATACAGACCACCTAGTCTGCCGATTTCCCTACTTGGTTTGGTAATCCCTACTCTTATCTGGACTGCCTTTCCCCTGCTCTGCTGTACAGCAGGGTGCCTTTATGTATATCCCATGCACATTTGAATCCCTGTACTATTTTCGCTTCCACCCCTCCACTGGTAGGCTGTTCCATGGATCCACCACCCTCTCTGTGAAAAAATACTTCCTAGCATTCCCTCTATGCCTCTCTCCCTTCTGCCTCATGTTATGTTCACTTGTTCTTGTGCACTTTCGTCTCTGAAATATGCTCCCCTCCTGTATTCTGTTTATTTCTCTAAGGTATTTGAAAGCTTCTATCACATCCCCTCTCTCCCTTCTCTCTTCCAGTGAATAGATGTTTAGTTCCTTGAGTCTTTCCTCATAAAGTTTGTAGTGCAGTCCAAGTATCATTTTTGTTGCTCTTCTCTGGCCTGTTTCCATTCTGTATATGTCCTTCCTGAGATGCGGCCTCCAGAATTGGACACAGTATTCCAGATGAGACCTCACCAGTGATCTATACAGTGGCATTACCATACACAAGGATACACAATAGGGAGGTGGAAAGGATGAGAAGGGACTTGGAAAGATTGGAGGAATGATCAAAAGTATGACAGCTTAGATTCAGTGCAAAGAAGTGTAAAGTAATGCACCTGGGAAACAAAAAACCCAGGGGAAGAGTACACAATGGGGGGCGGGTGGTACTAACAACAAAACAAAAATGGAACAGGACCTGAGGGTAGTTATATCAGATGACCTAAAGGTAGGCAAGCAACGTGAGAAGGCAGTAAGGAGGGCTGGGGGATACTGAGATGCATAGGGAGAGGCATCACCAGTAGAAAACAGGAAGGTTTATCCCTCTGTGCAGACAGAGTTGGTAAGACCACATCTGGAGTACTGCATCCAGTTCTGGAGACCCCATCTCTGCAAGGACATAGACAGGATGGGGGCAGTCCAGAGGTGGGCAACTAAAATGGTGCAGGGTCTGCACCAGAAGCCATATGAAAAGCAACTAAAGGAGGTTAATATGTATACCCTAGAGGAAACATTTAAGTACCTCAAGGGAATCAACAAAGTCCAAGAGGGTCGCATCTTTCAGAAAAAGTGATGTGCAAGAACAAAGGGGCACAATTTGAAGACAGAGGGGGTCAACTCTGGGGCAATGTGCAGAAGTATTTTTTCACAGAGAGGGTGGTGGATGCATGGAACAGCCTTCCAGAGGAGGTAGTGGGGTCAAAAACAGTGGGGGAATTCAAAAATGCATGGGTGGTAGGTGGAAGTAGGCTGTTGGTTTACAAGGATCTGCAGCTGATCTGAAAGCTAGGGAAATGGGCAGACTGAGTGGGCCAAGCAGTTCTTATCTGCCATCAAAATCTATGTTTCTGTGTTTCTATACTCAACCCTAACTATAGTGACACTACTGTGCCATAATACTACATCTATCTATCTATCTACCTGTCTATCTATCTATCTATCTATCTATCTATCTATCTATCTATCTATTTATCTCTCTAGCTTCATTGTAAAAAAAAAACCTTCATTAATGCATCAGTTAGGTTTGTTACTAAAGAGGCAAAAATGGGGGAATGTGGCACTAGGGTTTCCAAACCTAACACCCCACCCCTACCCTGCAGATACCGACAGGCATCAAGGGTGTGCCTTGGGGTTGTCAACCCTCACGCTCACCCCATTATACTATACTGTATCTAACTCAGCTTATTTACTTGTGGAATGGGTTGTGCATTAGGGCTGATGGCCCCAAGTCACGCGCCCAACACCTCTTGGTGTCTACATGGTGGGGTTGGGTGTTAAGGTTGGAAACCCTAATGCCACATTTCCTTACTTTTGTCTCTTTAGTAACAACCCTAACTGATGCATTAACAAAGATTTTTGCAATGCATTTCCTTACTTTTTCAGATAGTATCCTTTTATCCTTATTTGCCTTTTGTAGCACAGGTCCCTTCAGGCCTTGCACTCCCTCCCTTCATAACTCTCCTTATGTCACTGTGAGACCACAGGACCTTTAGGGCCCTGCGCTCCCATGCTCTGTGATTGTCCTTATGAGTATATAGTATGTATGTAGCTGTGGATGCACAGGACCTGCCAGGTCCTGTGCTTCCATTTACAGGACAACAGTGACCAAATTGTCAATATATCCATCTTATTGCCCTACCTCGTATACCTCTTATAGAAAATTTTTGAATCCCACCAAAAATGTAATTCTGAGCAATTGCAGCACCATTCTGCACCACAGGTGTGAAAACACATTTTAGCCAGGATTTGAAAAATGACAGCTGTGAAATACATGAGATGGGGTAATAAGAAGGCTATGTTGAAAATATATAGTCAGAATATAAAAAAGTCCAAAGTTACAAGTGTGCATAGCAAAATTCCAAAGAATGGTCATAATTTTGCCATTTTTAAAGACTGTGACCTCAAATGTTCAACATAGCCTTCTTATGAACCCACCTCATGAACAATATGCAAGCCATAATCCAAATCCTGCCTGAAAGGTGAATTCACCAAGCAGCAGTGAAATCACCTTTCTGGTGGGAGTTGTGGAATGGCTGTCATATTGTTCATGAGGAGGGGTCCCCAAAAGGCTATGTTAAAAACTTGGGATAAAAATCTAAATAAACGGTTGAGTTATGCAAAAAGTTGAAACCCCCATTGAAATACATTGACCTGCATTTACCTTAGTTTCTCATACTGCAGTCACCAGTTCCGGCAGCAAGATGTGTCTTTGATTGGAGAGCAGATCTTGAACCTGGGACCTCTTCAGGTGTGTGAGTGTGTGGGTGTGTGAAGGGGGTGTGGGGAGGTGGGTGCACAGTGGGAGGTTGGGTGGGGTGGTGTGGGTGTGATCAGGGAAGGACTTTCTTTTTTTTAACAGGTTCCAAAAAATAAGAAAAAAGATATCAAGGGATGATTTTCTTAATTACAGGAACAATAGACATGGGAGGGTGGGGGGATGCCACTAGCCACCAACGAAATAAATAAATGGGCATTGGAAGGTGTGGGTGCCACAAGACACCACAGAAATATATGTGAGAGTAGAGGGGTACTACTAACACCAACAAACAAATTAATAAAATACATGTTTTCTTTCTTTTGTTTCTCTGGCTAAGTGAGAAAATGGAATGGTGAACCCATGAAAAGGCATTTCCAACCTTCAACATAGGCTGACCCATCTGTGCAAAGGCATTAGGCTCCTGCAACACAGGAGGACCCTGTCTGCGAAAAGAGATTGGCTCCTGCGACAAGGAATCCATTTTCATGCTGAACATCAATTTTTTCCCAAAGTAAACAATGGGAACATTTTAAATTTAATAACGTTGGAACGGATTAATATTTTTTCACCACACCTTCAAAAAGGCACATATATGAGAGCAAAGGTATTCTACCCTGAAAATTCAGACCACAGCTTAAAACAGTTTCTGAGATACATGTGGACAAAGAAACAGCAAACACCATGGAAATTTAAGGCTTTTTCACTCTGTATCTCAGAAACCACATAACTGATTCAAACAAAATTTGCCACTTCAAAAGAACAACCACATGAAATCATGCATGCAAAATTTCCTGCAAATCCATTGAACCATTACAGTGTTACTAAAGTACAAAAATTGGGCTTTAACGTAGAATTGAGCACTCAGCCCTAACTATAGTGGAGCTACTGTGCCACTGTAAGATATATACATACACATATATATATATATATATATATATATATATATATATATATATATATACACACACACACACACGATATATATATATATATATATATACACACACACACATATATATATATATACTGTATATATATTTATAAAAGGGATAAAGACTCAATATCCAGATCCAAAGTTCTGACTGTATAAAACACATCACTTGACCATACATATATCAGAGCACGACCACACCCCTGCACTTTTACCCCTCCAAAACAATTTTGCCATTTTATGACATAGATAACCCACTCTAAGATGTGCTGTCATGCTCTGATATATACATGCCTTGGGTAGTTGATGTACGCGGCCTGCGGCCTCATGTGTATGACACATACCAAGGCGTGCGTATATCAGAGCATGACCACACATCTAAGAGCAGGTTATCTGTTACATATTCATTGTAAAAAACTTTGTTAATGCATCAGTTAGGGTTGAAGTGACAAAAGTAGGGAAATAAGGGTGTTAGGGTTGACACCCTAACAGCCTCCCATGCCTTTCCACTCCACCCCACCCCTACCCACCACAGATGAACAGGTGACGCAGTGTGCCTTGCGGTCATTGCCCCTAACTCTTACCCCATTCCATGTGTAACAAAGCTCACATGATACAGTATGAAGAATGGGGCAGGAGTTAGGCTGATTGACCCAAGGCACACTCTGTCACCTATTGATCGTGTGGGTGGTGGTGGGGTGGAGGTGGCAATGGGGCTGTTAGGGTGTCAACCTTAACACCTCATTTCCCTACTTTCATCTCTTCAACCCAAACTAATGCATTAACAAAATGTTTTGCAATGAATTTCCTTACTTTTTAAAAAATGTAATGTAACTGCTAACTTGTATGTGTTGGTGGGAGTGCAGGCCCCTCTGGGCCCTGCACTCCCTTCAAGCTGGCCATTTTTTCATAATGATATGCATCTGTGGGAGTGCAGGCCCTCCGGGCCCTGGGCTCCCACTTATACATAACTACGGAGCCATACAGCAGCCCTATAGGGCAAGGAACACTTGTAACACTAATTTGCCAATATCTCAGCAACTGTGGCAACTATGAAAAAAATTCCAGTGCCATTGTAATCATGAAAGCGAAACCTCCATGAGAAATAAGTTGACTAGATCCATATCTTGCATCATTTCCAAGATACAGGCACTGAAAAGTGCTGTTGGTGTCGCAGTGTTTTCCTATGGGAAAAATCTCAATGTCATTATGGCATATGTATGGAACTGATTAAATGTTTTATGCCTAAACAGCATAATTCACATCTCTGGGACACCCTCTTTATACCCTGCATATAGTATAATGTACCTGGTAATTGGTATGTGTTGGTGGGAGCGTGGGCCCTTTGGGCCCTGCACTCCCACCAAACTGTTCATTTGTGCATAATGATATGCATCTGTCAGAGTGCTGGCCCTCCGGACCATGTGCTCCCACTTACACATAACAACGGAGCCATACAATAGCCCTATAGACCTGAAAAGGAACCCTTGTAACACTGATTTGCCAATATCTCAGTAGCCATACAACCTATGAAAAAAATCCCAGTGAAGGTGTAATCTATGACTTTTAAACTTCCTTGCAAGCTTAAAGGTGAACTAAGCTGCGGGTAGCGTAAAATCCATATCTTACTTCATTTTCGAGATATGGGCTCCAAAAGGCACTGTAATGTTATCCTATGGGAAATTTCTCAGCTTTGGAACACTGTAACTATGGGCCAATTGAATGTTTTGGGGGTGAAACCACTAAAAGGAACATCTGTGGGACCAGGGCTTGACACCCTGCAAATTTCAGCCCAAAAGCACAATCCACCTTGGCATAATAAAGTGACAAAGAAAATAACACATGGGAAAATGTGTTCATGCAGTGCTTTCGGAATAACTTTAATGTGTTCACAGCACTCCTATCTCTATAATGGGAATACTGTCACACAGAGAAAAATATTGCCGCAGTTCCTTTTTTTTTTATCATGGTTATTGCCATGGCAACAAAATATGTTGCAGCAACAGAACAGCAGAATGGTGGAAAAAGTTTTAAAAAAATATTTTCAGACCACCTGCTGAAAAAATAATGCCAGGGTTATGTTCCTAAGGGCTCGAATAGGTAAACACAACTGTTGGTGTTTATCAAAGGGCATTATTTTTGGAGTTACAATATTTGTTGTCTCTTGCTAACTGAAGACAAGATAGCGGCAGAACAAAACAAATTCAGGGAGTACGACAACAATCATGTAATCGCACAAGTTTTCGCAATACACATATACATTTTCACATAGGCTATAATGGGGCATGAAAAACTTGAATAAATTTTGAATGGATTGATATTTCTTCACCAAATCTTCAAACGGCTCCAGTTCAACCCAGGTCACAAATAGACATGCACATTTGAATCCACCCAGATGCATTCTTCAGTCCATTATGGCTGACTGAGAAATGCGCGAACATTGGAAATTTTCATTCTTTGGTCACTCTACGATTCTGCAACTGTACATCCAACCAGAACAATACTTTCAAGATCCAGAGATCTATGGTCAGAGGCTGAGCATGCAACATTTCAAGCAAATCGGGCAAATGGTTGCAAAGTTATTAAAGTGCAAACTTTGGAGTTTAACATGGAAGTAAGAATTTACACCTAATACAGTATGTTTGCCTCTTAGAGAACAAAACTTATGTATAAACAAACAAAATGTTTTCAGTGTGAGCACTTGGTAAATAACTCTGCAGACATGATGCAATAACAGGATATTCATGTCCCACTTGATACACTGTTACATCCAGTTCAGCAATGTTGCTTACTTCATGATATAATCACTGTAAACTCAAGTAAGTGATAATGTTTTGTATAACATTACTTTCCTAGCCATGTTTCCCAAAGAGACTTCTCAAATATATGGTTCTCCAATGAATAAACACATAATCTGCCTATTTAAATTATTCCATAAAATTTCCATTTCTGTACCTGGGTATTTGTTGAACTAAACTTATATGTCTTACTGTGCTGTAGGTGTCTATCCAGGCTACTTTGATGATTTAATTTAAGAATTCTTATTGAGAAACATTTACAGTGTAACCAGCCTCTCTATTTCCTCAACTCAAGGCCAGTTAGTAAACGGCTCTTGAAAGGTTAAGTTTAACTCTGAGAGTTGTCCTCCAGAGGGGCCCCTTGTTTGCATGGTGACATGTTGTCTGAATAATTGTGGAAAGGATTTTCTGGCTCAGCTAAAAGCAGGAATGTTCTGTTATGAATAGTCATAATTCTGCCCTCCCATGATTGTCTATACCAAGAGGAGGCAAGTGAGAAAGGGTGGTAATTATATGTGCCCAGCAGTGAGAACAGCAAGGGATACCAGTCTCTGGCTGTCACTAAGGCAGGGACCTGTGGGCCAAGGGGTGGTGGCAGGGTCCCTAGTTCCAGGTGGCACTGTTCCCTGTCCAGGTCTCAGGAGTTCTACCTGCAAGCAACAGAAGGATGGGTCTCCTACAAAGGCCTTGAGCCCCCTAGAGACAACACAAACCAGATGGAATTTCAGGGAGAGTGGAGGGACATCCTTCAAGGGTGGTCACTGGGATCCTTGCAGATTCACTCCTGACAGAAGTAACTAGCAGAGCTCAGTGTGAATGGAGCACCAGTTCATGATGAGCAAAAGAGTAAGTAAGCATTGCAATAGACATGATTATGGAAACCCCAAAATCCTAGGTACTGAAGTATGATCCCCCCTGGCATGAAGCTAAATGAAACAATGTCTGGATGAGGGAACTGATGAGTTTGGGTTGGTAAGTCCCTATATGAGGGTCCAGACAAGAGAATTTGTTTCTATCACTAGGCCAGTCAGTTTTCTGTCAGATGGAGGCACGTACAGCTGGACAAACTAAATTTAATATTACTGTCATAATGCTGACTTGCTTCTCAAATGAAATTTTCCTGCAAGATCTAGGTAAGACATGTGCAGGCATGGCTTTGCCCCAGGAATAGTATTCACCCTGACTGGGAGAGTGCCACTGCTAACTGGGCTTGGGAGTGTCAGGGATCCATAGGGAGGTTAGGGATATAAATACGAATTGTACTTAGACTCAGTCCCGTGATAAAGAACATATTTATACTCCATAAGTACAGGAGTAAACCTGATGACATTAAGGTGGCAGTATCTCGAGAGAGATTACCTTGGAATGGTGGGGTTGGAAACTGGAGCTCCAGATGTTTGAACATATATTGGACACAGCTATTTCTGTACTATAGAAAGGATGGTGTGGAGGAGTTATTTTGAGAAAGAGATGCCTATCTACTGTGTACCAACTGTGGTATCTAAGCAAAAGCACTCAGCTTGACCCCAGCTCCATGCCTGGTCTCAGTCTGTGTGTGATCTCTTGTTATTGGTGCCCAAGTGTATTGGCTCATGGTGCATTTACTCCAGTGTCCCAGGCTCAAGGTAGTAGTAGTGCTTGTGCAGGTACAGGTTCTGTGATATAAGGCGGGTACTCTTCTGATGAGACTACCACCACATATCCCTAGACACAGGGGGTTGCTTGGCCCCTACAACAATACAATATATTGTATGGAAATTTGTCTGGAGTCTGAAGGTAATAATATGTGCAAAACACTGGCCACTTACTACAGCATGTATTTAATGAACACTTCTGCAGGTGCATTAAAATTCAAAAAGTCATCACTGAGAAGGCAACTTAAATTATGTTTCAAATTCTGTAAACCATCAAGCATATACACCCAGACAATAATCCAAAGCTTTTAAAAGCTATCTGAAGAAAGTGGACAGTTTCAAAACAGTGGTTGGACCCTTAAATCCACTGAAAATGTAAAAATGGACACACTTGGACCAGCTAAAACTATCTCTGCCAGCAGCATTTTTCCTACTTTTCTATACTGTTATGTCATCCCTCAAAAAAATCTGAGCACATATCTTTCCTGTGTTAGTCATGTACTTTACGTGTACAATGATTAGGTACTGCAAATGCTGGGGAGTCAGAAATGTTTTGTCTTGCCAGAGTACAGAATAGAAAATGAAAGAATGCTAAAGCTTAAATAAAACCTTGCTCAACCTTTTCTTCATTCAAAGCAGTCTTGTAAGAAACAATCAATTAGAGTGCAGTCTGACTCTGTGTGACATCAACATATGAAAATCTGCTAGACGCCAGATTGTGTCTTGAGACACGTGATGAATTGAGCAAAATGACCTGCTAATGGCTTTAATGGGTAATAAATGCATTGTGTTACTGTAGTCCTACAAAAGACAAGTCAAAGCAATATCTTTAAGCGCTTGTTTTTTTATGTAGAAATGCAGACAAGGGGCTTAGCTCCTGCGTCTACATACCAAGAAGTGTTACAGTTAGATAAAAAAAAAACACACTGCTGTCTGATTTTTTTTTCAAATTGTTAGTTATTTTCAATATTAAATGTTATTGATTTTTATATCAATGGCCTAGATTCTAACTATTAATTAACAGATGAATAGAACATTACCATGTAGGGTCCACCTAGTGGTTCAATGGGTTAACTGAGCTTGCATCTGGAGGTGTATTTCCCATTTTAGGGAATAGAGTGCTGACCATGTGATAGATGTGTCAGTCAGTTCAAAGACAGCAGATCAGCCATCTGTTGTTCAAGTATGCTAGCCAGTAAATCAGCAAGCATGATTTATTTGTGGAGACAGGTGAAATAAGCAACAAATGTGCACAATAGTTTACAATATGAACACAGCAGGTTATGAGAAATACCTATAAACCTGAGAATATAAACAATTATAAACCATTTTTTTAAACCTCATAATCAAGCTTATCAGATATATCTCTTACAGAAGGGCATTTTAAAGGCCTGGGAAAGTGACCAAAAAAGCCTAATTACCGGATGTTTTTTGTGTTAAATGAACTGACAACCAGCAGCCTTTGGCCAATGAAGCAAGTCATACTTTGTGGTTCAAAGAGGGTCGGTAGCTTATGAAGGTAGACAGTGTCTAGTCTGTTCAGGTCTTTCAAAGTCAATACATGAATGGTGTAGCTGATACACTACCTCAGCAGCAGCCAGTTCAGAATCTGTAGTGATGAAGTGACACCCTCTGTCCTCCAGTCAAAGGAACGTTGCAGTCATGCTGGCCATCATGAGAGGGGAATGAGATAATACAAAGGTGCAGAAGCACCACAAATAATTCTGTGTAACTGGATACACTAAGATTCAACCCAGAACTGAAGTAAGACTGCTTGGCTGCTGAAGTGCTATGTTTTAATTTACTGTTTCTGATATACAGTATGTGAGATTAAGTTGTCAATACTCCAGCTAACTTGCTGGGGTATATGTCCTTTATTATCCTTTTTAGGAGAAACATTTGAGAACACAGTGCCTCAGACCTCATCACAACTACCCCAGTACATGTGTCAATTATGGAATTGACTTGGAAATTTAGTTTGTGCAGAGCAGTGTAGCCTGTATCAGTTCTTTACAGCATTTCTGTCCATTTGTTTTAGGACCAGTAGATCAGTACTGATTTGTTGCTGTCACATGAAGTAACATCCTCAGGCAGATAGCTTTTCACTAGTTAATTCTGGTATAAAGCTACCTTTACAATGAGAGAAGTCCTGCAGAAGGGCTCACCACATCACCTGATTAGGAAAATATGGGAAGACAGACTAAAGTACTAAAGTAAGCAATTGGGAAAAGCAAACTGAAGTACTTTTGTTACATATATATATATATATATATATATATATAATATATATATACACATATACATATATATATATATATATATATATATATATATATATATATATATATATATATATATATATATATGTATATATGTATATATATATATATATAGAGAGAGAGAGAGAGAGAGAGAGAGGGAGAGAGAGAATGTTGGCTTTATCTCATTATGTTTATTACTTATTACTGTATGGTTTCTGTGTAAATAAAAATGTACCTTTATGTGATAGCGCCCCATAATCCAAGATTTATGGTTCCTTAACATTTAGAATCAAATGTATTAAACTTTGTTTCTTGAAGATAATAAGTTAGTTGTCCCTCAGTTAAGTGTCTGAGACAAAAGCCACTGCCATGGAATCCATGAATGTTCAAATACCCTTGCGGGCCTTTTGTAGTAAATCTTATGGAATAGCTTATGGCCAATGTAATGGCTCTCAGTAGCCTGTGAATATCATGAATTCTAATAATACTTACATCAGTAGAAGCATGAAGTAATGTCTCCATTGTAATTAAATGATGTATTTAGAGCAGTGCTCAAAATGGCCCCTAGTGTGTTGGTGATATATTCTAATAGTCTCCTCTTTACAACCCTACATGGTAATATTCATGCTTTATTCTTGAGAGCTTTGGTTCTCACTGAGCATTTGAAATGCAGCATTAAGTGGTAAAGTGGATTACTGCAGACCACTGTGAGTATGAATCCTTACTGCAGAAAAACATCCTAAAAACTAAAAGGGTAAATGTTTATGCAACATGATAGCAAACTTAGTTTGATATCATGAAATATGATAATCTGTCTCTGTATTACCTACCTTGTGTTCTCAATGGACTTCACTTCTGAAGTGACCAATAAAAGAGTAGAAAACAGCAAATATTTAAAACTGGAATAATATATCTTATGTGACATTGAGAGGCACTCAGGTGGCACCAATATGCATTAGTCTTTAGTAGTAACAGTAGTAGTCTTTTATTTATAAGATGCCCTTCCCCAGAGGCTTGGAGCACCATACAGTTAAAACAATTATAAAATCATAACATATGCAGGAAGACATATCAAAACAGATAAATAATTCCAACATCATGAAATACACTGACATAAAATGGCATAATCAGGATCACCAATCAAAAACATAAATAAGCCGATGGGCCATCACGTGTCATCAAAGGCTCTCTAAAGAGGTATATTTTAAGTCCTCTATTAAAGGCCTCCGCCTAGGGTGTCTTCATCAGGCCCCTAGGAAGGGAGTTTCACAGGGTAGGCAGTCACCTCAAAAGTCTGATCTGCTGATGATTTTAATCTAGTTCTGGGAATTGATAGTAGGCCCATCTCAGTGGAGTGAAGAGGGTGGGATGGTTGAAATGGAGTCAGGATTTCCCTCAGATAATCAGGGCCCAATCCATGTAGAGCCTTGTAGGCTAGTAACAGAACCTTAAAGGTGTGCAGGGACACTGGTTTACCGGTATTGAGAAAGGGCACATTCCATTTTGCACATTGTAAAAAACGATATTGTCACCGGTGTCTGCTAAGCCAAAATCTGGTTTTACTGGTATTTGGTTCTCTGTACTTTATTTAACAATTTTTAACTCTGTTAACATGCATTTTAGCAATTTTGACCTCCACTGTTGCACATCCTTCCATCCTTGTACCAATTTAAAGTTATTTTAGGTACAAGATGTGATGGCAACTGCAGCACTACAGCCCCATCCCTAAGGTGTGATGGAAGCAGCGCTCACGGCCCCATCCCTCAGGTGCAATGGCAGCACCAACAGCACTAAGCCCCCATCCTCTGGGGTGATGGCAGCAGCAACATCACTATGACCTCCCTCCCTCAGGCATTACAGCAGCAGTAGCACTGTGGTCCCCATCCTTAGGTGTGATGGCAGCAGTACTACTTTCCCATCCACCAGTGGTGATGGCAGAATCACTACAGCCCCACCTCTTGTGTGTGATGGCAGTAGCAACAATGCAGTCCACATCCCTCAGGGGTGATGGCAGTAGTGACACTATGATCCCCTTTCTTCAGCACCCACACCCACATGCACAAGTTACAAATGACTTGGTCTCTTTGCTTGTTAGAACTCAGATGTGAATTAATCTGAACCATCACCACTAAGGTGGACTACCTTTGTATTTTCCTATCTGTAATTTAACTGCCTGAATTGGATTTCTGCCTGTGACACCACTGACCAGGGTTAGGGAACAGACTTGGGTGTTGGAGGGCCAGCTGGTGGGTGAAGGCTTGATTGTCCAGCGACCACGCACCTTCTCCTGGGAGGGAGGGTGGGTTCACGGCTCAGCATTTGCTGGCCCCTGGTGGAGGCCAGAGGCACAACAACATGTCAGCCCTCACTGCAGGAGGGAGCATGACGGACATCGGCTTGTGCCTTGACATCATGTGGCCTGTCAAGAAAATGGGAAAACACCCACTGGCCAACTCGAAGGACAGCTGTTGGTCCTTCCATAAAATGGAAGCCCCAGGCGTGTGTCGTTCTGACCCCTGCCATGCTAAGGATACACAGGAAGCTCTTTGGGATAATTCTCCTCCCTGGTAGCCTCCCACAGGGGTAGGGGCCCCTCAATGAAGGGTTACTTTGGGTTACCTGGTAGCACAGCACTAAAGGTCAGTGGATGGTGGTCGGGAAGGGGCCTTGGCAGGCCTGAAGGAGTGGATGGCCAGGGGTAGGAGGAGAAAACAAAACTGCTTGAATTTGCTTCTTTGAAATAAAGTGTCTTCACCTAAAATCCACAAGTGATTAGTGGAGGACCTTCAAATGGATTCATGCATCTCCCAGACATGTGGATGCTTTTTTTTATTGGTGTCCATGAAAGGGTGTTTCCCAGTTTTCATGTCTTTGTTCAGATGTGAATTGAGCACCACTCTGCCCACCAGCATCATACAGCCCCTGGGGTCTTACCTTCTTGACGTCATTGACTGTGCTTTCAAAATCCACTGCCAAACATAAGTACACTTAAATACTTAACTTTTGCTTTTTGTTGAAACAGTCATCAGAAAACTTTTTGTTGTCACAGAGACTGAAACAGCAGGTGGGAGAAAAGGTGCAAATCATCCAATTCACCTAAATGGGGTGCTGACTGTGAAGTCTTTTCATAAGTAGTAAGGCAGTTTCTTCTTTGTGAACATATTTTCATTCAGACTAGTTTTCATTCAAACAACTGAGGATTTTGGATGGCCCTACTGATTACAGTATAAACTTGAATAAGCTAGTTGGTAACAGTGATCCTGTGTTTAGCAATCTACAATCTAGATGCTTATATGCAAACAATACAATGAAAACCTGACTAAAATCTAAAAACAAGCTTATAGAACACATAAATGTATCTGAACATTTACCTTTACCTATACAAAATCATTGCAGTCCAAGTAAAACGCAGGCAAATTACATGGTACCCTGACTACTATTCTATGATATAATAAACATATATTGGTATTTTTTTATATTCTTTGTAAAGGAGGTAAGGCCCACTAGGCAGAACTGTCTGTTTTCAGGAGTGACCTAGAAGCACTGGGGAGGTTAAGTGACATGCTTGGAGTCGCACAGTATGCAAGTGGAGGTTGTGGGAGTCAAACCCAAGACTGCTGGATGTACCCAGTTCAATCACTGTTTGTTACTCTAACCACTAGGCATGGGTGATTAAACTGAATGGCTGTTACAACAAAGCAATGCAGATGATTTCCTTACTGACTCTATATGCAGCAAAGCAGAAAGAATGCAAAGCACATCAGCATTCATTTTAAGATGCTGAAATCTGGGTGACCCACTGGCACTGCAGTAGCACTATTGCTTGCAATGCCAGTGATCACAGGTCGAAGTGAACTCGGTTTGCTGGAGGTCTGGCCAGGGGAGTAGGATCAAGCACCCGGGGGACTGCTCTCCTCCTCCGGGAAGGGTGGGCTGCAGGTCCTGCTGCTTTACCACCCCCTATGTGACCACGGATGGTGGTGCAATGCTTCTGCAGAGTGATCAGGAGGGGAGGATGCTAGCCAGGATCTGGAGCAGTGGCATGTCTCTATGTGACCTACCTCCTTGGAACTCCTCCAGTGCAGATGCCCTCAGGGACAGAGAACAGAAAACCAGGAACAATCACTGTACATCGGTCACTGGCAGAAGGGACCCAGGTGCCCCAGACTTCATAACCAGGCACCATGAGGGACCCACTGAGCTGTCCGCCACACACTAATGGAGTGTGGAGGGGTGACCTGGGGTTCCCTCCCTTCCCACCTGGGGGGTACAATCCAGGCAGGATAGAGGCAGGTCCACAGGAGCTCCTGAGCATTACCTGGGGTGAAACTAGGGGATACCCAACCTAGGGATCTCTGAAAAGTGGTGACTGATGCTGTGAGAAGGGGACATAGAAAGAGAAAATAAAAAAAAATTAAAAAGATGCTGAAATCTTAGAGATTCTGTGCAGTGACATGCAATTTCCGTGAGGCACCGGTACAAGAATTCAAAATCCGCATACCAAGCAGGATTCCATGATTGTTACCGGTGTTACCGGTAAAAATGGAAAACCAGGGTCCCTGGTGATACACCACTTCACTGGCACCCACTGTAGTTCGTACAGGACCGGGATCACATGACAGTACCTCAGAAGGATTGTCAGCAACCTGGCCCTGGTGTTCTGTACCAAATTTTGGTGTTGCAGAGTACTACAATCAGCCCTGAGGTAAACAGCATTACTGTAGTTGAGACTGGGGCTCAGTTCTCAGTGGAATTCCTATGCTGTGGCAAAGAAAGGCTTGCGCTGGAGCTCACTGTGCCAGGGTCGCTGCATCCAATTCTGTAACAGGTGGGGTCCCTGCACCAAAATCAGATATGTCAAATGAAGGATGCATGGGATAAGAATGTTGCAAGCTTCAGGACTGCCATGTGGCTGTGCTCTGAGAGCCAGAGCCTATCAGGTGAGTGCCCAGGAGGATGGCAGTGGCTGTGGCACTGCTAATGGTGGGGTAGCCAGAAGGGGTTGGCACTGACCCAGGGGATGAATGTGTAAAGAATGTGTCATTTAAGGATGAGCAGCACTCTGACCTGTGCTGGAAGGAACAGAGAGCACTGCCAATTTGAGGGGAACCAGAGCCCGTGACCACCTAATGCCCTGTTGCAAGGCTGTGTGATAATTAGCTTACTGCTCTGTAACACTCCTCATGCACAAGCCATCTGCATTGCTGTCCTTAAAACTGATGCCCAATTGGCACTAGCCTGTTAGAACAGCTCTGGCCAGGTACTGTAGAATTTTGGGACCATACAGAATCCTGCAGTAGGGGATATGGCAACAAAGGACTGGCATATGGTCTTGCACACCATGTTGAACCACCTTACTGTCACAGAACTGATGCATGGACAGTCTTCTGGAAGGGCACCATAGTATGATGCAGCCTGCATTCCAGAATCGAGATTCCCGCCTATTTTTAATGCAAGGTGCCCCTTGCATCACTTTTGTTTGACACAGGCACCTTGCGTCAAAATTGGAGCTTTGATAATTGAGCCCAGATTGTTACAAATCTATGCACCAGTGATTGCAGGTCTTCAGATAGTATAAGGGATTTAATCCAGTTAATTTTCTGCAGATATTGAAAGCCACTTTGAACTACTGCCAACACCTAAGCCTCAAGTGTCAGACCCTCATCCAGAATGAAATCCAGATTTGTCCCCTTAGTGGAGGCCTCCAGCCTAGAGAGACCAAGCCAAAGCACCATTACTTCTGTGTCAGTTCTACATCCCCTCTCCAGTCTGGAATAATCACCAGTATCTCAGCATTCTCCTGGTTGTATCCAAGCCAGCTAGATGCCAGCCATTCCGGCATCTCAACCAGACACAAATTTAGCTTGATGCACTGTGTCCAATGCATCCAATGTCCTAGGTCAAAATAATAAATGCAGCTAGATATTATCTGCATATCAGTGAATATCCACACTGTATTATCTAATGATCCTTTCCATAGGCAGCATATACACTGCAAACAACATGGGCAATACCAACCCCTGGTGTAAAACAGACTGTGGCAAAGGGCACGAGGACAAATTCCCATTGTCACCCTTTGTGACATATCCTTGAGGTAGAACTCAAACCTGCTGATGACTTTGTCAATATGTCCCATGTACTCCTTCAACTGATCCATCAGCAACCCATGGTCTACTGTTTTGAATGCTCAGTAGAGATTGAGAAGAATGAGAATTTACCACTCTCCTCTGTCTGTTGTCTTAAGATCATTTTGTACCCTGATCAACTTGGTGTCAGTGCTGTGCCTTGACTTATAACAAAACTGGAGGGGATCATAGATCTCAAAAGCTGTCAGGTTTGCCTCAAGCTGCTGCATCACAATCTTCTCAATAACCTTTCCCAAAAAGGAAAGATTACAGACTCCAAAATTCCGTGGTTATCCAGACCCACAGATTTATTTTTTTGAGGGGCCTCACCAATGTATCTTTCAATGCAGTCAGAAAAACCCCATCGGACAAGGAGCTCCTGGCAATAGCCAGAAACACCAGACTCAGATTAATTTTATTTATACCTGCTAAGACAAAGCAATAATCATCTATTTTAATGGGGCAGGTGTTACAATTAGTTGTCAAGTTTTTCATGTTATAATATTAACAGTATTTTAACCACAATGCACTCCCTACACTGGGTTACATCTTTTCCTTACAGGTAATTTTTAATTTTTAAATTTTAATTGGTGGGTGCAAGTGTTTGATTAATATCCTTGTATCTACCAACTAGCATTTATTTTTCCCTTGTGGTGCTCCTGCTCCTTTGAGACAGCTTGATCTGGGTTGCTGCCACATGCTGATTAGAGTTCAGCTACCTATCGATGCATTTCACTGTTCATTATAAAATCAGTCATGAAAATCCTGCAATCTTATTGGTCAAAACATGTCACAATACAATGAACAAATCCTGCAACTGACAACTGGCAAAGATTCCGCTGATCAAATGTTTACTTTCTTTGAACCTAATTCATTTTTGTTTACATTTTTTATACAGATTCATCTTATAATAACAATAATGCATTTGAGGGTGTGTGTAGTAGAGGGATTTATCCACTTCTTGTGTGGTTAAAGCTGAACTTTGTGACACACTACTCAAAGTCTGGGTAAAACCCACAATACATACCTTGTATTACTGTACACTATTGTTTAAATCTTAGGGGCTGCTCTCCCCTTTTTATAGTGTACCAGTAGAGTTTGCTACAATTGGGACCGCAACATGTTTCCATCACTCTCTCACCCCTACCATTTCCTTGCTGCTACCTCAACCCCTACTTTTCTTTCTCCCTCATCTCCCTCCCCTTCCTCCTTACTGTCCACACAAAATTGTACTTGTTCTCGATTCTTCTCTTCTTCACCCCTCTCTTTCTGTCCTTATTTGCCTATTACCATCAGCCTCCCTAAACTCTGAAAGTTTGTGGTGGTTGCTCTCATCTGCACCCCCCCCCCCCACCCACACACACAGTCCAACCTCTCCTAAACTGATATACCTTTAAACCAGTGGGGGAATAAGAGTGCCACAAATAGGGCACCGCACAAAGAATGCAGGCAATTGTGGTGCAAGGGAGTTTTAGGCATGGTGATATGGGCACGTCTCTCACCCACTGTTGCTGCCACCCTCAACATTACCCCTCTCTTTGCCCATACAGTGCAGGAAGGGTTGATTATATATATTTGTGGAGAGTGTGGGGTGCAGAGCCCCCTGCATAAGAGCTGCATGGGTGACATAGGACATTGTGTGGGGTGCCCTACTTTGGCGGTCGGCTTCTGGGCAACATTTGCTGGTTTCATTCTTTTTGCCTATCACCTTTTTGACAGGCATGCTTTGGGTTATGCCCTTTCTCACTGCACATTCTTTACTGTTGACCTGTTTATACAGAACCTCCTAAAACCAGGGTCTAAAATTGGCACCCACCCACCAAATGCAAGTACATTTTGCATTGGGCAGGTACAATTCACAGTTTTGCATGCCTGCCGAGTGCCTTGTGTTTCACCCACTACCCATTCATTAAAATGATGCATTTATATAGAAACAGACTTTGACTGCAGATAAAGGCTGCTTGGCCCACCTAGTCTGCCCATTTCCTACCAAGTGGATAAGCTGCAGACTCCAGTCATCCAACACCCTACTTCCTCCTGCCCCTCACTAAGATTGCCTTATGTCTGTCCTATGCATTCTCGAATTTCCCCAATGTTTTTGACCCACAACCCCCTCAGGAAATTGGTTCCATGTGTCCAGCACCCTCTCTGTGAAAAAGTACTTCCTCACATTGCCCCTGAGCCATCCACCCATTATCTTCAAATTGCACCCCCTTGTTCTTGTACATCTCTTTTCCTTAAAGATGCTCCCATCTGGTACTTTGTTGATTCCTTTGAGGTACTTGAACGTTTCTATCATGCCCCCCCCTTTCCTCAAGCATATACATATTAAGCACTTTTAGTCTCTCTTCGTATAGCTTCTGTTGCAGACCCTGCACCATTTTAGTTGCCCTCCTCTGGACTGCCTCCATCCTGTCAATGTTCCTGTGGAGATAGAGTCTCCAGAACTGTATACAGTACTCCAGATGGGGTCTCACCAATGGTCTGACAGAGATAGCAACTTCCTGTTTTCTACTGGTGATGCCTCCCCCTATACATCCTAGTATCCCCTCAGCCCTCCTTACTGCCTTCTCACATTGCTTACCTACTTTAAGGTCATCTGATATGACTACCCCCTGGTCCTTTTCCACTTGTGTTGTTGTTAGTACCTCCCCCCATTGTGTACACTTCTCCTGGGGTTTTTGTTTCCCAGCTGCATTACTTTGCACTTTTTTTGCATTGAATCTAAGCTGCCATATTTTTGACCATTCCTCCAATCTTGCCAAGTCCCTTCTCATTCTTTCTTTACCTCCTTGCGTATCAACCCTATTACAGATCTTTGTGTCATCTGCAAAGAGGCATACTTTTCATTCCAGCCCCTCTGCAATGTCACCTATAAAGACATAAAAGACAGGTCCAAATACTGAACCCTGTGGTACCCCACTAGTAACCCCCTTTCTTCAGAGTATACTCCATTTACTATTACCCTCTGGGTCCTGTTGTCCAGCCAGCTTGTTACCCAGTCTACCACCCTGGGACCCACTCCTAGGCTGGATAACTTGTTTATTAATCTTTTGTGTGGGACTGTGTCAAATGCCTTGTTAAAGTCTAGGTAGGCCATATCCACAGCCCTTCCTTGGTCTATTACTTTAGTTACCAAGTCAAAGAAATCTATTAGATTTGTCTGACATGACCTTCCTGCTGTAAATCCATGCTGTCTTGGGTCCTGTGCCCCGCTGGCCTCTAGGTACTCAACAATTCTTTCTTTCAGAAGTGATTCCATAATTTTCTCTACCACTGAAGTCAAGCTATCAGGTGTATAGTTTCCTGCCTCTGCCTTGCTCCCACATTTGTTAAGAGGAATCACATCTACCATCCTCCAGTCCTCCAATACCACACCATCCTCCCATGATTTGTTAAAAAGAGTAGTCAGTGGTGTCACTAGATTTCCCTTAGTTCTTTCAAAATTCTGGGGAGAATGCCATCAGGCCCCATTTCTTTGTCTACTTTGAGTTTTAGGAGTTCCTTCATGGCCCTTTCTTCTGTGAATGGACTGGTATCGACCCCCTTGTCCAGAGTGCTTTTATTGTTTGGTTTAGGTACCTCCCCTTCTTCTTCTTTTGTGAATACTGAACAAAAATATTTGTTCAGTATCTCTGCCTTGTTACAGTCACCCTCTGCCCAACCCCCCTTCCCTTTTTAAGCATCAATATCCCTCCTCTGGTCTTCCTTCGCTCCCTGATGTACCTATAAAAGGTTTTATCCCCCTTCTTAACTGAGTCAGCTATCTTTTCCTTGCTTTGGGTCTTCACTATTCTGACTGCCTTCTGTGCTTCTTTCTGCTTTAACTGATACAGTTCTCTGTCCTGCTCCTTCTGTGATTCCTTGTACTTCCTGAATGCTGTCTTTTTCTCCCTAACCTTCCCTGCCACCTCCTTTGAGAACCATAATGGTTTTTTACTTCATTTTGTTTTATTTGCTTCACACAAAGGCTTCTTGCCTCGGTGATGGCAATTTTGATTATTCCCCATTGTTCTTCCACCCCTCCTTCCTGCCAATTTGCTAGTGCATTCCTTAGGCACTCACCCATTTTGGCAAAGTCAGCCCTCCTAAAGTCCAGGACCTTTGCCTTTGTAAGGCTTGACTCTACTGCTGTATTTATCGTGAACCATACTGTTAGGTGGTCGCTAGTTCCCAGATGGCTAACCACTTCTAAATCTGTGATCCTCTCTCCATCTTCATTTGAGAGTACAAAGTCTAAGATTGCTCCCTTCTGAGTGGGATCCAAATCTAGCTGTCTAAGGCATGACCCCTGCAGGGCATCGAGAATGACCCCGCTCTTGAATGTGACTGCAGCATACAATTCATCTCAGCTCTGTGGTGAGAGTGGCAGCACATTTCTGAGGTTTATAGCTGGAAGTAATTTGAAGTTGATTCTGTAACTGCTGGGTTTACTGCTGTGGTGGGCACACTGTAAGTGTGACCATGGTGAGCAGCATGTATGGTGCATCTTGGTGTTGGCTTGGCAGTTTCAGCTGTTAGCACATTTTCCTGAAGCAGAACAGATATTCGGTAGTATACTGTAAGTACACAGTTTTCATTGATGGTGTGATTTCTCTCTCAGTCTGCTAGTTGGTAGGTAACAAGGGTTGGGGGAGTGTGCATGAGAAAAGAAAACCTTCAGGACTTCTTTTAGCAGGGATACATCTCCTGCCATACTAAGTGGCTTGTGGAAGAGCAAACATCATACTAAGTAGTGGGCAGAAACCTCCTACTGCACTTAGTTGCTGTTGAAAGACTGGGTCTCTCAGAGGTTGGGAGGACTGTTCTGCCGCATGTACTGACTACTTGGAGACTCTTGCTAGTAGGGAGCCCTATCCTGCCGTACTCAGTGACTGTTTGAAGATTGGTATTCCTACTTGTGGGCGTACCCTCCTGCTGTTCTTGGAGGCTACCCAAAGATTGGGATTAGTGCTACCAGGGCAGCCTACCCTACCACACTACAGTATATCTCTGTATACAGATCTGAACTCCTGTTAGAAGGGAGGCCCTTCTGCTGTGTTTGATGGTTGCTCAAACAAGGGTTGGGTGGTTAGTGTAAGGTGTAGGAGTACAGTGCTGCAGTACAGTGCTGCAGATTTAGAAAGTGCCCAGATATTAGTAGCATAATAGTAAAACACACACACACACACACACACACACACACAAACAAACACAACACACAATTTGTATTAAAGCCTTTTTTTATTTAACATTTGATCATTTTTGAGTTGGGCTAGTGAAATCCTGCGGGGTCAGTGGATTTTTGTAGTCACTAGCCCTGCTGGCTAGTGGCTAAAAAAAATAGTTTCAACCCCTTTAAGATGCTTTAAGACACTTTCCTGGTATCATTTCTACTCACTTAATCTCACCATTGCCTTTGGGCTTCTGCTGTCTGATAATTTTGAACTTAATCCTGGTTGGACACCCTTACTTCCCTCTTCCCCTCTCCTTAAAGGAATCAGTATTTTCCACCTCAGTGTTAGGAGTTTACTACCTAACGTTGACCAGTTTAGGCTATGGGTCTTACAATTTCTCCCAAACATTCCAGTTTTTATCAAATTCTGTCTCTCATCAAGGTCAGTGATAGAGACATTGGGATCCTAGGATATGCTGTCCATAGACAGGATTGTGGTGAGAGAGGGGTGTCATCCTGATGTACATCCTTAACAGTCTCTCTTGCAAAGTTGTTTATCTGGCTGCCTATCTCTTCTCTTATGAACTGCAATTTGTGAAATCGTAGTCCCCTCCTCTCCCTATCTACAGTGAATCTGCCTATCCATCAGAGCTAAACAGGACATCATCCCTTGTCTTCTCTTTTCCTCTTTTAGCAACTTATCTCATGGGGGACTGCTTGTTTTTGGTAACCTTAATACTAAATGGTCCTTCCTCTCTCACAAATCTCTCTCTCCCACAGATCATTGAGACAGTTAACCTCTCTCTTCACAAAGCACTGAACTGAACTGAACTGCTTAAAGAATCACTCGTCTAATGATTCCCTCATTGACTGGATTCTCTCCTCCCACCCACACTATCTGCATGTTGCTGGTACTCTCCATTCCTCCTTCAGTGACCATCACATGGTTTTTCATGTCTGTAAAATAAATTGTCCCCAGATCCCCTCATATTACATCTGGACCAGGTTATTCAGGAGTCAGGACTACCTCCCTCCTATGTGATCCCCAGACTACAAAATGGACCCCTATTGCTATATCCTTTGATATTGATGATGCCTTGTCTTTTTTGCCAATCCTGTTACCCCTCAGTCTGGAACAAGCATGCCCACATCAAGAGGATTAGAGTATATGGCAGCCCCTCCCCTGGGTTACCAGAGACCTCATTTTCTCTCCAGGGCACATGACTCAGCATTGTATTACCAAAATGCTTCAGGCTTCCAAAAGGACCTGTGAAGATAAATTTCAAGGAACTCTGATGCTCCAGCATGGAGGCCCTCAGAGACACAAAGGATGAGTATTTTATCTCCATCTACAGAGCAACCGCAATTCTTCATTAAATATTTGGCAGGTGGTCTACTCCCTTTTTGAACCCCAATCAAGTCTGCTTCCCCAGTTTTCAAATGTGATGGCTCTCCTGCTTCTCTCTCCTCCTTTCTGAAGTAGAAGTTGCTTTCAACCACTATTCCAGTACCTGTGCCTCTACCTCTACCTGTACTCCTGTCTTTGATTGTCCCCACCCCTACCCCTCCTCTCACTGCTTCTTCTTCACTCCATTACCCTGGCCACTATCCTTTCTGCTATGTTCTCTTAAATCCTCAAGGGGCTGCGGCCTTAATGGATAACTCCACAAACTTGTTCATCTCTTTTCAGCTGTTGCTGTCTTTCCACTTTTCAGAATCTCTCCTTTCATCTTAGAGCTGTTCCTCACATTTGGAAGCTAACTAAAGTCCTCCCTTTCAACAAGAGGTGACATCGCCTCTCCTGGTAACTACAGCCCTATCTGGCTCCTCCTTATTCTGGCTAAACTTTACAAGAAACTGGTGCTGTCCCAGTCCCTCTCTCTCTTCTAGTCTAACTCTGAGAAGCCCCACCCTACAGTTTCCTCCCTTCTCTGTGTCACTGATGTCATCCTAAAAGGAAAGGGCTCAGGGAGAAGTTACTGTTGTCATATTCACAGATCTAGCCAAGACCTTTTATTTTTTTTATTTTAGTTTTTGTTCACTGGGGAAAGGACTAGACAATTTTTGCCTATTTTCAGCCTTGTCTCAGGGGGAGGGGGATACAGATGGATGCCAAGTGAAACTGAACCAAATTTTAAGCTGTTGGTGGTATTTGGTGTATGGTGTATGCTATATGGTAGTTCACTCTTCCTTCTTGGATTAGCTTTGTGCACTGGGACTGTTTGAACCTATGGTAGAGTGGTTCCAGTTCCACCTATTGAGCGCACCAGTGTTAATGTGCCTGGTCATCAGGGCACCAATTTGAGATTCTGAAGACCCCCCTTTCTTAGGATTCTAACTCCAAGGGGGGTGTACCACAGGGAGGGGTTGAGAATCCCAAAATTGGAGCCCTTATGTGTTGGTGCACAAATGTCAGTGCTCTAATGGCCAGAAGGGGAGTGGTTTCACTCCTTTCTTGCTAGCCAGTGTCAGTTAACACAACAACATATAAGTCCTGCACTCACTATACAAAGATAACACACTGCTCAAAATGTTGCCAAGGGAAGATAATTTATTAAAGTTGCAGTGCTAAAATGCACAGTGCCCTAATGCATTTTTAAAACAAACTTTCCTTTCTCAAAGGCTCTGTTCATGAATAAAAAAGCTCACTATTTATATATCAGAGCCTATGATGTTATCCAAAGTCGTCACATATTGAAATCAGTATTTAAAGCGCTAGTGAATAATTATTTACCATATACATACCCAATTAAATACAAAATAATATAACAGAAAAACAGTACTTAATTCTAACTTTAAATGGATTTCAAAATCATAAGAGCGATGCTGCTGTAATCCAAGGGTATAAACAGATCAGTGTCCAAATTATGCTAAAATTCTGATGTCTTCTTTTATTTCATATAACCCAGGATCTAAAAAGAGAGAAAAGATGCAATAAACTGATAAGAATTGAGTTATTATATTTCTATATCATGTAATATCAAAAACATTTTGTAAAACATAAACATATACAACCTTAAAAATCTAGGATGATCATCAGAAGAAATCACCTATCAAAAGGGTGGTACAGTGATCTCATTTATGTTTATATTTCAAATATGGGGTGAGGTCAAAACAGTTATTCAACCCTGGTGCTTATCAAGCCCCCAGGGTAAAAATCCAAATACCCTTTCTTTCCAAAATCTGGTTATTATAGTCTCCACCAGTTGGTTTTAGCAGTACTCTTTCAATTGCTCTAAAAACAAAGTTATGATCTATTCCATCTCTAGCTCTGTGTGTGTGCAAAGCTGTGGCATATGTCACATCACCAATTTTTAATCGCTCGCACATGTTCTCCAACCCAGGATTTAAATTGTCAAGTTGTTTTGCCAATATAAAAGGCATTACAACTACAGGTGGCTATGCAAATGACCCCACTAGTATCACAGGTTACCAAATTTCTTATAATAAACATCTTAGATGGATTTTTTTTTCAGTTAGTAAGTTACATAGAAACATAGAAACATAGAAGTTGACGGCAGATAAGGACCGCAAGGCCCATCCAGTCTGCCCATTTCTTTTTCTACCTTATAAATGTGCCATCGGCCTTTGCTCTGTCAGTGACCTATCTATTCATAGTCATTTGTATTGCTCCCTTATGCCTATCCCATGCCTGTTTGAAGCCCTGCACTGTATTCATAGCCACCACTTCTTGTGGTAAGCTATTCCATGCATCTACCACCCTTTCTGTGAAAAAGAATTTCCTCACTTCCACATATAATCGGCCTCCCTCTAATCTCATGCTGTGTCCTCTTGTCCTGCAATTTTTCTTATATTTAAACATGTTAGACTCTTTCACCTTGTTTATGCCCTTAAGGTGTTTAAATGTCTCGATCATATCACCTCTCCCTCCTTTGCTCAAGGGTATACATATTGAGCTCCGTTAATCTGTCCTCATATGTCTTCTGATGCAGTCCCTGCACCATTTTGGTTGCCCTTCTCTGGACTGCCTCAATTTGGTTAATGTCCTTGTGAAGGTGTGGCCTCCAATACTGCATGAGTACTCCAGATGGGGCCTAACCAATGTCTTGTACAGAGGATTATTACCTCCCTCTTACGACTTGTGATACCCCTACTAATACACCCTAACACCCCTAGCCTTACCTACTGCTTTAGAGGTCTGCTTGGATGATTTTAGGTCATCAGTGATGATGATGCCCAAGTCTCTTTCTTCCTTTGTGACTGCTAGCAACTCCTCCCAGCCTATAAGTGGCTTCGGGTTTCTCTTCCCTATGTGCATGATTTTGCACTTCTTTGCATTAAATCCCAGTTGCCACTCTTCTGACCATTTTGCTAGTTTATCCAGATCTCTTCTCATTCTGCCCACCCCATCTGGATCATCTACTCTGTTGCAGATCTTGGTGTCATCTGCAAACAGACAAGCCTTACCCTCTAGTCCATCTGCGAGGTCACTAATGAAGATGTTGAATAGGACTGGCCCCAGGACTGATCCTGAGGTACCCACTTGTGACTTGCATCTCTTCTGACTGTATACCATTTACCACCACTCTCTGTTTTCTGCCAGTCAACCAGTTTGCCACCCAGTTGACCAACTTCTGACCCACCCGAGCCTACCTAGCTTATTTATCAATCTTCTATGTGGAACAGTGTCAAAAGCTTTGCTGAAGTCAAGGTAGGCGACATCAACTGCTCCCCTTGGTCCACCACTCTGGTTACCCAGTCAAAGAAATCTATGAGATTAGTTTGACAGGACCTTCCTTTGTAAACCCATGCTGTCTTGGATCCTGTGCCCCTATGGATTCCAGGTGTTGCACTATCCTTTCCTTAAGGAGTGCCTCCATAATCTTGCCCACTACTGAGGTAAGACTGACTGGTCTGTAGTTCCCGCCTCCTCCTGCTACCACTCTTGTGGAGTGGGATCACATAAACCCTTCTCCAGTCTTCTGGGACCTCTCCTGTGCTCAGAGACTCACTAAACAATTCTGCTAATGGCTCTGCTAGTTCCTCCTTTAGCTCCTTAAGTACCCTGGGATGTATGCCATCAGGTCCCATTGCCTTATCCACCCTGAGCTTAGCAAGCTCTTGTAGGACCCTTTCTTTTGTGAAGGGAGTAGTGCTCACCTCCCTCCCCTGTGTCCATGATGCTGAGCTGTGGGCCCTGCCCTACCTTCTCTTCAGTAAATACTGAGCAAAAGTATCTATTTAGGATAGATGCCTTTACAGGGTCCTCCTCCTCACATGCTCCCTTTTCTCCATTAAGCTTAGCAATACCCCTCTGGACTTTCTCCTTTCACTAATGTATCTATAGAAAGTCTTGTCACCTTCTTTACTGTTAGTACTAGTGTTTCCTCAGTTTGGGACTTTGCCTGCCTTACTGCCTTACCTGCTTCCCTTAGGGCAGTTTGGTATGCCTCCCTATCTTCATCCCGCTGTGTTCCCTTATATTTTCTGAAGGCCAGCCTTTTGGCTCTGACCTTTTCTGCTACTGTATTTGAGAACCAAAGTGGTTTCCTTCTTCTTTTGCACTTCCTTTTCTGTCTAACACAATGGGATGTTGCTTCAAGTATTGTATCCTTAATGCTTGCCCACTTTGCCTGTACCTCCTCACCTGTGTTTCTTTTTGCCAGGGCTAGCTTAACTCTGTTGGCCATCTTATCAAAGTCAGCTCCTCTGAAGTCCCATATTTTTGCCTTGGAATGGGATGATTTAGATGTAGTAGCCAAATTGAACCATACCATGTGATGGTCACTGGACCCCAGGTGACCTTCTACCTGGAGATCTGTGATCCCTTCTTTGTTAGTCAGTACTAGATCTAGGATAGCCCTGTCTCTTGTGGGTTGCTGTACCAGTTGTTTGAGGCCCTCCTGCAGGAATCCACTATGAGTCTAGTTCTGGCAGATGTTCCTGCTGGTATTGACCAATCTATATCTGGCATGTTGAAGTCTCCCATTATCAGAACCTCCCCTTTAGCTGTCATGTTTTGTATATCTTCTAACAGTAATGTGTCTATGTCCTCCCTCTGGTCTGGGGGCCTGTAGACAACCCCAGTTCTTATGGCTGTCCCATTTCCTGTTTCCAGGGTGACCCACAGTTCTTCTGGCTCCTTATGTGTATTCTGAATTTCTGTAGCTTTTATATTTTCATTAACATACAGGGCCACTCCTCCCCTTTTTGCACCTCGGTCTCTTCTGAACAATACATAGCCAGGTACTGAAGTCTCCCAAGTGTGGTTACTGGTAAACCACGTCTCACTAATTGCTACTATGTCCAGTTTAGCCTCTGACATTATTGCCTGCAGGTCTGGGATCTTATTTCCCAGGCTGTGAGCATTGTGTACATGATTTTCCATTGGCCAGATTTTGGTGTGTTAGTTGTTGGGTGAAGTTTGGCATTACCCTGTGCATCGTGTGGGAGACAAACCTTTTTCTTACCTGGTGATGCAAATGAATGGCAAACACGCTGAATTCCTGTTTGACCACTAGCTGAGGGGGAGGGTGTTCTTCCCATTCGACGTGATGGGCTGCACCCCTCTCCCATTTGCTAGTTTAAATATTCTGCAAAGACGTCAAACTTCTGCCCCAATGCACTGACTCCCTCTTTAGTCAGATGCAGTCCATCAAATTTAAAGAACTTTCGCTCCCAGAACTGTTGCCAGTTCCTACAAATCTGTGTCCTTTTCCTGGCACCAGTCCTTGAGCCACGTGTTTTGCTCCCTATCTCTCCTTCTCTGACCTTCCGTCCATCTGTTCCCTTCTCCCAGACTGGCAGGATCTCAGAGAAGGAGATGCCAGACGAAATAGATGATGGTTTGTCACCCAGCTAGTCAGGTGTTCCTTGGTCTCCACAACTGACCGGCTGGCGAGATCATTAGTCCCTATGTGCACTAGGACATCAATGTTTTCTCCTGCTTTGTGAACAATTTTAGCAATGCGGTCAGTGTCTCTCCATGCTGATGTACCTGGGAGACATCTGACCATCACCCTGGCTGGAGATGGGTATCAACTCCCGAATCATGGAGTCTCCTATGATCAGAAGTTTTTGGATTTCCTTTGTGCTTGTTTAGTTTTGGTTCCTGATTTGGGTGAGTATTGTTGTGCTAGCTCCTGTGCCTGCAGTGTCCTGCTCTGCAGTGTCTTCTGCCTCTTTATTTGATTTCAGAGATAGAGGCAGATACCTGTTTGTAGCGTTTATATGGTTTTGGAGGTAATGTGTTGGAGAGCAGGAGTGATGGGGCACCTGATTTGCTCCTCCTAACCACCTGCCAACCTCCTGGACCAACTACCCTCTGCAGTCGAGGTTTTTCTGTTGGATGCTGGGAAATGGCGGGTGGTTCTTATAATGTATTTCCTCTTCAATATGAAATTTGGGCGTGCAATCTCTGCCCATGCTGCCCGGAGCTGAGACCAAGATCTCAAAGGCCCAGCATGTAGGACAGTGTCCTAAATCCTGTAAGACTGTCCTTCTGAAAATTGTTCCACAGTACCTGCAGTTAATGAAATCCATTCCAAATAAGTTGCTGGGTTTGTAACCTAGTCAGAGTAATTAGAAGGAAAAAAAAGGAAAAAAATGCAAGTAATGGTTTAATTGTGCTTTGTTTAACTTGTTATAACAAGTTAAATTACTAGTGCCCCTGTAAATGAGATCACCTTGTGGAGGCCCCACTGATCCGCCCCTTCCTGCTCTGCCACAGGAAATGTCACAACTGTGGTACCCTATAAAAGGAGTGTAGCGTGGGAGTGTAAAAGGAGTGTAGTGTAGTTAGTCCTGATTGGCAAAGCCATATCCCCACCCTTCTCCATCACACCTGGGAAATCCAGGACTATATTGGGTGAGGTCCCATCCTCTGTTCCCTGTTCTTTATTGACCTTTCTACTGTCTGTGTCTTATTTTCATTCACATGTATACTGACAGTATAGTCCTCTTTGCCTCTGGTGCCTTGGTCTCAGAGCTAAAACTTTTACTACAGTGGGATGTCCATTGTAGTCAATGCTGGTTCCACTCAAATCACCTCATCTTGAACACCTAAAATATGGTCATTATATATTTTGGCTCCAAGCAGTGCCTTGTCAAGTTCAGTCACTCCCATGTAATTCAAACCCTGGATGGTGCTTTATTTGAAAAGATCTTCAACTCTAAGTGACTTGGTGTGTGGCTGGATAGAAATTTGGCTGTCTATACTCATACTGATGCTACACGCACAAAAATCAAACCTCTGGCTGAAGTTTGGCATCTAATACAGGAACCAGTCCTGCCTTCCCCTCATGATCCATCTAGAAATCCTAATTGGAATGGTCTTTCTGATATCTGACTGCATATGTGGTCTATGGTACTGCCTTATGTCCACACTGGTTAGGCTGGAGCCTCTTTTCCATTCCTTCTGTCACTTTGCTTCTGACTCACCCTGCCCTGCACACACTTGCTCTGCTTATTGTACTAAAACCTCTCTATTACCTCTATGTCATCTTAGTGCTCTTCTCACTGCAATGCTTTTCTCTCAGAAGGCTGGCTTACTTCACTTCCCTCTTACTTTGTTGACTTTCTTTCATCCTACAGTATATCTCCTCTTCCTACTATCTTCCATCCTTGGACTCATGGTCCCTCAGCATTCTTCACTTCAATACCTCTGCTGGACAATCTTCCTTTTCTGTGAGATTGGTGTCCCACTTGAACTCCCTTTATCTTGCCATCAACCACTCTTTGTCCTACCCTTCTCAAACAATTTCACAGAGCTTATTACACCCAGTCTGCTCCTGTCTGTAGCCTCTTTTTGTTTATCTGCCTCCAAAATATCACTTTCACTACACTCCATATGTTAACTAGATAGTAAAATCCCTAGAGCTCAATTCTCAAAGCTCCAGGCACAGTGTAAGTGTATTACACAACAAAGAATGATGCAAAGTGCCCCTTGTGCCAAATGATGCATTGGGAGCAATTCTCAATGGCAGCCTGCATCAACCATAAGCTATCTGCCCCAAACGGAGCTTCCACCATCCATGCACCCAAAAAAGGGCTGCATCATGGCACTAGGGGGCATGTGGCAGATGTAAGCTGCCACATCCCCGAAAATGGGATTCTCAGAACTCTCCCAGAGGTAGAAATTCTAAGTACCCTTAGACCAGCCAGGACTGGTCTAAGGGTACATAGTAAATTCTCCTGTGGGAGAGTTGATTTGTTTGTGGCAATCATTACTTGGTTGTTTAGTGCCCCTCCCTCAACATGCCTGTCAGTCAATGAACACATACACTATACAATACATGCTCAGTGTCAGTTCAGTTGGTGGCCAGCCATGCAGGTAGGAGGTGGGCTGTGCCAGTCGCTGGCTCTGTTTCGTGATGGGGAATAGTGGACTGATGGGCAATACCTGCTAGGATGGGGTGGGGGTCCACTAGACCATGAGGAAAGGGGTATACACATGATTATATTAGGGAGTGGAGTCAGGGAGGGGGATCTACTAGACCACTAGGAAAGGGGTATGCACATGGTTACATTAGGGAGAGGAACTGGGGATCAGAGAGAGGGGACCACTAGACCACCAGATATAGATTTTAATAATGATTTACATATATGGGCACATGGGGGAGGGGGGGCTGCTAGACCACCAGGTAATGATTTTAGTAATGTTTTACATTTTAAGGGCACATCAGGGCAGGGGGAGACTGCTAGATCACCAAGTAATGATTTTAATAATATTTTACATTTACGGGCACATTGGTGGGGGACTGCTAGACCACCAGACAGTGATTTTAATAATCTTTTACATTTATAGGCATGTCAGTGGGGGAACACTAGATCACCAGGTAATGATTTTAATAATGTTTTACATTTACAGGCATGTCAGGGGGTGCTAGACCACCAGCATCTAGAGTGGTGCACAACCACCCTGCGTCTTACAGCAAACATTCCCGGTACACCCTCTTTTTGGTGCATGGCTACAGATGCCGCAAGCTGTGGAACTTTGCTGCCAGGACCCTGCCCAACAGAGAATCTGGCACAGGGTCCCTGGAGTGCTAGGCTTTGATGCAAGCTGCCTTTGGTAGCAGCTGCATCAATCCAAGCGCCCTTTGAGAATCGAGCCCCTGATGTTTAACTGCACTTAAATTGTTTGTCATTTGGCTGTCAAATCTTCAGTCTCAACATAGCTGCATTTTCTTTTGATACTGTCATCTAGTATTTGTAATTGCACTTCCACAAATGTTATGTGGCTGTGCCGCTGTTGTTTAATCTCCGTATTGTTTGTACCGATACTCTCAGTTTGTACCCCACCCAGGTCACACCTGGAAATGAATCGCGACTCAGTGTGCCTCTCCCAGTTCTAAATTTCTAAATCAATCAAAGTGCTTTTTTCTTTACTAAGTTTGCATTATATTAGGCAGCTTGCATCAATTTAAAGGCTCTTTGAGAATCAAGCCCTGATGTTTAACTGCACTTAAGTTTTTTGTGCTTTGGCTGTCAAATCCTCAGTGTCAACACAGCTGCATTTTCTTTTGTTACCTGGTGGTCTAGCAGTCACCCCTGACATGCTCAAGTAGGGCAAAAGCTTTCTACCCCCCACAAAGGCCTCAATATCATGCATATGAACATCAGGAGTCTCCTACCTAAGCTAGACCTGCTTAGCTGTTGGGTAACTGAAAACTTCCCGGACATCCTCTGCCTCAAGGAAACTTGGCTATCCACCAGAACCCCAGACTCCTCCCTATCCATCCCCTCCACCACCAGAACCACAGCAAAAGGGGTGGCAGAGTAGCCATCTACTGTATCTAAAGCAATCACTCCTGTGCTCAGTCACCAAGAGAGAATCCTGTCCTGGCTCACACAAATTGATTCTCTCCCAACTCACTCTCCATTCTACCCTACCTATTTTCATTGAGGTGATCTACACCTCCCCATGCCTTGCTCAGGACACCCTCATCAGTTGCATGTCCTCCCTACCCCACTAGCCACATCTGGCAAACTACTCCTACATGGGGACTACAACCGAGATTGGTCTCTTCCTCCATCAAAGCCTCCACATCCAAAAGACAATCTCTCAACCTCACCGAATTACTTACAGACCCTATTTGCTATAACACTTATTCGGCAAACCACTCCCTAATTGATTGGATCCTCATCTCCCATCATCACAGAATATCCACTGCTGGTGTAATGGACACAGCCCTAAGTGATCACTGCATTATTCACTGCACCAGAAAAATCCAGCTTCCAAAATCAGCCTCTAAATACATAAATACTCGCCCTCTAAACTCACTGAACACCAGCTCTCTCCTGCATGACCCACAATATGCAGAATGGGACCCTGTCTTCTCCACATCTGATATAGATTCAGCCCTGTCCAGTTTTCTGCAGACATTTAAAAAGGTCCAGGACTCCCACACCTCCGAGGTCACAAAGCATCACCAGCCACAGCTCTCCAGCATGTTAATTGCCCTCTGCAAAGCCTGTGACAAAGCCTGTTCCTTCTTTAAAACCATACAAACCCTCTAATCTAGACAGGCCTACAACACCACAAGAAATACCTGTACCAAGGCTGTAAGATGAGCCAAGGCCGACTACTTTAAGTCCCATTTAAATACCAGCCACCCTTCCTCATTCTGAAAGGTGGCCCACTTTCTTGTAGACCCCCTTTCAAACCACCACCCCAACTCTTATGCAAAATTATCAGAACATTTCTGACTCCATCAAAATAGCAGAAACCCTAAATAACATCTTCATGATCTGTGCCTTTCCTGACCAAACATCCCCCCACCAGGTCCCAGTGTGGCCTCTCTATACCTTGCCCAAAACACATTTCTCCTCACTACCACATCACTGAAAGAAGTCCTAAATGCCTTCTACTCCTTGAACATTGCAAAATCCAGCCTAGATGTCATCCACCCCCAGCTTCTGTGTATATCTGCACCAGCAATTGCTGTCCCCCAATTTTACATACTAAACCTGTCCTTTGTATCTGGCAAGGTCCCCCAAGCATGGAAATCAGCCTGTGTCATCCCTCTCCACAAGGGTGGTGACCCCACAGTACCAGGAAACTGCAGACCTATCTCCATCCTCCCCTCTCTTGCCAATCTGCAAGAAGCTCTTGTCCAGACCAGACTGACTGATTTTCTCACATCCACAAATTACTTCTCCCCATATCAATCTGGGTTCAGAAAGCACCATTCTGCTATATCCTCCCTCCTCCGCATCACTGGACATATCCAATCCACTACTGACCAAGGCCAACTAACTTCTGCAATCTTTGTGGATTTGGCTAAGGCCTTTGATTCTGTTTCCTACCCCCTGCTCCTTGATAAACTCAGGGTAGCTGGACTCACCCCTCCTGCTGTACAATGGTTCTGATCATACTTTGAAAATAGACTCCAGTCTGTCAGGATTACAAACTCCACCTCTCCCCCTCTCCCTATACACATCGGTGTCTCCCAAGGATTGATTCTAGGCCCCATTCTATTCTCCCTATTTATCAATGACCTCCCATTTGTCTGCTCATGATCCCTCATCCACATGTATGCAGATGATACCATCCTTCATGCATCTGGCTCAGTTTTAAGTGATGTTCACTCACTTTTACAACATGACTATCACAACATGCAGTTTGGTTTCATGCAAACCATCTCAAAATAAGCTCTTCCAAAACTGTTTCCATGGCTTTCAGATCTGCACAAAAACTGCCAAGAATATCCAGTCCTCTTGCTATCACCTTCCACAATGGAACCACACCATATTCTGTCTCTGCCTATAAATATCGAGGAGTGTGGCTCGACCCATAGTTAAACTTCTCAAATCACATCGAAGCTATCATGTTGAAGCTCTGTTCAAAGCCTGGCCTTCTATACAGAAACCATGACTCCCTTCCCATTACCTGTTAGATGCACATTATTAACAGAAATGATCACTCCCATCTTTGACTACATTGACATAGTGTATGGCACCACCCCCTCCTCCTTGCTATCCAGGCTCCATTCCTTACATCACACTTTTTGCTGCTTTGCCACAAACTCCCCTCTCAGAACACACCCTTGCAATCTCCTTTCTTCCCTCGGGATGATACCCCTATCCCATCGTCATTTCAGCCACTCCATTTCCTTTATATCCACATTTTGTTTGACCTGCTCCCCCCGCCTGGCTGAGAGGCTAACTCCAGCAGCCGTGTCTCAATATTCACTGTTCTCAAGGGACTCCCGCTCTTTCTCCCTCCCCAAACTGTCCTCATTCACTGGCAAATCTGACTTCACTTACAGACACCTCTCTTTATGGAACCAACTTCTGCCTATACTAAGAAACTTGCCCCCTCACAACTCCATCAAACATCAAATTTGTCAGCTCTGTCCCTACCTGTACCCGCTTCTAGCCATTCCCAGGCTCTGCCTTTCACCAAATGTACAATGGATTGACATCTAAATAGTGCATGTTATAATTGTGTATATTTGTTATGTTATAATTGTACATATTCAACTAAATGTAAATAGCTCCTTTTGTAATTGCTTTTGTGACTGTATATAGGTTCTCATGTATTCACTATGTATTTCTGCTTTTATTCCTATTCTCCCCCCCCCCCCGGGTCATACCTGGAAATGAAACAAGCCTCAGCTCAATGTGCCTTTCCTGGTTACCAAATGTTTAAATAAAATTAAATAAAAATTGTAAAAAGAATGATGTAGTTTTGTTTTAAACAAATCATAAACTGAGTTAGAGTTTTAAATAGTTTTGTGCCCAACAAACTGGAAAGAAGAGAAACGTACAGTTAACCTGTGGAAGGTACTTGTGTTTTACACATTATTAATGGCCCATATAACAGCTATATGGGTTCAGCCATTCACATTTAAAATACCATTGAACACTGTCTCCCAGGTAAGTGACTGCTGTTTTGTAAATATTTCTTCCCTTGCTGAAATGGCAAAGATTTAACTTATTTTACATGCAAAACATATTTAAACGCACAAACTAGTATTTTTTAAATAAACGTAATGGCATATGTAAGATCTGGATTTATCATACTTTAGTTGCTGCAGAGAATTAAATTGGCTCAATTAAATACACCTGCCTACAGATCAAGTACTCATTTTTGAATACTTGTCATTTGACTGACATAAAGTATGTCCATTATATAATTCTTTATACAAGTACTGTATATACTGCAGTAACCAGCAAAACATAAATTATGTTTTCTCTCCAGTGAAACAGCTGAAGTGAAATATCAATTTACTGATGTATAAACAGCAGGAGACCTTCCCAGTTTTCACTGCCTCAGGCTGCTCAGAGTCAACTGATGTCTTCCCTGCCCCTTCAGCCAACTGATGCAGTTGCTGTCTTCCATAGCATGTCAATTCTGGTAACAAATTCTATGGAAAGGAAATGTAGTCTTTCTCTTACAGTAAAATAGTCCCAGGGCTTACAAACACTGACAAACACATTCTTTATTATATTTATCAATCTACCTGTGGGATATGATTTTTGTTAATACTTAAAGAGAAATCTTTAAAACCCTCATGTATCTCTGGTACTCCTGTATGAATGAGAATTGTATCACACAGAGGACTACATAGGCATATTGGCATATTGAATATTCTGCATTACTTATTTATAAAAAAGGGGTAAATTAAATGTTAGCTGAAACGTGAAGATCATTTTATAACTAATAGTTTCATCATTAGTTGCTCTTCAGGAAAGATCTGTATTGTAAAAAAATTGGCTGGCCTAGCAGTGAGCACACTTGCTTGCTACATATGGAATGTGAGTTCATGTTCAAAAGCTGGGAGCCCTGCAACAGCTAGTATGACATTTAGAACAGTATACATGTGTGCATTAGGGGTTAGTTGAAAGTGTCTAAACTTTCAGTGTTGCTCTCTGATTGTCCAGAAGGGAGGGGCCATGTAAAGCAGAAACATCCATGCTGGGCCACTCGGCATACAATGAAGGTATACATGTATGTGGGCTCCCACAGGTGACATTGTGTGGTTGTGTATTTAGGAGCTTTCCTGAGTGACTGCCCTTGACCAACAACTATGTTCTAGCTCTGGGTGTGGGGCATGCTTTTGTGGTGTTATGCTGTGAGGTGGTTATTACACACAGATACAAAGAAAGTGATGGCAGATAAGGACCGTATGGCCCACCTACTCTGCCCAATTTCCCTACCTAATGAATTACCATGGACCCTAGTTGACCTATGGCTTACCCTCGCTTCCTTATTGATAGAGTATTCTTATTTCTATCCCATACATTCTTGAATTCCCCTACTGTTTTTGGCCCCACCACATCCGAAGAAAGGCTGTTCCAAGCATCCACTACTCTTTCTATGAAACAGTACTTCCTCACATTGCCCCTGAGTCTAACCCCCAGCCTCATATCATTCCCCCTTGTTCTTGTACACCTTCTTTTCTGAAAGATGCTACCCTTATGTACCTTGTTTATGCCCCTGATGTACTTGAATATCTCTATTATATCCCCCACTCTCTCCTCTCCTCCAGGGAATACATACTGAGGTCCTCTAGTCTTTTCTCATATGACTTTTGATGCAGTCCTTGCACCATTTTTGTTGCCCTTGAATGAATTGCCTCAATTTTGTCTTTGTCCTTCAGGAGATACAGTACAGCCTCCAGAACTGGACTCAATACTCCAGATTAGGTCTCACTAGTGATCTGTACAGTGGCATAACCACTTCCATTTTTCTGCTGATGATACCTCTCTCTATGCACCCTACCATCCCACTTGCTTTGCACACAGCCTTCTCATATTGTTTGGTTACCTTTAGGTCATCAGATATGATTACCCCAGGTCCCTTTCTTGACTGGTGGCCATCAGTAACCCCCCCTTTTGTACTCCTCCCTTGAATTTCTGCACCCCAAATGCATGATTTTTCACTTCTTTGCATTGAATCTTAGCTGCCACACTCATTAGTAAGTGCTGTAGGCTGGTCAGTGGCTAAGGAGCTAGGATGAAGGAAGCCACATCTCCATAAATCCACCTAAAGCTGCAGGGGTGAGTTCAAGGAGATGAATGTAGAAATAGCAATGAGAAAGGGAGTCAAACTGAAAGAGAAACATAGAAACATAGCATTTGCTGGCAGAACTGGACTGCTTGGCCCACCCAATCTGTTGAGATTGTCCCTGCCTAGTATGTCTCCAGAGACCCTAACTGGTTTCTGGTGACCTCACTCCTCCCAGCCTATTTAATAATATACTCCTATGTCTATCCCATGCATACCTGAAGACCCTTCCTGTTTCCTCCACCACTTCCGCTGGCAGTCTGTTCCATTAATCCACCCATTATTCAGTTAAGTAGTACTTTACTTCCTCATATCTCTCTTAAACTTCCCCCTTTCAGCTTCAACACATGCCATGTGGTCCTGGTGCCTTTCTCATTTGGAAGAAACTCCCCTTCTGTATGTTGTTCACCCCTTGGAGTGCTTGAAGGTCCGCATTATGTTTCCTCTCACTCCCATCTCTTCTAGGGTGTACATGCTGAGATCCCTCATTCTCTCCTTGCAGGGCATTTGATGCTGTACCATTTTAGTTTTCCTCCTCTGGACTGCCTCCACCCTATCTATGTCCTTTCTGAGGTGCGAACTCCAGAACTGGACATAATATTCCAGGTGGGGGTCTTATCGGCGATCAATATACTGGTAGCACCTCCTCCCTCCTCCTGCTGGTTATACCTTTCTTTATGCAGTCCAGCATCCCATGGGCCCTACCCACTGCTTTGTCACACTGCCCTGTCACTTTGATGTCATCAGATATGATAATCCCAAGGTACCTTTCCTGCTTAGTGACTGCCAGTACTTCACCCCATTCTATACTCAGCTCCTGGGCTCCTATGTCTTAAGTGTATTATTTTGAACGTTTTGGCATTGAACCCCAGCTGCCATGCCCCTGACCACTCCTTGAGTTTCCCAAGTTTCCTAAGCATTCTCACCAGCCCTCCTGTGTATCCACCCCATTTCAGATGTTGGTGTCATCTGCAGAAAGGCATAGCTTTTATTCCAGTTCTTGTTCAATGTCACTTATGAAGAAATTAAAGAGGATTAATCCTATTGCTGAGCCCTGTGGCACCCTGCCGGTCACTCTCCCTTCATTAGAGTGAGTTCTGATAATCACCACCCTCTGTTTCCTATCTAGTACCAATTTCTTACCCAATTCACCACTTTGGATCCCACCCCTAGGCTGCTCAATTTCTTTATCAGTCTCCTGTGTGGCACAAGGCCTTGCTAAATTCCAGACAAACAACATCAACTGCCCTACCCTGATCTGTTTCCTTGGTCACCCAATTGAAGAAATCAATTAGATTTGTCAACCATGATCCTGCCCCCCTCCCGCATGAATCAATTCTACCTTTGGTCTTGTAGTCTATTGGATTCGAGATACCATACTAACTTTTCCTTTAACAGGGTTACAATTAATTTTTCAGAACTCCTTCCTCTGAAAATGGATTTGTGTCAACCCCCTTCCCACCTTGTTCCTGCGGCTCCCTGATGGTCCACTACCCCTTCCTCCACTGTGAGACTGAGCAGAAGTACCTATTCAGGCAGTCTGCTTTCTCTTGTTATGGTTCAATTTGGCTACTACATCTAAATCATCCCATTCCAAGGCAAAAATATGGGACTTCAAGAGGAGCTGACTTTGATAAGATGGCCAACAGAGTTAAGCTAGCCCTGGCAAAAAGAAACACAGGCGAGAGGGTACAGGCAAAGTGGGAAAGCATTAAGGATGCAATACTTGAAGCAACATCCCATTGTGTTAGACAGAAAAGGAATTGCAAAAGAAGAAGGAAACCACTTTGGTTCTCAAATACAGTAGCAGAAAAGGTAAGAGCCAAAAGGCTGGCCTTCAGGAAATATAAGGGAACACAGCGGGATGAAGATAGGGAGGCATAACTGCCCTATGGGAAGCAGGGAAGACAGTAAGGCAGGCAAAGTCCCAAACTGAGGAAACACTAGCACGAACAGTAAAAGAAGGTGACAAGACTTTCTATAGATACATTAGTGAAAGGAGAAAGTCCAGAGGGGGTATTGCTAAGCTTAATGGAGAAAAGGGAGCATGTGAGGAGGAGGACCCTGTAAAGGCATCTATCCTAAATAGATACTTTTGCTCAGTATTTACTGAAGAGAAGGTAGGGCAGGACCCACAGCTCAGCATCATGGACACAGGGGGGAGGGAGGTGAGCACTACTCCCTTCACAAAAGAAAGGGTCCTACAAGAGCTTGCTAAGCTCAAGGTGGATAAGGCAATGGGACCTGATGGCATACATCCCAGGGTACTTAAGGAGCTAAAGGTGGAACTAGCAGAGCCATTAGCAGAACTGTTTAGTGAGTCTCTGAGCACAGGAGAGGTCCCAGAAGACTGGAGAAGGGCTCATGTGATCTCGCTCCATAAGAGTGGTAGCAGGGAGGAGGCAGGGAACTACAGACCAGTTAGTCTTACCTCAGTAGTGGGCAAGATTATGGAGGCACTCCTTAAGGAAAGGATAGTGCAACACCTGGAATACATAGGGGCACAGGATCCAAGACAGCATCGGTTTACAAAAGGAAGGTCCTGTCAAACTAATCTCATAGATTTCTTTGACTGGGTAACCAGAGTGGTGGACCAAGGGGGAGCAGTTGATGTCGCCTACCTTGACTTCAGCAAAGCTTTTGACACTGTTCCACATAGAAGATTGATAAATAAGCTGGGTAGGCTCAGGGTGGGTCAGAAGTTGGTCAACTGGGTGGCAAACTGGTTGTGAACGAAAACAGAGAGTGGTGGTAAATGGTATACAGTCAGAAGAGATGCAAGTCACAAGTGGGTACCTCAGGGATCAGTTCTGGGGCCAGTCCTCTTCAACATCTTCATTAGTGACCTTGCAGATGGACTAGAGGTAAGGCTTGTCTGTTTGCAGATGACACCAAGATCTGCAACAGAGTAGATGATCCAGATGGGGTGGGCAGAATGAGAAGAGATCTGGATAAACTAGCAAAATGGTCAGAAGAGTGGCAACTGGGATTTAATGCAAGAAGTGCAAAATCATGCACATAGGGAAGAGAAACCCTGAAGCCACCTATAGGCTGGGAGGGTTGCTAGCAGTCACAAAGGAAGAAAGAGACTTGGGCATCATCATCACTGATGATCTGAAATCATCAAGCAGACCTCTAAAGCAGTAGGTAAGGCTAGGGAGTGTTAGGTGTATTAGTAGGGTATCACAAGTCGTAAGAGGGAGGTAATAATCCTCTTTACAAGACACTGTTAGGCCCCATCTGGAGTACTATGTGCAGTATTGGAGGCCACACCTTCACAAGGACATTAACCAAATTGAGGCAGTCAGAGAAGGGCAACCAAAATGGTGCAGGGACTGCATCAGAAGACATATGAGGACAGATTAACAGAGCTCAATATGTATATCCTTGAGCAAAGGAGGGAGAGAGGTGATATGATCGAGGCATTCAAACACCTTAAAGGCATTAACAAGGTGAAAGAGCCTAACGTTTAAATATAAGAAAAATAGCAGGACAAGGGGACACAGCATGAGATTAGAGGGGGGCCGATTAAAGGGGAATGTGAGGAACTTCTTTTTCACAGAAAGGGTGGTGGATGCATGGAATGGCTTACCACAAGAAGTGGTGGCTATGAATACAGTGCAGGGCTTCAAACATGCATGGGATAGGCATAAGGGAGCAATACAGATGACTATGAATAGATAGGCCACTGACAGAGCAAAGGCCGATGGCACATTTAGAAGGTAGAAAAAGAAATGGGCAGACTGGATGGGCCTTGCAGTCCTTATTTGCCATCAACTTCTATGTTTCTATGTTCTTGATCATTTTCTGTGCAGTTTACCTCTGTCATCCTTATCCTCGCTATCCCTCCCTTTGCTTTCCTATTCTTGTTTATGTAACCGAAGAAAGTCTTATCTCCTTTATTTACCTCTTTGGCTATCCTTCCATCTGTCTTCACCTTTGCTCTCTTCACAGCCTTACCTGCTTCCCTCTGTTGTACTTGGTACACCTCCCTATCTTCCTCCTTCTGCATTTCTTTGTACCTCTTGAATGACACATTTTTCCTTCACCACAATGGCCACTTTCCTAGAGTACCATAATAATCTTTTTTCATTTCCTTTTGCTCACTTCCTTCATGCAGAAGCTTGTTGCCTTAATTATGCCCTCCCATGTTTTTCTCCACTGTCCCTTCACCCCTCCCTGACAATCCTCCCTACTAGGCAGTTTTTGAGGCAGTCTCCCATTCCTTTAAAATCCACCTTCCTAAAGTCCAGGATCCTTGTCCTCATTGGTTTGCTTCTCCTCCCATCTTAATGTTGAACCACTGTACAGTGCTCACTGGTGCCTAGGGGACTGACCACCATGATTTCTGCAATGCTATCCCTGTTAGTAAGCAGTAGGTCCAGCACTGCTCTGTCCCTGGTGGGTTCACTGACTAGATGCCTGAAAAACACCCCCTGTAGATGGGTCAAGGATGGCCCTGCTCCTTGTTTACACTGCAGCTGGAAGGTGGAAATCCTCCTCTGGCAGACTGAAGTCCCCAACTAGCAGCGCCTCCCCCATTTTTGCCATCATGATGGTGGTTTCCCCTAGTGCCTAATCCAGCTCATCTCCCTGTGCTGGAGGTCTGTATACAACCTCCTGTATGGATAGTGACCCTAGCTCCTGTCTCCAGGATGACCCACAGCACCTCAGCCTTTCCTTTTTCCTGGGGTGCCCCTGTATCTCCAAAGCCTTGATTCCCTCCTTCACATATAGAACAACCTCTTTTTCCCTTACAATAAAGGTATCAAGTAGTCTACCACTGATGAGAGTTGAACACATAATTCCTGGTTTAGAAGGTCAGTCCTTGATCCATTTGGCCACAAAAGAGAGACATCATTAGACAGAAGTAAGCATTTTTCTAAGAAATTATTTTCTTCAGCCTCCTTCTACTCTCAGTGGGAAAAAAGACATTAAGAGCTGCTGGTGATGGATCAGTGTGTGAAACAAAGCCATATAGTAGGTTTCCCGTTAAACACCCTTGTTCTATGCAAAGTTAATTTGTGTTGTGGGTAGCACAATGTTGTTTCGTTATTTAATTCAAAGAGGAAAGGATTAGCCCCCCATCACAGATGAGAGCATAACTGGGATGTTCAGTCCTTCCCATGCCAGTTCTTTTGCAAACTAGTCTTGGGGCTTGGACTCAGGATGTTGGCATCATAAGCAGCCATGAAACTGCTGCACTTGGAGGCTGGCATATTTTTCAAGTGTAACCTGAAATTTGGTCAGATCTCACATGCAAATACTAGTAGGTAATTCCAAATACCCATCACTCTCTGGGTGAAGTTGTGTTCTGTAAAGAGTGACTTCACGCTCCTGTATCTTTCATGAGCAATACAAAAAGACACCAAATAGCCTGAGAACAGCCCAGTTATGGAGTCCTTTAGATGCTCTTCCCTTTACTGTACTTCGAACAGGCATAATGTTCTGAACTCCCCATGTGGATCAGTTTCTTCTACACTTTGAGACCCTAAAGTCATAAAAATGTGAAACATCAGAGAGTTTGTTCCTCTTTAGCTAAATGAGCTTTCTATGTGTTTGCTGCTTTGGTTTGAAATTTACCAATAAATTAGTATCACTGAAACTGTTTTTCTTTAAAGTTTTAGCTACTGTATTTTGGTAAATTTTTAGGATGCACTTATAGATGGGAACAGTACACCTCTATATTTTTTATATTAAACATGCCCCTGTCCACCCCTTCCCTGAACATAAATGAGTAGATTACCACATGGTGTGCGCTCAGGTTAAGTACCTTAATGGAATTCTGTAGCAGCAACTGCTTGGCAGGAGAAAAAAGCTACAGATTTAGCTCCAATGATCCCTATACCATGCATAAAGTACTATGCAAGCAAAAGGAATAGGGCCCTCACTGAATGCTGGTGTCTCAGAATGCTATTCACTTGCAAATCTTTTGTATATTGTCATGGATGGCACTTAAATATCTAGGTTTGTTTTGTTATGGTCCAAGTAAAAAATACATTTAAAGAAAAATGAAAACCTCTTGAACAGCAAATGAATAGGAGCCTTATTGAAATAATATTTAAGCAAATAGCAATTCAATAGATGGATACATTATTTAAAATGACTTTCATAAAATCTAAGATGCTTTGAAATAAAATGTCTGCACACAACCACTTAATAAAGGAAAATTTAATCTGAAATAAACGTGTTGGCATCAACCTTATTGTTGAAGACAAAGGAAGTCTGAGATAAAGAGGTATAAATAAACAGAAAGCCTACTTCACTGGGGAAAAGCAAGACAGAGAAGGCAATTAACAGACTGGGCCAGAGGCAGACCACTCAAACACTAAAGCCACATACTGTAGCTGCAAAAAGTAATATGACCATAAAACATGCAACACACAAATAATGGTTTGTTTTACAGGTTTGACAGATAGGACCACTGTAAACAGCATTAAAGTAGTGTGTGGCCTGCAGTTATTACTTATTACCAGCATCAACAATAGCAGCAGTCACTGCAAAGCAACATTCATTACCAAATGTAAAACTGCATGGAACTACACTTTATGTTAGCATCACAGCTATTACTGTACAAAGAACATCAACTGCACCCTGTTTGGCCAAGGTGTTTTTTTTTTTCCAGATACCTTCATAGTAATTATTCTGCATAGCAAATGCTTTGATTGGAAAAAATTAAAAAATTCCAACTACAATGCATTATAGACCATGGCACCCCAACACCAATACACATTTATGTGTGTAGGTGTACAGTTCTGTATGTGCATGTTTTTCTATACATATAGGCCCGGATATTCAGAAATGCTCCAAAGGCTGGTGCAAGTCCAGCGCAACACAAATCTGATGCACCATGATGCAACTGGAGCCATATTCAGAGGTTCACAGGCCGAACAGTGCCAGCATAATGCGGCTGAAAAATGGCAGAGTTGCGCCATGGCTCAAACAGAGTAGTGCTATGGTGCAAACAGAGGTGCACCATGGTGCACACAGAGATGCTCCAGCGCAACCATGGCAGTGCAGAGCAGCACAGCAACAGAGGGGGAAGGGCACAGAGAACAGACACACTGACAGAGCCATGGAAGCACAGTGAAAGCAGCCACAGGTGGCCTCCACCAGTAGGGCACAGAATGGCACACACAGCCAGGCAGACACTGGACCCCAGAACACAACAGTGGCATGGATAGCAGGTGACAGGAGGTGCCAATGGAGGGCCACCAAGGGAATCCCTCACCCCCCCGGAAGGCTGCTGCCCATGCCCGCCCACCAAGAGACCATAGCAGGCCACACCCAGGACCATGCAGCCAAGCACACACACACACGCCACACAGGCACACAGGGAGCCCACACAGTGGGCACTGAATGGGTCAGGAAGCAGACAGTATGGCAGACCACATGGGACAGGCCACACAATGCCAAGCAGAGGACCCCAACACAGTGTGCGGACAGTGCTCGAACAATGACCATGTCTGTGTGCCACCACCTCGCACACACCCACCACACACCCCTGACTGCTGCCCCATGGGCACACCAATGCACAGCCACTGACCCAGGGGATGGACACCCCCCACAGTGGGACACACCACAGCACACAGCAGGGAACCATGGAAGCACAACATGTGCCCCATCTCATGCACACAACACTGACAGACACTGGGCCACTGCATCATGGCTCCACACACCACCTGCAAAGCAGACACAGACACAGGCAGGTATGCCAGAAAATATTTATATGAAAGAACTATTTGCAAATATAACAGTGGCTGGGAAAGGGTAGGTACAGCGAGGGAAGGGGACAGGGAATAGGGACTGTACAGTGGGATGGGGGACTGTAGGGGAAGTTGCAACAGGGGAAACAGGGAGAAAACTGCAACATTAGCAACTGCCCCATCTGGCCACCTCAGCAAGGCATCACTCCCTCCCCTCTGCCACCATCATTCACCGCATGGCAATGACAACCTCCAATATGCTGGACACCACCAGCAATGTCTGCTGCATGAGCTGGCTTAGCATTCTTCTGGGCGCTCTCTGCACTGGACACTGGACACCTATAGCAAGAGACAGGACAGGTAATCAGTGCAATGGCCCAAGGCACCATGCCCACTCAAAGTGCACAATGTGCAGCGGGACCACACACCCCTGGAGGGCCCAGAACAGACACTCACCGGGGGGGTTGGCCAACACCAGCCAATAACACTGCGCACCACAACATTGCATAGAGGTGGTCCCCACTGCACAATGGCCACACGACTGCACAGTGACCATCACATGGCACCCTGCACTGGCAGCACCACAACAACAATGGTGGCAGCTGGGCACATGCCCACCTCACCAACAACCGGCACACGTGTCCAATAGACACTCCACAGTGGCATGCACCACACACAGTGTGACACACATACACACAGCTGCCACAGCACATGGCACAGATGGCCATGCACATGTGCCCTGCAGGCCCATGCACCATGCATGCGTGGGCATTGCACCGCCACTTGCTCCAGTGCAATACCATTGCACATGGCGCAATATCTCGATATTCAGAAAGCACATGCAAATGAGCTCATCAGCCAATGCGTGGTGCAGTGGGGTGCATTAGCATATCATTACCGTTGTGCACAGCCTCATTTGCATGAGTTGTGCCTCATAAACACCATGGAACAGCACAGGCCATGTACCGGTATTGCAACCGTGACAGGTAAGTGGTGGATGCCACAGCAGCACACTGGGAGCAGACAGCACTGCAAGGTGGAACTGACCAGGGAGATGCTGCCACTGACACACTGTGATGTCCATGTTCACAGGAGGCAACATGTCGGCACAGGCAGAGGGCAAGGAGTGGGGGCCTGCATGGAAGCACAGTCCCAACTTCACGAAGGGAGAGACGGATGCCCTGCTCGAGGCCTACCTCGACAGGGAGGCCCTGTTGAGTGGTGCCACAGACACACCACAGGAGAAGGCTGCTGGATGGGAGGAGGTGGCAACTTATGTCAACCAGCATAGCAGCCACCAGCAGTCATGGTAGGAGTGCCACAAGAAAGTTGGGACCAACAGGCGGTGCACAAAGGAGAAGATGGAAGCCATCAGAGTGTCCCGTACTGCCACCAGAGGAGGACCAGAGGATGCACCCACACTGATTCCAATGGAGGAGATGGTGGCAGTCACCATCCACCACACCTTGGTGGAGGGCGTGCCTGGAGGAGGCTTCCAGATGGGTGGCAACCCATCACTGCATGGTATGCATGTCAGCTGCACACAGCTAGTGGCATGGAGGGTGTGTACACGGGTGTGCTGTCATGCATACGGCTGTCCTGCATGGCATGTGCATGTGTGCACACCCACATGCATGCCATGCTGCAGGACAATGGGGCAGCAGTATAGGGGGGGCACATGTGGGCACTGCATCACTGACACACCATCCTTCTCTTGCAGCACCAGCACACTTCCGTGCAGATGATGGGGCCCCGGCATCGGCATCGGCACCCGTAGATGCCAGCACAGCCCCGGAGGATGGACCATCAACATCACTGGCATCTAGGTGCCTGACAGGCAGCAGATCAGCACCACAGTGCCTGTGTGTATCCTTGGCCTAGGGTCGGACGAGGCACTGGATGTGATCTTGCAGGATGCCAGACTTGGTGTCCTCTGTGTAGAGACACAGATTGGGGTGGGGTCTGACTCCAATGATGATGTCACACTCCTCCTGGACAACATGGGTGATGTTGTGGGTGTGTCGCCTCTGCTGGCAGCACAGCCAGTTACTGCGCCCAGCACAATGCCAGCAGTGGCACAGCTGTCTGCCATCACTGCAGATTCAGTGGTGTGCATTGCCACGGATGTGCCCTGCAATGATGGTGGTGGTGGTGTGGGTGTGCAGGTGCAGTGTGGTGTACAGCAGCCAGATGGGTGATGGTAGCAGGCTGTGGGTGCCACCGGGCAGCCAAACACTGGGTCTGCCGCCAGTGCACCTGCCATACACATTCCCCCCTGCAGACCCCACTGTGCAACATCCACCAGAGAGAGGGGCTGTGCAGCGTGGCAAGTCACCCCTAGATGATCAGCATCCTGCTCGGGAGCCCCAGGATGCAGATCACCTGGCTGAGCACACCTGGCTGCTGCAGGTGTCCATTCAGTAACAGCTGCTGCTCGCCACTAGGGTGTGTGCACTGCATGTGGAGGTGTGCCAGTTAGCTGAGCAGCAGGACAGTGGCACTGCGCAGATCCTGGAAGGGATGCAATTCATGCAGGAGGCCACAACTGCATCCTTGGATCACACTGCCAGTGCAATTTCAGATGGTTTTGTGTTGCTGGCTGCCACAGGGTGTGGCTGTGCACAGGAGACCACCGCAGTGTGATGTCCACCCCACCGACCCGGTGTTGGGCGACCCCATCACAGTCAATGCCGGGTTTGGGTGTAGGCATCCCAGACACACTCGGGGCTGGCCTGTTTGGGTGCCTGCACACCCCCACGAGGACACAGTTGCGGTCCGACACTTCCACCCCTGGGGGGCTGTTGCACACCGCCCTGGCTGATGCGCAGCCTGTGGCTGCCGATCAGCATCGGCACAGCCACCCCCATGGCCCTGCATGTGTGATGTACTTGTCTGTATGGCCCATGCATTTGTACCACACCACCTACCTGTGTTCACCAAAGTGTTCCTGTGCAACAGTACTGCGGTGGTGTCATGCCTTCTGCTGCAGTTGGGGGGTCCCTCTGCCCAGGAGGTGGCTGTCCACAACCCTCTGGCCCACTGTCTCCATCATCCCCACTATTGTTGCCCTCATCAGCCTCGACAACTATCCAATGGTCAATGACCATGTTGTGCAGTATGCAGCAGGCCAGGAATAGGCCACAGGCTTTCGAGGGGCTGTACTGTAGGGTAACACCTGACCTGTCTAGGCAACGGAATCATGCCTTCAGCATGCCAAAGACATGCTCGATGATGTTGCGCATGCTGGCATGTGCCTTGTTGTACTGTTCCTCTGCTGGGTACGACAGGTAGGGTGTGAACAGCCAGTGCCTCAGTGGGTATGCTCTGTCACCTGTGTGGAGAATGACATGGTTAGCCCTATGCTGTGCTGTGCTGTGCTGTGCCCCTTTCCTATCCCTGGCACCCACGCCACCATGCACACCCTGCCCACCCCCATCCCCAGGTCTGCTCTGCCCATCACACCTTGCCCATGCCATAGTCACTCATTAGGTGGCCAGTGGGGATGTCCCCATTTTCAAACCTGTGACACAGCACAGAGCTGTGCCAGATGAATGCATCATGTGCACTCCCAGGGTGTGTGGCACAGACATTGATGATGAGCCCCTTGGCATTGCACACCACCTGGCAGTTGATGCTTGATCTCCCCACGCCATTCCCTCAGGGTCAAGTGGCATGTGGATGCTCATGTGGGTGCAGTCAATAGCCCCAATCATGCCAAACATGCGTGCCACTCTGTGGAAGTCCTGTATAATTGCTGTACACTCTGCCTGTGTGCTGGGGAAACAGATGAATGCCAAATCACGTGGCAACAGAGCATTGAGGAACTGTGTGAGGAGGCAGGATGTGGCCGACTGGGTGATGCCCATGGTGTCCCCTGTTGGTCATTGGAAGGTGCCAGTGATGAGTAGGCACATGATGGTGGTCACCTTAATCTCCACGGATGTGGTGTGGCTCCATCTGGTGGGTGCCTGCATCTCCTCACTGCACAGCTTGCAGAGCTGCCTCAGTATGGCCCTGTTCAGGTGGTACTGGCCCATGATCTCGGTGTCACTATAGTTCTCAAAGGAGATGCAGGCATGGTACCACTTGTGTCAGGCATACCACCAACAGGCCCTTCGTCGGCCACGTAGATGTTCCTGCTGCCTCCTCACACCCCTCATTACCGCCTCCATCAGGAAAGGTGCACTCTCCACCTTTCCTGCTGTCCCCCTGAGCTATTCGCTGTTGGCTGTATGACACACTGGTACACTGTTTCTGTGTGTGTGTGTGTGTGTCTCTCTCTCTCTCTCTCTCTTTCTCTCTCTAGCTGCCCCTCTGTCCCTCTCTCACATCACCTCTCTGTCCCTCTCCCTCTGTGTCTGTTCTTGTGTCTGTCTGTCTGTCTCTCTCTATCTCTCCCTCTCACTCCTGGTGCAACTGCTGTCTGTGTGTTTGTGCCCTGTTTTTATAGGAACAAGTTTGGCCGGCGTAACTTTGATTTGCTCCACACTTGCGCCATGGTTTCACGGTTGAATATTCCATTGCACTGGATAATCATGGAAACGCCCCCTGCACTTGTGCCACATACATTATAGTTGCTCATTGATGCAATGGATTTTGCAATGCGCAATGACTCCCTCTGAATATTGCTCCTCAGCACAGATCTGTACTTGCACTGGCGCAACTCAGTTGCACCATGCACAACTGTTCAGAATATCCGGGCCATAGTATATACTATGCACACTGGATTACTTGCTGATAGCACATGCTTTTCTCCATCAGTAAGGACAAAAATCAATATTTTATGAATGCTAAAGACAGACGATTCTGATCATATGGTGTACTCTACATGGTAAACAAAAAAATAAATACATACTAGAGAATAATATTGCTTTGCACTTTAAATGTTGATCTTTACATGTTTTGCATTTCTTGCACAGATTTTTTCCTATATTAATTGCATGCTAATGAATGTGTGATCAAAATTAGCTGTTGAGGTTCTAAGCCCAAATTCTTCTTTATCTGTAATGACTTTATAGTGCAGCACCCTCAGAAAGTCATGCTCCCTCACAAGTTAAGATGAATTGTATATTGTGAATAAAATCATTGTGTATTTGATTTATACACACCATTTTAAAAGTTGTAATTTTTAAATCAAGCTTGTTGTTTAATGATTTAACTGTTTATGTCTGATTTAAACTGATGGCTTCATTACTGCACAGAGCTATATTAACGTCATCAGAATTGTATAAGCAGCTCCATGGTTGGTTCCTAGGTTTTGAGTCAGGATTATGACACATCTAACCACCAGATAAATTTTTATCTCGAGGTCAGATAGTATGATAAACATGTGCATACAACAGAAGTGAACATGCATTATAAAAAAAAAATATGCCTTTGTCAATGATGAGACTAGCCTTCAAGATATCAAGATATGAGATGTTGATTTAATTGTAATTGTTATCTTGAAGGTAAATTTTATGGAATATTGGTTCTGTGTCATAACAGTGATTGCAAAACAGCGATTGCTGTTACAGTAAGTGGACATCACTAAAAAGTAAATCATCGATGTACACTAATAGGTGTAAACACATACGGCAAACTAAAACACTGTTTATGTGGGGGGGGACTGCGCCCCTTTGTACCCATCTTACAGGGGGCTTCATCCTCCAAACCCCCTGACTAAAGGAGACCAACTCCAGGGGAGTGCATATCAGGGAGGGGGAGACAGTTTGAAAAATAATAAAACAAAATTCCGGCAGCAGTTAAACTTTCCTCGGTCACCAGCCCTGAACCCAGTACCTGCTGCCACACAGCTAGCCACCCTCATCACTACACGGCTAGCTCAGTTGCAGCAGGCACACTACCCCACACAAACCCTGTTCCCTATCCATCCCCTTCTCCTCCCTATCCCTCCACTTCCAGTTGCCCTCCCTACACTCGCTTTCACATTCGGTCGCTACCCTTACAGGGTAACCCAAAAGGATAGTGCTGTAAATGAGTCACTGTTTTAACAGTTGCTCATTTACAGTCACTGTCATCACTGGACATATGAAAGACTTGCCAGGCGATTGAGAGGCCATTCACATTTAGGAAAGAATGCTGGTGCTAACATAGCTACAGTACACACTTTGTTTTTATAACAGCGGCCTTTTTTTTCTGTCAGAAAATGATGCAATCACATTTAACAATACATTGAAACACAGTAATTGAATAGCTGATAGTAACATAGAAACTGCTTTCTGTAAATCCATGTATTTAAGTTCTGAGATTGTAATTAAAGATGCAATATCTACAAGCAAGAGTGACACAGTCCCCCCTCAAATCAGCCAAATCAGCATTCAGATCTGGTAGAAGGTAACCTTATGACCAAGAAAGCAGTGAGGTAAAATGTCAGCAGTGATTTGTTAGTGAGGTGCCAACTTTGCAAAGTTCTGGCACTTTGCCAGCGATTCCCATTTTGGACTAACACAAATCTCCTTTTTAGAAATCTTTTTCTGAATTACACTATCACATCCTAATAGCACCCACCCTACCCTTGTCCTACCAAGCCAAAATACAAACTGCCCCATTCGCATCCAAAATACTTTAACACCCCAACCTCTCCCAACCCCTGCCATAAAAGAATTAAGGGTAGTAAATGGCGCAGACTGTAGAAAATGAGTAATTATTTTCTCCCACTCTTGTAACTTGTATCCCACCCTCCTTCACACCCAGTCTCAATATAATGAAAAATCCTTCCACATGCCCTTGTAAAAGACCACTCTACCCTCCTCTCCATGGCACCTCAAAAATTATCTAGTTGATTGTAACCATTGCAGCATTCCTGCCACATCATCATCTAGTTGTTGTCTGAATGAATAAGACAGCATTCAAAAATAATTTCTGTTGTTCTCTCATTAATTGGTGCTGTGAAGGTGGAAGAAGTGGGTTATCACTCTCTCCAGCATGAGCTATTTGCTACTCTTAAAGGAGTCAAAGTCTACAGTCAGAATCTGCAAAAGCATGTTGTGCAGAGTGTTTTGATGTGTGTGCATGTGTGTGTGTGTGTGTGTGTGTGTGTGTGTCTAGTCTTGGTGTGTCCTTCCCTTTGTTTGCTATTGGGAGTTTTTTTTTTCTAAATTTGCCTACTAGTTTTATGGCTCCTCGGCATCTCCATATTGGTGTGGTTTATTGCTCTTCTTTTTTCTACAATGCCTCCTGTCTCATGTGAGAATGATGCATCCAGGACTACTGATACACTGATGGAAAGTACTACATCAGTAATCTGCAGATAGTAGCATGATGTTCTGGCTACAACTAAATAACTCTAATTCAATATTTTTGTTTCCTGTGTGTGTGTGTGTGTGTGTGTGTGTGTGTGTGTATCTAGGTCTAGCCAACAGGAGTAAACATTTTTTCTTTCAAAGCTTTTTATTTCAACAAACTACACCCAGCCATAACCAGCAAACAAATCACCCTAGGCCATTGTCAGTGCAATAATTAAGCAATAAGGCATGACAGGGCTTTGATTGCTCTAGGTTTACTCCTCGGTCAGGGGCATTGTAAGGCATGAGGTGAAACTGAGTGCCTTCAGCTTCTGACCGTGGGGTAAGTCTAGTACAATCAATGTCACTGAAGTGCCTTATTGCTTATATAAAATGAGCCCTGAAGCAACTTTTAAAACACTCTAAAACTTTTCAAACCCACAAAAATTACAATACAATGTTGCTAAATAATGTCAAATAATCCCTTCACAGATGTTTTTCACATGTTAGTCATCTGTCTGTCTTCATATTCAGTTCTGTGTAATTGCTTACGTAAGCAATAATACCCAACAGGGTGGGCGGTATTGTGCTCTACTGGCCTGCCCAGGGGCTTCATGTGGCCCAACGCCACAGGCAGAGGGCCTTATAGCCCCTGGAAGGTCTGGTATAGCACAATACCACCCACCCTGGAGGGTATTATTGTGCTTGTAAAATGGTCATCTGTGGAAATTTTGATTAAGTTGTAAAATAAAGGAAATCAGTTTAAAGACAAATACAAATACTAGAAAAAAAAACATTTTTTTTGTTAAAGTAGTCCCTCCATTTGGGGTCTGTTCCATCTGATATTGCTCCCCCTCCCCCCCCACACACACAGCAGTCACAGAGCTATTCCCTTCCACTGACCCTTCTCCACCACCACATCCAGAATAAAAGATGCAGTTTCTTGCATACTGTCCCCAACCAGGGAAACTGCTGTAGTACTGTTTATTTGTAGTGTTGCTGTTTATTTGGCAAAAGTATAAAGGTATTTGTGAAGGGATTTGTGAACCGTGAGGTGTGTGACCTTACAGGAACCAGGAAGTGGAGACCCAGAACTACCAGGAGAGATGGCAGCTTGGGGGCAGCTCTCTAAATTACTTACTTGTTTTTTACTGTAGCAGAGTTTTTTTTTTTCACTTGTGGTGATAACTGTAATGCAGTTCTTGTGTGGCATCCCCCACCCTCTAAGAAAACTGCCAGCTACACATCGGGACTGGGGAGCTGAGCAGGAGAGATTAAGTAAAGATGGTGATGTATGAAGCCCTGTCCCGCATGTCATCGAGAGCAGATCAATCAATTAATCAATCAATCACTCAATCAATCAAAACTTCATTTAACCAGGCATAACACCATTGAGCAAGCTCATTTTCAAAGTGGTCCTGATATAGACAAATGTGTTACATGAAAGTACAGTACAAAAAGGCAAACAATAAACATATGCATGGCTAACACAGACCTTAACTATTAGGGCTAACGTATTTGAGAGCTAATGCACACAAGACAACAAACTTACTGAGTCTAGGGCTAGTGCTGTTGTATTTTGTTGGTTATTCACAAATGGGGCTTGTATGAAGGAGGGGTATAGAGTGTGGAGGTATAGAAGACAGGGGGGTAGGTAGGGTATGGTAGAGGGAGTTGGGGGAAGAGGATACAAGAAGTGCTGGGGTTCCCTTAGTAGGAAAGGTGGGAGCTGCGAAATACTTGAGAGTCAGGGGATACAACAAGCTAATAGGGTCGCACTGGTCATCTACAACAGTTGCAGGTTTCTTTAAGGTACTTTGTAATCAGTGTCTTGAAGGTGAAGGGACTGGGGAGGGTTGAGAGCTTCAGTGACCAGATCAGGTGAGGTCTAGTGACATCTATATACAACAGTACTTCAGTGCCTCAGAAAATAAACAAAAAAAATCAGTTTCTGTTTAACTTTGTTTTTTAAACTGTAGTGCTGATTAACAGGGAAATAGTGCGAGGTTGCACTACCGCACTGCTGTGAGGAACTGCCACTTTTGTCTTACCTTTTTTTTCTACAAATTGAATTTGGTACCACAAGCCAGGCTGGATTTTGGGGATGGGGTTATGTTTCTAAATCTAAGGAATTGCTGGGTGGTTGTGGGCAGGGTTTGCATGGGGGTGGGGAGTGTTGTTTTGACTTTTTATTAACATTCTAATTCATGCAAGAGCTGGGAAAATATTGGACAGTGGCACCATTTGTGACAGTATGGGGGGACCGTGCCTCTCTCTAAGTGAGAGAAAAAAATGGTGACTATTTAAAATAAAAAAAAATATATGGGCACACTGTTATTGGTGATTAGGTTGGTTAATGATGCCATGTTTTTTTTTTGCATTATTTGTTTTTTTTCCCCTCCTTGCTCAGTTCTGCCACTCCTTCAGGTGTTCCTAGGACCTCTTCTGCCCTCTGCACTCCCCTCTCAAGTCCTGACCCCCTCCACAGGTCCCACATAGCAGCCTACCTCATGGTATCCCAGCATTTTCCTTCACCGGATGGGTCCCTCTCCTCCGAGGGGGAATGTACCAGTGGAGGGGTGACACCAGCACTTCTTTTTCATAGGCCATGGGGCACGGCTGAGGCCTACAGGGAGTGGCTCCCTGGAGGAGGCAGACAGGCAGAGGATCTGGAGGCCGTCATCTGGCAAGCATCCAGCCATTTTCCTCCTTATGTTGTGGAGGGCAGCATAGTGACAGCAAGGCGTATGCCAGTGTCTGCTGCTCCATCCTGTTGGAAGTTGTTCCATACATCCTGCATTGCTCCCAGCCTCCGCTAGGAGCCAACAGGTGCCAGAGCTATCCCACACCCTCCCCCCAGAGAAGAAGAGCTGTCCATAGGATGCTCTATCCTCCTTCCTCCGGCCGGCCCTCCAGTGTCCCTGGCTCATTCCCGAACCTGGGTCGCTGGCGTCGCACGCGGAAGTCCAACCGCTGTGCCAACGGGCCATGATGGCACTTTTAATACGTTTTGTTGCCTGATAGTGCCCACCTTGTCAGAGCTATCAGCCAATCAGAGCCCAGAGATTTGTAGACCATTTTCCAAGATGGAATAGAAGATTTCAAAGCTCTGCATTATTCCAGAAGTAGAATGCCCCCCCACACACACACACAGAATGGTAACATGGAATACATGAATTCAAAGTTCTTCAGAGATCCACTGGCATGTACACACAGACACACACACAAGCCTCAAGTGGAGTCAGAACCTCAATTTTATCTGCTGCTAGATAAGGAACAGGGATTTCTCTGGCAAACTGATTGGGATAGGAGGGGGATTTTTCATGGTTATCAAAGAAACACCAGCAATGAAAACCCTGAATATTACTTGATTTTCTAAATGTGTGTATGTGTGTAAGGAGGGGCTTTTGAGAGAAAATAACATTAAATTATTTACTTACTTTAGTTAATTAAATGGTCATTAATTTTTAGGGCAAAATTGAAGGTTTATATATATGAGAAAAGGTTGCAGCCACGTTTGTGATGGAGATTAGGAAGCAAGTGGCTTATGAATTCTGTGAGTTGCCCCAGTTGGCAGGGACTTGTTTTTAACCATTGGTGGTGCTCTCTTAAGGCAATGGCTAGAACCAAGTCTCAGCCATGCAGGACAGAGGAATTTCCTTGCCCATTTTTACGGCTGTGGGTAGAGTGTACAGCCATTTTGGGATTGACCTGTTGCCTTAAAACGGCCGATCATGGCACCTTCTATTGGACTTTTGAAAGTATCCTTCTAAAAGTTCAATGGAGCTTGTAACACTCTGCCATGATCGGCCACTATGGAGTAACAGCCGCACTATTTCGGCTGTTACTTCCATATTCCAGGACAAAAACTGTGCATGTGTGCCTTGCATGCATGTGCAGTTCTGCTGGTGCCACCATCTTGTGAATGGCAGCATGCCATTCACAGCAACTACACATGCGTTAATGCCATGCATGCAAAGTTACATTGCTGCTGCCATCTTGTGGATGGCACTCCTCCCACTCCCTCCCACTGCTCCTGTCCTCCCCACTCCCTCTGTTCCCACCCAGCACAGGCAGCAAACTAAACCCTCCTGCTCCCTCTGACTGCTGCTGTCCTCCCCACTACCTCCATTACCTATCCCCACACTGACATTGGGGTGCCCAATCCCTGTGTAAGCATCATGTACCACCCCAACTTATGTGGCACACTGGGAGCCCACTCCAGTGTGCCCAAATTTATGTGTTCTTCTTTTTTTCCCAAGCTGATATAGGGGTGCCCAGTATCTGTGTCAGCATCATGTACTCCCAAACTCATGTGGCACACTCAGATCCCAGCCCAGTGTGCCCAAATTTATGTTTTTTCTTTCTTCCCCGTGCCAACACCAGGGTGCCCAATCCTTGTGTCAGCATCATGAACCCCCCAACTCATGTGGCACTCTAGAAGTCCACCCCAGTGTGCCCAAATGTATAGGTTTTTTCTTTTTTTCCCCCTGTAAATAAAGAAAACCATACCCCAATGTCTTTCTTTCTTTTTACCTGTAAAAGAGAAAATGGTCCCTCATCGTCACCTTAAAGGGGAAAGAAACGTTGCTAGTGCCCAAAACGGTGGTTATTACTGTGCTTGTACAGTACCTTGTTGAATCCTGTAATCGATGTATATGCCCCGTTGCTGTGATATGCCTAATTTTAAATATTTTTAGCAACCAAAATCACGGAGTTTATCCTCGCCATTTTGCGCATGCGTGTTGACGCCATGACGTCAGTGACGGGCTTGTCCAATCAGTGCGATCGCTGGAAAGCATATGCAATCGTGCTGTATTCATTGCAGTGAGTTTGCCACCTCAGAAAGATAAATAAATCATACAGCTGCACTGAAATCTTTTTTTTTTTAACGAGCAGTATGGTCAATTGTTGTGTTGTTGGGTGCTACAATGCCTCCAAGAAAACGGAGTGCAGAGGCATCTCATTTTACCGCTTTCCTAAAAGCAGGGAGCTACTAGCGTGGTGGAAGACAGCTGTCAAACGTGAAAATCTCCCAGATGTGAACAGCAGGAACATAGTTGTGTGCTCTGTTCGCTTTACACCAGATTGCTTTGAAAGGGACCTAAAGGTGAATAGTAATGAATGACAGCATTGTATTTATTTAAATTTAATTGAAATTGTTTCCCCCTCTGGTTAAACATGCTCAGTCTGTGAATAATGTCTTCTACTGCTGTCTGTCTTGTGTGCTGTTATGATCTGAATGATCAGTGTTTCAAAAATGGATTTTATTATGTCCAAATCACACACATCTACAGATGTAGTGATCATGTCGCTTTGTAATTATCTTCTTTCCTCCTGTATTGATGTCCCTGTTTCATACATAACCATGCTTTTCCTCCACAGACACATATATATATATATATATATATATATATATATGTTCATGTCCAATACTGTGCTGTCCTTTGTATATACATATGTGTTTCTAGCCATTGTTCATATATAATCCTACTGTCTCTCCCTATAAATGTATTAGCATCTGTCCAGCTGTGCTGTGATGTTGTGGTGCTGCTGTTGTATGCATTCAACGTGCAGTTAGTGGTGGGGACCCCCAACAGTACCAGCAAGATCTTGGAAGTGAAACTGTGGTTGGCATGTTGTCTTTCAGAATGCAACAACCCTCTCCTTACAGTAGTGTGAGGTGGCTCATACCAAATGAGGCTAGTAGGGAATGATGCCATGTCATCATCCTTTATGGGTCAAGCTGGCATGGGGGGGACTTCACATTGTATATAGATAGAGTGCCCTCGAGGTGAATGGAGGGAAGTATCTGGGAGTGAGAAGGACTTAACTGACAGCTAGGTGGCAGGAAGCATTAATGCTACAGGTGCCCTAGCCAGGTAGACACCCCTAGGGATGCATGTTATGTGCCAGCTGGGCCATCGAATGTATGAGTGCCAGACAGGGGTAAGTTGTAGTCATTGCCAGAATGGCAATGGGGTACCAGGCGACTCCTGCATGCTATGCAGGGGTAAGCACATGCTGCATCCACCAAGTGGATGTCTGCAGGACTTGGGAGTCAGACCAGGTGCACAGGACACCCGAGATATGCTGCTACCTTGAAGTACAGATGGCAGTCATTCTCACAGTGCCAGTGGTAGCATCATGTTCTGTACACATTGGTGTTGCAAACATGTCGGTATGCCATGAATGGACACCATGGAGGGTTCCAGGGAGGGAGTTTGGGTTTCCAGGATATAGCCCATGCCACTGGGAGCTGAGGGTGCAGCTCTGGTGATTTTGCCATAGTCTGGCCTTTAGCTGGACCACTGGGATGGTGTGGGAACACCGGAGAGTGTCTCATTAAGGAACATCTCTTGCTGACTTTCTGGCCTGAAGGCCATTCCCCCGAAGTGTCGTGGGCAACCTGGTGATGGCTGAACTGCAAAGATCTGCATCCTGACACCAACAACTATCCAGAAGAAGTAATTGAGCAAAGTTAGCAGGAATAAGGTAGGAGACTCATCTCCATCAAGTATGTGGGTAGAGGGTGGTCCCTGACAAAGGCAGAGTCTATCACAACTTAGCTATCTGCAAGCCATTCTTGTGGATGGGTCAGGCACTTTCCAGGTGTGCACCCAGAATGTGGTGTAGGCGATGACAAGCGAGTCAAGACTGTCCACTAATAAGGCAGAGAGTTTCCCTGATAGTGTTGGTGCCTTTCTGGCATACTGTCCAGTAAATAACAGGCAATGTGTACACATAACGGTATTACTTGAGGGGCCACAAAAACCAGGTGTAGTAGAAAATGGTGACAAACAGTCCCCCTATTTAGAACTTTCCAGTTATGCCAAGTGTCCTGTAAAGCTTCTATAAAGGAGCCTGTAAGCATGCACCTAAATGATAGTATTGACTGTAGGTATGGCCAAAAGACACCAAAATCAGTTATACAATTCCCTTTGTTCCTGAAACCTGTCTCCCACAACCACAACACACATGCACATCACAGCTATATACTCCTCACAGTTACCCTAAAAAAGATGTGCCCATCTTCAGCTGTCTGTTACAAAATAGAATGTTGTCATGCTGTGTGTCAGTGCCTTATGAAGAAGCATGTACCATCAACAACTCTGTTGCTTGACCCACACCAACAAACACACTGTCAACACCATCACTATCACAACCCACTGCAGCATCCGGTAAGGACAGGTTACAACATGATAACAGTTGTTGATGTCCTGATGTCTCTGCTACTAAACCATCATTAACACCGCATTCTTACTATGATTTCCAATTCAGGATTCAGTACCCACTCAAGTACCATACCACCAGAAAAGACATTAGTATTAATGACATGTTACTGCTTTCTTTGTGTACCTATTCCTGAAAGACCCCCATGGTGTTCTGTGACACATACACACACTCAATGATACAAGCACTTTAGTGAAACTGTTATTGTACTGCATGCATTTCTACCTATCCTCACATTGTCATTGTGTGTTATACCTGGATGTGTCTGTTCATTCTTCCTTGTGTATCTCATTTGTCATTCTGTTATGTAATCAGTGTCGACATGGAAGGACCTTGTCGTGGTGACACTGCTTTTCACTAACACTTCCATAACCCATATATTTATATATGTGTATATTGATATACATACACACTATTTACAGATATGTATGCACGTTTGTATGTGTCAGTAGTTCTCCCATCACCACTCATTGCTGAAAACAAGTATTGTGACACATCTTCAGCTGAGCGAGACCAGCAAACCGAGCCTCAGCAGTTGGGGTTCAAGCTGAAGGCAAATAAAATCACCTGTTTTGAGCAATCAGTTGCAACGGGAGACGTAATACACACATATATATATATATATATATATATATATACACACACACACGCACACATACAGTCACATACATATGTGTGTGTGTATATATATATATATATATATATATGGCTGTGCACATGTATAACTCTGTGTGTGTGTGTGTGTGTGTGTGTGTATATTTAATATATTAATATATATAGTATGTATATCTATATATGTATATATATATATATATATATATATATATATATATATATATATGATAGAGACAGAGAGAGAGAGAGACGGAAATGCAGATCTGTATGTAGAGACCCATATATCATACCGGAAAGGTAAGTATGTTATTTTAATGTGTTTCAATGACAGACATTTCAATAACATGACAGATGTACAGTATTGTACAATCAACCCGGATATTTCATGCTGTGTCCACTGGAAACATCATCAAGGTGCCAAATATATCTCACTGGTGGAATCTCAAGACACTGTTTTACATCACAATACTACAAGATCTGTGCTTGTAAACCTTTTCACTGATTACCATACTTGGAAATAGTGGTTTAACATATTTGTGGCAGTACTGCATGCAGTATTGCCTGCATGTACTCACAAGTAATATGTACTGCTGGCAGGATCATGTATACAGCTTCACAGACTTAATATCACCCATTACTACTGTGTTCCACGCAATTGTTACCCAGCGGTCATACATTTCTTCAACTACAAATGGGTGAAACAGAAAATATCACTGCAACACCATAAGCTTCATGAGACATCGGTACAGATGAAATTTTTGCCTACAACAGTATCGTAACATAGCTATCAAGATGACAGCAAACGATAATTGACTCACACTGCAGACAACAGTAAAGACCTCCCTTACAGACGACATGATGTTTTGTGAGTATCATAGATACATAGATACATAGATACATAGACAGTGTCGGCAGATAAGGGCCTATGGCCCACCCAGTCTGCCCATTTGAGCTTGTAAGTTCAGTTTGTTTTCCTAGAAGTCTGTTGCCCCTTACCCCTGACCTCTAGAATTCCTTTATGTCTATCCCATGCATTCTTAAATCCCGTGATTGTTTCAGCCCCACCACTTCCTCTGGCAGGGTGTTCCACTTGTCCACCACCCGTTCTGTGAAGAAATTCTTTCTCATGTTTCCTCTGAATCGTCCTCCCTCCAACTTCATCCCATGCCCTCTAGTCCTGGAACATCTTTTTCGCTTAAAAATAGTGTTTTCCTGCACCCTGTTCCTCCCTGTAAGATACTTGTATGTCTCTATCATATCCCCTCTCTCCCTCCTCTCCTCCAGGGAGTACATGTTCAGTTCCCTCAACCTGTCTTCATAGGACTTGTGATGCAATCCATGCACCATCTTTGTTGCCCTCCTCTGAACCTTCTCCACCCTGTCTATGTCCCTACGTAGGTATGGTCTCCAGAACTGTACACTGTACTCCAGGTGGGGCCTCACTAGTGTCTTGTATAGCGGAATTATGACCTCCCTTTTCCTGCTGGTGATGCCCCTGCCTATACATCCCAGCATCATATTTGCTTTACCTGCTGCCTTGTCACACTGTTTCCTACCTTTGAGGTCATCAGAGATGACAACCCAAGATCCCTTTCCTGCTTGGTGCATGCTATATCCTCAACCCCAACTGATATATTGTGCCAGGGTTTTTGTGCCCATATGCATTATCTTGCACTTCTTTGCATTGAATTTCAACTGCCAAACCCCTGACCATTCTTCAAGTTTCTGCAGGTCGCTTCTCATTCTGTCTACACCCTCTGGTGTGTCTACTCTGTTACAGAGCTTTGTATCATCAGCGAACAGTGAAATTCTGCCTTCTAGATCCTGCGCAATGTCACTGATGAAAATGTTGAATAGGACCGGTCCCAGCACTGATCCCTGTGGTACCCCACTGGTCACTCTTCCTCTGTGGAGTGACAGCCATTTACCACCACCCTCTGTGTCCTGCCACCCAGCCAGTTACCCACCCACCACACTACTGTCCTGCCCACACCCATATTCCCCAGTTTGTGTAATAGTCTTCTATGTGCACAGTGTCAAAGGCCTTGTTGAAGTCCAGATAGGCCATGTCCACTGCCCTCCCCGATCCACCTCCCAGTCACCCAGTCAAAAAATTCAATGAGGTTGGTCTGACATGACCTCCCCTGGTGAAACCATGCTGCCTTGGGTCTTGTAGTCCATTGACAACCAGATGTTCCACCAATCTCTCCTTCAGTAGTGCTTCCATGATCTTCCCACTACCGAGGTGAGGCTGACTGGTCGGTAGTTCCCGCTTCCTCTTTTGTTCCCACTTTTGTATAAGGGGACTACATCTGCTGTCCTCCAGTCTTTGGGTACCTCCCTGTTTCCAGTGATCGGCTAAACAGGATAGCCAGAGGTTCAGCCACCACCTCTCTTAGTTCTTTAAGGACCCTGGGGTGCACCCTGTCTGGCCCCATTGCTTTATTAACTCTTATTACTTCCAGTTCCTTCAGGACCCTTCTTCGTAAAGGGACTTGTGTCCATTTCTGCACCATTCTCACCCTTGTACTCCTTCAGACCCATTACCCCACTCTTCCTCAGTAAAGACTGGAGCAGAAATACCTGTTCAATATGTCAGCTTTACTGTTGTCATCCTCCACGCTGCTCCATCCTCCTCCTTCAGTCTCACTATCCCTCCCTTTGTCTTTCTTTTTTTTTTCACTTATGTACCTGTAAAGGTTTTGTCCCTCTACCCACTGATTTTTGCAATGTGTTCTTCTGTCTGAGCTTTGGCTTCCCTTACTGACCTCCCTGCCTCCCTTTGCTTCTCCTGGTACTTCTCCTATCCCTTCTGCCTGTGTCTTTTTGTATTGCCTGAATGCAATCTTTTTTGCTTTCACTTTCTTTACTACCTCTTTGGAAAACCATAATGGTCTCCTCTTCCTTTCCTCTTGCTAACCTGCTTAATGCATAATTCTGTTGTTCTTGTAATCCCCATTTTAAATACTGCCCTGTTCCTCAACCGATTCCTGTCCCATTCCTTAATGCCTCTTTTAAGTATCTCCCCATTTTCCCAAAGTCTGCCCCCCTAAAATCCAGGATACGTGTTTTTGTGTGGTTTGGTTCTGCTCTTTCTGTGATTTCAAACCACAATGACTGGTGGTCACTGTTACCCAGGTGCTCCCCCACCATTACCCCATCACACTGTCCCTGTTTGTGAGCACAAGGTCCAGTATTGCCTTCTGCTGAGTTGGTTCCATGACCAGTTGCTTGAGAAAGGCACCCTGAAGGGAGTCCAGGATAAATCTGCTCCTAGTTGATGCTGCTGCTGGGATGCTCCAGTCCACGTCTGGAATATTGAAGTCTCCAACCAGTACTACCTCACCTTGTCTGCCATCCTTTGGATGGCTAGCAACAAGCTCTCCTATCTGTTTCTTCCTCCTGGGCTGGTGGTCTATAGACCACACCTGTCTGGATAAGCTGTCCCCATTTTTCTTTCCAGCTTAACCCACAGTATCTCTCTCCATTTTGTTCCTCCTGGATCTCTGTGGCCCTTATGTCATTTTTCATATACAGTGCCTCCTCCTCCCTTCCTGTCTGCTCTGTCTCTTCTGAATATGTTGTAACCAGATATGGCCATCTCCCAGTCATGGTTATCATTACACCAGGTTTCAGTGATGGCCACAATGTCCAGGTCTGACTGTACCATGACAGCTCAGATCTTCCATCTTGTTGCTAAGGCTCCTGGCATTTGCACACATGGCTTTCATGATTTGACCTCCTAGACTGCTTCACTGTTCTACTCCAGCCCCTTCCTTGGTTGTCATTTATCCCTGGTTCTCCTTGCTGTCTGCCCTTCTGCTGAATTTTGCCCTTTTCTGCTTAGCCACCTCTTGGGCACTAATCTCCATCTTTTGCACACACTGCTTTGCAGAAAAGCCACTCCTCTGGTTCACTGGTTCCACTGCTAGCTGTGGGGGGTGAGCAAGTAGGTACCCTCCTTGCTGGCCTGCCACCCCCTTTGCTAGTTTAAATGCTTGTCAATGTAGCATTTAAACTTATCATTGAGTGCTTGGATTCCCCTACAGGATGGATGCAGGCCGTCAGGCTTGAACAAACCTCCATCCCTCCAGGTGGGTCCCCAGTCACCAATGAATCCAAACCCTTCCTCACAGCACCAGTTCTTCAACCATGAGTTAAAGTTCCTGGTGCATGCACTCTATGCTCCTTGCCCTCTCACAGGTAGTACTTCTGAGAAAGTGACAGAAGTAGCTACTTGCTTGAGACGCCTCCCAGTTTCCTAAACTCTTCCTGAACTTCCTTTGGCTCCCCATTTGCCAGGTCATTAGTACCTAGGTGGATAATGACATCCAGCTCACCCTCCGTCTTGCCTTCCCAGTGATCCCAGGATCTTCCTTCCATCCCTCCATGCTGTAGGCACCTGGTAGGCACCTCACCTCCCTGTCCTCCCCTCCTGTGTTCCTAGCTGGATCCCTCTTACGATGGAGTCCCCACCAGGATTCCTTCCTCCTCCTCTGGGGTCCACTGCTTTCCCGCTAAGGTCACCTCCTTGGCTAACCTCCACATCTTTTCCTTCCACTTCTCTGGTACCTCTGTTTGGTTGTCCTCATTTGCCAGTGTGGCATATGAGTTCTTGAGTGGAATAGGATCTGGGATGTGCCTCTGCCTGACTGTTTCTAACCCTCCCTGAGCCCACTGTCATCCAAGTGCTCCTCGTTCTCGGCATCCTTTGAGGCAGCTGCATTGGACTGGGTGGTCCCTGGATAGGGGTGATGGTACTCCTGACCCAGTTTACTTCCACTCTGAGTCTGGCTACCTCATCCCGCAGTCCAGAGAGATGCATGCAGATAGGGCACCTCAGTGTCCAGAAGGTCTGCCTGAATATGGCTGCCCACAGCCACTGCATTCACCACTCCCACATTATACTGCAGTTCCACATTGTCTGCTACTGAAGCTCTCCTGGTTCTCTTTTTTCAATTTACTGTACTAAAAATCCTGTCACTAATCCTCAGATATTTTTTTAAAGGAAAAGAAACCAATAAATAAATAAATGAGTCAAAACACTTGTGTTGAGGTGGGCTTCTTCCCCTTATGCCCCCTACTTCACACCCCTTACTATTCCTGTGTTTAGCTCCTGTCAATCAGATTTATCAGGGCATATAATTTAAGAGTTGGGGAAGGAGGGAGGAGGCCAAAATTTACAGCAATTAAAGACAGCACAGAATTACACCACCACTATGTTTTAAATTTTCAACAGCCCAAAAACAATTATAAGTAAAGACAACAAAGAAAGTATAGTGTCACTAAACGCCCACAATCTAAGTTTAAAAGAAAAATAGCAATTACCAGTTACTCTAAAGCACTGAATTGAATATGTTTCCTTCCTTCCCCTTCTGGCTTCTTCTCGTGATGTCATGATGTCATTTTCTGACCATAGTTTTATGCAGTGATCAGTGTCACCTACTTATTTTTTTTTGTATTCATAATTAATAGGCAGAGCTTCTGAATCTGAAAATACCAGCAATACTACAAATCTGATGCCGTGCAAGCATATTCCTCCTTGAGTACCACTGAACTATCAAGAAGAGGGAATGCAGTGAGCTTACTGAGCAGATGAAACGACGAGAGAGATAGTTATTACTCATGTATTGCTTTGACAGTAGTTGATCTGTTCAGTTTCATGGTCTTTGTCACAGAGGGATGGTGTGTATGCCTTCCGTTTTGAAACCGTGGCAACAGAAGGATGCACACATGCAGCAGTACTGTGGCATGCTGCCACTGGTGTCACACATCATAGGAGGTCACCATCAGCAAAACCGAGTAATATATGGACCACTGAAATAACATAATCGGCAAGGATGTAAAAAAAAAAGTATTGTACAAACACCAGCTCCACAGTACTACAGTCCAGTGCCAAGTAAACCTTAACGCCAACACATCAATAGGTTGATGACATCATAGAGACGTGGAGAGCAACCTTTTTCATTATTCCCCAAAAGAAATAGGTTACACGAGTTACTGGTCTGCAATTCCATCTCGGGGTTTTGGTCCTATAGAAACCTGTTGAGCTCACTCTCCATTCTATCTATGTCCGCAGAAGCCCTTGATGGATGAGTTTCAGCCTCCACTATAACCAATGTATTATTCTGTGTTTTTAATCACAGATTAGGGGAAGGTCAGTATAAACTGCTTACTTATTTAATGTTTTGTGTCTGATCGCTGGTGTAAGAACATTCCAACTGCACTGTGATTTTAATTTGTTGAAGTGCTGAACATTGACATCAATGGAGTGCCGACTATGGATAACCAGTGTGTTGAGCCACAGAACAATTCGGATTTATTCTGACCTCGACTGCAAAACTGGAGAGGTCCACAGGAATCAGAACCCTGATATGGCAGAACACAGTGGTTGTGCATATAGAGTTGCTCATCCTGTATTTTTATAGTGTATAGAGTGACTGAAAATTTTTTTTTCTCAGTTCTTTCCTTTCAAGTTGAAAGTGACTCATGCAGTCTCTATATGTTGTAAAATGCGGTTGTACCACAGTAGGGTACAGCATCATTCCATGACTGTGGAAGTAATGGTACAACAGCATTTTGAAAGGATGGAATTGTATACAGAACAACAGTACACTGTACACTATAAAGAAATAATAGTACATTTATAGTAAGGGATGTCGACTCACATTTGTTGTTGTACTACTAACAGTTTGGATAATTGTTGATACAGCTGTAGGAAAAATCATCGATGGCTACTTTCATGTCATGGCCTATTTCAACTGATCTGTAATTCATGTGTCATTCAACAACACATAGAGTACAATACTTTCCTTTCTCCATATACGGGTAGTTGATGAAGCACTGAATTCTATGTTCCAGTATCAGTACTGTAAATGCCACCGCAGAGATGACCCAATGGACAGCACAGTGTTAACAGACTTTGACATGTCAGTACCCATTGAAGACATTGAGATACAGCTCACATTCACAATGGTAGGGATTTCAATGCAACACTTATTTTATGATGTTACATACAGGTGAACTATTGACATGAATGATGGTCACTTTGTCATTCTATTTTCAGGATGAATGCATCTGCCCTGTTTGTCCCTCATACTAAGGTGCTTTGTGGTGTGGGTACTCAAACTGAGATGCCACCTGTTAAGGACACAGTGTTGTAGGACCAGTGGTGCCAGTGGCTCTGAATATGAGTTCAATTTCACCGTGAATTTGAAAAGTACAAATGATCACTCATACCCCACTGTGTTTGACACATCTGTATATATTCCTAGAATACGCAGTACAGCATGGTGTGACAGAGGAAGGAATCGCGGCGTTTCAGATCAAGATTACATCATCCCCACGAGACAGATTCTGTACTTGCAATCTGTCACACACAGAGGGAATCAGACAGTGAATGAGTCATCACTAGATGGAGACAACCTGACAGTACTATCAGTGATGATCGCAAATTCTTGTGTCGCTTTGTGAAATTACAAGAGTTGTTACAGTATGTATGACATGTGGTGCACCAATAGTACATGTCAAGTAACACCTAGGGATCACTTGTTGTCCATTGAAATGTATTGTAGCAATAGCTATGACCGGACATGGTTCTCACAACCGCTTCTTGGAAAAAATGGCTTCTGGAAACCTGGAAATATGTGAGGTTATTCTTTACAGTGGAAATTCATTCCATAAGTTAAGTTTTTTGCTCATCTTCTGAACTTTCAGTTTATCTCCAGTGTCACTGTATATGAAGATTCAAAGGAAATACTTATTTCCATGATTAACAATGAATATTTCAGACAGTGAAGACTTATAATTGGGGACATGACGGGAAAGGGAGCCAGTGGTACTTTTGTATGCGATGGGCGCCAAGTGATCACCAGGTTCTCATGAATATGGCATTTATACATTTATGGAACAGAACTCATCAAAATTGTTGATTTCACTCTAATTCAGGTTTCGAAGTGAAGTATTCCACAAACATGGAAAAAGGGGGTTTCAAGCGATCACTGGATTACCCTCATTGATTGTGGAGTTCCCATCAGAAGCAACTGTTGCCACTGACCGTCATATACAGATATCAAGCATTATGAACAAAGTGTATACCTAAACAACAACATTAACCATCAGTATGATGTGTGGCACCCTAGACAAGTGGCGTAAAGAAGGAACTGTTCGCACTGTCGGTAGAAAAGGAGTGTCACAACTAGCAGCATGGATTCAGTCTGTCTCAAACCACTTCTGGTGGAGTTGTGCCAATTGTGAAGGCGATGTCAAAAATTAAGAGAAATGGTAAGTTCAGTGGTTCACCATTCAGTGAAAAACACAGTTGGTCAGACAGCTACAAATTCAAGAAATGTTCCCACACAAAGTTAATAAGGGAAGAAATAAGAAAAAATGTGGTTGACACCATACTTGCCGCACAATGCTTTGAAGAAAACAGTTTTCAAAAAAGTTTATGAAAGATCTTGAAAGGTGACCATGTTCTGTCACACTGGTGAGCTGGAGGTTTATCATTCCCTTGTACTGAAGTATTGTTCCAAAAGGCATCATTTCACCCATCAAGGTATGGTGGCAAGACATCAATCACGGCAGCCATGGACCACAATAACAATTTGTCACGATTAGTGGCTGTGGACCAGTGTGTGGCAAAGTGACCGATATAAATGGTGTAACCCAAAAGCAAAAAGCATGGGTTGCAGTGTCAATTCGGGAAAGCAAGAAGCACGATACCTAAAAATATGATCAGTGACTTGACAGAGAGAAAGAAAGAAAACTCTGCCACCAACACCTCTGAAAGAAAAACAGGTACCAAAGAACATTGCAGAAATCCAACGCCAGAAAAGTCAGACTTGATCAAGCAACATGTGTCACAATTTAATAGGGTTGAACCGTAGTGTTCTCAGCTCACATTCTACTAGAAGTCATATGCAGTGAAACATACTATAATAACTGTAGACCTCAATATAAACTTGTTTTGACACTTGCAGAAAGTCCCACCGACCTGCAAGTTGATATAGACTTTAATAGTGTCATGCCCAGTTGTGTGTACCATGGCAAGGTATTTACTGACTCACCATCTTGTGATAACAACCATCATGCCATGGAGCCCATACAGAATTCAAATCATCAATGCAGGAGCGCATAATGGTACAACTCTGAGCTGTGTTTACTTACCAGCAGTTATTATAACAAATTACACATTTGTAAGTGTGTGATATGCAATTTCTTTTAAAACACCATCGTAATGTGATAATATGTAAAACCTGTCGGAGTTTGTTCTCCACATTATACATTACCACTCATCTTTGGTGTGTAACAAAAACTGCACATCACACCTACACACATGCAGAGAAAAATCTGGATGACCTAGGTGGATGGCATGGTTGCAGGATGATGTGGCAAACCTTGAAATCTGATCAGACACCTGGCAACTGTGGTTTAATGGCAAAAAGTGCAAGTGGCTGGATTTTGGGATGAAGAACACACCGGAGGACTTATCATCTTGGAGGAGTGCAGCTACTCCACCAGAGGAGGAAGGAGAAGGATCTGGGTGTAATGCATTACCTGCATAAGTGGTATCCACTACAACAGCAGTGCTTAAAGGGATGAGACAGGACAAGGTGGATGGTGAATGAAGGTAAGGTGTAAGTGTGGGGCACCAGCAGAATAAGGGTGCTAGATACACAGTCACACAGACTTGATAGACCTGTAGGGCTTTATCTGCTGGCAAATTTAGTATGTTCGTATTATTTTCAATGTACTGTTGTTGTGTCACCAAGTTACAAAGCACATAGAACAGTTGTGAACATATGTTGATACTTCCTTGAATGTTTTTTCAACTATAAATAACATACAAGTTCTTTATAACTTCACTAAAGAAATGTTATCGAAAAGTGATGTTCACAATCATTCATGATGCTGTTTGTCTTTATAACTGGATGTTCACTTTAATGTATAACATATGAAGCAGTAAAATGAACAATACCATTGATTACATCAAATAAATAATTGGGTTAAAACAAAACGTGATGCAGTACAGCATTCCCCTGCATTACTTTCACTTGTGGGTCTGTCACAAACTGTTGAGTAACATGCACATAAATGGTCTGTATTACTTTAGTATGAAAACATTGGCTCGTCAGCCTCATAAAAACCAATATAATGACCGGACTCCTCTGGAAACTGGTGGTGTATTGACCAAACAGCACATGATGGGATAACACGGCATACTTTCTTGCCCAGGCGTTGGTTAATCCAATGTGTGAACTGTGTGTATGCTGCCCAGTGGTAGGTCCTGGAATACAGAAAACATAATGAGGCGGTTCAGTGAAGCAATTGGTGCAAAACATGCAATTACAGACAGGGATTGTCAGCTGCCCGTGGTGCTTGATGGTTGAGGTGCTGCATGGCACACTTTGGCGAACGTCACTGACCCGGGTTTAGGAATCAGCATGTATTGTCAGGAGTTGGTAGGGAGGTTAGGATTAAGCAACCGTAGAGTGCTATCCTAAACATGAGGGAGCGCACAGGAATGCACCAGGTTGTACGCCACATGGTCATGACTAGAACTGGTTCCCTGGTGCACTCAGGGGTAGTGAGGTACACATTGTCATGCAGTGCGTGGGTGTGATTGCAGGTCCGCAGTCCAGTGGTGCTGTGGTGTGGTGGCAATCTCAGCATGGCATGGTATGGTAAGAGGACTGGGGCCTCACAGTGACTTTGTGAATGTCAGGGCCCACATCCCGTCATGTGAGTGAGCCTGATGACCTCAGGGTGGGTCAAGCTGGCGGCTTGATTAACGCAATGTTTGCACCTCAACTAGTCCAAAAAGTGTGATACAAAAAAAACACTTGGGTATGGTAATGTAGACGAGGTGTGTACAGAAAATTAAAAAGAACTGTGATGATTGTAAAAGATAAGTGTGCACATTTTTGGATGTAGAACACTGGTTGAAGATACAAGCTGGGAGAAAGTATGAATAGAGGTGGATGGGTGACAGATGGGTAAATAACATATACTGCATAGTGGAGTGTTGTTCTGTATAGAATTGCATCCATTTCAAAATGCTGTTGTAACACACTTCCAATGTCATGGAATGCTGTCACACCATACTGTGGTACAACAGCTTTCTACAAGCTCTACAGACTGCATGACTCAGTTTAACTTTGAATTCTAAATAACTCACAATACACATTTTAACACAGTACTATGCAGTTTAAAAATATCGGACTGAGTAACTATATGCACAACCATTGTGTTTGCCACATGGATTCTGATTCCTACTGACCTCTTGAGCTTTGCTATCGAGATCAGAGTGAATGATATTCCCTCTGTGGAAGAACACAGTGGTTCTGTATAGTTGCACATCTAAGTATTCTGTATAAGTTACAGTGCATGAGGCATTAGGGACACCAGTGGTGGAGTAGGCACAAAAGTACAGCTGCAGTTAACAAACCGTTGCTGAAGGAGCTATCAGAAGGTCCTGGTGGTGGCCTTTGCCGGCGCATGCATTGCCTCAGCGCACTGTCAGCTCTGTCACTCAGTGTGGTGTCTACTATCAAATCCACCACCCGGCAAAAATGAAATCCTCTCAGTACACGGTAATGTATCCTGTCCACCCCCGTATTCGCAACACCAGCAGACCCCTTCAGTGACATGACCAGGTCTCCACATTGTGGCAGTTAAGCACCACCCCTTGAACAACCGCAGTCACCGACACATGCAAGCAGTCCCTGGGCTGCTCCTCACCCAGCAATCCTCCTGTCCTCAAAGTAACAGGGTTCATTCATGAACCATGGTGTTTGAGGTAGCAAGACCTGGAAACACAGGCGACATCATACCAACATTTAATGATGAAATTATGCAATACTAGCATATGTCTCATTTCATGGAACTCACCTATTGTGGATTGGATCCTCAAAAATATCATGACGAATTTCATGAAGGTGCACCAGGACACACCAGAGGACTTCATTGTCAAGGCAGACATTCTTAAAACCAGATGTGAGCGTCACACATTGAGCATCTGTAAAACAAGATTCATTACTTATTTTTTGCTTTGTCAACCACATTTATTGACCATGGTGGACCGTGGATTTAAACTTGACGGCTACGTCTACATTACCCTGAACCACCAAGACACATCACTGTAAGGATACACATCCTCTTCTGTCACAACCAGACATGAGGAGGCCAAGGAGACAAAGGGTTAGGGTCTGGATCGTCACTACGTTACAGGTGCTGGTGGTCGGCCCTCCCGAGAACAATAGTCACCTCACCCGGCAATCCCTGGTATTTCCTTTTTCTCACCTCACACTGTGGCGTGCAATGATGCCTGCGCTCTACTGCCATTGTGGCATGAGCCGCAGTCCAGAGGTCTGTTATGGGGGTAACCAGGACACTGAACTACCCTCGAGTCCTGAATGGGGAAGGATAGCTGTTATCCACATGCAAAGTTGTGTCCCTACTCTGCCCACACCCGCAAACCAAATCCCGTCAACGAACACGGGTTAAATGAGTGACTCGAGTTGTGTCATCCAGCGCCTCAACCCTAGTGCCACTTGCACCACTATGGAATTCATTATGTACACTAAATGGAATGACATTAGTATATAGTACTGACTGTACACTTAGCAAACATAAATTACCATGACGCTTCCTCATCAACAGCATCCATATCATGACAACAGATGCTTCTCGCTCAGTCTGCATGACCTCACATGACCCACACATGCACCAGTCAGTTCCTGCTCTGTCTTCTGCACGCCCATGTCCCTCTCACTGTCTTCGCATCTGAATTGAAAGAGTTAGCAACCTGGCTGCTTTCTGTGATGAGATGACCGTCAGGGTACTCTGGCTCAAACATGTATGGCTGAAGATTTCTTTTGCTGCCATGTGCTGAAGATCATCACCACTAGAATCAAGATCCAGACATTGCAATGTTACACACCTGTTTTGTCAAACAAAATTACAGTACATTAAATGCACAGTAGTAATAAAATTATTGTAAGTGTTATCAAGCACAGTACCATAAATAAGTAATAGGACATGTCATGCTGTGTGTTCAAAGTTGAAGCACATCACTATTGGCATAGTGATGCCAGATGACCTGGAACAATGCATACCCCATACCTCAGTCGTATAATACAAGTATCTTCCGTACATCCACAAGGGCTCTTCAGCCTATATAATAAGGCTGTGGTATCGTAACTGTGGTTTCCATAGTTAGTGGTGATAACATAGACTAGTACCACATGCCTAATAAAAATAGTGATCCAAACCATTTTGAACCATCATGGTGGCACAGAGGGTAGAGGGTCCAGGCAGTGGACAATACTCACCTCACACAATCATGGATAACCAGGTTGTGGAATGAACTCAGGGCGTGGAGGTCCAACAGGAAACAGACACGTACAGAGTGTTCATGGGACTGCTCTCCTATCCTGGGGTGTGTTTTGAGCTTGCATCACTCTGTGGTGGGCTATGGTACAGCCCAGGAGCACTTCAGCATGTCCACACAGTGGGGCAAAATGAAAAAAAAAAAACAGTGCAAATGGCATCTCGACTATCAGTGTGACTGAAGGCCAGACCCTTGCAGCCACAGAGCAGTCGTACCTCAGTACCTACCTCAGCATCAACCACGGGCCAGAAAGGTATGCCAGAACTGAATTTCATTCAGGAAGGACAGGACATGTCCAAGAAAGGGAGACCTCAGGTTAACCAGGTGGACAGTGCAATATGAGGTGAGGATGCGAGCTTTCATGTAGTCCAGTACAGACAATAGCGGACCAAATGAGAACATGGTGAAGACGCAAGAGGACTGCAAAACTATATAAGAACAAAAACAATTTGTCTAACTTATAATTCGTACTGAGGTCACATACACTGACTTTACAAACATTCAACCAAAAAACAATAGTTATGAAATTTAAATTAGTACTCACCTGGAAATTAGTAAGACACTGGGAGGAATGTTAGTAAAAAGCAGTGCCGCCCCGACAAGGCCATTCCTCCATTGGCACTGGTTAAGGTCTAAAAGAAAGATAGTTAGATATCCACATATTTAACATACATGACAACAAACATGATTATAACAGTGGTATAATAGTTTAAGGTTTGCAGACAAGGACAGTATGGATGAGTCTTGTCTTGCAATGAAAGAGTAAAGATTCAGGATGCAAACACCATTGACAATAAAGTATGAGATACTGTTAAATTGTCTGAGCCACTATGCACAATCACGTGTGAGTGCAACAGATGTTTTCTTTCCAATATCACCTATTCAGTAATGCTCGATAGTCGGTGTGAATCACAATCCAGAGGTTTTAAGACACACTTGATTGTGCATGAATTGGTCATCCAGTTTATTTTTTTCTAATACCTTGGTCATTTATAATGCAGAGTATACATGATGATAGCAGGGATACATACGTACACAATGTTTATGAAAATACATAGGTACATTCAAATGTGATGTCGAAATGGACTGACAGGCCTACATACTGTATTTTGGGACTTATCTGCTAGGTAACGACTTCCACCCCATCACAGACAGTTGACTATGTTACCTGTTGTTTACAATCATACCACTGTTCTCTCCAACAAACTCCTCTTGGACCCTATTTCAAGTATCCACCACTCTCTCCTGGAAATAGTACTTCCCATTGTTCCTTTAACTGTCCACCACAGTGTGCAATCAATGTTCCACAATACTGTCATTTCCTTTCATCTGAACATGCTCTCTATTGCCACCTACTTTTGGCCCTTTAGGTACTTGAAACTGTAAACTATCTCCTCTTTCCATCATTTACCCTTTTGTCATACTAAACTTCATCAGTTGTTCGTGCAGGATGACAGTCAGATGGCATGAAATGAAATTATTGTTTCATGACTGATTCCCTCAACCCATAAGTCCCTCTTGCTTGATATTCTGCTCAATAAATGTGAATGGATCACTACAAATTGGTAACACTTCCACAAGTGTTGCATTGATTACTGTTTGTAACAATCACCCCAGCAGTCCATACTTCCACCATCAACAATCCCCTATTACAGCTAACTCAACAGTATCTTTATTTCAGAAAGGTACTCCGTGATGTCAATCACATCATCATACTGTGTGGTTGTCCCAAGTAACAATGCCTAAAGGGGGTGATGTCTTCACCACAGTGACATCAAAGAAGTGACAGACTGGAGAATGCATACAGCAACAGAATAGCCCACATCTACTTACAATATTGAATAGACATATCATAATATCGAGGTACTAAGACAGATGTACACTAAGGACACACACAACAGTAGGTCAACTGACATGACATGGAGAGTAACACAAGCACTGCATAGTTGGAAATCATTTTCGATGATGCCCTGGTCATAGGCAGGTTATGACACACAAACTTGATGTCACATAAGGACAGAAAGACACATGCAGTCTCTCCATTTTTTTATACCATATGAATGTGCCACAGGCCTGTTGTCTGTCAATGGCCTGTCCATTTATAGTCATCTGTATCTGTCCCTTATTACTATCCCATGTGTGTTTGAAGCCCTGCACTGCATTATTATCCACCACTTACTGAGGCATGCCATTCTATGCATCCACCACCCTTTCAGTGAAACAGAACTTCCTCACATTCACTCTTAATAGGCCTCCATCAAATGACATGCTCTATCATGTTGTCATGCTATACTTCTCATGTTGAAACTACTCTTACTATTTCAACTTATTTTTAATGTTTCCATCCTATAACCCCTCTCCCTCATTTGCTGTACGGTATACATATCAAGCTCCATTAACCTGTCCTCATATGCTCTGTGATTGGATTATGTGATACTATTTAGACAGAAATAATCTCTGAGAATGTGATGCATTGCTATCATGCTACACAAACAACAGATGATCATGTCAATGTTTGCCATGCCACAGCTGCACAAACTGCCAATCATGCTACATGAACTTAGTTTTTCATGTGTATGACAGGCTCTCCACAGTGTCTGTGTGTATTCTGCCCAGCTAGCACAGTGATGGAAAACGACAGCCATCTGGACAGAAAATTTAGGGACGGGTGCTCGAACATACACTGTTGCATCACAGTGGGATGGCGAGAACATGTTCTAAAAACATTTCTTATACATTGCATTGCAGTATAGACATACCCCTTACTTCACCATCTAACACATGCCACAAATGACGGATGAAATGGCATGGAGAAAAAATCTGAACTTCCTTTACTGGGGCGCTGTTCTGTTGAATGAGGAACGTTCATAATGAACAGTGCATCATTGCTCATAGCTTGCCCTCAGCATAACACGGATGGGTAGTGTTACACAAAGAAAAATTACATGAGGTGGAGCATTAATATGGCGGACAGAACTATGAACTCATGGCTACTGAAAGAAATTACAAGGGGCCAGCTAGGGGGCTAGGGAAGCGCTGCTGTATGGCAGCTCTCCGGGGGTCTCATTCCAGCACTGTACCTAACCCTGCAGTGGCCCGAGGGAAATTATCTGACCTGCAGGACTTTGAAATGAACATGTACATGCCAGGGTAACCAGGGAGGGGCAAAACCAATGTGCACCATCAGTAATGGGTGCATCCAGATGTGGAAACGCATTGGGAGAGACGGTGAAGGAGTGGCGTTGGGACTGGGGGGTTGGAAGAGCCTGAAGCTGGCATGAGGAGGCCACCACTGGGCAAGCAACATGGAAAAAGGTGTATCCTACACTCAGTTTACAGACATTCAGCAGTACATGAGATCCTCAGGTTTCTGCAGTAGTCAATGAACTATAACACAAAACTGTCTTTGTTTCCTCACCAGTTGTAGAACAAATTCCACCAAAAGATACTGATGATTGAAAGCACATTTGCATTTATTTATACATTGCACTGCAACTAATTCTATGCGGTACAGCAAACTAACACAGACTCACTGAATATCCACCGCACACTGGCACCAGAAAACACACTGCAGCCGTAGCACATACACATACTACCACCTTGCAGCACTAATCATGAGGTGTTATAACAACAGCTCCTCAGCACAACATAGTAAGACAGGTAATGAGGAACAATTAATGCTTACACATAAACTGCTGAAACAAATCCTTGTAGAGGTAGATCCTGTTTACCTAAGCAGACCATATCAGGAAGTAGTTACAGTATAGGGCAGTACACAATGGTTCGCCCATCGATTGCGTCATATCCGGTTACCGCGAGACGAGACTGATCCCAACATGGAGGAAAAACAGCAACGGAGCTAAATAAGGTAAAAATAACTATTTTAATATGAATCTTGGCTCCAAAAAATGTATATGAGAGGGTACCCCACATAAAGGAACAAAGTTATGACCCTGGGCAACGTTTATTTCCCCTTTAATCCCCCTTCCCCATCCCCATCGCCATCCTCCAACTGAGCACCACCTTCCCACACCCCCTCACACCCCACACTAACCTCTGGAGGTCAGCGCTGTCATCTTCTCTGGACTGGGACATGTCTGCACTCTTGAAAGCTGAACCTCAAACTGAAGAATCAAAGGTAAGCGTGGTATAATGGCAGTCAATGGGGTTTTCAACTTATGTTGATATATCAGCCAGGTTTAGGAATTTTGGCCCCAAATGTTTAACATGGGATTCTTGGGACCCTACCTCATGAACACTGTCACTGTCATTTCATTACTCAGTTCCAAAAGGTGAATTTGCGATCACTGCACAGAATCATCTTTTAGGACCAATTAACAAAACAATGGTGTGACTGTTCATGAGATGGGGTCCCAAAAAGCCAATGTAGCAAATCTGGTGAAAAAATTCCAAACAATGAATGAGTTACAAGCATGCATTGCACAGTTTCTATGTACACTCCAAACTTTCCCAATTTTTTATATTTTCACTCCAGAGTTTCAACATTGCCATTTTTGCATACCTCCTTATTAACAGTACAGCTGTTATTTTTTCATATCCTGCCTGAAACATGTTTTTGCACCTGTGGCACAGAATGGCACGGTTACTGTGCGAAATCACCTTCGGGGACAAGTGAACAAAATGAGAGTGATACTCTTCATGAAGTGGGGTCCCAAAAAGGCCATGTTGAAAATTTGGTGAAACAACTCCAAAAAATGGCAGAGTTACACCCAGTCATTCAAAATGTTCTACACACACATAACTTTGGTCATTTGGCAGCTCGCCACAGCCTTATCGGCTCTGGCTAGAGTTTGTTTATTTAGCTAAGACTCTAGCTGTCTTCTTACAGAAAAAACACTCAATTAGCCCTCAAGTGCTTTCTAAACTATAAATGTAGCCTTTGGGGCCCACTGCATAAAGACTGGTACTCAAAATCACAGTTCTACTGATGTGCAATTGACTCTAAAACAGTACTTTCCAAATCTATGTCCCCAGTGTCTCATGGGACAGGAGGCATTGTATGAAAAAGAAGAGCAATAAACCATGCTAACATGGAGATCCCCAGAGGCTGTAAAACTAATTAGAAAATTTAAGAAAAAAAATCTTAACAGCAAACAAAGTGAAGAACACTCAAGGACTACATGGAAAAAATCAGAACAGTCTGCACAACATATGTTTTTGCAAATTTTGACTGTAGTGCTCCTTTAATTCTATGACTGTTGTGAAGGAAAGGAAGAAGGGATGGGAGTACACTGGCTGGGGAAGGATTGCTTTGCATTATGGCTGGAGTGGGGAAGGAGGAAGGAACTGATGCTACAAGGGTGTGAAGAAGGGAATACATTTAAAAAAGACAACATAAAGTGTTACTTCATCATTCAGTTTTACTGCCAGTTTTGCTTGATGTAGTACTGACAAATTGTGGACTTTGTTTCATGAAACACTAGATGAAGCACTTTGTGAAATATATGCATTTTGCACATTTCCTTGTAAAGCTCTGTTGGGCCATTTGCCCAATTCTACTTACTATTATTGACAACTCAACAATAGTAGAAAGTAAACTAACAGAGATTGATAACAAAACAAAACCATTTCTTGCTAGTAACAACAATGCAAAAAGTAACAGAAAAACCTTTTATGATATAACGTTAATGAAGAGATACCTAGCTGATGACTATAAAGATGGTGGACCTATTCCTGTGTACCTATTTTTGGAGAGCTAGAAACAAATGGGGAACAGTACAGACCAGTATCATTAAGGAGTGTGTCTCAGAGTTTAGAAAGGCACCTAAAATCATGATTTCAAAGCCTCATTCTCTTAAGATGTTGAATTTGATGAAGCACAAACAGTTTTACAGGCAAAGAATGGGCAACTGAAAAAGGAGGGAAAAGGCTGCAGTCAAAATACAGCTTAACGATACAATACTAGCTCAGCTTTGCCAGAAAAGGCAACTTGGCTCCTACTCCTCAGCATTACTTATGAACTCATTGTGGCTAATATGCAGCTTTTACTTTAGAATGAGGGAGCATAAAGAAATGCCAGATTGAATGCGGGAAGGCACTAAAAACAATAAAAAGAAGAGAATGGGTAAAACAATGAGGAGTATGTTAGTAAGCAATAATACCCAACAGGATGGGCAGTATTGTGCTATACCGGACTGCCCAGGGACACAGCAGAGGGCCTTATAGCCCCTAGAAGGTCCAGTATAGCACAATACTGCCCACCTTGGAGGGTCTTATTGCACTTAGAAAATGGACATCTGCTTACATTTTTGTACAGTAGTTGAAAAATAGGTGCAAGATAAAAAAAAAACCTTAAAATTACAAAATACAATTTTTTTATGGTAAAGTAGACCCATTTCTACCTAGCACAGTTACCAGTAGAGGGCACTGCTGTCTGTGTTCAATAGTTTTTTGATGGAATCTTTTCAAAGTGCGCCCCCCCCCCCATACACTGGCTTGAAGGCAAGACAAAGGACTCTTATTCATTATATATGATTTTTTATTTATTTATATTATTTTGTTGACTGTAGGCAGTGTGTTGTTAGTGAGCACTGTTGAGAGTGCATTCAGGACCAATGGCTGAGTTGTTACTAGAGAAACCATGGCAATTAGTGAAAATTGTCACCTTAAAGACGTTTCTGCAGTTTAGTTCTGGTACTGGTGCCAAAAGAGACGTTCCTCTGTCTCTGTTAAGTTTAGCCCCTGTTGTTAGCTTGCTATTAAGCTACTCAGTCCCACTGCTCAGTCAACCTGGAACTATCTAAATAAATGAGAGGCAGCACCATGACACCTACGCTTTCATTGTTAAATTTAACAGAACAGGCAAAGGATTTTTTTTAAAACATGCCTGTTTCTGCTAGATTTGTACAGCGGTCAGTCAGGAGGGAAGTGAGTGCACCGTGAGTGGACCCTCGAGAGGGAATGGGACTGGGACAAGCTGGCACACTGCTACACTACAGTAGTGAAGTACCAGGTACATTGCTGTGTTTTTTTTTTTCCTGCTCTTGATGTGCCGTTTTCAGCTGGGTTACTTAGCAGGGCTATAGCTTTGAAACTGAGGAGAATGGCAGAATTGGGCCAAGGAGCAGTGGTGGCAGTTAGGTTAGTTGGAGTCTCTGGAGATGGAAAAGCAGCAGCTACCAGATCAGCTGGCTTTGGGGGAGCGAAGAACACCAATAGCTTTCCTATTGCAGTACTCTACTGTCGGTGATAAGTTTTATTTTAAATAAAATATGTCTTTAGTTTGCCACTGATGATTTTGGAATAAGGGGTTGGAGGGAGTGTGGGGGTTGGGGACTACCTGTTAGCAGTTGCTGGGCCAGTCTCCATTACCAAGAGAAAAAATGGTGAGTCTGGTCTTTGAAATTACTCTGTGCCCATTGTTATTGATAATGCAGTAATTTGGTACTGGCACTTCTATTAACCCAGGCTCTGTTGTCTGATAGACGCCCACCTTGGCAGGGCTATCAGCCAATCAGAGCTCAGAGACTTCATGGCCCATTTTCTAATGCCAAATAAAGCAGACCAAACACAAGGATGGGGAACTTATAAAAATCAGAGAAATATCAAACCAAGTTCATATGAAACTCCTAGAAGACACAGATAAATGACCAGTTCCTCTATAAAACCTGTATGAAGGCAACATAAAAGTAAAATCACTGACTGAAGATAGCCCCTTCTACCTGCCAAGCAATGCACAACAAGTTACCCACACAGCCAGTCAATCCTGATTCAAGAGTAAGCTCACTAGCATTAACACATTGCTAAATATTGTTAAAATGAATCAAGAATGGAAATATTGCTATTGAAAAGAAAAGCTTAGTAAACACAGTGCTTGAAATCATTTGATCCAGAAATTAAATGACAATGAGATCTAGGCAAATCAAATCATGCAGCTCACTGGGCACAAAAACTTTAAAAGTAATAAAGATTATAGCTGATTAATTAAGAACCAGCAAAGAAAAGTTTTAGCAATCATAAACAGTGTAAAAAGATTACATGAAACAAATGTCTCCAAGCATACCACTACTACAACCTCAGCAGCAGTGCAACATAATTCAATACAAAATACTATTTGAACAGTTATTTTTTTTAACCTTCTTTTTATTACAAACAGGAAAAAGGGATGGCACACATCTGAGTATAGTACATCTTCTTGACCTGGAAGGACACTACTTATTTAATCAGCTGTGAGCTGTGTGGGAAATTCTATATTGCACTTGATATCTGCAACAACGTGCACTTTTGCTCAATTCTGTGGGAGGTGAAACTATCTACCTTTGATAATTGCTTTTTATTTACATATTTATTTAGTGTTTAACCAAGAAGGGGCTTGCAAACTTTGTTTATCTTGTGAGTAACTTCAGAAGGATTTAAATACTGTATTTGGGTAGACCCTTGGAGGTAGCTAGATTGCCTACTAGGATTTTCTGACAGTTAAACTATTTTTAAATAAATTACAGGTGACTGAGGAGTTGAAAAAGGAGCTTGCAAACTGTGCTTATCTTGGAAATAACTTCACAAGGGTTTGAATACTGCATTTTGGTTGTCCCTTGTAGGTAGCTGGATTGACTACTAGGATTTTGGGACAGAAACTATTTTTAAATAATTTACTGGTGTGTAGGATTTTGTGATAGTTAAACTATTTTTAAATAAGTTACTGGAGGTTAGTTAAATTACTATAAAGGGCAGTACTCACCAGGGTGGTGGAGCAGTGGTGTATTTGATTATTTCTAGCAGTCACCTGTGGTTGTGGACTACCTACCCCCCTTCCCCACACCCCACCCCCCAGGCGTGGCATTTCCTTTATAGTCAAAGTTCTGACATCACTTCCTCAACAGGTCTTGGGGCAGAACTGTCATATTCTTAATACCCCATCACAGTGCATAAAAGGTAAGTACACACCGCCAAAAAAAAATATATATATATATATTACATATTGTATATTATAAGGAAGAGGGACATGTGGGGAGTGATATAATGCACTGGTTGTGGGGCAGCAGTTTTCTGGGTGACATTCTGGAAACTGCATTGCTGTCCTATTGGCAGGCAACTGTCAGCTCTGAGGGAGGAGATTGCCCACCTCCAGGCTGAACTGGCAAGGACTAAGGAGGCCTCCCCCACCCAAAGAGCACCACTGCCACAACCACTGCCTCAGAGGTTGCCAAGTATGAAGAGCAGTTGGACCACAGTGGGTTCTGGGAGGGTGCTGGTGGTGGAACAGAGGTGAAGCCCCCTAGTTGCACCTCTACAAAAATCATATGTCAGTCTGGCAGAGCAAGGTTCCTCTATGATGGCACCCTCAGTGGAGACCAAGAAGAATGCTGAGGACATCCACAAGGGAGACCCATAAAAGGGTGGCAAGGGACACTACAGGGAAGGAAACAGCTTCTGATAGGGGACTCAATTGTTAGGGGGGTAGAACTGGGGAAGGGAGAGGAGAGGGAAGTAAGGTGCCTGCCTGGTGCCATGGCTTGGAGGAACAAGAAGTGAATCCTCAGGATTGCAGAAGCACCATCACAGGAGAGGGAACTAGATATCATTGTCCACCTGGGGACAAATGACCTAGCTAGGCATGGAATCAGTGCAGTGCAGGATGAATTTGTGGAGCTGGGGAGGGGCCTCAGACAGGTAGCAAGCATGGTTCCCTTCTCAGAGGTGCTGCAAGTCCATGGCAGGGGTGAGGCTAGGGTACTGCACACCATGCAGTTTAATGAATGGTTGCAAAACTGGTGCAGAGCACAGGGCTTTGGCTTCATTGGGGACTGGGGGTACACCTGGAGAGATGAAGGTCTATACTGGCACAATGGTCTGCATCTGTCCACAAAGGGAACCAAGCTCCTAAGTGACAGGTCTAAATGCTTCCTTGTCAAGCTTTTAAACTAGCCAAGGGGGGAGGTGCTGATAAGAGGCAGGAAATTTCAAGCCTCCCCTCCCACAAAACATGGCAGGTAGTAAGGTAAACACTGAGGTACAGAGCTCAACAGAGAGCAGGACAGGGGTAAATGGAAAAATAGACAAGGGCAATAAGAGCAGGGATGGGGGTAAAAAGGATAAAGCCAACATTAAATGGAGGGCAATGAGTACCAATGTCTGCAGTCTGGGAAACAAGCTTCCTGAGCTAGTAGCCCTGATGGAAGATGAACAGTTGGATATTGTGGCAGTCACGGAAACATGGTACATTGAGAACCATGACTGGGATGTCAACATACTGGGGTACGCAGTCTACAGAAGGGACAGGGAGGGTAAAAGAGGAGGTGGAGCAGCTCTATACATAAAGGAAGGGATCAAAGCTACAGAACTAAAAAGAAAAGGGGTAGGACAAGAGGCACTCTGGGTCACATTGGAGACAGGGAATGGCATCACAGTCTGCACAGGGGTTGTATACAGACCCCCCGTCTCAAGGGGAGGAAATGGAGAAGAAAATGATAGAGGACATTCTCAAAATGACTGAAAAAGTGGAGATACTCTTGATGGGGGACCTGAATATGCCAGATGTTAACTGGATGACATGTACTGCAGCCACATCCAAGGGCAGGGTCATTCTCAATGCGCTACAAGGAGCAGGCCTTAGACAGCTAGTGTTGGAACCCACTCAGGAAGGAGCAATACTAGACCTGGTACTCTCAAATGGAGAGAGGATAACAAATTTAGAAGTCAGTAGACATCTTGGAACAAGTGACCACTGCACAGTGTGCTTCACAATAAGCACAACCATGGAGACAAGCCATACAAGAACAAGGATACTGTACTTTAGAAGGGCTGACTTTGGCAAATGGGTATATACCTGAGGAATGCACTAGCAAATGGCCAAAAAGTAGGGGTGGAAGAACAATGGAGAAAAATCAAAACTGCTATCATAGAGGCAACAAGCCTTTGTGTGAAACAAATAAGGAAAACAAAGTGGAGTAAAAAAACACTACGGTTTTCAAAAGAGGTGGCAGGGAAGGTTAAGAAGAAAAAGGCTGCATTCAAGAAATATAAGGAATCACAGAAGAAGCATGACAGGGAACTGTATCAATTAAAGCAGAAATAAGTGAGGAAGGCAGTCAGAATAGCAAAGGCCCATACCGAGGAAAAAATAGCCAACTCAGTTAAGAAGGGGGATAAAACCTTTTTTATGTATATTAGGGAGCTTAGAAAGGTTAAGGGAGGAATAGTGAAGATTAATAAAGGAGAGGGGAGGTGGGCAGAGGGAGACAGTGAAAAGGGAGAGATACTGAATGAATACTTTTGCTCAGTATTCACAAAAGAAGATGGGGGAAGTTACCTAAACCAGACAATAGAAGCACTCTGGGTAGGGTGTTGACCCCAGTCCATTTACAGAAGAAAGAGTCCTGAAAGAACTCCTAAAACTCAAGGTGGACAAAGCAAGGGGCCTGATGGGATTCACCCCAAAATCCTAAAATAACTAAGGGAGGACCTAGTGACACCACTGACCACACTTTTTAACAAATCATGGGAGGATGGGGTGGTACCTGAGGACTAGAGGAGGGAAATGTGATTCCCCTTCACAAAAGTGGGAGCAAGGCAGAAGCAGGAAACTACAGACCTGTAAGTGCTCTGTAAATTTGATCTCAGTGGTAGGGAAAATGATGGAATCACTTCTGAAAGAAAGAATTGTTGAGTACCTAGAGGCCAGTGGGGCACAGGACCCAAAGCAGCATGGATTTACAGCAGGAAGGTCATGTCAGACAAATCTAATTGACTTCTCTGACTGGGTGACCAAAGTAATAGATAAGGGAAGGGCTGTGGATATGGCCTACCTAGACTTTAGCAAGGCATTTGACACAGTCCCGCACAAAAGACTAATAATCAAGTTAGCTAGCCTGGGAGTGGGTTCCAGGGTGGTGGCCTGGATAGCAAACTGGCTGCACAACAGGATATAGAAGGTAATAGTGAATGGAACACATTCTGAAGAAAGGGGGGTTACTAGTGGAGTACCTCAGGGGTCAGTACTGGGTCCAGTCCTCTTTAACATATTTATAGGTGACATTGCAGAGGGTCTGGAGGGAAAGGAATGCCTCTTTGCAGATGACACAAAGATCTGTAACAGAGTTGATACACAAGGGGGGGTAGAAAGGATGAGAAGGGACTTGGCAAGGTTGGAGGAATGGTCAGACATATGACAACTTAGATTCAATGCAAAGAAGTGCAAAGTAATGCACCTGGGAAACAAAAACCCAGGAGAAGAGTACACAATAGCAGGGGAGGTACTAACAACAACAAAAATGGAAAGGGACTTGGGGGTAGTCATATCAGATGACCTAAAGGTGGGTAAGCAATGTGAGAAGTCAGTAAGGAGAGCCAGGGGGATACTGGGATGCATAGGAAGGGGCATCACAAGTAGAAAAAGGGAAGTGGTTATCCCTCTGTACAGACAGTTGGTGAGACCCCATCTGGAATACTGTGTGCAGTTTTGGAGACCCCATCTACGCAAGGACATAGACAGGATGGAAGCAGTCCAGAGGAGGGCAACTAAAATGGTGCAGGGTCTGCATCAGAAACCATACGAAGAGAGACTGAGAGAGCTTAATATGTATGCCCTTGATGAAAGGAGGGACGGGGATGATAGAAACTTTCAAGTACCTCAAGGGAATCAACAAAGTCCAGGAGGGTAGCATCTTTCAGAAAAAGAGATGTGTAAGAACAAGGGAGCACAATTTAAAGATAGAGGGGAAATGGCTCAGGGGTAATGTGAGGAATTTTTTTTTCACTGAGAGAGTGGTGGATGCATGGAACTGCCTTCCTGAGGAGGTTGTTGAGTCTAAAACAGTGTGGGAATTCAAACATGCATGGGACAGACATAAGGCAATTTTAATGGGGGGTTGCAGGAAGTAGGCTGTTGGTTAACTAGAATCTGCAGCTTATCCAATAGGAAGGGAAACGGGCAGACTGGGTGTGGCCAGGTGGTCCTTATCTGCTGTCAAAGTCTATGTTTCTATAGTAGTTACAGAATTGCAGTAGAAGTAAAGGTGACTAATACAAATTTGCAAAAGTTCCACTCCTCCATCTCTGATACATGTTCTGTTTTCCAATATCAATTACAAAGCCATTGTCTTACAATTTAATTAATATCGCTGCTGTTTCTAGTTGTACAGTACGCAGTGCCCATTGTTATGACTGCTCTATCTACACATAACTTAGTCATGATTAAAATACTCTTATGATTGCCCTCCAATAAAATATGACATTCTTTCACAGGTTAGAAGTTTTGAATTGTGCTGTATGCATGTCAAAGGCACAAAGTCTGGAGTGATATTCATAATATTGACTATCTAGCATTGCCATTGATAATTAAACTATTCTGTCTGATGCCTAAGCCTATGTTATTTTCTCCATAGTATAAATTTGTTTCATAATAACATTATATTGCTCTACCATGGAGGGTAAAGGTTGCATCCAGAATTTCATCATAGCTTTTTAGCTACTGTTAAGGAAATATTTTTGACGCTTGTCGAATCAGCTTGAGGGCTTACACAAAATAGTGCTATTTTGGGATGTGGAGTGTGAAAGTCTGTACACATATTTATTAATTCTTGTTCTATTCCTATACAATATATTTTTTTAAAAGTGAGCAAGTCCAAAATATATGAGCATATTTCTATCGTTTCCCTACATTTCCACTAACATACTCCAGAGCGCCCCCTTCCCCAAACTTGGCTATCACACTAAGAGTCTAGAAGTATCTAACTGAAGATTTCCATGCAAATTCTTTCTACTGCATGGATGAGGAGACTTTATGCTGTGTTAAATATATGTTCTCCCATCGTTTTGCAGTTAGTTGAATATTAAACTCAGCTATCCATTTTTGTTCCATGGTCTACTGTATCTCTGGGGGAGGAGAGGTAAGGGCTCTCTGTACCTATGAGGTGAAATGATGTGGTATTCCAATAGACTTAGAGTTTTATAGTAAAGTCAATAAAGGATGAGGGGATTCTGCCGCTGTTAATAATAGGATGTAATTTGTTTTTTAAATGTCTGGGTTGGAGAAAACAAAAGTAATTCTGAGTTAGGTAGCCTGAAATTATGCTTCAGTTGAGCAAAGCTATTTCTCCATCCACAAATTGATGAAAATAGGTTAACCCTTACATGTCCCATTGGGAAAATCAATGATCTATTTGAGAGGATCCAAGCACCATATTGAGCCAGGGCTCTCCTGGGGAGCAATGCCTGTTGGTAACTCTATAGGTTTACATCCCACCAATTGAAATGTAGATATCATTTTATCCAATTCATGAAAATGTGCCTGATCCACACAAATTGGTAAGGTATGAAACAAATACAGCAGCTTTGAAAAGACATTTATATGGATTGTCTCAATACTACTATTGGGAGGCTGTATAGCGCAGCGGTTTAAGGCTCTGAGCTGCAAATCTGGTGACATCCAGTAGAGCAGACCTGGGTTTGAATCCCACAGCTTCCACTGGCATACTGTGTGACCCTGAGCAAGTCACTTAACTTCCCTGTGCTCCCAGGTTGCACCTGTAAAAAAGCTTTCAGCATAGTGTGTCTCACCTGGTTAAATAACTAAACAAAAAAAAATAAACTACTGGTCAAGGATGAGGGTAATACCATCCACTTATCACTGCCTGACTGAAGTTTTTTTTTTTACCAGTGGTTTATAATTTAAACTGAAAAGCTCATTTAGGTAGACTGGAATATATATTCCAAGCTATTTTATGCTGGCATGCTCCCACTTACAATTAAATGGTTTACAGTTTCAGAGCAGTGGTGTATAATTTCAGTGAAGGGCCATGGTCTTGTCCTCATTTAACTTGTATTCTGTTAAGGCACCATGTTCATTTAGGGCAGTCGATAAATATAGAAGAGAAGATGTGGGTTCTGTTAAATAGATTAAGAGGTACTCCACATAAAATGCTAGCTTACATATTTTATCATGATGCCGAATACCTCTAATGTTTGAAGTTTTGCGAAGGGGCTGCGCTAGGGGCTCAACTGTCAGGGTGAAAGGGAGGGGAAGGGATAAAGAGTACCCTTGCCATGTATCCCGCGTTAATGTAAAACACTGCAATATAGATACTTTAGCTCATTTTATGGCTTAGGGGAGAATGGCACAAGGCCATGATTATTGAAATAAGTTCTGTTTGAAATCCAAACCTTAAAAGTGTATACTGCAAAAATTTTCAGGAAACCATGTTGAATGCTTTTTCTGCATCCAGGTTCAGCAGCAGTGCAGGCTGCTGAGTCCTGGATGCATACTGGAGCAATGACAGCATTCGCTTAATGTTATCTTGTGTTCATTGCTGCATAACAAAGACAGGTTGATCTATATTTATTTTTTCACTTCATCTTTTTATTGAAATTTGAGTATATAAGAAAGCACACGTCTTATACAATAGAAGACTTTCCCTCCATGTAAGGTATAAAATATCACTTAACAAAACACAGTATTTAGGGTAAACATATTGGAGAAGCCTTATATACATGTATTGATAATAAAACACAAACCTAAGCAGGATGTAAGTGGAGAGCAGAGGGGGTTACAATCAGGGGGTGTGGTCTAGTCACCGAAAAAGATGGCAGCATAACTCTATAGCTCCTCTTGGACCTCAGCCCATCCGCGCTTGGAAGTCATGAATCCATGGAGTCCCCCCTCGAAAACAATGATTTTATGCACGGGTAATATCCCCCCTCACTGGGCAGTGCATCTTTTACAGCGTATTGTGATTTAGCAGTAGTGTATCAATGGAGCTGTGACCTGGTACCACACTAATGCACCCAGGTCTAGGCTGCGCAGGCCGCATATCTCCACACACCTCCTTCCTACATGGGAGCCTGAGCTTGATCTTTGGACAGCGTCTCTGTTCTCGTCTTCCTAGGGATCGGCTACAAGATTGGGAGCCCTCTGCTAGCTACCCAGATAGTATACCGAACTTCAACATACAATCTCCATTGCAGTGGCAGTCAGAGAACCTCGTCAGCACATTGCTAAGCTCTGGAAAATGCTTATAACCAGGGTGGATGATATTAGCTTATCGCTGTCTGGCACGGCCAAAGATGTCCAACACCTGCAAGAGAGAATGAATGTGGTACAGCAAAGGGACGAAGCTTGTGAAGCTCAACAAGCACAGGTTTGGAATTGGCTCCAACAACATGAAGAGCATCTTGCTGTACTCTGGGAGAGAGCGGAGGACCATGAAAAACGAGGTTGCAGAAACAATCTGTGTATAGTGGGACTGCCTGAGGGTGCAGAAGGGCATTCAATGGAGCAATTTCTGAATGAAAATTTGCCTCGTATATTGGGAGAACGTTGGAGGGGACCGATTGAAGTAGAAAGGTCCCACAGGGTCTCTGCCCATACAAGTAAACACTCTAATACACCGAGACCAGTCATGGAATATTTGCTGTGATGAACCATGAAAAAGAGAATACTTTGTGTAGCTAGAGACTTGGAGGAACTTTCCTGGCAAGGTTCTATGATAGCCATATACCGAGATTTTGCTCAAGAAACGGCTGCAAAGTGGAGGGAATTTGGAAATATTAAAAGATTTCTTTACCAGCACGACTTTAAATTCAGATTTAAAAATCTTACCAGACTGTGTGTCACTAAAGAAGGCCATGAGCTCATGACAGATCACCCTATGGATGTTGAATGTTGGATTGCTAAATTTTGGCCAGGCCTCAGGTGCCCAACTACAAATCCCAGGAGGCTTTGGGAGCCCCCTCCAGCAGCTCCTCCTGGTAGGAACCTTTTTTCAAGTTATGGTTCCCCTGCAACACATCTGGCAGCCGGACAGGTCCCACAGCAACTCAGTCCCCCATCGAAGCACACTCCCCAAATGGAGCATTTTACTTGAGAAGTATCACTTCTTCATGTGCAGACATCCAGCACATTGCCTTCTCCCCCTCAATGGGGCTGCCAAACACTCCCTAAGGTCAGGCAGAGATCGCAGAGCAGTCCACACCACTCACCATCCAAATCTACCACAGCACCACCCGCAAAGGTCTCTAGGGAGGATTTTTCTTCTGCACTGCATTCGGACAAGATCAGATCCCAAGACATGGACACCGTGCAGTTGTGAGACTGAGCTGATATCCCGGAGTCATCCCTAGCTGAGTTGGTGGACACTTTGTCTCCTGTGCACCCTGGACTTATCAGTTACACAGCCACGGTTATGCAGACAATAGAGGAGCAGGGATGTACCTCTCAGGACCCTCTCGAGATGGCTGAAGGACATAATACCCAAATTGCTGGAACAACTTGAGTTAAATGTTCAACAGGACACTGATTATGCATTGATATGCTCCTCCCATGTTCTGTTATAGTGAGGGGAGGCATAACTACTGACACACACCCCCAATAGGTGGAAAGGCACAGGATTCATGTATTACACACTGGGACTTCCCCACCCCACTTCTTGTGCCATTTAGTAGAGAGGGCAGTGGAATATCTGGGTGCATTTAGCCCTCCCTCTGCCTGCTACCTAGGTGTATCCCAAGTCCATTACTTCGGTGTTATGGCCTATAGGCCCTTTCCACTTTCTACTACCTGACTGGGTTGCAAGGATTTGTACTAGTACTGGCAAGTGGGTTTACCCACTTCCCCACCTTTTTTCCTCCCCTCTTTATTCCCACCTCCCCCTCCCCCCCTTATTTCTGTTTACCTTCCTTTCCTCCTCACCACGAGGATCGGATCGTCTGACCCTTGGGTTTAGGTGGGTCCAGGATGAGTTTGTTTACTGTTCTTCATCTTCTTAGGACCCACCCGTGAGGTGCCCTCGGGATAGCATAGCTGTAGGGTCTGTATAGGTATTCATATATCTATATAACTCCCTCATTTGCTTGGACCCCCAGACGCACAGTTTAATTGCTGTAGTGTTTACTTCTGTGAATCTGTTATAGTATCAATATTGGGGCTCATTGCCTTTTTTGAAGTTATCTTACTACTTAACCTCCTGGTAACTGGCCCAGTAACTGTTAAATGTCACCCTTCCATCTGTCCTACCCCCCTCTCCTCCTTCCTGACTAGTCCACCAGGCCCTTGGCCCCCCCCCCCCGGGTTGGCTCATCCTACCTGCTGGCACTTACTTCTGTTTGCACTGACTGAACCTGTCTTAAAATTGTTGTGCATGGTACTTATCTCATGCTAAATCGTTACTGACTGAACCTGTCTTAAAATTTTTGTGCACTGTACTTATCTTATGCTAAATCGTTTCTATTGCTGTTAGCTACCTACTCTAGCCCTGTTAAGCTTGTCATGTTTCTAGATGTCAACCTCTGATATTACCTGATTGTATGTAAACATGACTTTCTCACTGTTCTTCTGTGACCTAGCTTGTAACCCTCCCGGTCTCACCTGAAAATAGGCACTTGGCTGTCTAGTGTGACTTACCCAGTTAACAAAAGCAAATAAATAAATACTTTAATATATTGAAGTGTTCTCTCTCTCTGCTCTTTGTTTCTTTTAGAGTTGTTTTTCACTCTGCATAACAGGGTACAAAGTTTCTCAGTGGCAGGTGATGCTTCCATTTCTCATGGTACTCATAAGGATATTAGCAATCCTGTTGGTTCTCTGGGGGTTGGTGAGTGAGGAACTCAGTGGTATTTTCCCTAATCCTGTGGCTGAACACTCTGTAAGTACCTTCAGTTATCTACTGTGTGGAAAGATGACTGTTGATACCCATGTTGCACCCAAAGGATATCGATGGATATCCTGGAATGTGAAGGGCCTAAACCACCCAATTAAATGCACAAAAGTCTTACAATATCTCAAATCCTTGCAAGCAGACATTACCCTTCTCCAGGTAACCCATTTATTGTCTAAATGCACTAACTGATTAAAGAAACTATGGGTAGGGGAAATACTGGCTAGCTCCTCCACTACTAAATCAAAGGGAGTAGCCATTTTCATTCATCAGGCATCCCCATGGGTAGTTAAGGAGGTCAAGAAGGACGATCATGGTCGATGGATAGTGGCAAAACTATCTTCCCCTACAACCACTATACTATTGGGCAACCTCTATGCCCCCAATACTGAGCATGCAGACTTCTTCCCCGAGATTAGCCAGGCCATATCAGATCTTCAAGCGGATGCGTCACTGTTACCTGTAGTTTGAGGTGGAGACTTTAATGCAGTAGGAGATATATTTTTAGATAAGTCCCACCCAACCCTAAAGCTAGGCTCTCCTTTCAGGCTATGATAGAGGAATGGGCCCTAGTAGATATATAATGTAGAGACCACCCTACTGGTAGAGATTTTTCTATTTATTCTTTCCCACATAAATCTCACAGCTGTATAGACTTCTGGTTGGCCACCGAATCAGCAGCTAGATCTCTTTCTGATTCTGATATAGGTTCAATTCTAATATCAGAACATGCTCCGGTATCACTAACGTTCATGCCTTCAGAGCACCGTGCACAGGAAACCTGCTGGCATTGCAGTTCCCTTTTATTCCAAGACCCGGATTTCCGCCCTTATATAATAAAGGTGGCCAGAGATTATTTTGCACTCAATGCAGATTGTAGGGTACCCCCAGACACGGTCTGGGAATCGTTCAAGGCAGTATTGAGGGGGCACATCATTGCCTTCTCGGCAGCACAGGACCGCAGATGTAGGGCAACATTGTCCCAACTTCAAGCAGACTTGATGACCCTGGAAGGTCATTTCAAATCCACCCCTGGGCAGCCCCTGACAGTGAGCTACATCAGCAAATAATTGGTCTTAAATACCAAATAAACACGATACTACATCAGAAAGCTGAGTGGTGCCTCTTGAGATTGAAACAAACTTTCTGGGCTGGGGGAGAAATGGTGGAGAAGGTCTTAGCCTTCTGCCTGCGTAAACAGCAAGCTGCTACAAGAATACACACCCTTCAAAATACATCGGGTACCATGGTATCTAGTCCTAAGCAGATAAACACCACAATGCAGCACTTCTACCAAACCCTATATCAATCTCGCTCTGCCCATAATGCCCACGACATACGGGAACTCTTTACCAAATTTTGTCAACAAACACTGATACCAACCCTTACCCCTGAGCAGGTAGCATAGCTGGATGCCCCTGTAATGTGTGAGGAGCTTCAAACAACACTCTTACAGATGGCATGAGGGAAGGCCCCTGGTCTATACGGAATGTCTGTGGAGCTATATCATGTCCTTGGTCAGGATATTATACAACCATTGCAGCGAGCGTCACAGCATGCTCACACCTTAGGATCTTTTCCACAGACTATGAAAGAGGCAATAATTACCTTGCTTCCTAAAAAATCAACAGACCCCATAGACTGTGCTAACTTTCAGCTGATATCTCTTATATCAGTAGACACAAAAATCGTAGCTAAGGCACTGGCATCCAGGTTATCCTGTAGTTTACCTTCGATAATACATCCTTCACAGACGGGCTTCATACAGGGCAAATTGGGAATAGATAATACCAGGCTCCTCCTCAGCCTTAAGTGGTTTGCCTCTAAAGCCCCTTCCCCAATGGCAGCTCTAACAGTAGATTTTTCTAAAGCATTTGTCTCCATAGAATGGAAGTATCTGTATGAGGTCCTGGATAGGTATGGTTTTGGTCCTTCTTTTGTGCAGTGGATACATACTCTCTATAGTGCTCCTATAGTGTGTATTCTTACCAACAGTGAGATCTCTTCCCCATTCACCTTGTATTGGGGTACTAGACAGGGTTGTCCGCTATCCCCCCTACTGTTCCTTATAGTACTAGACCCCCTGTTGAGGACCCTTATAGCCACTCTGCAGATACAAGGAATTGTTGTGGCGAATAAACCTTACTTAGTGGTGGCCTACGCTGATGATTTGCTGTTAACTTTATCTAATCCCTGACAAACCTTATCATTTGTACTTCAAGTCATGGGAGTCTTTGGAAGATTATCAGGGTTAATCATGAATAAAAAAAAAATTACTTTAGCCCCTTTAAATAAGCATTGTACCCAATCGTGCTTACAAGGAACTAATTTGACGGGCGAGTGTGGCATTTAATTACTTGGGCATCTCGATACCAACAAATTGGGGTGCACTGGAATTTGTTATCTTTTCCCGACTGATGACACAGCTAGCAGTTGAAGTTGCGAGATGGCGTACGCTGCAACTATCCTCACCAGGTAAGATAGCGGCTGTTCGAATGCTATTGCTCCTCAGGTTTTGTACCTCTTCAATAACCTTCCCATCACTCTTTCACCCAAACTATTCCATTCCCTAGAAAAGTTGATGACTGACTTCCTATGGGATTTTAAACCACCTCAATGGAATAAACATAAGCTAAGAGCACACTGGGCCCAAGGGGGGCTTAATGCCCCATGGTATCTCAGCTTTCACCTCTCCTGTACAGCCGCTCAAGCAACTATGTGGTTTATGCTCCAATTGATGGATCCTCCACTATGGGTCCAATTGGAATCGGATCTGGTGGACACATTACCCCTTTACACACTCCTTACCACAAGAGCAAGCCTGACTCAATCGCTCCCACCTCGAGTGTTATGCAACACAGTCATGGAAAAAACTTATGATGCAGCACTTCTCCCTAAACAATCCTGGGACCCTCCCATACAATATGCTCCTTTGTGGTGGAATGATCTGATTCAAATTGACAGGGTACCTATTTACTGACCCTCTTGTATAAAGCTGGAATTCGACATATACAAGACCTGACCCCCGTGGGAACACTCCCCTTGCTTTCCTTTGTTCAATTACAAAGGCAATTTTCTCTTCCACATAAGGATTTCTGGAGGTACTTACAAATCTGAAGTGTCATATAGCCTCTTCTGCTGAAATGCCACTCTGTTAACCCTGGGAGTGGGTAGCAGGCCTACACTGTTTCCCTACTATCAGAGGGGTTATGGGCCACTTTTACAAATCTTGGAGAGACTCACAACCCAATGCCACCACATCCTGTAAAAAGAAATGGGAGGTGTATTCTGGTGCCCCTATCACTGATCAGCAGTGGAATTCTTATCTTAAATCTATACATAGCACCTACAGTGATACTAATAGCCTCTTCTTGCAGCTAAAAATCTTGTTATTATGGCAACGCACACCAGTAATCCTCCATGCCCGCGGCCTGCTAGGCCATAATAAATGCTGGTGCTGTTCCCAGGCAGAAGCACACATTCTCCACATTTTATGGTCTTGCCCTAACTTGGCAATGTTTTGGAAGATGGTAGCTTTGGATATTTCTGTGGTGCTTAATCACACTATTGTCCTGACAGATGCAACATTAATCATGGGAGGTACCACCTCTTTGGGTCAAATACCTAAACCTCTCAAAGAATGGTCTCTGGTTGCAATTTTAGAGGCTAAACACCTTCTTTTTCTCTATTGGCAAACACCAGTTATCCCTACCTGTGCTGCCTGGCATGCAGCCTTAGCTAAACTTCCAATATACAAAAGATTATCCCACTTACACAAGGGGAACTTATACCCCTATCATCAAAAATGGGACTCCTATCTTTGTTCCCCCTTTTGTAAAATTCCACCACCTCTCAACCCTCCGAATTAATGTACTGGGTATAAATCCTACCATCTAACTCTCCTATATAGATCAAATTGGATTGTGTTTATATAAATGATCTAAGCACTTATCTACATTAAGTGTGTTAATTATTTCTATTTCTGGTTCTCTTACCTAGAGTACATGCTGTGTTTAAAGCACTAGATTATGGCTATAAAGATCAAGTAATGTTTTAGAATTACTATATGGTATAAAATTTATAGTAGTCAGTTCCTGTTATTAATGTATGTAATCCGGTAGTGCTATAGTGATGGGAAGATGATTTATTGTAAGTCTATCTGTCCCTGTTATGTACTTGTATATAAAAAATTTCAGTAAAATCTTATATGATAAAAAAAGAAGGGTTACAATCAATAGAGTATTATAGGATCAGAAATAGCAACCATGTACGAAATACAGGCTAGGGCAGGCTATGGCAAGGCATTCAGTAAATTGCAAAAAGTGATAAATGTGGTAATATGAACAATGTTCAGTAATGGAGAGCTGAAGATAAAAGTGTGCAAGGAATAAAAAGAAGAGAGAAAAAAGCAAGGAGGAAGGGAAGGAAAGAGGGAGAAAACAGGGAAGAAGGGGAAAAAAGAGGAGAAATATGTGAACAAAAGTTTCAAGAAAACCTAATCTGAGAGCAAAATAAGAAGAATGGCTAAATATCCCTAAGAATTAGGGTCTAGAAGAACTAGGTTCATGTACTTTAAGTAATCCTGCCAACATCTGTCATATACAGTGAGTTGGTTACGAGTAACGTAAGATAATCGGTCTAGAGAGGCAAACTGAGAGAGGCTTTGAAGAACATCGGAAAGAGAAGGCACCAGAGTTGATTTCCATTTCATAAGAATAAGATGTTTGACCAGAAGAGAAAGTATGTTTAGCCATCTAAAATGTGCATGTGCAAGGAGAGAGCTATTAGGGATAGGGATGCCTAGAAGGAATAGCTTGGGGTCAAAAGGTAGTTTTTGTCCTGTTACTCAGGAGGCAAGTAAACAGACTTTATGCCAGAGCTCATTAATGGGGCACAAGACCACAAAATATGAAGTAAATCCCCGTTGGCCAAATTGCAGCCCCAGCAATTATTATTATTTAATAGGACCATTCATTGAAGCACAGAGGGGTTCTATACCAAAGATGTAGGATTTTATTTTGCATTAAAGAACTATGGGCATCTTTAAAGGTATTATGTGCCATACGCCAACAATTACTCCATTGTGCGTCTGAAATATTGTAGTTAAGAAGAGTACTCCATTTATTTTTGGCCTGTATAGACTGATCAGGTAGATTATCAATAATGTATTTGTAAATGGAGCTATTTAATTTTGCTGATAAATTAGTCCAGTGCGAGTTGTATGGGTTTAGAACAGTATGCCTATACACTAAACTAGAGAGAGAGTTAAAGCTGCCTGAATTTGTAAAAACTTCCAGAAGTCCTGTTTAGGAAGTTTCCACATGACCTGCAAGTCTGAGAATGATCTAAAAGTGAGTGAATTCTGGTCCAAGATATCTCCGAGAAAGAAAATGCCTTTGATCCTCCATGTACGACAGAAAATTGGGTGATCTTCTAGAGTGAGCAGTGGATTGCCCCATAAGGGGGCATAAAACCAGGGTGTTGGATTGGATTTCAGGAATTTGTGGGTTAGTTTCCAATAAAGAACAAAGGATGATATAGTTGGGTAAGATTTTAGTTTAGAGGAAATGAGATTAAAAATGAAGAAAGTGGGAACTCCTCCTGGGCACAATGCGGATTCCTTTGCAACCCATAGTGTTGAGTGAGGGGAGGGTTTCTGAAACCATTTAATGGTTTGGGCCATTCGGAAAGCCCAGAGGTAGCCTTTGAACCAGGCAAATCTGAATCCCCCTTTTTTCCAATGTGATTGAAGTTTGTTGAGGTTAAATCTCAGTGGTTTCCCATCCCAGATAAAGTTACCTATTAATTTATCAATTTTAGCAAAAAAGGAGGATGGTAAGAATAAAGGAATAGTGGGCAAAGAGGTAATGAATCTTGGGAGAAATGGACACCTTAATGACTGCAATTTTCCCCATGAAAGAGAGATTAAGAAGCTTCCATCTGTCCAGAATTGTTCTGATGTTATCAAATAAGGGGTTAAAGTTAATGTCCCATATCTTCCCTAAGTTACTAGTAACTTTGATTCCTAGATATGTTTTACCCTGTGGTGACCAGCAGAATCCAAGAGGTTTGTTCATAAAGGCTTTACAGTGGTCATTAAGGGGCATAGTTTGTGATTTGCCATAATTCAAAGTAAGGCCAGAAATTTTAGTAAAATTCTTAAGCAAATCAACCAACAGGGGCCCAGCCTCATTCAAGTTTTCGAGTAAGATTAAGAGGTCATCTGTGTAGGAGAGAGAAACATATGAATTGTTCACAGGTGTGCCCATAATGCCAGAAGATTGACATAAGCAAGCAGTCAGGGGTTCCATGGCTAAAATAAACATGGAAGGTGACAGGGGACAGCCTTGTCTAGTTCCCCTTGCTAGATGAAAGTAAGAGGAAAGGGTGGAATTAGTAAGTATTTTAGCAACAGGGGAGGTATATAATAGCTTGAACCAGGAGCAAAAGGTATGAGAAAGACCAAAATAAGATAAAACTTGATGAAGGTAATCCCAGTTTAAGGAATCAAAGGCCTTCTCCAAATCAATAGCTATGGCTGCTGCTGTTGTCTTGAGGGATTTGTCTTTGTGAATTAAATTAAATAAGGAATGTAGGTGATCAGAACCAGATCTGTGTTTAATAAAACCAGCTTGTGAACAATGAGTTAGCTTGGGAATGAAAAATTCAAGTCGAGAAGTTAGTAGTTTAGCAAATATCTTCCCATCCGTGTTTAATAAAAAGATGGGCCTGTAACTTGCGGGGTGAGTAGGGTCTTTTTCTTTCTTAGGTACTAGGGTTATGATTGCTTTGGTGCAGGATGGGGACACTTGCCAGTATTGGAAGCTTCTTGATAAACATTAAGAAGAAGGGGACATAAGGTGCCAGAAAACATTTTATAGAAATTGACAGGGAATCCGTCACCCCCCCTTGGGATTTGCCAAATTTCAAGGAAGACAAAGCTTTCTGGATTTCCTGAAGTGAAAAAGGTTCATCTAAAGAATTTGTTTCAAGAGTAGAAAGATGAGGAAGATGTAACGATTTAAGGAACTGTTGAATTTGTAAAGTAGATGGAGGATTTGTGTTACAGTATAGTTTTTGATAAAAGGTTTTCATGATATGGTTTATAGAGGGGTTGTCAGAATGAATCATACCCTGTTCATTTTTGGCTTAGGATGTGTCATTCCATTTGTTGTGTTTTGAGCTGGTAAGAGAGGAGTTTCCCATTTTTATCACCATGTTCCCAAAACTTATATTTAAGTTTAAACAAGGCCAGTTCGGTTTTATGAGAAATTAATTTATTAATTTTAACTCTAAGTTGAAGAATTTCAAGATGAAGTTGAAAATCAGGACAGTGCTTATTAGAAGAAAAGTATACATTCTCTTTAGCCTTAAGAGATTTTTCCAAGTCAGCTAGCTGTTGTTCCCTTACTCTTTTCCTATGTACAGCATAACTGAAAATTTTCCCTTGAATCGTAGCTTTAAGAGCTTCCCATACAGAGGACATAGACGATTCAGTTGGGGTATTGTGAAACAGGAAGTCCTGAATTTGTGCTTTGATCATGGGTAAGAAATTGGGATCCTTGAGAAGGAGAGGGTCCAGCCATCAGTAAGAAGATTTAGGTGCTAATGGGCCCCACAAAAGTTGCAATTTGACAGGGGAATGGTCCGAGATTATGATGGGAGAGATGGATGAATCAATATTTTTTTCCATTATAACAGAAGAGGCTAACCAGTAGACAATTCTACTGTATGTCTTATGTAGAGAGGAATAAAAAGTAAATTCTTGATCATGGGGGTGAAGGTGGCGCTATACAACAGCTTATCCAACATCTTGCATTAGTAATGAGAGGGCGTTAATACTTCTAGGGTGAGCATCTGTAGTGGGGCTAATTCTTGCAATGCTGGCTTCTAAAGCTAAGTTAAGATCCCCTCCAAGAATAACTGGTGTATTGTCAGTGTTAAAGGATAGAATCTGTTGAGCTAAATTATGAAAAAACTCCAGGGAATCGGAGTTGGGTGCATAGACATTAACAAGCAGAAGAGGACCAGAGTTGGTATTCAGTTTGACCATCACCCATCTGCCGTCAGTATCAGAAATTGAGTTTACAAGGGACCATTTGAGATCTTATGAATAACAACTCTTGTTTTTTTGAGGTATTGGATGATTCGTAGATCTGACTGACCCAATCTTTTTTAAGTCAATGAACATCCTCTGCTAATAATTTTGTTTCTTGAAGGAAAGCAATTTGTGTTTTATGTTTTTTTGAGATGTGAAAGAATTTGCTTCTGCTTACAAGGAGAATTAAGTCCCTTCACATTCCATGTATATAAAAGTATGTCACTCATATTGTTAGTGTTAAAGAAAGGGAATAATCACTGGAGTGTGAAGGGGCAAATAAATGAGGCAGAGGATAATTAGAATACAATATAGAGAGCTTACGTATATGCAGAGAGTGGCAGGAACATTCCAGCCAAAAAAGTGAGATGTATGATACATGAGTAGCACAGATATCTTATTAAAGTTAGAATAGAGATGGGGAAGGAGAAAAGTCATTAATAACAACAACACTACTAGTAAGCTAAATAACAAAGAAAATGTTTTATGGTCGTGAGGACATATGAGTAAGCCAACTGGCTAAGAGACTGTCTCACCACACTCTGGGGCGTCTCGATGTAGGGAGGAGACTAGGGAGGACCAGTTATAAATATTGGCCCAAACCTAAGTCTGATCCCAGTAATATAATTAAGTAAGTATTCCTGATAAGCTAAACTGAAAGAGAATAATACCAAGAAAGGCAGGGAACTGTAATAACCTCAGCTTAATTCTATGCTAACAGGACAAGGTATAAGGATAAAGCTAAACACCAGAACTTATTTATAAACATTAATAGTAATAGTACAAGATACACCAACTCAAAATAACAGTAAATTAAAGAACCATATATGAGATGCCAGTACAACCTAGACATAGAGCAAGAAATTCAGGGAGCCAGGTGGAATGCAAATGAACAAATAGAAAAGGAAAAGTAGATCATTACCACATTAGAGTGACTCTGAGTATACTTTGCAGTGCAACAGAATAAGTACATAATCAATACAATATTGAGTGGGAAAGAAGAAAGGGGAGGTTAATTTAAGTCCTTGCGCCCTGAGCCAAATGCTAATTGGGATTATGTGGAGAGGTATAGGCTTCGGTGATAACTGTAGACATAAGAGATAGTCATAGTAAAGATCAGCTCCGATTATTCATAAATCACCTAAATAGGTGTTATATGGGGTGACTAGGTCTAGAAGACTAGGCCCAGTGAGCCCCAAAACAGGAGGGACCACACAGGAGTGGATTTCTATAATATCTGTAGGCTTCGAGTAAAATAAGGAGCATAAGGGAGATGTAGATTGACAATCCTTTGCAACAATACACCAAACATAGCCCACCTCTTTGAGGTGATAATGATAGTTCCATATTATAAACAGAAGGTAGTAAGAATAATGGAGCGTAGGGAAGGAGATAGAGTAAATATAGTTGCCAGTAATACTAAAGAATCTGTCATCAGAAGAGGGAAGGGGTAAGTTGCCTTGTAATATATAATAATTCACATATGAAAAAAGAAAAGGCAATAATCAGGATGCATACCGATTGAAGATATGCAACTGAACAGCCAAAAGACTATAAACCTGGTGCACTGCTAAATTGGAGAGTAAAAGGCTAGATACAGAGAGCTTGTTTAGTGAGGTAATGTATAAGATCTATCACTAAAATAATGGGTTAGAAAAGCATTGCTGATATACCAAAGTTCTCTTGAAGACCTTTAAGCTGCTTGTTTAAACACTGCAACAAAAAGTAAATTGATTGCGCCGTGATGTCCAGCCTTTGCTTTCTATACCCGCTGGGAGCAAAAGCAACCAGGTAGCATAGACTGTAGAGTGGGCAGCTAGGCAGAAAAAGTGTACTGATACTGCCTTTAAGTACCCTGGAAGCAAAACCTACCAAGATATAGCAACTGTGACCATATTACTGACCATAAAAACTCATTACACCTTAGATTTATTAGCAGGATTGTGACTATTGATGTTCTTGCTTTTGGTCTTTGTCCTACATTTCTTTTTGGGTGATTCTAAAGATTTGAGGGGGGAACTTGCAACAACTTCTGCCCATGAAGTATCAGCAGAAATACATCCCTGAGGCAAATTGCCCAAATTAGAGGTATGTTCATCTGAAATTTGCTGGGAAAGACCCTCCTGCGAGGAGTGCATGTCATCCTCCAAGAGAGCAAACATATTGCTCAAGGGAATAGAAGGGTTGATTTGAAGGTGAGAGGCTGCAGCTTGGGATGTTTGGAGTGAAACCTCACTAGAACAGCATGAAAGTCTTGAAGAATAATGCCCCGACAGTAGCTTCTCTTGCAGCCGTGTTGATTGCCTTGGGGTCAAATCACTTGCGGCGTTGCTGCTTGGGGCTGCGAGTTCTGCAACACTTTCCCCAAGTTCCTGTAGCTCGTCGTCCACCCTCCATGCGGATACCAAAGCTGTGTTCAGGTTGCCAAATGCTGCTGAACCTGCCAGGGTAAGACTGAAGAGAGAGAGACCTCCAGATAGTTAGTTAAGGTGTCAGGGGTTTCAAAATCCTTGAAGGAAGAGCCTGAGAAAAGGCTTAGTGTCGCAGGGTAACATAGAGCAAATTTAATACTTCTTTGATGGAGGATTTGTTTAAGTGGATTATAAGCCTTCCTTCTGATGGTTAAATCTTTTGAACAGTCTCTGTAGATGGAAATATTAAACTCTTGTCACTGAAGTGTCCTCATTTCTCTGCCTTATTTTAGTATTAATTCTGTGTGAGAATAGTTCAAGAAGCGAGCAATGATAGGCCTTGGTCACTGGTCTAATTTTGGCCTGGAACCCAGAGTGCGGTGAGACCACTCAATGATTAACGTTAGGTCAGGAGGCAGTTTAAGCATTGCAGGCAGCACATGTAATAAAAGCGCAGTAGTGTCTCCTAATTCTACACCTTCAGGGAAGCCAAAAAATTATAAATTATTGTCATGATTACGATTTTCAATATCATCACTTTTGGCTTGTAGGGATTTAATAGTTTGATCATGATTACAGACAGTAGCCTGAAGGTCATGAATAGTAGTGGTGTTACAGGCCACTGCTTTCTCATTAAATGCAATTTTCTGGCTACAAATTTCAAGAGTGGTCACATTTGTTGGGTGGAGGTTTTTAGATCATTAATCTCAGCCATCAGTTTAGAAAACATTACTTCCACTCCAGCAAGTGAGCTTTGCTGTACTTGAAGATCTGCCATAATGCTGAAGGATGAGGCCTAGTATGCTGCAGTAGTGTAGAATAATTGAATATAAGTAGATGGTGGATCAAAAATGACTGACAAACTGTGTCAGGCAGTAAGATTACAGGATGGTCACAGGAGTTTGTACCAAAGAAGGGTCTGGTGAAGGCTGGATGAGGTTAGATTGCAGTCATTCCTGCAGATATTCTGAACTATACTGCCATCTTCTGCCTGGTCAGGCCACGCCCCCAATCTATATTTATTAAAGTAGGGAGAATATGTTCTCATCACTTTGCAAGAATGGACGTAAATAATTTATAATCAGTGTTCAAAATTGAAATTAGATGGTATGATTTTGGTTTATTTGAATCCTTTTGGGGTTTGAGGATGGCCAAAAATGTGGCATGTTGCCAAGATGGTGGGGGAGCCCTGTCTTTCTGTATTTTCTAAAGCACCTGAAGAAGAGGAGAAAAAAATATCCCTTTCAGTTTTAAATAGCTCTGTTGGGTAACCACATGGGCCTGAGCATTTGCTTGCTTTCATTTGTTGTATGGCCTCTTGAAGGTTGGGCATTCCTATAGGAGCCAATAAGGCCACATCTTGCGCTTCAGTTATTTGTAGGAGGTCAAGGGAGTCAAAATATGTCTTATAGACTGTGTGTTCCTGTTTTGGCTCCTGGGTGTACAATGTTGTGTAATAAGTAGTTAATGGTCTTAGTATTTCAGAGGTTTCATAATGTAAATTTTGTGAAATAGGATCATGTAGTTTTATAATCGTTGCTTGTTGTTGTTGCTTTCACACTTGAGATGCTAACAATATAGAAGCTCTTGGATCACTTTCATAATATTTTTGCTCATTATGTTGCAAGGCTATTTCAGTTTCAGCAATCAGGAGCTCTTGAATAGCTGCTTACGTCTGTTTTAACTCACTCAGCTCTAGAATGGAATCTTGAGTGAGTGCTATATTCCTGTGAAAAATGGCTGTTTTCCTGAGCAGTTAGAATGCTCAGAACTAAAATGGTAACACTCTGACTTGGAGTATACATAACTCAAAAAGTATAACACAACTTACAGCACAAAGTTTTCTCACAATAAAAAAATCTTTAAAATGAGGGGTCACACATGTTAGTAGCATTAATGCTTTTTTTTACAGAGCATATAACGATGAAAATTTAAATTTTTTTCTTTTTGAAAAAAACCTTAGAAGTGGCAAATGTCTGTTGTATGATGGTTTTCCATCACACCAAAATCTGTGCATTACACTTCCACAGTTTAGAGTATTTCTGAGCTGTTTTACACAATAAAACAGACCAAAAATGACACATTACGCCAGTAAACCGACTGAATTCGGAAATAATGCTCTGCACAACTGCCCACATGACGCACAAACCATGATAACTGAAAAAGTATGCTTCCTAGCCCCTAAACACCTTCACAGAAAATGATCACAATACTAAGAGCTTTAAAATGATGGGTCACTCATGTTAGTGGCATTTGCAGATATTTTTTACAGTTCCTGAAATGATAAAAAAGAGCTTTTAGTTTTACATTTTGTTCCCAAATAAAAACCTACAACATAAAAAGTACTCCTCCTAGACCCGAGACATCAGCATGATAATGGTCCACATTACAGAGACCTTTCAAATGATGGGTCACACATGTTTCTAGCATTTATAGATTTTTTTACAGCACCTGAAATGGAGGAAAATCACATTTTTACACTTTTTTATCCCAAAAAACTAAAACAAAAAAGTATACCTCCCAGCTCCCAGACACCAGCATACTAATTTTTCACAATGTAATCAGAGATGGTTTAAGACTCTGAGCTGCCAATCTGGTGACATCCAGCAGACCAGACCTGGGTTTGAATCCCACAGCTTCCACTTGCATACTGTGTGACCCTGAGCAAGTCACCTATCTTCCCTGTGCTCCCAGGTCACTCCTGTAAAAAAGCTTTCAGCTTAGTGTGCTACTCCTGGTTAAACAACTAAATAGAATAAAAAAAAACATGTTTCTAGCATTTACCATTTTTTTTAATGTTACTTGCAATGGAGAAAAATAGCATTTTCTTCACTTTTTAATCCAAATTAAAACCTAAAAAAAATCTAAAAGGTAGCAAATGTGTCCAATATAAAGTCAGTATTCTGGTAGGTATGAATGTTTCCTACCGACCTGCACTTTCCAATAAGCTTATCCCTGATTGGTTGATCCAGAAAGTGCATAAGAAGTACAGGACACACATATGCACTCTGGGGATGAGATAAAGTGAATACCTAATGCACATATGCGCTATGGGGACTAGAAGAATTTTCCTGATGATGCACATAAGTGCTATGGGGCTGTGTGAGTTAATTGATGGTAGACACTATGAGCCCCCTGTTGGTGACAAATTTGTAGAAAAGCCAGTTCACAATTATCTTAAGACTTCACTGAAGTGAACCCACCTGCACTCCCAAAACAGATCCCATTTAAAAACTAAAGCTAATATGTTATTAAACATTTACAACAAAGAAACTATGCATTAAATATGCTAGACATTTTATACCTTATAACTAGGATACCAACGGAATGCAGTGAATTCCACACAGCAGTGGGATTATCCATTGTTTTCTTTCTTTTTCATGAAAAATAACTTCATATTTATGACCTTCACAACAAATGTCCCACTTCTAATAAGTTATTGAGACCCGGTAGAAAACAAGCTCATATTTTGAAAATCAAGTGGGTCCCACACTGACAAAGTTTCTATTCCCAGTTACATCCTGTGATATATTGTTAAACATTTACAAACTAAATGTCCTTGTTCTGCTGAATTTACATCAAAAATACTATGTATACAATATGTTAGACATTGTGTAACTTATACCAAGGCTACCAATGATATACCATAAATGCCACACAGCAGTGGGACTATCCATTGGTTTTTACATTCTTGTCCATGGAAAATAACGTCATGTTCATGACCCTCAAAACAAATGTCCCACTTCTACTGAGTCATTGAGACCTGGTGGAAAATAAGTCCAAGGCTTAAAAATCCAGTGGGTCTCACATTGACTAATTTTCTGTTCCCAGTTGCCTCCTCTGATGCCTCTATCAATTTTTTGAATGCCAAAAAAATTAATACTGTGTTGTTTCTTGTTTATTCCAATTACCACAAGTAATAAACAAAGGTCTTTGGAAGGTCCCGGAAATAATTAAAAATTGTGGACACTGTGTATATTGTGAGTATCTGGTACAGGGAAATTCAATTCCACACCTCATAGGTAAAAACAATATCTCCTATAATGCCTCTATCAATTGCACTATGGAAGGAGTAGTTTATATTTTGAGATGCCAGTGTGGTGCGTTTTATGTTGGACACACCACTAGACCATTTAAAACATGAATTAGTGAACATGTAAGGGCTTGGAAAGATGGCAATATAAAATATGTCATAGGTACATATATAATTGGAATAAACAAGAAAGAACACAGTATTAATTTTTTTGGCATTCAAAAAATTGATAGAGGCATCAGAGGAGGCAACTGGGAACAGAAAATTAGTCAATGTGAGACCCACTGGATTTTTAAGGCTGGGACTTATTTTCCACTGGGTCTCAATGACTCAGTAGAAGTGGGACATTTGTTGTGAGGGTCACGAACATGATGTTATTTTCCATGGGAAAGAATGTAAAAACCAATGGATAATCCCCCTACTGTGTGGCATTTATGGTATATCATTGGTAGCCTTGGTATAAGTTACACAATTCCTAACATATTGTATACATGGGGCTGGATATTCAAACTGCGCTATTTTGTGGCGCAAGCCCTTGTGCTGCACAAAACAGTTATGCAGGGGTGTGGCTGGGGCGATATTCAAAGGAGTTGCGCTATTGAGCAACTGTTTTGAATATCACCCCCCGGCCACAGCCACTGTGCATGGCGCAGTGGAACTTGCGCCACCACAAGTGGTCAGGGTGGAGCATTCAAGTTGCGGTGGCGCAAGTACCATTGTGCCATGCGCAAATTTCCGATATTCAAAAGGTGACATGCAAATGGGGCCATAATTCATGCAAGGTATGGGGGGGCATTTGCATCTATTTATGGCCCCATTTGCATGCCATTAGCATGCAGGTGCGCCGATCCCCGAGGACTTGCGCCTGGCACCCTGCAGGCAGCAGCCATCAGTGACTGATGCCCCCTGCAGCCCTATCGTGGGCAAATGTGAAAAAAATTCCCCCACTCCCCGACTGGCCCGATCATGGGCAAAAGCTAAAAATCCCCCCACCCCGACTAGCCCGATCACAGGCATAATCTTAAATCCCCCCACTAGCCCGATCGCGGGCATAATTGTAAAATACCCCCCTCACCAGCTCGATCGCGGGCAGCACAGAGTCCAACCCCCTCCAAGGACATATCCCTAGTGGTCCAGTGGACCGCTAAGCCAGATTGCAGGCTGCAAAGTGATGAAAGCTCCCCAGACCAAATCCCTGGTGGTCCAGTGGACCGCTAAGCCCAATCACGGGTTGCAAAGTGATGAACGCTCCCCCCAAGACCATAGCCCTGGTGATCTAGTGTCCCCTCACCTGACCCACCCACGAATCCCACCACCCAGCTCCCCCAGCAGCGGTGGGCAGCAGCATCCACCCGCCTGCCGCCCGCCACCACACAGCTGACTGCGGCGCAGCATGCGCATCGGTGGTGCAGAGCAGGCCAATGGGCGTGCAGCACATACACAACAGACACATAAATGAAATTCATTCACGTATCTACTGTCAGCTGTAGCGAGCTACGCCCATAGCTCTTCTCACAATGGGCATGAGCCGGGCAATCAAAGCAACGGCAGGCGTGGGGTCTGCTGGCTACCGGGAGGAGCGTGGTGAAACTTGGGTGGGTCAGGTGAAGACACTAGATCACCAGGGCTAAGGTCTTGGGGGAAGCTATCACTTTGCAGCCCACAATCAGGCTTAGCGTCCCCTGGACCACCAGGGACGGTCTTGGGGAGCTTACTCACTTTGCAGCCCACGACGGGCTTAGCGTCCACTGGACCACCAGGGACGGGTCTTGGGGGTTGGACTCTGTGCTGCCCGCGATTGGGCTGGTGGGGAGGTTATTTGCTTTGCGCCCGTGATCGGCCAGTCGGGAGGGGGGATTTTTTATGCTTTTGCCCGCGATTGGGGCCACAGGAGGAGGGGATTTTATGCTTTTTGCCCACCATCGGGCCAGTCGAGGTGGGGTTTTTTACACCTTGCCCGTGATCGGGCCACGGGGCATTAGAGTAGGTTGAGGCCAGCCACAGGTGGCAGCAGCTGTGTTGCACCCTGCAATGCGGCAGCTCACCTGTGGGTGGCCTCAACTTCTCCTTTTTGGGGCTCAAAGTTGTGCAGGCACAGGTTGGGGTTGCACCTGCACAACTCTGCACAGCCCGCTGAATATCGGGCTGTGCAGTTTATGAATGGTGCCTCCCCCTCCAGTTCAGCATGCATTCATTTGCATTGCACTGTTGCTCAGCTTGTCTTGGGGGGCGCAACTGCCTCCTGCTGAATATGGCAGAATGGCGCAATTTTGGACTTGCGCAGGTGCAACCCTATTGCGCATGGCGCAACCCTTTTGAATATCCAGCCCATAGTATTTTTGATGAAAATCCAGCAGAAGAAAGACATTTAGTTTGTAAATGTTTAACAATATATCACAGGATGTAACTGGGAATAGAAACTTTGTCAGTGTGGGACCTACTGGATTTTCAAGATATGAGATTGTTTTCCACCTGGTCTCAATGACTTATTAGACGTGAGACATTTGCTGTGAAGGTCATAAATATGAAGTTATTTTTCATGAAAAAGAAAGAAAAAAACAAGGGATAATCCCACTGCTGTGTGGAATTTGCTGCATTCCGTCGGTATCCTTGTTATAAGTTATACAGTGTCTAGCATATTTAATGCATAGTTTCTTTGTTGTAAATGTTTAATAACATATTAGCTTCAGTTTTTAAATAGGATCTGTTTTGGGAGTGCAGGTGGGTTCACTTCAGTGAAGTCTTAAGATAATTGTAAACATAAACATGTGTTATTACATTTGTATCATATAGTCAAAAGTTGGAATTTAAAAGCACTTTTTTTTTTGTTTGTTTATTTAATATGCTGTATCAGTATGGATCCATGTGGCAACGATGGAACTTTAATTTAGTTGAGACTCAGTGGAGAAAAGAAATCCCAAAGACACAAGCTTGACATTTGTGACAGAAGTAAATCAGATGAGGTTTCAATGAAAGAAGTATAATATTATTCTGAAATAATAATGGACATTAACTAAATAAGTGTAGTATAGCTGTACATGCTTAGTTAATAACACCTTTGTTCTAGTTAGGATATAACTGTAATGTTGAATGAAATTAAAAGTAAATGTCACAAAGTGGAAATAATGGATATATGTTTGCATATTTTGGTGGCCACCATTGGATATAATTAATAATTAATTGAGCTTTACCTTATTAAATAAGGTATTGGAGTGATTTGTGAATAATATACTGTTTTTTCTAATTGCTGTTCGATGTATGGTCTTGTGAAGCACTTTAAATGTATTAGCATATTTTAAGCTTTTTGCTTTAGTAATTGCATAATTTATTCTAATGATTGGATGTGTGAAACAATTGTGACATCTCAATTCTATCCCCTATATAAGGGGCTTAGTTTTACAATGAATAACACCTCTGAAGAAGCCCTGCCTAGTAGGAGCGAAACATAAGGGGCAGGATTGACAAAGATAGCCCAAAATCCCGCAGCTGCAGGAAAAAGGCCTGCAGCACTGCGGAAACACAGTTGTATGATATTCATAAAGAAATTTTGAGCAGGTGCATAATTTTGTAAAAGCCCTGCAGCTGTGGAAATTCAGCAGCTGCGGAAATTGCGCACATGCTGAAAATCTGCAATTGCGGATCCACAGCTGGAGAAATAGCTTAGGAGACACAGCAACAGTGAACTTAATTAGCTGGAACAGCATACTTTAACAGGGCTGCCATAGAATAAAGCTGAAAGTACCCACAAAGAGACCAGCAACCAGTCCCTCAACTGGGACCACTGCAGCACCACAGGTACCAGCAATACCATGGCACCACAGTGTCCAACTGTCACTGCTGGTCCTCCCTCCCTGGGGTGTTCCTGTTGCCTGAAGGGGTAGCACTTACTGCAGGTTGGCTAGGCTCTACTGCATGTAGGGCTCTGTCATGGGCTGCACTGTGTCTGGTGGTTGTTGTCTGTTGCCATATCATGGCAATGTGTGCTTTTGTTGCTGTTACAGCAGCCACTGTTATACTATCTGGGATGCTGTTACCTGTGCCTCACCTCCACCTCCACCTTAATTGATTCTAATTGCTAGGGCACTACTACAGTTTGCTGAGGGAGAGTTACATCTCATTCCACTGTGTGTAACATTTTTTCTGGAGCTGTGGAAAAAAACTGGCTGTGAATAGCCTTTCAGGGCTGTGCCTTACTTATCTCACACCTTTTTTTCCCTCAGGGACTTCCACAGCTGCTCTTTTTTCCACAGTCCTTAGTGTTGCTTTCTACAGCTGTGGAGGGTTTTGTGAATAGCACCCAGTGCAAATTCCCTTTGTTTCCATAGCTACGGCAGTTTTGGGGACTTAGGAAAGGTTTTGCACCTTCAGAAAGTTTTGTGAATCCAGCCCAAGGTTTTTACACCTTACAGCGTCCTGTAGCTGCCAGTGTGCTTAGCCTGCTTCTCACCCTGGAAAGAAGGGGAGGACCTGTCTTTCCAATGATGGAGAATTATTTTCTTAGCCATCAAGGCAACCATGGATATGTGAAACTTACGCACCTTGAATCTAGTGGAAGACAGGTCCCCCAAGACACATACCTCAGGGATAAAGTATTCTTGGAGGCCCAGCATGGGGTCTAAGGAGGTTTGAATTGAGACCCAAAAGGTGGAAATACTTGGGCAAGACCAAAGCATGTGAAAAAGTGTGCCCTCATCTTGCAAACATTTGTTACATTTATTGGAATCTAAGTAGCCCCACTTATGGAGCTTAACCGGGGAATAGTATAGATTGTGTAATACATGATATTGCATGAGACGCAGTCTATCCTGAGAGATAAATTTGTGACACGACTTCCAGAGAGAATGCCAATCTAACTGCAGGTGGGGGAAAAAGTTACTCTAAAATCTTGATGGCCCAAAGGGGCCCCCGAACTTTTTGTGAAACAAAACCTGATATAATTTAGAGATTACGCCAGAGGACCCAGAGAGCGGGGATAACTCGGGTATCAGAGAGGAGATGCTCTGTGAGGGAGGAATACTCCCCAAGGAGATTACTAGTAGATGTCTCAATTGCAAAGCTTTGAAGACAAAAGAAATCGGGATGTGAAATTTCCTAACCATCTCCTCCACTGATAGCCAATTCCCCTAATCATCAGTAAAGGTCGAGAGCTTCCCCTTTTTGAGTTGAGGCAACCAAAAATGGGAGATTTGATTCTTGTTAATAGTAAATGACGGAGAGTTCCATATAGACTGGGCTAGGTCCAGATGGGTAGAGTACTGCAAAAAGAAGCACAACTGTAGGTAGACCTTTAAAGAGGACCTTATTATGGGACAATTTTACAGCTATACTTACTTGAGATAACTTAAGAAAAAATAACATGAGAGGGTCCAGATTATTGGCCTTAATTGCATCCAATTCTATTTTAAGACAGATGGATTGCACTTCCTCTGGGCCGGGAGAACCACCGTAAACATTTTGCAAGAGGACTAGCCCAATAATATATAGCCAGGTGGGGGATTCCCAACCCCCCTTCAAATTTAGGAGCTGCCAGCTTATGGTAAGCCAGACGGGGATACCTATCAACCCAGATAAATTTAGTAAAAATACCGTGAGCCTTTTTGAACCAGACTAAGGGAACAAAAGCATTAAGAAGGGACAACGGGTTAAAAATTTTAGGAAATACATTCATTTTAATTATATTGATTCGGCCCCATAGAGAGATAGGGAGTTTGGACCACCTCTCTAGATTGTGTGTAATTCCCTGCAATAAAGGATCTAGGTTTTCCTTGAACCATACTAAGGGGATGCGTGAAAGTTTAATACCAGATACTTGAAAGACCTGAAGTCCAGCATAGCCCCAAGGGACTAATATCAGTTTTGAAGACTTTGTGATTTAAGGGGAAAAGCAGGGACTTACTGGCATTTAATTTATAGTTAGACAGAACACTGAACCTTGCCACTTCACTTAGTAAGGCCGGAACTGAGGATACCGGATGGGACAAATGTATTAACAGGTCATCAGCATATGCGGTAACCTTCACTTCATGCCACCCAATTCTAACTCCTTGTATGGAGTCATTATTGAGAATGTTTTGGATAAGAGGTTCCAGATATAAGTTAAATAACAGAGGAGAGAGGGGGCACCCCTGTCTAGTACCTAAGTAAAGTGGAAAGAGTAGAAGGCCCATTAGAAATCCTTGCCAAGGGTTTTATAAAAGGGGTAGAAACCAGGAGATGAACAGATAAGGATATGGAAAGCCTCCAAAGTATGAAACAAAAAATTCCAGTTCACATGGTTGAATGCCTTCTCGGCATCCAAGGAGACTAGGCCCGCTGGGAACCCAGCGTCCCTGGTAGCCGAGAAGACATGCGACAAAGTGCGTAAATGATCAGAAGATAATCGCCCTTTCATGAATCCAACCTGGTTTGTACCTATTAACCCCGGAAGAACCAATGCTAACCTGTCAGCCAGTATTTTGGAGAGAATCTTGACATCCTGGTTTAAAAGGGAGATAGGTCTATAACTTTGAACCTTATCAAGATCTTTATCAGGTTTGGGAAGCAGAACAATCAGGGCCTCATAGAGATATGGATCTGTATCCTCCCCAGATAGGATATGTTGAAATAAATGACCAAGTATTGATACAAGAAGGTCTCGAAAGACCATGTAGAATAAAGGAGAAAATCCATCTGGACCAGGGACCTTGTCGGCAGGCAATTCGCTAATAACCTTGGCAATCTTCTCCCGAGAAATAGGGACAACCCGAGATTCACCGCACCTGTCAGGGAGAAGGGGCAAGTGGGAACCTCTTAAATAACATTGTATGTCTTCTAGGCAGGGAGGGTGCTCCATGTCACTATACAGTTTAGAATAATAAGCAGCAAATTCCTGGGCTATTTCATTGGGAGACACTTTGAGAGTTCCGTCTGCTGATGACCTGATAGACTGGATGAATCTTATTGACTCCTGCTGTTTAATACGCAAAGCCAGTAAACATCCCACTTTTTCCCCCTGATCTGTGTATTTAGCTCTGGTACGAATAATAGCTAGTTCTGCTTTCTCTTGAAGTAACCCCAGGTATTTATCCTTTTCAGGAGTTTCTGAATATCCTTATCTAGAGGATTAGTTGGAAGGTTTGTTTCCAGAGATCTAATTTGGGATAATAGGGATTTAAGGTCTGCCTCTTGCTCTCTTTTCCTACCAACCGCCATGCTAATCAGTATCCCTCTCATGAAGGCTTTGAAGGCCCCCCACCAGAAGGGGTTTAGTGAGGAAAAATATTCTATTTTTTCCATAATAAGTTTGCAGTATTTAGCATCTTTAAGAAGTTGATCATTGAGCTTCCATCTAGTTTCCCTGTTAAATGAATTGAGCAGTACCAAATTGCATACCACCAGTGAGTGGTCAGAGATTGGGCCAGGTTGAATTGAGGAGGTTTTCACCCCGTGCAGGAGGCACTGGGAAATAAGTAAGTAGTCAATGCGGGACTGTGAGCCATGCGCCAAGTACCTGACAGTAAACTCTCTGGAATCAGGGTGTAAGATGCGCCAGACATCACAGAGCCCACATTGATCTAGTAGCTCCCTGAGTGCTTTCTGTCCAGGGGTAACTCCACCTGGGCCACTACCCAGTCTATCTAAGTGAGAATCAAATACTTAATTGAAATCTCCCCCTAAAATAATTTTAATGGGAATCATTGGGAGAATGATAGACATAGGTGTCACAAAAAATCCAGGGTCGTCCTGATTAGGACCATAAACACAGCCCAATAAAATTGGGACAGACCAGAGGGTACCTCTGGCCAAAATGAACCTACCCTCGGTATCTTTGATCACTTGTGTAGGAGAAAAAGGGATACTCATGTTAATCATGAGCATGACCCCACAGCTATTTGTTGTGCCCTGGGCACTGTAAATCGATCCCACTTGTTGCCTCCTTAAGTGCAAAGCTTCCCCTTCTAATAAATGGGTTTCTTGCAAAAAAGTTATCTGTGAATTAAACAAGCTTAAGTGTTTAAGAACCTGAAATTGCTTATGTTGCTTTCTGATCCCCTTAACATTCCAAGACACAAATGTTAACTCATTTATCATCCAGAAGAGATATCAAACCAAAATAAATATACTCAGCACATGAGATGCAAAACTCCATTACTTGTATCCCCAGGGTTACTGCAGTAAAACCCGCCCTCTTCCCTAACCCACCCAGAAGTAGATACCCCCCATCCTCTATAACCGCCCCACCCCTGATCACACCCCTGCCCCCCCATGATCTGTCACAAGCTACGTTCAGCACAGTACTGGTTCTAATCCCACTGCTCCCACCCCGATAGCAAGGTTTACTATTTAGCACTGTTGCATACTACGGACAGCCTTCAAAAATCGAGCCCTACTAGCTATACCCCCACCGAGAACGAGTGGTCCTTGGCCTTCACTTCAATCTGACCAATGTATGTGTAGGAGAAAGAATAACATAGGGGGGCTATGATAAGGCGGTCCCAACACCCACTCACTTATGGTAGCCCATATTAATATTGAAGGCGCTGGTTTCAGCAACACCTGGAGGGAGAAGTGCCCCAGCTCGCATTAAAGGCGAGAGTTAATATAGGAAAGCTGGAAACTATAGACCAGAGGAGAATGGCATTTAAACTACCTTTCCCCACTCCCAGCCAAAATCCAGTAAACAGGGCCTCCATGAGAAATTGAGAGTGCTGCCTCCCAGCTAGTCAATGCTCCTGTTAAAGCCCTCACGAGTGGAGTTTCCCCGCAAGTCCCTAAAGGTAGGAGCACCCTCTAGTGGTCAATTTCTAGACCCAGCCCAAGCAGAGGGTGAGATGGAGAAAGCCCAGGACCATCCCAACAACAGCCCCGAAGGAGAAAACAAAAAACGAGCCCACTACCAAACTGGGCCCTTACAACCCCCAACAAAAATTGTCGCCAAAAAACCCTGGCTCGCAACCCCACCCCCAAGAAGGCTCAAAACTCCAGTGTCCTTTACATCGGGCCACTATATGCCCATTATGAAATGGAAAGAAAAGAAGAAACGGGGTGGCCTGCGGTGACCCCCAAGTTCACTGCAAACTATGCAGTCGCCTGAGTCTTTACATTGCTAAGATTTCTCAAAGGAAAGAAAAATAAAAGTTCTAGTTCTTGGCTCAATGCAGTGCTCGATACTATGCCACAGCTATTCAAGGGTCTTTGAAGAGATCAGGCAACATGGACTTAAGGCTCCTCAGGGTTTCTTCAGGGTCTTCATAGCTTTTCCAGGATCCGTTAGTTGAAATCTGTAGTCTAGCCAGATAACTCATTCTGAACTTCAGGCCTGCAGCAATTAGTTTGGAAACAATAGGGTGAAATGCCTAGCGTTTCATGCGGACTGAGATGGGTAGATCTTGGGAGATTCTCAGCTTTATGTGTTCCCAGCGTACCTCTTGTAGGGCACGCACTTTTTGAAGAAAATGTTGTTTCTCCAGATAATTCAGGAACGACATACGATAGAGAGAGGAGTTCCTCGGAGGTGGCTTAGGCGTAGAAGCCCTGTGGGTACTGCTCTATAATGTAGCCAGAGCAAATGGGGATGGCCCGCCACCCGCCACCAATTTCCGAATAAATGCCTCGACATTTTGGCCTTCTTCTCCTTCCGGTAAACTGAGAACCACAACATTATTTCTTCGGCTCCGACCCTCAAGGTCCTCGAGCTTGGCTTCTAGGCGAGACATTTTCTGGCACATTGAGACCAGTTCAGGGTCAAGACTACCAATTCTTTTCTCAATAGAAACAATGTGGGCTGCATTGTCAGAAACAGATAATGAGAGCTCGTCTAATTTTCTGGATAACGACTTCAAGTCTGTTGCTATGTCCTTCATTTCCTCTCGAAAGGGTTTGAATTCCTCGAGAAATCTGACCAGCATTAGTGGTTCCTGATCACCACTTTGGCTCTGGAGATCAGAGCTAGAACCACCCGAGGCCTTGGATTTCTTAGAGGCCTTCTCGGGGGTTGCTGGAGGGGTATGCTTCTGTGGGGCCTTCTTCATATAAGCCTCCATCCATTCGAAAGATAACCAGACCAGATTGCAACAGCTATTGTACAGCGTGAAAACTTAGAAACGAGAGAAAATAATAAAATTGAGCACCAAAACAAGCTAAATAAGAGACGGGAAGTGGGAGCTGCTTGAGGGAGCTGCTACTCAGCACTCTGCATCACGTGATCTCCCTGCTGCTGGGTTTCTGAAGGACTGACCATAGTTTCTTTTTATCAAGGAGAGACTGAGAGATCTCTATCATGAACACCATGAATGAGAGAAGTGTGACAGAGGACATGCTAGAGATCAACAAGTACCACACAGGGCTCAAAAGGGTGCTTGAGGGGAATCTCTTTCAAATGTAAAAGAGCATCAGGACCAGAAGGCATGTGATGAAGCTGGGGAAGGGGTTAAGACTGATGTTAAGAAGTACTACTAAGGCTGTAGATGACTAGAACAGACTGCCACTGAAAGAGTGGAGGAGAAAATGGTAGGGAGCTCCATGCATGTTGGGATAGACAAGGCAGAATATTAATAAATAGACAGGGAGGAGGGAGGGTCACTGGAGACCACTTAGGGTCTGCGGATACATAGTAGGCTTGGAACATCTGGGAATACTGACTCGGCTATGCAGTCCTTTTCTGCTGACAAATTCTATTTCTCTGTATTTCTAAGTTCCAATACCCCAATTCAATAAAGAACTGCCTGCCCAATACACACACTAGCCCCTAATTTTCTTCTACTCCCAGCACCTAAATATTATTAAAATCTAAGTCAGGTGACTCAGATCATCAGGTGTAGCAATTTAATCATAATATATTCTCTTGACTTGCTTGAAGGAGTGTGATGGGTGTGTATGTTGTTCTTTTTTTATTGAATTTGGGGATTGGGAACTTGTGGCCTGTGCCAGGCAAGGGCGAAGCTCCTGATTTATCATGACAGAGAGGTGGTTTATTTTACTATAAGGACTGCAGCAATTTAATTATAACATACAGTATGTTTTCACTGTGCTTGGAGGCAGGAAGGAAGTAATGGGTTTCAGGGTGCTTTGTGCAGGGGGTTACTTCTATCATTGGGGTCTTGATCTTGCACAGAGTGGGTAGAGTTTTTATTTTATAGGTGCATGCCTAGGATTCTAGATCAGATCAGAATGTTGTATTCATATTTGATGAGGAATCGTAATATTTAGGATTTCTGGCAGCTTTATCTAAAAATTCTATATGCTAAACTTTGGCTAAGAGCAGAGATATCCATTTTTCAAAACAGATATCAGTGCAGCCCTCATATTCACCTTGAGCCACTCTGTAAACAATATGTAAGAAAAACGTTTTTTGCCTACCTTTAACTTAGACCTGGTATTAGATTCCCATGTAACTATACGTGATGTGACGCAAGGAAACAACAAAGCAACAATCAAAAAAAAAACATTTAGTTGGTACCAACATGGCTGGTCTTGTTTTGTATGTTGCTATGCTTGTCAGTCTGTGTGGGGCTCTTCAGTATCATGTGTAGGAATTTTAGTATAAAAGTTATTGTGTGAGTACAGTATTGTATGATTTTATATTTTGTAGCAAGCCTTGTTGTGTCACCAGTTACAGTTTTACAATTTTATTTATTTAAAGACCGCATCCATCCTCACTTTTACAGTTTCATTTTCTACAGTACCCACAAGTAATGATGAACCAATGCAAAATTAGAATTTAATTAATGTGCTGACAGCCAGTGTTTTGGACACCAGTGATGAAGGACCAAAATATTTTGGTTTCCCTTCATCATTTTGCCACTTTGATGTCTTGATGCAGCATGTTTTACAGGGAGAACACTTTAAGCATCCCTGAGTTCTTGGCAAGTCACATGACCTGCAGAAGAAAATTAGCAATGCAAGAGATAGAGAACTCTGTGCTTGATACAGTTCAGTGCCATTTCTGGCTTTCTCTCTCAGAAGAACGAACTGTGACAGAGTGACCTTTGATAAGAACACTTTATAACTCATCAGAGACTCATGCTTTATTATTCCAGTTAGCTAATCCTCACTATATTAAACTACTGTAGTTTCAGGCAAGGTGGTAGTAAAAAATTGTGCTGTAAAAGAGAAGAAAGAGTGTACAGTGCGAGTCTGCAGTGCCAGCTGCAGGCCATAAATTAAAGTGGGGCAAACTGAGAAACATGCATCAAGATTTTTGAAAATTTTTTTGATATTGTTTTCATTTTTGACTAAATGCTGGTGGTGTAGAGGGCACAGCAATTCATATTTTTATCTTTCTTTTTTTTTCCCTTCCTACAATGGGGAAGATTTAAATTAGCAGACTGAGAAAGGTACAGAGGGATTTTGAAGGATTTATTTGACAAATAATTTCTTGTACTGACTACTGGTGATGCACCATGACACATGAATCCATCTTTATTTGATTGTATGTGTGCACTTGTTAGTGAGTGAGCATAGACTGCTGTTTGAAACTCAAGATCATAAAGGGTATGATGCACAATGTGAATTTTTACAAGTTTCCCTCTACAACTGCTGCTGCAGACTGGAATCGCCCGCAGCTAAGGCAGTTGCGATTCACAGCAACAGCAGTTGTGGAGGGTGTTATGGCTGCCTCCCAGCACCCGTAGCCCATTCACACCACCCGCAAGCAGCCATAGATCATGGAGCAGGTCATAATCCAGCTCCAGCTTTGTGAATACCCACCACTGCGTGTAACCTGGGGATCAGCAAGTCACAATCGACTTGCGCTGAGGTTTACCCACTGCTGCAGGTATTCCACAAGCTTTGTGAATCCTGCCCAAGGTCTCTCACAGTTTAGTGGTGTGTGCTTTGTCAGTGGGGGAAAGGAAGCCCAGGTGTTGTTGCTTCCTCCCATTACCTACTGAGTCATAAGACACAGTAGCTTGTTCATGCACTGTGAGTGCTTGTGAGGTCAGTACATACGAATCATCAAAATGTGCGTGTAAGCCCCCCCTCGGGGTGGGCTTACTAACTCTGACTTGCTAAGTCCCTTTCTTTTCCCAAGGCCCCTTTTAGTCAGCTTAGGGAGGTGATTCCTGTTACTGCCACCAGGGGGCAGAGTTCACCAGTATTTAAGCCCTGGACTTTGAGCTGGATGGAAGAGATGGAGAGATGGCAGGCATGTTGGAAGCAGTGTGGCCGAGGGCTTAAAACCCTCCATCCCCAGAGGTGTTGGCTGGTAGTGTCAGTGAAACTTGGGGAGGTTTCTGAGGGAGGAATGCAGGAGCTTGGTGGCCATTGGGGTTCAGTGTCCTGACTTGTCTACAGCATGTGAGGAGATAGATGAGAAGGAGGAAGGCTGCTGGAACATCATGTAGAAGGCAAGTGGTTCTGGTACCCTAAATTGGGAAGGCAATCTAGACAGTGGATCTGTTGTGGTGGTGGCAGGGTCACAGCAGAGCTATCCGAAGGTGACAGGTCTGGGTTGTTCATCCTGTGAGGCACACTGTCTGGAGAACAAGCTAAAAGATGGGCCACATTTCTGGGATTTGCTTTAGGGCCTGCTGTCCCCCTTGTCAGGAGTAGGCCCGTTAGACCTGCTAAGGGGGCACTGCTAGGGGAACTTGGACGTGGTAAGGAGGGAACTGCCATTTCAGGCTCAGTTGGTGCACACCTTGGTGGGGCTTAGACGCAAGTTTGTGGAATGTACTGCACCAGTAATGGCTCAAGGTAGAGATACAGGCAATTTTGGGAGAAGCTGTGGGAGGCATTAGGCTGCATTGCCTCAGGTTCTGTTTAGGCCCAGTGGCCAGGAGGAGTAAGGCACTCCCCCAATTGAGGACAAGGTCATTGAGTGCTGTGTGATTAATGAATTAATATGTGCACAGCCATATTTATCCTTTCCTTAAAGTAAGGTTCCAGACTCCCCTCCTCAGCTCAAAGGATCAACAGATGCCGTGGTGCCTGAAATCTAGTCATCTGGTAAGAGGAGGCCTGAAATCCATATACCATCTGCCAGGTAAGGCCTACCTTTTGTTCCTATTGTTGCAAAGGTGCCAGGAATTAGTTCAGGTCTGTTCCCCCCCTTGCTATAACATCAGGACCCCTATACAGAAAATGAGGACAAGGGGGATGACATGTGAGTCAAGATTGTTAGAATCCAGTGGTGTCTCCATCATGTTATGATCATTAATGCTTGTGTTGTTGATATGTGCAGAAAAACAGAAACAGAAGAACAAGAGAAGGAAGAGATGCAGGCAGAAGAAATGGAGCAAATGAATGTGCCATCATGCCAGTTCCACCAAGTGCAAGTTCTGCAAGCAGTGGTGGTGGATCATAAGCTGGTCATGGTGGAAGAGGGACTGAGAGTCATGGTTGTTGGGCAGTGAGGCCAAGGGCTATGGGCATGATAATATAACCACAGCAACCATTTTTAATTAGTTCTCATAAATCCACTGGCTCCTCTCCAACTCTAGTGCAAGTAGTCTTCATTGCTGCTGGTCATCAAGTGCATCTGGTGAGTAACCCATGCTAAACAATCCAGAGGCACACCAGTTTTCCCCTCTTCCTTCTTTAGCTGCTTCAAATCTCCTTACTCAGGATAGAAGGGCTCCATCCAGAAATGTAAAGTCTAGTTCCTAAAATAAAAATAATTTTGCATTTGCTGACAAGTTCCTCAGAATCCCCTTGTCCATTGTCATGAGCAGTAGCAGTGACTTTTTAAAACAGCATGAGGGAAGGGTATCAACTGGCAAGCCCAATTCACAAGTTTAATTTCATGATTAATTTTTGGGGCACATAAATGAAATAATAAGTAATAATAACCATAATAAATACAAACTAACAATAATGATCAGATGTTCAATTATTTCATATCATATCATATCATATGTCATATTAAATGTTATATCATATCAATACGTGTTATGCTTCTATATATCATATCATATTATCTTTTCATGTATCATATTATATCAAGCTATAGTATACACTTATTTATCAAACTATGTTCCCATTTATCAAATTATTGTATCCAATTATATTATTTGATCAAGTATCATATCATGTGATATAATATGATATCCACTCATATATCCTATCTGCTGTGTTGCCCAATGCCATCTGAAGGCATGTTTTTCAGCCAGGGCCAAAAAAATTCATCATCCCACAATCACCATCCCAGTCCACAGTTCTTCTCTGGAAATACCCCACTGCCAATCCACTGTACCTAAAAAATGGATCCTCAGTAGTTTGGGAGTATTTTACAGATGACACCAAGAATCTTTTAAAATCATGTCTGCTCAGCATATAAATAAAGTCAAATTTAAGAATAATTCTTACTAATTATAATGACTACATTAAAATAAAAACCATAGCAATTGACTGGTTCAGTAAACACCACATCCTCTTTATCATTCTCCTCCTCCATCCATCATAAATCACATTTTCCTTATCATGTTTAATTAGGTATGTTGATAACACCACCTTCTGCCTTGCCTGTACATCCGGGTCGCCCCTGAAAAAGGGATCTCTGGTCTCAGTGGGCTTAACCGGTCACCAAAATCTAAATAAATAAATAAACATTGTACAGATGGTACAATATGAGTGGTATGCATCACTATAGGAGATGGTCCTCTATACTATGGACATAGACAATTGCTTGTCTGCCTTGAGGCATTATAGATAGTGCTATGTATTATCATCATCATGACTTGTCACATTTTTATTACATGTAACATTGTATCAGCTACCAGTACCAGTGTCCCCACAGGAACCTGTATACCATGTGCCCGGACAATTGCCTGTCAGCCTTGAAGAATTATACATAGTGTTATTTATTATCTTCATGACTCATTGCATATTCATTGTAAACTAATGGGTGGGGAACTGGATAGTGAGCATGACACAGAGGGTAATGATAAATGGGGGGCACTTGGGAGCAAAGGAGGTCACTAGTAGGGTCACACAGGGGTTGGAACTGTGGGTAGTGCTCTTTAACATTTTATCAGTGACAAAGGGGAGGGTGTCAGAGAGACAATCTCTCTCTCTCTCTCCAGATAATACCAAGCTTTGTGACAAGGAGGGATATGAGTAGGGTATTCAAAGAACTGAAGGAAGACTTAGCGACACTTCATAAATATTTACAGATCTGGTAACTGGGCTTTAATGCCAAGAAGTGCAAATTTATGAATGTAGGCAGAAGAAACCTTTTGGCTGAATGCAGATTTTGTGGAGTAACACTTACAGTGACTGAGGAGGAAAGGAATCTAGGACTGGTAATATTGGACAACCTCAAAATCATTAGCACAATGTCATACAATGATAAGGAAGGCAAACAAAATTCTAGGATGCATTGGGAAGAGGTTCAACAGTAGGAGAAAAGAGGTCCTCTGCTGCTGTAGAGAACCCTGGTATGACCACACATGGAGCAATGTGTGCAAGTATGGAATCCCCACCAAGGGAAGGACATAAGCAGGCAATAGAGAGTGCAGAGAAAGGTGAACAAGAAGATACATGGTAAGCAAGAAAGGATATACAAGAGAGAACAGACATACTGGAAAGTCTCAAAATGTACTCATTGAAGACCAGAAGGAAGAAAGGGGCATGATTGAAATGTTTAAAAATTAGCAATGTATAAACAAAGTGGACATGAGTAAGCTGTCCATAGTGAGTGGTAATATTAATACCTGGGGGAATAAGAAAACTCTGGCAGTGGTTAAGTTTCTATGGACATTAGGAAGTACTTTTCCATGTAGCAGGTGGTGGCTGGGTGGAATGGACTGCCCAAACATCTGGTCACTGCAAAAATGGTGAATGAATTCAAAAGCAGGTTCAACAGACATAAAGGACTAGTTAAGGGGGCTCATGAGGTCAGCATGGAGATGGAGCATGGTCTTGAGCTCATAGAGGGCATGTCACTTCACAGGACAGACTGGATAGACCACCAAGCCTTGTTTTTCCACCTGTTTTCTATGTTTCTGTGGAATATAAATAAAGAAATTACAGACAAATTAATAAAAAAAACAGATTTGTATTTGATATTACTATCATAATATTACTTTTTATGTTCACTTGCGTGCATGTGCAAGGAACGTCTTGGGAGAATGGGACACTTTGGAGGTGTGCCCCCCCGCAATCCCCTGCTCCATTGAGCAGGCGTGGCAGTCCTGCACCAATCGGACATGGTGCTGTGTATGACAGCAGTGGTCTTCTCTTCGAAAACCACCGCTGTCATGCAACATCAAATCCTGCCCCAAATCTTGCTGCCACGCTGAGGAGCCCACCCCAGCGTGGGTTAACATCCCGCATTGTCTGCCAGCGAACGGGTGCCCAATCTTTGTCGGCCTCCAGGCCCCCCCAAGCCATCCTTCCTGCCATGCTGCACCAAATTTTCAACATGGGGTTTTGGGACCACTTCTCATGAAAGATGTCGCTGTCATGGCGTTATTCTGCCGAAGGGTGATTTCACAATCACTGCACAAAATCACCCTTCAGGCCGGATCAACCCATGACAGTGACATCATTCATGAGAAGGTCCCAAAACCCCATTTAAAATTTGAAAATTCAAAAATGACTGTTTTACTAAGGCTGCATTGCGCAGTTCCTACACACGCCGTAGGTTTGTGAATTTTCAATATTTCCACTCCAGATATTCAACATTGCCATTTTACCACACCTTCTTATGAGTAGTACAGCTGTCATTTTCATCTTGCCCAAAGCGTGTTTCTGCTTATGTGCGCACAATGGTGCGATCGATTGTGCAAAGATCAATGTATAGGACACATTAAGAAAATCACAGTGACACTGTTCATGAGCAGAGGTCTTAAAAGGCTATGTTGAAAATTTGGTAAAAATTCCTAAAAATGACTGTTTCACAGTGTGCATTACTGAGTTCCTCGCACACTGTCGTTTCAAATTTTCAATATTTTCACTCCAGATTTTCAAAATTGCCATTTTACCACACCTTCTCATGAGAACAACAGCTGTCATTTTTCACATCCTGCCCAAACGTGCTTCTGCTCATGAAGCGCACAATGGCTGAAATAGTAAAGCGAAATCAATGTATGGGACACATTAAGAAAATCACAGTGACACTGTTCATTAGCAGAGGTCTTAAAATGGCTATGTTGAAAATTTGGTGAAAAAATTCCTAAAAATTACTGTTTTACGAGCGTGCGTTGCGCAGTTCCTACGAATGCTCGTAAGTTCGCGAATTTTCAATATTTTCACTACAGATTTTCAACATTGCCATTTTACCACATCTCCATATGAGTAGTACAGCTGTCATTTTTCACATCCTGTCCAAAATGTATTTCCGCTCATGTAGCTCACAATGGCGCAGTCGGTGAGCGAAATCAATGTATGGGACACATTAAGAAAATCATAGTGACACTGTTCATTAGCAGAGGTCTTAAAATGGCTATGTTGAAAATTTGGTGAAAAAATTCCTAAAAATTACTGTTTTACAAACGTCCGTTGCGCAGTTCCTACGAATGCTCGTAAGTTCACGATTTTTCAATATTTGCACTCCAATGACTTCCAAATACCTAAACAGCACATAGAAGCAAGCAACATTTGGCATTGAAAAATGCTTGTACTTCTTTGTCACTGATTTTTTTAAGCCATGTCCAAGTGCCAAATACCACTGCAAATACCTGCAAGCGAACGTTTGGCATTGACAAATGCTTGTTATTATATAATATATAAAACCCATAACATTAAATGCATGATGGTCTTGAGTGTAAGTGCCATGGAGTAGGAGTGCAGCCCCAGCATCAGCAAGGAGTAGGAGTCCAGAAATGGCATCTGGATGAAGTATGAGTGCAGCACTGGCATCTGCAGGACATCCACAGTCAGGTACTAGGAACAACGTGTGTTACCTATATGAAGTGGTGAATGCAATGCCGTACCTGCATGCCTGTCTAGTGTGAGTATCCACAGTCAGGTTGCAGTTCCACAGGGGACTGTACACAAGGTAGAGGAAGAATACAGGTAGAGCACATGGTCTTATGGAAAGTGTCCTAGGACAACAATGAGAAAACAATGGGGGGAATAGGGAAGGGATAAGCAGAGGTAAGAAAGAAAGAACATGGAAGACAAAGGGGCCTTGAGAAAGCACTAGATCACATGCAAAAACATTTGGCTGCATCAGGAGGGGTGTCTTGTATCATTGCTGTTGGTTCTTTTAAACATTAAAGTCTTTTTAACCTGGAATAACATGTGCTATTTATCCATTTAGTGACTGTATAGCTGAGCCTGTCTGCCTGCTACTGTAAGATAAAGGGGGAGAGAGCAGGCAAGAAGTGACTCCAAAAGCAATCAAATTAGTAAGAATAATAGTATTAAAGATTTCAGATTTTTTTTAGTATGCTTTTCATTGCGGTCACCCAAGGCTCAGTCCCAGCTTCTTGATGGACCCCCTCTTTGCCACTGGGATCCCCTAATGGCTATGGCGATACGCGTTGGCTTGCCCCCCCAGTGCAGGGCTGTTTGGGGGAGCACAGGACCCCTGTGATGTCAGTAAAAGGGTGCCAATTGTGAGCACCCACTGGCATTGCCTCATTGGCTTGCCCCCAGGGTGGCCCACTCCACCATCACAGACACTGGTATTAGGTCACCAGAAGATACAGCAGTGGTGATTGGGGCTGGCAGAGCAGCATGAAGAGCAACTGCAAGGATTTATCTAGTGAGAGACCCCAGGTTGACTTGGCGTGTAATGATGTAGGGCGCTTGTCATGTGCTTGTCATGCGCTAACGTCCAGCACATCCCCCACAGCATCTCTGGCACTGGTTGCTGCTGGCCTCCAGCCTCCAGCCTCCACCTGAGGTCAGTCTTGTGCCAGATACACAGCCCCCCCATAGAAGGAGAGCCATCCCTAGGACACTGAATCCTTCTCCCCCCCCCTTGCTGCCCTCTGACTCCTGAGTCCATTGCTGAACCTGGGTCATCAGAGTCACAAGCAGAGTGGTTCCAGTTCCGGTGCTGTGCCAAAGCCGAACATTACCATGATGAGGAAGAGCGAGGGAAGCAGGCTTTCATTCAAAATGATATTTCTGTCTTTAACAGGTATGCCATCTATGTTAAGAATAAAAGCTTACCAGTAAATCTAGTGCTGAGGCATTGCAGCTCTCTCTGGTTAAGCGTTCTTTGTCTCTCTTAGGAGGAAAGTTGAAGGTAGTGACCGGATGGGGGAGGCCGAGGAACCCTTCGGGAAGTTTCAAGCCTTGACTGGATGTCTAGAGCAAGTTAGCTGTTTGCTGGAAATAAACCTCATGAATCACCCTTAAAAGAAAATGGACGAGAGGTCTTATGCCAGCCTTGGAGCAGCGGAATCTTTGGTAATCTATTAGGAACATTTTTTCACTGTTCTGTTGACTTTGTTTTATTCGGACTATTGGATCCTGTTCTATCTAACAATCTGTAAAAACTGCTTATCTCAGGACTCAGGACTAAACAGTCTAAACTGTATTTTAATAATAGTTTGCAGTAGTTTGTCCTGTTTCACGGGCAGATTTATTTAATCGAGACATTTTGTTATTCCATCATATTTTTTTTTTTTGTTTTGTTATTAGACTATTCTTTAGTTAATTACATTTTGGAATACTGACATGCTAGCAATGATTGTTTGGCAGTAGACCTGTCAACCATTTGTGTTGTTATTATTCTAACTAAGAAGGTGAGTACCAATTAACCTAATCAATCAAGTAACGGACAGGTGCTTTATTCACATTTAGACTACTGAAAGATTATTGAGATATCTGGCTAGCAGTCAATAATTAATGTAGCAGACTAGTGAGGATTTAAAGCCGTACAAATTGAATTTTGGAAAATGCACAGCCAATTGTATTAAAGTCACTAAACCAGAGGTAGTAGCGTGCAAGAGCTATTAAGTTGTATAGGAGCTCAGGCAAGCTAGTAAAAGTTATGAGGCTGAATGATTAATGCTTAATTCGTATGGTCTGCTATCCATTAGCTAATTAAATCAGTCCAAATGTCAAATTGTCAACTGAGTGTGCACAATGTGGTCTATAAGAGGAGTGTTAGTAGCATTTAGCTATACAGCAGTATCCTTTCGCATTCTTTGTCGTGCATTTTGGATTTTTGGCTCTGGTTTAGATTAAAGTAACATGTCTTGCTACATCTGAATTAATGTTTATTAACCTATTCAGCTCTGTGTGTTGTGCTAACATTCAAATGCCAATGAATAACCGTTAGGTACCAGACTTTCTACTCGAACAAAAGTTGTGCATTTGTAGCAAACTCTGTCTGGCAATTTACCTATTATTTGGTCTCACTAGTCACAACAAGGATCTTGCACTGTTTATTAAATCTTATCTGAGCTTACCTCACACTAGTAAGTCTGCTTGGGTCTAGATTACAAAAATAATATTAATTATAATATTAATTCTAGTATTGTTAGATTGAAATTAAAACTGCCTAGCTTTTTTTCCTAAAAACCAAGGCCCAGATATTCAAAAGAGTTGAGCCATGCGCAATAGGGTTGAGCCTGCGCAAGTCCAAAAATGCGCCATTCTGCAATATTCAGCAGGAGGCAGTTGCGCCCCCCAAATCATGCTGAGCAACAATGCAATGATAATGAATGTATGCGCAACTGAAGGGGGAGGAACCATGCATAAATGGTGCAGTGCGATATTCAACAACATGCGCCATGCGCAATAGGGGAGCAAGCGGAAGTTGCGCCATAGCTGAAATGAGCCAAAATAAAAGGGAGCAAGGGACAGGTGCAAGAACACTACAGGGAAGGCACATGAGGCTGAACTGTAGCAAGAGAACTGGGCAGCAGAGACACACAGGGCAGGCCAGGGAAAGGGCACTTGGAACCCACAGGCTCAGGGAAAGGTGTGGGGAGCCACAGTGCAGGAGGGGGAAGTACATGCCACACAGCAGTGAGGTCAGCACAGTCAGGTGTTCCCAGTGCAGGGGAAGTAGCAGCCAGGACAGCCGGGGGAATACAGAAACAGCTGCTGGGGGGTGAACACAAGCCAGGGACATGGCCAGTGCCACCATCCAGATGGAGGCAGTAATGAGGGGGGTGAGAAGGCGGGCAGCAGGAGGGCGTGGCCGTGGAAGGGCCCATCGGCGGTATGCCCCCAACAGGCAGTACCAAGCCTGCACCAGCTTCAAGCTGTATAGTGATACTGAGATCGTGGGCAGGTACCGCCTGAATCGGGCAATGCTGAGGCGGCTCTGTGAGCTGTACAGTGATGTGATGCAGGCACCCACACGACGGAGCCATGCCCTGTCAGTGGAGATGAAAGTGAGAGCTTGCATGTGCTTTCTCACCACGGGTACCTTCCAGAGACCAACTGGGGGCACCACAGGCATAACCCAGTTGGCCACGTCATGCCACCTCACCCAATTCCTCAGAGCACTGCTGCCATATGCTGCAGAGTACATCCATTTCCCCAGCACACTGGCGGAGCGCACAGCAAACATACAGGAGTTCCACAGAGTAGCACGTATGTCTGGCATGCTAGGGGCAATAGACTGCACCCATGTGGCCATCCGCACACCACCTGGCCCAGAGGGGGCTGCATATATAAATCGCAAGGGCTATGCCAGCATCAACTGCCAGGTGGTGTGTGATGCCAGGGGGTGCATAATCAATGTCTGTGCCATGCACCCTGGGGGAGCACATGATGCCTTCATCTGGCACCAGTTGGCACTGTGCCACAGATTTGAAAGTGGGGATATCCCCACTGGCCACCTAGTGGGTGAGTATGCAAACCACATGGACAATTATAGGGCCTGGGGGGGGCATGGTCAGAGGTGACATGGGTAATGGCCTACATGGCCTGGGGCAGGGCGATGCTGATCACCAAACTAACCTCCACCCTCTACACACAGGTGACAATGGATATCCACTCTGTCCCTAGCTGCTCACACCCTACCGGCGGCCCGCAACCCCATTGCAGCAATGCTACAATGAGGCACACGCCACCACACATAATGTCATCGAGCGGGTGTTCAGGATGCTGAAGGCACATTTACATTGCCTGGACACCTTCGGCGGTGCCCTACAGTACAGCCCCTCAAAGGCCTGTGGGCTATTCCTGGCCTGTTGCATCCTGTACAACATGGCCAATGACTGTGGGATAGCCATACAGGTCAAAGAGGGGGACAGCAATGGGGACAATGAGGATGCCAGTGACAATGGTGATGGGCAGCCCCCCCTTGGGCGACGGGATCCCCGACTGTTCCGACTGTCACAGCTGCACCAGGACACCATCATGGAGAAGCACTTCAGCCAACCCAGGTAAGTCATGGGGCCATGTGCAACCACCAATGGCTAAGGCACAACCCACAAACACAGATGGATACACACCAGGGGTGCATGCAGTCAAGGGAAGTGGCTTGGCATGGAACCACACACACCACCAGGGATGGGTGAGGTCTAACATGCCACTCGGACACACACACACACACACACACACACACACACACACACAATGCACCAGACATGCACAAAGGGTAGGAGGCACACTGACCCAGAACACCACCCCTAGCCACACACATGTCCACAGACCACCACGCCCACTGCCTGTCCTTGTGCATGTGTCAGATGCTGAGCACCATTGCACATTGGTGTACAGCACAATGCAGGCATCACCATGCACACTCAACTGCGGACAGCAGCTGGGAGGGTGTGCAGATGGATTGTGTGTCCCCGTGCAGGGCCGGGTACCCACCCATGCAATGCCCGCTGAATGACACAATGCACACAGGGCAGCACCAGACAATAGCTGCTTTGGAAGACAGGTCAGTCACGTGCCACAGTGCCCCGGCCGCCACGGATGCATGGGCGGCCCCGCCGAGACCTGCCAGCACTGACAGGCTGACCACTGGCCTCATAGGGTGGCACTGATGGTCCCCCAGGGGTTCCACTGCATGAATGCGACCATGCTCGTGCAGGGGTCTGCAGCACACCAAACATGCCTGCACCAGGCGTGCTCGGGATGCCCACAGCTGAACCCAGTGTCAACAAGGATGGTGTCGCATGATACTCGGGAATGGGGGTGGACAGTGCACTGCATGGTGTCTGCGATGCATGGGCAAATAACTGTGTGCCCATTGTGCCCATGACAGCAGTGAATGTCTGTGTCTGCCTGTCAATGGCAGCGGTCACATCCTCCTGCAACTGGTCCATCCCTGCCAGGATCAGAACGGTGTCTCTGCTGTGACGCTCCTCTGCCTGCTCCAGAGCCACACGCAGTGCATCCACCAACGTCGCAAGATGCATCTGGTTGACTGATGCTTGCAGTATGCAGGTGTGCTCATCCAAGAGGTCATCTGCCTCCTTGGCATCCTGTCCCTCAGGGTGTGCGTGGCCCTGATGCTCAGCACCCCTTGAGGGTGGGCGCTCCACACAAGGACTAGGTCTGGGCATGTCCACAGGTGGTGCACTGACACCGCCCCCTGATGCTGTACCCCCAAGCCCATTGGCCAACTGCTGATGCTGCCCCTTCGGCTGCCACTCTCCAGGGCTCACTGGTGCCACCGCAGTGGCTGCAACAGTCCCACTATCCTGTACACATACCAGTGCTGCCCCACTGGTGCTGACAGGCACAGGCTGGGACTGTGATGACACGCAGGCCTCCACGGCGGCACCACCCACAGCCATGGCCACGATGTTACCTGCTGTGTGGCCATCCCATGGCACACACATGTCACTGCCCATGGTGTTAGTGACATCATCATCGGTGACCGACCCGGCACCAGCCTGAGTCACAGCATGCTGGCATCCATGGACACTGGCATGCTGGGACATGAGCAGGGCCTCCTCTACACGTGTTCCAACAACATCAATCTGGACAGCCAGGCGGGCCCACTGTCGCACTGAGCTGCATATACCTGTGGAGGTGGATGGGCCCTCCTTCATCTCCATCTGACTGTCCTCAGTGGACAGGCCCACCACCGCTGACCCATGCAGACGCTCAGGATCTATAAGGGAAAACAAAGTCGCGTTACTGCATGTGACCTACCCTGCCCCCCCAATAGACAGACCATGACCTACCATGCAGTGACGGGCTACCACCTGTCTGGAAGCCACTACCCGGAACACCCTCAATGGCACAATGCTGCATGCTGCTAGCAACCCTCTCCTCCTGTGGGGTCAGGTGTAGCACCTCCGGCTGTCTCCCCACCTGTCGCAGCTCATGCTGCCCTGATGGCAGCCACCTTCTCCTTTATCCTCCTCCTGTCTGTGCCCATCTTCTCCTTGCACTCCTGCATGGAGCGCTGGTGGCTGCCATGCAGGTTCACTGCATGTGCCATGTCCCCCATGCAGCTGCAGCACGGGCCTGTGGTGTTCCCTGGCATCCACTGAGAAGTGGCTCCTGATTCAGGTAGGCCTCAAACAGGGCATCCATCTCGGTCTTGGTGAAATTAGGCCTCCTCCTCCTCCTCCCACCACTGTGTTCCTCCTCTCCCACAACTCTCTTGGTCATGATTTAGCCTGTGAGAATGAAAGTTGTTACCTGTGACTGTGCAGTCCCGTGCATGTCCCAAAATCCACAGTCCACACTCCCAAACAGCATGCAACTCACCAATAGACTGCAGTAACTGACTGTGGCCAGTGCAGCCCAATGTCGCACTTTTATTGTGCAACCCATGCAAATGAGGTGAGGCGCAACTTTAAGTGGATGCAAATTGCAGTGCTGCGCCATTGAATGGCTGATTAGCTGATTTGCATATGATGGCTGAATATCGTGCTGTTGTGCTTTGCACAATTGTGTTGAATGTGCTGAGCCAAGGGCACAGTTCTGTGACATGCACAGTACACACCTCACTGTGCATGCCCGGGTTGCTGACACAGGCGCCTGCCACGCTGCTGATGTGCTGTGCACGGGATGCAATGCAGGGCACTGCCACCATTGTGCCAGTAGCACTACAGCGATGTTCACCTATATGGCGCTGTGGCACTGGGGCATCATAGGTGCACTGGGGCAACAGCGTGGTAGGCCACTACTGGAGGTAGCACACAGGCACCCAATCATGCTACATGCATTGGGTTCCAATGGCACTGTGTCTGTGCGCCAGAGACCCTTGACCCTGTGCCCGACCTTTGCCTCCTAGGAGCCATGCGTCAGGCATGGGTGCACCACTATCACGCTGTTCGGTGACAGCGTGATAGGGAATGGCAGCGCTGTACCGCGCAACATCTGGACGTGGTGGAACCGTGCTGCAGAGTGCCATTTTGAACCTACTGAGCAAGTGAGATGGTGCAGAGGAGAGCTGCCCAGTGGACCCAAATCGAACTGGCAAACCTGGTTGCCATTGTTGAGCCACTTTATGGCCCACTGTTTGGGGAGGCACCCCTGGACAGGTCCAGGAGTCAGGTATGGCAGGAGGTGGCCGACATCCTGGAGAAGGCCATAGGAAGGGGGCAGATGGTGGAGCAGTGCTGCCACAGGTATCGCGACCTGAGGAGGAGGGAACCGGACCTGCTTGCCCACCTGCAGACATGTGCCAGGAGGGGCACGGTGCCACGGCCAGATAGATGTATCGTCTACACACTTTTATCTTCCACATGGGTATCACAGTTGCATGTGTCCAGAACATGGGGGAGGGACCGTCCGGTGTTGGCTGTGGTGGTGTTATCGGAGTGTGGGGTGGGTGGGTCTGGCTGGGTGGGATTGCACACACGTGGGGGCAGGGGGACTTTGCTACAGGATTGTACTGATGGTCCTCTCTCCATGTTTGCACCTTAGGGCCGAAAGAGAGATGGCTGGCCAGGGAGCAGAGGCACCAGCAGAAAGACAGGGCCAATAGGAGGGGCAAAGATCCACAGCGCCAGAGGGACCAGCAGGATGATGGTGAGTGCCTTACCTCCATGATTACTATTGCCTGCTGTGTAACAGGGAGGGCAGTGGGGCATGGCCACCATCCATTGACACCACTGCCATGCATGCAACTTGTTACAGTCAGCACTGTCCATTGGCACTGCATGTCTGGGAGTGTGTCAATGGTGGTCCATGCATGCACTGGGTGCATGGCAGTGCCACTGCCTTCGCACCACATAGCCATGTCACTAAACAGCCATGGTGATGCTGTGTAGGACTTGGTTGGTAGGTGTGTGCAGTGGTCTGCATGGCTGTGTGCATCTGGGTGGGCAGGTCTTGTGGGCAGGATCACTGTGGGTGGTCACACACAATCACAGAGGCACGTCCCAAGGCTATATGCCATGCACAGTGGGTGGGTTGTATGGGGCTGTGCATTCACACCTATTGACTGTGTTCCCTTGTCCTAGGTGTCCACCAGCTGCAGGCAATACAGGAAATACTGCAGGAGATATTGACCGTGGTGAGGGCATCACTGGACATCCTGCTGGGGTTTGAGTGGCTGTGTGTCTGGCAGAGACATGGAAGGTGGAGCAGCCAGAGCGGGGAGCGGGGCCCCCAGTGACCATCTCTATGCCGCTGATTTCCTGTACTCCCCTGGACCCACCCTCACACCCCTCCTTTCCTGTCCCATTTGTTCACCCCTGCCCCTTACCCATCCTCACCTTGTTTGTGGCCCTCCCCTTCACATTTGTACATAGTTGTAAATAGTTTTGTTTGATGTTTTTCATTACAAGTCTTTTGATATGAATACTGTGGTGGTCTCTGATTTGCAGTGGGCTATAGATGTTCAGCTGCAGTGGTGTGCATGGCATCAGGGGTGGTGCAGTCATGGGTATGTGTGTGTGTGTCTGTGGGGAAGTGACTATGGTGTGGGAGTAGCTATCAGTCAGTGTCTGTGGTGTGTGTGTTGTTCCCTGTGCACTGGATGATTGTGTGCAGTGGTCCATGGTGCATGCTCTGTGTCCATGGCGCACCTGTCAGCCCGTCCATGGCCTGTGCAGCTGACACCCTTGCTTGTCTGTGACCTGCAAGGTCTGCTGGCATGTCAGTGGTGGCTGTCCATGCAGGGCAGCCACTGTACCCATCACAATGCTGGGTTGCCTCCTGTCACTGGTGTGGTGCATGTCTGCCTCGGGTGACACTGTGGCCTCCGCAGTTGTTGTCCCACCTCCATGCTGTGGCTTGTGTGTGTTGCAGGGGATGTGCACCACTGTCTGTGACTTGTGCTCTGGGTAAATGATGGTGGTGTACAGGTCCACAGTGCCTGCACAGGGTGGCTGGCACTCCTGTGTCATGGAGGACTGCTGGCCATGTGTACATGGTTTCCATGGGCCCATGCTGGGGGCTTGATTGTCCCGTTACTGCGTCCCTGTGTTGTTGTGCCCTTGGGTATGGGTGGGTGTTTGTCCATGCACTGTGTTTCATCCGGTGTGGTGCATGCTTCCATGCACCACTGTTGGGGTCTGCGCTGGCTGTTGTGGCCAGTGCTGGGTCAGGGTGTGTCCTTGGGAGGGTGTGCAGGGTGCTGTACCACTGGTGGTGGGGTCCAGGGCATGCCCTGTCACGTGTGGGGTACCTTGTGTGCCAACTCATGGTCAGTCTCTCAGCTGTACCTTGTGGGGGCTGTGCATTGTGGCACTGTGTATGCCATTGTTGCATCGCTGTGTGCTGCCACCTGCTGATGGGTGCTCATGGTGGGACTGTTTTGCATGGTTCTGTGGTGCACAGGGTTGCATTGTCACAGTGGGGGTGGTGGCATGCATGGGGTATCCTGCAGTGGTGGATGCCACTCCTGTGCAGGGTGTCTGGGAGTCATGGTGCAGGGTGTGCTCTGCATTGGGGGGATGGTGTGGCACGGGGTGGTCAGCCCTCCTTGTGTGCTGGTCATAGCTTGCCAGGGGGCGTGATGGGGCACCATGGCCCAACTGTAGGTTGGTTGCTTGTCTTCATGGGCCAGTGGTTATTCCAGCCCTTCCCCAGTTGTGCAGTGCATGTGGTGTGGGGGGACGATGTCTGTTCTGCTGTGTGTTCCTCTGCCTATCTGTGGCATGGGTGGTGGGCCCCTGCATCCCTGGTTGTGCTGTTGCATTGCTGCCCTGCTGCTGGGGGGCATCCCTGGTTGCGCTATGGCACCTCTGGACTGCTCAGCTGAACATCCCTTTTTGCACTATGGTGCATCAGATATGCTCAGCTTCTCCTCCCTAGTTGCGCTATGGTGCAGGTGATGTGATATTCAGTCGTTGGCTGTAGGCGCATCTTGGCAGGGCACAATGGACTTGCACTTGCTCCTGCTATTGTGCACTTTTTGGGTGTAGTTTGAATATCTGGGCCCAAATCTTTTTGCACTTGAACCTTTAAGACATAAACTTTGTTTTGTTTGGACTGATTTTGTATTTTTAAATTTTAGTAGAGACAGATTTTATCTTTGTTTATGTGACAACTGTATTCAGCATCTTGGACTCCTTGAATAGTCATGGACTAAGAAATTATTGGTTGTGCGAACATAATAAAACTTGGATAAGACTCACATTTGTCGGTATTTATTGGCAATATGGCAACCTGGAGGACAGGCATGCTTCTTCTTCTCTTTTGAATTTGAGAGCTTTCCAGTTTCAAGAATCGACTAATTTGGACTACTACTTAAAACTTGAAGGGACTTGAAGGGAGTTCTGTTTTATCTCTATTTGGAATTAATCTGAGTGCTGGGTATATGTATATGAATGTGTTTAAACTTTTGAATTGTTTTGAAATAGTTTTGAAATTGTCTAAGGTGTGATTAGTTGGTACAATATTAACTACATAAGAGGCCTATTAAATTAGACCTAATAGATAATTAACTGAATGACCTATTTTAGGTCATGGTTAACACATGTAGTGGAAAAGTGTAACCCCTGAGGTGTCCTTTAAATTAAAAGTTAAAAATAAGTCTCAGATTCAACCAACGTCTAACCAAGATAACCTAGGAATGGTTATAAAAAACCTAAATCAAACAATAAAAGGCCTTAAGGAATTGGCTGTTAATCAAGAATTAAATCAGGAAGCTTACCTAACAATCCCTTTATCACCATGTACATTGAGCTTAGCTACCCAATTTTTGCTATTTTCCTCAGAATCTCAGTATTCACCCAATTTTCCAAAAAATGTGCAGCATTTTTCATGTAAGACAAAGATAATTTATAATTCAGAATTTTTTGAAAATAAGAGAACTTTAACATCTTCCTCCTCATTGTCTATTCAAGCTTTAGAGATCATCAAAAACCCATACTATGCCAACATCATGTTATTAGAGAACCTATGGGTGGTTAAGGAGGAATTAGCAAGCCTTAGAGCCAAAGTATTCCATAACAAAACATTATTAGGACAGCTACAAAATGGACTGTATAACAATAGTTCTCAAATAAGCTGTGCTTCGAATAATGCTGAAAAAAAGGTAACATCTAAAGAAAATAAGTCTACAGGTGACCCTTCCTCCTCCCTTTCTAAAAGCAACAGACTCTTCAGATTGTCAGAGAAATCTGATAGACAACCTTTTCACAAATTCAAATCTAGACAGATGTCTAAAATAAAATCTCAAAAAAGGAAGAAAAAGTCTAGGAAAGGAACCTTCTAAGGAAATTCAGGAAAATCAGGAAAACTTGAAGGAAAATTCTCCTAATACTGAAAAGAATAGAAACCAAGACAATAAAAGTAAATCTCTTAAGAAAGTGAGGGAACCTAGGTTGGCTAACAAGGATTTAATTCAAGAAGATATCAGAAAGGATTTGGATAGGTAGGAAACTAGACCAAATGATATGATGCAGAGTTATATTGATGTTTCACTGGTACCTCAATTGAGTTTGGTTACAGGTGGGGAGTCCAAGGTCCCTATATTTTATTTTTTATTTGTAAAAATCAGTTTACAACCTTTGAGCCAGAGGCTTGTTTCCAAAGGTACCTCATCACATTAAAGACATACATAGCGTTTTAGGTTACATAGCATAGGTTTGCAAAACAATAGGCATTCAACAGAGGCGCCACATCACACTGAGGTCAGACAAAATACATTTAGGTTACAGGGTACATGTAATTAAGAACAGGTGTTACACAAGTTGGTATCTAAAATTGAGCAATCTAATAGGTATACAATGAAACAGCTGGCACTGGCCAGGTTAGACATAGGCACGGTGTACTGGGAAGTGATGGTGGGGATGGCTAGGTGGAGAGCTTCCCGGTGGGCGTTGTCATGAGAAGTCGGGTGAGGCTACTTTCAGAGACAGAGCAGCTACGTAAAGGAAGAGTTGGTTTTGAAGGGTGGTTTTGAACTTGGAGATGGTGGTGGCATTGGTGATGGGGGCAGGGAGAGAGTTAAACCAGGATGGGGCTCTGTAGCAGAAGGACCTCTGGCCATGGCTGGTTCTTGATCTGGGGACCATTAGGGTGGTCTTGTTGGATGACCGTGTTGCAATAGTGGGAGAGCTCAGGTGGATGGATGCCGTTACCTCGGGGGGAGAGCCCGAGTAGGGTTTTTTTGTGAGGAGACAGGTTTGATAGCGGAGCCGTTCATCCAGGGTAAGGAGTTTAGCCTCATCATACAGCTGACAGGTGTGTGTGAGCCTGGGAGCACCAGTAATTAATCTGCAGGCTTTATTCAGGGTTAGGTGAATTTTTTTGAGTGCAGTCGTGTCGGCAGCACCATAGACTGGTAGACTATAGTCTACAAGGGACAAAACGGATGACGTAACAGTGAGCCGGAGTGCATTTGGGGAAGGCAGGTTCTATATGGAAGAGGATGCCAAGCCGTGTGTTAGTAGCGATGTTAGGGCATCTATGTGTTGTGAAATGTGAGGGCTGAGTCAAAGGTAACCCCAAGGTATTTGTAGGAGCAGACTTGTTCCAGTGGCTGATTGGTACTAGGAAGGATATAGAGTGGGTGGTTGCTAGCTTTGTTTTGGGGATGGGAAAGGCATAGCTTGGTCTTTTAAGATTGATGATGAGTCTGTGCTCCTTAAACCAAGCTTGCACTATTGAAAGACTGCTGTAGGGTGTCCTGAAGGGAGACAGGATTGTGGTGGGTGGCAAAAAGGACAGCGTCATCTGCATACAGGAGAATTTTGCCAGGGCATGCACTGGGCAGGGTGTTCAGATAGAGCGAGAAGAGAAGGGGGCCCAGGATGGAGCCTTGGGGGACCCCAGAGTGAATGGGACGGGTATCAAAGAGTATCCCATTGATTTTTACACACTGTGATCGAGCGGCAAGATAGCTTGTGCACCATGCTAGGGGGCCAGCCGAGAGACCAGTGTGACAGAGAGCATTCAGCAGAAGTGGATGAGAGACGGTGACGAAAGCCTTTGAGAGGTCGATGAACACTGCACCAGCTAGGGAGCTGGTATCCAAGGAGGAGTGTAGGAAGTTGGAGAATTCAATTAGGGCAGTGCTGGTACTGTGACCAGCATGGAAGCCATGTTGCTCTGGGCATAAGATGTTATGCTTAGCCAGATAATCAGTGATTTGAATGGCCACCACTTTCTCCAGGGCTTTAGAGATGAGGGGGAGGATGGAGATTGGCCGGTAGTTGTTGGCCGACGACCTGTCGCCCCCTTTATGAATTGGTGTGATTATGGCTGTTTTCCAGGCCATGGGAAATTGTCCCAGGCAGAGCGATCAGTTAATTAGGCTGGTGAGTGGGACAAGGACTTCATCTAGGTAGCCTGAGGATACTGGGGTCCAGTGAGTCACTGCCAGGACTGTTGCTATTTAAAGCTTTGATTAGGATGGGTCTGGCTTCCCGGGTGGAAATCTTGCGCAGGTGGAAGCTGGGGTGCTGGAAGACAGGGGGAGGTTGGTTGGGGGGAGGGTCAAAGAAATTACTAGGGAGGACTGAGCTAAGGTCAGTGAAAGCGGTGTTGAGACAGTTAGCTATGGTGGCAGGCTCAGTGGTGGTAGTGCCATTTCTAGTGAGCTGGGAAGGGGCAGGGGAGCGAGATTTTACGTTTAGTTGTTTAATATTATCGAAGAACGTCCGGGCCGAGCCCAGGAGGAAGGGGTGGCCTGGTAATGGTCGGCCTTGGCTTCCGGATGGCCCAAGAGCACTTATTCCGGCTGCATTGTAAGCCTGCCTACTCAGACAGATGACCCGCTTCAGTGGCAAGGTGCCAGAGGTTATCCCGATTTCTTAGTAATTGTAGAAGGGCAGGACTAACCCAGGTGCATTCTGCTTTTGGACCGGATTTTGGTGAAGGTGCAAAGAGATCACAGGCCATTGAAGGTGTGTGTGAAGAAGGTGAGGCAGTGTCAATGTCGGGTTGCACGGATGAATGGGGACCAATTTATCTGGGTGAGGAATACTTAAGTTTTCAGCCCACCAGGGTGGAGGCGCCATGTGAGGTGGTCTGGGCTTTGGGTTTGGGATTGGGGACTGCCCAATGAAATAGGATAGGGAGTGGTCACTTAGGGAGTCTGGTAGAACCTGGATGTTTTGGATTTTTGGGTCGGTTGGTTATAATAACATCCAGAAGGGTGCTGGTACCTCTCTTAGGGTTTATTCTCGTGGGCTGGGTGACGAGTGCGTCCAGGTCTTGGGCGGCAAATGAATCTCTGATCGCGGAAGAGGAGGTGCTGAGCCAGTTTACATTAAGGTCACCAACTAGGATTTGTTCTGCCTTATGGTGGAGGGAGGCCAGGTAGTCAGTTAAAGATACCAGGGCCGGGTGCTGGTTCTTTGGGGGAACGTAGGCCATGGTGAGATAGAGAGGGCTCCTAGAGGGGTCTGGGGTGAGTTTGAGGGTAAGAGCCTGGGTTCCATTTACAAGGGCAGGGTGGGAGTGCATGTCCAAGTACTGTGTCCTAGTGTAGATTGTACAGCCTCCCTCGCTTGCTTTACTCGGTCCTCCCGATATAAGGTGTATAGCCTGGGAGGGAGACAAATGAGTCAGGGGTGGATTTGGACAGCCAGTTTCAACCAGGGCTATGATGTCTGGTTGATGAGCCAAGGCCCAGCACTGTAGGGCATCAAATTTTTCAGCAGGCTGCATATGTTCATGGAGGCTACTTGGAGACCAGTGGGCGAGTGGGTGGGTGGGTGGGGGCAGGGCCTGGGTTGGGATGTATGTTCCCTGTCTGGAGTAGAAGGAGGAGGACTGCTCTAGTCAGAGGTGGCAGATGGAGAGTTTACGCCGGAGCGATAGGATGAGAAATGGGGTTTCATAGCACAGGGGGTGGGTAGGGCAGCACAGGAAGAGAAGGCTTCATGGATCAGATGCCCAAGGGAGCCGGGGGAGGAAGGTAATGTCTGGATGGGGGTGAGGTGGAGAGGAGCATATGGGGTGTGGGAGGAGGAGGGGAGGAGCAGTGGTAAAGGAGGAGGGGAGGACAGGAGGGTAGGTAGGTAAGAACACTGGAGTAGCGAGGCTGAGGGTTAATAGGGGCCATAGGGTTGGTGGAAGGGAAAAGAAGAAGGAGGAGGAGAAGAGAGAGGACGGTAGGCAGGAGGTGCTACACAACAGTCAGGCTGTAGTGCAGGACACTTTACCTCTTACAGGCTCTGGCAATCCCCAAGTTCAGTCTCCGCTGCTGGGCATCCTAGTTTCTGCAGATCCTTTAGTTTTTACCAAACATATCCCATTGATTCAAGTGGGAAACTACCATAAAATTCTGAGTATTTAATCGAGTTTTATGGTATTAGGGACATTTTTCAGGAAACACCAGACAAATTATTGGAATAGATGGTCAAACAACTATAGATTTCTTATCCTGTGGAAGGGTTTAAAGTTTTTAGACCCTTTAGTCAAGATTTTCAGCATTGTGTTATGGTTTATTGTGGTAGTTCAGAATTAGCTGATATACTTTGACAAAAAGAAATGGATTTGAAAATGAAAGAAATATATATGCTTCCTCCTTATGAAGTGCCAGTCTTTAATGAACAGTCATCCCATGCTTTACCTATGTCAAATTCCCCACAAATGAATACCAATAAAGTACTAAAAGCCATATCTGGTTATGAAAGCCAAAGATTCTCAACTTGGGAGAACAAAACATTAACCATATTTGATTGGAAGATGTCACCCAGAAGTGCAGTAGGTAAGATAATGCATGATTTGGCTGTTTTTTTTTTAAGTCAGGTTTTGGATATTCCAATTTATAAGAACAGTATTGAAAGGCTTAAAATTCATAATTCTGATTCTTACTCTCCACAATTGGATATTACCTTCTCTAATTCTAGATTTGTTAACGTAATAGAGGAAAAAACCTTTACTTTTGATATGCTTGGTCTATATACGGTCCATCCTAGGACCCTGAGTGAAACCCATGTGGAAAGGAGTGGATACCCTATGATGGAAATTAGGAATTAATTCAAGCTATTACGGGACCTCCCGAAAAATTGGCAGACTGTTTCAGATGCAATTGTGCTACCTAGAGAAGGAGGAGGTTTCTCCTATTATGTTTCATTCTTGGAATATCAAGGGATTATTACTTAAGCTAGCCAATCCAGAATGTAAAACCTTCCTGGAGACATATGATATATTATGCCTCCAGGAGACATGGTATGGACAAAAAACAACTCCACTAATTCCAGGTTTTGCAAGCTATTTTAAGCCAGCCACCCATTTGGGCAGGCACAGCCACTATAAAGTGGGTTTAGCAGTGTATGTTAGAATAGCATTAAATCTCAAACTGACACAGATACCATGTGATATTAGTACAGTTCTTCCCATTTTGCTTGAGAATGGAAAGTGTAAGATTTTATTGTTCAATGTTTATATCCCCCCATATTCCAGGAAGAATCTTGTGATACATGACTGGGGCAAGTTTGCAGACTTTTTAGAGGAAGCTACTAACTAATATATTACTTATTCTTTTATAATTGTGGGTAATTTCAATGCTCGAATGACTCAAAATAGTATAAAGGAATGGGATAGTGCACTCCTCCCTCTCCTCCAGGTATCTTCCAGTAATAACCTGAGAACAGAAAGACATTCAAAGGATAGGACATCAAATAAACAAGGACTGGACTTAATGCAGGTTATGGCTGATGTAAACCTTTGCCTTATGAATGGGAGAGTTGAGGGAGACTTGGATGGAGCTTATACATATACTGGCCCATTAGGATCATCTACAATAGATTTGTTATGGGTAAATCTAAAGGCTGTAGAGAAAATTAATTAATTTAAAATCCATGAATGCCCAGAGTCTTCCCACTTGGAACTATCTCTAAAATATGATAAGGTTGTTAGATCTAGCAATTCTTTGGTAGACACCGTTTTGGCACTAGGATGTAAAATTAGAAATACTTGTAGATTAAGATGGTCATCCACGTTAAGTGCTTCCTTGGGAGAAATGTTGGATTCTGATACACTCAATGATTGGAAAAACAGTATTATAGAGCATAATGGTAAATGTGATCAAAATGTTCTCTTAGCTACAATATTGAACTATATGAGACCATTCTTATATAAGATGGCTAGACCGTCAAGGGCAAGATCCTGGTTCAACAAAACTTGCAAAAATGCAAAACAACAGCTAAATAAAATGGTTTGTCATGTTAAACAGAACCAAAACAAAAGTAATATTAAGCAACTAAACAAAGCTAGGAAAGAGTACAAAGAGATGCTGCAGAATGAAAAAAGTAAATTTCAGATCATACATTGGAAAAAACTGAGACAGTCAATATTCGAAAGAGATAGTAAAAAGTTCTGGCTGTTGGTAAGCCAAGGCCATAAACAATCCACTAGTGGTACAGAGGCTTATATTACAGCTGATGTATGGATGGCTCATTTTGAGTCTTTGTTTTATTCTCCTACTGAAGTAACTGAAGAACAAAATAAACTGCCTCAGTTCTATCCTAGGTCAATCCTTATTACTAAGGAAGAAATATCATATGCCTTATTGAGACTTTAAGATAATAAGACTCCTGGACCAGATCAAATAGTGGTGGAGCTATATAAATATAATTCTGATTGGTGGATTCCACTTTTGCATGTTCTTTTTAATAAGATTATGCAAGGTTCAGACATTCCACCAAGCTGGAAGGGAAGCATCATTTATCCAATTTATAAAAAAAAGGGTAGTTCGATGGACCCGTTAATGTATAGACCTATAAGTCTTATTGATACACTTCAAAAAACATTTTATCATATTCTATTGGACAGATTACAGTTGTGGGCTGAGGAATCGGGTTTCATGAGTGAACTCGAGAATGGTTTCAGACCACACAGATCAACAGTGCAGCACTGCTATGCTCTGACACATATGATCTAGAAGTATGTCAAGGTTAAGAAGTCATGTCTGTACTGTTGCTTTGTGAACCTGAGGTCGGCTTTTGACCCAATTAGTCATGCCTTTTTATGGGAGAAGTTGCAATCCTATAAAATAGATCCTGTCCTCTTGGACACCTTGATCAGATTACACAAACATACCTGGCAAAAAGTTTAAATTAACCAAAAGGGAGATCTTGCCCCCGAGATTAAAACTAACCTTGGAGTCAGACAAGGCTGCCTTATGACCCCCCTATTATTTAATTTATATATAAATACAATTATAACACAGATGGAGTATCCCGAGTTTCATTCTCCTGTTATTGGAATAAAAAAATCTCATCATTGGCCTTTGCAGACAATCTAGTTCTTTTATCTTCATCTTTTCTAGGCTTACAACAGAAAGTCAGTCTATTTGCTACTCTTTGTAGTACCAACAAACTATCTATTAACATTAATAAAACTCAAATGTTGATATTTGGTAATAGGCAGAAAAGAAATCCCATTTTATTTATAAACAGAACTAAAATAGAGACAGTTAAAACATGTACCTATCTAGGTGTTAACTTTCTCAATCTGCCCGGTGGAATTTTCACCATGATTATGTAAAACACAGTGCAACTACCGCCTTCAATGCCTTTAAGAGATTCGCAGCCCAGATGGGGAACAGATCAGTGAGGGATCTCTTGAGGGCACTGGAGGCTTATGTGTGTTCAAGTTTACTTCACTCTTCAGAAACATGGGCACCAGTGGCCCCAAAGCAGTTGGAAGTACAACTAAATAAATTTCTTAGATATATTCTTAAAACATCCCAATCAGTTCCAGCCCCAGTTGTAAGAGCAGAATTGGGCCATCTCCTAATTGAAGCCTATATAGTGGAAAGGAAAATGTTATCTTTACTCAAGTTATTTCTGTATCCAGAGTATAGAAACATAGAAACATAGAAGTTGACGGCAGATAAGGACCGCAAGGCCCATCCAGTCTGCCCATTTCTTTTTCTACCTTATAAATGTGCCATCGGCCTTTGCTCTGTCAGTGACCTATCTATTCGTAGTCATTTGTATTGCTCCCTTATGCCTATCCCATGCCTGTTTGAAGCCCTGCACTGTAGAAGAGCTCAGAAAAGAGAGGGAGTGAATAATGATAAATGTAGATGTAATCTAAATATGGTACATGATCTAAAACATGTTGCCTTGATATGTCCAATATATCGAAACACAGATCTTTTTGGTTAGCATCTATTTTAAGGGACCTTGGACTCCCCACTGACCAAATATTAACAAAATTGTTTACATCTAATGATATACAGATATTGACAAAACCGGTGCAGTTTCTAAAGATTTTAAAGCTATAGAATCATATTTGGAGGATTGTCTGTATTTTGATATTCATTCCAAAATACCCAGAGCGCCTTATTGAATGTATTTAAGTAAATACTTGTTTTTATCTATTTTAAATGTTTTGTAATGGCTTACAGTCAAACAAATAAATATGAAGATGATGATGATGAGTCACAAGCAGAAATCCAACTGCTGCGCTGGTAGGCTGGCTCTGATTCCAGAGGTTTTAAGCAATCCTAGAAAACTCCTGTTTAGGGTACTCTGATATAAGGGGCCTAGAACAGGGAACAGATTAGAAAGAAAATCTGAGCAATGGCAGGGGGACTTAAAGTCAAGATTTAATGAACAGTATTAAAGAAAGTAGGAAAGCAGGATGTGAGAAACCAAGGGATGACAGAATAGGAGGGGGAGATGGTGTGATAGTCAGCAACCCTGTGGCACAGTCATCTAGAGGAGTCTATAGGAAACTCCTCTAAAGGAGAAGGATGCTACCCAGTGTGCAGCAGGTTTGAGGCACTCAATGAGTGACTGGCTGCAGTGAAGGTAGAAATAAGCCTTCTGTGATGCACATTCCAGTGGTTGCCGCTGCAGGCAGTCACTACTCTGCCTTCCCAGCAAATACAAAGGGTCTAGATTAGGGAGTGGATTGTAATTAGCAGGGTGGAAGGAGCAGAGGGGTCCAGATAGGGTGGAATCATGTGGAATCATGTGGTGGTGGTAACAGTGAACAGATTCATTCCCCTTTGTATGACACTCAAATCTCTCCAGTCTGGAACCCAGAGCCTGTAGCCCCCAGGACATCAGGGCTGTCAAGAAGAAAACACATGAGGTGTGATTGGAGTCCGAGGAAAAACTGAGGGCAAGAAAGGTTGTTCATTTATTTATTTAGTAAATGGCTAGGTGTCCTGGGCCAAGAGTTAACCCATTTTCAGGCACCACCTGAGCCACAAAGCAAGGATTGTTATAGACAGTGCAAGATATGAAATATAGATACAGTTACAAGAATGATTGGTAACAATTTGTACACACAATAGAATCAGTGGAGACCATTCAAGTAAGGAGTATTAAGCAAGCTTACAATGAGATGTATAGGCATAGGCCCAAAACAGGCAGCAAAAATAATACATATTAAGGGGCCTACAGTAGAAGACCCATCATGCAGAAACATAGCAGCAACATGCAGCTTTGTTAATTAAATAGTCCATGTCTGAAGCCCAGATAACTGGGGTCATGAATCAGTTCACAGGGGAGGCTATTCCATAGTTTTAGGGAAGATACAGAAAAGGCTTTTTTAACCATGGAACTGGATACAGTATACAGAGTTCAGTTAGCAGTGATTTAGGGGATGATCTTAAGTTACATCATTTATTTTGAACACAAGCATACCTGGTAAAGGGGGGTGTTGGGCATTCTTGAAGAGCCTTTCAGGGAAACAGCACTGAGCACTAACTCCATTTTATGGGGAATTGAAAGGGTAATGAGAACAGGGGATCGGTGAGATCGAGTAGTAAGGCACCTGCCAGAAGACTCGGTTGGGAGGGATGCAAGCATGGTAGAGTCTACTGCAGACTTAGTTAGAAACATAGAAACATAGAATTTGATGGCAGATAAGGACCGCTTGGCCCACCTAGTCTGCCCATTTTCCTACCTAGCAGATAAGCTGCAGATCCTAGTTAACCAACAGCTTACTTCCTCCTAACCCCCACTAGGACTGCCTTATGTCTGTCCCATGCATTCTTGAATTCCCCCACAGTTCTTGACTCCACTACCTCCTCAGGGAGGCTGTTCCATGCATCCACAAACCTCTCTATGAAAAAATACTTCCTCACATTACCTCTGAGCCATCCTCTATCTCAAATTGTGCCCTTGTTCTTGCACATCTCTTTTCTGAAAGATGCTACCCTCTTGGACTTTGTTGATTCCCTTGAGGTACTTGAAAGTTTCTATCATGTCCTCTCTCCTTCTTTCCTCAAGGGTATACATATTAAGCTCCTTTAGTCTTTCTTCATATGTCTTCTGGTGCAGACCCTGCACCATTTTGGTTACCCTCCTCTGCAGCCTCCACTCTGTCTATGACTTTGGAGATGGGGTCTCCAGAACTGCATGCAGTACTCCAGATGGGGTCTCACCAACTGTCTGTACAGAGGGATAACAACTTCCTGTTTTCTACTATTGATGCCTCTCCCTGTGCATCCCAGTATCCCCCCCAGTCTTCCTTACTGCCTTCTCACATTGCTTGCCCACCTTTAGGTCATCTGATATAATTACTCCCATGTCTCTTTCCTTTTTCACTGTTGTCAATATCTCACCCCCACATTGTGTACTCTTCCGGTGGGTTTTTGTTTCCCAAGTGCATTACCTTCCACTTCTTTGCACTGAATTTGAGTTGCCATACATTTGACCATTCCTCCAACCTTGACAAGTCCCTTCTCATCCTTTCCACTCCATCTGGTGTATCAACCCTGTTGCAGATCTTTGTGTTGTCTGCAAAGAGACATACTTTTCCTTCCAGTTCCTCTGCAATGTCACTTATAAAGACATTAAAATGGACCAGTCCCAGTACTGAACCCTGCGGTATGTGTACCCCGTAAATAACCCTCCTTTCTTCACTGTGGACTCAATTTACTACTACCCTTTGCATCCTGTTGTCTAGCCAATTTATTATCCAGGCTACCACCTTGGGACCCACTCCAAGGCTGACTAACTTGTGTATTAATCTTTTATGTGGGACTGTATCAAATGCCTTGCTAAAATCTAGGTAGGCCATGTCCAAGAAATCAATTAGATTCGTCTGACATGACCTTCCCATCATGCATCCATGCTGCCTTGGGTCCTGTGCCCCACAGGCCTCTAGGTACTCAACAATTCTTTCCTTCAGAAGTGATTCCATCATTTCCCTATCACTGAGGTCAAACTAACTGGTCTGTAGTTTCTGCCTCTGTCCTGCTCCCACTTTGGTGAAGAGGAATCACATCTGCCCTCCTCCAGTCCTCAGGTACCACCCCATCCTCCCATGATTTGTTAAAGAGAGCTGTCAGCAGTTCCACTAGTTCTACCTTAGTTCTTTTAGAATTCTTGGGTGAATCCCATCAGGCCCCATTGCTTTGTCCAACTTCAGTTTTATTAGTTCTTTCAGAACTCTTTCTTCTGTAAATGGACTGGTATCGACTCCCTTCTTCAGAGTGTTTCTCTTGTTTGGTTTAGGTACCTCCCCCTCCTCTTCCTTTGTGAATACTGAGCAGAAATATTCATTCAGTATCCCTGCCTTTTCACTGTCACCCTTTGCCCACATTCTCTCCCCTTTATTAAGCCTCAGTATCCCTCCTTTGGTCTTTCTTCGCTCCCTAATGTACCTATAAAAGGTCTTATCCCCCTTCTTAACAGAGTTGGCTATCCTTTCCTCGGTTTGGACTTTTGCTATTCTGACTGCCTTCCCTGCCTCTTTCTGCTTTAACTGATAAAGTTCTCTGTCCTGCTCCTTCTGTGTTTCCAGTGTTAGGAGGGATTCAAACATGGCAGAGAGGCTAAACAGTGGGAGGGGGTGGAGCAGCAAGATGGCCATGCTGCTGCTCCACTCTCCGTTGTTTGGTCTCTGATCTACATTTGTTCAGCATTCAGAATTGCAGCAGTGAGTTTTTTTAGTAGTTCGTTAATAGGAAGCCACCTGTTTGGAGATGTAGCCAGTTGTACTATCTTATTTCAAAAGGCTTTGCTATTTGTTCTTTTACTATGGTGCAGTTCTCAAGCTGGCAGATTATTGTGGACTCTACTTGATGCAGTAAAAGGCTTCAATGGTAATGACTATGGCAGTTTAACTTGTCACGCAGAGCCAGGAGTTTTTTGATGAAATGGAGCCTCCCTGTACAGTATCAGACACCAGAAGAGAGTTTGACTGCATTAAAGTGTGTGAAGGTGCTTATACTGTTTCAAACAGGTATGCCAGCATTACCCAGGGAGAAGAAGTGTCTTTTCTCTCTCTCTGTATAGCAAGGAAAATACTATGCTCGGTGGAGCGTTCATCTCTTTTATTTTTCAGATAGGTCCAGAGGACCCAGAGAGTGGGAAAAAACTTTTGAATCTGAAGGTCTTTTTGAAGAGAATTACTGCAATTTTACAGCTGAGACAACTGAAACACAGGTGAATCCTGGCCTAGAAAAAGAAGGATTCCCATGCAGAGGTGGTTCATGGCTCAGGTCTATAGCATAAGAATCTAATGAAACCCAGCACTGGAAAAAGGGAGCTGGCTTTCCTGAAACTGTGGTTGCTGGTTTGGAGGCCTCAAAGGTGTAAACTGTATGTATACCTATTTTTTTTTTCAAACTTATGGTTTAGCTGAGAAAGACACCTCTGAAAATTTATTGTACCTTGGAGGTACACAATGTATTTTACTTGGTGAACAAGTGACTTTGCTGGTGCATGGAACTTTGCACCTCCTTATCTATCTAGATTTCTGGTATGACTTTTGTGGGTTTTGGTCACTGAGGTAGAGGTTGGACTGGAGTTGGCTGTGAGACCCGTGCGACTCCTGGCTATGGTTACATTCCCCATGAGGTGCTAATTTATTTTAGTTGCTGACTTGATATTCAGCATACTAACTGGTAATACATGGCATTGAAAATCTACAGTTGCAGAGACCATATATTTATATACCTTGCTATGTGCTTTCAGACTGCCTTATGTTGCAGCAGAATTTGAAATGAATAGAACCACTCTGACTGATATGATAAGCCTTATACTCTGCTTGAGAGACTGCCTTGCACAATTTGAGACTTTATTAATTCATCGGTCTCCCGGAAGGGGCCTGTCTTGGTGCTGTATTTATTTATATAATAGTTTTTAGATATTATGTGTCAATCTTGCTTATTCTATTTCTATTCAGGCTTTGCTATTGGTGATAACAATTATATGTGTATTTTGGTTAAAGAAGTTTTCACTGACTAACAGCTGTACTCAGTGACTAACCATAAAAATCTCACATTGTTAATTACACAAGGCAGGATTTAGTACCTTGGAGATTGCACCTAGGATGCTAATATTTATATAATATATGGGGACTAACTTTTTTCCAGACTGAGTCCTCAGAAAGCAGTTCACAGAAAGACAAACACACACACACACACACACACACACACACACACTCTTTCTGTCTCACACACAGTCGCTCTCTCTCCTTCCCTGATTTTTCGATTTCCACAATTGTTTTCTATTTATTTATTTATTTTTAGGTTGTATTTGAACATCAGGTTCGAGCGCGCTCACTGCAAGGACCCATTCCCGCTGACACTCAATCTGCATTGCTGGCAATGGGAACTGCAGGATCAACAAGATATTTGTTTTTTTTTTCCTCTTCATTTAAAGGCAGGATCAGCCAGATAGATGAAGGAAACTTCCTTTCAGAAGGTGAGGAGTGTTGATGTCGGAGCTCCTCACTAACGTGCATTGGATCTGCCATGTCTGAAGATTTGTTCTGCCCACCCACAAAGACGAGGAAAGCCCATGAAGGATTACTCAGTTTTGATAGATTGAGCATGTGTTCAACATAATAACCAGAAGGTTATTACAGTGAATATAAACTCGCAAATGTTTAGAAAAAAATTGGTCCTCAGTTATTATATGACGATATGACGCTGCATATTTTAGATATATTCCTTAAATTGCAATGGCCTGATGGGGAATGTTCCTTGGATGCTAATAGTGGAATGAATGTATGGTATCCACTACGAGTGGTCTTTGTGGCCCCAGATTAGGGTGGGGGTTTTGAGTCATGGCCTGGACTCAATACTGATTTTTGAGATATCCATGGAATGAAATGACCCAATGTGTGGGTATGGACCTGGTCCTGATGACCTATGTTTGATCCCAGGATGCAGGTCAGTTGGAAGCAGATACCTTGGGATTTGTCTGTGGAGCATGTGGTATCATATGCTATGTAGTGCTCCTCCCAGATCCCCTTATGGAGGACTCTATCTGGGAGTACAGGATGGATCACTTTGGTGCAAGTGGCTAAGGTCTTTCAATTATAACTGGGGCATAGTAATTAATGCAGGTACCTTGTCTCTTGGTTGGGTGTCTTGTGGCCTGGGACTTGACCCAACCCTTTCTCTGAGTGTTACTTTTGACACACTGAATGAGGTGTCAGATGATTAGTACACAATATGGCATTTAAGGGACCTTAGGGGTTTGAGACCCAAGCTATATTGATATGATTACTGCTGTATATTTTAGATGTGTTTCTTAACCCTTTCCTGGTACAGTTTAGGAGATCTACAAGAATAAATGTGTGTGTGTGTGTGTCTGTATGTGTGTGCGCTGCTCTGTTATCCCTTTCCTGGTACATTAACCTTTCCTTAATCAGCTTACAAATGGCTGTAATGCTATATGTTCACAGTGCACAGTTCAGAACATGAAGCAGTGCATGTGTGTGTGTGTGCGTGTGTGTGTGTGTGCCACATTTGTCTTGTCCTGCTGGTTATCATAGTTACATACATAGATACTTAGAAGTTGACGGCAGATAAAGACCACCTGGCCCACCCAGTCTGCCCTTTTAATCCCTATGTAGTGTGAGGCCCCATGCCCAAACTGAACTCTGGAGTCCCCCTTGCCTCTGGGATACCCTTGTGTCTATCCCACTCCTCCTTAAATTCTGTGACTGTTTTTGCCCCAACCACCCTCTCTGGTAGGCTATTCCAGGCATCCACCACCCTCTAAATGAAAAAATATTTTCTCATGTTTCCTCTGAGCCTTCTCCCCAACATTATTTGTGCTCCCTTGACTTGGAGCATCTCTTACTTTGGAAGGTGCTTCCTTCCTGCACTCTGTTTACAGTATAACGGTGATATACAGTATTTGAATGTCTTAATCATGTGCCCCTCCCTCCTTTCCTCCTGGGAATGGATATTTAACTCCTTTAGTCTTTCCTCATAGGTCTTATCCTGCAGGCCCTGCACCATTTTAGTTGCCCTCCACTGCACCGCCTCCACCTTGCCTATGTTCTTTCTCAGGTGGGGCCTCCAGAACAGTATTCCAGGTGCAGTTTCATGAGTGTCTTATACAGGGGCATGATGACCTCCCTCTTTCTACTCCTGATACCCCTCCCTATGCATCCAAGCATCTGGCTAGCCTTTCCAGCCACCTTATCACACTGCCTAGTTTCTTATAGGTTCTCTGAAATGATAACTTCCAGGTCCCTTTCCTACTTCGTAACTGTCAGCACCATCTCTCTTAGTTCATACTTTGCTCCTGCATTCTTGTGCCCTATGTGCATGATCCTGCACTTCTTTGCACTGAATCCCAATTACCATTCTTCGGACTATTTCTCCAGTTTATTAAGATGTTCCCTCATTCTTTCAACACCTCCTGGTATATCCACCCTATTGCATACCTTTTTATCATCTGCAAAGAGGCATACCTTTCCGTCCAGTTACTCAGCAATGTCCCCAATAATGACATTGAAGAGAAGTGGCCCAAACACCAACCCCTGTGGCTCCCTGCATGTCACCTCTCCCTCTCCAGAGTACTCCCTGTTTACCACAGCCCTCTGACTTCTGACATTCAGCTAGTTCTCCACTCACAGAAATAGTTTAGGATCCACCCCTAGGCTGTCCAGTTTGTTAATAAGCTTTCTATGGGGGAACGTGTTGAAGACCTTTCTGAAGTCCAGATAGGCCACATCCACCGCACCTTCCTGGTCCATTACTTTAGTTACCCAGTCATGCCATAGGTTAGTCAATTAGTTAGAACAAAACACAGTGCTTATCCTAAATACAGTAAAAGTTGCCACAGTAGTTAACTTTCTTATGCCATAGATATACATATATGGAGCCAGGCTAACGATTGTGTACTGTTCCTGGTATTTTGCTTTTAGCCCTCTATGCACTGTTACTTTTCTTTGAAGATCTGTAGACTTTGACACTGATTGTTGGGTCATTCTCCCTTACACTACCGATATTATCATGGGACATAGAAATGTAGATGGAGGTGGGGCATCCTTTTACTTGCAGGATACAGTGAACTTAATTCTCTTTTGAGCACTCTAGTGTTGTTTCATTGAACTGCATGGATTGCCATCACTAAGGATTTTATTTTCTCTCTGCAGGTGCAAGGGTATACTTTCCATGCTTGGCTGTGTCTGCTGTATTATCGGAAGTGGTGCTGTCTTGGATTAATATTCTTTTTAGGTACCTCCCTATACTTTAACCTTTTCATGAGGGTATTCTGTGTTCATTTTCTGGTCCTGTTTGGGATTGGGGTAGGGGCAGCAATGGGCTGTGGGGTTCTTTGTGGGTCTTGGAAAGTCAGGTTCTGTGTACCCTGTCTGTCTTATAGTGGTAACTGAGATGATAACTGGAGTACCTCCCCTGGACACCAGTCACACTCTAAATACATTATTTATTTTGTTTTGTGTCCTTGGAGAGATTTCCAGCTCATACATACAAGTTTATGTTTTGATTTGGAGTAGTTACTAGCATCTGGGCAATTTTATTGATTGGTTGGGGCAGTGGCGTCCATCTCCTGGGAGAGGACATTTCTTTGGAGTAGCCTTTGCCATTAGCCACTATGTCTACTTACAATAATCTCAGGATCATAAGTTGATATGTAAATGGGCTTAATTGTTCCTTCAAATGATGGACAGTCCTTTACAAACTCAAAGATATGGGCTGTGATGGGGCTTCCCTCCAGGAGGAGACTCACTTTTCCCCTAGGGAGGCAGATCAGTTATGCATGATATGGGCGAGGCAGGCTTTTTATAGCTCATACTCCTCCATCTTGAGGGAAGGGGCTATTCTATGTGCCAAAAATTTACAAATAAGATATCACAGAAATTATAGAGACAAGGAGGGTCGTATTCTTGTTTTGGAATGTACTTATATGGGGGAGCCCAATCACTCTGGGAATGTTTATGAAATCAATCAATCAATCAATCAATCAATCAATCTTTATTTACTCAGGCATAAACACCACTGAGCAAGATCATTTTCAGGGTGGTCCTGGGCATTAATACAATACAGTACATTTCATAAGATTACAATTATGGTGAAAAAAAAAAAAGAAAAAAACATTGTGAAGGTGCCAGTCAATATGGTCCTATACATACCGGTCAACATAATTAACATGCAAAGGTACATAATGATAAGCTTTACTGAAATGAGAAGAGACAACAATCCCATATAGTCTCCGCTAAGTAAGAGCTCATACCTAAATGATAAAAACTAAGGAGGTATTAAGGAATAGGGTAGAAATTGGGGTGAAAGAGTAGGCAGCCAAAAGGGAGGCCAGAATAGGTAAAAGGTAGAAAATAGGCAGGGCCATCTTGGATTAAGGGAACTAGGATTGTAGGTCCTAGATTTCTGTTGTTAGGAATGTGGGGTGGATGAGATACTTAGGCATAGGATTTGAGAGTGGCACCCGGGGCTTAGGGGTCATTGGCATCTGAAACAGTTGCATGATTCCTTCAGATAATCCATTAGTAGAGCTTTGAATATGAAAATGCTTGGAAGTGAGGTTAATTTTAATGAGTCTTTGCATAGTGTTTCAAAGTGATGGAAGTGAGAAGTTGATTGCTGCTGAGTCAAGGGGAGTTTTCATTCTAGGAATCTGGAAGCAGATTAAGGAGAAGCATCTCAGGCCATAGGAACCTTTAGCCCATTTGAAGATGTTCGAGATGTATGCAGGGAGGTTATCAGATAATGCTCTAAAAAAACAGAGGACAGCATTCCTTTTTCTTCTAGTTGAGAGTGAGGTCCATCCCGAAACCTGGTATAGATGACAATGATGTGTACTACGGGTAGATTTAAGATAAATCTTAGAGCCCGGTGGTAAAGGGTGTCCAGTTTGTTTAGCATCGTTGATGGGCAATGACTGTAAAGGAAGTCAGCGTAGTCCAGTATAGGTAGGAATGTAGTTTGTACTAGTCTCATTCTGGCTTCTAACGTGAGTAGGTGTTTAATGCAATAGAATAAACCTAATCGCTGTCTTAGTTTCTTTCAGGTTTTATTTAAGTGGCACAGAAAGTTGAGCTTGTTATCCAGCCAGAACCCTAGGTATTTAAAGGTATCAACTACTTCAAGGGGTTCATCTAAGAGTGTTCAGATCTGTGTGATATGTGGACATCCGGAAGTAGACTTTGGTGAGAGAATCATTGCTTTAGTCTTTTTGGCATTGAGGAGGAGCTTATGAGTGAGAAGGTTGTATTGGAGGGTGATGAAGTCTTTCTGTACGTATTCATGGGCCAAATCCAAGGATGAATTTGTGGTATAGAGTGCAGTATCATCTGTGAATAAGTGTACATTTGCTGTGCCCAGCTGTGAGTCCAGATTATTGATGTATATTGCAAAGAGGATAGGGCCCAGGATGGAGCCTTGTGGGACTCCTCGTAACAAGGATTTTTGTGGGGACAGATCTCCTATGACTTTGACTTGTTGTAACCTATTGGTTAGGTAGCTGGTGAACCATTTAATGGCAGAACTATGAAGTCCAATGTTACTCAGTGCAATAAGCATGATGGTATGATCCACAGTATCGAAGGCCTTACTTAGATCAAGGAAGAGGGCAAATATATGCTTCTTAGAGTCCAAGGCCATTTGCCAGTCTGTAGTTACTTTGGCAAGTGCTGATACTGTACTGTGTTTGGCTCTGAAGCTGGACTGAGCCGGGTTTAGCAATTTTTGTGAATCCAAATGTTCTCTAAGTTGGATGTTGACAATTTTTTCAAGTAATTTAGAGAGGATGGATAGTATAGAAATAGGCTGGTAATTGTTCAGATCACTCGGATCCCCAGTCTTGAATAATGGTAGGATGTGGGCAGTTTTCCACAAGACAGGTAGCTCACCTTGAATCAGAGAGGTGTTGAATAAGTGTGTTATGGGGGCGATCAGATAGGTATGGCTAAGTTTTAGGAAGTAAGGTTCAATATTATCTGCACCTGCACTCTTTTTTGTATCCAGAGAACGGAGGAGGTCCTCCACTTGCTTGAACGTAATTGTGAGGAAGCTGAAGGGGGTAGATCCTGATCCTCTTTTTTAATTAATTTTACATGAACTTAAGGTTGAAACTGGTTAATGGATAAGAGACAGACTGTGGTGATTAACTGTATAAAAGCATAGAAATATAGCCACTGATGGCATAAAAATGCCAGCGGTCCATCCAGTCTGCCAAAGTTCCTTATAATCCCTGGAACCTTCCCTGGAGCCTATTGTTCATCTAGGGAACTAAAGCTCCCCATCCTCTCCCCATTCTCCTCCCTGGTCCTGTCACCCTGGGCAACCACTATACCCTTCATTCTATCCCAGGCCTACTTAAATACCCTGTCTGTGTTTGCACCCACCACCTCAGCTGACAGACTGTTGTGAGGTTCCACCAATGATTCCATAAAAATGTATTTCCTTATGTCCCCCATGAACCTCCCTCTTGTTAATTTCCATTTGTGTCCACATGACCACGAGTTGGTATTCAGGGTAAAAAATTCCCTGCAGTTCAGTTTGTTAATTTCTTTAAGGAACTTGAAGGTCTCTATCATATTGTATCTCCACTGTCCCTTCTGGTTCCCATTAAGTACATATCTAGTGTCTTGAGACACTCCTGATAGGATCTGCCCTGATAGCGCTTAATCACTTTTGTTACTGTGTGCTGCACTGCCTCCAGCTTATTATTGTCCTTTCTGAGATGAGGACTCCAGAACTAGGCACCATACTCCAGTTGAGGCCTCACCAGGCATCTGTAGAGGGGATGTATTATCTCTTTTTTTCTGCTACCAAATCCCCCTCCCAATACATCCCATCATCCTGTTAGCCTTGCTGTAGGCCTTTTTGAACTAGCTGGTTTGTTAAGGGAGTTACTGATGATAACTCCTAGATCCTGTTCCTCATCTCCACACACCCTTAAGGTCAGGTGAGTGAACAGGGGGGTATCACAGGGTTCGGTACTGGGGCCAGTCCTCTTCAATATCTTCATAGGGAACATTGCAGAGGAACTGGAAGGGAAGGCATGCAATTTGTAGATGACACCAAAATGTGTAATATGGTGGACACTCAAGAGGTGGTGGAGAAAATACGCAGTGATCTAGGAAATCATGAAGAGTAGTTAAAGATGTGGCAGTTCAGGTTCAGTGCCAAGAAGTACAGAATCATGCACCTAAGGGACAGGAATCCCAATGCTGAGTATAGGATGGAGGGAGGTGTTGGCAGTCACTAGACAGGAAAGGGACCTTGGGGTTCTTATATCAGAGGACCTCTAGGTGGCAGCACAGTGTGAAAATGCCATATGCAGGGCTAGTGGGATGCAGGGGTGCATAGGGAGGGGCATCACTAGTAGGAGAAGGGAGGTGTGTTTCTGCTGTATCACACTCTGGAGTACAGTGTCCAGATCTGGAGACCGCACCTCAGAAAGGACTTACAGTGGATGGAGGTGGTCCAGAAGAGGCAACTATAATGGTGAATAGGTTGCAAAGGAAGACCTATGAGGAGAGACTGAGGGATCTCAACATGTACATTCTGAGGAGAGGAGAGGAGAGGAGAAGAAAGCAAGAGGTGCCAGTCAATCCATGAAAGGAACAAAAGTAAATCTTACCAGGCTAGGTGACAAACTAGCTTCTCTTTCATCCACTATCTCTTTCTCGGAGATTCTGCCTGTCTAGGGAAAAGGGGACAGCAGGTAGATGATCAAAGAGAAGGACATCGCTGAACTTAACTGCTGGCTAGAAAACTGGTGCAAAGAAAGAGGGTATCCCTTTCTAGGAAACTGGTGGACCTTCTGGAACAGGGACTTCTTTAAGTTTGATGGCCTGCATCTTGCTAAGGAGGGGGCTCAAGCGCTCGGACAGAAATTCAGCGTCAATGTCATTCAGTTAAACTAGTGGATGGAGAGGAGCTGCAGGCAACCCTTACATCACAAGGGTTGCCAACTACCCCTCCACCAGCATCAGCTACTGTAGTGCCTAGATACCACAAAGATACCAACAGCAGTCATAGTAAAGGCACTGCCCAGTCTAATCCACTAGGGAGAGGCATAAAGTGATTAAGGCATAAGAAATGTGACTCAGAACAGTGAAGTGGTACACAGCAAAAGGACTACCGGGGTGGAAGACTATGTGCATCAATGATTGTAGTCTATTAAACAAAATCCCTGAACTCATAGCCTTTGTGGCACAGGCACAAATAGACTGGATTGAGGTTACAGAAACTTGGTTCACCACCAACACATCTGGGATGCTACTATCCCAGGTTAGACACTCTACAGAAAAGACTGGGAGGAAAAGAAAGGAGTGGGGGTGGTTTTGTATGTAAGGGAGGGAATCTGTACAACAGAGATCCAGGGGAATCACAGTAAAGCAGAGACTATATGGGTCACCCTGGGAGCAGGGGAAAATGCCCCCCTCCAGATGGGAGTTATGTACAGACCCCCAACTCAGGAAAGTGAAATCGAAAAAGAGATCCTGGAAGCCATCTCAGTTATGGTAGACAGGGGTGAGTTGCTGCCTGTCAGTGACTTCAGTCAGGCAGATGTGGATTGGACCTCATACACAGCAGCCACAGAGTGGAGCAGATCATTCCTGTTCATGCTGTGGGGGCTAGGTCTAAATCAGCTGGTTGACTTACCCACCAGAAACAAAGCAACCCTGGACCTGATGCTCACAAACAGCAACAAGATTTCCGATGTTCATGGGGGTGTTAATCCTGGGACTAGTGATCACAGGTTGGTCTCATTATCAGCAAAGACAGAGGAAGGTAAAAGTCACACAAAAGTCAAGATACTTGATTTCAGGAAAGAAACTTTCCAAAATAAAATCCAGGATCAAGACCATGCTTGACACCAGTAACAAGGAGGATGCAGAACACTTCTGGGAGAGCTTAAAGAATGCCTTACATACAGTCACCGAGCAATGTGCAAGATAAATCAGCAAAGCCAAAAGAAGAAAGAACCCTTTCTGGTTCTCCAAAGAGGTAGCTACCAAAATCAAGGACAAAAAAGAGGGCTTTTAAGCAGTATAAGGAAACAAAAGGAGAAACAGACAGGGAGGAATATAGGAACAAACTCAAGGAGGCAGGAAAAGCAATTCGGATAGCCAAAGCCCAGACAAAGGAAAGAATAGCACAGGGGGTTAGGAAGGGAGAAAAAACTTTCTATAGATACAGAAGACAAAAAGGAACAGTAAAGGGGGAATAGCCCAACTAGCAACAAGGGAGGGCGAGCTGTTAGAGAAAGATCAAGACAAAGCAGAGTTGTTAAATTCTTGTGCTCAGTCTTCACTATAGAAGATATTGGCGAAGAACTGACACTAGGACACAGCAGGATAGTGGAGGGGTAGACACAAGCCCCATCACAAAAGAGAGGGTCTTAGAAGAGCTAAGCAAACTTAAGTTGGATAAAGCCATGGGGTCAGATGGTATCTACCCTAGAATACTTTAAGAGGTTCAGGAAGAAATAGCTGCACCGCTAGCTGAACTGTTCAATCTATTTCTGGAAAGCGGCAGACTACCTCAAGACTGGAAAAGGGCAACAGTTGTGCCCTTGCACAAAAGTGGAAGCAAGGAAGCAGCAGGAAACAATTGCCCAGTTAGCCTGACCTCTGTAGTGGAAAAAAATTATGGAGGCATTACTAAAAGAGAATAGTTGATTACCTAAATGAAACTGGATAACTTGATCACCAACCAGCATGGCTTCCCAGCAGGATGCTTGTACCAAACAAACATGAATGATTTTTTTTTGATTGGGTTACTAGAACAGTGGAACAGGGTGGAGCAGTGGATGTGGTGTACCTAGACTTCAGAAAGCCCTTTGACACCATTCCCCACAGGATACTTGCTAACAAACTAGAACACACTGGAGTCAGACAGAAAATAGTAAACTGAATTAGAAACTGGCTGCAGAATAGGACCCAGAGAGTTTTGGTCAATGGGACATTATCAAGGGAGGGAGGTGTGACCAGTGACATTCCACAGGGATTGGTGCTGGGTCCAGTCCTCTTCAACAGATCCATCAGTGGCATCACTGATGAACTGGAGGGGAAGGTTTGCCTGTTTGCAAATGATACAAAGCTCTGCAACAGGCTGGAAACACTAGAGGAAGCATTAGGTATGGAAGCTGACCTAAGGAAACTGGAAGAATGGTCCAGAAATAGGCAGTTAAAATATAATGCCAAGAAGTGTAAGGTGATGCACCTGGGGAAGTGGAATCCAGGAAAAAGGTATGTACTAGAAGGTCATCAATTAGAGGAGACAAAGATGGAATGGGATCTGGGTGAGATCATTACCAATGATTTAAGGATAGGAAAGCAATGCAAAAAAGCAGTGCAGAAGGCAAGTGGTATTCTTGGATATATAGTAAGGGGTATTATGAGCAGAAAGCAGAAAGTTATCATACCCCTCTACAGATCCTTGGTGAAGACACACCTCGAGTACTATATTCAGTTCTGGAGGCCTCACCTACAAAAGGACTTCGACCATCTGGAGATGGTGCAGAGAAGGGCCACAAAGATGGTACAGGGGCTGCATCATGAGCCACATGAGACAAGACTCAAAAAGTTGAATTTATTCTCTTGGAACAGAGAAGAAACAAGGGAGACATGATAGAAACATGTAAGTACACCGAGGGAATTATCACAACTCAGAAAGAAAGCCTCTTCCAGGAAAACAGGGCAGCGCATACAAGAGGGCACAACTTGTGTCTGGTGGGAGGCAAGTTTAAAAGCAATTCTAGAAAGTACTTTTTCACTGAGAGAGTGCTAGACCCATGGAATGGCCTGCTACCAGAAGTGGCGGCATCAAAGACAGTTAGGAAATTCAAACTCACTTGGGAAAGGCAATGTGGGCAACTTAGGAAAAAATATAATTGGGGGGGTAGCCACCTTGGGCAGACTAGATGGACCACATGGTCCCCATCTGCTGACACTTTTCTTACATTCTTATGTGGCATGATTGAAATCTGCAAGTACCTCAAAGGGGTGAACTGAGTGCAGGAAGGGAACTGTTTCAAATGAGGACAAGCTCCAGGACTATGGGGCATATGATGAAACTGGAGGGGGAAGCTCAGGAGGAATGTAAGGAATTATTTCTTCACTAAAAGCGTGGTAGATACATGGAACCAACTGCCCACTGAAGTGATGGAGGATAGAACAGTGGAGGGCTTCAACCATACATGGGATAAACAATGGGGTATATCATATCAGAGGCAGGGAGTGGGGAGAGTTGCAAGAGACCAGACAGTATCTGCTGAGGTAGAACAAGCAGAGAACACTTGGGCATGTTGGTCTGGCCAAGTGGTCTTTTTCTGCCCACAAATTTTATTTTTCTGTGTTTCTATGAACTGAGGGGAGATTGATCCCATGTTATTCTGTAGATGACCTGAACCTTGCTCTAGACCTAGCAGTAGATGTATATGTCTTGGTACCCTGACAAGAATACCAGACTGTGACCCATGTTTTGGCTTCTTTTTGGTAAGTTGGACTTTATTATTCAAGGATCACCCATCCAGGGTCTAAGAATTTTACTTACTACTCTTCAGCCCATGGGACCTGCAGCTAGATTGATATCCTGGGCCAGATCCGCAAGGGGTGACATAGGGTTTTTTCAAGCCCTGAGTCAAACTCATTTGTTGGAACAACTTCGGCAACAACTTTGCCACATACTGTGCCTAAGTCTAGTAGACTGGGAACATTTACAACACTTTTGCTGATTTGCGGCAGCTTGCAGCTAATGTTTGGTGCAAGCCCCATAAAAAGAGTACCCAGAATTGCCACAAGCCAGACCTGAAAAAGTTGGTCTAACTTGCAGCAATTAGTGCATGGGATTGAGAATCCTGATCGCCAGATCGGAGTATGCCGCAAGCCCCATGCTCCATGTATTCAGTGCAGCTGGGCTTGTGGCATTTGCAGTTCATTGAGAATCTGGTCCCTGTATTTATCTCAGGAACTGCTCTTCCAGGTAAAGAATATGGAATTGAGCAGTATTCTAGTTTAGCATTTTATCACTGTGCAGCTAACTATAGACTGGTGGAGATCTCCTTACAGATGGAACAAGTGGAGAATGAATGTCTGCCTCCACCATTTTCCTTCATTTTGCACATGGCTGAATGACAAATTACAACAATATGTTGATCTTAATACTTACACAAAGATCTCTCACTCTACATTATAGAAGACAATGAAGGCAGTGGTGAGGAGTGAACTTATTGCCACGCTTTGTGCCTTTGTAGGGACTGAGAGAGAGAGAGAGAGACATGCAGGAGAAGGAGGACCCTCTCTGGGCTTTGGATCAGGAACTCCATGCAGATCCCAATGGCAATCAGACCTTGAAAGGGACTATTCAAATGCTTAGGAGAGATGCATTGGCTGGCTTACAGAAAAAAACCTGAATATACCCTTTTCAAGCTCATCTAAAAGTATTTGGAGGCAGGAGAGCAGCTGGATAGACTTCTAGCCGAATGTATATGGCTCAGGAAACAGATCGTTACATCTCCGTCATACAGTCTAACTCTGGGGCAACAGTGATGATGCCTTTGGCAAAAATGCTGAATTTATTACATTTTATCAGTCCTTATATACTGTTACTTGTTCCGGTTCCCACAAGGTTGCAATTTGATGTCTTTTTCTCAGATGTCTATCTCTCCAAGTCCTGCAAGATGACACTGATTATCTTGGGTTAGCCTGTTTCTGCTCTGGAGGGGAAGGCTATTTCCTCAATGTCTTGAGGAAAATTACACAGCTTAGATGATTTCTGCATATAATTATATGCAGCCTTCTCTTCCATTTTAGTGCCACAACTCTCAGAGATCATGAAAGAGGCCACAAAAAGAGGAATGGTACTGCCACACTTTTTCCCAGGCACTAATTCCCTCATCTTGAAGAAGGGTCAGAACAGCACCAGCTGTGCACACTTTCTCACCTATCTCACTTATAAAGATGTAAGCCAAAATATTCACTACACTTATGGTGGGACAAGTGGAATAAGTCATGCCCTCCTTAATTTACTCTACTCTACTCTGACCAGGTAGGTTTTGGCCTGGGCCATTTGGGTCCAGACAATGGTCCCTATTCACAAATATGTGGAGTGGGTATGCACTATGTAACACTGCTGCATAGCCCACTCTGCACCCACCACACCCACTGTGCCCACACCATGCCAGTCATGAAACATTTACGACTCCCCTACACACTGGATCCCCCCACCGATCACGGAGCTCCACATATGGGTGGGATGGAGGGTGGTGTGGGGGTACCAGCACTCCGTCTGATGTACAAATGTGCAGAATGCAGTACATGGGGGGCCAGTGGCTGTGCCATGTCCAGGCAATCAAAGTCCCGGTAAGCACCTCCCGAGTTGCAGCCACTGGGTACAGAGGTGGTGGATGAGATCTGTGGACCCCTGCTATGGACACCAATGATGTCAGAGCACATCTTGGTGTGCAGGGGGGGAGTGAATGGGGCACAGGCCCCTTCTGGTGCAGTCGGCACACTGCACACCAGCTGCAGACATGGTGACACACGGGTGCAAGTGATCGACTATGGGGACCCGGGCAGCCAGAGAATTGGCTGCATGGCTGGCTCTTCTGCTCCATGCCAGGTCACCCCCAGAGATCCTGCATGCCTTGGGAGGTGGGTCCACATTAGGGGACCACACAAAGGCTGGCGTTGGTGCATACAGCCCGCACACAGAACCCCCATGGATGTGGAGCTGCATACTCACCAACGTGCCACTTGCACATTTTGTTGTGTATAGGGGCCAATATCCACAGCTCTTGGTTCTGTTTTGGGAGGTCTATTGGCCTCACACCCCCACTGTCACCCTGTCATTGCATGCAGAAAGAGCCTTTGATGCAGTGGAGTTGCAGTACTTTTTAGTACTCAGCAGCTTTTGGTTCACTCCAGGCTTTCTCTTCCTGGTTTGTCTGCTGTACACTCCCCTGATAGCCACAATTCTGATCAACTAGGTCATTTCTGCTCTATTTTCTTTAAGTTGAGAGACTCAGCAATGGTGCCCCAATCCCCAAATTTGTTTCACTTAGCTATAGAGCACCTAATACAGAAGGTCCTAGTGGCACCCTATTTCCCTGGTTTGTCAGTGGAAGGGGATACTCATAAGATTATTTTATTCATAAATCTGCTTACTAACATTCCTTGCTCCACAGTCTGTTCAGACAGAATACAGTATTAAAGGAATATTTTCCCTTTTTGGAGCACAAGTTAAATAGTGAGAAACTGCAAATTCTTCACTTGAATTTTGCCTGTTCTAAATCTCTATTTGTGGGGTAACCATTGCAATGGTCTACTTGGGGTATGGAATTCCTGGGTATAACTATGAAGAGTTCAGTGTCCTATATGTTAAAAGGTAATTTGGCCATAATTGTTGCAACAGTTAAAAATAATGTTCAGCATTGGAGTATTACAGTATTGGGGTCAGGTTAATATCCTGAAACTTATCACACTGCCTGAAGTGCATTACCTGTTGTCCAATCTTCCATTGGGGTCCCTTCATCATTCTTTAGAAAGTTGGACTCTGTTTGTTCTGCTTTCATGGGCTCAGAAAAAAAAAAACAGAATTGTTATGACAGTCATGAAATGATCATGGGCCAAATGAGGATTTGGGCTTCCAGATAAGCAGTGCTACCACTTGGCCTATATGTTCCAACACAGCTCACTTTGTGTTGACTCCTCCTTGATGCCACCAATGCCTTGGTAGGCAGAATTAGAAAGTGTGCAGGTGGCAGCTCCCTCCCAAATAACCTTAGTAAGCCCTGATTGGAAACTACCTCTTTTGGATTCTCCTTGCACTAACCATCATTGGGGGGATTGGGCAAGAAAGGTAGCTCAGAAAGGGTAGGATAACAATTTTTTTCATCAGTGGCCTATCTGGGGTAACCACACTCTGGCCCAGATAGTCAAAAGAGTTGAGCCATGCGCAATAGAGTTGCACCTGCACAAGTCCAAAATTGCGCCATTCTGCGATATTCAGCAGGAGGCTGTTGCGCCCCCGAAATCATGCTGAGCAACAGCGCAATGATAATGAAGGCATGCACAACCAAAGGGGGAGGAACCATGCATAAATGGCGCAGTGCACTATTGAAAGACTTGCGCCATGCACAATAGTGGAGCAAGCGGAAGTTGCGCCATAGCGGAAATGAGCCAAAATAAAAAGGAGCAAGGAAGAGGTGCAAGAACGCTACAGGGAAGCCACATGTGTCAGAGACAGAGGCAGACAGACAGGGCAGGAGGCACAAACAGGGCAGGCCAGGGAAAGGTCACACTGAACAGCCAACCACAGGGAAGGTGTGGGGAGCCACACAGCACAGAGGCCAGAACAGGCAGGTGTACCCGGTGCAGGGGAGGTAGCAGCCAGAACAGTGGGGGGAATACAGCAACAGCTGCCGGGGGTGAACACAAGCCAGGGACATGGCCAGTGCCACCTTCCACATGGAGGCGTAATGAGGGGTGAGAAGGTGGATGACAGGGGAGCAACGCCGTGGAAGGGCCCGTTGGCGGTATGCCCCCAACAGGCAGTACCGAGCCCGCACCAGCTTTGAACTGTACACTGATACTGAGATTGTGGGCCGGTACCACCTGAACAGGGCAATTCTGGGTAGCTCTGTGAGCTGTGCAGTGATGTGATGCAGGCACCCACACGACAGAGCCATGCCCTGTCAGTGGAGACCAAGGTAACAGCCTGCATGTGCTTGCTCACCACAGGTACCTTCCAGAGACCAACTGGGGACACCACAGGCATAACCCAGTTGGCCACGTCATGACACCTCACCCAATTCCTCAGTGCACTGCTGCCACATGCTGAGAATTACATCTATTTCAGCACAGTGGCGAGGCTGTGGAAACATACAGGAGTTCCACAGGTAGCTTGCATATACCTGGTGGTGAGGGCAATGAGCTGCACCCATGTGGCCATAAGCACACCACCTGGCCCTAGGGGGCCGCATACATAAACTGCAAGGGCTATGCCAGCATCAACTGCCAGGTGGTGTGCGATGCCAGTGGACGCATCATCAATGTCTATGCCATGCACCCTGGGGGAGCACATGATTCTTTCATCTGGCACCAGATGGCACTGTGCCACAGATTTGAGAGTGGGGACATCCCCACTGGACACCTAGTGGGCTAGTATGTAAACCACATGGACAATCATAGGGCCTGGGGGGGCATGGCCAGACGTGTCATGGGTAGTGGCCTACATGGCCTGGGGAAGGGCGATGCTGATCACAAAACTAACCTCTGCCCTCTACACACAGGTGACAGTGGATACCCACTCCATCCCTGGCTGCTCACACCCTACCGGCGGCCTGCGACCCCATCGCAGCAACTCTAAAATGAGGCACACACCACCACACGTAATGTCATTGAGCGGGTGTTCGGGATGCTGAAGGCATGTTTCCGTTGCCTGGACACCTCCGGCGGTGCCCTACAGTACAGCCCCTCAAAGGCCTGTGGGATATTCCTGGCCTGTTGCATCCTGCACAACATGGCCAATGAATGTGGGATAGCCATACAGGTCGAAGAGGGGGACAGAAATGGGGACGATGGGGATGTCAGTGATGATGGTGATGGGCAGCCCCCCTTGGCCAATGGGACCCATGACTGCTCCTGCTGGCACAGCTGCACTGGGACACCATCACGAGGGAGCACTTCTGCCAACCCAGGTAAGTCATGTGGCCATGCGCAACCACCAGTGGCCAAGGCACAACCCACAAACACGCACGGACACACACCGGGGGAGCATGCCGTCGAGGGAAGTGGCAGGGCACAGAGGCACACACACAACCAGGGATGGGTGAGGATTAACATGCCACGCCGAAGGACACACACACACGCACACACACAATGCAACAAATGTGCACAGAGGGCAGAAGGCACACCAACCTAGAATGCACACCCTAGCAACACACATGTCCACAGGCCACCACGCCCACTGCCTATCCATGTGCATGTGTCAGATGCTGAGCACCATTGCACTTTGGTGTACAGCGCAATGCTGGCATCATCATGCACACACAACTGCGGACAGCAGCCGGGAGGGTGTGCAGTTGGACTGTGTGTCCATGTGCAGGGCCGAGTACCCACCTGTGCACTGCCCACTGACACACACAATGCACACAGGGCAGCAGCAGACAGTAGCCATGCTGGAGACAGGTCAATCACATGACACAGTGCCACGGCCACCACGGATGCGTGGGTGGCCCCGAGGAGACCTGCCAGCACTGGCAGGCTGACCACTGGCCTCTTGGGCTGGCACCAATGGTCCCCCAGGGGTTCCACTGTGTGAACACGACTGCGCTCGCGCAGGGGTCTGCAGCACACTGAACATGCCTGCACCAGGAGTGCTCGGGATGCCCACAGCTGAACCCAGTGTCGACAGGGTGGAAGTTGCACGATGCCGGGAATGGGGGGTGGATAGTGCACTGCGTGGTGTCCGCGATGCATGGGCACCTGATTGTGTGCCCATTGTGGCCATGACAGCAATGAATGCCTGTGCATGCCTGTCAATGGCAGCGGTCACATCCTCCCGCAATCGGTCCATCCCTGCCAGGATCAGTGCGGTGTTCTTGCTGCAATGCTCCTCTGCCCACTCCAGAGCCACACGCAGTGCATCCATGACCATCGCAAGCCGCATCTGCTGCTGGACCGATGCTCGCAGTAGGTGGGTGTGCTCATCCAAGAGGTCATCAGCCTCCTCGGCATCCTGTCCCTCAGGGTGTGCAAGGCCCTGATGTTCAGCACCCCTTGAGGGTGGGTGCTGCGCACCAGGACCAGGTCTGGGCATGTCCACAGGCAGTGCACAGATGCCGCCACTGAACCCTGTACCCCCAAGTCCAGTGGGCGACTGCTGATGCTGCCCCTCCAGCTGCCTCACCCCAGGGCTCAGTGGTGCCACCACAGTGCCCGCAACAGTCCCACTGTCCTGAACAGACACCAGTGCTGCCCCACTGGTGCTGACAGGCACAGCCTGGGACTGTGCTGACATGTAGGCCTCCACAGCAGCACCACCCACAGCCATGGGCTTGAATTTCCCTGCTGTGTGGCCATCCTGTGGCACACACATGTCACTGCCCATGACGGTCATGTCATCATCACTGGTGCTGGACTCTGCCCCGGCCACAGCCACAGCGTGCTGGCATCCATGGACAACAGCACGCTGGGACACAAGCAGGGCTTCCTCCACACCTGTCATAACGACATCAGTGTGGACAGCCAGGTGGACCCACTGTCACAATGATCCGCATATACCTGTGGAGGTGGATGGTCCCACCTCCGACTCCATCCGACTGTCCGCAGTGGACAGGCCCACCACCGCTGACCCATGCAGATGCTCAGGATCAGGGAACAATATGCAGAATTACTGTGTGAGAAAGTGGAGTTCGCAATACTGAAAACCAGGGCAAACTATATAGACCATGGGAAAAAAGCTGGCTAACTCCTGGCACTTAGAATTACGAAACAAGAGACAGCAAGAACCATTAAAGCCATTCGGTCATCCTATGTCAGGGCCCTTAAACTGAATTTGCAATCCATAGTTTCTGAATTTGAGCACTATTAACAGGGGCTTTACAGTCCAATGATAGACCGCCCTGACTCAGAGAGAGTAGTTGACTACCTTGTCAGTATATCGCTCCCCACTCTAAGAAACTGCCAAGTGAACAGTTTGTAAACTTTTAGGTTTTGCTCCCTCTACCACTGCCCAGGTAAATGAAATTGCTACTACTGAAAATGGTAATGAGACTGTAATGAAATTTGAAGATGAGATGGCACAAGAAAATGAAAATGCTATCTTTGAGTCTAGCCTCCCTCTACAGGTGTCCAGAGTTAGTACTGCAAACAACGTGTCAGGTCATAGTGAAACTGCTATGTAGTCAGGAGTAAAGAAAAACAAATTCTACCTGGGCAACTTAATTCTGAAAGGGAAAACAGAAATATTTTACTTTTAAATAAACATTGAAAACAGATTGAGCTGTGAAGCTTTGTTGGACTCAAGAGCAGAAGTGACCCTGATGTCTAGAAGTTCTTTTGACAAACATACTGTGGCCTTAGGTAACTTGAAGGTGCTGAACATTGTCTCTGATGGCTTACAAATTGTAGGTTATGGGGAAAAAGCCCAGAAGCCCTTAGGTAAAGTTTGGTTGAAGTCACTCTAAATGATGGTGCTGCCCATCAATGGTTTCTCTCCAGTAAGTTCGTAGTCAGCAAAAAGAAGACAAAGTCTATGCTTTTTGGGTCAAAGCCATTCCTGGCCAAGGTCACCAAAACTAATTCCTCCCCTCTCGTATTCACCTCAGCTGGCCCTCCCATTGAAAATGTCCCTTTCTTTAAATACCTAGGTGTTATCCTTGACCCCATCCTTACTTTCTCTGTGCATGTAAATAACTGAGTGCAGCGAGTCAACCAGAAGCTAGGTGTTGCCTACAGACTCAAGCAATTTCTGTCTGATGAAGTGTGCCTAGCTATCACACAAAGAAACCTGCTTCCCCTACTTGAATACTGCTCCCTTATCTACTCCTTCATGTCCTTGGTGATGCATTCATGACTGAACATGGTGTACACCTGCATCTGTTGATTTGTCCTTCAAGCTCCTTACTCCACCTATCACTGCATACTCTACCAGTCCCTAGGGTGGCTCCCTCTTCAAGGCTGCTTTGATTATGTCCTTGGTTTTATAGTGGACAATATGCTTAGGGCACCCTCCATTCCCCATAATCATCTCTTCTAACAGCAGAGTGGCTACTAGGAACTTCTGAGTATCCTTCACCCCTCCTCTGGATGTCCCCCACACCTCCACTTTCATGGGTAGCAAGGCTTTCTCCATCTCTACCCCCTCCCTATGAAACATACTCCCTCCATCCATCCGCTCATTCTCCTCCCACCTGTCCTTTAAGAAAAATCTAAAAGATTGGCTCTAATTAGAAGTCACCTGTCACTGCTTTTCCAACTTATTCCGGGTCCTCCTCACCCCCCCCACCTGAGATGCACCTGTCTAGAGACTGATCACTTGGCTACTATATTTTGTCTCTAGAATGTCCACTATACTAGACTATTTGAACCTTGCTGTACATCTCTGCTCCCCTCCCTTTGCACTGTTCTTCTCCTGACATTAATCACATTAAGGATCCCTGCAATTTGTTCCTGTATTTTTCCATCTTCTGCATTTTCAGTTTTTGGTCTGTATTTTCTGTATTTCTGTAACTGCATTATTATTTGTGTTGCAAATAGCAACTTCTGTACTATTTATTGCTTCACCTCATGTTGAGGTGTGACCATTCACTATGTATACTATGAACTGTATTACCTGAATTGTTCCACCATGTGGTCCAGATCATGATTGAAAACAGTCCCTCAGATCGACTCACTTACCCAGTTACCAGAGACATTAACTAAATAAATAAATAAATACAATTTGGCATAATGGAAATTACCCATCCTATGTATGTTAGCAGCAAAAACAGGGGATGTGTTTCTGATTGGAAATGACCTTCTGAAAAGGCTTAGACCTGTTATTGATTATTTCCATTGATAGCAGCATCAGTGTGGTGTTATATAAAAAACATGATTCAGAAAACCATGTTATTGCTCTTGCCTGCAAAACTTTGGATGATGTTGAAAAAAAGTTTCAGACTAGGAAAAGGCATTATTTCTACTGTATGGGCAGTATAATGGTTCAAAAAAATATATTTACAGTAAGAGAGTTGCTGCAGAGACTTGTTGCCAACCTGTTGTCTTTCTGGGGAGCCAGAAACTCAGGGATGGTAATGTGTCCAGCAGCAGGACAGAGGCCTGGACCTTAGCACTCTAGGGCCTTCCTTTAGAGCTCAAATATGCTAAGAACTGCTGTAGCTCCAGGGGTGGTAGATCTACAGAGAAATTATTATATTGTGGAGGAACATCCTGTACAAGATCCTGAACAACCTGCGGAATTGGAAATAGTGCAAAAACAAAACAGACACGACCGTCATGATGAAAATGTGCTTGGGAATTTTCTTAGAGCATATGTTGATGGTTGTGCAGTACACCAAGATAGAAGTCAGCATTTTGGTTTAGGAGTGATATGGCATGAAAATATACCATGTCCTCCTATCAAATACCAGCTTGGTTCCAAGTCTAAACAATATGCAGAGTAAGCAGCTGTCTATGCATCCATACAAACTGCAGTGTGGCATAACTTGCAAGACATTGTAATTTGTACTGATTATGATTATGTTAGGCATAACTTCCTTACACCTTTACCATACTGAAAGGTGAATGACATGATCAGTTCAAGAGGTAACAAGGTAATGCATGCAGAACTTATCTTAGCTACAGATCAGTTAGTTCAGGAACACAGTTTGATTGTGTTTTAGAAAAAGGTAATAGGGCATTCTAAAGCTCAGGGACCAGACAAAACTGGAAATGACCTAGCAGATGCTCTGGCTATTGAAAATGCTTTAACTGGAGAAGCATGGAACTTTGTTCTTCCTGTCAAAGTTAATATGAACATGTTTACTCACCAACAAAAACAACAGGAAAAAGAAAAATAAGGTCATACACTTGTATAGTGGTAAACCTGATTCTGATTTGGTGAAAATGCAACAAGATGACAAAACAGTAGGACATTTTTATTGTTTCATTAAGGATCCCAATGGGAATATGATTTCTGAAAGTGAACTACAAATGGACCATGAACTGAAAGCCATGTATGACCAAAAGGTAAATTCCAGTTTAGGAATAATCCTCTGGTAAGAACTGGTGAAAAGTCACAGAGGCTCAAATGGGTCATTCCTTTAAGTCATAGGAGGATTATGTTACAACATGCTCATGATGAACCATCTGGAGCACATAGGGGGAAGAGAAGAACTTCTGAAACATTAAAAGAAGAAACCTACTGGCCTTACATTTACAGTGATGTTGCAAAGTATGTACAATGGTGTATAACATGTTGCAGATTTTAGCCTTCTTCTCTAAGACACAGAGCACCACTGCAATTAAAAGGAATTACTATGCCTTGGTCTGACATCCAAATTGACTGGATTGGTCCTGTTACAAGGTCTTCAAGGGGTAATCAATACCTTTGGACAGTTACTTGTCTATTTACAAAATGGGTTGAATGTCTACCTCATCCAAATAATACATCTGAAACTACAATTTTGTTATTAATAAACCCTGTGTTTTGCCACTGAGGATTACCAATGAGAGTGTAATCTGATAGAGGTTATCATTTTACAGGTGAAATTATAGAAAAGGTGTGGAAAATACTATGGTTTCCAAGAAAACTACATGTGTCCCAGCATCTGCAATCATCTGGACCAGTGGAATGTGTTCACCAAACAATGGTGTATATACTAAAGAAATACCCGAGTTCTTCAGGAAAAGAATGGGATGTAAAATTGCCACTGGTGTTAATGGCTGTATGTGCTACTCCTATTAAGTCTACAGGCATATCTCCTTTTAAAACAATGATCTTTTGTGCACAACAGAGAATGTAAATTTGGCATGTGCTGCTACAGAGCATGAATATTCTTGCAAACAACATCTGCAAGAAACTTTTGCATTTGCTCAAAGGAAGTTAGAGAAAAGTGTTCAAGGTTCTAAGTCCTATTATGACTGAAGAACTAATTCAAAAGAATATCAAAATGGAGATAATGGGCCGGATATTCAAACTATGTCGAAAAAGTGCGCAACAGCAGGAGCAAGCACGTCAATTGCGCATAGGCGCAACAGACGCGATATTCAAACATGGAGCAAAACAAATTGTGCAAACACACAACGTCTGAATATCGCACAAACTGCGCCATAGCGCAACCAGAAAGGGGAAGCTGAGCAGAAAGGTTGTGCCATAGCGCAACAAGGCTAGCCCAGCTGAGCAGTCCAGAGGTGCCATAGCGCAAGCAGAGCCCCTCACCCACACCCCCAGCAGAGCAATGGAACTGCACAACCAGGGAGGCAGGCTGGGGCCCACCACCAGCCATGCCACACATGAGGCACAGGAACACTGCAGAACCAACAAGACACCCTTGCACAAGCACAGCATCACTGGGGGAAGGATGGATGATCCACTGGCCCATGGGGACAAGCCAACAAAGGGCCATGACGCCCCAGCACAACCACTGTCAGGCTGAGACTGCCACACACTGGGGGTTGACAACCACAGTGCACAGCAGCCCCCCGTCTGCACAGCACACCTTGCACCGTGACCCCAAGACACCACCCATGTGCAGTGACTGTCACTGCAATAAACACCATGCATCCCCCCGGCACACATCAACCTCGTGTAGCATAGAACCATACAAGCCAGACCCACCCTGGGCACCCAGCAGTGGGCAGCAGCAGATGGCAAGACTGACTGAAAGTCACTGCCATACTGGAGACACCTCCCCATGCACACACACACACACGCACACACACACACATTCCCAGGACCATACCACTCCAGATGGCATGCACACCACTGCAACTGAGCAACCATAGCCAACTGCAAATCAGAGACCACCACAGTATTCATAACAAAATATATATATATTGGAAAACAGAAATTACAACAACAAGATCAAGAACAAAACTATATACAGATATGTACAAGACAAGGGGGGGTAGGGGTACAAGGTAGGGGTGGGCAAGGGAAGAGGTGAACAACTGGGAGAGGGAAGGCAGGGTGGGAGGGATGGGTGAAGTGGGAAGGGGAAGCACATTTATCACCTTGCAGGCTGGTCTGCTGCTGCCTGGTGCTGTCCCTGTCGCCTCCGCCATCGCCTGACCCCATGGCGCTGAATGTCCTGGAGGTTGTCATGTGTTGCAATGGAGACCCTGGTCAGCCACTGGAGGGCACGGTCCATCCTGCGTAGGATGCTGAGGCCTAGGAAAAGGGAACACAGTCAATGGCTGTGACTGTCCAGAACCCTGAACACCACCCATCCTGCAAGGCATATAGCCCAGTGCCCCGCACCTGTGATGGTATGCACCCACCACAGTGACCATGCACATGACACGCCCAACCAGGCAGCACCAGCTATGTGCACCACTGCACACACACACTGCCCATGTCCATCACAGCACAAACAAGGCTGTCAGTGACGTGGCAATGTGGTGGGATGCCAGTTCCACAGCCATGTGCCCAGTGCATGCATGGACCACCAGTGACGCACACACAGACATGCAGTGACACTGGACAGTGATGACTGTCACCTGTGTCATGCATGATTGTGTTGTCCATGGCTGGTGGTCATGCCCACCCCCTTCGGCATGCAATAGCATCCATGATGTAATGATACTCACACTCTTCAAGCAGCTGTGGCTGCTGCTGCTGCCACTGTGGCCCACCCCTCATGTCTCCTCCGTCCGCCACCTGGGCCCTGCCATGGCCCTCCTCAGCCTGTGCCTGCATCCTCTCCACCAGGCCTGTGGGTGACAAATGTTGAGAAAAACATCAGTGTGACCCCCAAAGCAGACTGCCCCCTGCCCCAGTGAGTGTGCCTGCCCACACAGCCAGACCCATGCATCTCACACCTGCACACACTGACACAGCCAACCATGGCAGAGCCATCCCCCATGCACCGCCACCAAAACACAGTCACACCCCTATGGAGAATACAGGTGCATAGATGGTACACCCACCTGGCCTAGGCACAACGCCCCTTGTGGCACGTGACCTGAGGCACCACAGCATGTCCGGCTCCCTCCTGTGGAGGTCACTAAACCTGTGCCTGCACTGCTCCGCAGACCAGCACCACCCTGTGACCCTCACCAGGTCAGTGGCCACCTGCAGCCACACCTGGGTGCGGGCCATGGTGAGGGGCTCATCCCCGTACAGTGCCTCAAAGTGGGGCTCAACCAGGGCCACCAGGTTGGCCACCTCCACCTGGCTCCATTGGGGAGCTCTCCTGCGTGCCATATTTGGGGTCGTACAGCAGGCAATATGGCGCCCCGCAGCACGGCAACCCCACGTGGAAATGTTGCGCAATAGACCACCATAGGTTCCAATCACGCTGTTCATACAGTGCCGTCGGTTCACATAGCGCTGTCACCAAACAGCGCAATAGAGCTGTACACATGGCAGCCGAACAGCACCAGGGGGCAAAGGTCGGACACCAGGTCAGGGGTCTATGACGCAAGGCCACGCACAGTGCCATCTGACGTCTACGCATCCTGCGTGACCGATCACCTGCGTGCCAGTGCCACAGTGGACTATTGCACAGTAGTGCCACAGTGCCATATGGTGCCCAGTGCTGTAGCGCCACTGGCACAATGGTGGCCATGGCCTGAATTGCCGATCGCACACAGCACATCATCAGCGCGGCAGATGCCTGCGTAAGCTACCTGGGCATGCGCAATGCAGTGTACCACAGTCACAGATCTGCGCCATTGGCTCAGCCGGCTCAACCGTATTGCGCAAATCGCAATGGCGTGATATTCAGCCGACACATGCAAATCATCTGATCAGCCATTCAAAGGCGCAGTGGCACGATATGCATCTCATTACAGTTGCTCCACTCCTAATTTGCATGCATTGCACTATAAATGTGCGACATCGGGCTGCGCTGGCCAGATTCGGTTACTGCAGGTGAGAGGTGGGTTGCATGCTGTGGGATGTTCTGGACAATGGTCATGGGATAACACTGTAGACTGCACAGTGACAGGTGTCCACTTCCACCCATACAGATCACCATGACCGAGCAGAGCCAAGGTGAGGGTGAGGATGGTGGGCAGAAGAGGAGGCCCAACTTCACCATGGCAGAGACAGAGGCCCTCTTCCAGGCCTACCTGGAGGAGGAGGAGGCACTACTGAGTGGACTGCGGGACACCCCTCAGGCCTGTGCGGCTGCATGGGAGGGGGTAGCTCGGGCAGTGAACCTGCACGGAAGCCACCAGCGCTCCGTGCAGGAATGCAAAAAGAAGATGGGGACAGACTGCAGGAGGGTGAAGGAGAAGGTGGCAGCCCTCAGGGTGGCATGTGCTGGCACTGGTGGGGGCCAGCCAGCGGTGGTGGAGCTGACCCCAGCTGAGGACCGACTGGCTGCATCAATGCAGCGGAGTGCTATTGAGGGCGTACCAGGAGGTGGATTCCAGACAGGTGGAAGCCCATCACTGCACGGTATGACATGGTGGTGGTGTTGGGGGAAGGTTGTTCACATGCACTCACATGTCCTCTCTTTCTGTTACAGATCCTGTTCATCTTCAGGAGACGGTGGTGGTGGTGGGTCCAGGCAGTGAGGAAGACCTGCTGGACATGGAGGAGGGTCCATCCACCTCTGTCACCAGCCAGCATGCACTGCACCAGCATGCACGCCGGGCTGCCAACTCTGGTGTCGGTGAGTCAGGTGTGGGGGGTGCACAGCCTGTGTCTCAGCAGTCTGGCATGCAAGCATGCCCGCATGCTGTGACTATGGCTGTAGCATGTACCTGCACCATTTATGATGCAAGGACTGCAATGGGCAGTGACATGTGTGTGTCCCATGACAGACACACAGCAGGCCAGCACATGCCCCTGGGCCTATCTGGTTCCAACGTGTGTGCCAGCATGTTGGCACAGTCCCAGGCTGTGCCTGTCAGCACCAGTGGGGCAGCACCGATGGCTGTACAGGTGTCTGGCACTGTTGTGGCCACAGCAGTGGAACGAGTGGTCCCTGGGGCACAGCGGTTGGAGGGGCAGCAGCAGCAGTCACTCACCAGGTCTGGGGGTACAGTGTCCAGCGGTGGCACATGCCCACCACCCTTTGATATGCCCATTCCTGGTCCTGGTGAACAGCGCCCACCCTCAAGGGGTGTTGAGCATCAGGACCTTCCATACCCTGGGGGACAGGATGCCATTGTGGCAGAGTACCCATTTGAAGAGCACACCCACCTGCTGCAGGAATCAGTACAGCAGCAAAGGTGGATTGCAACGTCCGTGGAGGCACTGTGTGTGGCTGTGGAGCAGCACAGCAGGGACTGTGCTCTGGACCATGCAGAGATGGTCCATATGCGGATGGATGTGACCGCCGCCATTGACAGGCAGACCCAGGCATTGGTCACTGTCGTGGCTGCATTGGACACACAAGCAGGTGCTCCTGTACCACACACCCCACACAGTATGCTCTCCACTCCCCATTCCCGGCATCATGCGACACCAAGTCTGTCGACACCGGGTTCTGCTGTGGGCATCCCAAGCACCCCTGGTGCAGGTATGTTTGGTATACTACAGACCCCACTGTGGACAAGGTCGCGATTGCACAGTGGGACCCCTGATGGTCCATCGGTGCCACCCCATGTGGCCCCTGCTCAGCCTGCCAGTGCTGTTGGGTCACGGCGGGGCCGCCCATGCATCCGCGGTGGCCGTGGAATGGTGCAACATGACTGACCTGTCTCCCAGTGCGGGCCCTGTCTGGTGCTGCCCTGTGTGCACTGTGCGTCATGGTGGGCAGTGCACTGGTGGGTGCCCTGCACATCACGCCGACATACGGACCACCTGCACACCATCCCGACTGCTGTCCATAGGTGCGTGTGCATGATGATGCCTGCATTGTACTATACACCAAGGTGCAAGGGTGCCCAGCATCTGACACACATACTTGGACAGTACAGGTGGTGGGTGTGGTCTGTGGATCTGTGTGTTTTCCATGTCTGTTCCTGCTCTGCTGTGCACCTGCCCATGTACGCTTTGTGCCTTGTGTGTGTGTGTGTGTGTGTGTGTGTGTGTCCATATGACTGTTCGCCCCTCCCTGATGGTGTGCTTGTGTGCCTGGTCCCTTCCACTCCCCTTGCCGTCATGCACCCCTGGTGTGTTACTCTGTGTGCCTGTGGGTTGCACCAGGACAGTGTTGGTTGCACATGGCCCCTTGACTTACCTGTGTCGTGCATAGTGCTCCTCCGTAATGGTGTCCCGGTGCAGCTGGGCCTGCCGGATCAGTCGGGGGTCCCACAGTCCAAGGGGGGGCTGCTCATCACCATCAACACCGGCGCCACTGGCGTCCCCATCGCTGTCCCCCTCTTCAACCTGTAGGGCTATCCCACAGTCTTTGGCCATGTTGTGCAGGATACAACAGGCCAGGAATATCCCACAGGCCTTTGAGGGCTGTACTGTAGGGCACCGCCGAGGTGTCTAGGCATCGGAAGCGTGCCTTGAGCATCCCAAACACCCGCTCAATGATGTTGCGTGTAGCGGCATGTGCCTCATTATAGCATTGCTGCAATGGGGTCATGGGGTGCCGGTATGGTGTGAGCAGCCAGGGATGGAGTGGGTATCCGCTGTCACCTGTGTGGAGATAGTGGAGATCAGTATCATGTTCAGGTCCATATTGCCCATATCCCTGTGTGCCATGGCACCTGTGGCATTCCCACCCTTGCCCCGAGTTTGCATTTCCTACATGCGTACTCACCCACTAGATGGCCTATAGGGATGTCCCCACTCTTGAATCGATGGCACAGTGTGGACTGATGCCATATGAAGGCATCATGTGCTCTGCCAGGGTGTGTGGCACAGACATTGATTATACGCCCAGTGGCATCACACACCACCTGGCAGTTGACACTGGAGAAGCCCTTTCTGTTCCTATATGCGGCCCCATCGGGGCCAGGTGGTGTGCAAATGGCCACATGGGTGCAGTCTATGGCCCCTAGCACGCCAGGCATACGTGCTTCCCTGTGGAACTCCTGCATGTTTGCTGTACGCTCTGCCGTGGTGCTGGGGAAATGGATGTGCTCCGCAGCATGTGGCAGCAGTGCACTGAGGAATTGGGTGAGGATGCATGATGTGGCCGACTGTGTGATGCCTGTGGTGTCCCCTGTTGGCCTCTGGAAGGTGCTCATGGCAAGCAGGCACATGCAGGCTGTCACCTTGGTCTCCACTGACAGAGCGTGACTCCGTCGTGAGGGTGCCTGCATCACATCACTGCACAGCTCACAGAGTCGCCTCAGTATTGCCCTGTTCAGGCGGTACCAGCCCACGATCTCTACATCTATGTACAGCTCAAAGCTGATGCGGGCACGGTACTGCCTGTTGGGGGCGTACCGCCGACGGGCCCATCCACGGCCACGCCCCTGCACCTTGTATTCTCACCCCTCATTACAGCTTCCATGTGGAAGCTGCCACTGTCCATCTCCCTGGCTTGTGACCCCCGGCTGATGTTGCTCTGTTACCACGCTGTCCTGACTGCTACTTCCACTGCACCGGGCACCCCCCCGCTGGCCTCTGCAGCCTATGGCCCACACTGCTTCCCTTGCCTGCCCTGGCCTGTCACTGTCTGTCTTTCTCTCTCTCTCTCTCTCTCTTTTCCCCACTTGGCATCCCTGTAACGTTCTTGCGCCTCTTCCTTGAGCCTTTTTATTTTGGCTCATTTCCGCTGGGGCACAACTTCATGCTGTTCCGCTGTTGCGCATTGCGCAAGTCTTTGAATAGCGCATTGCACTCTTTATGCATGGATCCACCCCCTTTGGTTGCGCATGCCTTCATTTGCATTGCGCTGTTGCTCAGCATGTTTTCGGTGGCGCAACTACCTCCTGCTGAATATCGCAGAATGGCGCACTTTCGGACTTGCGCATGCGCAACCCTATTGCGCATGGCGCAACCCTTTTGAATATCCGGCCCAATGTGTTTTACTTTAACTACAACAGGGGAAAGTTTAAGATTAAGAAGTTTCTACCAAGCTGGGATGGACCATTTTTAATCAAAGATAAAGTTTATTCTGTAGCTTACCAAACCGAAATAAAAAAGAACACTGGTGAAATGATGCTTAAGTGGGTTCATATTAACCAGGTGAGACCATACCATGAATGCAGAGAAAACATGTGTGATGTCTCAAGTGAAAATAAAGGGTAAAATGATGAACACTAGTCATACTAGAAATTCAAATTGTAATACTTATATTTGTGAAATTCCTACATTTCACATGTGCTAAAGAAGTGTGTTGAAAGGTACATGAAAAATGTATATAGTTGTAGTCATGTTAATTATGCATAAGTTAAATTTTCTATGAAAAATATACATCTCTAATGATGTCCCAGATGATGATGTCATGTGGTGATGATGCCATAAGTTAACACATGACAATGCAATTGTTGTTATCTGTTTCAAAATTCTCTCTATCATATTTCTGTGTGATACTGAACTACATACACATATAGTAGGATTACAATTTTGAATTAGAAAATGTATTACTTCAGAATAGTTTAATTCAAAAGGGGAGAAGTGGAGGAACAAAACTATAGTTTACAAAAATATCTGATAATATGGTATTGAAGTTTTAATATTTCGTTAATATTATGTGGTTATCTGGGAAGTGAAGCAATACTAGGACAACTAGGTTAAAAATTCCAAAGGGGTTTTGTTTCCCTGAAGAAAAAAAAACTCAGTTTCAAAATGACTTTTGAAAGCTGATGAATCTAATTCACCACCTTCTTTGGGCCTCTCAAAGTTGCAATATTAAGTGTCTCCAGGATTCAGCCTGAAAAAAAAAACTGATAAGGGAGTCACAGTAACTGACATACCAAGTGACATCTCCCCTGATAACAGAACTAGCACTAGCAGACACCATTGTCTAGTACTGAGAAAAAAAAAGCATCTTTACCATTTAAACAGAGACTTTGGTTTACCACAAGACAGAATCAGGCTGCCGGAATAAAAAAACAACAGGATCTGTGAGCTAATGCTTTAATGTATTAAAGGACTGAAATTCAGGACTGTAACTTTTGGAGTAAACCAGTTATTTACAGATTTGTCCTGTGCCAAGAGTTTTAGAAATTATCTGCTGTTGTTTGGTTCTGCGTAAGAAATGGTGTTTTAAGACCTCCAAAAATATAACTTTCAAGTTTGCAAGAGGTTGCAGGATCAAGATATGTTGTGTGGAAGTTTTTGAAACTGCCTTAGACAAACAAACCTGTCACTTGGAAATTTATGAGCTACCAGCGAAAAACTCTCTAGACAAAGAAATTACTTTTCAACAAGGAATTTAGTGCTTTCAAGGATTTCCTGAAGATGGATTTGAATGAAAGATATCTCATTTTGAAACTCAAGACATGCCAAGTGCGCTAAGTATTTTCTTTTGAAGACCTTTTGCTGGGAAACAATGTTTACAACAATCATGAACTTATCTCAAACTATTTGCCTTAGAAACATGTAAGACATATGAAAATGTGGCATTTGTTGAGTTAAGTTCAAAGCTGTTTGTTTCAAGACTGTGTCTAAGTGCATTCAAAAACTAGAGAAAAAAAATCACTTTGGGTATAAAAAGTGGAAAGAGCAGAGAAAGCTGTGTCCTAAGAAGAAAAAGCTGTACATGTCCACCTCAGTTGCAAAAGCCAATCGAAAGTTGGTGGTTTACAAGATATAATGTCATGATGATGCACTGGAAAAGGGGTAAAAAGGATTTGGCCATTTTAAGAGAAAGCAAAATCTCCTTATCTTGATGCTGAATGGATCAACGTCGGTCGAATCTGTTTTATGGCTGAAACCATAATTCCCATCAAAATCTTGGATTGCCTTTCTGTGCTTGCTAGGAAAAGCCAAGTCTTTCTTTCTGTGTTTGCAACAAAAGAGGCTGGGTGCATGCATCAATGCGTGCAGACACACACGTGTCTCGACACACATGTTACATGTGTTAGGAGTGGTAGGAGTGTACACTACAAGGTAAGAAAATAAACCTTTGCAAGGGGTATCATAGTGATTGGTTTTCTCATAAATACCCCGGCTTACAGCTCCTTGTGAATCAAACTACCATCTTTACACACTTAATTGTGGAACACCACATAGCAATGAGTGCAGGGGAGTTTGTGGTTAAATGTAGCAACTATCTAATTTATGACATCAGGCTACAGCCTTCCGAAAATGATTTGTTTACATGCCTTAAATGTATACAAAATGCAGATATGAGCAAAGAAATTGCAACATTTAGTATTAGACTAAAAGCACTAGAGAACTGTCCGGCTGACCTAACTGAAAGATATAGGGAAGTTAGTGGGGTAACTAACACATCTACTACTGTAATATTAGATTCTAATGGCAAAAACTTGCAAAAACCAGTATCACTTGACTGCCCTGTAATACTACCTAAAAATTCATCTGATATATCACTGCCCTTCCAGTGTAACTTATATTCACAGTTGGCTAAGAAGAGGATTAGGGAAGAGGAAGTCAGTTCCTACCCTGATAATGAATGGTACTTGGTTCAAGCGGCCAAATCTTCATGTAAGGGCAGGAGGGTTGATGCCTTCTCCATAACAACTCAGAATAGGTTCAGTCCACTTGTGCAAGATATGTTATCACCAATCAATGTTTCCCTACTATTAGTACAACAAATCCCATCACCACAGAACATTAAGGAGGTTGAGCAGACTGAGAGACCACCGAATGCAATTTAGTTGATTACTACACAGATCAAATACAATAGCAATGATACAAGGAATGATACAGAGGCTATGATCACAGCCACTTCTCACCAAAATTTGGCTAACAAAGAAAGATATATTTTAGGTGACTCTATTGTCAAAAATGTAGATCAACTTATATGCATCCCTGACAAACAGAATTGAACTGCTTCCTCCTTTAGTGGAGCTAAGATCTCTGGCATCACCTGTATGCTAGAACCTATACTAAAAAATTCAGAATCATCTAGACCTGTCATAGTGCATGATGGGACAAATAACTTAAGATCTGATCATGCTTCCAAAATTAAACAGGAATATGTGTCCTTAGTAAATAAACTTCTGTAGATTAATTGTACTATTGTTATTTCAGAAATCTTTGCCCATTCCAAGAGCCTCTGAATAGCTAAATGATAAGATCAAATATATAAATGAGTGGCTATGGAAATGGTGTCCGAGGCAGCACATTACATGTATAACAAGTTGGGAAAAATTTGAGCATCATAATACATTTTTCGGTTGGGATGGGTTACACCCAAGTAGAAGAGGTAGTACCCTCCTTGGGCAGAAAATGCAAGCAGAAGTAAACACATTTTTAAACTAAGGACACCGGTGGTGACATCTGCTGCAGCAGCGTCAATAGAGATATTTCCTATAGGAGACCCCTGTTGTCGGGAACAAAAACATGTAAATAAGAAAAAATCTAATTCCAATTTGTCTGTTTTACTAATTAATGCCAGCAGTCTAAATAACAAAATGAGAGAATTACAAACAGTTCTGACTGAACATTCCATAGACATATGTGGTGTCAATGAAACATGGTATACTAGCCAAGCATGGGGTGTGGATATACCTGGCTACAGAAGCATAAAGAAGCATAGAAATAACAAAAAGGAGGAGGTGTTGTCTTATACTGTGCTAACCATCTACTTGCTAATCAAATCTACAGTAAAAATCATGGAAATAGTGGAAATGAACTCATCTGGGCAACACTTAGTACTGAACACCATCCATTAATTATTGGTTTAATATACATATCTCCAATTTGGATGAAGACCAAAATAAAAATTTCCTGACAGAACCAGAAAAGATGGAGATAAATGGTCATTACATTCTTATGGGGATTTTTAACCTACCAGGAATAAACTGGGAAATAATGGAAGGCAACAGTTCCCTGGAAAATACATTTATTGATATAATAGCTGAAAAAGACCTAATCCAGACTGTGAATGTTGCAACTAGAGGTGAAAACACATTGGATTTACTTTTTACAAACATTAACAATAGTAATGATAAACCTAAACTCCTCCCTTCTCTTGGGGTTCAGGATAGTGACAATGATATGTTCCTTACCAACATAAAAGTTCAGTCCAAAACATTTCAAAGGGGAAATACTGAATTCAGGGATTTCTACAGAGCCAATTACAATGAAATAAAGAAATACCTACAATGCTGGAACCAGCAAGAGGATTTAGTTAACCTTGGGCTGGATCATATTTGGGATAAAATAAAGCTCGCTATCCAGCACTGTATAGAACTGTGGGTTCTAAAACGTACAAAATACATAAATAATAAAAGGACCCCGCCATAGTGGAACAACACTATAAAAAAGTGCATTATTAAAAAAAGGAGTTTATACTATAAATATAAGCATCAACAAACAGAAAATGCTAAGCAAAGGCATAGGAAAATGTATCAGAAAATCAAACTTCTAATTTGTAAGGCAAAAAAAAAATATGGAACTTAAATTGCTACACAGGTTTCAGATAATAAAAAGCAGTTTTTTTAATTACGTAGGTAGTTTAAGAGGCAAGAACACTGAGGTTGGACCTCTTCTTGTGAACAATGAGCCTATTGTTAAGGAGGTAGAGATTGAGGAAAAACTCAACTAGTTTTTCCTAAGTGTATATGAGACCAAAGAGAATATCCACCATATCTGAGTACCTAGTAATAATATACCATTAGTGATTAGTACGGCAGATGTTGAGGATGTTATAGCTACAGTAATACAAAAAGTAATGGTGCTCCTGGCCCTGATGGCATAGCTCCACATTTTTTAAGAATGTGATTATCTGGTCCGCTGGCATTGTTATTTAACACATCAGTAGTAGAGGGTAAGATTCCAGATGAATGGAAAATAGCTGCTATAACTCCTATAATAAAGGAGGCAATAAAAAGTGATGTATATACAGTAGTTACAGACCTATTAGAGTGTAACCTCTGTTGTGGGCAAACTATTGGAAAAATAATACAGATACTGATAACAAAACACCTGGAAGATAAAGGGCTCCTTGACAATACTCAGTACGGTTTCATATCAGGTAGATCCTGCCTTACTAACAAGCTGCAATTCTTTGAAACTATCAGTGCTGCTTTGGACAAGGGCCTACCTGTGGACATAATCTACCTAGATTATGCAAAAGCTTTTGGCACTGTATCCCATAAAATAATGGTTGAGCATCTAACTAAACTTCCTATCCACCCTAGCATTATAAACTGGATAATAGCTTGGTTAGAAAACAGGAGATGGGCTTGCCCGTTGGCACAGCTGTTGGATTTCTGCTTGTGATGCCAGTGACCCAGGTTCAGGAATGAGCTCGGGTCACTGGAGGGCCGGCCGGGGGGAGGCAGCTTGAGCATCCCACGACTGCTCGCTGTCTTCAGGGAGGAGGGATTAGCACCGGTGTTGATGCAACCACTGGTGGAGGCCGGTGGTAGAACAACACATCGGGGTCATTAAGGGTGGTGTGTGACAGACATCGGTGTTTGCCTTGATGTTCGGACATCATGCACCTTAAGAAAACCAGGAAAAATCGCTCGCTGGTCTCTGGATGATGGCTCTCTGTTCCCTGAGAGCCCCCAGTGCCTTCCCAGTGCCTCCTGTTCCTCAGCAGCATCCCCAGGCCCTAGAAAGAGTGTGCTGGGGCCATTCCCTCCCAGTGCTTTCCCCCTCGGAGGAGAGGGACCTGACGGTGAAGGGATATACCAGGATATCCCAGGGGTCGGCTGTGACTTGAGGATCAGATGAGGGCTGGGTAAGGACAGAAGGGGTCAGGGAGAACTTGATAGGGCCCGAAGGAGTGGAGGACCAGTGAGCACGGGGCGGAAAATAGATTACACAAAAAAAAAAAGAAGACAGGAGACAATGTGTTTCCATAACAGGTTTCAAATCATCATTTGGCACAGTTACCAGTGGTGTTCCCCAGGGCTCGGTCCTGGGTCCTACTCTATTTAATATCATGATAAGTTCTATGCAGTCACCAGAGTATGTGTGGATAACTAAATATGCTAACAATTATAAACTGGGGGAATTATTAACTGTCATCAGTCAGCTTGCAAAATGTAGTCAGCACTAAAGTCCCTAGAAACCTGGGCCAATGAAAATAAAATGCAGTTAAATGTGTCCAAGTGTAAAGCCATGCACTTGGGGAAAAGAAACCTATGCCATCAATGTATGCTTAATAATTTGGTTCTAAAGAAAACCAAATGTGAAACGGACCTTGGAATACTGGTCTCAAATAAATTGGAATTTAAAGAACATACCAGGATTAATAAATGCAACAAATTAATGGGGTGCACACTAAGAAATATATCTTTTTTTATTTATTATTATTTATTTTAATATAAAAAGTAGAGAACCCATAGTCCTGATGCCACTGTACACCAGTCTCATTAGACCAAATATGAAATACTGTTCCCCCTTCTGGGCTCCCCAATTAATTGGAGGTCAGAATTTAATCTAAGGAATACAAAGAAAATGTACAAAAAGGATAAGAAATGTTAGGGGCCTGGATTATTCTGACAGATTACAAAAACTAGATTTATACTCCACTAACTACAGGCAACTTAGAGAAGATTTATGTCTGACCTATAGAGCAATACACAGTGATGCTTTATTTGAAACAATTGGCTTAACTAAACAAACAAACACTAATAACACAGGATCTCATAAGCAAAATAAAAACAGATATTAACAGGACTAAAAAATGAAATTCCTGGTTCTCTCAGAGAATAGCCAGTCCCTGGAACAGTCTACCATCTGAAGTTGTGATGAGTGAAACAATGCTAACTTTTAAAAAAAGACTAGAAAAATATATGGGAAATCAGAAATACTATTCCACCAGTAAAATTGGTGGCGAGTTCCAAATAGGTTCAGCTCTAGAACTCGTAACCTTTCTATGATTCTTTATCTTCATGCAACTACACCACAATAAACTTCCAGTACCTTTGTTTTTTTTTTTTTTTTTCCCAGAAGGACACACTAAGCTGAAAGCTTGTTTACAGGTGCAACCTGGGAGCACAAGGAAGTTAAGTGACTTGCTCAGGGTCAGACACTATGCAAGTGAGGGCTGTGAGATTCAAACCCAGGTCTCCAGGTTTGCAGCTCAGAACCTTAAACCACTGCGCTATACTGCCCCAGTAAGTGAGTGGAGGCTGAGCCAAAGACAGCAGCAGAACCCAAAAAGGACTTTTGCCATTAAGGGGAAGAAGGATTCTCTCCAATATTCTGAAATTAAGACAAAAAACCCAAATTCTGCAACAACCAATATTTTGAGAATCACTTTAATATTTTTAGATAATTTTAGTGTGAGTCAGAAGAAGGGTTGGCTATACAGTGGGGAATTTCTTAGATATTAGAATATAGAAACATAGAAACATAGAAGCTGATGGCAGATAAGGACTGCAAGGCCTGTCCAGTCTGCCCATTTCTTTTTCTACCTTATAAATGTGCCATTGGCCTTTGCTCTGTCAATGGCCTATCTATTCATACTCATCTGTATTGCTCCCTTATGCCTATCCCATGCCTGTTTGAAGCACTGCACTGTATTCATATCCACATCCACCACTTCCTGAGGTAGGCCGTTCCATGCATCCACCACCCTTTCTGTGAAAAATAACTTCCTCACATTACCCCTTAATCAGCCTCCCTCCTATCTCATGCTGTGTCCTCTTGTCCTGCTATTTTTCTTATACAGAAACATGTTAGACTCTTTCACCTTGTTAATGCCCTTAAGGTATTTGAAAGTTTCGATCATATCACCTCTCTCCCTCCTTTGCTCTAGGGTATACATATTGAGCTCCGTTAATCTGCCCTCATATGTTTTCTGATGCAGTCCCTGCACCATTTTGGTTGCCCTTCTCTGGACTGCCTCAATTTGGTTAATGTCTTTGTGAAGGTGTGGCCTCCAGTACTGCACGTAATATTCCAGATGGGGCCTAACCAGTGTCTTGTAAAGAGGGATTGTTACCTCCCTCTTCTGACTTGTGATGCCCTACTAATACACCCTAACATCCCCCTAGCCTTATCCACTGCTTTAGTGATCTGCTTGGATGATATCAGGTCATTGGTGATGATGATGCCCAAGTCTCTTTCTTCCCTTGTGACTGCCAGCAACTCCTCTCCCAGCCTATAGGTGGCTTCAGGGTTTCTCTTCCCTATGTAAATGATCTTGCACTTCTTTGCATTAAACCACAGTTGCCACTCTTCCGACCATTTTGCTAGTTTATCCAGATCTTTTCTCATTCTGCCCACCCCATATGGATCATCTACTCTGCTGCAGATCTTGGTGTCATCTGCAAACAGACAAACCTTACCCTCCAGTCCATCTGCAATGTCACTGATGAAGATATTGAAGAGGACTGGCCCCAGGACTGATCCCTGAGGTACCTCACTTGTGACTTGCATCTCTTCTGACTGTATATCGTTTACCACCACTCTCTGTTTTCTGCCCGTCAACCAGTTTGCCACCCAGTTGACCAACTTCTGACCCACCCCGAGCCTACTCAGCTTATTAATCAATCTTCTATGTGGAACAGTATCGAAAGCTTTGCTGAAGTCAAGGTAGGCAACATCAACTGCTCCCCCTTGGTCCACCACTCTGGTTACCCAGTGAAAGAAATCTATTAGATTAGTTTGACAGGACCTTCCTTTTGTAAACCCATGCTGTCTTGGATCCTGTGCTCCTATGGATTCCAGGTGTTGCACTATCCTTTCCTTAAGGAGTGCCTCCATAATCTTGACCACTACTGAGGTAAGACTGACTGGTCTGTAGTTCTCTGCCTCCTCCCTGCTACAACTCTTGTGGAGCATGATCACATGAGCCCTTCTCCAGTCTTCTGGGACCTCTTCTGTGCTCAGAGACTCACTAAACAGTTCTGATAATGGCTCTGCTAGTTCCACCCCTAGCTCCTTCAGTACCCTGAGATGTATGCTATTAGGTCCCATTGCCATGTCCACCCTGAGCTTATCGAGCTCTTGTAGGACCCTTTCTTTTGTGAAGAGACTAGTGCTCACTTCCCTTCCCCTGTGTCCGTGGTGCTGAGCTGTGAGCCCTGCCCTACCTTCTCTTCAGTAAATACTGAGCAGAAGTATATATTTAGGATAGATGCTTTTACATGGTCCTCCTCCTCACATGCCCCCTTATCTCCATGAGCTTAGCAATACCCCCTCTGGACTTCCACCTTTCACTAATGTATCTATAGAAAGTCTTGTCACCTTCTTTTACTGTTTGTGCTAGTGTTTCCTCAGTTTGGGCCTTTGTCTGCCTTACTGCCTCCCCTGCTTCCCTTAGGGAAGTTTGGTATGCCTCCCTATCTTCATCCCACTGTGTTCCTTATATTTCCTGAAGGCCAGCCTTTTGGCTCTGACCTTTTCTGCTACTGTTTTTGAGAACCAGAGTGGTTTCCTTCTTCTTTTGCACTTCCTTTTCTCTCTAACACAATGGGATGTTGCTTCAAGTATTGCATCCTTAATGCTTGCCCACTTTGTCTGTACCCCCTCACCTGTATTTCTTTTTGCCAGGGCTAGCTTAACTGTAGCCCTGGAAAAATATGGGTATATAAAGAAGCTATCTAAACATTTTGCATGTAAAGAAATGCTTGAACAAGTTTTATTTGCAAGGATGCAATTTAAGATATTTATGCAAAGAAACTTTTCTATGTCTTTATGGATGAACAAAGATGTTATTTAGAAAAGTGACTAAGACTGCATATTGCGTCTGATTACTTTTTTTACTTTGTTTATTATTTTTGTTTCTTGCTTTGCAAGTAGTGTTTTGTGTTCATTTTGCTTTGTGTATATTTATGCAATATATTCTTATTTATTATTAGTGTGTATTGTATAGAGATGATAAAATCTATTTTTATATAGTTCCAAGGGTGTCACAGAAATGTTCATTCAGACTTATCAGTACCTTTTTTATACAGTAGGTTGTGAAAAGGAAAACTTGAGACAATTTTTCATTGTTTTTTATAATCCATAGAGGTGAGTTCTGAGGTACAGTAATGTGCCTTAATGCATGACTGACATTTCAGCCTACTGTTGTGACAATACACTATATTATGTTTTTTGATTAAGACCAAGGACTGTGATTGGCTAGTAGTACACTTTGATGTTTGAATGGGAAGTGCTTCAGATTTTTTCCAGTTCACCATGTAACCTAATTGTTCTCCATATTTTTGGGCCATTTCTAAAATATGTTTTAGTTCAATTTCCAGAATGTTTAAATATTATAGAACATTGGCCGCAAATACTGATATTTTTGAATTCTTATTGCTATAGATAAATCCTCTAATATCCTTAGAGTTTCTAATGGTGTCAGCCAAAGGCTCTATCACCAAAGAGAATAATAGGGGGAAAGAAGACAGTATTGTCTTGATCCTCTATGAAGCTGAGCGATGGGAATACAGTGCCATTGGTCAGGACATGAGCTCTTTTTGTGTTGTATATAGCTTTATTTCAAGAACAGAAGTTGTCACCCTTGTTTTTCTGTTTTTTAAAATATGGAATAAATAATGCCATTCTGCATGAGGGTCATGGCCAAGCTAAGATCCATGATGGATGTTTATTCCTGGAGCTAAGCATCTATCCATCCAAAAATAATATTATCCTGCTTCCAAATGACACTTTTTGGATAAAAACTTCTTCATAATTACTTCTGATGGCTGCAGCAAAAAAAATTAACAAAACTCATGCAAAACTGAACTTTAAACCCACAGGAGACACTCAGCAGAATCAAGGCCTGGATGCACCAGTGACTCGAGCTACCACAAGGTGCTTGATGGAGGAATAGTTTAGCACAACACAATTGGGGGACCCATGGACCTCGGCCTCTCTTTCTTCATTAGAAAAACCTATTCAGGACATTAACTATGACCTTACTACCAAAATGCAGGTGGGCTTCAAAAACATGTCTGCCCAACTGAACCACCATTCAGCAGACTCTTAACACCATTAGTGACATGGTGGATAAACATGAACACAACTAGATGAGCTGTAAACTCAGCTAAATGCTCAGGAAGACTGCATGTCCATAACTACATCAGACATGCAGCAAATGCTGAAAGAAACTGAAAGACTGAAACAAATTCTAGATGACCATGAGAACAGGGAAAGACTTTTCAATTTAAGATTGGCAGGCATGCCAGAGGGGACAAAAGGGAACAACTGTGCTGGCTTCCTACAGAAATGGCCATGTCAAACCCTCCTCCTATTACCTGCCTCTCTTTCCATGGAGATTCAGCAAGCTCATCATTCTCCCGGACCCAAGCCAGATCCTGATCAGCTCCCCCAGCACATCATTGTTAAGTTCCTCTGCTGTCACGGTCGGCAAGATAACCTGGAAGCCACCCAGAAGACGGGCCCAATTTCACGCCAACATAACAGGGTGAGCAATTTTCTGGACTATTCAAGACAATTACAGATCCAATGGCAAGCTTTTATGGGGTGAGAAGGAAATTGCATGACCTCAAATGGCCCTTCACCATAATCTACCCAGCACAGCTAATCATCCAACATCAAGAGATGAAGCAGAAGGCCTTTATAGACCTGGATGCTGCTATGGCCTATATTCAAAGTGAAGGAGAGAAAGCTATGGGGCACAAAACAGAAGGAGATGTTTCACCAGAGACCTGAAATTGCAGGACAAGGTACTGTCTTTTTCTGCTGTAAGTCAGTGGGGAGGGGGGTAGGAGGGTCAGTAGCTGCTGTCCGCAACACTTCAGTGGCCTATTAGGGCTGGGCTGGGGTGCCCCAACCCCCCCAAGCTCCCGTTCCCACTGCCTAGCCAATGCTTGTCTCTCCAGGGTTGTGTAAACCAAACCAATTGGGAGGCAGACATCGCCCCATTATTGGTCTCCCTAGTTTGCACTCAAAGTGCTGCTATGGTTGAACTAGGACCAGCTTTCATCATAAAGGGTCTGAGAATAGCTGATGGCATTTTGATTGATGCAGAGGCTCTGAATCCATCAAAAAGTCTAAACCACAACCTTGATTATCTGGGTGAGTCCTGATTTCCTTGTTTATCTTTCATCTGGATCAGCTCTGGAGCCCTCACTAATGCTAGACACTGCCTAGAAGTATAATAGCAATGTTAAAATCAGTTGTTATATAGTGTGACCTATATCATAGCTACCATTTTGGACTCTACAAAGTTTGCAGAACAATGTTCACATGTTGTATCCTTTTCTTCAATTATAGTTGGTTGTTCCCAGTGGGGGTACTGATAGGGGGACACGGTCAGGGTGACATACCTGGCTTATAGAGCTAGACTGCATATTCTGGGGTCTGAGGCCTGCATAGTGTGGCTTTCCTTCCCCAGGCATAGTGAAAAAGTCCTAGTGCAATTTATTTTGGTCGGTTGAGCACTGTAAGATAATTTGTTTTATGTCTAATGTCGGGGGGGGGCACCACGGACGTTGAACTGCAGCATCCGGAGAGGGTCTCCTCTCTCCCTCTAGCACTAGGCTTCAATCTAATCCAAGTAATGCTTAATTTTTGGTTTGTATTTCCTCCCTAATATATGGTCAGACAGCCTGTGAAGCCCTATGCCTTTATGACTTGAGTCACCTTGGGTCCGAAATGGGCACCTCTGAGGCCCCCGGGGGGGGTGTCTCCCTGTGGGGTTTATCTGCCACCCTCCCCTCCCTGCTCATACAGTCAATCAGGATGAAATAACTTTATTTCAATTATTATAGAAGGCTTGGATGGGGGATGTGGTTAGCACCATCCACACAAAGTAGGGAGCGAGTTTTACTTTCCAGGAACAAAGGTTTAATGGATAGTATATTGGAAAGTTTGAATGTTGGGGTACTGGTGCATTGTTATGGGGAAATGGGGAGGGGGAGATTAAAAGTTGTTTAATGTTCTCTTCGTCACAGAAGGTTATGGTTAAGGGGGGAAGGTTTAAAGTTGTGTGGAACTGTTTTGTTTAAAAGTACAAAGTCAGCAAAATCTAGAAAGGAGTGCAGCAGAGTAATGGAATTGTCTGTATGATGGTATGGTGTAAAACATTTAACAGTGGTGTTCATATGAGATTGGTAAACTTTTTGATATGGAGTGTCAATGGCCTAGAAACCGTAGTGAAGGGGAAAAGGGTCTGGGCTTGCATTAAGAAAGTAAAGGGGGATGTGATGTTCCTACAGAAGTTACATATGATGAAGCAGGAGGCCTATAGACAGGCCTCTTCATTGGTGGTAGAGATGGGTGAAATGACTACAATTCACTCCATGAAGTGGAACTTGGAATGAAAGTGAATTCGCAGAGTGCTCCGCAATGCGAAGCGGAGTACTTTGCGTTATAATGGGTAACACGAAGTCCATTGAAAACAATGACTTTGCGTTACTCCGCCTTCCCAAACCACTACTCTACCAATTCTTAATGTGAAGTACATTGAAAACAATGTACTTCGCCTCACTTCACCTTGTTTTTAAGCTCCAAAGGCGAATTTTGCAGTGATTCATGGGATTTCAGGTTACATGGGCTCCAGATTGTTCTGCACAGTCTCGGTGTGGGGGAGTGTGTGTAGCAAGCTATAGGAGACAATCTGCTCTGAGAGCTATCTGTGATTCAAACCTTCTGAAAGCTGTTAAAAAAGCCTTTTTGAGTAACTTTTTTTTGCTGAAACTTTAGTTCATCGATTATAGGAAACCCTCCTGTGCTCATATCATCGAGCGTTTATTGTTTGTGTGTGGATTTTGAATGTTAATGTACAACTTTCAGTCTGTGTACTGAAAGGCAGTGGAAGTGTGCTTTGGGGGAAGGGCATATCTGTAGTGTAGGTAGATTAACTTGGAGAAAAAGACAGTGCTTTCTGTTTTGGTGTTATTTTTCTTGTATAACTGTGTTAATGTACACACAGTAATATTTTCAATAATTCTTGCCATTTTTTTGCTAATTGTTGTGGTGCAGCAGTGCATAATTTTAGTTTGTTTAAAATATGTGGTTATATTATTGAAGATTTCATTTTGCTATGCGTTACTTAGTGTGTATGTGAGTATGTGTGTGACGTGTCATCAAATCAGACACCTTTTATTGTGCCACATAATTTCAGCAATGTGAACCTGCTATCCAGTGCAGCTGTGTAATTTTTGTACTTCTTTGTGGTATCTTTACTGGTACTAGTACTAGTGATTGTTACTGCAGCAGTGCAGCACACTGCCCCCCGCGCCCACCCCAACCGGCAAAAGTATTCTTTTCCAGATTTGAATTTCTGATGGTGAGCATTGGTTAGGTGTTGTGCCTTTGCTTCTGCATCTCTTCAGTGCACAACACAATCTTAATTTGTCTGTGCATTTGCATCTCTTTAGGGCCCAATCGCCATCTCTAACTTAAATCACAGTTGTTTCTTTGTCTTCCCTTCAGAGTACTGGACAGGTGTGGTGCATAATTCAGCATGAGCATTGCACTCATTAATATGCATTTTTAAGTCAGGACCATCATCATGAGTCACTCATGATACAAATCATGTTCTTCATCGTCACGGTCAGAAATGCAGTCACAAATCATGATTTATGATCATGTCACGAATCACAACATTAATTTTTTTTATTAGTTACTTGGATGTATTGTAAGCCTGTTTTGTAGTATCTCTCCATGCTTCACCACCCCACCATTGTACTCATTAATGAGTGTTTTTAAGTCAGGGAATTTTTTGCCACACCTCAATGGGGCCTGGGAAAGTACAGCCATAGGCATTTGCGTTTCTTTATCATCACGAATGCAGTCACAAATCACAATTTACGATTACGTCATGAATCACAACATTTATTTTTTTACTAGTTACTTGGATGTATTGTAAGCCTGTTTTGTAGTATCTCTCCAGGCTTCACCATCCCACCATTGTACTCATTAATAAGTGTTTTTAAGTCAGGGAGTTGGACAGTGTATGCAGTACATACACAGACTGGAAAGAAGACTGTACCCATGCAGTTTAGTACAGTATACTTGCACTGCTCAGAATACATATAGAAGACAACAAAAAAGGGCATAATTACATACAAGGGTCTGGGATGGTGGAGGAATACATTTTATAACACAGCAAGGAAGGTGTGGGGGGGCACATGGTGTGAGGAAAAAAAAAACTAATGTGGGATCCCATGGTGATCCAGCAGCAGTTCCAGCATGGACATAATTTGCAACTAATGTCCCTTTATGTAAGAAAAATAAAATTTTTCAGAAAGAACAAATTAAGTAAAAAAGAGGACAGACAGAAAAGACAAAAAAATGTAGCTTTTAAAAAAGCTGTTGGGCCTAAATTAAAGTTTAAATCTCCTCCTCGCTCTGATTTCAAAGTATCAGCAGTCACAAAACATACTTCTCTCGCTCTATCTGCACAGGAGAAAGTAAAAGTGTCTGCTTGTATGGCTCACTTTCTTCCTGCCTAGCTAAAGAGCATGTGACTTACAGTACTGAAAGCCATGTGATGTGTGGAGGGACTGCCAAATCTGAAACACCAAGTGAATCACTTAGAATCATAATGAGGAACGCGAAGTCCATTAAAAACAATGACTTAGCCTTACTTCACATTGCCATTCCGCCTTAATGTGAAGTGGTAATGACAAGGCAGAGTGAGCACTTTGCATTGCCCTCTCCGCATAGCGGAGTAGCAAGGTGAAGTGCTCACTTTGCGTTCACTTCACTGGCAGAATTTAAATTCGCTGCATCTCTAATTGGGGGGGTAATGATGCTGGTTGCCCCATTTACATCTAAGGCTAGATGTGTGGCCATATGGTTTCAGCCATCCTTGAGGGTTAAGGTTCACTCTTCTCTTTCAGATGGGTGGGGTAGGTATGCGATTGTTGACGCCACAGTGGAGGAGAAGAGGTTTACCCTGGTTTCACTATATGGGTCAAATTTTGACTGTTCTGATTTTTTCCACCACTTGGCACTTGCATTGGCCCCTTACCCTGAGAATATAGTAACTGGGGGAGAGTTTAACACCTACTGGGGCCCGGTACTAGACCATTCAGATATGCATTCCTGCCCCCCACCCAAAAGTGTGGAGGCGTTTAAGCACTTAGCAAATTAGAGAGCTCTACTGGAGGCCTGGAGGTACCACCATCCAGACAGACAAGAATACCCATTCTGTTCTCATGCCCAACACATTTACACAAGAACTGATTATGTTTCACTGTCCTCTAAACTGATTGGGTGACATCTGGAGGCAGTATAGGGCCCAATTTTGGTCTCAGATCATGCCTCTCTGAATGTCACCTTGATGGTCGGGTTGGGGCTGACCCCAGTATATCAGTGGAGATTAGACCCCACACTATTAGTTGATCAACAGTATATCTCACAAATGTCCTTAATTTCAAGGAATCTGTTAACACAAACAAAGACAAGGACACCTCCATAGCGAATACTTGGGATGCGATGAAAGCTTTCATGAGAGGTGAGACGATCTCTTATGCAGCACATAGACAGAAACAAAAACTCAAAGAAGAGGTGAACCTAGAACAGAGGATTGTGGATTTAGAGCCCAAGGTGATGAGGGAGGAGAGTGGTGCAGATCTGAACAATTTAAAGAGGTTGAAAGGTACCTTAAACCAGTTAGCTTCTCCAAGGATAGTGAGGGGCCTCTTGGTTACTAAATCATGCTCCTACTTTGAGGGGGATAAAACAGGAAAGTGTTTGGCATGGCAACTCAAAAAGAAACAGGCCAACAGTGTTATCCTTGAAATAGAAGCACTTGATGGCACTGTCACTTCCGAACAACAGGAGATCAATGTTGCCTTTCGATGCTTCTTTGAATCTCTTTACACTACACAAGCCCTGATGGACGTATCCCCAGAGGAATTCATAAAAGATATTCACCTCCCCACACCAGCACCATCAGTGGGTGATAATCTGGAACAGTCAGTGACAGACAAGGAACTGCATTGGGCCATTTGATCCTCCAGATCAGGGAAAGCACCAGGTCCAGATGGGATACCGTCAGAATTTTGTAAACCATTTTGCAATGATTTACATCCACTAATGCTTAACTTGGTTCAGGAGGCCTTGGAGGGGGGACAGTTGTTTCAGTCGCAGCAGCTGGCCACCATTATAGTGCTACCGAAGCCCGGGAAGGACCCTAAAAAATGTGACTCTTATCAGCCCATAGCATTACTTAATGCAGACTATAAAATTCTGGCTGAAATCCTGGCTCGTAGGTTGGAAGGGGTCCTCCTGGGCTTGGTGCATCAGGACCAAGGTGATTTTGTCAGAGGCAGGCAGGCCAAATACAACCTATGCCACATAATAAATATTATGTATTATTGGGCTAAAGATGGAAGAGGTGGCAGCCAGGGTCTCCTGACACTAGACGTGGAAAAAGCTTTTGATCACATATAATGGCATTTTATGTTTGTGGTCATTCAAAAATTTTATTTTGGTACCCGCTTCCGCTCATGGATATCCACCCTATATAAATCTCCCATGGCACAGATCTTAACTAATGAGAATATTTCCCCCACCTTCCTTCCACCTCTCACAGGGTACAAGACAGGGTTGTCCCCTGTCCCCACTTTTATATGTACAAACTATTGAGGCCCTGGCTGCCACTATCTGTTACCATCCAGACATAGAAGGCTTCCAGATGGGGGAAATAAAACATGTTATATCCCTATTCGTAGATGATATATTGCTCTTCATCGCATAAGCCTTACCAACACTAATTCAGCTATTTAAAATCTATGAACCTCTGTCAGGTCATAAACTCAGCTGGAGAAAATGTGAGTGATTGCCTGTAAGAGGGAAGGGTGCCCCTATACAGATAGCAGGAATGACTGTCCGCCCCTCTATTGAGATCAAATACTTAGGCATTAGGCTACCCAACAAAATCTCTAAACTAGGAGAATTAAATTACAGACCTGTGATTCACAAAATTCGAGAAGATTGTGAGAGATGGCAATCACTTCCACTGACCCTTCTGGGCTGAATTAATTTGGTCAAGATGTGTGTACTCCCCCAATATTTATATTAATTCCAGACATTACCGATCCAAATTCCTACTAAATCTCTTAAATCACTAGAGGGGGCATAACATCATTATTGTGGCAGGGCCACCAACCCAGAATAAAGAAAGAAATTTTGTGGTGTCTGGTGAGCAAGGGAGATCTGGGCCTGCCTAACCTTCAATTATATTATTTAGCTGCACAACTTGCATTTCTGAAAGATTTCACATCTGAAGGTAATCCTAGAAGGGCTTGAGTTGATTCAGAATCATTAGAGATTGACACTCCCCCTTACAGTCAATTATTCAGTGCGGCACTAACAATTCCAGACCTACAAAAGATAAAGAATCCCCTTACCAAAGCCTTGCTACACGCGTGGCTGTTGGCTCATAAAATTTTAAACCACCCACCTTACTTGTCCCCAGAAGCATCCATCCTACACTTTCTTTGGAGACCAGACTGGACCCCAGCCAGTGCTCCTTGAAAGTCTGGTGGTCAAAGGGTTTTTATTTAAGTTCTCATTTATATCAAGAAGGTAACCTTGGATTTCTCAGGACTGTCTCAGAAATTTGGTTTGAATACCTCTCATTTTTTCACATATCTTCAGATTAAAGCTAAATTGGTAGCTTTGAATGTGGATCAGTCCATCCCTTTCCCAACCAGTCGTTCCTTTGTAGAAGAGATGTTTATAAATAAACCTACAACAATAAACTCAAAACCACTGAGTCAGTGCTATAGAGAATTACTGGGTGCCCTACCAGACCCATTTGCACAACTAAAATGGGTCTGGCAGACTGATTTAAGTCCAGAGATCTTAACAGGTGGAGACTGGGAAGTAATATTAAAAAGAGGTATGACATGCTCATTAAATAATACATTGAGGCCAATCCACTACAATATTTTAAATAGGTCTTATTTCACATAGATACATAGATGCATAGATACATAGACAGTGTCGGCAGATAAGGGCCTATGGCCCACCCAGTCTGCCTATTTGAGCTTGTAAGTTCAGTTTGTTTTCCTAGAAGTCTGTTGCCCCTTACCCGTGACCTCCAGAATTCCTTTATGTCTATCCCATGCATTCTTAAATCCCGTGATTGTTTCAGCCCCCACCACTTCCTCTGGCAGGGTGTTCCACTTGTCCACCACCCGTTCTGTGAAGAAATTTTTTCTCATGTTTCCTCTGAATCGTCCTCCCTCCAACTTCATCCCATGCCCTCTAGTCCTGGTACATCTTTTTCGCTTAAAAATAGTGTTTTCCTGCACCCTGTTCCTCCTTGTAAGATACTTGTATGTCTCTATCATATCCCCTCTCTCCCTCCTCTCCTCCAGGGAGTACATGTTCAGTTCCTTCAACCTGTCTTCATAGGACTTGTGATGCAATCCATGCACCATCTTTGTTGCCCTCCTCTGAACCTTCCCTACCCTGTCTATGTCCTTATGTAGGTATGGTCTCCAGAACTGTACACTGTACTCCAGGTGGGGCCTCACTAGTGTCTTGTATAGCGATTATGACCTCCCTTTTCCTGCTGGTGATGCCCCTGCCTATACATCCCAGCATCCTATTTGCTTTACTTGCTGCCTTGTCACACTGTTTCCCTACCTTGAGGTCATCAGAGATGATAACCCCAAGATCCCTTTCCTGCTTGGTGCATGCTATATCCTCACCCCCAACTGATATATTGTGCCAGGGTTTTGTGCCCATATGCATTATCTTGCACTTCTTTGCATTGAATTTCAACTGCCAAACCCTGACCATTCTTCAAGTTTCTGCAGGTCGCTTCTCATTCTGTCTACACCCTCTGGTGTGTCTACTCTGTTACAGAGCTTTGTGTCATTAGCGAACAGTGAAATTCTGCCTTCTAGGTCCTGCACAATGTCACTGATGAAGATGTTGAATAGGACGGTCCCGGCACTGATCCTGTGGTACCCACTGGTCACTCTTCCCTCTGTGGAGTGACAGCCATTTACCACCACCCTCTGTGTCCTGCCACCCAGCCAGTTACCTACCCACCACACTACTGTCCTGCCCACACCCATATTCCCCAGTTTGTGTAATAGTCTTCTATGTGGCACAGTGTCAAAGGCCTTGCTGAAGTCCAGATAGGCCATGTCCACCGCCCTCCCCTGATCCACCTCCCTAGTCACCCAGTCAAAAAATTCAACTAGGTTGGTCTGACATGACCTCCCCCTGGTGAAACCATGCTGCCTTGGGTCCTGTAGTCCATTGACAACCAGATGTTCTACCAATCTCTCCTTCAGTAGTGCTTCCATGATCTTCCCCACTACCGAGGTGAGGCTGACTGGTCTGTAGTTCCCTGCTTCCTCTTTGTTCCCACTTTTGTATAAGGGACTACATCTGCTGTCCTCAGTCTTTGGGTACCTCCCTGTTTCCAGTGATCAGCTAAACAGGATAGCCAGAGGTTCAGCCACCACCTCTCTTAGTTCTTTAAGGACCTGGGATGCACCCCATCTGGCCCCATTGCTTTATCAACTCTTATTACTTCCAGTTCCTTCAGGACCCTTTCTCGTGTAAAGGGACTTGTGTCCATTTCTGCACCATTCTCACCCTTTGTACTCCCTTCAGACCCATTACCCTCCTCTTCCTCAGTAAGACCAGGCAGAAATACCTGTTCAATATGTCAGCTTTACTGTTGTCATCCTCCACGTGGCCCCCATCCTCCCCTTCAGTCTCACTATCCTCCCTTTGTCTTTTCTTTTCACTTATGTACCTGTAAAGGTTTTGTCCCTCTACCCACTGATTTTGCAATGTGCTCTTTTGTCTGAGCTTTGGCTTCCCTAACTGACCTCCTGCCTCCTTTGCTTCTCCTGGTACTTCTCCCTATCCCTCTGCCTGTGTCTTTTGTATTGCCTAAATTCAATCTTTTTGCTTTCACTTTCTTTGCTACTTTGAAAACCATAATGGTCTCCTCTTCCTTTTCCTCTTGCTAACCTGCTTAATGCATAATTCTGTTGTTCTTGTAATCCCCATTTTAAATACTGCCCACTGTTCCTCAACCCTGATTCCTGTCCCATTCCCTTAATGCCTCTTTCAAGTATCTCCCCATTTTCCCAAAGTCTGCCCCTAAAATCCAGGATCGTGTTTTGTGTGGTTTGGTTCTGCTCTTTCTGTGATTTCAAACCACAATGACTGGTGGTCACTGTTTCCCAGGTGCTCCCCACTGTTACCCCCATCACACTGTCCCTGTTTGTGAGCACAAGGTCCAGTATTGCCTTCTGCCAAGTTGGTTCCATGACCAGTTGTTTGAGGAAGGCACCCTGAAGGAGTCCAGGATAAATCTGCTCTAGTTGATGCTGCTGCTGGGATGCTCCAGTCCACGTCTGGAATATTGAAGTCTCCAACCAGTACTACCTCACCCTTGTCTGCCATCCTTTGGATGGCTAGCATCAACTCCTATCTGTTTCTTCCTCCTGTGCTGGTGGTCTAGAGACCACACCTGTGCGGATGGCTGTCCCCATTTTCCTTTCCAGCTTAACCCACAGTATCTCTCCCCCATTTTGTTCCTCCTGGATCTCTGTGGCCCTTATGTCATTTTTCACATACAGTGCCACTCCTCCTCCCTTCCTGCCTGCTCTGTTTCTTCTGAATATGTTGTAGCCAGGTATGGCCATCTCCCAATCGTGGTTGTCATTACACCAGGTTTCAGTGATGGCCACAATGTCCAGGTCTGACTGCACCATGACAGCCTCCAGATCTTCCATCTTGTTGCTAAGGCTCCTGGCATTTGTACACATGGCTTTCCACGATTTGACCTCCCTAGACTGTTTCACAGTTCTACTCCAGCCCCTTCCTTGGTTGTCATTTATCCCTGGTTCTCCTTGCTGTCTGCCCTTCTGCTGAATTTTGCCCCTTTTCTGCTTATCCACCTCTTGGGCACTAATCTCCATCTTTTGCACACTGCTTTGCAGAGATAGCCACTCCTCTGGTTCATTGGTTCCACTGCTAGCTATGGGGGTTGAGCAAGTAGGTACCCTCCTTGCTGGCCTGCCACACCCTTTGCTAATTTAAATGCTTGTCAATGTAGCATTTAAACTTATCATTGAGTGCTTGGATTCCCCTCCAGGATGGATGCAGGCCGTCAGGCTTGAACAAACCTCCATCCCTCCAGGTGGGTCCCCAGTCACCAATGAATCCAAACCCTTCCTCACAGCACCAGTTCTTCAACCATGAGTTAAAGTTCCTGGTGCAAGCACTCCTATACTCCCCTTGCCTCTCACAGGTAGTACTTCTGAGAAAGTGACAGAAGTAGCTACTTGCTTGAGACCCCTCCCCAGTTTCCTAAACTCTTCCTGAACTTCCTTTGGCTCCCCATTTGCCAGGTCATTAGTACCTAGGTGGATAATGACATCCAGCTCACCTCCCGTCTTGCCTTCCCAGTGATCCCCAGGATCTTCCTTCCATCCCTCCATGCCGTGGCACCTGGTAGCACCTCACCTCCCCTGTCCTCCCTCCTGTGTCCCTAGCTGGATCCCTCTTATGATGGAGTCCCCCACCATGATTCGCTTCCTCCTCCTCTGGGGTCCACTGCTTTCCCCGCTGAGTTCACCTCCCTGGCTAACCTCCACATCCTTTCCTTCCACTTCTCTGGGTACCTCTATTTGGTTGTCCTCATTTGCCAGTGTGGCATATGAGTTCTTGATTGGAATAGGATCTGGGATGTGCCTCTGCCTGACCGCTCTAACCCTCCCTGAGCCCACTGTCATCCAAGTGCTCCTCGTTCTCGGCATCCTTTGAGGCAGTTGCATTGGACTGGGTGGTCCCTGGATAGAGGTGATGGTACTCCTGACCCAGTTTACTTCCACTCTGAGTCTGGCTACCTCCTCCCGCAGTCCAGAGAGATGCATGCAGATAGGGCAGCACCTCAGTGTCCAGAAGGTTTGCCTGAATATGGCTGCCCCACAGCCTCTGCATTGCACCACTCCCCACATTATACTGCAATTCCACTACTTGTCTGCTACTGAAGCTCTCCTAGTTCCCTTTTTATTAATTTACTGTCCTAAAACTCCTGCCACTGATCCTCAGATATATTTTTTTTTTAAAGAAAAAGAAAACAATAAATAAATAAATGAATCAAAACACTTGTGCTGAGGGTGGGCTTCTTCCCCCTTATGCCCCTCTTACTTCACACCCCTTACTATACCCTGTATTTAGCTCCTGTCAATCAGATTTAACAGGGCATTGGCGCATAAGATAGACTCCAAAAGATCGAACACATGCCCTAAATGTGCCATCTATACAGGCACATTTTATCATATGAGATGGTTCTGCCATAAGGTACAACTTTTTTGGCGGGAAATTGTAGTAATATTGGCGAGGGTCTTGGGAGGCCCAAGCTCATTAGACCCAATAGATATACTTTTGGGTCTACCTAGAGGGGGAAAAGGTGAAGAGCTACTCAATCACCCCCTGAGCTGCCTGGGTCTTGTTGCTGGGAAACAGGTTTTGGTGAAGCATTGGAGACTAGATTCAGTCCCTACAGTGACCCAATGGGTTAGGTCTTTATTACAATGTATGAAACTAGAACATACTCGGCACCTGGCCAGGCACCAAGTTGACAAGTATCTGCAGATGTGGTCCCCCTTGGAGAAGGCTCTGAGTTCTGTGTAGTTTCCAGCATTTTAGTTGGAAAGGTTCAGGAATTGAGGCCCTTTGACATTCTAACCAAACATGTATAATGACACCCAATGCTTTAGAGGTACAGGATTTTTTTTATAGGATCGGCTGAGGGAAGTTGACCAAGAAGACAAATTGCACCATACTTTACAGCCTTTCATTTTGTAATTGTAATGAGATCTGTACTCAGTTTTGTTGGTTCCAGGTTTTGTAACAAGCTTGTTTTGTGAAATGCTGACTTTTTCTTAAAGTTTCTTAAAGTTTATGAAAAAAGAAATAAAGGCCATTCTGCATGATCAAAGGCATTTTTTGTGTACAGGGACACCACCATAGCATTATGATATTTGTACTGTAAATAATTGTTCAAAGCATTTATTTTTCCATAAATGTTTTTTTTCCTTTTTGTATGTGTATAATACATGACATTCAAGGTATACAGCCAGGTGTAATCACACAGTTTAAACATTCAATATAAACATGAGCATACATGAAATGTGAACAGGTAAAAGTATTAATAAAGTTACAGTCAGTAGATAAACTAGGATATTATCTTGTAGGCATTTTCTCTATTCTAGAAATGATGGCTGAGTGAACTTCTTTAAGTATGCAAACAATGTTTATGATTTATGCCTATTTTTAGAATTAACACAAGTTTTAAGTTACCAATTCAGGCTGACTAAATTATTAACTAGTGTTTCAATGCAGGGACAGTAGCCTAAAAGAAAAACGTTTCATACCAAATAGAACTTTTAACTTGCGAACATTGGTTATGATAGTAACAAATAAAGTAGTTGATACAGAATGGTTCACTACAATTTCAGGTTTATATACATATAGATGTTTAGTTTCAATCTGCCCCATGAGGTCAAATGTACATGATGATGTCATAAGGCCATGATGTCATGGTTGGGGGGCATATTTTTATTTTATTTATTTATTTAATGGTATTGGAATTGCAAACCTTTGAGTCAAAGACTCATTTATAAAGGTTCCTCATCATGGTACAAAGACAGGTAAACAAACAATCACAGGTGCAAAGTAGTCTCAGTGATGACATAAAGGAGATATAACATTTTCTATACAAGTATGCACAAAGCAAAGCATAAGATATGATCCTATGCAATGTGGTAGCTAATCGTTAATGCATGTAACAACATAGGGCATGCATTTAGTTTACATAAGCAGTTATAGGTAGAATAAGGCACTGGGACATGGGGGGGTTGCAGTGGGGCCATATTAGTTATGGGCAGTTACAGCAGTGTATGATGACCATATGGTGCCTAAGGGAAGTTTTGAAAGGTCCAATCCTTTGCAATATGAAGATATCAGAGGGAAGGGAATTGATCCAGGATGGGGCTCAGTAAAGAAATGACCTTTGGGCCTGTGACGTCCTGACTCTGGGCACTTGAAATGACCTTTTGTAGGAGCTCCGGGTGGAGACAGTAGAGAAGAAGGGGCTGAGTACAGTAGCTAGGCCAGGAGGCATTTATCCAGTTTCAATTTTATTGGTGAAGAGACAAGTTTGGTAGTGCAGTCTCTCCTCAAAGTTGAGTATATCTGCCTCTTCATATAGTGTACAGGTGTGGGTGAGTCTGCTGGCACCAATAAGTAGCTGGCAGGCCTTGTTGAGAGACATTTTGATTCTGTTGAATGCAGCTTTGTCTGCTGCACCATATACTAGAAGGCCATAGTCCACTGAGGAAAGAACTGAGGAGGTGATGGCTGCCTCAGGGCTTCGGGGGGAGGCAGTTCTTGTGGCGGTAAAGCAGGCCTACACATGAGTTTATAGCAGAAGCAAGAGTGCACGTACAGTCATGAAAGGAGAGGGCAGTGTCAAAGGTTATGCAAAAGTATATATAGGTGTTGACTCATTCAAGGGGAAGGAGTGTACTAGACAGGACTGAAAAGAGAGGGTGCCATTGTGCATGATTTGATTGTGTAAGAAAATCATGAACTTAGTCTTTTTTTAGATTGATTACCAGTCTTCAGTCCAGGAACCAGGCTTCAGCCTGGTTGAAGAAGTTTTGGAGGGCACTTTGGAGGTGAGCTGGGACCTGGTGGGATAAAATGAAGACCGCATTGTCAGCATACAGGAGTATTTTTTCGTAGCATTTTTTAGGGACTGTGTTTAAGTACAGACTGAAGAGCAGTGGGCCAAGGATTGAGCCCTGTGGGACTCCTGAGCAGACCTGCCGATTACTGGAGAAAGTACTATTGATTTTTATACACTGTGAGCAGAAGGTGAGGTAGTTGGTGAACCAGACCAGGGGGCCTTGTAAGAAACCTAGTTGAAATAGGGTAGATATGAGAAGTGGGTGGCTGATGGTATTGAAAGCTTTCAATAGGTTGTTGTAAAGTGAGGAGGTGTGTGGATTTTTTCAGGTAAAGAGTAAAAGGTTATTCTGAGAACTTGGCTCCTGCCTGTCTCTATGGTCTGGACAGCCATTGTCTAGTTATGTACAATGTATTGAGACTGGAAAACACTTACATCAGGGAGACTCACTTAGTGTTAAAAGTATTTGCAACTATTAGAACAGGGGCGGAGGAGGATGGTGGTGGAAATATCAGAAATCCTGAAGAACTCTGCTTCTGATCTCACAGACCCTGGAGGGCGGATGGAGGCTGACCCATATGTATATCAGAATTGTCTCACCTATGACATAGGGTTTTAGGTGGAAGTTGTGCTTTGGTGCATAGATAGGGGACCCAAATCTGATGGTCGGTTTTGAGTTTTCCAGATGCCACATGAGCCACTCACTCATATCTGGCTGTAAGGGCCAATAGGTTCTCGAATTCTGAACAGCCTGGGGGGGGGCATGGTCTTTCTAGTGGTAAAGTACAGTACATTTCACTACAACCAATGCTCCCTCTGCCCAGAGAGTCTGTGAGTGAGTCAAAGCAGAGATTTGCTGTGTAAGGCCCATCAGGGCTAAGAGTGCATCTCTAGCTCTTGGCAGTAGCACCACTTCCCTACACATGGCCCAGACAGAGGTCCAGTAGTGTTCCGGGGCAATACTACAGAATGTGGGATAGAGATGTCAGAGGGTAGTTGCATCTCCAGCAATCACTGTTGCACATGAGTCTCTCTCTATAAAGCCAGAGGAGGTGTGATATGCCCTGTGGAGTTTCTTGTACTGTAGTGTTTTTCTTGGAACTCCCTGAATGCTTTGTATGTTATTTACCAGCTAGAGTTCCATTCCACTTGGGTAATGGTAACATCTAGTTCCCTCTCCCAGGTTTCTTTTGGGCCTGCAGAAGGGGTTAGTTCACAAGCAACAGCAAGTAGTGACTTTAGTCTGGTTAAATTCCCATGCTGTGCAGGTTGTTTTCTGAGCCACTTGTCTAGGGGATCTGGGGACAGAAGAGTGTGTGTATTGGATACCTTAACTCTCAGGATGACCCTGAGTTGCAAGTAATGCCAAAAGGGGTTTTGTGGTATCTGATAGGTTGTGGTCAACATAGCAAAACTGTGCACCCCCCCTGTCTAAGAGTCATATAGGTCTCACAATGTGTGTATACCCACCTGATACCACTCTTCTCAGAACACTGGGTGGTCAGGAATCTGTAAAGTAGGGTTGTGCCAGATAGGGCAGGAACAAGCAGTGGATAATTTCCACCCTAATGTCTTGGAATGTTTGTTCCAGATTTTGCAGGTATGTCTGAGGCAGGGAGAGGCTCCAACTAGGGTAGGCCAGTCAAGAAAGACCAGTGCCATAGAAGTGGGCAAATGGGGTTGCACTAATTCCAGGCTCAGCCTTCTAGGGCTGTAGGTAGAAGGATTAATGCTGAAAAATGTCACTGCTGGCAAAGCATTACATAGTCATGTTGCTGGTGTAAATTAGGGAGGCCAAAGCTGCTTTCAACCCAGGGTCTCATTAAGGTCTTCATTTTTATTTTTAGTGTTTTATCTTCCCAAATGAACTTCAACATTTTTTTGTATATTGTTTTAAAAAAGGCCTCAGGAAGTTGGGTAGGAAGATTGGAGATTATGTATTGTAACTTAGGGAGAGCAATGAGTTTAAATCAGTTGACTTTACCCCAAAGTGACAGTTCGCTTTTTTCAAGATTGCAAGTCAGCAGATAACTTGTCTATCATTAGAGTGACATTTGCTGATATTGTCTTCAACACTGTAGGCCTGACCTGGAGCCCCAGACACACTACTCCCTCTGGAGAACATTGAAAGGGGTAAGAAGAGAACATTGCTTGGGAACATGTTAGTGTGACAGGAAGGATCTGGGATTTGGCCCTATTAAGCTTGAATCTAGACAGAAGGGAATATTCATTTGTAATAGTGTCCAAGGATGGGAGTGACCTAGGAAGGTTTGTAAAGGAAAAGGGTAATGTCATCAGCAAAGAGGGATATTTTTTTGTGGGAGTCCTCCCACCTCTATCCCTGGGAAATCTGTGCTATATTTCAAATTTTGCGAACTAATGGTTCAATTGCAAGTAAGTAGAGGAATGGGGAGAGAGGGCATCCTTGTCGGATGCCTCTGAAAAGTCTGAAAGGTGTGGAGGTCACAGAGTTTATTTATTTATTTATTTGAAAGTCGAATTTACAACCTTTGAGTTGTGGACTCATTTACAAAGGCATCTCATTGCAGGGAGGGTAGACATGGTTACAGTTTGAGACACAACAGTGGTTACGTACAGATGCAGTACAGAAAACAATAAGAACACATTTACAACAGTGGTTTACACATAAAGTTGCATACAGTAAGTTATAATAGTATAAAATATTACAATAATAGTAGGTACAGCCTTGGATGTACCAGGGAAGAATACCTAGGAGGAAGAGGTTGGGGGAAAAAGTGGTGGGGAAAGGGGGGCGAGAAATAGCAGTCCAAAGGACTTTGTCATGGCTATGGGCCAGATAGGAGGAACTCCACCATTGAATTAATTAGGGGAAATTACAGCTGCAGGCATCTCAGAGGTGGTTCCAGAGAGCAACTTTGAAAGGACCAATTATGGTAAAATTAGTGACAGAGGATAGGAGGGAGTTGAACCATGTGGGGGCATGGTAGTGGAAGGACCTTTGGGCTAATGAGGTCTTGGTTCTGGGCACCTGAAAGATGGCCTTAACTGAACTATGGGTGGCAACAGATGGGGATAAAAGCCACAGGGATGCAGTGACCCCTGGGAGGGGGAGAGTCCTAGCAGGGATTTTTTGGCAAGTAGGCAGGATTGGTAGTGCAGACACTCCTTGAAGGTGAGCAGGTTGGTGGTGGAATAGAGCAGGCAAGTATGAGTGTGATGGGATGTACCAGTCAGGACCTGCAGGCCTTGTTTATCGAGGTCTGGATTTTGGCGAGGGCGGTATTGTCGGCCACAGCATAGATGAGTAGGCCGTAGTCCACTAAAGACAGGACAGAGGAGATGATGGCCAGTCAGAGGGTGGTTTGGGGGAGGCAATCTCTAAGTCGATAGAGAAGGCCAATCTGAGAGTTTATAGCTGAGGACAGGGTATTGATGTGGGTGTGGAAGGTAAGAGCTGAGTCGAAGGTGACGCCCAGGTATTTGTAGGAAGACACCTGCTCAAGAGGGTGTGGATTACTGGGGAGAATGCAGAGGGGGGAAATTTTTAGCCTTATTCCTGTGATGTGAAAAAAGCATAGATTTGGTCTTCTTGAGGTTAATGACCAGCCGGTGGTCAAGGAACCACTTTCAGCTTGGTTGAATGTATGCTGCAGGGATTCCTGGAGTGATGCAGGGTCAGGGTAAGAGGCAAAGAGGACTGCATTGTCGGCATAGAGGAGCATATTGCCTGAGCAGGAGCTGGGGAGAGTGTTGAGAATGAGGCTGAACAGAACAGGGCCCAGGATGGAACCCTGGGGGACCCTGGAGTGAATGGGCAGGGAATTGGGCAGGGTGCCATTTATCTTCATAAGCTGGGATCTGGTAGAGAGGTAACTAGTGAACCAAGCAAGGGGTCCAAGGGAGAAGCCAAGTTGGTGGAGGGAGTTGAGTAGGAGGGGGTGACCAACAGTGTCAAAGGTCTTGGAGAGATCAATGAACACTGCACCCGCAACATGGCCAGAGTTCAGAGCAGAGTGGAGGTGCTGGGAGAACTCCAGGGAGGCTGTAGTGGTACTGCATCCACGGCAGAATCCATATTGTTCTGGAAAGTTAGAAAGGACTTGTGTCAATGGTGTGGTATACAGTAGATACAAAAGACAAAGAACCTCTGTGTGCAAGCACTGAGGCAATGATTACCCCAAAGGGCATTTGGCCAGGAAGCCAAGTTTCAAAGAAATACAAAATCACACATGCCTCCACAATGCAAAGCATCATGGGCTGCATATGCAAATCACCATTGAATATTGTGCTGGTACAGTAGCTACAGTTGTATCAAGGCAATAAACTGGGCATATAATCTGAATCTGGCTAGTGCACCAAAAATATATACCCGCCCCACACTCTCAAACACTTTTTTGGTGTCTATCATCAGGATGGCACTGGCTCAGAGATGCTTGAGGCTTGCCAGATTAGGTCCAGAAGTCTTCTGGAATTGTCTGCTCCCAATCATCCAGGGACAAAGCCCACTTGGTCTAGGTGGATAAGGGTGGGCATTAGAGGTTACATGCATCGGGCCAAGTCCTTTGCGAAGACCTTGGCATCCACATTAATCAGTGAAATAGGTTGGTATTGGGAGCAGCGTTTAGTGTCTTTGCCCTTTTTAGGGATTAAAGTAACAAGAGCCTGTATAAAAGTTGATGGCAATGTTTTTTTGCTCCATGATTCGTTAAATACTTCTGACAGACATGGTACCAAGGTCGAGGCAAAAACCCTATAAAAATCTGTTTGGAAGCTGTCCAGTCCCAAGGATTTCCCTATGACCATATCCCAAATTGCTGTGGATACTTCTTTTTCTGAAATTGGGATACAGAGGTCTGCATTGTTCTGTTTGGGGATTTGTGGTAACACAATGTCTCAAATGATCAAACATATGAGGAATCAGGTTAACCTCAGAAGAGTAAAGTGTTTGGTAGAAAGTACTAAACTCCTCATTTATCAGATCAGTGGATGAAACAGGTGTATCATCTGCTCTCAGGATCAGAGGGATGTAGCTTTCTGCCTCTCTGGTTCTAAGACAATGGGCATGAGGCTTACCAGGCTGCACTCTAGCTTCCCGGTATGCTTGGTTGAGCTTGAAAAGTGCATATTCTGTTCGGACTAGAGAGAGTCCTCCAGTGCCTTTCTGGCTTTTACCACCTGAGGGGAGGGAAAGGGGAGGGGGTTGTTTTACCAGAAAAGGCACATTAAGCTGAAGATTGTTTCCAGGTGTGACCTGGTAGCACAAGAAAGTTAAGTGACTTGTTCAGGGTCACACAGTATGCAAGTGGAGGCTGTGGGATTCAAACCCAGATCCCCAGGTTTGTAGCTCAGTGCCTTTAACCATGATGCTATACTGCCTCTGAGGAAACAGATCGTCATTACGCTAGGGGTGTATCAAGAGCTCATGCTCAAGCTTCTTTAATGCACTTTCTTGTTATCTAGTTAGTTGATCTTTTTCCTTCTTAAGTTTAGATGTGTGTGCTATGAGTTTCCCTCAGATAGTCACTTTCATGGCTTCCCACTTCATAGTGGTAGAGACATTTGGGGTCTTATTGTATCAAAAGTAATCCAGGACTTCTATGTGGAACCAGTCATGGAAGGTGTCCTTCTGAAGGAGCCTAGTATTGTCTCTACTTGTTGCTTTGGGACTGAATACATCCCCAGGCAATGGAGAGTAAGACTGGTGCATGGTCAGATACCAAGATTTTTCATAGAGGAACATTCCCTGTTCTGTGTATCAGATCTTGAGTTACAAAAATAGCAACTATCCTGCTTTATGAATCATGCACAGGAGAGTAAAATGTAAAATCAACAATTGTAAGGTGCACAAGTCACCAAATATCACATAAACCTGCTTTCTTGAATGCTGCCTGAACTGTGTGGGCCACCTGTACCTCTGATTTCCTTTCTGGTCCGGTGCATTCCAAGTGGGAATCTAAGGCTAGATTTAAATCTCCCCCCAGTATGATTCTTCTTGTTCCTCCTGTCCTTTCCAGTTCCCTAACACCCCGATCCACTTTCTTCACCCCACTTCCTGAACCAGTCATTAACCTCTGTGATCTTCATTTTTTTCTCCACTGAGGCCTTTGGTACTGGCAATATCTCTGAAAAGGAAATGTTGCATCCATTATCCTGACAGACTCTGGCAAGTTCTTGGAACCTTGCTTGGATTTCCAAAACTCTCCCTCTAGATCATTAGTTCCCAAATGCACCAGGAAATCTGGTTTCCCTCCATAATCCCTAACCAGTTCGTACACCATGAACTTTGCTCGTGCACCGTCAGCCCAGAGATACTCACTACCTTCACCTGGCTATGGCATCCACCCCCCTGTCCCTCCCAATGGATACCCCTAATCATCGAGTCTCCCAATAACAGAACCTTAACACCGCCATCATCTATATGGTTACCTCCACTATGCGCTGTCAAGCCCCCATCCCCCCTTTATTTGTGATATCAATTCCATGGGAGTTTTCCTGCCTTATTAGAGACCCCCTTGTCACCCTTCCCTTTCTGCCTCCCTTGTTATTTTGCCCACTTAACTCAGCCCCGAATAGGTGTCCCCTTTAACCCTCTCTTATCAGAACCATTTATCCTGGCCCTGATGGTTTCCCCTTCCCCCACACCACCATCCTCCTCCCTTGTAATAGTACCCCTGCCTCCAAAGACCCTCTGTGGGTCCCCTTTACCTAGGGCCCCATCCTTGGTACAGACCCCCCTTCTGTAGGGGGCCCCTCCCCCACCTCCTTGTCTCTAGTTTCTCTCCAGTAGTGCTCTCCTCCCTCATGTCTGCAATATGTTGCATCTTCCCCATCAGCTTAACATTTACGTTTCCCTTTCTCCCTCTGGGACTATTTCTATCCTTTCCGTTGCTTGTCTGTGATGCCCAATGGGTATCAGACTCCCTTCCCCCAGCCTCTGTGTCAGTTTCTTCATTTCCACCAACCCCTTCCTCCCCCTCTAGGTTGCTTAGTAGCTCAAATTTATTGTAACAGTTTATGCCAGCCTCCATCAAGTAACCTGAGTTTCCCCCTACTGCCCCTCTAAACAGCCCCTCTTCCTCCCCTCTTGCCTTGTTCTCCTTAGGAGCTCCCTTCCTACAGTCTGCTCTTTTAGGCTTCCCTACAACAGCCCCTCCCTTCTCACTGTCTGCTCTTCTAGGCTTCCCCACAACAGCCCCTCCTGACTCTTCCCCCTCCACTCTCTTTATATTTGGAATGTTTACCCCGTAAGTTTTCCCCTTAGCATCAACATCCCTATCTAAGGGTCCTCTGTCCCTAATATCTCCCCCTCCTGCTTGGTGTAACATAATGTCCTGTAATTTCTGAGCATTATAAGTTATAAGTTATAAGAATATAAGACCAAATATCAGCTGTATTACACCTAGACCAAAAAGGGTTTTTTAAACATAGAAATGTCTTTGTGGGATTCTGCAACATTCAATCTGTTATTTCCTCCATCCAGCCCCAAGACACAGAAACAATAGCATTGGCCTTGGATGTAACCAAGGTATTTGACCTAGTAGATAAATCCACCATGTTTAAATCATTGGAGGCCTTTGACTTTCCTTCTATTATTGTATGATCAATAAAAGTCCAGTACTCAGATGCAAAAGAATGTTTTAAAATCAATCATTACTAATCAGATCTATTACAAATGCTAAATGGAGTGTGTAAAGGATGCCTGTTATGCCTGATCTTATTCATTCAAAGTTTGGAACCCCTTTTGAATCATATCCATGCAAACGAAGCAACTACATACATACCAAACACAAACTGTCAGGTCATACTAAATGCCTAGGCAGGTGATATTTTAGTATACATTTCAAATCCAAAAGCGTCTTTTCCAGTAATGATGCCTGAGTTTGAGAGATTCTCCACTCTTTCAGGTTATCAGCTAAACATATCAAAATCTATAGTACTCCCCATAACAGACTTCGAAATAGGAACAAACGATATACTAAGTGAAATGAAAATTGAAAATACAATTAAATATTAAGGTATTGTTTTATAACAAAGTATGTACATAAAACATAGGCATTTAATTTGTAAATGTTTTCTGAGAGAGAGAGAGAGCACGCTAGAGAGTAAAAGGTCTGTTCAGTAACTGCCAAGAGAAATTCTTATGTTTGGGGGGGAGGAATTGAAGTATTGAACACTTTTATAATGCCCTCTTGATATATTTTTTCAAAGTGTACAAGGTGAAATACAACTGTGTTGGTTAGCAAAAATGTGAAAATCCTTCAAAAAATGTTTTGTGGGCTGGTGCAGTTCCTTGTATCGACTGGAAAGAAATAACTTTACAATGAAAAAAAGGAGGGATGTCCAGGTCCAGTTTTGTACTATTGGGTATCAAAACTTAATCAGGCCATTTTTGGGGCTAGTCAGAATAAAAACATAATTAAAAATAGCGGTATTTATCAGTCCCAAATACAAGAAATACTTATTTAAGCAAGAAGCCACGAGGGGGTGTGGGTTATTGGGGATTTACCATGGCTGGAGTGGGTAAATCCTCACCAGCCATGGTAAATCCCCTGATAACCCACACCTCCAGTGGCTTATTGTGATTATAACAGGTGTGAACTGTTAAAATATAGAAAAACAATTGCAAAAATAAAATCTTATTTTGTATTGTTTTATATATTTTATATATATATATATATATATATATATATATATATATATATATATATATATATTCTTCCACCTTATAGTGAGTGCATTGCTGCTGGGTAGAATATGAGAGTAAGTGATGCTGACAGAGAAGACAGAGTGCAGTGAGCAACTGAAATGTGGTCCATTGAAGAGTTTTATTTTTTAAAATTTAGATTTTGCTGCCAGGTTCGGAAATGTGTTTAGAGTGATGAGAGAAGTAGAGAGCGGTGTCAGTCAGTGCTTTGAGTGGAGTAGAGCAGGTCATATGGGATCATGTTTTTGTTACTACTTCCGGGTATGATTTTGCAGTCATGATGTAGTGACAGTCATGTTCGAGGAAATTTGTTTTTAAAAGTTGTGTAATAAAAAAAAAATTGATGTGTGGAGTACTGACATAGAGAAAGAGTGAGTGGGGCAGCAGCGAAGATTGAGAACAGGACGGAGCGGAGACAAAAACACTAACAAACGAGGTGGGTGCAGTGGTGCCTAACTGTTTAGTGGTCAACTATTTAAAAATACTACTGAGCGCTTCAAGTTACTGCTTATGTAGTGTTTAATGTGAAAAGTTGATCGAGTTCAGTTTCGTCGATTAGGTCAAATGATGCAGCCATGGTTTTCTTTTTTTTTTTTTTTGAATATGAGGCCTAGTGTGATTTCTTAGCGAGAGGAAACATGGCGACTTTGCAGTGTTGGTGGGGGTATCGGAGTGATTTATTTTCAGGGTGGCATGAGGATGTGACAGACTGGCACCTTGGCCAGTGATTATGATAGGATCTACAACGGGGCTAAGTTGCCAGTCTGCCTTTCTGATTGGCTCTTGGTTAAAGTCCATGGTATAATAAACAAGATACTAATCTAAAAATACAAAATGTGTTTGCTTTTCCAAAAATGCTTTCCTAAATTAAAAAAATAATAATTATCACAGTTTTAAAAGATGTGTAATAAAGGGCAACATTTTTCCATGGAACAACTCAACCATTACATTAAGTATTACCTGAAATACTGCTATCTCAGATACCAACATTGATAGTTGCAATATAGCCATAGAGTTCAAGAAAATAAACCTGGTAAGTCATGGGAAGAATTTGAAAGCAGTTGTCTAAATGCTCAAATAAAAAAAAATATTGGATGAAATATTTAACGCTGAAATAACACATTTTAGAAATATATAAAGTACCCAGACTCAGATCAAAAGCACAAAAAAATCACTAATGGATATTAATATATTATTTAAACAACAGTTAAATACTAAAAAGAGTATAATGGCTTATTTCTACGAAATGTTTCTGAATTCCAAGGTAAAAACAAGAAAAAGTGACACATAGTAAATGGGAAAAGGTATTTGGAAAACAAATACATTTTAAAAGATGGAAACAAATTTTTATTAAAGCAAACAATCTACACACTCACAAAAAAATATAATTAAGTTGAAAGTTATAGATTGTGCTTATTTCATTCCAGACAAGTTACAAGACACTGTGGGCCAGATATTCAAAGCTTTGCACCTAGCGCAAATCCGTAGCACTTGAATAGCGCTGGATTTGTGCGAGGCTGCAATATCCAAAAGCCTTATTAGTGCCAGTGCTGTGTGGTAGCACTGACACTAAAACATAACCGCATGCAGGAGCAGGGATAGGGGAGCACCCAGTAATGCCAGCAGTGTAGCATATTCAAAAGTATAGTGCCGCACTACAGGTATTAGTGCAACCTGTAGTGCAGCTCCAAATACTGCCAACAAAAAGCTGGAGGTAATGCAGTGGTGCCCTCCCCATGAATCCAGACCCCAATGTCACATACAAAAACAGACTTATCCCTGGTAGTCTAGTGGTCCCCCCAACCCCCAGCATGTATCTCGACCCGTTTCATGTGAAAATAAAGAGTTTCCCCCTGGTAGTCTAGGTGTCCCCGCAGGTATCCCAGCCCCGCTTCATGTAAAAATAAAGAGATTTCCTTGGCAGTCTAGTAGTCCCCCCCACCTGGCAGTGATGCCTTGTTCATCCCAATAACATCCCAGAACAGAGCCGGCAACCAGCTCAGCCCTCCTCTCACCACCACGGCCAGCCATGTCCCTGATTCAGGAGGCAAGGGGTTGAGAGGTATGTATCTACCAACTGTGCCTGCCAGCACACAGCTCCTGCTGCTTCCAGCCTGTACTTCTATTCCAACAGACAGGGGATGCTATGGGCATGCCTTGGCCGGCAGCGTCCAACCTGTACTTCCATTCCGACCAAAAGGGGGAGCTTTGTGCTCCATGCAATAGCACCGGGCAAACTACATGGTAATGTATGATAAGCAGCAGTTAATGGAATGCAAATGTACCTGTTTGCCCACAGATTACCCAAGTAGGATCATTTGCATGGGAGCTTTGAATAAAGCTCCCATTTGCCCCGGGTTAAACAGTTTGCCCCGGGCTAATGTGTTAGCACTGTGCAATCAGGTTAGCCGAGGTAAACCTCACTTCAGCATAGCACAGTTCTGCAGTGTGTGGCTTACATTGTTGTTTGCAGTAGATGTGAGACATCTCTGTGCAGTCACACACAATGTTCTGCACCTGCAACACTGGCGTTCTCCAGGGTCTAATGAGCTGCAGCAGCAGTGTGTACTTCCCTGTTGCTATATTTAGTGCTTATTCCTGGGCTATTTTTGCCCTGTTTGCCTGGCTTACTTTGCTTGCTATATTCAGCTGGTTTTGCACCAGGCTATTCCTTTTGAATATAGCTTGCTTTTTGCTCCGAGCTATGTTTGCCCGCCGGGCAGTGCTAATTTAGCCCCAGGGCAAAGTTTTAAATATCTGGCCCCTATGTCTTCAATAAGCAAAATTTATTTATTTATTTGAAAGGTTTCAACAGGAAAGACAACATGAGCTGTAAACAGCTCCTTTTCAGAAGCATCCTGGGGGGGAAGGGTTACATAGTGGGGGAGAACCAGCAAAAACATAGTAACATACAATTGCATATTGCATCACCTTACAGCATCCCCCATCCATTACCATCTGAGTTGACGTCCATCTCATAGGCTAATGATGCACATGTGACCAGATGTTAGAAATCCAATATGCCTAGGTTCTGCTGTGTGCTTCTGCTCTCCAGTTCCTTAATGTGCATTGCAGAGGCTACATGCACTTGCCTAGCTCCTCATCAACTACTTACAGGTAAGACAGTTTAGCTGATGTTTCTGATATTGCAATCATATATAACTAAGTAGGCAGTTGATGAGTTGGGTAGCTGCTCTGCGATGCAAAGAAAAAAAGGTATATGGTTGCTTATTCATACAGTTAGTTCTTGCATACTAGTGCTTCTGGGTCTACTAGATTAGGAGATGTATCATATAGTTAACTGTTGCATACTAGTGCTTGTGGATCTGCTAGATAGGTGATTCATTGTATGCTTAACTAAATCTTTCACTATCTGAACAAGGGATTATCCATTCGGCAACAGAATGCCAAATTTTGTTTTTTATCCCAAGAGTCAGCAGGGTTTTGTTTAGAAATTGAACTGCAACTGATCCTCTAGCCTAGCACAGTTAATATCCCAAGCTATGCAAGTTTCCCATTTTTAAACAGCAAACTATACAAATTGCACTTAAGTCAGTATCATTAAGTATCTACCTGTGGACAGGCTGAGTTAGCTCCATTAAGTGCAGCTCACACACAGACAACTACCCTTCCGGCTCATTGTTATGCGGTTTTTAAACAGCTAAATCTGAATTACTGGGGGGAATATCCTACCTTGCACCGGTGAGCAGCAAGGCGGTCAGATGCACCAGTGAGCAGCAGGGCAGTCAGGTAGTTTAAAAATGGCACTGCACGCCAGCACGGCCCCCTCCACCCCTTCTCCACCTCCTCCTCTTCCCTGCCAAAATGAACTTGGAACCCCTTGCAAGCAGTTCCTTGATTCCCCAACGTGGGTAGGGTCCCCTTGCGAGTGGACCCTACTAATGCACTGGGACTACCCAAAATACAAAGCTTCTCAAATAGAAGGCGTAAGGTAATCTCTCCTACCTAAGGGAGATTCTGCTATCTCCGATGGCCCCTGTTCACCAGGCCACATTCATCTTCGGCATTCCTTCATGAAGGGCGACCACTCGGAGCTTCTGGGGCACTCCTTGAAACTAATGGCTCCTCTCTGAGCTCCGATCAGCTCCACAAACTGCTCCATGTAGTCAAAACCAAGCCACAAAAAGGGGATAAGCTGGGGAGCCACCACAACAAAGGGCTCCATGATCACTCTCCCAGTCGCCATCTTGCATGCGCTCATGCACACTAGTACTCATGTCCACCATGTTTCATTGGGGCAAGCATCCTTAAATCCGGCAACATCAATTAAAGACAAGCTCATTTTTAAAGAGGACAGGCAGGGAGAGTGGCACACGCCATACAATAATCACATTCAAACGGGCCAACTGTCTTAAAGCCGCAATACCTGACCCTCTCATTAAAGGAGGCACACTATTCTAAAAAGACATAAGCAGTCAAGTGGCAGCAATCATGCTATACTGCACTGAGGAAGGCTGTTAAAGCACACACTATTATCCCTTCCTGTAAACCACAGACAAAAGACTTATTTGAGGACTCTGTTGGTGATTTTAAAGGGTAGCATATATTTAAGTTATTACAGATATGTTATACTATATGTGTGCATATGTGTGTGTGTGTGTGTATATATACATATATATATATATAGATATATATAGATAGATGTATAGATATATATATATATATATATATATATATATATATCTACACACAGAAACATTCATGAGCAAACTGTTGAGCCCTCATGCTCCACCTCTGTCTCCCTGTAATTCCAGATCCCACTATGGCAAAAACCAAGATGTGCAAGTCATGCCAAATTGCCCTCTTTCCCAGCTAGACAGGTTCCAGTTGCCCCACGTGCAATGACCAACAGGGGGGTCCCAAACTACAAGGCGAACAACACCCAGGGACACAACAGGGCATGGAAGGGGCAGACCTGGGGCCAGACAAGCTTCCTTCCTTCCTCGGCTGAAGATTTCTTCAAAACTTAGCAAGCCGTCATGCTTAAAATTCTTGAGATAGTAGAAGCCCTCACAAAGCCAGCAGTGACAAATCACCCAAGTGAGAAACACAGGGACAAAACAGGACAGTCCGCTGCATTGTCCAACAAATGATGGCAACCACAGCCAACCTGATTTCACCCCCGATGGAGTGGACCCTCCCAACTCAGATGGAGATGAAATCCCAATGGAAGAGAAGGAGCTCACCCTTATCAAGAAGCTCATGGCAACCAAATCTCTGCCAGAGCTCCTACAGACCATGAAAGAGACCCTGGGTTTCGACCTACAAGAACTACGGCAACAGTCGAAACTAAACCCCCTCATTAGGGAAAAGCAAAAGCGAGATGAGCACTTCCCAATTTGCAAGTCTCTGTTATAGGTCATCATCAAGGAATGGGAGTCACCAGACCCCTCCAGAATTTTGGAGAGAAAGACATTTGACAGGTTCTACCCCATATAGGAGGACACCAACAAAACCTGGTCTACTCCACCCATGGTCGACCACCAAGTCACTGGACTCTGTAAGAAAATGGTTCTAACATCCGAGACAAACACACTCCTAAGGGACCCAACAGATAAGAAACTCAAGGAGTACATGAAGATGGGCTTTGAGATGATGGGCCTCACCAGCTGAGCCAACATGACAGCGACCTACACATCCCGAGCCCTAGTGACCCAGTTGAAGGAACTTGTACCAACCCAGGACCCAAAATCTAAACAGGCTGACATGATCGAGTATGCCATACAAGCAACCAGATAAGTGGCAGATGCATCAACCGATGCACTCCAGATGACCGCTCAACTGGCCATGCTATCAAACAGTGCCAGAAGGCAAATCTGGCTGAAGATCTGGAACGTGGACACAGAATCAAAAGCAATGCCAACTAAACTACCATTCAAGGGCAACCTTGTCTTTGGAGAAGGCCTGGAGAAATATGTGAAGCAAAAAGGTGACAGTAAGGGACTGGACAAAGATAAGAACTTCAAGCACACATACTTCCTTGCCTTTCGGGAATGCTTTCGCACATTCAGGTGAAAACAAGACAGGTGCCAGGTGAACCAATACTCCCAAAACAAGTCATACTCCTTCAAGCCCTCCTGCTTCACAAGCTCCAGCAGAGGGAAGGCTAGAGGAAGGACCCAAAGGGGAATATTCAACTTCGGCAACTCCCGAGGCAGGTCTCATTCCAACTGACTCAGATGAACTCCTAACCCCCCTGCCGACAACTCTTGCCAGCCACCCTCCAATCAAAGCAAGGCTCCTCCAGTTTGCACACATCTGGAGCAAAACCACAACTGACAGATGGAACAGGGAAGCTATTTCGAAGGGCTACGCAACAGAATTCAAGCAGAAGCCACTCCAAAACACAACAGTGGTATCCTCGGTGTCTCGACAACCACTAAAGAGAGAAGCCATAAAATCAACTCTCCAGAGCCTCTTAGCCAACAGAACAATATCCCTGGTACCCCGAGGAGAATGGGACCAAGGTATATATTCTATCTTCTTTTTGGTACCCAAAAAGTCCGGAGACATGCATTCAGTTCTCTACCTGAAGTTCCTAAATCAATTTGTAAGATACAGAAAATTAAAAATGGAGACCCTAAAGACCACCCTCCGCTCCATAAGACAGGAAGACTTCCTGACCTCCATAGACATGAAGGACGCCTATCTGCACATACCAATCAGACCGGCTCACTTCAGGTACCTACGATTCAAAATAATGAGTCAGCTCTATCAGTACCAGACTCTCCTCTTCGGCCTGGCATCAGCCCCCATAGTTTTCACCAAGATCTCAGTTGCGGTAGTTGTGTCACTGCGACAGAAGGGCATCCACATCATTCCCTACCTAGATGACTAGCTAATCAGGGCCAGAACACCACAGCTGGTGCATCAACACACACATTTAGTGCTGACAGCCCTTCAAGACCACATCTGGGTGGTAAATAGGGAGAAGAGTTCCCTAACCCTGTGCCAGTCCATAGAACACCTGGGAGCCATTATAGACTCCGAAGCCAACATTGCCAAACCATTCCACAAAAGAGCAAACAAGGTCATTTCACAGGCCCAGGCCCTGGCTGTCAATCAGAGCATGACGCTGGCCTCCCTCCTCCAGACATTTGGCTCCATGGCCTCCTGCATTGCTCTGGTGCCCTGGGCACTAAGGAACATGCACACACTACAAATCCTAGCAATCCAGGAGGGTCACCGAATGTACCACAATCTATCCAGGACAGTCACACTGACAGCAGCAGCCAAAAATTCCCTACTCTGGTGGACAGATTGACACAACATCATTAAAGGGCAGACACTGGCCACCGACCATGACATTGTGATAGATACGGATGCAAGTCTAACGGAGTGAGGAGCCACCATGAATCACACTCCAGCACAGGGCACATGGTCACAGTTGGAATCGAAGAAATCGATAAACATCCTGGACATGAGAGCAATATACCACACTCTGCATCACTTCAAGGAAGAAATACAAGGCAGAAGGGTACTCATAAGGTCAGACAACAGGTCGACAGTGGCGTACATCAAAAACCGGGGAGGGACAAGGAGCATCCAGCTCCTACAAGAAACAAGTAAAGTCCTAAACTGGGCTCAGACCAACCTACAGTCCATCACCACCATACACTTGGCGGAAAAACTAAATGTCCAAGCTGACTGGCTGATCAGACAAAACATAGCCCCAGGGGAATGGTCTCTACACCTCAAAACATTCCAACAGCTCAACATCCTCTGGGGACCACTACAAATTGACCTACTGGCAACAGTGAGAAACACCCAGCTCCTAAGCTTCTTCTCAAGGTTCAATGAACCTCAGGTCTCAGGAACGGACGCCTTCTCGCAGATTTGGTCCTTTGAAAGGGCATACATTTTCCCACCAATTCCAATCCTCCAACAAACCTTGAACAAAATCTGCCTCTCTGAGGCCATAGTTGTGCTAATAGCATCTTACTGGCCCAGGCGACACTGGTTCATAAGATTGATATCCATGGCAATAGACTCACCTTGGACACTGCCGCTCCACCCGGAACTTCTGACCCAAGGGCCAACAAAGCACCCAGACTTACAATCCCTGCACCTCATGTCTGGCTGCTGAGAGGCAGAGACTGCTGAGTAGAGGTTATGACACAAAAGTGGTTAACACCATGTTGCAGTCCAGATGCACATCAACAACCAACACCTACACCTGCCAATGGGAAATCTTCCAGAGGTGGCTGGCAGACCACCGCATAACAGAACAACCGATACACTTGCAACACATCCTATCATTCCTACAACAAGGACTGGACAAAGGACTATCTGTATCCTCACTGAGGGTACAAGCGGCAGCGATCGGCGCGGCACTGGGTCCCATAGACAACTTTACACCTGGGTCGCACCCAGACATGCTCAGATTCCTGAAGGCTGCTGCCAATCTTCACCCCATACTTAAGCAACCAGGGGCTACATGAAATCTCAACACAGTACTGGACACACTAGCACAGCCACCATTCAAGCCACTAGACTCTACAGACCTGAAGTGGCTCTCATTCAAAACAGCATTCTTGGTGACAGTGTGCTCGGCAAGAAGACTAAGCGAAATCAGGGCCCTATCTTGGAAGCCCCCTTTCCTTGTATTCCACAATGATGGAGTCACCTTGAGACTGATTCCATTCTTCATACCTAAGGTGGCAAACCCTTTTCACATGGCGCAAGCAATTGAGCTCCCGGCTTGGAGCTGCCAAGACATTGACAATCAGACTGCTCCTATCCCACAGTGGGACATGAAGAGAATCATTTCCATATACTTGGATAAAACAAAGGACTTCATACCAACTGACAGACTCTTTGTGGTAACCTCAGGCCACAGAAAAGGCCAGGCAGCTGCACAATCCACACTGGCCCAATGGATCAAACAGACCATCAGAGAGGCATACAGACTCCAGGGTCTACAACAGCCCCCACTCTTTACAGCTTATTCAACCCGAGCAATATCAACTTTATGGGCAGAGCGAAACAGAGCCTCAATCCAGGACATTTGTGCAGCCGCTACATGGTCTTCTATTCACACCTTCACCAGAAATTACAGACTAGATATAACGAATATAGAAAGATCAAATTTTGCAAGGAAAGCACTGTTAGTGCATTCGGGGACCTAACCGGGCTGCTACCCCACCCACTCTCACTATCACTGCTTATTAGCACCCAGATGGTAATGGATGGGGGATGCTGTAAGGTGATGCAATATGCAATGGTAGTTTACTCACCTGGTAAAGGTGATTGCATGAGCATCACCTTACAGCATCCCCGGTCCAAACCAGGTAATCTGGTGAGGTGCCCCGGATAGGATCACGAACAAGCGCACAACCACAGTCAAACATAACACAGCAAATTCTGCTTGTTGACTCAGCATGCCATACAGGCTGGCATATTATAGCATGTAAATAATAGGAATTAAGCACACTCAATACAACCGTCCTCAGAGAACGCATCTTTCAGGGTATAGAATGTGGCCTATGGGCCATGTTTAACCTACATCTTTCCCAGTGTTTTTTCCTAGAATCCTTACAGTATTGGAAGACACAAACTGGAGAGCAGAGGCACACAGCAGGACCTAGGCAGATCAGATTTCTAACATCTGGTCACGTGTGTATCATTAGCCTATGAGATGGACGTCAACCCAGATGGTAATGGATGGGGGATGCTGTAAGGTGGTGCTCATGTAATCACTTTTACCAGGTGAGTAAACTACCATTACATAACGAGAGGCACTAATACAATTTAAGCTCAATCCTAGGTAACAGACAAATAAAGTATGAAGAGTATCTGATGGCAAGGTAATAATCAGAGACAGAAAGTGAGGCAAGTGGTGAAGACAGAACATTCTATGTTGTTTGTTCTGACACCTGCAAATATATGAATACTGTTTGCTATTTGCTGTTTGGTATGTAACAAAAAACTTCTGTAACCTCCTGTCTATCATATTGCATTTGTGTTGCTGTCTATGTGTTGAATCCACTGGAACTGACATGGAGCCTTTGGAAATGAGTCCTTGACTCAAAGGGTTGCAATTCCGATATGTATAATAAATAAAAAAATAAAATAAATAAATAAAAAGTTTGAATAGCGGCAACCCAGGTGGGAGGAACCCATGGGGAATATGCCAGATAGGTAACAAAAAGTGCCAGGTTGAGCACAGTGGATTAAAAGTGCTAATAGATCAGTAAGGACAATAAGTGCTAGGTGGATGAAGAGAAAGAAAGGAGGAGTGGGTGAAGGACAGGGGGAGTGGAGGTTGTAGAGAAGTGGGGCAGGGAAAGCCGGGGGGAAGAGGAGAGGGGGAAAGGCCAGGAACTATACACCCCCGGGATGCTGAGAACTCTGCAGGGGAGAGGGCTTGACAGGAGAAAGAGAAGAGGAAGGAGGATATTAAGGTCTACGTGGAAATAGAAGAAGAAGGGAGGGTAAGGAATGGAGAGGGAGGAGTGGGGGAAGGAGTGAAGGAGGGGGGCAAGCCAGAGGGGAAGGCATAGGGGAGGCAAAGAACTATACACCCTCAGAATGTTAAAAAACCCTGCAGGGGGGTGGGGTCTGGCAGGAGAAGGAGAAAGAGAAGAGGAAGGGGGAAGAGGAGGAGGGTGGAAGGCGGAGCAAGAAAATGTTCCTCTGCTGGGGAGCAGAAAACCCTGCAAGGGGGGGAACTGACAGAAAGGGAGGAGGCTAGGGGGAGGTTGAGTGGGAGAGAGGGGATAGTTACAGTAGGTGCAGTTACATACATGAATAGAGTGTTTATGGAGGAGGAGTGACAGTGATTTGTGGGATTGTGCTGACTGGATTTCTAGTGGGAGGGAGTTCCAGATCCTGGGGAAATTTATATGAGATGGCAGAGCGGCCCAATAAGGTTCATCGGGGTGGGAAGGCCAGGGTTCTGTGGACGGAGAAGCAGAGGGAATAGGAGGATGGGGGGTAGCCAGGAGTGTGGACAAATATGGTGGTAGAAAGCTGTGCCAGAACTTCCCAACAAAGTTAGCAATGTGCGACATGCACCTGGAGTGGAGGTAGAAGAAAGAGAGTGAGGAATAAAGGTCACAATGATGAGTACATGGGGGGGACCTGAGAATATAGTGGCAGAAGGAATTAAAGAGGGTGTCCAGTCTGGATAGGGAGGTTTTAGGGGTGGAGATGTAGACAATGTTGCCAAAACCAAGGACAGGGAGAATCATCTTTTGAACGATTTCATGCCTGGCTTGTAGCGGGAGGCAGCTACAGTGTCTGTACAAGGCACCGAGGCTCGGGTGCAATTTATTGTGAATTGCATTGATATGTACCCCAAAGTCAAGGTTCTTGTCAAGCCATAAACCAAGATACTTAAATAAGGCTACATCATTGAGCATAGAGCCAGCTAGGGTGTGGAACGTGGGAGTGGAATCAAGCCTGGCCAGTTTTTGGCTGAAGCCAAAGGTCATAGATACTGTTTTTTTGACTTTCATAGAGAGTTGATTTGTAATAAACCAGCATTGGACATTGGTATAATCCAGCTCTAGGCTGGTTGCCACCTCAGAGGGGGAGTTCCTGGTGGAGAACAACACAGTATTGTTTGCGTACATGTGTATACTTGCAGATATGCAGACATTTGGGATGTTATTTAGGAATACTGAGAATAATATGGGACCAAATACTGAGCCTTGGAGGACACTAGTGTTGATTGGGAGGGGAAGGGAAAAGAAGGTGCCCACTCTGACTGACTGAGACCAGCCAGTGAGGTAGGACTGGAACCAGCTGGTGGCAGAGTCAGAGAACCTGGCTGTGGATAGCTTGTTGAGGAGGAGGGAATGGGAGACATTATTGAAGGCTTCGGCCAAGTTGACAAAGATAGCAGAGGTGATGCATCCCTGATCCATGCCTGAGAGAATGGAGTCAGTGAGCTGAAGGAGAGAAGTTGTGGTGGAGTGGTCTTTGCAAAAACCAGACTGGAAAGGGGTAAAAAAAGGATGAAGAGTCGAGGAAGGAGGAGAGTTGTTCCAGGACCAGGTGCTCCTGGAGTTTAGCCAGTGTGGGGAGGAGGGAGATAGGGTGGAAGTTGCAAGGGTTGGAAGCATCATCACTTTTAGGGAGTGGGATCATGGTAGCAGATGTCCAGGCATCTGGCACTGTAGCATAGAGAAAGGAAAGGTTCAGTATGCTGGTCAAAGGGGAATCAATAGAGTGGGCAAACAAGTGGAGTAACTTTGGGTCAAGGCTGTCAGGGCTTTTGATCTTGAGAGGGTTCAGGACAAGCAATACATGTAAGCTATCATCCGGAAGAATGGGTCTGAAGAAGAAGCATGGTGCTGACTTGAGGGGGTATAGGAAGGACTTGTAGAGGGATGCAAGTAGGGAGGAGAAGGCACAAGTGGTGAATTACTGGCTGAATTCGGAAGCTACTGATGGGTGGTCGTCAACTGTGCGGGTACCAATTTTTAGGACAGGAGATGAGGAGTGGGTTGTGGGGAGGTCAAAGAATGGACAGCTTTCCAGAATTTGGAAGGATTGTTGTTGTTTGCCTGGAAAGATGATTGGAAGTACTCTGCTTTGGCAAGGCATACAGCCTTTGGGCATGTTTTGTGGAGCATGCGATAGTGCTGAAGGTCAAGGGGGGAGCCATGGGTTTTATACATGGTCCAAGCTTGGTCTCTTGTACGCTGGCAAGCTAAGAGTTCAGCAGTGACCCAGGGGAGGTGGCTACTGTGGACCCTAGCCTTTCTAAGAGGCGCATGACAGCTCCAGATGTTCGGGAACTGTGCGCTAAAGTAGGAGACGGCAGAGTTAATGGAGGGGACAGAAGTAATTTGGGACCAATCATATTGGACAGGTCATTGTGAAGCGAGGAGAAATCAAGGGAATGGAATGGAAGTTAAGAATGACAGGAGTCGACTTCACGTGGTGGATTTTTCACACACAGTAGATCATATGGTGTTGGGGAGGATACCAGATGATATGACACAGTGGGTATGAGATGTCAGCACCCAGTCTATTAGGGCATGCTTCCCTGACTTGTGGTTGAGATGTGTTGGATCAGAAATTAGTTGTATTAGGTTAAGGGAGGAGATATGGTTACAGATTTTTGATTGTGGGCTGGATAGCCAGTTCATGTTTAGGTCCCCTAAGATGAATAGTTCGCTAGGGGTAGCAGTGGTGGAACAGGTGGAGAGTAGGTCTGTGAGGGAGGGGAGGGAGGATGAGGGGAGGTTTGGGCAGCAGTATATTCCACCCACAAAGATGGGAAGGGAAATGGGGATGCATAACTTTACAAGTAGCATTCTATAGGCAGAGGGAGAAGACACAGAAAGGCAGACAGAGTATTTTATAGCTGCGGTTATGTATATGGCGACTCCACCTCCCCTGGACTTCTGGTCCTGGCGAATGAGTGAGTATCCTGGGATGGAGATGGCTGAGTCAGGGGTTTTGGAGCTGAGCCATGACTGTTATAGTGAGTACAGCAGGGTTTAGCTGACTCATGAGTGGTTACAGACAATCTGTTTTGGGGAGTAGGCTTTGAATATTGAGGTGCAGAAGTCTCAGCCCTTTTGGTAGTTCAGGTGGTGAGATAAGTGTAAGGCTAGGATTGGGTTCAATATCACCAGAAGTCAGTAGCAGTAGCGAGATGAGTAGTCGTGTGAGGATAGCAAGCCATTGTTTTGAAGGAGAGAGAGGATGGCTTTGGACTGAAGAGGTCATGGCATCTGTGTTTCCATTTTGGAATGAGAAGAGGGCATGCAGGGAGGGCAAGAAGGCTCCAGATCTAACAAGGATTCCAACTGCAGTGCACCAGGTGTAGTGAAGTAGTGGAGGCCGACAGGAGGAAGGGAAGGGAAGGTAGGGGAGGTAGATGGGGGCAGAGAGGGGGAATGAGGGGAAGGGATGGAAGATAGGATGTGGAAGAGATGTAAAGGAGAAAAGGAGGGGGAGGCAGATCAGGTGGAAGAGGAGCATGGTGAACAAAATGGTAGTGGAAGAGGTTAAAGGAAGAATAGGAAGGGATATTGCAAAGGGGAGAGTAGCAGAAGACAGTAGGTTGTAGTAGGTATAACAAGAAAAAAAGACTAGGGGAGAATAATAGCAGAAGGGGACAGAAGGTGGGATAAGAATTCTGCAGGGAGGGAGTGAAATGAAGAAGGTGGGGGAGGTGGGCAAGATAATTCAGTTATAGATATGTGAGAGAAACAGGAGCAGTCAAACGAGTACCATGTAGCTCAGGGATATATTAGTTGCTCTCAGTCTGGCAGTAGCAGTGAGATAAAATTATTTGCACTCTGTCAGCTCAGCAAGGGTGACAGGCAGAGAGAGAGGGAGGTGGGGGTAGTGTGAGTAGGGGAGAGTTGGAGCCTGTGAGGAAAGACTATAGTTCAAGCCAATAAGAGAGAGGGGAGGAGCTTAACTGTATTTAATGCAGGCAGAGGTCGGAGGGGGAGGGCATGAGAAATACTCTACTTAAAATTAAATACTCTACTTAAAATTAGCAGCTAGCAGTACATTGCAGCTACCAGTAACACAAGGCAAAGCTGTAGGAGAGGGCAGCCGATGGAAGAACTGGAGCAGCCAGACCCCACCACTGACATGCTGCAGAGAATTGCAGGGACCAGCGGATGAGAAACTAAATTAGGTCTGGGGCTTCAACGTACCTGTAGCAGGTGGGTGGATGGTGTGGCATGGCTGGCTCTGGTGTGCTCAGCCACTGCCACTTCCTGAAGGATTTGCCTTGGTCAGGGGCACAGCTGTAGTGGATGGGCAGATGGTGTGGCATGGCTGGCTGTGCTGTGCCAAGCCACTGCCACTTCCTGAAGGATTCACCCAGGTCAGAAGCACAGTTGTAGTGGGTGGGCAGATGGTGTGGCACTGCCAGCTCTGGTGTGCCGAGCCACTGCCACTTCCTGAAGGATTTTCCCAGGTCAGGGCACAGCTGTAGTGGGCAGGCAGATGGTGTGGTACTGCCAGCTCTGGTGTGCCGAGCAGTTGCCACTTCCTGAAGGATTCACCCAGGTCAGGGGCACAGCTGTAGTGGGTGGTCAGATGGTGTGGTGAAACACTGCCGCTTCCAAAAGGATTTGCCTGGGTCTGGGAGACAGCTGTAGTGGGCAGGCGGATGGTGTGGCATGGCTGGCTCTGGTGTGCCGAGCCACTGCCGCTTCCTGAAGGATTCGCACAGTTCAGGGGTACAGCTGAAAAATGTATTGTTGGCACACATGCCAAACTAAAGATAAAATAGATAATTTTCATTTACTTTGGGACTGTAAAGAAATTCTAAACTGGTGGCAAATAACAAACATTGAAATAAATAAAATTGTAAACAAATACAGCTAAGTACTGAAGTTATGCTGTTCAGTGATTTTTGTGGATTGGAATTATAGACAAAAGACCAAAAAAATGTGCCTTAGTCACGAAGGCAACAAAACATCTTATATTAGAAAATTGAAATTTCACCAAGCTATCACCATTCAAAATGAAAAAGTGGGTTCAGAATTTCAGGAGTACCTTGCTTTTTGAATGAATACTAGACCATACTAATGACAGTAATGGCATTTTCTTTCTTTTCCATATCCTGTTTATCACCTTTTTGGCCCGGCCACCCCTTCTGACCAACCCCCCCCTCACTTGGGGATGCAGCAAAAGGCACCACTTAGACCAGCCAGGAGGTGGTCTAAGTGGCTTGTACCAATGGGAGAGGGTTTGACAATGGGCTGCTGGGTGCAGAAGGGGCATGGAAGGTGGTGTGTGGGACTACTGGGACTAATGGGGACAGCTAGGCATCACCAGGAGTGAACCCCTTTTAAAACATCTAATACTGCTGCTGTTGCTCCTCTCAGGCAACGTTCACCCTAACCCCGGCCCACCGCAACTTGGCCACAAGGTTAACAGCAGTGCAGGGTCACTCTCCTTGGCAAGCATTAACATCTGCAGCCTCCACTCCAAACTTGATACCCCCTCTGCCTGGGTTTCCCAGCATAATCCAGACATCTTATCAGTGCTGGAAACATGGCTGTCTCCGAAGATACCTGACTCCGCAATAGCAATTCCCGGATATGTAGTTTTCAGACAGGACCGACTTGTCAAGAAAGGAGGAAGCTGTGCCCTCTACCTTAAAGAGTCCCTCATGGGTCATGTCATGCCCGTGCCCATCGCTGGGAATGACATCCAAATCCTTGCTGCCAAAGTACTTCTCGGAACTCATAACAAGATCCTGATTGTTGTCTGTCTATATACCACCCAAGTTGAGCAATCTGGGCTTCCACTCCCTCCTTGACTGTATCAACTACCTGGATCAGAATACGGAAGTTATCCTATTTGGTGATTTCAACATCAACTGGCTGGCCTCCAGCTCAAATAGTTATAAGGATGCCCTAGCTGCTGCTAACTTCTCACAAATGGTCAAATCACCTATTAGAGTAAACTACAGAACAGAGACCTTACACTTATAGACTGGGTGCTAACTAATCGTCCAGAGCACATCTCCAAAGCAACGGTCCTCCCAGACTCCTTAAGTGATCATTCCCCTATCTTGTGTATCTGGACCAACAAATACACAAAACTCCCCCTCAAAACTATTAACAGGAGAATGCCGACCCCCAGTCATCTTGAGTCACTTAAAACACTCCTTCGTGAACATGACTGGTCACCAATTGATAAAGCTCCTTATGTAGACACAGCACTTGAATACTTTATCACCTGTTTCAACTCAGCCTGCGATGTTCATGCTCCATTCAAGAAGTGTAAGATCAAGGGTGTCAATAACCCATGGATGACACTAGGCCTCCTTACACAAATGAAATCTCGAGACCAGCTCTGGTATCGTGCGTTGGCTACTGGCACCCAGACTGATATCCAGGCCTACAAAACAGCAAGGAATGAATGTACCAGAGCAATCCACCATGAGAAGGCTAACTATTACAGGAACGCCTCAGCCAGCACCTGGAATGACAGGAGCAAATTCTGGCTTAACCTTGCTGAAGTGACTGGAAAGGATCCCAAAACAACACCCACAATGTTGAACATAGATGGTACCATCACTCTTGACCATGTAATCATTGCCAACGCATTTAACACCACTTTTGCTGACCTTAGTTATGTGCTACCCCCTAACTTTTTTGATCCCACCACAGTCAACCCAGCTCCTGTTAGTTCAGGTTTGCCACCAGGGCACCCTCCTTTCCATTTCAATGCAATCCCAGAAAGCCTAGCTAAAAAACACATTCTTAAAGTGCTTGGAAAGTCTAGCGTCAGTGGCAAGTCACTGGATATGAAACTTCTCGCCCTCACCATTGATGAAGTCGTGCTCCCACTAACCAAAATCCTCAACCGTTCCCTCATGTTCTCCCAGTTCCCCCAATAGTGGAAACTGGCAGTGGTGACTCCAGTCCATAAAAGTGGTGACAAGACTCTCACTAACAACTAGAGGCCTATAGCCATCCTCCCTCCTCTATCCAAAGCCTTGGAGCGGATAGTGGCTGATCAGCTCACAGAGTATCTTGTAAAATACAGCCTGCAATGTTCCCAGCAGCATGGCTTCCACAAATGGCACAGCACTACCACGGCACTCCTCAAATTCACCACACATATCCATCATGCACTTGATCAGGGCCAGTTGGTCGTCACCTCTTTTATTGACCTGACTGAGGCATTTGACACTGTCAATCACTCCATTCTCCTCAAACAATTATCTCTCCTTGGTCTTTCAAGTGAAACTACCCTTCGGTTTCAAAGCTACCTCAGTAACCGGACCCAACAGGTCAGGATTGGTGAATTCCTCTCGTCATCACTACCAATCCACTCTGGAGTACCCCAAGGTTCTATCCTGGGTCCCTTGTTATTCAGCATATTCCTGAACAATCTCCCTGCCTCCTGCCATGACAGAATGTTACTGTATGCAGATGATGCAGTAATCTTCACTTACCACACCAACCCCACCTCCCTTCAGTCTCAACTATAGAAAAGTTTCACAGAAGTGGAAGACTGGTTTTGCTCACATAAACTCATCCTTAACCACAAAAAAACTAAAACAATGTTGTTCCATGGAACCCATAACAAGTACAAGGACCATGAGCTTACAATTAACAACCACGAAGGTGTCACTCTTGAGCAGGTGGATATGTTTAAATATCTGGGCCTGACCCTTGACTGCTTCCTCTCATATACCAAACACATTGACAATATCGCTAAAACCGTGAACTCCTGTATAGGGCTACTATGCAAGCATAAACATTGCCTAATGGCTGAAGCCTTGAACCTCGCTATCCAGAGCTCTGTTATCTCAACTATTGACTACGGGCTTGTTATCTATGGATCCGCTACTGATACTGCACTCCGGGGCATAGCTGTAGCCCTTAATAAGGCATGTAGACTCCTTATTTCAGTTGCCTGACTTTCTCACACGTGTGACATTTACAAGCAGGCTAACTGGCTGCAGCTATCTGGCAGGCTAAAGTACCAGACCTGCATCTTAGCTAAGAAAACATCACTGGGCCTTATTCCTGCTGGAGTCCGCTGCCTTACTAGAAGATCGGACAGTCAAACCTTTACAATACCTCGCTGTCGGACCTCTCAAGCTCAGCGTTCTTACCTTGTCAGAGCCTCCACCTAGTTCAACTTGCTACCTACAGAAATCTCCAACATTGCCATGACTGGTACTTTTAAGTGTAAACTGCATCAACACCTCATGGCTAGTGCCTTCTGTGATTGCTTTTTATAATCCCCTCCAGGCATACTACCCTTGGGCATCCCTCCTCACTGCCTCAGCTTCTCCTCCTCCTCTCCTACCCCCCATTACTGGGTATAGGATGAATCTGTCTCCTTTTCTTTTTCATCCCCCCCTTTCCTCCTCCCTTGCTGTTTCCCATCTACCACATACCCAACGCACTGCCCTTCCCATTTCTCCCCTCCTCCCTCCCTCTCTCTGTCTCCCATACCACCCCCTCACCACTCTTCTTTCTCTTTTCCCACTAACTCACTCCTAACAAAGCTTCACTGAGCTGACTATAACTTGTACTGTATAATTAACTCACAACACAATTCCTTGACAATGCCTTTGGCTGCTATTATTGTAACCTTATTTGTCTTTTTTTTTTGTAAGTTCCATTGTTGTGATCATGTTATGTTTTGTACCTTATTGTCCTTATTGCTTTGACATGGAACCTTTGTAAAAGAGCCCTCGGCTCAAAGGTGTCATACGAAAGACAAATAAATAAAAATAAATAAATAAATTGGAGGGGTGCTTTTGCATTGTACTGTATTCTAGTACAGTATACTTGTCTTTCCTGGTGATCTAGTGGACCCCTCTGGTCCCTGATGTCTCCTATACGTTAGATACACTGTATCTTCCCTGGTGGACTAGTGGAACCTCCCAATCCCTGATGTCCTCCAGAAATATTTAAATATCTACCCTTTTTGTCTAGTGGACCCTCCCTCATCCCCAATGTCCCCCAGATATATTTATATATTGTCCCTGGTAGTCTAGTGTACCCCCCGATCCCCAATGTCCCCCAGATATATTCATATATCTTTCCTGGTAGTCTAGCAAACTTCCTTGATCCCCAGTGTCCCCCTGATATATTTATATATCTTCCCTGGTAGTCTAGTGGACCCACCCCCGCAATCCCCAATCTCCCCAAAACCATTTATGTCACATTCCCTGGTACCTCAACCCCCCCACCCTGGTAGGCAGTGCCCCACTACCCCTCTCCCCTGTTCCTTACATGAGCCAGCAACTGGCACAACCCTCCACTTTCCAACATAACCAGATGCTGACTCAGCTGTCAAGGAGTACTTACTGTATACAGTATGGGCTCATTGATTGACAGCTGTCAACTACACCACCAGGATCAGGAGACAGCCAGTTGGTGCATTCTCCATGCCCCCCACATTCCCACCAGTCAATTGGTGGACACAAGGAAGCAACAGGACAGGGAGTTCCTTCGGGTACCACTCCCTATTTGGCTACTACTTAAGGATCAGACCTCCAAGTGGCCCCCAGCACTACGGCCACCCACATGAAGGACCAACATGACAAGGTCAGCACAGCAAAGTCTGCCAACTGGAGTCAGCCCAACAAGGCAGTCGGGCACTTTACATTGCAGCAGGGAGGCAGGAGAGCATCGGAGGAGTGAATTAAGGGCCTCAGCAGGAAGAAGATGGGAACTAGGAAGTTCAACTTGACAACTGTGTTAAGTGTCCTCTAAAAACTAATGCTGTAACTCATGCTACACAGGAGTGAGGGGAGTTAGGGGCACATTAAGTTTAGGAAATAGGTGACGCAACCTGTCCAAGGTAGGGGGGAAAGGGGTTTGGAGTAAGGGAATAGGTGAAACACCCTATCTAGGGTAGGAGTAGAAAGAGCTTGAAGTAAGGGAATAGGTGAGACACCCTATCTAGGGTAGGGGTAAAAAAGGGTTTGGAGAACAGAATACGTGAAACACTCTACCTGTGATAGGGGTAAAAAAGGGTTTGGACTAAGGGAATAGGTGGAACACTCTATCTAGGGTAGGGGTAAAAAAGGGTTTGAGGTCAGAGAATAGGTGAAATAACCTATCTAGGGCAGGGGTTAAAAAGGATTTGAGTAAGAGAATAGGTGAAACACCCTGTCTAGGGTATGGGTGAAAAAGGGTTTGGAGTAAGGGAATAGGTGAAACATCCTGTCTGGTGTGGGGTAAAAAAGGGTTTGGAGTAAGCAAGTAAGCAGCAACAAAAACAGGTAGGGTAGTAAATAGATATGCTAGGAGTGGTGCAGTGCTATGGCTGTGGTGCAGCAGTTTTCAGGGAGACTTTCTGGAGACTGAAGTGCTGCCCCATCTGTGTGCACCCCTCTAGGCTAAGGGAGGAGTTCGCTAGACTCCAGGCCGAGCTGGTTGGGATTTGGGGGGGTCTCCTTCCCTTTACCCAGGGACCACCAAATCTGTCACCACTGCCTCAAAGGGTGCCAAGGAGGAGGAGGAGTGTCTGGACTACAGTGGGCTCAGGTAGGGTTAGGGTGGTGGGACAGAAACATATCCCCCCAATGGTACCACTACACAATTCATACACCACCTTGGCAGAGTGGGACTGTCATATGGAAGCACCCATTGCAGTGACCAGGAAGGATGTGGGGGACCTCCATAGTGGAGTCCCCAAGGAGGGTGATAGAGGACCCCAAAGGAGGAAGAAACAACTCCTGGTGGGGGACTCCAGTGTAAGGGGATAGACTTGGGGGTAGGAAGGGTGGGTGAGAGGGAAGCTAGGTACCTACCTAGCACTATGGTGCAGAGGGGTGGGAAGCAGATTCTGAGAATTGCTAGGGCAGCAGGACGGGAGGGAGAGCTGGATGTCATTGTCCACATAGAGGCTAATGACCTAGCTAGGGATGAGGTCACAATAATGCAGGAGGAGTTCAAGGAGTGGGGGAGTAGTCTTAAGCATGCTTAGTGACTTTTTCTGAGGTACTGCCTGTCTACGATTGGGGGAGGATAGGGTAATCTGTACCAGGAGCTTTAAGCAATTGTTGAAGGAGTGGTGCAGAGGGGAGGGATTTGGCTACATTGGCGACTGGGGTCCCACCTAGAGGGATGAAGGCCTGTACAGGGAGATGACCTGCATCCATCCAGGAGGGGAGCCAGGTTCTCAGTGAATGGTTTAAATGTTACATTGGTGAACATTTATACTAGCTGAGGTGGGTGGCAGTAGGAAGCAAGGAGACATAAACTGTCCCCCCCACTAGCTGAAGTAGTCAGCAGGGAGAACCCTAAGGGAGGCAATTCCCCATTGTGTACCTGATAACAAGAAAAACAAATTGGTAGCAATGAAGAGGGATGGGAAGGAGGGACAAGGGGGTAAGGAGAAAAGAGAATGGGGGTTGACAAGCAGGGTGGTAGCAGAATTTGGAAAGCCATGTGTGCAAAGGCTCGAAGTCAGGGAATAAAATTCTAGACCTAGTGGCCATTATGGCAGAGGCTTACCTGGACATTGTCACCATTATCGAGTCATGATGCAGTGAGAATCATGACTGGGAAATAGCCTTACCAGGCTTTACTTTGTTCAGGAAGGAGAGCGTGGTAAGAAAGGTGGAGGAGTGGCTTTTTACATGAGGTATGGCATAAAAGCAGCAGAGGTACAGGGAACACAGGAACGGGCAGAGGTATTGTGGGTAACCCGAGAGATGGGGAATGGAGCCACTATTTGCACTGGCATGATCTACAGACCTCCAGCATCAGCAATGAGGGGAATGGATACAGTTCTGGTGGCAGTCATCCAAAAGACAAATAAGGGGGAGGTGCTGCTGGTGGGGGACTTCAATCTGTCAGATGTAGATTGGAGCATCTCAGCTGCAGCTACAGCTAGGTGCAGAGACATCCTAAACTCCATGCAGGGGGCATTCCTCAGGCAACTAGTGAAGAAGTCTGCTCATGAGGGAGAAATATTGGACCTTGTACTCGCCAACGGGGACAGTGTTGCAGATGTCATGGTGGGTGGCAACCTGGGGACCAGTGATCACCGTACAGTGTGGTTCAATATAAGAATTGTGGCAGAAGTAAACCACACAAAGCGAGGGTCCTGGACTTCAGGAGGGCCAATTTTACAAAGATGAGGGAATGCCTCAGGGATGACCTGGCAGGGGGAGAGGACTTGGGTTGAATGGAGGAACACTGGATGAAACTAAAAGTGAGGATAGTGAAGGCAACAAACCTCTGTGTCAAGCAAGTAAGCAAATCAAGAGGAAAAATAGAATGCTATGGTTCTCAAAAGATGTGACTGGGAAGGTAAGGGCAAAAATGTTAGCATTCAGGAGGTATAAGGAGACACAGAAGGAGGAGGATAGTGAGGTGTGTCAGGAGAAGCAGAGAGAGAGAGAGAGAGAGACAGAGAAAGCAGTCAGGACAGCAAAGGCACAAACAGAGACAAAAATAGCTCAGGCAGTTAAGAAAGGGGACAAAATTCAATGATAAGAAGTGCAAGGTAATGCACCTAGGAAACAAAAACCCAGGGGAAGAGTACACAATGGGGGGTGAGATACTAACAACAACAAAAATGGAAAGGGACCGGGGGTAGTCGTATCAGATGACTTAAAGGTAGGCAAGCAATGTGAGAGGGCAGTAAGGAGGGCTGGGGGGATACTGGGATGCATAGGGAGAGGCATCACCAGTAGAAACAGGAAGTTGTTATCCCTCTGTACAGAGAGCTGGTGAGACCCCATCTAGATCTCCAGAACTGCACACAGTACTCCAGTCTCCACAAGGACATAGACAGGATGAAAGCTGTCCAGAGGAGGGCAACTAAAATGGTGCAGGGTCTGCACTGGAAGGCATATGAAGAGAGACTAAAGGAGCTTAATATGTATAGCCTCGAGGAAAGGAGGGAGAGGGGGGACATGATAGAAACTTTCAAGTACTTCAAGGGAATCAGCAAAGTCCAAGAGGGTAGCATCTTTCAAAAAAAGAGGTGTGCAAGAACAAGGGGGCACAATTTGAAGATAGGGGCAGCTCAGAGGTAATTTAAGGAAGCATTTTTTCACAGAGAGGGTTGTGGATGCATGGAACTGCCTTCTGAGGAGGTTGTGGAGTCAAAAACAGTGGTGGAATTCAAGCATGCATGGGACAGTCATAAGGCAATTCTAGGGGGTGGGGGTAGGAAGAAGTAGGCTGCTGGTTAACTAGGATCTGCAGCTTATCCATTAGTTAGGGAAATGGGCAGACTGGGTGGGCCAAGCGGTCCTTATCTGCCATCAAATTCTATGTTAAGACATTTTGGCACTAGGTCAGTATGCAGTAATCAATTACAGCACGGTAAAAAATCACACAGAACAAAATCAGCACCCAATAAAAATATTGCCTGCAATAATAACGCCAGTGGCAGTGGTCCAAAAATACATGGATGACTGCTACAATGGCTAACTAACGAAATGCATGGGGGGGTGGAACTCAGGGACGGGGAGAACCTTTGGGGTGGGGGAATCAGATATCACAACAATCAGGAACACAAATAAAACATGTGAGATGGAAGAACCTTGGGGGGAAATCAGATATCACAACAATCAGGAAAAAAATATAATATTGGGGAGGGGGGATTGAAAACATAACAGTCAGAAGACTGGAAACTGAACCTTGGTCTCCAGGTCTCCACTGCTTTTGTTGCTAGTGCCTTAGCCTCTCCACCAGAAGAGCAACTCCAACAGGCACGACACTGCTACCTACTCTTCCGCTTCTTCCTGATTGCCTTGACAGCTACAGGGGTAGCGGTAACTGACTTGCGCTATACTACCCCTATCGTTGTCAATGCAGATGTAGTTTTTGACAGCACTATTCTTGAAATGGCATTTTCACCTGGTATGGACATTTTCCAGGTATGTAAGCGAAAGGAGGAAGACCAGGGAGGGATTGTAAGGCTAAGGAAGGAAGGGAGGGGAGTGTGTGAAAGGGGACAAGGAAAAAACGGACAGCCTGAACAAATTCTTTTGTTCAGTGTTCATGGAGGAAAGGGAAGGAGAGGGATCACAGATAAGTGGTAGGGGTGTCAAAGAAAGGGAAGGAGACACTAGTCCATTTACAGAGGGAGGGAGTTATGAAGGCTCTCACAAATCTGAAAGTGGACAAGGCAATGGTGCCAGATGGGATACACTCAAGGATATTGAGGGAGCTCAGAGAGGTGCTGGCTGCACTTCTGACTGTCCTATTCAGCCGCTCACTGGAGACGGGAGTAATCCCAGAGGACTGAAGAGGGAAGGTGTAATCCAGCTTCACAAAAGTGGTATCAGTGAGGAGGCTGGCAATTACAGGCTAGTCAGCCTGACTTTAGTGATGGGGGAATTAATGGAATTGCTACTGAAGGAAAGGGTTATGGAATATCTTGAATCCAGTGGCTTGCAAGATCCAAGGCAGCATGGGTTCACTGGGGGGAAGTCATTTCAAACAAATATGATAGATTTCATTGACTGGGTCACCAGGAAATTAGATCAGGGTGGAGCAGTGGATGTGGCCTACCTAGATTTCAATAAGGCCTTCAACATCATTCTGCATAGGAGACTCATAAAAAAGCTGTGCAGCATAGGAGTGGGTCCAAAAGTGGTAAACTGGGTAAGAAATTGGTTGAGGGATAGGCAACAGAGGATGGTGGTAAACTGAGTTCACTCAGAGGAAGGACGGGTGACCAGCAGGGTGCCACAAGGATCATTACTGGAGCCGGCCCTCTTTAATGTCTTTATTAGCAACATTGCAGAGGGGCTAGATGGGAAAGTATGACTGTTTGCTGATGACACTAAGATCTGCAATAGGGTAGACACTCTGGGGGAGTGGAAAAAATGAACAGGGGTCTAAGAAAGCTTGAGGAGTAGTCAAGAGCATGGAAACTAAGTTTCAATGCAATGAAGTGCAAAGTCATGCTCTTGGGGTGCAGAAATCTGGAGATGAAGTACAAAATAAGGGTGGGGGTGGTACTGGCGACCACCAAACAGGAAAGAGACCTGGGAGTAATCATATCTGATTTATTTATTTGAATTTTGGTAACCGGGTAAGCCCACTGAGACAATGCAGTCCCTTTTTCAGGTGTGACCCTGGTCTAGGGTACAAGCATAAGAACATGTGCCAACAACTATACAATGTAAGTGATAAAAAAAATATATACAGCATACATACATTATCATATAAGATAGGTTAGACAAATATATACAGCATATTTATATTAGTGCATCATGACCAATGCGAACAGTACAAATGAATATTCCATATAGAATGAATCAAAGCAGACTCTAGTATTGTACAGTACAAGGTGTACCAACACTTGAACATGCATAAAGCAATGAAGCACGGATGGTACATGGCTGTTAATATAAGTATTCACAGGCAGTAAGCAATTGCAGAGATCAAAGTACAAAAGCAGATTCCAACGATTAGGCTATATGTTTCAGATGATTAGGCAAAACAAGTACAGGGTTTAAGCTGCATTAGGTACGTGGAGAGGGAGCACTTGAACAAAGCAAGAAAGGAGAGGGTAGAGGAGATGAGTGCATTCCATGTGGAGGGAGCAGAATAGGCAAAAGAATGCTTTCCAGTCATCAGGCAGGGATACGGAGTGTACAGCAGAGGGGACAAGGAGGACCTGAGTGGACGTGGAGAGGGTTTACATTTCAGTAAGTCACTCAGATGGGGGGGCAGAAGAGGAAGGTAAGCTTGTAGATAAAGCAAAGGGAGGAAAACTGCAATATTTGGTCATAGTCAGAACAGCCTAATGACTCGAAAACCTCACAGTTGTGGTGACGCGACTTAACTCCAAGAGTGAATTTTCCCACTCTGTAGAAAAGCATTCTCAGGCAGGAGATTATGGTGGTCTTGGCGGATAGTAGTAGAGGGGCACCATAGAAAGGCGAGGGGGAAGAGGTGGCAATCTTTTGACAGGAGCCATGGTGGGGGGAGGAAGAGCAAGCTGAGAGTCTGGCTGAGTATTTTTGTAATCTGAGTTACATGCAACTCAAAAGAGAGAGGGGTCTAGCAAGATAACTAAGTGTTTGAAAGATTGAATTGTTTCCAGTGTTTCTCCTGTAGAAGAATGAATATGAAGAGTACTGTGGGGTGCTGCATTTGCAGAGGGGTTGAAAAAAAGCATTGATTTATTTTTTTTGTGCTAAAGACTAAGTGATTCTTAAGGAATAATTTCTCGAGTGTCTGGAAGTTAGTTTCCAAGTAATGATTAAGTCATTGGATATCACAAGATGAGCAGTATAAGATAGTGTCATCAGCATAAAGTTGCACCAAGGACCCACCACGTGCATGAATAATTTATTTATAAATAGAGAGAACTGAAGTGGCCCCAGGAGAGATCCCTGAGGTACGCCATGAGTTATAGTTTTAAATGAAGAGAGAGACCATGATCATTTAAGTCCTTGGGAGCAGCCAAGTAGGTAATTATGGAAACAAAGACGTGACTGTCAGTCCATGCCCAGGGAGTGTATTTTACACAACAGAAGGTTATAGTTTACCAAATCGAAGGCCTTAGTTAGATCTACAAATATGGCCCCTGTGTATAGCCCTTTGTCAATTGAATCGACGATATCTTTGGATACCTTGGTTAGAGCTGTGAGGGTGATATAATTCTTTTTAAAACTGTGCTGACAATCAGTTAGGAAGTGATAACGTTCAAGGTAAAATTGAAGTTGGTTGAAAATGAGACATTCTTGTATTTTCACTGGGGGCAGAGGACTGATATGGGTCTAAAGTTTTCAACTGCATATATGCCACCCTTGTGTAGTGGGATGACTATTGCTACCTTCTATTTTGCTGGTATGCACCCAGTAATAAGGGACTTGTTTATCAGATCATGAATGGCAACAGCAAGAGCTGAAGCTCCTAGTTTTAGAAAACAGAGTTCTAAGGAGTCAAAATCTCAGGAACTACCTTCCTTTAACTTAATAGTAGCTTGCAACACTTCTTTATAGGTAGCTAGTTTGAGATGAAACTCTGGGTGGGAAGGGAGCTGCCTGTGTGGGAGGGAGGAGGGGTCAAAATCAGGAAAGCAGGCAAAGTGCGCAGTATAGCTAGTGAGATCAATGAAGAAGCAGTTTAAGCCATCCACAATAGACTGGGGGTCAAATAGAGCAGTCCCTCCTACTTGTAGGATGCTGGGAGAGACCAGAGAATTACCTTTGATTAATGTGTTGACTTGCTTCCGGAATGCCTTAGGGTTACTGAAATGTTCAATCTGCAAGGAACGATAATACATATGCTTGGCGCAGAAGAGCTTACTCTTACAAGAGTTAGGAAGTTGCCTGAAAGTTTGCCAATCAGAGGGGTTGCCACTCTTCTTAAATTTTTCTCATGCTGCATCTCAAAGGAACATGAGATGCCTGAGGCCCTTGCTTAGCCAAGGAGCTTTTGAACCTGTGGACCTCCTTTTTCTGAGAGGAGCATGTTGAATAATTATAGTATTCATTGTGTGAATAAAGTAGCCTAAGGCCTGATCAGTATCTGGCAGATATTTAATAGGGCCCCAATTGGCCATGGAGAGAGATGACAGGAAGGCTGATAGGTCAAAGAGTGACATATTTCTTGATTCTGTAATTTTGGGGGGGGAGGGTTCGGGCACTTGTTACTCCATAAGCAAAGAGTTGTAGAGTGATCACTAATACAATCAGATAGTATTGTAGCAGTCTGTACACTATGAGGGCAATTAGAAAATATCCAGTCCAGTAGAGAGTGGTTACCTGACTTGGTATTCAATCTGGTAGGTTTAGAGATATGTTGGGTAAGGTTGGAGTCAGCTAGTATCAAATGAACATTGTTTTTATTTTGGTTCAACCAACAGAGGTTGAAATTGCTGCAGAGAATGAGATCGCGGTCAGGGAGGTCAGAAAGGTTCACTATAAGGGAGGGAAGGACATTATTAGCATCCTTGGGGGGAAGATAGACATATCCTATGTTTAGTTGTTTAACAGTGCCCAGGGTTAAGGTAAGGAAGATGCATTCAGCAAGGGAGGGGGCAGTGGAAGGATAAACAGCTTCAGATGCTACAAAGGTGGATCTAACATAAATGAGAACACACAACCCTTTTGTACCTGGCCTGTCCCACCTAAAGCAAGAGAAACCATGCAAAGCTACTTCATTCAGTAGAATACTAGATGTAAGCCATTACCCAGTAATATCTAACACATCAGGGTTATGAAGTGTAACCCAGGCCTCTATTGCAGCCATTTTCAGGCTCAGACTTTGAGCATGTATGTGGGCAATCTTCTGACCCTTAATAGAGGGGCAGATGTGGACTGACGGATTGGAGGGAATGAACTGGGGACAGTGGGTCCAGGATTCAGCTCATCATCTCTGGCCAGAATAAGAAGAAGGAATAAAGGTAATAGTTTAGTGAGTAAGCTGCTGGAAATAAACCATGTAAGGTTCTGGACATACCATGAACCAAGGCAATAGGCTTATTTCTCTGAGAAGAAAGGAATAGGCAGGAGGCTCGGTAATGGTTTGAGTTATACCACTATTGGAGGCGGTGATGCCAGAGCAGTAGAAGTAGAGGTGAGACCTAGTACTACCAGTTGATCTGATAAAATGAATGTGATAATGTATAGTAGAGCTACAAGATGTCCAGAGGGTCGCATAACTGTAAGAGGTCCACAGGGCCGCATAACTGTAAGAGGCAGGGAGAAAGAAAAAGCAAGAAAGTCAGCTGCAAAATAGACAAGCTGAGAACCAAGACAAGCTGAGAGATTGAGTAGTTGGGGAACAGCTTGAAAAACTGAGTGAATATGTCCTCAGCTACCTAACTTAGATTTAGATGCAGCAGAATAGGACTCATTGAAAAGAAAATATCTGATGATTTAATGGTGTCCATACAGTGTGATAAGGCAGTGGAGAGAGCCAGTGGGATGCTAGAGTGCATAGGAAAGGATGTCACCAGCAAAAAGAGGCAGGTGGTGATACCACTGTATAAATCACTGATGAGACCTCACCTAGAGTACTGTCTCCAGCTCTAGAGACCATATCTCTGAAATTACATAGAGTAGAGGCAGTGCAGAGGAGGGCAATTAAAATGGTGCAGGGTCTGCATCAAAAGCCATATGAGAAGAGACTGAAGTACTTTAACATGTAGACCCTGGAGGAAAGTAGGGAGAGGGGGGATATGATAGAGACTTTCAGATTCCTCATGGGTATAAATAAGGTTCAAGAGGGAAGCCTTTTTCTTAGAAAACGATGCTCAAGCACAAGGGGTCATGATATGAAGATGGAAGGGGGTAGGCTATGAGGAGATGTACGGAAGTACTTTTTCACAGAAGGAGTGGTAGATGCCTGAAACAGCCTCCCAGCAGAGGTGGCGGGGCAATAACTGTAGTGGGATTCAAGAAGGCATGGGATAGGTATAAGGAAATCTTAGTGGTAGGGAAAGGAGGGAGGGAGCCGGAGATGAAGTAGGGTCTGTGGTGTTTCATTAGGTAGGGAAAATGAGCAGACTAGGTGGACCATGTGGTCCTTACCTGCCATTAAATTCTATGTTTCTATGCTTCTAATATTTCCTATTAAATTATTGTATTCATTCTCTTATTTACAGATCAGAATCTTATATCATATTCTTAGTAATTCTTCAGACTGAGTTAATATGGTAAGAAGTTTAGGGTTTTCTTTCCCGCAGTAACTATTAAGTATTCAAATGTTCTGTAGTGCCTCTTGTGGATAATGGAGTATGTCTTCATATACTTTGCGCAGGTTCAAGAGACTGTAGTCCACGGTCATATGTGACTGGCATTAGGTAGGCATGAACCTAAAGAAGGTTTTATTATTTTTCCAGTTGTCCCTGCTGTACATTGGTAGTATTCTGAGTTTCATGTTTATCACTTTGAACTGTGAATTTTCATCTTGAGGCATTTGTGAATTAAACTCAGTTTCTGATCTCATTAGGTACATTTCCTGTTCTGTGATTTCTAGTCCTATGATTTATTTTACATATTCCTTAGCTCCTGGCAAATTGTCAAACAACATCTGATTGCCTTTGTAGAAGATTTGTAAGAAATTTGGCATGAGATGTTGGACTTTCATTTTGTTATTCCATAACACTGATTTTAATAGGTTAAAAATACATCCTTGTGTATAAATGTTAGGATCCAAATCTGGAAATGCCAACACCTGCCTATTTTGAAAGTAACAATATCCTTTCCAAGTTCTTGCATTAACCACTTTTCCATAAACATTAATATGTTATTTCCTTCTGCACCCTCATGCATATTAGGAAACTTCAGATTGTTTCTCCAAGCCCACCGGTACATATCATTAACCTTCTCCTGTAGTTATTTTAACTTATTTCAGAGTTGTATTTGTTTAGTTTCCAGTTGAGGTGGACTGTCTGCTGCTTCTGATACTCTTGACTTAAGATGTGAGACCCTCTAGTTCATAGCTTTAATTTCAGAGATTGTCAGGGTTACTTTCATAGAGCTTTGGTTGATTCTTAAGTTTGGGACATGAAACCCCTTATTTCATTCAGTATTATGTTTAGGTCTAGGTTCTCATTCTGGATTCCTCCCCTGAGGCTTTTGTCTCTTGTCATGACAGCAATTGTTCCTTTGGAGCTTTGGTTGCACTTGTACTAGTTCTATAATCTTAGTGTTTGCACATGTTTATGATTGTTAACTGTGTGCTAGGTCATGGAAATCATTGTTATACCCCTGGGCACCTTCAGTCGCAGCTTGTAAATTGCAATAATTTTTATTTACTGCAATCTGTGCATTTCACCATGAGTAGTCAGAATAGGCTCATTAACGGATCTACAATGCTGGTTCAACAAATAATTTGTCAACCAATGTTACAGCCACAGATTTATGTTGACTGCAGTTGCGGTTAGCATAAATCCGTCTGGGAACAGTGTGTTTTCTTCAGGGGGCTTCGCACCCCTAACCCCCATGTGGGGAGCTCTGTCCCATGCACCTCCCATACTACAGATAATCAACTGTGAGTCAGAGTTGTTTCAGGGAGGGGGTGCAAGACCCGGAGAAAGCAGTTCCATGGTCCTGCGGTGACAATACAGTGACATGTCACTGTGTCACTGTACTGTTGTTCACAGTAGCAGTGTTGATGTACAGTTGGTATACACTTATTGACAGTGTTATCTTGAGATATAAACTGTTTGAAACTCGCTAAACATGTGCTGTCGTTTTCAGATAGGAGATAGGGATAATTTTTCCATTGGATAATTTATTGTTTCTATCTTTTATGTGGTGGAGATAGAATTATTGTAATAATGTATTTTTCATTTGCATTGAAATGCATGTAAGACTGTCAGGTACATTAATCTCCCTAGTTTGTTCTGAGCTGGAGACTCCATTGTTCATTTTTCTTCTGCACACGTTTATTTCTATAATGCTCTGTGGCACTTTTGGGGAGGGGGGAGCTATTGTTGCAACTTCATCAGGCTCTTTTGTCAGATTTTCTGCCAAAAGATGTTGAGTGCCTCTCACTTATGTGACTGTGGCTTCAGTTTTAGCATGGGTGAGTTGATTAGGGTTGAGAACCCCAAGGAACTCCACACCACCAATTTGCCATGACTCATGAGATGCCAAACTCAAATGTTTTCATTTCCTTACTTGGTGCACTTTACAGTCTTTAACTTAAAGTGTGCATTAACATAGTTTCTTGAATTGACTGTATAGATATGATATAGAATGGTCTGACTCAAAATATGCAATGTATCTTCACATGTGAAGGGGTAGAGTCATAACTCATGAGTGGCAGAGCAAAGAGTTAGTTTGGAAAATCTTACTTCCTAATATGTGATGATAAAATTCATATTTTGAATCTGACCATCGTACATTCAATTTATACATTTAAGTGCTAGTATTAACTTTAAATATACCGTTTTCATGAAACTTTTACTGTTTCCCTTTGATTTTAACTTCTGGTTTCAGTGTTGCACAGTTCTATACTGATGTCATCAGCATTGCAGAAGTAGCTCTCTGATTGGTTCAATATGCACTTTTATGTACCAAATAGGGCAGGACATGATCTGTGATATGCCTAATTCACAAGATAACAACTTATCTTGTGAGTTGGGTATATTTAATTACTTATTTTTTATTTATTTATATCTCGGAATTACAACCTATGAGCTATAGCACATTTACATAGGTTCCACGTCAACAGAAATGCAATAAACATAAAAACAAGGGCAATACCAGCAATTAACAGTCGACTGGGCAAACAAACAAATGTTATAATTTCTTTTGTGTGAGAGACTCTGAACAGTGGAATTTACTTCCAGAGGAACTTTTGAATTCAACAAATTTTGAAACCTTTAAAAAGAAGCTTGCTCTGTGACTTAGCTCTATATCTGCAAACACCTAATGACCCACATATTGTGGGGGACAATTTTGATGGCCCTTGAGCCTTCTTTTGTCCAGCTGAACTCAGTAAACTCAGTAATACAATTATCGTGAATTGCCAGTGAGGATTTACACTGTGTTACAAAAGTAAAGTACATAAAATGCATGCAGTCTACAGAGGGGTAATTATGATAGAAGTTAGATCAAGTTCATAATGCACATTAGAGGGAAAGGAACAAGTGAGAAAGTGATGGAAACCTGAGCTAGTGGCTTCCATTGTCAGACTATAGGTAAAGGGGGAGGAATCAAGACACAAAGGCCCAGTAGGGAGAAAGGACCAAGGAAGACAGTGCAGGGAATCAGATAAGTGTTTCCCATTGTCAAACTGTGAATAGGGGGGGATACAGGATGAGTGAAGGAATTAATTAGGGGAGGGGTTGGGGAGGAATGTGGGAGGGAATGAATAGGGGATAGTAAGACTAAGTAGAAGTGCTATATTCAGAGGGGCAGAACAGTCAATGGTAAGGGAGAACAGGTTATGGAAAGCAGGAGCTAGACATATGATTAATGAGGTGAGTGCGGAGTTTGGATTTAAAGGAACCAATTTTGGGTTCAGCAATGAGATCAATTGGCAGGGAGTTTAACCAGAGCTGTGCCCGGTAACCAAAGGATCTCTGGCCTTGCTTGGTGTGACAGAAAGGGACCTTAAATAGGTTGGTGTTTGAAGCTCTAAATAGCCTTATGGTTTCTATTAGGCTCAGCATAGCACATGCTCCCAGTGGCAAAGGGCCAAGAGCAACTTTTCTGGCCAAGAGACAAACCTGGTAGTGAATTCTATTTTCCAGGTCTAACCAGCCAAATTGAGAACAGAGACAACAGGTGTGAGTTAAACGTGGTGCAACTAATGCCAATCTGCAGGACATATTCAGGGTGGTGGCTATGCATTTGAGGATAGTGTCAGGGGCCGCACTATGTATAACAATGTCATAGTCAATACAAGAGAAGACTGAGCTAGTTATAGCAAGTTGGAGAGCTGAATCAGTGAGACAGTGTCGATGTTGGTATAACTGCTTGAGTTGGCGATTTGTAGAACTGGTGACAAGGTTGACATCGGTGGAGTAGGAAAGGGAATGATCCAGGGTGATGCCAAGATATTTGAAGTTATAGACCATCTCAAGAGGTTTGTTGTGTTTATTCCTAATGATTATCTTGGATGACTTGTGCCAACTATGGGTTGAGGCAAAGAGCATGTTCTTCATTTTTTTGTGATTTAAGAGTAACTTGGCATTACAGAACCAGTCTTCAACATTTTTGAAATCATTCTGTAGCTGTTGTTCAAGGGTGTAGGCATCGGGGTGGCTTGCGAATATGATGTTGTCATCCACGTAAAGGAGGATTTGGTATTGACATGCTTGGGGGAGTTGATTTATGAAGAGGCTGAATATCAATGGACCCAAAATGGATCCCTGAGGAACTCCAGTACAAATATGTTGGGTATCTGAGAGTGTGTTGGCAATTTTTACCTGCTATACCTGACCAGAGAGGTAACTCCTGAACCAGCACAGCGAGTCTGATGATATACCTATAGCACTAAGTTGAGACAGAAGGAGTTCATGGTTGACTGTGTCAAAGACCTTGGTGAGGTCTATGAAAGTGGCACCCACCAAGTGCCCTCAGTCGAAGGCATCATGTATATATCCTGTGAACTCAGAGTGGTTGTAGTACTATGAAGCTTTCAAAAGCCATGTTGCTGTTGGCTTGCAGATGATATTTGTCGAGATGGTCAACAAGCTGATCACAGATGATTCTTTTGAGTGCTTTAGAGATGGGTGGAAGAATAGATATAGGTCAGTAGTTTATGTGGATGGCCCTATGTCCACTTTTGAGTACAGGTGTAACTACTGCAGTT